>JAREYC010000001.1:234342500-235592500 GCA_030015325.1 Cryptoblepharus egeriae
TGTGAGCCTGTTTGAGACAGGGACCTATTAGCTATTAATTATTTATTATTGTTTCATTTTCTTTGTAAACCGCTTTGTGAACTTTTTAGTTGAAAAATGATATATAAATACTGTAGACAGATAGAATCTAAGGCTGCAATTCTATACACTCCTGAGAGTAAGTCCCATAGCACACAGTGGGACTTACTTCTGAGTAGAAATGCTTAGGTTTGCACCTACGTTTATTCTTGGCCTGGCAAAGAGCACTAATCCCTTTTGCACAGCCTATTCCTATCAGGAGAAACAGGATCAGCAAGAATCACCGCCTAGCATGTGTATTGGGGTTTGAGCAGAAGACTGCTAAGTCAACATTACTGATAATCAGAGCATGCTACAGGAAGACTGAAAAGACCAGCACGAATTGGCTACAACCAACAGCATGGCCTGATACTGGATCACGACTCTGTTTCTTGATCAGGAAATTCTGACTGGTCAACCAAACCTCGTCACTCAGTTGCACCCTTTATTAGGGTAACTGGGTTCCCTAAAGTTACCACTCTGTGTACTGATAAATTGCTAAAAATGACTTACAATAAAGTCTAAGATGCTAAACATCTTATATATATATTTGGATAACTACTCATATATTTCTGAAACTGGGAAAATTGGCACGTTTGCTATGATGCTTTAATGCAAATATATATATATACTATAAATCTTACCAAAGATATTAAAAAAAGGTTATTGTACCTAGGCGCCAAGTTGTCATATGTATAAGCAACACACATAAGTCGCTGAATCAAACAGGTTCCCTGGACAAGTACAAGAAATACCTTTAAAAAAATTGAAGTCAAAAGAAAAAAGTAGTTAATGTAGCTGCTATCTTAGAAGCAATTCATATTCTTTACGTTTTACAATATGAATACTGATAACTATAGGAATTGGAAATTGAAAGTAATTTCCCTTAACTTTAACCAGCATACAAATATATTTGTTGTAATGCACGTCGCACCTGTATCTCCACTGTGCTATGGCTGCCTGCCTAATATCAAAAATGTTATCAGCCTCTTAAAGCTGGGGCCACATAGTCAGGAAAAAAGCTGCATGCAGCTTTTTCTAGATGGGAAAGCTTTAAAAATTACCATATTCAAAGAAGAACTAATGTAAAAAGAAAACTTAATGCTTTCATTCTCATGTACTAGACCCCTCTTTTGATTCATAGCTGTTCAGAGATCCTTGGATGGGGGAGGAAGTTGATATATAAATTATGCCTGGTTCAGATTTTACATTTTTCAATCAGGGAACACTGTCTCAAGCATTTCATGATGGGCTATTTTTGTCTTTGCTATTTTTGTGTATTACTGTTATCTATATATATAAAAGAGAAAAGACACTGACTGACTCATCAACGCCCTGCCAAAACCGCTGGGCCTAGAAGCATGAAAATTGGGGTGTGTGTTCCTTCCGTGACGGAGGGGTGCACTAAGAACCGGTTTTCGGAAATTCAAACGGGAAGGGAGTGAAAAGGGGCACAACGCGTTTTCCTCCCTATCCTTTGCATTGGAAAATTGATGACTCATCAACATTCCGCCCCAACTGCTGGGCCTGAAGCATGGAATTCTGGGAGTTCCTTCTGTCACCTGAACACCCACCAATAACCCATGTGGAGAAATTTAACCCTTCAGGGGCTGAAAAGGGGGCAATGTGTTTTTGTCCTATACTTAACACGGAAGACTGAACAGCATCCAGCCAATTTGGTGCTCAGTGTCTGGTGCACTGAGGAAGAGGTTGCACTGGAGAGGATGCTGCGCATGGGGGGGTGGCGCATGGGAAAATGTGCATGGGGATGTTGCGCATGGGGGGATGTTGCACACGGAGGTTGATGCGCATGGGAGAATTATGCGAACGGAGCGATGTTGCACATGGGGACTGATGCGCATGGGGGTTGATGCGCATGGAGGGATGTAGCGTTTGGGACAGAAACTGCCTTAGTCACCTTGGTGGATGACCTACGCCAGGGAATGGACAGGGGGAGTACGTCCCTGTTGGTCCTGCTGGACCTCTCAGCGGCCTTTGACACCATCAACCATGGTGTCCTTCTGGGTCGGTTGGCCGGGTTGGGGATTGGAGGCGCTGTTTTGCAGTAGTTCCGCTTCTTCCTGGCTGACCGGTCCCAGAAGGTGGTGCTGGGGGATGCTTGCTCGGCACCCTGGCCTCTTCGGTGCAGGGTGCCACAAGGTTCCATTCTATACCTCATACTATTTAACATCTACATGAAGCTGCTGGGAGAGGTTCCAGAGGTTTGGAGTGAGGTGTCATCAGTATGCTGATGACACCCAGCTCCATCTCTCCTTTCCTCCTGTGTCCAAGGAGGTGGTTGAAGTCCTGAATCGTTGTCTGGAGGCAGTGGGGGACTGGATGAGGGTGAACCAGCTGAGATTAAATTCTGATAAGACAGAGGTTCTCCTGGTCCAAAGTCCTCGACTCGGGTATTGGAATATCATCCTATTCTGGATGGGGTTGCACTCCCTCTGAAGGAACAGGTCCGCAGCTTGGGGGTTCTCCTGGATTCGCAGCTGCTCCTGGAGTCACAGGTGGCAGCTGTGGCCAGGGGAGCCTTCGCTCAGCTTCGGCTGATCCGCCAGCTGCAACCATACCTGAGTTGCTCGGATCTGGCCACGGTAACCATGCCCTAGTGACATTGAGACTAGATTATTGTAACGCGCTCTACGTGGGGCTGCCTCTGAAGACGGTCCGGAAGCTTCAACTAGTCCAGAATGCAGCGGCCCATGTGGTTGCTGGGGCTCGTCGGTTCGACTTTGTCGGGCTACCGCTTCAGCGACTACACTGGCTGCCCATTTGTTTCTGGGCTGAATTCAAAGTGCTAGTTCTGATCTTTAAAGCCCTAAATGGCTCGGGTCCAGGGTATCTGAGGGACCGCCTTCTTCTGTACAATCCAACCCGTCACCTAAGGTCATCTGAGGGGGCCCTACTGACTGTGCCACCATTAAGAGATGTGAGAGGTGTGGCGGCCAGAGATAGGGCCTTCTCGGTGCTGGCACCCCGGCTCTGGAATGCCCTCCCCTTAGAACTGAGGAAAGCTCCCTCAATACAGAGCTTCAGGTGGAGCCTTAAAACCTTTTATTTTAAAAAAAACTTTTTAAATGGGGCAGAGGTGGGGGGACAGTTGTTTTACTGTTTTTAACAAATGTTTTTAGTCTGTATGTTTTTATTCAATTTAGTTGTATTTTAATTATATTTTAATGGTGTTTTAATCTTTATTTATGATCTATTTTCATGATGTTTTACTCCCTGATGTTAGCCGCCTTGAGCTCCCTCTTGCAGGGGAGAAAAGGCAGGATAAAAATTAATTAATTAAATAAAATGGGGGATGGTGTACAGGGGAATTTTACTCCCGTGAAGCAGGTACACATTTCGCTAGTTGGATTATATTTTATAGCTTTTGTTTTAATTATTGTTTAAATGTTTGTGCTTATCTCCCTTGAAAACATGCATTGCAAGGAGAATAAATACTTATTATAAATGTATTAACTTAAAAAAAAAAGCTATGTCTGGATTTGACAACATGATTTGAGTAAGAATCTTGGTTACCCTTATATTTTATATCATGAGCTAGATTTAGATTTTTCTGCTCATATGTTCACACTGTGTATTATATTACAGAGCTAAGATCCAACACGAATGATTAGAATGTGATTTAAAACTAGTAGTCAAAGAAAACAAATCACCAAGAAGATACATAATGAACCAGCTGAACACAATGTGGTTTCAAAATTTAGTCAGAAGTTCCCTTTTCTATTATAATTTAAGACATTTTCTATTTCTATAAGAAAAGCAGGGTATAAACACTTCAAATACAACTGCTGGAAGAGAGACTAGAACTGGCAACCTAAATTTTGCTTATAAGTTCACTTTGCTAAGCTAGTGCTTCCCAAAAAATGAATGTCCCATGTAGAAGTAATAAAATTAGCTTCTGAAAAAAATTCTTATACAAGCCTCTAAAACGAGCAATTCACCATTAATAAGACTATTCATGCCTGGCTGGTGCTTCAGAAGAATACAGTACTTCTAAACCTTTAAGTTGTCCAGTAATTTAAGATGCAGTGAAAAAATCAATGTTGTTGAGGACTTGAATACAGATGAAGCATGGTTTAGGGTTCTTGCTCAAACAGCATACTCATTTGTGTTTGTTGAGCACTGGGCTCAGAATTAGTAATTTCTTGCTAGTTCATGTGTAGAATTTTAATAAACAAATTGAAAAAATGGCTCATGATTTCTAAGATATAACACTATAAAACCTGCATTGAAATCTGTCCAACAACAATCTTCTCAAATTTCTCCAGCTATGGTTTCCCTGAATAAAGCCACTATGCAGCAGTACACATACATATTCTTTAAGGGAATCCTCAGCATGGAAGCTGGCTGAAGAATTTGAGGGAACTAACACTTTGGAATGAGGCAAAAGGCCATAAAGGAATCATGGTGAAATTCCCTGAAGTTGCAATGTTAATTACTCACCTCTGTCAGACGAGGTATATGAAGACCCTTTGCATGATCTCCGGCAGTCTTCCGTGACTTCCCTGGCCAAGTTCGCTTCCTATGAGTCTCTGCTATTCCAGACCATGCAAAGACATCATGATAAGCCAAATCCAAATCAGAGGGATCCACTGCAAACTGACATATTAGTTTCAGCAAGCAGGCCAGACAGTCTAGTAGCCACTGTAAAATTAAAAAAACAGCGAACAAAGCCCAAACAGAATTAACAGTGAGCTGTTTTAAGTTGGTTTACTTTCATAGCTTTTAACAGCTATGAAATTAACAGCATGTACAATTAACAGCACAAATTGTATTAATGTACAATTAACAGCACAACTTCAGAAATGTTTAAGGAAGCCCTAAATGCTACAGAGATGTGCATTACCACACACATGTGAACTTCAGAGCATGTTGGCTTCCTCAGTTTAACAAAGATGAGATGGCACAGAAAAAATAGATATAGATAGAAAAATTTGATAATTTGGTAAAATATTGGGGAAAACTTCTTGTGGATATTTTATCTTAAAATCAGGGAGATATAGACCTTAATATTCATTCGTTGATTCATTCAAAATGATTCTTAATTACTACGTAAAATCTACAGCAATAATATTCAAGGTGAAGATCAGGGGGTTGTGAGAGGGTGGGTTTCGTTATCTTAGAATTTGGCACTGGGTTTTCCTGAGATTCTCATTGAAAACAATGGGTTTGAGTTCCAAGTGGACATGGAGGAGCTCTGGCATCACAGTGATGTCACATCCCAGTAAGTTTGAAAGGGGATCTAAGGCTGAAATGTTTAAGTACAACTGATTTACAGTATCAAGCAATTTTGGCTGCAATCCTAACCTCCACTTAGGCTGGCCTAAGCCCTGGCATAAATCCTGTGCTAAGCTGGGGGTTTCCTGTGCTAACCTGCTGATCTCCCTGCACCATCATGGAAAGATTAGCCAGGTGAGTTAGGCCTGCCTGAATTTCTTAGGATTGTGCCCTATATCTCCTAAATATTGCAGGCAAGGACAATTCCTGCTTTAGACTTCTTTGTCATGTGGAAGACACTGACATGTGCTTGAAAATTCACAATTTGGCCTCTAATATCAAGTCTAATTTTAACATTGACTTGTTAAGTGTGAGGTAAGTGTAAGCTTCCTAGGAGGCTGAAAGCTGTTTGGAAGAATATTGTATTTATAGCATACTTATTGCATGCCACTTTTGCATCATGGAAATAAGAGCTGCAGGCTTTTGCACTGTCTTGTATTTTTGGGAATAATGCTGATACAGTATTAACCAGTATGGAATACTGTACTATTTTGAAGTCCAGGGTGCTCTCTCTCAGAACTCATATTTGTTATATGTTTGCAATTATGGTTTGAGTAAAGCTGAAACACTTAGGATGCAATCCTAACCAATTTAGGCCGGCATAACTCAACTGGCATATCTACCCATGGTTGTGTGGGAAGGTGACGTATGCCTGTGCAGTGGCCTAAACCCCTTAGAAGTGGGGCATAAGTGACTTAGAGCATTTTTGTGACACCCCCAGATCCCAAGCCTAAGTGGAGGTTAGAATTGCAGCCTTAGATTTTTAAGATTGCAATCCAAAAATACTATCAGCTGGCAAAAGGTCCTTACACCAGCCCAGAAGTGTCTGAGCTTTGCAGCACATTTGCATCTGCATACTTGCATGCTGGCCTTCCCTGTACTGGATCCTGGTCCATCAGAGATGAGTAAACACTGGCCTGAGGAGGCTATTTGCAGATGTGACCAGTGGATGGAACAAAGATGGCTTGTGGCAGGGGAGGCTGGCACAAATCTGAGTACCCCAATAAGGTGGCTGCTACAAGACACAGGGTAGGAGGAAACAAATTATCTTACTCTAAGTTGTGTAGCAGCCATTTCCTAACCTGTGCTGGTTATAGTTGGCTTGCCTATTGAAGTACAGGATAGGAGTGAGCTGTAAATTCCATAAACATAGCCTTCTATGAGGTGAACCTATGTGGTTAAAGAGATAAGCTTGAAAGTTTCAGAATCCAGAGAGGTCAAATGCAAAATATTTGAAATCTTATTGTTATATACAACTTTATGCATTAATATAGAATGCATTTCTACTGAACAGTAGTAAAAGTTTAGATTTTATTTTTAAAAATGTATTTCAATTGTTCTCAAAATGCCCATGCTTTCCGAAAAGATCACACATTAAGGATTTTCTATTGTACTTTAGCATTTTGGAAATTTTGCATCTTTATGGACAATCTATAAATTCAAAGGGGATTCTAGTGATAGTCACTTACCACTGTCCAAGATTCTTGCTCTTTTGGCTCTAGAATCCCAGAGTTAAAGATTTCTAAGAGCTGCTGCAGTCCTCCAGAAGCGACAAACTAAAAGCAAATTATGAAATATAGAATACATTACATAAAAGTCAACTAAAGACAACATTTAAACCAATGATTTTCAACCTTTTTCACCTCCTGGGACACTGACAAGGTGCTAAAATTTGTCAATGCACACCATCACTTTTTGGATCATTGACTAGGCACACCATACAACTAGGAAGGGGCTCAAATCCACCAGTTCCTCTGTTAAAATGATTCTCCCTCAGGTCCCACAGCATACCTGCAGACCATCTATGGAATACCAGTGTGTTATGGCACAGTGGCTGTTAATCATTGATTATGATTAATAACATTATGGACTATATTTTCAATTTCTCTTCCATAAGTTGAAGATACTTTCATTCAAATAAGGAGGGAGAATATTCGCTAATTTCCCCATAATGCTATAACCCTCTGCACCTCATACAATTTTATTTTGAAGGGTCTTCACACTCAGGAGATCAGAGGTTACAGAAAGCTACTGCACTGTGGAGACAGTAGGGAAGTTTGTTTCCATGTACATCCTGCTCCAGGGATGTCCAAACTTTTTGTCAGGAGGGCCACATCATCTCTCTGATACTGTGTCAGGACTGGAAAAAAGGATTAACATTCCAAATTTGAATAGATTTACATCTAAGAGTGTATTAGACACAGATCTGGAGGATTACAAAGCTTGCCCAAAAGCAGGTGGGAGGGATATTGCTGCAGGCTGCATTGAGCCTCACTGCAGGCCATATCTGACCCCAAGGCTGGGGTTTGGGCACCCCTGTTCTACTCCCTAGATGCACATGATTAAAAAGTATCTCCAAGTGTTACTAAATAGCTTTTTTAACAGCTACAACTCACAATTTTAAATATAAGGTCTCTAGCCTTCTATGAGGTGAACCTATGTGGTTAAAGAGATAAGCTTGAAAGTTTCAGAATCCAGAGAGGTCAAATGCAAAATATTTGAAATCTTATTGTTATCCAGTAACTTCGATATGTTTATGATTTGATTATTTTGTATGAATTATTCATTGATTTAGTTTGCTATGATAATGTAGTTTGTGAACTACTTATGGGTGAATTATAGCCCAAATAAGATCAAGGATTTTGACCGTCTTTTCAGACAAGAGAAAAAACGCTATACTTCCAACTATACCCATTTTTTTAAGAAATAAAAATTATATGAGCAAGCTAATACCTGTGCCAATGTCCATGTTACTGCACATCTGAGAGCAAACATTTTAACTGATAAATTCTAGAGACAAAAATTCTGCTTGCTTACTCAGAAGCAAGTATCATTATTTTTGTTGGGGCTTACTCTTAGGAAAGTGTGCACTGCATTGCACCCTAAGTTATGGACCTAAATGCTAGAAACAACTTGATCTGCCTGATAATAACTGCTGCTGTGTTTCAACTCCTGCTGCAAAGAGAGACCTGAGCCTGAGAACAGAGTTGCTTCTTGCAGTCATGAGCCAAACTGCTTCTAAGTCAGCAGAGAGAGAGAGAGAAAGAAAACTACTGCTAAATCAGCAGTCAGGACAGGAGTGAGACCTGCAGCCATCTGCCTTGTGTAGCTGCACAAAATTTCCATCTTATTCAGCTGTCCAGAGCAAAGAAACAGGTGAGCAGGGGGACCAAGCAGGATTTGGAGCCACGCAGACAGAAATTAAAAGAGAAATCATCCTCCTTTTGGTGCTGTTGAGGTCTGCCTGTATTCTAAACAGCCCCCTTCCATCCAGCTCCCTCTGATAAGACCATTTCATTGCTCCTGTATCAGGGTGATCATATCTCATAATCATAAAAGAGAATCCCAAAATGTAGGACACTCAAGACAAATGTAGGACATGACAAAATTAAAGCTAAAAACGCTGACCTATGTTGCTTTCGTGTGAATAATTAAAACACTATTAGTCCTAATCATGACTACTCAAAAGGAAGTCCCATTGTAATAAATGGGTCTTATTCTGAGGAAAGTGTCTTTAGGATTTCAGCCTACATTTACTTATTACATTTACAACTATTACATGTAATTTATTAATTACAAGAAGGCTACATGCCACCACACTTTCCTGGGAGGAACCCCCCCCCCGCCCCGACTGTAATGGGCATTATTGTGAGAAGAAATGCCTAGGATTGGGATCTGTGGCTGCATCTTCTCCACACTTTCCTGGAAGGAAACCCCACTGACTGTAACGGTCTGCTGCTCAATAGAAAGGCACAGGATTGGGCTCTGAGGCTGCAATCCTATTCACATTTTCCTGGGAAGCCCAATAACTACAATGGGTCTTACTTCTGAGTAAACTTGAACAGATTGGGCTCCTTCCCCACTCCAGTTGAATCCTGCACTTGTTTCAATCTTTGCAGGATCTTGTCCTCTTTTTTATTATGGTCACCCTGACCCCCACATTTCTCCAATATGCAGTGACCATATGTCATAACCACAAAAAGAGGACAAGCCCCCCCCCCAAATATAAGACATCCAAGAAAAATGGAGGACATTTTTAAAAGCTAAAAAACACTCACATATATTGTTTTCATGTGGTTAACTTAAGCATCATATTACATATAAGTGCTGTATGTTTAAAACTATTACATATTACATATAATTTATGAATTCCAAGAAAGCTACATGCTACCTGCTCACAAGGAAAAAGAGGACAGTGAAGATTTTTTTCCAGGACACAAGGCTAAAACAGAGGAAATGTCCCGGGAAAACTGACCATATGGTCATCCTGTTCAATCCAACACTATTTTATCACCAAACTTTTCTTTCAGCTCCCAGAAGCCACATATTTTAATTCAAAAAATTAAGAATATATGTTTTCCTTCCCTTCAAATCAAGGGGGTAATGTCCACAAACCTAAATATATTTTGGGGTAAGAGGTAAAAAAGTTCCCCGACCCCTGCTCTAAGGCAACCACTTCAGGCTCTGAGAACAGTGCAATCTACATTGTAGAGGTAGTGCAATGTGTTCACTTAAATATTGGTCATATTCATACATACCACAGAACAGTGCTTTTAATTATGTACATGGTAACTTCAGGGAAGCTGGAAGTAACTGGTGATGTCATCAGTTCAGTGGCATAGCTAATGATTATGTAGCCAGGTGCAAAGCTCAAAATGTTGCCCGGAAGTGATGTCGCACTTTAAGTGATGCCATCCCCGGACATTTTTAAAAAGAAAATTGGGGAAAAACCTGTTGCCTGCTCCTCAGCAGTTCTCCACCCATTTTCTATGCTAGTGCTCTGCAAAGAGGAATGGTTATTCTTTCACTGATAAATATAAGAGGAGCACCATTTAGAAGTGCTTGTACAACCAGTTAGCATGGGTAACTGTAATATATGTATATGGAAATGAGAGCTGATTCATAATAACATCTTAATAGTTCCATACAGTTATCAGTATTGCATCTTATTGGCTCTCAGAGCAATCAGTTACCCAGTAGTAACTTTACTTCTGGTTTGGGAGACCAGATTTGACAGAGATTTCAGCAACTCTGAATTGCATGTCTATTATGCAGAGGTTAGACCAGGGGTCCTCAAACTATGGCCCGCGGGCCAGATCAGGCCCGCCAGAGGCCTCAATCCGGCCCACCGGTCTTTTGGGGGCTTTGGGAGCTGCTTTGCGATCACTGGGGGGCAGTTCAAGGCTGCCGTGGCGAAGATCCGCCAGTCGCGGCAGCCCTGTGCAAAGGGAGAGAGCCCCTCGGGGCTCTGGAATTTGGGCAGCTTCAAGCTGGCCCTTTAATTTTTTTTAAAATGTTGTCTGAGTACAACATTTACTTCCTTACTTCTGAGTAGACATGAGGGGGCTGGGCTTACTTTCCTGGGAGTAAGCCCACTGACTCTAATGGGCCTTACTCCTGAGTAGACATGCATGGGCTTAGGCAAAATTCCTGAACAGCAAGCCCAAAACTTTGTCTCCCCCAGGGGTTCTGGCTGGTGCGTGTGCCTACCGCCACTCTTTCACGGTCACCCCAGCCAGCAGGGGCTTCAGGCTGGAGTGTGCGGCTGCCCCAGCTCCCAGGGGCCCAGCTTGAGGCTGGCGCATACGTCTCCCGCTGCTCTCTCGTGGCCGCCCCAGGGCTTCAGGCTGGCGTGATCATGTCTCTCACTGCCCTTGCGCAGCTGCCCCCGCTGTCAGGGGCTTACTTCTGAGTAGATAAGCAGAGCTGGGCTATTATGGCCACCCTCCCATCCACACTTTCCTGGGAGTAAGCCCCATGGACTCTAATGGGCCTTACTTCTGAGTAGACATGCAGGGGGCTGGGCTTACTTTCCTGGGAGTAAGCCCACTAATGGACTTTACTCCTGAGTAGACATGCATGGGCTTGGGCAAAATTCCTGAACAGCAAGCCCAAAATTGAGGTGGGCTTGTGTTTGTGTGTGTGTGTAAGAATACATGGGTTTGTGTGAGAGAGAGTGCATGGTGTGTGTCAGTGCATGTCACAGACATTCCTCATGTTGCTGCAAATTGCTTTGAAGGTGTCTTACAATTACATGTCTTAAGTCTGACATGTAAAATATGTTGTCGAAAAATATGGTAAGTAAAATATGTTGAAGTAATGTGTTGCTGGAATCTGTTTTGAGGGTGTCTTGCATGTCTGGGTGAGAATCAGGCATGTTAAAAGGTTTTCAATTTCAAAAGTGTTGAAATTAAGTACAGGAAAGCAATACAAGAATTTTGCTTCATTTTAATGTGTAGGATATTTTTTAAAATATAGGACAAATGTAGGACGTCCTACATAAGTCGTGTCACTCTCCAGCCCGACAGTGTCTGAGGGACAGTGTACCAGCCCCCTGTTTAAAAAGTTTGAGGACACCTGGGTTAGACCCTCTGCCATAAAATGTTTGCTTCATTGATGTGGACATGCATTACATTCAAAGGTGATCCAGTAGCAATTCATACTATTGTCACTAAAAATATCATACCTTGCAGCTCCATGTGTTTTTACTATTTTCTATTTGATCTTCACTTGAATCATCAGAATCTGGATACAGATCACTGTAACTTCCCTAAAATTAAAGGCAAAAAAAATAGTAAGATAAATTTTAAGAAAACTTTCTCATGTAATGTATAATAAACAGAATTCCAAACATGAGATGTTACCGTGGATTCTCGTCTTATTCTTCTGTTGGGTTTTCCAAGGGCTTCAATTATTTCAAGGGCATATAAAAGTTTATGAGCACTTTTAATTCTCAAGAGATCTTTCCAATTAAACCCATCATTGCCCTTAAAAAAAGAATCATATTGTTAGAAACAGCGAGGAAACAAGCAGAACTAACAAACGGCTGAGGAAGAATAGACTAATAAATTGGTTTGAGTTCTTTCTGTAACTTTTGTTTAGTAAAACACTTCTTAACTCAAACTAAGCCAAAACTTAGGGCGCAATCCTGAGTAACCACGGGGAGTCCTTGCTCCGGTGTAAGAACCATTTGCTCTGGATTGCAATATGAATTTCCCATAGGTTTTCACTAGGTGGTACAGTAACTACGTGTGCACGTAAAGTCTCTTACGTGCTCCAGTAGTTACTCTGGATTGTAGGGTTAGTCAAACTTCTTAATTCAAACAAAGCTGAGTCATATCTGAATAAATCAATACTAAATCATAGGTGAATAAATCAACAATATGGCAACAAAAATCAGTGATTTTTACACTATATTTTGAGACCATCAGGGGTTCTAAATACATTTTCAGGTGGGCCCAGAGGTCAAGAAGAAAATCAGAGGAATGAAATGATGAATTGATGGCAATGTATGATGTTTGTACAAGATGCTGAGAAAGCAAGCAGCTTTTTTGTTAATTTCTGCTATCTGCTTAGGTCCAAGAAAACTAATGGATAGTGAATTTGCATATATTGAAACAGAGCTCCTACTGGACAATGGAATTAGGTGCAGGGCAGTGATGGGATACAAAGAAATTAACAATCGGTTCTATGCCCATCTGGCAGCCACTTTTAAATGGCTATTTTTAAACTTTATGTGCCCTATCTCTCGTTAACAACCGGTTCTATAGAGTAGGTGCGAACCTGCTGGAGCCCACCACTGGTGCAGGGGTATATATTTGACTCAATTAAATGGACAGTTGTCAGCTTCATAAGAGTTCATTAATTCACATATTCATCCAAATGAGCTTCCACTTGAATTGACACAGGCTAATGAACAGCTGACAATCACCAGTCATGCACTTGGCAATTTGATGACAATAAGTAACATCACCATTTGATGATAACATCATCATTTGATGACAAACAACATTTGATTACAATAAGTAACATCAGTGGGCCTATATACAGCCTTAGAGCACAATCCTAACCATGTCTTCTCAAAAGTAAGTCCCACTGTGTTTAATGGGTCTTACTCCCAATAAAGTGTCTTTAGGATTGCAGCCATCGTCACTGAACACCCAGCACCAAAACACTTTGCTACACTAAAATTATCTTTAAAACTTCAAACAGAACCTGTAAATGCACTGAAAGGCATTAACAACTTCCCCAGATAAAGCATGGTTATACTTACCTGTTCATCTGAAATTGTTTGAAATGCCTGAAGCATATTGGGGCAGGTGGGCAGCAGCATTAATAACTCCCAGACTCGCCTTGATAGGTTCTCTGCATGAAGATGAAGCTCCTCACATTTTGCACTCTGATAAGAAACAGCAAGCAGTCAAAATTGTATTACTTTAACAAAAGCAACTAGAGGAAATTTTGGGAAACAAAACTATTGGCCAAAATATAAAATATATGTAAAGGTAATATACCATGCAGTTTCTACTACAGAAACATGATGCTATTATAGCAGGGAAAGTTATTCCTTGTTGAAACAGTTACAAGTAATTATTAATTTTTTATTACACTGTTACAGCTGTCATCTAATTATATGTGATTATGTAATTTTGAATCAAAGTGAATGAGGTTGGCTCTTTAAACTGAAAGAAAAATATCCCTTAAAGAGGAGTTGATGGCTTTCAGGCAGCTTGTTTACCATGGCAACATGGCAGGCAATTAAGTTTGTCAGAAAGTTCAAAATGGGTCAGTTTCATTTCTGTTACAGCTGGAAAGCAGAGCCCTTCCCTTCCTCCAAGCGATAAGCACTTCTGAATTGCCACCTCTAAGCTGAAACTCAGTTCTTTTAAGACACTTGAACTTGATTCATTGCCTGCTTTGTTACCACAGTCAGCAACTGCCTTTCTGTAACACAAAAATAGGTATTCACAGAGGTTTAACATTTATAATGTATAGGTGGAAACTATATACATGACAATTTGTTCTAGGCCAAATATCCCAGCCCAAACTCCTGCACCTAGAGGCATGAAAAATCTGGGTAGTATATTCCTTTCATAATGTGACCACCAAGAAAGAACTAATTTTTAGAAATTTAATCCCTCAGAGCAGTGACGATACTAGGGTAGTGAGGGAGGTGCAGTCTGCACCAGGTGATGTGGATTGGGAGGCCTAAAATTGCAACCTTGTGATGGTGCATTAAACCCTATCATGTCATATACCATTGGGTAACAAAGCTACTGAAGAGCAGAATCTAATGCATCAATCCGTTTTGAAATAGCTGCTTTCTGTCAAAAGTAATGGCAAAAAAACTAAAGAACTAAAATACGCATTGAACTCTATGGAAAATGAAAGTCACCCATATAGTGGCTTTATTTGCGAGTAGGCAAATGTGCCATACTGGAAAGGGCAGGCTGAGAGGAATCTAAGGACTCCAGAATTGTCCTGATCCAATGAACACAGCCCCCACAAATCACCCCAGAAGAAAGTCCTGGATGATTGCATTGAAATTCATTGAAAATGGATGTGAACTGCACAGCTGTGTTTACTGGCAAGTAAGCAAGCATGCCTTGGTTGCAGTGGAAGGTCAGTCCGGGGAGTACAAGGCTTCCAAAGTGGTTCAGATCAGGGATGTTACTAGGGCGTTAGAAGGGGGGCACCCTTGAAAGTGCTGGCTAAAGTCATGGTTTGCAGAAATAATTCCATCATGTTATACACCATTGAATGTGTAATTTACAGCAGAACGCAGTGAAACAAACAACTTTGAAATATCTTTATTCTATTAAAATATGTGGCTATAAAACCCAGTAGAGGTGGGCCAATGGCGCATAACCACGCCCACCATTCATATTGTTGCTCTGCCCAATGTATGGGGGTGACACGTTGGCCTCCCGCACGAGGTGACACAAACCCTAGTCACACCCCTTACTCGGGGTGAAAAGGGATGTGTTTTCATCCCTATGCATTGAAGATTAAGGAATGTGTTCCTTCTGTGATGTAAGATCCAATTTGGTACCCGGAGTTGCCCACAGGTGCTCGGTGCCTGGTAGAGCTGCCTGGTGCTGCCCCCTACCCACTGGTGCCAGATACACAGTGCCCAGTAGGAATGCCTATTGGTGCCCTATGATCACTGCCCAATAGGGGATCCTGGTGGTTCCCAGTGCTCAGTAGGGGTGAGCACCCACTGCACCGTGGGTGCAGTGGTGCATGATGGCTGATGCCCAGAAGGGGTATCTGATGCTTGCCAACATTGCTGCTGGGACCTGGTGCCCAGGGCCCACAAATATTCTTGAAATTTTACTCCTGCAATGACGGGCAATTCTGCTAGTTTATAAATGTAAAAAACTGAAGAGTCACTGACTGACTCACCAATGCCCAGCCAAAACTGCTGGACCTGGAAGCATCTAATTTAGGGAGGGTATTTCTTCTGTGACACAGGCACCCACTAAGAACCAATTTTGAGAAATTCAAACTGGAAATGGGTGAAAAGGGGTGCAATGTGTTTTCATCCCTACACTTAAAATTAAAGACTGATGCTGCATTAAACACCCAGCTGCAACCCCTGGAACTAGAAGCATGAAATTTGGGAAGCGTATTCCGTCGGTGATGTAAGGACCCACTAAGAACTGATACGGTACCCAGTGCTGTCTGCTGCCTAGTGTTGCTTGCTGATACCTTGAGCCCAGCAGGGATGCCTGGTGGTGCCCACTGCCACCCAGTGCTGCCTGGTGTCCAGTGGTGACCTGTGTTCATTGGTGCTCAGTAGGGATGGCCAGTGCCTGGTAAAAATGCCAGCTGGTGCCCACCACTGCCCATTAGTGCCCAGTACCTGCCACTGCCCCCTACTACCTTCCGGTGCCCAGTGCCTGTTAGTGTCCAGCAGTACTCACCAAGTGCCTAGCATCCACAAATATTCTTGAAATTATTGTAAAAATTATTGTAAAAATTCTGCTAGTATTAAATAATTTTACTCAATTAAAATTACCTCACTATTTTCCATAGCCATTTCGGCAGGAGGAGGTTTAAAAGAGGCAAGCATTTCTAACAAATCAAAGAGGGTGGTTAAGTGAGGCTCTTGAAGAAGTAAGAGCATTGGAATGTTATCCTTCTGAGGTGGAGGCAAGCAGGACGCTGGAAGCTGGACACCTTCACCTTTTCGCTCTCTCCTTGGAGCACCCAAAGATACAAACACCATCTGGAAATAAAAAGTTTGGTTTTAAATAGCTGTATACTAAATCAACTACAGTAATAGAGTGTGGAGTACCTGTTCAACGTAAGAGCATGAATGGCCACCATCTGAATCCCTGGAGAGCTGCCACCACACAATCCTACTGTTTCCCCCAAAATAATACCTAGTACAGGTGTACTTTCAAAACTGACCACCAAAGGGAGCAATTGTGCACCCAGCACTCCATATACTTGAGTGGATGGGTTCTTTTCAATGCACTTACAACAAGAAGGAAGGAAGCAAGTCAGTCCTTTGCCTTAAGTTTTCCCTTCCTTAGATTGTGTCAGACTATATTTAAGGGGCTTCTGAGAGGTCGCATGAAGCTTCACTAGTACTTACCTGATTTTGATCACTTGTTTAATTAAACAGCGTAATTACTGTTAAGGAAAAACCAGCTACATAATGCCCTTCAGCACTTATTTTATTCACTGAATTATGAAGGGAATGGGGCCCCCTCTAGATAATCTGATCCTTTACTACTGCAGTCTCAGAGTTGAAGATTTATTGCCTGCCACTTTAATAAGGCAAGCAGGCTGTTTCTATTCCATTATCTGCAGATAACCCATTCCTTGCAAAGAGAATAGATCAAACTATTCCTGCAGGAATGATTGTCTATATCCAGACTCTTGATATAAAAATAAACAAGCCATTCAAGTCCCTGTGCTGGCTATG
Source organism: Cryptoblepharus egeriae (assembly GCA_030015325.1). Classification (NCBI taxonomy): domain Eukaryota; kingdom Metazoa; phylum Chordata; class Lepidosauria; order Squamata; family Scincidae; genus Cryptoblepharus; species Cryptoblepharus egeriae. Next base: position 234,359,569 of record JAREYC010000001.1, read on the forward strand.
GAGGTCTGTGCTGTCGACCAGCTCTGGAAGGGGGATATGATGTCCCCCCTTGGGCAGTTAATAACAGACACAGATGCATCCAGAGCAATCTCCTGCCCTCCTGTCACAGCTGTCCTGGTGATGTGGAAGGGAGAGAGCAAATCTATTCTATCCTTTCCAGTGCAAGCACTGCTGGTCCAGCCGTAGGACAGCAAGCGAAACAAAGGTAGGAGGGAAGGAAAGAAGGAGCAGAGAAAGAATGAATAAGAATAAAAAAGAGAAAAGAGAAGTGGAGCACAGAGCTCCAAAGAACGACCCGTTTCCAGCGAGGAAGGACCAGACTGGGACTAGGGGGCGCCTCCCTTGGATATCTACTCTGGTCTGCCTCCTGAACAGGGAGGGGCATCTTTGAGGGGAAAATGGAGACTCTGAAGCCTTGGAAACTCTGGACACTTGGAAACTCTGAAGCCTAGCCTGCAAAAGGTTGTGACTTGGGTGAAAAAAATTCATGGATAAAATCACTGACAGCTGTGTTGCGAAAGCAGGCTACTTGGACAAGAAGTGTTTATTTAAAGAGAGCTCTATTGCTAGACATGAAAGTTTGGGGTCAATGTTTATACAGGAAATGGAGTCATAAGCAAAACAAGCCAGAATTCAGGATTCGGAGTGTTATGATGTGTACATTTAAAAAAATAAGACATCCCCTAAAAATAAGAGTATATTTTGGGGAACAAAGAATATGGCAGTGTCTTATTTTATTTAACAGGTTATGTTAGATCGACATGTGGCAGCCCTTCTGGGAAGGTGCTTGTGGGGATGACAGAAGGAGAGTTCAAAAGGAAAGGAATGAAACAGGAGAAGGGACTACAGCCTTAGCAAAAGGTAGTGCTGCTGAAAGGGTATCCCATGTAATAGGTGAGCACTCCTGAAGACTTGGCAGTGTCTTCCTTCTCATCAATTGGTCTTTTCACAGCGTTTCTCAGCTGCTGAGCTGCAAAGTGATGCCTCAGCAGAAGTAGTGCTGCTAAAGGGTGACTCTTGCGAAAACTGGTGTCTCCCACATCTTGAAAACATGTTCCAAGATTTGCATACAGTGATGCCTCACATAACAAGTTTAATTCGTTCCGGAAGCATGCTTGTTATGTGAAACGCACTTTATGTGAAGCAGATTTTCACGTAGAAATAATGGAAACTCAGACGATTGGTTCCAGAACCCAAAAAATATTCATATAATATTAACTGTATGTAAAAATCATGACAAAACATTCAGAACATGCATTCAGAACATGAATTCAATGTCTTGGGAGTAAGCCTCATTGACTTTAATAGGGCTTACTTCTGAGTAAGGGCAGCAGGCAGCAGCTGAGATAGAGGCTCAGGCTGCTTTTGGGGGATGCGGGTAGGCGAGCGCTGCAAGATCTGCAGTGGCCTGAAGCGCTCTGAGCGCCAGGAGGCAGGAAGGGGGAGGAGCCAGGCAGCCCAGACCAGCTTTGTGGCGGCTACCCAGGGCAGTGAGCAGAGAAGCATGTGAAATTTGAAAATGGCTGCTGCCACAAAGCCGGTTTCTCCAATGGTGGTGGCCAGCTTTGGAGGGCCGCATCCACCCTCGTCCTGGGCCGCATGCAGCCCCCGGGCCGCGTGTTGGACACCCCTGGGCTAGCCTTTAGCTGATTCCCTCTTCTCCACTGCTGTTCTCTCCCTCTGCCCAGTGGACACCTGGCAACAGAAGGAACAGCACAGAAGTGTTGCTTTTACTATGGGCACGTGTGCTAGGCAGCCCTGATGCTTTTTAAAAGGGCTGCTGGCCAGCGTGTCTGCCCAAACTGCCAATGAGTGTGCTTGTTAAGTGAAGCAACACTTGTTATGTGAGGCAGAATCCTAGAAACGTTTTTGCTTGTTATGAGGATCACTTGTTAAGCGAGGCACTTGTTAAGTGAGGTACTACTGTATTTTTTTTGTAATTTGCAGCTGATGAGTTCCTAGTAGAGAATGTGCTTATTTCTAATATTTATTTCTAAATAACCATGTTTATTTTTCAACATCACCTTCTTAATAATGTTGTTTTCTGACCCTGAAAGGCATCATTAAAGCTATTCAACCCACCAAACAAAAAGTTTGATACCCTAATCTATTTCATTATGTCTACAATGACTATCCAAAGCCTCTTCTGGTTTTCCCTCAGTTTTCTCTTACTGTAAGCTCACTCTGGATAAATGTCAGTTTGAATTTGGCTTAGGAAACTGTACAGCACAATAAATCCTAACAAACTAAAATTAACATTGATAAAATGTTAATGTTCTAAGGCTGCAATCCTAAAGTGTACTTAGGCCAGCCTATCTGGCACTTGGTCCAGCCTAATGCTAGACAGGCCAGCCTAGCTGCACTTAGTCCACTTAGCTAGGCCAGCCTAGCTGCACTTAGTCCACTTAGTCCACTGTGTAACTACGGGGAGTCCTTGCTCCGGTGTAAGAACAATTTGCTCTGGATTGCAATATGAATTTCCCATAGGTTTTCACTAGGTGGTGCAGTAACTATGGGTGCTCGTAAAGTCTCTTACATGCACCCGTAGTTACTCTGGATTGTAGGCTTAGGCTGGCCTAAGACAGATGGAATTGCACAGGCCTTACAGTGCTAGCCTATGCAGCTTAGCAGGGGCATGGTGAGGGCATGTTGAGCATGGCATTTAGGCCATATCTAGAACCTGATTCCAGGGCAGACATGCCCCTTCACAGCTCTTCTGACTTAGGCCACCTCAGGAGCAGACATAAATCTGACTAGACCTTTAGGGGTCCATGATAAGCCAGAGTAAAAATGGAAGCAAAAGAAAAAGTTCAGAGTCTTATGCAGCCTACGCACCACTCCTGTCTCTCAACATCAAGATATGGCACAATTGCAACAGTCCACCTCAGAATATGGCACAACTCCCACAATCCAGTGGGCATGTTGCCCTTGTACTGCTGCTGCAGTTAGGCCAGCCTAGAGGCCTCCTAGTCCTATGGAACTGACTTGTCAGTTCAGGATATGGCTTACCTTAGGCCAGCTTAGCTGAGCCATTCTCTCTGGCTTAAGTCAGGATTGGACCCCAGGTAACAAATTAAACCTTATGGTGGTATACAGAATAATTCATCATTACCATATAACACCACAAAATGACTTCTTGTGGACGTTTCTCAATACCTGCATATCTTTAAATCCCAATTCATGAAGAGTTTTTTCATCATAGTCTGTTGTCAGTTCGTGCCCAGAAGAGATCATTCGCACAGGTCCCATAAGACCACCTAAAACAAAGGTCAGCATCTCTTTATTATTTTGCACTTAAAAAAGGTACAGCTTCTTGCAAACACTACACAGATTGATCTTATTTTCTGAAGCTAAACTATTGATCTATGCTGGACAAAACTTCCCTCTGACTTATAAAAATACATGTGGATGTTATCTGCAGATCTGAATATCCAAAGGTTTCTAACCTACAGGGTTGCCCACCTGTAGCCCTCGAATCCAACCACATTTGTGCTCTGGTCAGGTGTGGAGGCCCTTAAGAAGACCAAAAGGCCTCAAATGGGTTTTGCCCACCCGTTATAGATAGTAGAGTTTAGTGTTTTAGGGGTTTTTTTCTTCATTTTCTCTAACAGATTTTCAAATCCTCCTAGAGGTGATGTAATGGATGGAAGTGACATTACTGATGCTCAGTGCCCAATTCCAAGATGGCTTCATCTAGCTTTTCATGACCCCCCCCCCCAAAATGAAGTCATGACCCTCCAAGGGGGTCCATACCCCCACTTTGAAGTCCACTAGTTTAAAGACCCACTTCTAGGTTTCTTGCTTCTCTATAGTGCCTAACTGAATAAGGTCAGGCACAATAATTCGTTAATATCTGCAGGTGTTTGATTCTGGGACTGAAAAAATTGAATGATGGCTTACATGAATACCTATCTACAATAGAAAAGCAATTTTTGGAACTATGATCTGCAGTGGCTGTTTGTGTTGAGTCAAATCTGGGCATAAAAAAAATTCATGTATAACAAAGCTGGATCTGTAATCTTCCTGTGAAAGTCTTCATCTTCAGTTTAGTTTCAGATGTGAGGCAGACTCATCCCTTCCTCAGTCTTGAATATAGAGTAATAATCACTTCTCATTTGCTCTGCATTAAGTTGCAAAGCAAACGGAATGCTGAAGAGAACTATCAGCCTGAAATGAAGCTGTTTTGAGCTGGGGGAAAGGCAAACTGCCTTTCCTTTCACTGCCTCCCTTGTTACCATAGTAAATAACTACATTTGTATAACACAAAAATTGGCTTCCATTGAGGTTCCTGGAACTAAACCATGAAGATGACAATGTTCAACCTGTAAGTTCAGTAAAATTAATTCATAAAATCTTTCTCTAATGAATTTTTTATTCAAAATTGAAATATGAATTAATTCTCTTTTTCACCAGAGTACTGAATTGGGTACGATAAAAGGACATAAACCTTGCAAAGGCTCTTTCCTTAGTAGAAAAGGCTCTTTCCTTAGTTTCCTTCCAAAGCTACTTTCCTTAGTAGTTTTTACCTTGGGAAAAGTATAGACAGAAGTGTATTTGGAAACACTGGCTCTTCAGCCTAGAATGGGGATGAGCACTTCTCCCCAGAGCTGGACATGACTGGCAGTACAACCTGTGGAGGACATCTTTACCTTTTTAAAAAATTCTTGCCCCAACATGTAAGCCATAACACATTCTTTAAAACCTACCTGGGAAGTCTCCTTTCCGACTGCTTTGGCCAAATTCTTGCAATTGAGCTTGCTGGTTTAACTGTTCTTTCTGCAAATTCTCATACCAATGTGTAACCTCTGCTCTTAGATCTGCTACCTGATCACTAGGGTACATTTCAATGGTCATCTGAAACACAGTGCATTAGATTATAAATAAAGTAAAGGACATAAATTAAATTAAAGGGCTCATTTGGAAAACAAATTACTAGACTGTACCTTATCAGGGAGTCCAGCTGGTTGGCAAACAATTCTAAGAGGTAAGGACTGTTTGTCACTTAACGCTTTTAAATGGCTGCTAATGCCAGTGCCTTCAATTTGCCATTGTCTCAAATGATACGCAAATCTGCAGAATAAATAGTATAATCATAAGGAATATAGCTGTTGACCTTTTGTGAGTTATATAAACTGACCTGCCTAGATTTCTTTTGAAAGGCCTTTAATACTACCTAATCTTCTGAATGAACTAGGCTAAAGCTGGGGCAGGAGATTCCTTAAATTTCAAAATTGTTTTAGATCCTATAGGTCTCACATATCTAGCCAAGATTCAAAGAATTTTAAAACCAGTTACGTGAGCCCAAAAGGCTTTTAGGGTTGGTTTTTATGGACTTTAGCCCCCTTAGACACCAAATGACACATGTCAAACTGTCCACAATAGAGGAACATTTCAGTAACAGTTTAGTACATGGGGTCAACTGTTCAAAGGGAAAAAATTTTAGGGTTACTGCCTCAGCATATACACATACAGCTTTTCAGAAGTGCATTTTATGGGTCATTTAATGACCAACTTCACTAGTTTTTATTCTAACAATAGAAACAACTCTTTTGCATGCTTTGGAGTTCTCTCCCAATATCCAAGTTTTCTATGCAGGTAAGCATCGTTATTCTCCATCTGGGACCAATAGTTTTCATAGCAGATCATAAACCTGTGGACCTACCCCACCTGTTGTTTCCCAATCATGACTGGGGTTGGGAATCAGCACATTGAGCAGTGATTTTCAACCTTTTTCATCTCACAGCACACTAACAAGGCACTGAAATTTTCAAGGCACACCATCAGCTGTTATTACTGTTGACAAGGCACACTAGGCTTGATCAAATTCCCCAATTTTCCTATTAATTAACATCAATCTCCAAATTCCCATGGTACACCTGAGGACTAGCCATGGCACACGCAACACTGATATAGATATGGCCATTTCTGGTGGTCAGAAGAAAATTGCCAAGTGCTCAAAGGATTGTTTTGGAGAATTTAGTAACTAGACAAGCTGCTCATGACATGGAAGACTCCCTGTTTCTACACCCAACTCTCCAAAACAAATTTGCTACAAAGACAATCGACTTAAAGCAGGAGCTGCCTTGCCATAATTAGCAGGCCCCTCAAAAGAGGAACACCCTTCCCTCCCCCCAAAAAGTGCTGGTGGATACAATTGAAGCAGAACAAAATACCTCCAACCAATCAATCTATCAAATCGAAGAGTCACTGACTCTTCTTGCCCCAACGCCCAGCCAAAACCACTGGACCGAGAAGTAAGAAATTTGGGAAGTGTATTCCTTCCATGATATAGGCACCCATTAAGAATTGATTTTTGGAAATTCAGACTGGAAGGGGGTGAAAAGGAGTGCAATGTGTTTTTGTCCCTATACTTAACATAGGAGAATTGCAGAGTCGTCGACGCCCAGCCCTGGATCTCGAAGCATGCCAGTGTCAAATCATGTCTGTGGCCCACAAATATTCTTGAAATTTTACTACTGCAATGACAAGTAAATTTTACTAGTCTCCACATAAAATTACTCATTAAGGCGGCGATAGCACACTGGTGTGCTACAGATGGTCTGCAGGTGTGCCATGGGATCGTGGGGGGTCATTTAGTGATCAGGCAATTGAAGGATTTGAATCAGCATCAGCAAGGTATGCCTTATCAATAAACCAAGTTATGTACCTTGATAATTTTAGCATCTTGTCAGCATGCCTTGAGATGAAAAGGGTTGAATATTTCTGCCCCAAGGGAAGCCTCTTCTTTGTTTCTTTTTGTGAGTTTCTTGCCTGAGCAAACTGCTTTTGCTTTCTCTTGCTTGCTTAGCAAGCTGCTGAGCAATTTCTCCTGGAGCTCTGGATAGAGGCATCTTTGAAATCTTATCAGCCTCTCTTTACCTTTTTGTAAGCAAGTGAATCAAAGACTATTAGAGCTCTGTGCTCTGCAGCTAGAAGTAAGCAAACTGGAACAGGTTGCTCAAGTGTTCCTAAGCTTAGCTAGTTTACATAAGCTCTGTCTGAAGCAATTAAGAGATACCTACCTGAAGATGCCCTTTTAATAATAAAACATCCACTAATCTACCAACTAAAAAGGCAGAGCAAGCTTAGCAAACTGTATCATACTCCAATCTAGAACAAAAATTACCTTCTCCGAAAAGCTTCTAAATGAGTCTTTAGCATCAGAAGCCCTCGTTCAATAATGGTCAGGCACGAATGTGAATCTTGCTCAAGATTACTGGATGCTATCATCAGGCTTTCCATGCACTTACTAATAAATTCTTGTTCTTTTTCCAGGCCTGTTTTACCTGAAAGATTATTACTTAATGTTAAGGCACAATACTATGCATTCATATTGCCACAACCCTCTTGAAATTATGTCCCCATAATAATAAGATATTTCTCTGGGACTTGACACAGAATTAGGGTGCACTCCTAAACAGTTTAGGAAGGCGTAACTCACCTGTCTCCCCATTCTCATGTGGTGTGGTGAGACAGGCGCACGACTGTGCACTGGCCTAACCCCGCCCCACAAATGGCTCAAAAGTGCCTTACAGTACATTTGTGACATCCCCAGGTCAGCATATGCCAGCACTTATACCAGCCAAACTGGGACTTAAGATTACAGACTTAGAATATCAATTAGTAAAGCATACCATTAATATAATAGGAGTTTATATACTGGATAGCAGCACGGCTCACATCTCCAGACTGTGCTCTTAAAGCAATGCCCCAGAACTGGTCCATACCACACAACTGCAAGAAAAGAAAATGAGAAATTGGTGACTTTTTAAAATATTTTGATTTCCCGAATAAGGTCTCAGGAAAGGTTTTTTGCCTTACAAAGTTGAGATACAGCTCAGAGTTTTTCACACTGAATTGTGATTTGGCTTAAGTCTCCAATGAGGTGCATGTAATAGCAAGAGTAATTTATAAAACACTGCAATAACAAATACAATACAAATACAATTCCTCCAATAACAAATACAAATTTCAACTGAAAGCATTTGGAAATTTGCTTATCAACTTTCCTACGCATTCATAACTAGCAGACCCTACTATACAGCTAGTGGTTAATTAAGATCTCTTCTATGTTGGAGATTACACACACAGAGGCAATACCAACAAACTAGAATAAAAGGAAGAGGAAAGTCCCTTGACCTGGTGATAGAATCTTATTTACAATCTTATTCTGGAATAAAACTTTTTTTGCTGCGTAGAATAAGAGCCTTCTACAAAGAGCTACTGTATGTCTCCAACACAGAAAGCTACTACTAAATCAAACTAAGTCATCTTCAGCCAGAAGCTAAACTCCTTTTACAGAAAATGAATTACAGGCCAATGGATTGATGGCAATATACATGAACATAAGTCAGACCAAGTATTGAGGCTAAAAATATCACAGCCAAACAAAAAAAAAAATTTTTTTTTTGGTGCCTGGAATGTTAGAACTGATTTTGGCTATATTGGGTGTACTAATTCCAAAAACATAAACAGTTTTTCTCTATCAGCTATACTTTTTGAGATACAGCGCTACTAAATTATAAATGCTTTTAGTATTTTAATTAATAAATTAAGTAAGAGTAGGCCCTCCTTCCTACTTCTAGCCTTACCTAGGGGAAGTAAAGCTGTTGGAATGTTTCTAACTATTAAGGTATAGATGCGGGAGGCGACCCACCCCGCTCTTGTGAGTGCCATGCGCATGCACAGGCCTGGGCACATCACCATTGTGGCCACTGTTAGTCTAAGCTTTGCGTTGCTGACAGTTGTTTACTCGTAGCATGTGGGTGACAAGGCACACTTTTTTCCTGCTCAGTAAACATGTTAAGTGAAAGTTATCTGTGTACTGCTACCTCTTTGTACATCTATCAGATGATGGTATGGTGAAACAGCCTGATGAAATAGTTTGTGTAGACTCTTTATCAAGATGAACCATGCTTTGCATACATAGGATGAAAAATGTCTGGGCGAAGTACAGAAAAACTGAAAACTGGAATTTTTGTCAGTTCTCAAATAAGACAGCTCATAAACGATCCTTGCTTCGTAGATTCTGTGAGTCAGGGTAAGCGAAGTGCGTGGACGTCATTTGTCCTGGTTGTCAGAAACTTTCTGGAAAACCACAAAGCTCAAAACTATGCTGAGCTAGTAAACAACATGCTCATATGAGCATAAAAGTTCATTACTTATAGAACCATTTGGACTGTTTCCCAGAAAATTTGGGTGATATGAGTGAAGAGCAAGGTGAACGATTTCCCCAGGACATTAAAAGAACGGAAGATCACTGCCGGGGAAGATGGGATATACATGATGGCTGATTACTGCTGGAACTTACTAGAGACTGTCCAAACAAAGTCCATTCAAGAATGTCCCCCAAAAGAAGCTTCCTATACTAATTTTCCTCTCATTTATGGTTTCATTTTATTATTTTGAAGAAAAATTGTTATTTGAGTCACTATAATGTTACTATGTTTTATTCATGTCACTAAAATATTCTAGAAAATAGAATTACGACTATTTTTTTAACATTTTGTGTTTTATTAGGTCAATAATATGCCTAATAAAACATAGGGTAACACAAATCAGATTATTTTTTTATCTCAAAAACTAGAGCTGATAGGTGAAAATTTCTGTTATATATGAAATCAGCACACCAAATATACATAGAATCAGCTCAAAAAACCTTGGCACCAAAACACGTGTTGGGCAGCGATTAGAATTCTTTTTTAAAAAACCATACTAAATATTACAAAAGCAATCTTCCTTACCTCAGAATTTGAACCACCATCATATGCACTAGTAGCCAATCGAGCTAAATTACATAAATGTTGGAACAGATTTAATCCAGTCATACTGATAGTTTCAGGCTTTAACTGAGGCATCTGTATAAAAGAAATGGATGCTCTGTTTAGCATAGAAAGAACAAAAAAATTCAACTTTGTATTCAAAATTGTCAACTCTTTTTGTTAAAGAAAAACTAGTTGGTTACATGTCAAACAGGCAAATTTCCTTCTACCTTTTCTAAAAAAAGATGCTTGTAGGTTTCCATTCCCATAGCATGCTGGTCTTTACTTCGGACTTGATTTAAGAACCAGTGTAGTGCATCATCGTAGCATTCTGAATCTTCTACCAAACAATGCCATAATATGTCTACTTGTTCCAGACTCAACCCTAGAGATTAAAACATACAAAAGAACTCTCAAATTGGCTGAAATCTGTGCCAAATTCAAATTAGGTGAAAAATCTCTACTACTTACATGGGAGCTTTAAAGCACACAACATCCAACTACAATCTAAAGATACACAGGTCAGCACTCCAGTGCTATTTTTCTGAAAAATAGGTGCCGGTACTCACCTGTGTGCGTGCACTCGTGCATGCGCCAGTACTCACCCACAGAGGTGCTGGTACTCTGTACAGGTGCATACCCCTCAAAAAGACCCCTGGCACTAACCATATAACAAATTACTTCTACATGTGGACAGCCTATTTTATTCTTCCACACACTGACTTCATCTGCTTCTGTCTCAAAACTGTCTTTCATTCCTGGAGAACATTCTCTTGAATAGTAGTTAAATTTTGCCCAGAGTATAATCAAATTACATTTTTTAAAAGAATCTAAACTCACAGAAGTAGGACACAAATTCCTGTGATTAACTTTTGATCCAGTGTTACTAAGATTACAATCTCCCAGTCAGTGGTTTCCAAACATTTTTAACTGGCTCTCCTGACCAACTGGGCCATTGGCTACAATCATTGACTACATTATGGGTACAATCCTATACACTGTATAAAGCAGGGGTGTCCAACCTTTTAGCTTCCCTGGACCGCATCATAAGAAGAAGAGTTGATTTGGGCTGCACATAAACACTAAGAACTTTTTTTTAAAAAATGTAGGACAAAATGTACGGTGTCCTATATTTTGTCCTACATTTTTAAACCTTGGCATAAGCCTCATTGACTTTAGTGGGGCTTACTTCTGAGGAGGCATCATGCATAGGATGGGCTGTGATCCACTGCAAGCTTAACCTTGGAGAGATGCTGCAATCCTGAACACACTTTCCTTGGAGTATGACCCACTGGGTACAATGGGCCTTACTTCTGAGTAGACATGGTTAGGGTATCTCCAAGGTTAAGCTTGGAGAGGATCACAGCCCATCCTATGCATCACTGGGCTCTCAGACTGCAACTTGGGAGTAAGCCTCATTGACTTTAGCAGGGCTTACTTCTGGGTGGGTCTCAAGGGCAGCAGGCAGTAGCTGGGATAGAGGCTAAGGCTGCTTTTGGGGGATGCGGGTAGGCGAGCGCTGCAAGGTCTGCAGGGGCCTGAAGCGCTCTGAGTGCTAGGAGGCAGGTAGGGGGAGGAGCCAGGCAGCCCAGACCTGCTTGGCAGCCACCCAGGACAATGCGCAGAGAAGCACGCGAAGTTTGAAAATGGCTGCTGCCACAAAGCCAGTTTTTCCAATGGTGATGACCAGCTTGGCAGGAGGGCCGCATCCACCCTCGTCCTGGGCCGCATGCGGCCCCCACCCCCGCCTCATGTTGGACACCCCTGGTATAAAGCAACAGGTTATTCATGAGGTTTTCACAGCTCCCCAGTTGACTTTGCAGATTCTAAGGAGCCACAGTTGACAGAAACCAAATCATAGCCACCTAAGAGCACCCCAGAACAAAAAGAACATTACTGGGCTACAAATCATTTATAAAAGATGTACACATTTGAAGCAACTACAAACTTTCTAAGCAACCTTTATCTGAAAATAGCGGCATATTTTCAGCATTAATTTCCACTGGTCTTTGAAGCAAGAAGCTGTTTCTATAAGGTACCATTCTGTTTCTTCCCCTGCTACTATTGCCACATTGTTTATTTATCAAACGTTCTACTACTATAAAGGAGTTTTCACCAAACCAATTTTGTCTATTAAGAACTTACTGAAGTGATCTGGTGATCCCAGAGTTGAAAAGACACATGTCAAAAACTGAAGGCGAACTTGAACTTCTGCACTGTGGCTGTACCTACAATTGAAGTTACAGCTTATTTCAACACATTTTAAAATATTCCAGGTCAATTATTTGCCATTATTTACCCTCTTGCACATGTAGGGTTATAACATTTGAGTTTATGTTAAAAGCATTTACCTGCAACCTGTGCCATTTCAATAAGAGTGATTTTCAAAGTGGGATAACTTTGGGGTAATTTCAAAGGGATTGCAAAATCCTTGGTGCTGCCATTTTGGACTCTGGCACTGGGCTTAGCCATCTTCAAATGGGACATTCAGTCAGCAATCTATTTGATTCTGGGAGAAACTCTCATTGAACTTGCTTACTTTTGGAGGACTTTGGAGTAGTCATGGAGGAGTTCTGGCATCACAGTGATGACACTCCTGTTTGATGACACTTCTGCCTTAACATCATTTCCAGATTGATGATACAAAAAGACTATGTACAGAAATGGTTTCCAAACTGTGTGCTGTGAAAATTCACAATATGTCCCCCCCAAGACTCTTCTTAACTGGCTTTCCTGGGTTCTGCCATCTTGAATCATACAAGAGCTTACGTGATTCAAGATGATAGTGCATGAGACAGCCAGGTGACACTGCCAAGCAACAGAGCACTGTAACTGTGGTAATTTGAGAACCACTGCTGTAGTCTTCCTTAGTACAGGTTTATATATTTGCACTAGGTTGAAGCCATTTCCAAATACAGTGGTACCTTGTAAGACAAATAACTTTTAAGATGAATGCTTTGTAAGACAAACTTAAACTGCGAAGGAATTCTGCCTTGTAAAACACAGTTTTACAATAAAAATTTGTTGTAAAACAAACCAATTGATGGATCTGCATTGTGAGCAACAGCAAGAGGTTATGGAGGAGATCTCATCTGCAGAGGAGGTGGAGAATAAGGGGGAGGAATCCTTTGCATCCAATGAGATTAAGTACATTTTTAAACACAGGGAAATTGTGCAAAATTTCCACCCAATAAGCACCACCCAAATAAGGCTGTAGCAGCGTGAGCAATTAATCTCTTTAATGGCAATGCAATGTCACATTTCCATGAAATTCTCAAAAGGAGACAAAAGAAAGTGTCATTAGACAGGTTCCTTGTTGAAGTTGCTCAAAAAGACACAAGTGAAGTGAAAATTAGTCACTTGACCATAAAGGTTTTTCTTTTCTGTTTTACTGTACAGTATATTATAGTGTTTTATTAATATCACAGTAATTTTGTTCTGTATTATATTACAGTGTTTTGAATTTGATTGCAGTGTTTTGTCATCATTTTTACATAGTTAATATTTTTATATGAATATTTTTGGGTTGTGGAACCAATCGTCTTGAGTTTCCATTGTTTCTTATGGGCTTCGTATGAAGAACACTTTGTAAGACAAAAATGCTTCCAGAACGAATTACAGTGGCGCCTCACGTAAAGAATGCCTCACGTAAAGTATGTTTCACGTAACAAACAAAAATTTCTCTAGGACTCTGCTTCACGTAAAGAACACATTCGTTGGCAGTTGGGGCAGACGCGCTGGCCGTTAGTCTGTTTAAAAAGCATCACGGCTGCCTAGCGCACCTGCCCATAGTGAAAGCAACACTTCCATGTTGTTCCTCCTGTGGCCGGAGGGAGAGAAGAGCAGTGGAGCAGAGGGAAGCAGATCAGGGCTAGCCAGAAGGAAGCAGGGGAGAGAGAGGCTCAGGATGGAAAGAAGGAGAAAGTGGGGAGACACTTTGAAGGTGTCTTGGATTGCAGCCTCCTAACAGCGTCTACCCAGAAGACGTTAAATGGGTTAAATTGTGTTAAATGGGTCTTACTCCCAGGAAAGTGTCTTTAGGACTGCAGCCTAAGTAGACTTCATAAGATCATGTATATTGAATGCATGTTTTGAATTCAATCCCAGTGTTCTGTCATCATTTTTACATCCAGTTAATATTTTTATATGAATATTTTGGGTGTTGTGGAACCAATCGTCTGAGTTTCCATTATTTCCTATGGGAAAAACCGCTTCACGTAAAGAATGTTTCACGTAACAAACATGCCTCCGGAACGAATTAAATTAGTTGCGTGAGGCGCCATTTTATGTTTCTCTTACACAGCACCACTGTACATCCACAGCTTGAGAATGCTGTACTTACAGTGCATGTTTATGCCTCCCTTCGCGGACAGCTTGAATGTAGTATACCAAATTATCAAAGAAGAGTTTCATCATATTAAGTTCTTTTTCAGCCCACCTGTTTCAATTTAAGAGAAACATAAAATTACAAAACACTAGAAGATTCAAAGCAGGATGTTCAACAAGCATTCAAAAATTTCTTATAACTTTTCTGAAGAGCCAATAAAATTGGAATGTTCACACTATCTTTTGTTCTTTGCAGAGTATTTCCACCATCAATTACTAACCAAGATCTCAAGCTTACCATAAACTATGTTACTTATACTCCTTTATAGTTCATTCCCCCTAATAGTAGATGATAGGACAACCTTCAATAATTAATATATGAATTAATATAAATAGAGAAGCTTAAGAGGAGAATAATACTTTTTAGCATCATTTTTATGCCTTTGGCACAATGAATCAGACACTTATTTATTCCATTTAAATTCTGCTCTTCATCAAAGGAGCAGAAGGTGCTCATCTCTCCATAACTCAAGGCATTTGAGTTATGAACACCTAACTGATAGATGGGCTTAGATGGGGCTTCTCTCTAAACATAGAGAAGCTGATCAGAAACAACATGAGTGGCAAGGTAACTTTAGAAATAGCAACTCCCTTCTGTGACAAAGAAGGAACAAAATTCCAAAGGCCAAAGGGAAGGAGAGGACGAAAGAAGCAGTTAGCATGCCTGAAGCACAGCCAGGGCTCTTCCTCTGGTCTGGGGTCAGTCCCAGTGTGGCCCAGTGGCCAAGGCACCATGGACCAGCATTTGGCCATGGACTGGGACACATTATGTCAGTAAACACATATTCCTGTGTGTATTCTATGCTTAGAGTCCTTTCGAAAAAGTAATATAATGCCATTACATCTGGTGGGCCGCTGTGTGATACAGGAAGTTGGACTAGATGGGCCTTTGGCCTGATCCATTTGTGGCTTTTCTTATGTTCACAAATCAATGGTTAGGTCACACCTGGAATACAGTGTCTCATTCTGGTCACCACATCTCAAAAAGAATATAGTGGAAAATGGGAAAGGTACAACAGAGAAAGCAAAAAAGTTTATTGGGCTGGGGCACCACCCTTACGAGGAAGGGCTACAGTGTTTGGTCCTAGAAAAGAGATGTTGGGGGCATTTTTGGGACATACAAAATTATGCAAGGGGTGGATTTTCCATCTCCCACAGCACCATAACAAGGGGATTTTCACTAAAACTGAACACTGGGAAAGTTAGGATAAACAAAAGAAAGTATTTCTTTACTAAATAGGTAAATAGCCTATAGAATTCCTTGCCACAAGATGTAGTGATGGCATCTGACCAAGGTGCATTTAAGAGTGGAGAGGACAAATTTTTGGAGGAAATATCTATCACTGACTACAAGCCATGATGGGTATGTGCAACATCCTTGTTTTAGATGATTACCTAAGAATGCCAGATGCCAACGAAGGCAACAGGATACAGGTCTCTTGTTATCTTGTATGTTCCCTGAAGCATTTGGTGGGTTACTATGAGATACAGGAAGACTGACTAAAGGGGCTTTTGGCTTGATCCAGCAGAGGCTATGGGTGTCACTAGGGTGGTGAAGTTCACATCAGGTGACGCACACGGAGGACCCAGAAAATGTAACTTCACAATGATGCAGAAAACCCCATCGTGAGACATAATGTTGGATTCGTATTGAAGAGCAGAATCCATTGCAACAATCCATTTTGAAATACTACCTTCCTATCAAAGGTTATGGCAAAAAACCTAAAAAACAGAAATATGCACTGAACTCTATGAAAAGTGAAAGTGACCCATATTGCTTCTTCACTCATGTATAGGCAAACATGCCATAATCCACCAGAAAGGGCAAGTTTAGAGGAATCGAAGGACATGGGAATTGTCCTGATCCAATGAAGACAGCCCCCATAAACCACCACAGAAAGAGGTCCCTGATGAGTGCATTGAAAATGGAAGTGAACTACTCAGCTGTGTTTACTAGCAAGTAAAGTAGCCTAGCATGTCTTGGCTGGTGTGGAAGGTCAGTCCAGTGGAATCCAAGGCTTCCAAAATGGTCCCGATCAAGTATATCATTAGGTGTTAGAAAGGGGGCACTCTTGAGGGGGGTGACATCCCTAGTTAACAAAAATAGCTAAAATTATGGTTTGTAGAAATAATTCCCTTCTTGTTATATACGGTTGGGTGTGGAATTTGCCACAGAATGTAGTGAGACAAACCACTTTGAAATATCTTTATTCTATTAAAATCTGTGGCTAAAAATCCAGTGGAGGCAAGGCAATGTCACTGAGCCATACCCACCATTGAGGTTGTTGCTCCACCACTGCACAGGGGTGATGCAAACCCTAGTGACGCCCTTGCTGTTGGCACTGTAGCTACGCCCCTTAAAGGAGACTCCACTGAAACCACTGGTTTTCAACCAGTGTGACAAGGATGATTTGCAGGTGTGCTGCACGAGTTTGAGACGTGTAATTTTTTAGTACAGGATATGGGAGGTTTGCACCTTCTACCAACTATGGTAGAAAACCTGATAGTCTGTCTTGACAATTTTAGCCCCTTGTCAGATGAAATAAGATTGAAAAGACTGAAGTACACTCTTCAACTCTTTCTATATACAACAGTGTGTCTAGTTGTATGGTCAGAAATACTTAAGAATGTATACAAGATGCCCTTCCCTAGCTCCTCAATTCATGGTAATTTATGTGGGGTTCAAAGGAAACAATGTCTGAAGTTTATTCATTCTGATGTTCATTCATTCTGATGTAACCTGTTGTGGGCGCTATCATGATCTTTCATGAAGATAAATCAGAAACCTAGGTAATATGGAAATATAATGTGGACACTTGACATGGGAAAGTTGTCATGGACTCATCTCACACAACCAAATATTACTCTGCACTGTATTAAACTATATATAATACAATACTAAGCTAGCTGGACCAAAATAACATTAAGCCAGCATCTTATGTTTAGCATGGAAGGCTACATGAGGAACAGCTGGTAACCAAACACTGCTTTTTCAGTGATAACTTTCTTTTGCTTTGATGGTGTTTAGGTTGTACCTCTCCATCTGCATTGTTTGGTTCCAGAAACCTCAGTGGATACCCATTTTAGTTTTAAACAAAAGCAATTGTTTACCATGGTAGCAGGGTAGACAATGAATCAATATGAATCAGGATCATTTTCAAGTGGCTTAAAACAGCTGAGTTTCAGCTCAGAGGCAGACGCTTCCCCTTAGCAAAGCAACTCAGAACTCATTATCACTTTGTATTGATGTGGTGATCACATGGGGAAAGAGTTGACCCCCTCCCAGCCGAAACCCAAAAGCAGACTGAACCTTTTATAAACCCTTTCTGAGGCAAAATTTATGGTAAGCAGGCTGCTTTTTAGCCATTAACAGCTACTTAAGGGGTATTTATCTGTTAATGTAAAGAGTCAACCTCATTCATATTGAGTCAAAATCACAAATAAAACTTTTATAATTAGGTTATAATTAGGTTAATTAGGTTATACACTTAATCGTTAGGTTATACACTTACATTGTTATCCAGTGGGTATCATAACTGCTGCCAAACTGCTGAAAGGTACCAAATAATTTTGGAAGTAGACGGAGAGAAACAACAACTGATCTAAAGAAATAAAGAGTAAATGACTTCATGTAAATTAAAATATCAAATTACAGGGGAAGTATTTTCATAACTATATGGTTTAAAATTAGATTTTTATCATCACAGAAAGAAAATGACCTCTGAACATGAAGTTGTATAATTGATGAAACAGCAGCACTTATTTTTCTCCAAGAGGTTGTGTACTTAGAAATGAATTTGAAAAGGTGAATCAGATGATTACATGTAGGTAAGCTACAATCATTCCTAAATCAGCAGCAGTTTTAAAATGATCTACCTATGATCAAACAACTGGCTGAACCAAACTCCAGAAAAGCAGTCAGTTCAGGTTCACACTTTCCCACACTGTGGTAACCAAATATAACAGACAGATTAAACTGATCTGCATAAATTTAAACTGCTATTGATATTAATTTAACTCACTGTTTATTCACAACAAAGCCAAACAAAAATAGTTTCACGGTTGTCCACAGGGAAAGGAGAAACTGAGAAATAAGAGGAAACAAGTAGAAAGGTTAAGGGGGGCAAGAAGAGGAAGATAATGGATCCTCAAGTCCTTTCTGCCACTACAATGGAGCATCTAGTGGAATATGATCCACCTTTGTGCACGGCGCGTTTCATAGGACTCTGAGGCACACCCCAACCTTCTACACTTCATCTTATGCTTCAACAGGTCCACAGTCCCTTTGCAAGTGATGAGAATTAAGTGGGATAACCAGCTAATTGGGCAAAGAGGCATTTCTTAAAGTGCTGTTCCTCTTATATTTAGCAAGGGGAGAATAACTTCTTCATCCCAGTACAGTGTATTTTCTAGTGGCTGTCTTCTGCATATTTTGGGATTGTGAACCCTTTTGAGACATGGGAGCCATTTAGTTGATTTTCTCTGTAAATCACTTTGTGAACTTTTTGCTGAAAAGCTATACATAAATATCCCAAAGAATAATAGGTGCCAAAGGCAAATGGGAACAAGAAACAACCCTCAGGCCACCGAGCTGCTATTTACTTATCTCTGCTCCGGGGCTTCCTGTTAGAGACCTTGTAATGCACAAGATTTCAGATAAAATACTTAAATCACAAGAGATTTTACAAAGATCAAACAATTGGTACCTGAGTTGCAGCTCTAGCTCATTACCTGTTATTTGCTAAATTTTCTAGACAGCCTTCAATGAACCTCATTCGAATCTGTCTATCAGTAAACCAACATACTAATGAACACAGAAGCTTTTCTGCTTCATTTATCAAACCTTCGGAGAGATGAATCTAGGATAAGTAAGAGAAAAGTTATTGACAATGATTACTACATTTTTTTGGACAAATAGTTTTGTGTGATATTTAACTTACTGCATCTTCATCCTGGACAAGATCCCACAAAAGGGTATTTCCCTTCTTACAAACATTATCCAAGTTAATATCTGTCACTGCGTTGCTGCTGTACTGGTGCTTATGAACTGCTGGCCCTGAGCAGAAGACAGGTGTTATTAAAAATATGTACTGTGTATCCTGATTTGAACAGACTTTGTTCATTAACAACCATTCATAACCTCTGAAGAACAATTCACTCATGAAAATTATGCCCAGGGGAGGAATAAAAGACATGTGAAGCCAATATCGTAACTAAAGAAAGGTAATAGCTGTAGTTCCCTCACAGCTTAAAGCCTAATTACCATTGATAATTAGTCACTGAAATCTGAAAATCACATAGCACCCCTCACATTTCTTGGCATGGTAAATAGTAACATACTTCTGATGCACTATTGATTTAGCACACAACAAAGCATGACCACATACCTCCAACAAAAAATGACTACCAATATTCAAAAACTCAAATCTACTCTGAAAAAGTATCATCAGCAACAAAATATATCACAATTAAATTAGCTTGGAAAATTGTAAAACTAAACTAAGGGTTCCAAAGCTTTCAGCTCCAAGAGCCACACCACACACTACTTAGTCTTGGGTCGCTGCAGGTCAATTCTAGGGAATAAATTGCCTGCACACTCTCTCTCTCTGTCAGGAACAACCCAACTGTCACTTCACAGCAGGAACAGAAAGCAGTATGGTGGTGCGTGGCTGGAGAAAGGGATACACATAATTCTAATAACACTGGGCTGGTCAAAATGTGTTGGTGGTACTAGTATACTAGATCATAAATACTAATAGGAATATTTTTTCTGGACGTCCATTTTTTTCTTTGATTTTGCACTCACTTGGAAACTATTACAACTGACACACTGAATCATTTCTAATCACTATACCATACTATTCTATATAGGAAACAAGTCTTTGCATATCCCTCTGTCTGAAAACTGACACCTTCTATTGAAACAAATGGGAGAAGTCCTGTGTATTCCATTTGACATATCTATGAGACATAGGGTGCAAACCTAAACAAGGGTCATTGGTCTTCCCATTCCTGTGATGGTGTAGGGAGGCATATGTATGTCTTTTTGTGCTGGCCTAAGACACCCCCCCAGGGGTGGTGCAGAAGTCTCTTATGGCACTTTTGTAACACTCCCAGGCCAGCATGGGACTTGTGCTGTGGCTTATGTGGACCTAACAGTGGGTAAGGATTGCAGCCTTTATTGCATAACCATGGGCTGGATACAGCTTTTATAATACAGCTTTGATTAAGGGCTTTTATATTACATATTTATATATTCAGGACTTTAATTTAGTATTACAAAACACAGAATACAGGTTTTAGTTTAGATCCAGCTTAGGTCAGAATCTGATATCAAGTCAAGGTAAAAGGAATTTTCAGCCTTTTTCCATGAGTCCCATCCTTAAGAGATTATACAAAAAAAACACCCCAGAATCAGTTAAACAGACAGCAAAGCAAGAAACATAAATATGAAAAAGAGCATAATGTGAATTGACACGTCATCCCCCCATGATTCTGGAAGGCAAAGGATGCTTTCCTACGCTATAACTGAAAGCCCACTAATACACATGCTACTCTTTCACTAGAGCATGATTCAAATAATCCATTGAAAAAGTCATTTTCACATCTATCTCTGCCACCAACATGCTCTTTGGTTCTATGTTGTTTCCTCTTTTGTGTGACAGGCTGACTGAAATAAAGCATTGTGATCCTTCACTACTAAATCCTACCTTGGCTAAGATGTTCGTGATAAATGGAAGCAAGATTTGGAAGATGCTGCTGAAGGTGTGATGTTAGCTCAGCATGTGAATTAATCTGTACCAATTCCTCTTCACATCCAGATTCTTCCCCATCAAAATCCGCCATATTTTTCTCTGATTTTGCACTCACTTGGGAACTGCTACAACTGACATCATCAGCACTTAACATGTCATCAACCATATGTCTGTAAGATATGGGTAAGCATAAATTTATAAAAAATGATGTCATCCTTCATCTCCATACCTATTAGAAATGCTCAAGGAAGATACTATAGAACATAATCATAGACACCATGTGTACCAAAGGCTAGCAATCTGATGCATATAAAAAATGAGCTCCACGCGTGCAAGCATGAGTAGACATGCACGCAGAAACACCAACAACACAGATTCATACATTTGCTTGAACAGAAAAGTATTCTGCCTATTCATGTTATTCAGTTATAAAGTGGTGTCCAGACCACTTTGTTTCAGGGAGTTTTATAGTACGGACACTGCTGGAGAGGGAACCTTTCACACACAGCTCTGAGGGTGACAGAATGTGTAGCAGAACCACCATAGCTGACTTCAACCAATAGTCAGAACCACTTTGATGAGCTGGAAATATCCTAAACTCAAGCTCCTTAGAATTCTAATTAATTTTAGCACTTTGCCTTGAACCAGGAATTAAAACTGGCAACCAATAAAGCTGGTACAAAGAGAGAAATTGGAAATTCATAGTTCTGGTGTGAATTTGTCACTACATTTTAACATTACTCAGAGCTCAAAGGCAGATCTACACAGATACTTCTCAAAGGCAGATCTACACAGAATGCCCATTATGTGTTCAGATTGTAGATATCCTACATGTTATCATGCATAACCACATATTTATCTGGCACAGACAAATTTGGCATCCTGAAAATCTTTGAAATCTGCACAAGATCTTGAATGGTTAGGCATACTTCAGTGCAACTCCTTGCACCAATGACTAAGAGAAGCAAATCAAAATTGTGCAATAGCAATACAAGGCTAACATCATTATACATGGATTTTTTATACACTGATTTGACTCCACACAAATGGCCACTGAAAATCAGTTTTAAAAACTGTTTTCTACTATTGTAGTGAGGCAGTCATGCAAGCTATCATTACATTCTTTGGCTTAATCAGGTCAAGTCAGGGGGTCCTTTGCATTTCTAATTGCTATATGACTCTCTACAGCAGTAAGAAAATCTTTTTAAAAACATTTGGAGATGTAAACACTGTTTTTTAAAACTGCTTTTATTTAACACATTTTTGTTAAAGAAACCAAACCCCACAGATTTTGAGACACAACTTTATTTTGTTAGGAGTAATGGAGGAGCAAGAAACCTAAAAGCAGGGATTTAGATCTATTTTTCCAGTTTTTAATCCATGGATTTATTATCCGTGAGTTCCAGAACAGGAACGCTAGCCAATAACGAGGAACACCTGTATTGATTTTTGTAGAACATATTCATGTCATTGAATCCAGTACTGTTGGGCAGAGAAGTCAAATTTTGCCTCAGCAGCAAAAACTAATCAACCTGCAAATAAATAACTTACCCTTCATGATGGTGGTGGTGGTGGTGATGGTGGTGGTGGTGGTGGTGCTGTGGCCCAATAAACTGTCGACAGTTAAATAATTCGTTCCCGATTGCTTCCCCAAGAAAGTCCCCTGTATGCGTTATACAAGAATCTTGAGAGCCTTGAGATATATGAGCCGTGCTCATTTCCCCTGTCATATCATGTTCTGTGTCTTCCGCATGTGAACAGTGGTCTAGCATTCTAATCCTGTTATCCACTGTGGGCACAGAATCAGTGTTAAAAACATGGTCCTTTCCTGTTCCGTTGCTTACACTAGTCCGCTCTTCTACTCCCTGTGACTCTCCCAAGCATATGCCAGACTGAGATTCCATTTTTCTGCTGCGTAACTCTGTGCGACCATTTTTCTGGGCATTATGAATTCTGTCTTCATCCTCCTCCTCTTCTTCTTCCTTGAGAGCTTCAATATCTGCAATATCTTCTGACTGTACCTCACTGCCTGGGCTTCCTGCAGACTGACTTGCATGGCTGGAGTTGGCTTCATTGCTGGATCCATCACTATGGCCGCTGCTGCTCCCTGGCCCACTGCTGCCATCTTCACCACTATTTGCTGTTTCATCAGAACTTCCCTGCATAGATTCCTATGGTTTGGGGGTTAGTTTTAAAAACAAACAAAGAATCAAGTAATTTACAAGTCAAACCACCCTTTCACTTTCAACTGTTTATCCTCTTTCCTGATTTATGGACTACTCCACCCTTGGAAACATTCCAGGCCTGAAATCTTTTTAAACAAGCCTTCTGTGTTCTTGGCCTTCGTAACATCTGCTTTTTACAGGCTTGGAGTTTTGATAAAATTGCTATGGCTGCTCTTTTTATTGTATTAATATTTTACTGATGTTTTAAAAGTTTTAATGTATGTTTTGTGTTTCTGATTGTGATTTTATGTTTTCTATTTTATCCCTACAATCCAGAGTAACTATGGGAGCACGTAAGAGACTTTATGTGTACCCATAGTTGCTGCACTACCTAGTGAAAACCTATGGGAAATTCATATTGCAATCCAGAGCAAATTGTTCTTACACCGGAGCAAGGACTCCACGTAGTTGCTCTGGATTGCGCCCTATGTTGTTGTTGGAAGACACCCTTGGCCCCTTCTATGAGAAAGGTAGGGTAGAAATACAGTGAATAAACAAATGTTTTTGCTGCCTGGTAAGTGCAACCCTCCATTTTACTTCTGCAGCAGTGTTCCAAACCCAAAAGCGCCCTCGCTGCCAAGTACAGACTGTACCTCTTTGGTACAGTCCTGCCAACACTGATAGCAGTTCCCAGCCGAGAGGTTGAGAATCACTGTTTTAATAGGATATAATCCTGGTTGCAGCTATCTCTACAAAGCATATCACAAGTTAAACGAACATGTGCTCTTTATTCCCCTGTTTTTATAAGCAGTAGGTTTATAAGCAGTAATTTACCATGTTTCACCATGCAATTCTGCACAAAGTTTAAAGTTTGCACATGGTTTCGTTTGCAATATTTGTTGATTCATTTAAAACCCAGTGTTCATGAAATACGCAGTTTA
Source organism: Cryptoblepharus egeriae (assembly GCA_030015325.1). Lineage (NCBI taxonomy): Eukaryota > Metazoa > Chordata > Lepidosauria > Squamata > Scincidae > Cryptoblepharus > Cryptoblepharus egeriae. The sequence continues at coordinate 234,383,577 of JAREYC010000001.1, forward strand.
AATTTAAAGATATTTCAAGACCATCTGCAGCGCTATATATACAGATGTATATATAATCTGTATAATACTGTATACAGATTAAAATAATGCTAATAGCAAACACCACTACCTGCCCAGGTCAACTCTGACTTCAGATGAGTGAAAGGTATAAAGGAATGATTGGTATGAAATCATCAAACTGACAATTTAAAAAATTTAAATGTTACCTCTGTATCCGAAAGCTGCTGCTGAACATGCTTATTTCTGCTAATCAGCTGGTCTTCCATTTCAATGTCACTTCCTCCACTCTGATGAGTATCACTGTTATCACTACTTTGAGGACTTGCTGCAGGTGACCCTGTTTTCAAGAAGACTTCAGGTTATTCCAGGAAAACTGTTACAGCATTATTCCACCACATTTTAACACATCAGTGCACATACAGACTATTTGCCTGAAATCTCCGATGCAGCCAAATTTGTAATCTCTACTAATAGCTGATGAAATATTGCCTTAAATAAGGAATTATGCTGTTGCTTTTTGCCACGGGCATGCTTTTTTGTTTGTTTTTTAAAGAGAAAACCTGTCCAACTTGTTGAACTCTTCCTGCTTACTTGACAGGATATAGTGTAACATCATTACAAAAATCAGTTTTTGAGAAAGAGGACAAAATGGAATACATTTAGGCTGTTTAAGGGTAAACATCATAACATTTAGCTTTTTTCCAGCCTCTGCCTAAGAAAGGATGTCAGCAAAAGGAACAAAGGAAAAGGAAACGAAAAATTTCTAAAAAAATTTTTAGCTTAGAGGTGGATCATAATACCAAGGTAATTATTGTGGTCTCAATAACTTTTATATAACTTTCTCAATAACTCACAGGGCGATGGAGCTGCTCTTCGGAGTTCTTCTTCCTCTGAATACAAAGGAACAAGAAAGAACATTCTAAGTAACTGCACATCACACATCATATAAACAGAACATATCAAAGGCTGTGGTTAAGAAACAGTCTTTACCATATGCTGAAGTGAATACAGAAACCACATTATACTTTCCAGGCCCTCTTCAGCCAGAAGCAGGATTTTTTTTAACGTTGCTTGTTAGAAGGAAACTTTTCCTTTTGAAAAACTTTCCCTGCTTTGATAGATAGGGTTAAAAGGTTCAGGTTTTGGGACTGATTGCCAACCCTGAACCCAAGCACAAAGGGGCAGTGGGCAGTGGGTACTCTTAGCAGGTACCACCCACACAATGGGCAGTGGGCACATTGTTGATCAGTTAGTCTTCAATGTTAAGTATAGGGATGACAACATATTGCACCTCTTTTCACCCCCTTCCAATCTGAATTTCTAAAAATTGCTTCTAGGTGAGAAGGAATTCTCACCTAGAATTCATATCCTACATCACAAAGAACAACATCTCCAAATTTCACTATTCTAGGTCTGGTGGTTTTGGCTGAGCACTGATAAGTCTTACAATGACCAGTTTGTAGAGTGGTATCTTGATTTATGAGCATAATTCATTCCAAAAGCATGCCTGTAAACCAAAATGCCTGTGTATCAAAGTGTATTTTCCCGTATGTTTCCTGGAAACAATTTGTTCCACAACCCCAAAATATTCATATAAAAATGATTACAATGCTGTAAAATAATACAAAATAAGAAAATACAAAATATAAAGAAAAATAAAACAAATTACCATGTCTACTCAAAAGCAAGTCCAATTGTATTCAGTGGGTCTTACTCCCAGGAAAGTGTCTTCAGTATTGCAGCCAAAGTCTCTCAGGCTGCAATGTGCCCCCTTAAACAGGAGTGAGCCCCACTGATTATAAGGGCTTACTTTACAGTAAAGCTAGGTCTTTCAGGCTTTTTTTCCATTGCCCTCTTTACATAAAAGTGAGCCCCATTGACTGTAATTGCCCTACTTCAGAGTAGACATGCATAGGCTAGTCTATCAGGAGAGGCTGAGAAGGTGGTAGTGGAGTACCAAAACCAGCCGTATACTGCTGGGACTATTTCTTGCTTGAATTGCAAGATAAAATTTATAAGCAATGTTTGCTTGTCTTGCAAAATGCTCTCAATTCAAGGTTTTAATAATCCAAGGTTTTAAAGATTTCCAGATATAGTACAAGATACAGCCTATGTCTTACTGAACCCTATAGGCTTATTCCTGGGGGGGGGGGGGGACTGTTTTCAAACATCTGTAAGTCAGGTGGGGATTGAAACACTGGGGATTCAAGTAGGTTAGTTTATTCTCCCTGCTCCATCACATGTTTTAACACTCCATGGCTCAACCATAAAATTTACTTCCATGATCCATTACTGCTTTTCCCTTCCCACATACAGCCCCTGCTAAACTTAACTGCCACCAACATTTCATTGTTCCTAGAAGTTCATAGGTAAGTAATGGACCATCAAAGAAAGGCGAGAATGAGAAATCCTTTTAAAAAATAATTCCAAATTTGTGTGCTTCTTCATATTTAAGGTAGGGTTGCCATAATTCTCCCCCACAAAACTGGGAGAGGGCCCGTCAAAACTGCCAGGGTGTGAACATGATGTCATCAACCCAGCAGTGATACATGGCCAGAAGTGACATTACACCAGAAGTTATATCACTGTTGCATCCTATCAAGTTTGACAGAGGTCTTGTCACTCTCTCTCTCCCTCCCTTCCCCACTCTTTCTCCCCTCTCCTTTTATGCACACACATACTCTCTCCCCCACTTTCTCACACAGGCTGGCAGGACTCCAGGAGGGAGGCAGTCCTGGTGAGGCTTTTACAGGAAGGATGGCTGTGCAAGGGAGGAGGCAGGCTCTGTGCTCTCCACCTGTCTCTTGCGCTACCCAATGTCTGGTTGGCTGGGTACAAATCTAGGGTTTATACCCAGCCGGTTGGGGCAGTTGCCCAGTCCCCGAAAACTGGGACAGTCCTGGATTTCCAGGATGTGTGGTGGCCTTGATCTGGGGACTATGCAACAATTCAGGACCTTATTTTGATGTAGCCTAATTTCACTGAATTTGCATTTCATAGGCATTTAACCATCCAAGTTTGGTAGTAGTAGCAATGATGTTGATGATTTCAAACTTTTCAGTTCAATAACTGCATCCATTTTATAAAACAAACTACAAATTTAAAAATTTAAAAAATACCCCTTTTAAAGAGGTTGAGAAATGTAAACATCAAATATTAAAAGTTGAGACAAAACATTACAAAAAAACCTTTGTTACCCCTAATCAAACCAATTAGCTATCCTAAATGATGATGTAATTCTGTATTGTTAGTCGCCTTGAGTCAGCTTCAGCTGAGAAAGGCAGGATACAAATCCATTAAATAATAATAATAATAATATAACCTACTTTATAACTGTTTATTAAGTCTATGAAGATAATACTCACCTTTCTTATTTCCCATTGGTAGGTTAGTACTGAGTAAGGATGCAAATGAGCTCTGTTTCGACAGCTGAGCCTTTGCAGCTAGTGTATTATTCCATAGTGCTTTAATGAGCATGGAGGCCAAATATAAAGTCTGCGAATAAAACATATTGCAGCATGCCAACAGAAAATTCTGTAATTCTATGCAAAATAGAATTTTAACACAATATAACAAAACACATTCAATTTTTACAAAATTGTGCTATCTACTGTACTGTTAAAAGTTGTTTACCTATATCTACAGTTCTTTGAGGGATCTTCAGGATAGAAAATATGTCATGGAGTTTTGTTCACACACCGCCTACCTTTAGAAGCTTCCCGAACTTTGTCAAATGTTCGGGCTGAGCTGTAGTTCTGATGTATGGTTGCATAACTCAAGTACAGAAAGTACACCCATTGACAGCATTGGCCAAGTTGTCTTGCAGACGTACAGGAGCATGTTGGCTACGGAAGATGAGATTGCTTTATGCTTTCAGCAAATGCTGGAAGGTATTTTTCTTAGCCAACTGGTAAGTCAGGGAAATGTACCTAGGTTGTCACCAAGCAGACTAGACATGGGGTTCATATATATGTAAGCCATTTTCCATTTCACCATGGAATGGGGAATAGTGCATTATCCACTCCAGGTAAAAGGCAGAGATGGGAGAATAATTAATTGGGTGGATGCCGTATTCTAAAACTGCAATTTTCAACCTTTTTCATCTCAAGGCAAACTAACAAGGCACTGAAATTGTTAAAACACCATTAGTTGTTTTTTGGGGGCTGTGGGTGGCGCAAGTGGTTAAGACACTGTGCTTGTAAACCAGAAGACCAGGGTTTGAGACCTGGGTCCCCACAAGACAGGCTGTCCTTAGCCCAACTCTGCAATGCAACTGGAACCAATTGTATTGGCTCTGCTGTTCCACTGGACTATTTTAGTGGCGTGGAGAGGGGGGATTTACTAGTTGGGTAACAGCCTATCCTCCATATTAATCTACCCAGGCCTTCGTGCTTCACATACACATAGTCTTTCAAGACTGATGGATGCCAAGTATTAGTTGTTTTTTACCATTGGCAAGGTACACCAGACTATTCAAATCCCCCAATCTTCCTATTAAAAATTGACCCTCTCCAAACTCCCGTGGTACATCTGAGGACTATCTGCAGCACACCAGTGTGTGAAAATCACTATTCTAAAATATCCTAAATGATAGCTTCTTTGGTTACAATTCCTATGCAGTGTGCTACATAGATACAAAAATATTTCCATTTGGTTGAGGAAACTCTGCCTATGCAAGGGTTTTTTAGAACTACAGCCAAGATGCTCTTTAGCTCACCTTTTGATGCCAACTGAGATAGATCCATATTATATTCTGCATCTCAATATGGAGTATTTGACTTTGCCATGGAACAGGATGTTAGGTGAGGATATAAGATTGTAATGCTAGAGATTGGCTTCAATCCTAAAGACACTTTCCTGGGAGTAAGACCTATTGAACACAATGGGGCTTACTTTTGAGTAGACATGGTTAGGATTGTGCCCATTGTGAGTTTGGGGAGTTGAACATGAATTTGTAGCATTCCTCCTCTATCATAAACACCTGGTTCAAATCTATTAGCCACTGACAGGACAGAAGAAATTTTTCCTAAGCCTTCTTTGATGCTTCAAGAGCCATTAACATTGTCAATGCATGTAGACAACTGCTGGAAAAAGCAACTACTTGGGTATGATCACAATATATTCAGCTTATTGATATTTCAGGTGTAGCACAGATATGGATCATTTCCTCTAACAATTTCAGGCCCACTGCAGAATGTATCTTCTCAGGCTTCACATAATGGTCCGGAGAAAGCTTTGTGGGTATCATCCAATTTCCACCATCAATTCTGAGGCAAGAAATTCCAGGAAACCTGCCATGTCAAAGGCAAGTAAGCCTGAACCCACTGGTGGTATCCCAGTATTGATGCTAAGTAACAGAGAGCAGAATTCTAACCGTCTACTCAAAAGAAAGCCTCAATGTGTTTAATGGTCTTACTCCCAGAAATGTGTCTTTAGGGTTGCAGCCAGAGTCACAATGGGAACAATAATACTGATGACTATAACTGTTAAAATATCAACCCAATTTGTACCAGCAGCAATGGCTGCTTAATGATTGCTGATGACAGAACGAATACAAAATTGAAATAGATTTCTGTATTTGCTGTCTCCCCAGATGGATTCACATTCTGGCTAACTGCTGCTTCCTTGGCCATTGCTGAGTGGCAGAAATGACTGAAAGCTCAGCCATAGTAATATTGCCATCATGCCTTAAAAGAGCTTGAAAACATATTGAGGGATTAGGGGTTTTTCACATACTTGATGCATGCAACTATCCTTTCATATATGGAGTATGACACTGACCAAAACTCTAGGATATCGTTCTGGGATGCACAAACCTCCAGTAACTGTGACTACACAAAGGCCTCAAATTCTTGCAATAGATTTAATTTTACACTTTTGTTACAAAGTAAGGGGGATGAGAAAATATACTATCAGCATGAGAGTAAATATTCAGAAATTCACATTTCCACTATATCATCAGGTAAAAGAGGGCAAATAGGGTAAGAGAAGAAAAGGGTAGGTTTTCATATACATCAGGAACTTGTTGAATAGGACACAAAGAACGCAATATAAATGGGAAATTTTCATGGTGAAGGATTTGTCCTGGGGCTGGTGCTTTTCTTGTTCATAAATGACCCAGAATTGGGGATAAGAAGAGACAGTCAAGTTTGCAAATGACACCGAACTTTTCCATGTGGTTAAATCCCAAATGGATTGAGAAGAGCTCCAAAGATCTCACTATATTGACTTGATTATCCTTGACCTGAAACAGAAGACATTGCCTTACATTCTTCAGATACAGTTTTAAACCGCTGACTTTACCTGTTCGGTATGCGCACTTGGATGGAGAGTAGAGACTAAATTAAGAAGATGTCTAAGTGGAACAGGATCCAAATTCTTTATCAGTGAAGGAAACAAATCATGTATGTAGCGACTACAATGCTTCAGCTTAAAAAAGGAAAAAACCAAGAAATAAAATGTATCAAGAAAGTGAAACCAAGAATATTTTTAAAAATTCAAACTGCACTTGTTTGTCAGTTTATTATTTTTAAACTTTTTGCACATTCAGTATAAGCTATTTGTCCTTTAGTTCTTTCCACTATAAACCTTGCAACTGAGAATCCAGGTATATGTAGTATTAAAAAAAAGCAGGGCTCCATCAGTCTTGAAAGACTATGGTATCGTGCTTGGCGCTGCATACGCTGCATGCAAAGCACGAAAGCCTGAGTTAGATTGTTATGGAGGATAGGCTGTCACCCAAGCAGCAAATCCCCCCTCTCCAGACCACTGAATTAGTCCAATGGAAAGGCAGAGCCCATACGATTGGATCCAGCTGGCGTCGCAGAGCTGGGCTAAGGATAGGAGCTCACCCTGTCTTGTGGGGCTGACCCGGGTCTCGAACCCTGGCCTGCTGGTTAACAGGCACAGTATCTTAACCATGTGTGCCACATTATTATGAGGATAACTAATATCTGCTCAACTTTTGCAATACTCCACAGAGCATGCTACAAAAGAACAAATCAGAATTGATTTTAAAAATAGGTTGGGCTCTTTCCAAAACAATTACTATCCTTTGCAAAAAAAGTGATCCTTTTCATGACGGGGGGAGCAAGATTATAGGGTTGTTTACATCATGTCTTCATTAAAACCCACTAAAAATGAGGAAAAATGTTTGCCTATATTCTGAAATAGTTTTGTAATGTTATCTTCATGATGACTGCCATTGTGGTGCTGCGACATCATTCCGACAACCTAACAGTGTGATGAGTGGACTCCCACAAACATGCAATTTTGTGCAGTGATGCCAAAGCTGATGCATACAGGCAGCAGGTATCAAAAGCTACAAAACAGGTGAATATTTAGAGAATTTGAGAGGATATTCTAGGTCCTCCAAAAGTCAATCCTGGTATCAAAATATTTACTGTGCAAGCAGCATGTTATACAGACCTATTTCTTAAAATACACAAAAATCCTTCTTTTTCTTTCAATCAAATTCTCACTGTATACTGGAGATGCAGCACTGGCTAGGACAGAGAACATCTCAGATTTTCTCCCTGACACAAAGATTATGCAAAGCATAAAATCGTGTATACGATTGGAATTCCAAGATCCTTTGCTTTGCTTTTTAATTAAAGGGTTCAAATTTTGATGGATGCAAACTGGAAGAAGTGTATCCGTATACAGTTTTGCTTATTAGGTGCACAACTGAAGAGGGTATTTAGATAGCAAACACAGGACTGTACCATGTGGTAAACATCATGTGCACAACAGTTTAAGCCACACTGCTTCTCCCAAAAAGTTTCCAAAACAGGATCCTTGGGAGTTGTCTGCTGTACAAAATAAGAAATTATGGTACAAAAATAGACAAATCCCAGCATGCATGCAGAAATGCCTGAGATTGCCAAAATTTGTGATAGATTTAAAAAAAATAGAGAATATACTCCACTATATAGGATTTGTGAGAATGAGTGCCAAGAGTGAAACGATTAGGACAAGAGAACTTCTGCATCCCCAACTCCTCAAAGAAATTCCTGGCTGGAACAGTCCCCAGATAGCTTGGAGACCCCTTGACAATGCAGTGAGATCAAGCACATGGGGGGCTTTGAAGCTACAAAAAACAGTAGGGGCTATCATCCACTTGCAAAGGTGCCTATATCCAAATTTAATCAATTTCCCCTTCCCTGCCACTCCACAACACTTGGGTGGGATTTCTCCAACTTTCAGAAGTTTCTTGGAGAGCACTGGGTTGTGCTGTGGAAGAGGAATAAGTTAGGAAGGGTATTTTGTGAAGTTCCTGCTGTTCGCACAAATCTGGCTACAATTTATACTTTTATAATATGATAAACATTTCAAAGTCCATGGATGCATGTACAAAATCAAGATCCTCACTTGCTCGCAAAAGGTGATTGGATATTAGGACTAGCATAACAACTATAACTAAGGGCGCAATCCAGAGTAACTACGGGGAGTCCTTGCTCCGGAGTAAGCACAATTTACTCTGGATTGCAAATCAAATCAATTATTTTATTACGGTTGATGACCAGTACACAAATAAAATCATATAAAATGCTTGACATTTAGAAGCTCTGGATTGCAATATAAATTTCCCATAGATTTTCACTAGGTGGTGCAGTAACTCCAGGTGTACGTAATGTCTCTTATGTGCTCCTGTAGTTACTCTGGATTGTAGGGTAAGACTAACGTTCTTCTAACTAACTTTCTTCTTAAACAAGTATATACCTGTGCTGCAGCCCAAATACAGTCTATGTGCTGTGTACTGAGTCGGCCTTCAGCAGCAAGAAAATTCAGAATCACTTGGCATTGTTTAATGATCTGGAAAATATTAAGACAAAATTAAAACATCATATAGTACATTTTACAATAGAAAGAAAAATCTTTTCATTTTAAACTAACCTCAATATGCAAATTTGGTCCAAAAATATGCTCCACCACATTATTGTTGATCAGCCAGTCTGCAAGCTCTTTTGCAATGGACCTAAACATAAAAAGGAGAGAAACACACACAAGTGCTTTCATATACCTATATTGGGTTCTCCAAAGGACTTTATTATAATTACAACCATTTACTGTATATACTTGAGTACAAGCCTAGTTTTTCAGCACATTTTTAATGCTGAAAAAGCCCCCCCATAGCTTATACTCGGGCCTGCTTATACTTGTCATAAGATGGGCAAAGAAGTGGATTTCTGCACAAGCAGCTCAACTTAGGTCAGTCTTTTTAAAAAGCAGTAAAGGCTGCTTTGCTTCCTTCTTTAAAAAAAAGTCAGCAGATTGATCCCACTCCCCCCTGCATGTAGGAGCTTGATGGCTCACTACATTGGCTGTTTTCTCCTCATTAAAACAGCAGTAGCTGTTGCATTTCCCACCCTAGGCTTATACTCGAGTCAATAAGTTTTCCCCAGTTTTTTGTGGTAAAATTAGGTGCCTCAGCTTGTATTTGGGTCGGCGTATACTCGAGTATATACTGTACTTATGGTTTATTTACGTAATTGTTAACGTATATATATAATTACAAGTGGAACCTTGCTGTACACGGATTTGACTAAGTACAAATGGCCATTGAAAATCAGTTTTAAAAAGCAGCCACACAAGCAAATATTCCATTCTTCAGTTGAGATAGACAAAGGCCAGGGTCCTTTGGATTTTTAATTGCTGAATTCCTCTCTACAACAGTTAAAAAAAGCTTTTTAAACAGCTGTAAAGGGATACATTGTTACTGTATTTACTCGAATCTAACATTTTCAGCTGAATTCAGTCTCCAAAATCAGGGTGAGCATTAGATTCGATAATTAGATTGAAGTACTGTATTTTGATCATAAGTATAGGGTGAGCATTAGATTCGAGTAAATACGGTAATTTTGTTGAACTGCTCTTATTTAATATTTTTTGTGTATCAGCAGGGAATCCCAGAACCAAAATTCCTACACATAGGTAGGCATGATCCTATTCAATGGAGGAGCAAGAAACCTGGAAATGGGTCTTTAAATCTATTTTTTCCATTTTTAATCCATTTTTTATCCATAGGAGGTTCTGGATCAGAAACATTGGGGATAACGAGGGACACCTGTACAACTATTTACTTACTCTTTTCAGCTGCTATGCTTGGTCAGGTTCAGTCCATCCTCAGAATGCACTGCCTTTAGATTTCAATGTAAACCTGTCTTTCTTACTCTTTAAGACCTTAAGGCTTTCCCTAAACCAGTGGGATTTTACTTAATACCTTTGGGCTTTCTCCCTTCATTGCTCTGCCTTCTCTTCCTACTTTTTTATAATGTGTTTGTCTTTTTAGAAAGCTCATGGATAAGGAATCATTGGTTTTATGCATGTGTAGCATCTTGCTTTTAGGGGTCCAGACTGACAACTAAATAGCAAATTTTGAAGGATGATTGAAGAATGGGCAATGATCAACACCAGGATTTCAGAAGCCCTATTAACACAAATGTCATGTGGTATTGATGACAGTCTGCTCACAGAAGACATCATCTGCCCCACTTGATACCCTAAAATTTGGATAGAACACTGGAATTGTTACCACTTAAAATGAAGGGCCAAAACAGTGGAGATGGCTCAAGGTCTGCATGAGAAGGCATTAAGTAGATAGAAGTATTCAATGTAACAAGCTTACTTACGTTTCTGTGTCTGAAACAAGTGATTCATTATTACAGACATCATTGAAGGTGTGAAGTTGATTCTAAAATTAGGAAAAAATCTTAGCTTTATAAACATAAAGGGAATGCTACTGGTTTAATTTAATCATCTTTAAAACTTGTATACTGTAATCAAATCAATATCTCACTTTCAATAAAAGTCATACTGAGCTTCTTTACAGAGAGCTTTCAGGTTTAGCCCTTCATTATTAGTAGTAGGGCCATCAAGACAGCACACAAGAGCCCTCCTGATCAGAAAAGTGTGTATAAGGTTGAGCACTCTGCCTCCCATAATGTTCAGCCAGATGCTGCTGGGAAGCACCAAAGCAGGGATTCAAGGTAACAGTTTCCCCTATTATTGTCCACATCAAGCAACTGACATTCAAGGGCACTCTGTTTCTAAACCTGGAGGGTTCAATACAGCCTGCAGAACTGAAGCTTCCCATCAAGACTGTTTCCTTTTAACCCTTAGATGCCCATCTAAAAATAGCCCAATTTGCATAAATTTGAATTTCCAGACTCTGGATCCGGATGGTCATCTATTAATAGGATTCATGGCAAGTTGATTTATTCCTGGTTCATTCACAAGCTGCTTCCTCATCACAGAAGCTTAAGGATGACAGACTGCCATCCTAGGAAATAAGTTTGTGCCAATCAAAGCCAGTCTATCTTAAGTCCATCACTGCTTACAAGAGAGTATTCTTAGTATTGTACCTGTTATGAAAACAAAACTTGTTACGAAAACAAAACCTTATGAAGAACATGTGGATTATTCCAGGGATTTTGCATAAGATCTTTAATTTATACTACTTTTTTCTTCTTTTATATTGAGTCAAACAAAGTCAAAGATGCATTAACATCAATGTGTTGGACTTACGAACAAATTGATCTATGAACGAGCTTCTGAAACAGAATTTGTTTGGATTTTCGTGGTTTGACCTGATTTTCAAGTGGAAGAATTCACCATATAACAAGGTTGGCATTCTGTGAGCAAACTGATTTCATGAAGATCCTGTGGCTTTTAGACAGCAGTGCTATCTGTATGTTTAAACCATACACACAGTCTACCTTGCTAGGGACAATGTGAGTAATACCACTGCTGGTATCCATTTCTACAAATAGCTTGGAAAATATATTTCAAATTCTTAAGTCCTGGAATCACATTCCATGGCTCTTGGATCACCAGGTGGAAATAAAAAGAGTACATTCAAAACCAATATCTCCAGTCAACAGCACTATTACATACCTCATGGCATTTGCAACTGTTTCCTACAACTCTGAAAGTGTGTACACCCCAAAGAGGAAGATAGCAGAAAGAAAAAATACCAGAGTCTTTTGCATTCTACTGATAGTATAGTAAGTCCTTGCCTTTCATAAGCCTCAGCTTGTGTATTTTTTATTTTATGCAAGCTCTTATGCTTCCCAGTTCTGACTTCTGTGAAAATTGATTTACATAACAGAACCCTAAAAAGTCAGGGAATGTCTGAATTCAGACAACTCAAGCAAAGGTATGGTGGGTCACTTAGGGCAAAATCCAGAGTAACTACGGGAGCACATAAGAGACATTACATATACCTGTAGATACTGTATCACCTAGTGAAAACTTATGGGAAATTCATATTGCAATCCAGAGTAACTTGTTCTTACTCTGGCGCAAGGCTCCCTGTAGTTATTCTGGATTTCACCCTAAGTGATATTTTGACCAATAAAAGACCCCATATACAACAGTCCATCATTGGTTTACTATACAGTAAACAGTATTGAAACTTCTTAGGGTGAAATCCAGAGTAACTACGGGGAGTCCTTGCTCCGGAGTAAGAACAAGTTACTATGGATTGCAATATGAATTTCCCATAGGTTTCATTAGGTGGTGCAGTAACTACAGGTGCACATAATGTCTCTTATGTGCTTCGTAGTTACTGTGGATTGTGCCCTTAGCTTAGTATTAGTGTTGTTGCCATTAGGCCCCAAATGCCATTAGGCCCCAAATGCCTCTTAGCTTAGTATTAGTGTTGTTGCCATTAGGCCCCAAATGCCATTAGGCCCCAAATGCTGGGCCTCAAATTGGCCCACAGAAGCCTCTGGAAGATACATCTGGTTTGCTTCTGAAAACTGTAAGTCCCTTACAGATGCTTCTGTGAGCCATTCTGTGGTCAGTGCAAGCCTACTAATGACACCACCATTAACACAAAGGTATTTTTTTTGCATAACAATGAAATCACTTGATTGTATTTGGAGTCCTTGTGAAGTGCTGTACACGTATATCTGCACCTGGTTGAGAACCCAGACTATAGACCATGAAATAACAACTACTTCTGATTTACTCTTAATAAATCAACTATTTAAGGTGTACTGCTAGAAGTGAAGAAGCGGCAAGGATTATGGTCCAAGAAGGAAAATTCCAGAAATTTTTTAAGTGCAATAAAACTGTTTATGAAGTGCAAATATAGTTGAATGTTAAGTGGTGGCAAACTTTTTTTGAGGCATGTCTTCCCAGCAACCAAGCCTACTGATGGGGCAATACTAGCAAGCATTGAAGTATAAGCACCATAGAGTAATTTTGCTTCTAGCCTACTGAGCCATAAAACAGTATAGTGCAGGAGAGGCACACAACCAGATAGAACTGATTTTATACCATACTAGGTCCTTCTGTCACAAATGAGTGCTGCACATATTACATGTGATTGCCCAGCACATACTAGTCATCCACGTTTTCTCAGAGAACTTTATATCACAGAAGAGTTTAAAATGAACATGGTTCTTTTGAACTATAAAATTCAAAGATGTCCATACTTCTGCATTCCTTAAAAAGAATCCATATTTTAATGTCAGTTTATCGTCATGAATTACAATGTACCTTCTGTCTATATCAGTGGTACTCAAAGTGGGGGTCGCAACTTTCTGGGGGGAGGGGCTGCAAGACCACTTCAGAGAGGTTGCAAGTTGCTCATAGCAGCCATCTTGCAATTTTAAACATTTTTATCTCCTCCAACCATAGAAAGGAAGAGAGTGGCCAAAATGGAGGCATCCAGATGATTGCTCTCTCCCCTCCTCTCTATGGTGATGAAGGGGAAGAGAGAGAGAGAGAGAGAGAGAGAGAGGGAGAGAGGGAGAGAGGGAGAGAGAGAGCTAACAAGATGACAGCACCCTCCTGAGCAGGGGCAACCAGAAAAACCAGTAGACATGGATGTGGCACTGACATTTTCAAATTTACTGGGATTCGACAGTGATCTCACCTCCAGTCATGACATCACTGCTGGGTTGATGACATCACATTCACATCCCAGTAAGTTTCACAGGGTGTTCCAGACTATTTTTAAGTTTGAAAGGAGATCCTGGACTGAAATGTCCAAGTACCACTCATCTAATGGTCCTCGACTCAATAGACTCTGGAAATAAAAGATGCTTTCTAATGTCCACTGGAATTTTTGCTTTAATGGACAGCCCTTCCTTCCAATAGTTTGTTAAATAAGACAGTTTATTTTATAAACTGAGACGCATTCTATAGAAACATCTGCTGTGACCTAGTGCTGCTCAAGAATAGACATTCATTCACTTTGAGTGTGCTTGGAGGTTGTTTGTACTAAATGGTTTCCCGCCTCCATTGCTGGTATTATTGTAGTGTTTTACACAATGAGCTTGACTATAGTTAATAGTTTTAAAAACAGAAAGAATAATTTTAAAATGTATATTTTTAAAAATAACTTACTGTTATTTGACTGAGCCCAGCCAACCTCATGGTTAAAGTCGGTGACATAAAGTACTTAAATGCAAGATCAAGACTTTCTTTATCAAAACACAAGGCAGTATCCAATGGTTCTTTAACTGTGCTCCACATTAAATCAGCCATGTTACGGGCTGCACTCTGCCTCAATTCCTGGTCTGACAGTTTACATAAATACCTAAAAGAAAAGGGGGAAATAGTTCAAATGTTATAGCAGCAAAAGTTATTAAACTCTGCTAAATCATCATTATCAAAAACTATTGCTGATATAATACACACCTTAAGACTATTAAGCCTTAATAGCAGAACTGCTTCTCTACACTGTGAGTATAAATGTACTTATTTATATATATCTGAAAATATTTATATGCATCAGTGCATGTGTCACAATGTATGAAAACTCACATTTCATGTTTTTGTACACAAAAACACATTAAGTACAGCGGTACCTCTCATAACAAGCACCTCACATAACAAGCATTTCACATAACAAGGAATCCTGCTTCACATAACAAGTTCCGCTCCACTTAACAAGCAAGTGTACTATGAGCATGCGTGCTATGCGGCCCTGACGCTCTGCACGGAGGCTCTTTTAAAGGGCTGCCAGCCAGCGCTGCTGCCTCTAACTGCCCCAACTTGGGGGCAGTTGCCTGGGGGTGCCAGAGGCAGGTGCCCCCACTGCCCACCTTGAACCTCCAGCAGCAGCCCAGGTAAGCCTCCCAGGAAAGTGATTGCAGCCTCCTAACCATGTCTACCCAGAAGTAAGCTCCATTGTGTTAAATGGGGCTTACTCCCAAAAAAGTGTCTTTAGGATTGCAGCCTAAGTAGACTTCATAGGATCATGCACATTTAATGCATGTTTTAAATTCAATTACAGTGTTTTATCATCATTTTTACATACAGTTAATATTTTTATATGAATATTTTGGGGGTTGTAGAACTAATCATCTGAGTTTCCATTGTTTCCAATGGGAAAATCAGTTTCACTTAAAGAGCATTTCACTTAAAGAGCATGCCTCTGGAACGAATAAAGCTCTTAATGTAAGCCACCACTGTACTTTACAAAACCCTGGATTAGTAGCAATGCCACTTGGTTATTAGTTTTTGATTACCCATCAAGTTATCTGTACCAATCAAGCAACATCTGTAATTCAAAAATTAGTACTTTTTGACAAAGGAATCCACAAAAAGGAAAGTATCTAATGGAATGTATCTGCAAAACATACCTGATAACATAGGTCCTAAATGGTATAATATGTTGCATAACAGCAGGAATGTGCAGCCATATTCTGATCTAGATAACAAACGTAAAAGTACAAATTGAAATGTCAAATGAGCAATTAAGGTAAAGACAGAGAACCTGGTTTACTTTTTAAAAAATTCATACTTTTTTGTACATTCCATCTATGTAATCATGCAGAAGACAAAGAAATGCCTATGTGCCAGAGGCCATAAAGCAAGTTGTGCATTGGGGCAGAAAGATAGAACATCCTCTTGAGCAACAAGGAAAGGTACTTTCTGAAATATGGGTGCCTCACATTGCCCTCTCCTGGGATACTTGATAGGGAGGCAAGTAAGACCACAGTAATGTCCTATTGTGGTGGATAATGACTTCCAGCTCAAGAGGCTGGTTGTGAGGAGCCTTCCTATACTGAAGATTGACAAACATTTAACAGAAACATTAGAGGGACAGGGAGGATGTCCTATTGTCTTTGGAATCAGATCCTAACCCTAATTGATGAAGATACAGTAGAAACAAAGTCCAAAGCAGGACTTTGTGAGATGTGGCAAAGAACATGTCATGCTAAGTCAGAAAGGGAAGCATTGAAAAGCAAAAACAAAACAGCATTTACATACAGCATTTATATATAGTGTTTCCCAATAGTTCCAAACACTTTACATACAATAAATACAATTTTACTTATAAAGCCAGTTAACCATCTAAACTCCTCTTCCTCCTCACCCCCAGCCTAATTTCCTGTCCTCATCCCACTGGGATTTTAATGCTTTTGAGGAGATTAAGGCTGTTTTAATTTTTTTAAAATATCAGTTTAGCCCAAATAAAAACATGCTGAATTTAAAATGGATTTAATCCCAAATAAGAGTGATCAGTCCATTGAACTGATTTAAATATGAGAACTTACATTGAAGTGGGCACTGGATAGGGCAAAAAATCTTACTGATTTTGGAGAGGGAATGCAAGGTCCTGGCACAGTCACCCTAAAATGTGGGTCCCAGGCTAAAACTTTTGAGAACCATTGCAAGAAGGTGTTAGAAAGGTGGCACCTTTAGTGTGGGGATGACATCACTAATGACTAAAATGGGTAAAATCATGGTTTAAGAATATTAAACTATTATACATATCATTGGATGTGCAATTTACAGCAGAATGCAATGGAACAAACAATTGTGAAATAGCTTTATTCCATCAAAACATGTGGCCAAAAAAGTGAGTGGAGGCAAGGTGATGGCACATGACCACGCCCCACCATAAAGGTTGTTCCTCACCCACTAAATGGGGGTGATACACTGGCCTCCCACACTGGGTGACACAAACCCTAGTGACATCCCTGGGCTGCAGCAAATCACTGTCTTAAAAACAGCTTTTTTACTGTAGTAGTGAAGCAGTCATGCAAACAATCATTCCACTGGTCAGTTAAGCCAGGCAAAGGCCAGGGTCTTTTGCATTTTTAATTGTTGACTGCCTCTCTACAACAGTAAGAGAAGCAATTTTTAAATAATTGTAAAGAAACACACTTTTTATTTCTTTAACTGCTTTTATTTAACATTTTGTTATTAGCAGGGAATCCTGGAATCAAACCCCTGCAGATACTGAGACACAATCTTATTTCATTAAGAGCAATGCAGGAGAAAGAAACCTGAAAGTGTATCATTAAAAAATACTTTAAAAATATATTCAAAATTTCTCTTCATCATAAAATATTTATAACTGGGTCTTCCTTGACAGCTTTCACAACTTTTCTTTGACTGTGAAACATTAAAACACACATAAAGAATCTATGAAGATTCCTCACATAAGTCATTCTATGCTATCTTGTGGTTATCTTTTCACATACCCCAGAAAATCAGTACAGAAAATTTGTAGCTTGTGAATAAAACTAAGCTGAAAAATGAATTCTATAAGGAGAAAATCAGGAGACCTAAAGCTCAGAATGAGTTTAGTATCACAGGTGAAGAAAAAACAAAAGGGGGTTCTATGGTTACAATGAACACAGGACAAGGTGAAATATGAAAGGGTAAGGGAGATGGGGCAGAGAGGATCAATTATACTTTATTCTTTTTCAATTTATTTTGTATTTTATGGTTTGCTAAATGTGTTGCATTTGCTTGACTACATTTAAATAATAAAATTTTACTCTGAAATTTCGGCTGCAATCCTAAGTTTTTTTCTGGGAATAAGACCCACTGAACACAATGGAGCTCACTTTTGAGTAGACACAGTTAAGATTGTGCTCTTCATGTAGTAGCTGTTTAGTGGAAGGACAGAACCTGGATCTCAGTAGTCCTTAAGAAATACTGATAAAGATGCAACACAATTAACAGATCTTAAATTTTGTAGCTGGGTGGAAAAAATATTAGGGTGGAAATATTAGCTTGGTGGAAAAAATATTAATATAATATTAATATATGACATTAAACTGAATTTTTAAAAAAAAATTTGTCAGATTTGCTTCAATTTCTCCACTCTGTATGAATAAAGCCAAAATTATTATTAGTTCCATTGAATAGGGTGGAAAATGTTGTACAAGCAAGCTCAGTTTCATTTGTTTTCAAACACCTCTAGTCATAACAAAATGAAACTACATTTAAGGTATTCATGTTAGAGAATTTAAGAAAAATTTAGGTTTATACTTACGTTAGAGACCACAGTGATAAATGCATGTGCTATTAGAAATGGCAAAGTTTCTGGGGTTCCAAATTCAAAACAGTCCTTCATGAGGGAAAGGCCATTTTTCCCACAAAATAAGCAAACATAACGAAGCAAGTGCAATGGTACCTCTACATCCTAGGGAGATAAAGTTTTAAACATTATCCATGTAGACCCTTTCCCTCCAAGTAACTGTTGCACCAAAATTTTTATTTCATAATTGTGATAAAGTATACATGCAGATAGTTTTCCCCAATTAAAACAAAGCAATTACATAGCTTCATAATAAATTATTAGAACAGAGGATATGACTGTTACATTTTATATAATAGCAAGCTTGTGTATCTGCCTTGACTTTCTTTTTAAGTTATATGAGTGATTCAAAGTGTTTGACTGATCATGAATATTTTGAATTCAGTGTACATACTGAGTCATATACATGGCGCACTGTGAAGAGTACCATTTTACATCCAATACACAGTAAGCTGCAGTTTATACCCCTTGGGCCATCAAGCTGTCATGAACTGGAGGGCCAGCACAAATTCAGCAGTTTGTATGACCAAATACATTTTATTACAGGTGTGGCCTAATTATATGTGATTTATTTATATACAATTTTGTCTCAAATTGACTGAAGTTGGCTCTTTAAATTGGAAGATAAGCTTCCCTTAAGGAGCAGCCTGCTTACCATGGCAACATGGCAGGCAATTAAAGTTTGTGAACTTTTACCCTACAATCCAGAGTAACTACGGGAGCACGTAAGAGACATTACGTGAACCCATTATTACTGCACCTCCAAGTGAAAACCTATGAGAAATTCATATTGCAATCCAGAGCAAATTGTTTTTACACTGAAGCAAGGACTCCCCGTAGTTACTCTGGATTGCGCCCTTAGTTTCCTTTCTGTTTCAGCCCCTCCCTTCCCCCAAGTGATAGTCATTTGTGAATTGCTCTGAGCTGAAAATGCTAGCAAACTGCAGAAGGCCAACTCCTTGCAGGACGGTTAGCAACCACTTGAAAGGGAACTTGATTAATCATGTTACATTGCCTGCCCTGTTACTCCCAAAAATAGTTAATCATCAGGTTCTCGGAACCAAATGTCGCACAACTTTGCTCTGCCTTTCAGCCCAGATATGCAACAGATGCAAAAGCTGTGCAACTTCTAACCCCACAAAGACCCCTCAGAGATGTGCTCAGAAGCAATGCTCTGTGGAAGACGGGGATTATAGTATCACCTACCTACATCCCCTAACTAGCCCGATTTTGCGTAACAGACTCCACAAACACTACAGATACCAGGTGAACCTAAGTAAATGCAGGCAGCTACAATAACACTGGGCTCATAAAATATACCATGGGCTCACATGTTTTTAAGCACACTGCCTGGGTCTCCAAAAACAAGGAGAGCTGCAGACCATAGCACATGGTTTGATCTGATGTCTAAGTCTGATGTGATGTCACAAGGTCCACAGCTGTGCAAAACCGAGGAAGTGACAAAGTCTGCCCATTTGTACTCTCAGGGAAAAAAATCAAGGACAAATAAAGAGGTGCCCTGTGAAACTCAAAAGCCTTAGTTTTTTTAAAAAATAAAACTATGATAAAGATGTAATAAGATTGGTCTTCCAAGAATTGGGTTGACAGAGAAGGCCAAAGTACAAGGCATGGGAAGGCAGTATAAAAGTAAAATAATTTGTACATTCACTTTTGCCTGAATAGGTTCTTCTATTTATAGTGTTTTCTACACAACTCCAAACCACTGGGAGGAGACAGGGTACAAATTAATGAGATGAGCTATAAACATTCAAATGCTATGTGTTCTTATATTCATAAATTTTAGTCGACTTACATTCATATCACAGAATGCCCCTAATATATTGCTTTCTTGTGCAGAAATATCCTGTTAAAAAATAAAACAATTATTTTAGTGTATGAATGTAAGCAATGTTAGAGAAAGACTAAAACCAAAAATTACTTCTCTCAGAAATTAGAAATTAGAAGTTTTCACAAGCATCCAACAACATAAAATGTGTGTTCTGAAGCTACTGAATTTTTGCAGTTCTAAAAAGGCACATGCTTGCATATGGAAGACCTGGACTTATCATGAAGCACAAAATTCAACTATTCCTTTATTACTGTTTTCTACATCAAACTGTATATTTTGAGGAACACTTGAAAATAAATTTTAATGTAGCCAGTACCTTCTGTAGTAGGCCCATCCGCTTGCTGAGTCATAGCTCACCAAAGTTAGCATCATGGAACCAATTTTAAAGCAGTGGTAACTATGATCAAAGACCACATTGAGCACCAATGCCACACAAAGCTGCAATGGGACTGCTTCTCCTTTCGTGACATAACGCATGACTACCATTTCTGCCTTCAAGAGCCCCTAGTCTCCAGGAGTGCTCAAACTATGGCCCACAGGCCAAATAGGCCCCCCAGGGTCCTCAATCCAGCCCGCCAGCCTTTTGGGGGGTTGGGAGATGCTTTATGGGCACAGGGGGGCAGTTCAAGGCTTCCGTGGCAAAGATCTGCCAGTTATGGCAGGCCTGTGCAAAGGGAAGACTTTGCGCATGCGTGCACAGTCTTCCTTCCGCTTTGAGCTTTGGTGGACAGCTTCAGGGTCTTCTCCCTGGGCGGAGCTCACTATCCTCGCCTAACCTGAGGAAGTCACTTTCACTTCCTTGGGTCAGGCAAGGATAGTGAGCTCCGCTCAGGGAGAAGACCCTGGAGCTGTCCACCAGAGTTCAGAATAGGGAGACTGTGCGCATGTCTTCCCTTTGCACAGGGCTGCCCGCGGCTGGCAGATCTTCGCCGCAGCAGCTTTGAATTGCCCCCAAGTGCCCACAAAGCACCCCCAGCCCTCTGCTGTCCTGCCTTCCTGCCTGTCTGTCTTGCCCTTCCCTGTCTTGCCCTGCCTGCCTGTCTATGATCACCACCACCACCACGCATGCATGCCATGGTAAGTAAGCCAGTCTTTTTTAAAATTAAACTTTTAAATTTTTTACCTTTTTTAAAATGTAGGACAAAATGTCCTACATAAGTCCGGATTTTCAATTGAAAATTGGCACGGTAGGGAGGGCTGACAGGGCATCCCATCCCAAAATAAGCCCTCTCACTCCCCAGCCCCTGACAATGTCTGAGGGACAGTGAACCAGCCCCCTGTTTAAAAAGTTTGAGGACCCCTGCTCTAGCCCTTAGGAGACCATAGAAGCCCATACTAGCCCACGGGCATTATTTTAATACCCCATTGTCTCTAACATGTCTCCATGTGTTTCTGGCTTAGTCTATATCACTGGTTCCCAATGTGGTCAATATCAACCCCCAGAGGTCGATTTCAACTTTCAGGGGGTACGTATCAGTGACAAAAAAATGGGGGATCCACGATATGTAAATGGGGGTTCACCCACCAAAATCATTTCAGGCATTTTGTAAACTTTTAGAAGCTATTTTAAGTTTGCAATAATTAATTATATGAGTAGGTACAATAAGTTTTGGACTTATAACTGAACGAGATTTAAGACTATAACTCAGTCATTTGACTCCAAATATTAAGCAATTGCTACCAGAGTATCAAGTTCATCCCTCCCATTAACACCATTAATTATTGTATTTTTAGTTTATCAAATAAACCTTAGCTTTATTTGATGGTTTTGCTTATTTTATGGTTTTGTTCGGTTACTAAGTTCTGATTTTTGTCCAAAATCCAAATATTTACAGAGTTTGTGCTAAATTTTAAAGAGAATTTAAATTTAGCCATTTTTTATCTTGAGCTATTAACATTTAATTTTGTTTTATTTTGTTTTATTTCACATAAAAATAAGATTTTTAGAAGCTATTTTAAATTTGCAATAATTAATTAATATATACTTATAATATATAATATTATAAATATATTAATTATATGAGTAGGTACGATAACTAGAAACAATATAGTAATTTAAACCAAGTTTGTACTTGAACTTATGGCTTTTCTCCGGTCCAGGGAATTAAGTTATCCCTGAAGGGCAACTCCAGTCCCCAGACTGCTCTGACACCACCAGAATTGTTACACATCCCACTTCTGAGCAAGTCAGTAGGCTCTTCCTTGGTACTTCCAGGCTGTCTGCGTGCCTGTGAACAAGGCTGAACTTTACTGGCACTCCTGGTCACTGACACAGCAAAAAAGGCAAATGGAGCACTATTTAGCATTTGCAATGAAGGACTTAAGACAAAAATGAAATACATTTTAAAGGTTCGCTATATGATACTGAACATTTTCATCAGGTTGAAGGATAAATTTCCTTGCTACAGGTTATATACAAAAAAGCCCCCAAACATTGTTCCTTAATCAATACACAACAAGTTCCTTAATCAATACTCAACAAGAGGATGGACACCTGATGGAGGATGGACTACAAATTGGGGAAAGAATGTCTTCAGACAGAACATGGAGAACCTGATCAGGAGGGCTTTAAGCTAAATAAGAAGGGGATGGGATATGCCAGTGGTGGGCTTCAGGTGGTTTTCACAGGTTCAAAACAACCCTTTGCTAATGAGCGCCTGGTTCTGAGAGCAGGTTACTAATGGGACATAGAGCCTGTTGTTAATTTAGGTTATTGGGACACAGAACCTGTTGTTTATTTGAATCCCACCACTGGACTCGTCCAAAGGAAACCTAGGAATGAAATAAATGATCTGGATGAGAATTGTCAGGGCACTGTTGTAACTGGATAATTTTTTCAAGGGAAGGGGGGAACACGCATTGGGAACATGGAACCTCCAGGGTTACGTTGCACCTACACAAATACACAGAGTCTGGGAAACAAACAAGATGGGCTTGAACTTCTATCAAGTGATGGAAAATTTGACTTGATAGGAATAACTGAAATTTGGTGGGATGACTCCAATGAATGGAATGCAAAATGGAAGGCTATCAGCTGTTCAGAAGGAGGTAAAAGAGGTGGCGGAGTAGCATTATATGTTAAGAATGTATAAAACTGCTCTGAAATCCAACAAACTGGCCTGGATATCTCAGTGGAGTGTGTTTGGGTAAAGGTTAGGGGGGAAAACAAAAAACAAAACATTGTAGTGGGTGTCTACTAGAGACCACCAGGCCAAGGAGAAGTGGATGATGTCTTCATGAAACAAATGGCAGACACTGCAAGGAAACATGAGTAAGTTGTAATAGGGGACTTTATCTAGATATTTGGAGACAAATTCAGCCAATCATGGAAGCTCCAATAAATTTCTGATGGGCCTGGAAGACAACTTCATGGTCCAGAAAGTGGAGGAAGCTACAAGGGGAGCGGCCATCCTTGACCTGATCTTAACAAATCATGAAGAACTGATTGTAGCAGGTCAATGTAGCGGGAACTTTATTAAATAACAGAAGCCATTCCTCAATAAGAGAGCCAGGATATTGTAGTAGTTTAGGAGCTGACAGACCTGGAAGATCCAGGTTCAAATCCCCCATAACAATGAAGTTTCCTGGGTGACCTTGTGCCAGTCATTTACTCTCAGCCTAACCTACCTCACAGGGTTGTTATGAGGACCAAGAAGGATAAATGCTTTGTAAGCCACCTTAGGCATCTGCTTTGGTATGAGAAAGGTGGTGCATGAATTCCTTAAAATAAAGTTTAAAAGCTACAGTTGCTCTAAAAGGGCCAAAAAATATATTCAGAATGAGATAATGGGATTGCAAGGTGAGAGCAAAATGAAGGATGGGTGAGGAAAATCATCTTACTTTATTTGCCCTACCCAACTACTGCCATGTAGTTTTCACCTCATTCATTGCAAAGATGAAACTGAGCAAGGTGCTCACAAGAAAAATAAGACAGTCCCATCAACATTCAGTTGTTACTTAAAAGGTGTGAAACTGGAGTGGGCAATTGCTAAAAAAGGAAAGAATTCCTTTCTATTGTAATATCTGCCCTCCCACTATTCATTTCAAGACTTCAGAATTTTTTAACAGTCATGTTAAGAGAAAGGTCTCAGTCATTACTTGTATGCAAAGGCAGCAATTAACTTGAAAAATTCAAATTGATTCTAGTTAAATTTCTAAATCCTATACTCTGTGACAATAGTTAATTTAGCATTCTCAGAATCTTAAGATTCCAGAAATATCCAGCTTTCATCTATCTTCTATATATATAAAACAGAAGAGTCACTGACTCACACATGGACTGACTCACTCATCATCGCCCAGCCAAAACCACTGGGCCTAGAAGTGTGAAATTTTATGGTAGGTGTTCCTTCCATGACTGAGGAAGTCACTAAGAACCAGTTTTCGGAAATTCCAACCAGAAGGGGGTGAAAGGGGCACGACACGTTTTCCTCCCTATACTTTGCATTGAAGAATTGGTGACTGAGGGATTCTCTGCCCCAACCCCTGGACCTAGAAGCATGAAATTTGGGGAGGATGTTCCTTTTGTGACACCAACACCCACCAAGAATCTATGTGGAGAAATTTAATCCTTAAGGGGCTGAAAAGGGGGTGCAACGTGTTTTTGTCCTATACTTAACATGGAAGACTGTCCAACCTCCAGCCAATTTGGTGCTTGGTGCCTAGTGCTGTCCGGGGGAATGTTGTTCAGAGGGGGGATTGCACTGGGGAGGATGCTGTGCATGGGAGGGGGAGTTGCGCAAGGGGAGATGATGCGCCTGGGGGTTGATGCACATTGGGGGGGAGATGATGCGCATGGGGGATGTTGCGCTGTGGGAGGATGCTATGCATGGGGGGTTAAGCATGGGGAGATGATGCGCCTGGGGGTTGATGCACATTGGGGGGGAGATGATGCGCATGGGGGGATGGTGTACAGGGGAATTTTACTCCCGCAACGCAGGTATGCTTTTTGCTAGTTAAATTAATATAAACAAAGTTATAGACCTCAGTTAATTCAGATACAGTGGTGCCTCACATAACAAGTTTAATTCGTTCCAGAAGCATGCTTGTTATGTGAAACACTCTTTATGTGAAGTGGATTTTCCCATAGGAAATAATGGAAACTCAGACAATTGGTTCCACAACTCCAAAAAATATTCATATAAAATATCTGTAAAAATGATGACAAAACACTGTAATTGAATTCAAAACATGCATTCAATGTGAACAATGGGGCTTATTTCTGAGTAGAGGTGGTGAGGAGGCTGCAATCCTAAAGAAACTTTCCTGGGAGTACACCCCATTGAACACAATGGGGCTCACTTCTGAGTAGACATGGTCAGAAGGCTGCATGGAGGATAGGGGGCTTACCTGGGCTGCGGCTGGAGGACGGAGGGGGCACTTAGGGGCAGAAGTTTGCTGGCCGGCAGCCCTTTAAAATAGGCTCCACGTGGAGCATCAGCACGGAGCAACTTAGGGGTGGTTGCCTGGGGCTTGTTAATTTGTGCTTGTTATGTGAATCACTCTTTATGTGGGGCACTTGTTATGTGAGGTACCACTGTATTTCAAAAGTTCATACTGTTATTCTAGGAAGCTGATAGTATTGTCGTGCTTGACAGTAATTCTGAAAATTGTAGTAAAACACCATCAGTCCAGCACCCATCTTTCCAAGACTATTCCCAATCCCACTAGTTCCTATGCAGACACAGTTCTATCTGGCTCAGCAACTGCCTCACAAAAACAGAATGGAAGTGGCTTAGCAGTAATACAGAGGTCATGGCAGTAATGTAAGCAGCAATGCTATCCCTACAGCAATAAGAACACCTTGGTTCATAGAGGTTGAGAGAGCATCTCCGGCAGTCCAAATAGCTAATGATTTGGCACTCCACAGGTCCTACAATAGCCAAACTATTTGAGTACTATTTTACACTCTTATGCAACCTGTCTAAACTATTTTAAGTATGCTTATAAATGTCCAAAGATGTTATATTTCACAAATGAAAGATGAGAGATGTCCTAGATCAGGGGTGTCCAACCTTTTAGCTTCCCTGGGCCGTATTGGAAGAAGACAAGTTGGTTTGGGCCACACATAAACACTGACAACTTTTTTTAATGTAGGACGTCCTATATTTTGTCCTACATTTTTAAACCTTGGAGTAAGTCTCACTGATTTTAATGGGGTTTACTTCAGAGTAGGCATGATGCATAGGATGGGCAGCGATCCTCTCCAAGCTAAACCTTCGAGTAAGTCTCATTCATTATCATGGGGTTTTCTGCCGAGTAGCCACGCATAGGATTGGGCTCTCAGCCTGCAACTTGGGAGTAAGCCTCATTGACTTTAGTGGGGCTTACTTCTGAGAAGGCATGATGCATAGGATAGGCTGTGATCCTCTTCGAGCTTAACCTTGGAGATATGCTGCAATCCTGAACACACTTTCTGGGGAGTAAGACCCACTGGGTACAATGGGCCTTACTTCTGAGTAGACATGGTTAGGGTTGCAGCATATCTCCAAGGTTAAGCTTGGAGAGGATCACAGCACATCCTATGCATCACTGGCCTCTCAGAGTGCAACTTGGGAGTAAGCTTCATTGTCTTTAATGGGGCTTACTTCTGAGTAGGTCTCAAGGGCAGTGGGCAGCAGCTCGGATAGAGGCTGAGTCTGCTTTTGGGGGATGCGGGTGGGCAAGCGCTGCAAGGTCTACAGGGGCCTGAAGCGCTCTGAGTGCCTGGAGGCAGGTAGGGGGAAGATCCAGGCAGCCCAGACCAGCTTTGTGGTGGCTGCCCAGGACAGTGCGCAGAGAAGCACATGAAATTTGAAAATGGCTGCTGCCACAAAGCCAGTTTTTGCAATGGTGGTGGCCAGCTTTGCAGGAGGGCCACATTTACCCTCGTCCTGGGCCACATGTGGCCGCCGGGCCGCGTGTTGGACACCCCTGTTCTAGATGTTACTTCAACCCCAACAAGCAACCTTGTAGAGATTTGCTCTATCTCCTGCCTATATTATGAAGCAGAAATCCAATTCAAGAACCAGGAAGAAGGTCCCCAAAGCGACTTCATTAATGTGGCTTCAGGAAACTCCATTTTTCTATTCTGTGTAAATAGCCACACAGAAAGATAACACTAGCTAAATAATACAACCTAATAGAGGGGAAATCATGATAGGTTTCCCACTCCTGTGATCACAGTAACATCTTGGATGCCATCATCTTGCTGAACACTCACCTATTTGAAAAAGTGAGAAAGTGGTCAGCAAAATAATAATAATAATTATTATTATTATTATTTAATGGATTTATATCCCGCCTTTCTCAGCTGAAGCTGACTCAAGGTGACTAACAATACTAACAATACAGAATTGCATCATCAACAGGACATTAATAAGCATTTTAAAACATCGGAAAACTTTCATAAGTTAAAAATCCAGTACACAATACATTCCAACTGCCACCTCAGTTAAAAGCTGTCTTGAACAGGAATGTTTTCTGGCCCCGCTTAAAGCTCTGGACAGAGTTTTCTTCAGTTCCAAGGGAAGGGAGTTCCAGAGCCAGGGTACAACCACCAGTTCCTGGCAGCCACACTTCTCATCTTTCTCAATGGTGATATAGTCAGTAGGGCCCCTTCAGATAATCTTAGGTGACGGGCCAGACTGTAAGGCAGTCCCTCAAATACCCTGGACCCAAACTATATAAGGCTTTAATGGTCACGACCAGCACTTTGATTTCAGCCCGGAAATGAATGGGCACCCAGTGTAACAAATTAGATTTGTTTCACCTCAAAATTCTTTATCAGTGGTGGGTCCAAGAACAGATCCCTATGAATATGAGGCCTCACCTGTACTATATAAGAATTTAATGTAACAACCTTAATGTGATCCTTCAAGTTCCTGTTCTATTTTCCAATACTGATCTTGTTATAAATCTCTAGTTAGAGTATACCATTCAAAAATAATATCCTAGACACCAAAATGTACTTCAAATTAAGATTAGTGAATACAACATGAACAATTATTGAAACATTTAATATGATTCAGAAATCAAAGCTGACTTTTGCTTCCTCAAAAGCAAAACACCATTACACAATTATACACTGTCAGTTAGAGTAACATGTACCTCTATTGTTGGGTGTGTATTATGCTTGTAAGCAGTATACAGTGGAAACTGGATCTGGAAGATTTTTGCAACACAAAGCAAAAGTTTTTCCTTCTCCTCAGTACTCCATGTGCTAAAAGCATCAGTCACTTTCGTGGCTTCCTCCTCTTTCAGGATACAAGTTCTTCCAGAGTCTAACTTTTTCTCTGTGGATTTGTGTCGTTCCCCATTCTCCTCTTCTCCATGAGGTTCTCTTTCTATATTCAGTGGCTCATCTGAAGGATTGTTCTCATCCTGCCATGCTGAGTCTATGTTAACAGTGCAATGTTTACACAACTGGTCCCGAAGGGCTTGAACTTGGGCAATCACTAGATTTATAAGCGCACACACAACTTGGTTGAAGATCTCCAAATGCTTGTACTCCTTGAAGCAGCATAGACATTGCCTGTTGATTTTTTAAAATGTAAAATTGTAAATTGAAAATTCCTACAGCACTTTATAAATATACAAATACTAATTAAGATAAAATGTGAAGAATCAACTTTAGTTAAATTTCAGTCTTTCTAGTATTTATTTCTCAAATATTTAATCTAGAATTTATCATGATCATAAGGTGTGCATATATCTCCATAAACAAAATGTGATTTGGGTATTTTTCAGCCTCTACTGAGTTGACTCCTCCCCTTATGACTCATCTTACAGTTAGATAGGGGGAGGGAATTGATTTCTCACCAAGTGAGTTTGGAGAAAGTCAGAAGTACTATGAGTTTTTCATGTAGTTTGCAGTTTTCACCAAAGCTGGCACAAAGTGAAAAGCACTTCACATATATGGTGCAGAAGAAGACTAGAAGCAGACAAACATACAAACAGTACTGGACCTTTCCCAAAGCAAATCCATGCTTCTGCAAATCCATGCAGAAATAACACATTTTTGATTATGCGGCTGCATTTTGCTGCTGTAACAAGCTTTACATTTCAGAAGTGTCTGAACATTTCAGCTGGTGAAAAAAGGCAACTAGACTGCTGACAAGAACCTAGTTATTTGATCACAGAACCCTAATACTATAATAATTTAGGTCTGAATTTACTAATTCAAGGTCTTGAGTTTTGGCCCTTAGTGCTCTAAATCAGCATTCCTTAACCAGTTCCACTTATACTCGAGGTGGTGTCCAGTGACAGTTATGGAACTTTCAAACCTCTGTCACCTGGCAGCAAGACAAGCAGCACAATGTGATAAGCAATGATATGAGACCCTATTTGGTAGGCACGGCTCCAATATGCACTTTTCAAGTGCTGAAAAATGTCCTCCTCTCTGCCCTAAGCCTCTCACTGGTATTTCTTGCATCATGTTTAGCCTCCCAATCTGGAAATAACTGATGAAAACATTATTATCATTCAATTACACTTTCAATTGTGGACCATGCAAAGTGATACAGTGGGAGACAAATGCTGAAAAATACTCTGATGGTTTGGTGTGTTACTTTCCCTTAGAACGAAAAAACACAGCATTTGGGACTGTTCAGTCTTAAAGGATAGATAGGGGACATGATTGATGCATAGAACGGATAGAGGAGTGTTCCCTCTTACCAACAGCACAAAATCAGGGAACATCAACTAAAACTGAGTAGCATGGGAGTTAGAACAGACAAAAGAAAATATTTCTTTACCCAGTGTGTAATTAAACTGTGGAACTCCATACCATAGGATATTGTGATGGCACCTGGCTTAGCCTTTAAAATGAGATTGGAAAGATTAATGGAGGAAAAGTCCATCAGAGATTATAGGCAATGATGGTTGTATGTAACACCTTGGTTTTAGAAATATGCTATATCTGAATGCCAGATGCAAGGGAGTTGCACCAGGATGCAGATTTCTTGTTGTGTGCTCCTGAGGCAGTTGGTGGAACCACTGTGAGATATGGAAAGTTGGAGTAGGGGGCTTTTGGCCAGATGCAGAAGGCTTTTGGCCTTATACTATCTAAAGGACCACTTCTCCCATATGAACCTACCGTATTTGCTGGCTTATAGGAAGCACTTTTTTCTCCCCAAAGGGGAGGGGGGTAAAATGTCTGTGCGTCGTGATAGGGCCAATCCTGAAGCACTGTACCCCATCATGTCATATGTCATTGGATTCGTATTGATGAGCAGAATCCAATGCAAAAATCAGTTTTGAGATATCACCCTCCTATCAAACGTTATGGCCAAAATACCAAAAACAAAAATATAAAAACCGAAAAATACATTTTTGGGGGCAATTTTTTTAAGCAGGTAGGAATTTTGGCTTGGGGGTAAGAATTTTGGCCTTCAGGTTCAGGAATTTTGGGTTTGGCATCTGGTCACCCTGGCACAGGTAATCCTGGTCACCTAAGCAGCCTTCCCTGGCTTGGAGACTTGCTCCAAAGTAGATATGCACAAGACCTGGTCCCTACTTCTGCATGCCTCTGCATCCCGCCCTGGGTTGGAGATTTGCTCCAGAGTAGACATGCACAGTTGCAACCCTAAGCAGCCTTCCCTTGCTTGGAGACTTGCTCCAAGGTAGACATACACAAGACCTGGTCCCTGCTGCTCCATGCCTGTGCATCCCTCACTCTTCCCTATCTATCTGGATCTCCTCACCTTTCCCTATCTACCTGGATCCCCCCCAACCCCAGAAGAACCCCCCAACTTACCTGTCTTCCTAGATCATTTGCAATGAGATTTGTGCAAAATGTTGGTGTCTGATCATTTGCAATGAGATTTGTGCAAAAGTCACAAATTATTGACAGCAGAGATGATGAGTTTTTGGGTTTCCAGAAAATCAGAAGAATGCTTGAAGCTTAAAGTCTTTCTTCACTTGTTAATGATAGTGATAATGGTCCTTAATACCACTGTTGACTTTACATGGTTGAAATATTATTCTGCTATATTTTATTAAATATTAGTACACCATTTGATTCAGAATTTTTTTTCTTGTTTTGCTCCTCTAAACTTTGGTGCGTCTTATGGTCTGGTGCGTGTAATAAGCCGGGAAATACGGTATATACTACACTACAATTCTCAAAGAATGTCATGCTTTCTGTCCCACTATCAAATGCATATAGCCTCACTGGAAGGATCTAGGCTACTGAACTCTTTATCCCACATCTCAATTAATGTCCTCCCGTTGTAGGATTCAGCACAAGGTAAAAACAATATTTTTTCAACACATATTCCTTCAGGGTGTTGTTTGATTTGATTTACATTTAGTTTATTATTTAGCAACCCAGTTTATCACTTAGTTTGTATTGTGTTTTTTTGGCATTTTATGATGCTTATTAGGTGTCCTGAGGGGGCCTGCTGGGATGCAAAAGTAATAAATATTTTTTTAAAATACCACGCAGTGGGAGACCAATTCCACCTTTCTAGGAAGCATATGTCAGAAAGTTATGACAGTTTGTCTCTTGTCTGATGCTACAAGAATTCATGTCCCCTGCACGTTCTTGATTATACAGCAAACTTGAATATATTGGGTTTTCAGAAGACAAATAGGTAGAAGAATGAAAGAGTGTTTTTTTTCCTAGTGGCTGTTGCTAATGTTCTTTTGCATCTTTTTTATGAGTCTTTTTGCAACAAGGAGCAATTTAATAATTTGACTACCTGTAAACTGCTTTGTGAACTTTTAATAATAGAAATAGATTTGTATTTAAAAATAGACGGAGCAGCAAAAAAATTAAATCAATTGAAAATGAAGTGGAAGCTCTACATAGTGAGAACTTATTTGCAATTAACTCCAAGGAATATCAGAGTTTTTCAAAGGTGCTCATTCATGATAACAGTACTTTAGTTGTTCAAATTACAGTATTGCAGTCCAGGTGTTCCTCGTTATCCACTAGGGTTCCATTCCAGAACCTGCCATGGATTTTTAAAAATGTGGATAAAAAACCAGTGGAAAAATTTCCAGGTTTCTTTATCCTCCAGTGCTCCCAATGGAATACAGTTATACATCAGTAGCTGCAGGAGTTTGATTCTAGGGCTTCCTTGCTGATACCAAAAATGTGTTAAATAAAAGCAGTTTAAACAAACTAAAAGTGTGTCACTTTCCAGTTGTTTAAAAACAGCTTTTCTTACTGTTGTAGAGAGGCAGTTAGCAATTAGGGGTAACTGAATTAATTTGGGGTAATTAGGGATAATAAAACTGGGGCAAAAGACCTCAACTAAGCCCCCATTAAGGGAACAGTCAGCAGAGCTGACTAAACCCAGCTGCCTTCACCACAAGGAGAGGTCAGACTGGTGACTTCAGGGTGCACCTCCCCCTCAGCAAGCCTTCTCAGCTGACCTGCCTGCATGAGAGGAGGAGTGACCCTACCATGGATATACCACTGGAGAACAGAATGACTACTTGCATGACTGTCTCTCTGCATTGGTTGCAAAGAAGTTTTTGAACTGTGATTTGCAGTGGCCATTCATGTTGAGTAAAATCCATGTATAACATGGTTGGACCCATATGTGTAATGAAAGTTTGTTGGCAAAATGAGTTTGGCTCAGGTACACAAAGAAAATTCCATATTCCAAGAGAACTAATATAACCTTCTGCTGCTTCTTTAGAAACCGAGGATGAAACCTAACCAATTTAGGCCAGCACAACTAACCTATCTCCCTGTTCCTGTAGTGGTGGGGGGTCCATATCTGTGCACTAGCCTAACCCCTGCAGGTACAGAGCAGAAGTGCCTTACGGCACTTCTGTGACTCACCCAGACCAGAACAGGAGTTGTGCCAGCCTGAGAGTTAGGATTGCAATCTCAGTTTTCTACAAACTCTTAGATCATTGTAGTCAGAATGCATGTTGTTTTACTAGAAAACAACCTTTTACAGAAAGGTAAAAGATTGAGCAAATGTTGACTCGTCTTTTCCACTGTAATGTTGCTTTTCATACTAGCATACTCTGTGCATAGATATTACAAACAAGGTTTCAATATTCAAAATTACAACCTTTCAACTTGATGTTGATTTGTCCCTTACATAAATTCCAATAAAAGCTCTCTTTCAAACGGAATTATCTAACTAAAAGCTTGATCCTATCCAGCTTTCCTGCACTGATGTACCCATGACAATGGGGTATGCACAGCATCTATGGTGCTGAGGCGCAGTCATGAAGGCCTCCTCAAGGTAAGAGTATGTTTGTTCCTTTATCTTGGGGCTTTATTAGTACTGAAAGGTTGGCTAGAATTGGAACCTAAGGGTCAGAATGATGGTTAAAAAACAAAGATTGACTTTGAATCACTTCTATGTTTCATATACTACAGTGCTACAGCAAAGATGTATTTAGATGTAAAGATATAATTAGATGCTCCTCTTCCCTGATTTAGGTGAAATTTTTGATTATTCTCATATATTTGTCTTTAAAATCTCACACAGTTGTGCTAAAAAAGAAAGTTATAAAATGGGCTGTGATTTAATGACATGGACTATGAATATTTAAAGCTGAATTTACCTTTGTGTCCAAGAACTGATATAACCAAAAACCTTGAGTGCATGTTCCTTTCTGAGCTGCAGTCCATCACCACCTTCAATGTCAGATACTGAAGAAAAAGATTAAATCAATCAATGCAAAAAATACTTAAAATTTAACCTCTTTACTAAAATAAAATACCATCCAATATAAGTGTCTCTATGATAAACCATAATTCTTTTTGCAAAAAGTTAGATTTCACGTATTTTAAGACAAATTTCTTTTGAATTTTAACTATTATCTTTCCAAAAGGAATAATCTTCAATTTAAAAAAATTAAAAAATAAAAATATTTAGTGCCTCAACTATAGATATTTTGTACAGGTCAAAACAAAAAAATATTCAATATTTAACAGTGTGAAGTTATGCACACAATGGGGAGGCAGAGAAGAGACCTATTTTATTGATTTTCATGGGAAATTAACATTCAAAAAGCACTGGAAGATGTTTTTAAAGTGTCCATTTGGCCAAATAGCACCAAGTTGGAACTTGAAGATAAGAAACTCTAAATTTCAGTGAAGGTTAGATAAACAAAAGCAAATGAGAAAAGTGATCAGATATGTTCAGCATCTGTATGATGTTTGATTAGGGGAATTCAAGAGAAGTTGTGATAGGGGTTTACAATGGAGCGCCAATGTACACGTGCACATCTATTCTGTTCAACAGTTTAGTGACTCAGGACACTGAGAAAAGCCGTCCAAACCACCCACTTTTCACCTTACATGATGTCCAGGAAATGTAAGAATCGGTGGATTGCTAGGTACTCCCAGTACCCCAGTGGCACTGAAAGAGCAGCTATCCAACACACCCACTTTTTAATTAAAAGACTGATCAAGTTTACTTTCCAGTGTGGCTGGGAAGAGTGTGCCTTGCACGCTTCTCCTTCTCCACCTTAAGAGCATAGAAGGAAGTTTCAGACAGAGCAGATGTTGCTGGCCAACAACTTGGGAATTTCAGGGGTCAGCTTCTGGATCTTGGCCAGTACCTGATCAGACTAACCAAACATCACCTATGGATCACTGGCACAAGGATGCTTCTTAAGAAAGCAGGAACACTTAGATTAAGTCACAACAGCAAAAGGTGCCTACCCAAAAAAGCACATACACTGAGTAGCATTAGTATGTTCACCAATATCACCTCCTTACCACCAGATAAGAAACAAGAGAAACTTAACTTGAAAAACGCGAAAAAAAAGTTGAGCGATGAGAAAAACAAATAAACAATGGAAAAATAAAGGTTTTTGATTTATTATTACTACTAACAAAAAGCATACCTGCATTGTGGGAGTAAAATTCCCCTGCAAACCATCCCTCCTCTGCGCATCATCCCCCCATGCACATTGACCCCCCCAATGAGCAACACCCCCCCATGTGCAGCATCCTCCTCAGTGCAACCCCTTCCTCCGAACAACATCCCCCCCACTGCATGGGCACCAAATTGGCTGGAGGTTGTCAGTCTTCCATGTTAAGTACAGGACAAAAACACGTTGCACCCCCTTTTCAGCCCTTTAAGGGTTAAATTTCTCCACATTGGTTCTTGGTGGGTGTTCATGTCACAGAAGGAACACCCTCTCCAAATTTCATGCTTCTAGGTCCAGGGGTTGGGGTAGAGCATCCCTCAGTCACGATTTTTCAATGCAAAGTATAGGGAGGAAAACGTGTTGCACCCATAGAATCATAGAGTTGGAAGGGACCTAGTAGGTCATCTAGTCCAAACCCCCTGCCTGCAGCAGGAAATCCCCCTAGAGCATCCCCAACAGGTGCTCGTCGAGCCTCTGCTTGAAGATCCCCAGTGAGGGAGAGTCCACCACCTCCCTAGGCAATCTGTTCCACTGCCGAACCGCCCTCACCGTCAGGAATTTTTTCCGGATATCCAACCAGAATCTCCTCTCTTGCAGTTTGTACCCATTGGTTCTAGTTCTGCTTTCAGAAGCAGCTATGGACAAATGAGCCCCTTCCTCCCTATGACAGCCCTTCAGGTATCTGAAGAGGGCAATCATGTCTCCTCTCAGCCTCCTCTTCTCCAGGCTGAACATCCCAAGTTCCCCCAATCTTTCCTCGTAGGGCTTCCCTTCCATCCCACTGATCTTTCTTGTCGCTTTCCTCTGGACTTGCTCCAGTTTGGCTGCATCTTTTTTAAATTGAGGTGCCCAGAATTGAATACAGTACTCAAGGTGAGGTCTAACCAATGCTGAATAAAGAGGAACTAGAACTTCTCGCGACTTAGAAGCTACAGTCCTCTTAATGCAGCCTAAAATGGCATCTGCTTTCTTTGCAGACACATCCCACTGCTGACTCATGTTCACCCCTTTTCACCCCCTTCCGGCTGGAATTTCTGAAAACCGGTTCTTAGTGACTCCCACCCCAGAAACACCCACCCCAAATTTCACGCTTCTAGGCCCAGAGGTTTTGGCTGGGCGTTGATGAGTAAGTCAGTCAGTGGCCTTATAGTGAGTAAGTCAGACAGTGACCTTACAGTGAGTAAGTCAGACAGTGATTATAATATACTGTATTATTATTTATGATATTATTATACAACATAGCACCACGATCTTCAACTATTAAGGTCTCATGTTTATTTACTTATTTGTGTATTATTATATGCTACCACATGAAAACACGAAGCTAAAGGAAATAGTTTGTCTTTTAATGAAAGTTCACTCAAGTGAAATTTAGACAAAACTCTTTTAGGCCAATTATGTTAGTTCCACAGCCAGGGACACTGTTCTTAGAGCTTTAACATATATCATATTATGATGAAAAGCTTTCAAATGGCCTTGCCATTACATCTCAAGGAGTGATGTGCTGTATCAGCAATTCTCAAACTAGGTGGATCATGAGCCAATCAGCCTCCACCTGCTGGGTTCTGCTGCTGGCCTTTCCTAGTTGGCTGCAAACCCTCAAGGAGCTTCAGGTTGCCACAGCTCCCTGCCTGGATCCTGGAGTGAAAGAAAGGGGGGAAAGAGCCACTTTGGGGAACTGGCCCAGGCAGCTTACAGTCCAGCAGCCCAAATGTTCCTGCCTGGTGGGTCCTATTTCCTACCCACTCAGCTGGGCTGCAGTTCCAGAACTGCAGCTTGCTCTTCATCCTCTGCCTACTTTGGGGAATTGCAACCAAACAGGGAGGGCAGAAGGCATGTCCCAAAAGGCAGACATCCCTGCAGCACATGGCACTTGTGTACAAGGGAAGGATCATTTGGGCTGGCAGGGAGGTGGTACACCAGCCCAGGAAAAAAGGAGGGAGATTCTGGCACCAGGGAGAGGGTTGATATTCCCTTCCTTCTTCTCTCCCATATGAAGCTCCTCTTACCCCAGCCTGGGAGTAAGTCTAATGGACCACAGTGGGACTTACTTCTAAATAGACATTCAGGAGCTCTGGAATCACAGTGTTGTCCCTGTTTGATGCCACTTCCATACATATTACTTCCAGAATGATGACATTACTGCCAGGTGGGGTCCCCAGATAGACTGTCATTCTCAGAAGGGGGTCCCAGGCTTAAATGCTGGAAGAACCACTGCTATAGAGCACTGTGCTGAAGAGCCTCCCCCCATCTTCCCAGGAGGTTTCCTGAGGTAGGCACAGAACTGTTCTTTATTGTGATGATTAATTGACTCACTCATCACCGCCCTGCCAAAACTGCCAACCCTAGAAGCGTGAAACTTGGGGTGGGTGTTCCTTCCGTGATGGAGGGGTGCACTATGTACCAGTTTTTGGAAATTCCAACGGGAAGGGGTGAAAGGGGGCGCAACATGTTTTCTTCCCTATAGTTTGCATTCAAAATCATAGAATCATAGAATCCTAGAGTTGGAAGGGACCTAGTAGGTCATCTAGTCCAACCCCCTACCTGCAGCAGGAATTCCCCCTAGAGCATCCCCAACAGGTGCCCAGAATTGAACACAATACTCAAGGTGAGGTCTCACCAATGCAGAATAAAGAGGAACTATAACTTCTCGTGACTTGGAAGCTACAGTCCTCTTAATGCAACCTAAAATGGCATTTGCCTTCTTTGCAGACACATCACACTGCTGACTCATGTTCAGCTTGTGATCCACGGCGACTCCAAGATCCCGCTCACATGTTGTGCTGCCAAGCCAAGTATCCCCCATTTTATACCTATGTTTTTGGTTTTTATTGCTTAAGTGCAGAACCTTGCACTTCTCCCTGATGAAATTCATTCTGTTTGTTACAGCCCAGGATTCCAGTTTATCCAGATCCTCCTGGAGGTTTCTCCTGTCTTCTGTTGTGTTTGCTACTCCTCCCAGCTTGGTGTCATCTGCAAATTTGATCAGGCTCCCCCGTATCCCTTCCTCCAAGTCATTGATGAAAATGTTAAAGAGAACTGGTCCCAAGACAGAGCCTTGGGGGCCCCCACTAGAAACTGACCTCCAGGTTGACACAGAACCATTTACTAAAACCCTTTGAGTGCGGCCATCGAGCCAGTTGCAGATCCACCTAACAAGTGCCTCGTCTAGCCCGTATTTTTCCAACTTCCTAATTAAAATGTCATGTGGGACTTTGTCAAATGCTTTGCTGAAGTCAAGATAAATGACATCCACAGCATTGCCACTGTCCAGTAAGCTCGTAACCCAATCAAAAAAGGAGATCAGATTTGTCTGGCAAGATTTATTCTTGGTAAATCCATGCTGGGTTGTTTTGATCACCGAGTACTTGTCTAGATGTGCACAAATTGTGTGTTTTATGATTTGCTCTAATATCTTGCCCGGGATTGAAGTCAAACTGACTGGTCTATAATTTCCCGGGTCTTCTTTTTTCCCCTTCTTAAAAATTGGGACTACATTTGCCCTCTTCCAGTCCAGTGGCACTTCTCCACTCCTCAAGGATTTCTCAAAGATGATTGACAGAGGCTCTGCAAGGACATCTGTGAGTTCCTTAAGAACTTGAGGATGCAGCTCATCTGGTCCAAATGACTTGAATTCATTTAGGCCAGTTAAGTGGTTCCGAACCAGTTCTCTATCAATCTTAATCTGCTGTTCTGCACCATCCATGTTTTCATTACCTCTTAGGGGATGTAAACACATCCCCGAATCAGTCAGTGATCCCGCACCCCCATTTGCACAGCCCTCCTTCTGTGAATAGACGGATGCAAAGTAGGAGTTGAGCAGCTCCGCCTTCTGCTGGTTTCCAGACACCTGTTGTCCATCCTTGTCCAAGAGCAGCCCCACCCCCTCGTCTCTCCTCCTGTTCCTTTGGGCATATCTAAAGAAGCTCTTTTTGTTATCTTTGACTCCCCTGGCCAGCCTCAGCTCATACTGAGCTTTTGCATCCCTGACCCCCTCCCTATGGGACCGGGCTACCTGCCTGTACTCCTCTCTGGTGATCTTTCCAGTCTTCCACTCCCTATACTTCTCTTTCTTTAACGTCAGCTGATCCCCAAGTTGCTTGTGGAGCCAACCTGGTTTTTTCAGCATTTTCCAACCTTTCTTTTTTATTGGAATTGTTTCTGACTGTGCTTGTAGAAGCTGCCTCTTAAGGAGCTCCCACCCATCTTGGGCCCCTTTCCCCATTAGATCATCAACCCATGGGATCCCACCTCTGACTCCTCTAAGCCTGTTGAAATCAGCTTTCCTGAAATCCAACATATAAGTTTCACTCTGCACTCTTTTTATTTCCCACATTATTCTATATTCCAGCAGCTCATGATCGCTTTCCCCTAAAGTTCCCACTATGTTGACCTGATCAACCAGTTCTTCACGATTTGTTAAGATCAGGTCAAGGATGGCCCCTCCCCTTGTCGTTTCCTCCACTTTCTGGACCATGAAGTTATCTTCCAGGCCCATCAGGAATCTACTGGAGCTTCCATGTTTGTCTGAGTTTGTCTCCCAGCAAATGTCTGGGTAGTGAAAGTCCCCCATTACTACTACCTCATATTTCCCTGCAATGCCTGCCAGTTGCTCCAAGAAGACATCGTCTACTCCTTCTCCTTGGCCTGGTGGTCTATAGTAGACGCCCACCACAATGTTTTGTTTCTTATTTTCCCCCCTTACTTTTACCCAAACACACTCCACAGGGATATCCGGACCACTCTCCTGGATTTCAGAGGAAGTATATATGTTCTTGACATATAATGCTACTCCACCTCCCCTTTTGCCACTTCTGTTCCTCCGGAACAGCTGATAGCCTTCCAATTGTGTGTTCCAGTCATGGGAGTCGTCCCACCAAGTTTCAGTTACTCCTATCAAATCAAATTTCCCTTCACTTGCTAAAAGCTCCAGCTCATCTTGTTTATTTCCCAGGCTCTATGCATTTGTGTAAATGCAACTTAAGCCCTGGAGGTTGCAACTCAATGCATTTCCCTCCTTTTTTGTAAGGCCAGGCCCCTCTAAAGATTTTTGAGTTACAGCTGTGCCCTGGCAATTTCCATCCAGAGCATTTTCCTTATTCCTAAGTTCCCTTTGGACGTAACCCACCCCCTTCTTATTTAGTTTAAAGCCCTCCTGATAAGGTTGGCCATCTCTCGTCTGAAGACACTCTTCCCCCAACCCGTAAGATGTAGTCCTTCCTTTGCTAGGAGTTCTTCCTCAAGGAAGTTCATCCTGTGATCCCAGAATCCAAATCCTTCTCGATGACACCATTTTCGAAGCCAGCTATTGACCTGAAAAATCTTGCTATCTCTCTGAGGACCTTTGCCAATTACTGGAAGGATGGATGAGAATACCACTTGGGTATCCCCCAGATCCTTAATCTTCCTCCCCCAAGCTTCATAATCCCCAACTATCTTTTGGAAAGTTTCCCGAGCAGTATTGTTTGTTCCTACGTGGATGAGTAAGAACGGGTGACAATCAGCAGGTGTGATCATCCTTGGTAGCCTCTCTGTGATATCCCGTATCCTGGCACCAGGCAGGCAGCACACCTCACGGGAAAACGGGTCTGGTCGGCATACAGCTTCCATGCCCCTCAGGAGAGAATCTCCAATCACCACCACCCACCTCCGTGTTCTCCTTCTGTGTCTAGCTTCCCCCACACTAACTGGTTGTGGCTGCTGTCTATGAGGGGGATCTGTAGGCATGCCAGTATGGGCAATGCCAGGATCTGGTGTAGGTGTGCTAGCAAGAGGAACTTCTGCCAGCATGGTGGAATCTGAGAGACTCTGGAAACGGTTGTATAGCTCCAGTGGTTCTCGACTGCTCCTGCCCTTTTTTCTCCTGACTGTCACATGTCTCCATGAAGAGACATCGTTGCTGGGGTCCCCACTGGTGTCATCCCTCTGGAGAAGTTCCGTGTGTGGAAGTTCCTTGTGGAATCAAGGAACTCCTCAGATGCCTTAATTTGACGAAGGGTGGAAACTTCATCCTCCAATGCTGCCACCTTCTCCTCCAAAAGTGCAACCAGTTTGCATTTGCAGCATCGATAATCCCCGGGGTCCTTGGGCAAGAAGACAAACATGGCACATGTGGTGCATGTCACGACAACTGCACCCTTCCCTTCCATCTCCTGTCACCTTCACAAGTCCTCCTTGCTCACAGGCTCCGGTCCACAGGATCGCGCCTCAGGCCCTAATAAAGCCCTACAAAGCTCCTCCCACCAGCAACCAGCCAATGAACAGCTAGCAGCAATTAAGCACTCAGCTATGCAGCCCCCTCCTCCACTCACCTGAGACTCTGTGTTCCTCTCACCTCTCCTCAGAAAATTGCTGACTCATCAGAATTGCTGACTCATCAACATTCCGCCCCAACTGCTGGGGCCTAGAAGCATGAAATTCGGGGAGGGATCCTTCTGTCACCTGAACACCCACCAAGAACCCAGGTGGAGAAATTTAACCCTTCAGGGGCTGAAAAGGGGTCAATGTGTTTTTGTCCTATACTTAACATGGGAGACTGAATAACATCCAGCCAATTTGGTGCACTGGGGGGACGTTGTTAGGAGGAATAGGTTGCACTGTGGAGGACGCTGTGCATGGAGGGTTGCAGCGCATGGGGGAAGTTGCGCAGGGGGTTGATTTGCATGGGGGGAAGTTGCGCATTTGGGGAGGTTGATGCACATGCAGGAAGTTGCACATGGGGAGTTGATGCTGCGCGGGGGGGAAGTTGCGCCGGGGAGGAAAGTTGCGCCGGGGGTGTTGATGAGCATGGGGAGAAGTTGCGCATGGGGAGTTGATGTGCATGGGGGGACGTTGCGCATGGGGGATGGCATATGGGGGAATTTTACTCCCGCAACGCGAGTATGCTTTTCGCTAGTAATAATTATATATAATAACTTATTCCTCTAAAATCTAATTCCAGGGCATATGGAACCTGGCAATGGGAAGTAGCCACAATGCAGGATATAGCGCTGTCTACTCTTTCCTGGCTTCCTGAATGTTCTCTCCTAGTTATCTCACCACCCACTGCATGTGCAAAGAAAGTTATTTCCATCAAAAATGTGAAGGGGGAATAAAGCCAGTGCAAGTCTGCTAAGCTGCTCTTGTGGCTGAATTTCCTTCTCCCTTGCAAGCAGGGGAAAATGGCTATGCTGAGTTGGCCAGAACTTGGGTTCATCGTTGCTAGCCTTTCTGTTCCTTGAGGAAGGTGCAGAGCTGATTGACTACTGGTTCCTCACCATTCCATCATGTTGCCATACAGGAAGTAAGATGGGGGCTGACCCATCTGGAAGATTGCTCAGATCACCTGGCTGGAGCCAAGCAGAAATCCTGCTAGTTGCAGTGAGGCAAGGACAGTCTCTAGGGAAATTAGGTGAGTCCTTTCCTCTTTGAAGACTTGGCTTATCTGACCATTTCTATTCTGAAGGAGCCACTTAGAATCATAGAATCATATAGTTGGAAGAGACCTAGTAGGTCATCTAGTCCAACCCTCTGTCTGCAACAGGAAATCCTCCTAGAGCATCCCTGACAGATGCTTGTCGAGCCTCTGGATGCTTCCCAGATGCTTAACATTTAGATACCCTAAACCACTGAGACACTGAGAATAGTATGAATGTTTAGGAGCTTAGGAGAATGCAAAATGGCCTTCCCTTGTGATTCATACAAAAATGAAAGAATAGTACTTATGATTTTCTTTAATCTTGTATTATTTCCTTTTTAACTTCTGTCTTGATAACAGCGGTAGATACTGGGCAAAACAGGCTGAAAATGGCTCTGATGTAAATCCTTTCAAAACAAGAAACTAATGCATCTAAATATGTGACCTAATTTCAAGAAGCTTTAAGCATCAATTATCTCTTCCTTTTAGTGTTGGCATCAGGTATAAGATTTAGGCACAGCTCTCATAAGCACTGCATTTAAATTCAGATCTGCTGCTTGCCTTTTCAGGAAAAACCTATGGCAAGCAGGAGAAGTCATAAGAACAGATTGAGACCACAATGGCATTTAACTGTGCAGTAAGATGACCCAACGTCTCTTCTCTGATGACACGGCTTTGAAAGTCTACTTTGTCACAAAATGAGTTCTAACAGCATAACCAACATTGTACCCCACCATACTTTCTGGTACTGTTTTCCTACACCATCCCACCACAGCAATTCCAGAGGGATATTCCAA
The DNA here is from genome assembly GCA_030015325.1 of Cryptoblepharus egeriae. Classification (NCBI taxonomy): domain Eukaryota; kingdom Metazoa; phylum Chordata; class Lepidosauria; order Squamata; family Scincidae; genus Cryptoblepharus; species Cryptoblepharus egeriae. The sequence continues at coordinate 234,426,746 of JAREYC010000001.1, forward strand.
TTCATTTTTGTATACAAATAGAGGACTGGTGGCACAGTGGTTAAGATGCTGTGTTTATCAACCTGAAGATCAGCCAGTTTCCAGTTGGAGACACTACTACCACAAGACAGAGGGAGCTCCCACCTCCTTCTAATCTAGCAGTTTGAAAGAACGTAAATACCAACAGATAAGCACCACTTCGGTGGGAAGGTAACAATGTTCTGAGCACTTGGCATTTAGTCATGCTGGTCACATTATCATGAAGGCTTCTTTGGACAACACTGGCTCTTTGGCCTTGTAATGGGGATGGTCACCACCCCTAGAGTCAGTCACAACGAGCAAGATAAGCTGTAGGGGACAACCTTTACGTTTACAAATGTGATCCCAGTGAATTAAGACTCAAATGAGATTGGTGTTCTTTACCATATTTTTCTCTAAAGGAAATCAATTACTCTTAATGTATGAAATTAGTATATGAAGTAAGTTGTAGCACAAGTGTTGCAAGTGTGTCTTTTTTATTATCTTTTACACCAGCTTTACAGCAAAGGAAACAGTGCGCATCCATAACAAAATATTACTAACCTGCAGTACACCAGCCAGAGCTAGTCATATGTGGAAAATACCAAACTGACAATACTGAGATATAAAAAACTAGCTAGAGAAGCTGAACCTACAAAACAGTTTTCAGACTTTAGCATCAGGACCCACCTTGAAGCTTTCACTTTACTAACTGCTCAAGCCTCTGAGGCTATAATGGTAATTGGGCAGTGATGCACCACCTAAGCAGCAGGTTGTTTAACTTTTGATATACACAGCCCAATTTACCTGGCCATTTTTTGCAATCCACCAAAAACTAGGTCATGACCCACCGGTAAGCCAGGAACCATACGCAGCTGCTCACAGATTTACAAGACTTTTGTTGTCAGATAATAACATCCAAATATACCAACCAAACACAGTTCCAGCTTCAATTCTATCAGACATAAAACAAGAACTAAAAGTGCATGCAAAGCAGATAATTCAGGCAGGGGAGCTCAGTTGCAGATAACTTCTCAAATTATAAGTACAACATATGCATATTCAGCACATTAAGGGTTTAAACTATAAGATATTCTAAGAACATTTGTTCATCTTACAGATGGGAACAATTGACATTGAGATTCATCTGAAGGGCATCAATTACTCCAAAAGAGATAAAACACATCCTGAATATACAGCTATAGAAAATGAGCCAATCTTTGAAGTCATCATGCCTATAAGATGAAAGAATTAAACATTCATGAAACTTTTTACCCATTCTACAGATGAAGAATGAAAGCATCTCCCAAAAACTACCTAGAGCGCAATCCTAACCAGGTCTACTCAGAAGTAAGCTCCATTGTGTTCAATGGGTCTTACTCCTAGGAAAGTGTCTTTAGGATTGCAGCCCTAGTCCTCGTTATATTGGGCTTTCCTAAAGTTAACCTTTCAGAAGAGCCACTTCCAGCAAGGCTTAGGATGGACACAAAGAAGGAAGCCACAAAAGGCAATGGACACTATTGGGAAAGGGGAAGACAAAGAGGAAGAAAAAAATTGATTTATCGTTCAAATTTGAATAAATTTACATAAATGAATATATTAGTGACAGAACTTTTGAATGAATGAATTCATATCAGTTCATAAACACTTCCAACAAAGAGAAAGGGTAATCTTCAAATCAGTTCATAAGCACTGGCAGAAAATAGTGTGAGGTGTGTGTAGCCTCCCCAGCCCTTTCTGTAGGATTATAGGTCTTGGTGAGATGGAGGCTCACCAAGGGCCAGGGTTTGGAGTCTCTTGCAGATCATCTCCAAAAGGTGCCTACCTACCAAGCCTCTGCTTGAAGATCTCCAATGAAGGAGAAACTACTACATCCCTTGGCAATTGGCTCCCCTATCAAACTACTCTCACAGTTAAAAATATTTTTCCAAGAATGTTTTTTCCAGTACCCAACCAGAATCTCCTTTTCTCCAACTTAAGCCAAATGCATTTACATCTTTTTGCAGAGCAGGAAAAAAGGACAAATCATTTGCATCTTTCTTCAGGCATTTGAAGGTCACTCACTTGTTCCCCCTCAATCTTCTCTTCTCTGGGTCAAACATACCAACTTCTGACAGAGACGGACATGAAAATTTGAATACTGATTATTGAAAATATCAAGATTATTATCTAGATCTTTTAAAAAGTAGAAAATAGGCAGGAATACATGGGAAAACTGTTGATCAGGGCTGGCCCAGTTTGGCTGGCAAGTGCAAAGAAAGGAAAACACAAGGAAGTAAGGAAGCCAACTTTATTGCCTCCCAAAAAAAGAACATAGCAGGGCCCCTTGGATGCAACAGTCATTGAAGAACACCTGGTTTTGACAACACCATTATCTTAAACCAAGAATATGGCTAAGAAAGAAGCCTAAAATCACCATAGCTATCTTTGCATGTCCATTAAACCACTGACTCAGATTCAGCCTTGCACAATAAATAAGTGGAATTTACAACTAATTTTACAATTTACAACTACTGCTCAGAGCACAGGAAAGCATACCTCTGTTGTCAGACCAGACTCTCCAGAAAAGATTAAAACAGTGACAGTAGGCAACTATTTGGGTCCAGGTCTAATAATGTAAGAGCCCCTCTAGATCAGGCCAAAGACCTATCTAGTCCAGCTTCCCATATCTTACACTGGCCCACCAAATGCTTCAGGGAGCACATGAAGCAACACAAGACCTGTATCCAGTATTCTGAGGTAGCCTACATCTAAAAGGTGCACATACCCCTCTCATGGCTTGTTACCCATAATGGACTTTTCTTCCAGAAATTTGTCCAATCCCCTCTGAAAGGGATCTAAGCTAGAAGCACATCACTACATCCTGAGGTAAGGAGTTCCACAGATTGGTTATACACTAGGTAAAGAATTTTTTTTGTCTGACCTAATTCACCCAACACCCAATTTTCATGGATGTACCTTGGTCCTGTTGTTGTGTGAGAGGTTTCTTAATCCACTCTATCCATCCTTTGCGTAATTTGTATGTCCCCCCTCAGACACCTCTTTTCTAAACTGAAAACCTTCCGAACAATGTAGCTTTTCCTTGTACAGGAGCGGCTCAATCCCAGTGAAGACCAGCAGAGCAGCAGGGAGAGTAGACACAGCCACTGGGATTTATCATACTTTCTTTGTTCCCTTTTCATGATTCCGAATTGTCAAAACAGAGCAGGCTAGGATCTAAGTCAAAGATTTTCAACCTTTTACATCTCACGGTACACTAATAAAGCACTGAAATTGTCAAGGCACGCCATCAGTTTTTTTTACCATTGACAAGGCACACCAGGCTGTACAAATCCTCCAATTTTCCTATTAATTAATTACCTTCTCCAAATTCCCATGGTATTCCTGAGGACTATCCACGGCACACCAGTGTGCCATGGCACACCGGTTTAAAATCACTGATCTAAGTCAGTGGTCAGACCTGCTTCTCTAACCTTAACAGATTTGCCAATTGCCTAGTACACCAACCTACCTTACTCAGGTCAATTATAGGCAATTCTTAGTCATCACATACAATGAAAACAGTAGGTATTAAAAAGTTTGTATTTTATAAACTATAAAACACAGTTACTAAGAGACTGAGCTGCGAATAAGGCTTCCCTAATTTGAACTTTACTCTCTTCACATACTCTCTTCAGTGCCATTGGAAAATCACTCCTTTTTCTCAGTTGCAATATGGGGAAAATACAAGGTGTGTTGGAAGACAGGCATCAAACACAACAATACACAAACAAACACAAAGTTAAATGCTATGCATGCTTACCTTATTGACTGATTCACATGCAACATTTTATACCTGAAAAGATTTCCATACGAAAATTGCACAAACACTGCTGTTTACTAAAACACTGTTACTGGTATATTTAAAAATCATATCTTCAGGTTGACACACATGAGCACTATTCAGAAATGATGGCAGTCAAGCGTATTTTTTATGCAGGAATCTTCCCATGTTCTAAACAACAGATATATACTATAGACATATTCTTCTACATAAATAAACAGCAAATACTGTCTGAAACCCCTCTAACTCGGGCTACAGTTGCTCTACATAGACCCAAGGGGTGTGTGCAATAAGTATCAGGACTGGTGCCATAGTAAAGGAGCTAAAATACGCCGAATGAAGCCACAATGACCTTGAACCCAACTGTGCATGCACACTAAATTTTAACATCCTAGCCCACTTTCTCTTTACAGCAGTGCTTGGAAGGAACATGTGTAGCATATGGTTGTCACATTGACCATGACAGAGAAAGTTGAGCAGAGAATGTGCATCAAATTTTTGGTGATACTGCACAGAGATCTATGCAAAGTTGCAAGAAGTGAATGGAGAGGAGTGTATAAGCCACACACTAGTGTACGAGTGGTTCAGATGTTTCCAAGATGGCCGACAAAATGTTGACAGTGACGAACCTTCTGGAAGTTCCAGGAATGCTTCCATTATTGGAAATAGTATTAGATTAAGTGTGTGACTTCCAAAGGGGACTATTTTGAAGGATATTAAATGCCAAATTGTTACATGTTATAGTTTTCTTTTTATAGCACCAGTCCTGATACTTATTGATCACACCTCGTATTAGACCTTTCTGGATGATCCCGGGATTGAAAATCTGCCCTTGAATCTACTGCTTGAACATCCAGCACTGGAATTTGTGTTCGGCCCAAAACGGCAGACATGTCATTTGAATTCCAGAGACAATGTATTTGTCTCTTTAGTTTTCGGCCAGAGGCCCAAAACACCCTCCACATGACATGGCTTAAAAGTCCACATGGAATGTAGCTTTTAAGCTAGTAGATAAATAAATGGCAGCCAAACAAGACTAGTTGTTTCTAAACAAGTAAATACCATGATTTAATATTAAGTACATGCTTGACTGTGTAATAGCACTTGACTAAATCAACTCTATACCACTTAAATACCCAATTTCTGACATGACATGACATACAAATCTATTTCAGAGAAAACAGTAATTATGGATACTTCGATGCAGTTGGATCACCCATAAAATTTCTCTCAAAGATAGATTCATAACAGAATTCTGACTAATTTTTTTACCATTTTAAGCCTTAAGGATGCTTGCAAATATTTTACAATGAATGAAGACACACGAAAAATGCTAAATTTCTACAATTATAAACCTACCCCTGCTGAGCCCAGTGCAGAAATGAGGATTAGAGTAATATTTAAAAAAACACACTTGTCACATGTTTAACTTTTATCACAGAAGCAAGAGGATTTTAGTTCATGAGATTACTGGAGATAAACCTATGCAGTATTTGTTCTTCTGCATTCTCCAAATCATTCTAGCTTAAATGGCCATGTTAATATGAACTACTTCAGTTCATATGCAGTTCCCTCCATATTCTTAACTTCTTTGCTTGTAATCTAAAAAAATGACGACATATGAATCAGCAAGGCTCCCCAACACTTTGTTTAGGACTGTAAGGGCTCTGGAGACTGAAAAGTTTGAAAACTGTTGGACTAAATGTCCTGCACAGGGTTTTGCACTTCCCTTTGGTAATGGGCTCTACTTTGGGAAATAGAACTAGAAATATCTTGCTGTTCTGCACACATACCTTCCTGGGACACAATTCTGCAACTGAGTGTGCACTTCAAAACTTTTAAGAGTCCAATTCTGAGCTCTTTCCACCGGCCCTCCTCAGGGCTGAGTGTTGCTAACATGTACAGTAATACTGTACTGTTCAATATGCTCACCCATTTTCAGAAAGTTTGTATTAACTCTTAAATCAATTACTTCTGAAACAAAAACTCACCAGTACCATCAATCAATGAATTCTTAATCTGCATTTATTCTAGATGAATCTTATACAGTACTGTGTAAGTTTTCCTCCTTCTCATACTATAGTCATATCAGTCAAATAAACAAATATGGCCATCTTACAGGACTGATTACTGCAATACTAAAGCAGGCCTCCGTCAGTCTTAGAAGACTATGGTATCGTGCTCAGCGCTGCATACGCTGCATGCGAAGCACGAAAGCCCGGGTTAGATTGTTATGGAGGATAGGCTGTTACCCAAGCAGCAAATCCCCCCTCTCCTCGCCACTGAATTAGTCCAATGGAAAGGCAGAGCTGATACAATTGGATCCAGCTGGCATCGCAGAGCTGGGCTAAGGACAGGAGCTCACCCTGTCTTGTGGGGCCGACCCGGGTCTTGAACCCTGGCCTGCTGGTTAACAGGCACAGCGTCTTAACCGCTTGCGCCACCCACAGTCCTAACTATCAAATGACAAAACCAATCACAAAAAAAAAACAAGTCTACAAAAAGCATCCAGGAATAAATCACTTTGACCTCATGAAACTTATCCTTGAGTGAGTGCTGCAGCCACTATCACTACAACCTGCATCATGTAGCAGAGAACTTTATCCCAAACAAAATAAAAAGAACTACTAAAGATACACAGCTGACAGAACAGTAATTTTTCAACAACAAAATACAAATGATCAAACCAGCTGGTAAGCAACATGCAAAAATAACAAATTTAACAGTTTTACTTTCTTTCCCTGCAGCTCTAGCCTCGTTTTCTTTTAGAAATTAGTACTGGATCCTTCCCCCTCTCCAAAATGTTTTACTGAGATACGGTAATTATTTAAAGCAAATTTCAACCATTGTATGGTGTGGAAGTTTGGGGGGAGGTCCTATGTAAGTACTTTACTGTAAGTGTGATCTAGCATCACAGCAACAAATTCCTCTTCAAGCTGTTGCTTAACATATAGTGGTACCTCTCACAACAAGCATAAAAAGTGTTTCACATAACAAGTATAAATTGCCAAGAAATCTTGCTTCACATAACAAGTTCCACTTCACTTAACAAGCAAGCATGCTATGGGCTGCAGTCTAACACTGGACAAAACACTGACAAAACACTGGAATTGAATTCAAAACATGCATTCAATGTGCATGACCCTTTGAAGTCTATTTAGGCTGCAGTCCTAAAGACACTTTCCTGGGAGTAAGCTCCATTTAACACAATGGGGCTTACTTCTGAGTAGACATGTAGGAGGCTGCAATCCAAGACACTTTCTTCTGCAATCAAAGACACTTTCAAAGTGTCTCCCCACTTTCTCCTCTTCATCCTGAGCCTCTTTTTCTCCTGCTCCCTTCTGGCTAGCCCTGAGCTGCTTCCCTTTTCTTCACTGCTGTTCTCTCCCTTTGCCCAGCAGAAGCCCGGCCACAGGAGGAACAGTGCGGAAGTGTTGCTTTCGCTATGGGCAGGCGCGCTAGGCAGTCCTGACACTTTTTAAAAGAGCTGTTGGCCAGTGCGTCTGCCCCAACGAGTGTGTTTATTATGTGAAGCAGTTTGTTACATGAAGCAGAATCCTAGAGAAATTTTTGTTTGTTACATGGAACCTACTTTACGTGAGGTGTTTGTTACCTGAAGGCACCACTGTACATTGCTATTCTCTCCTGTACTTTTGGCATGGGAAAGGCAAGAAGTAAAATCACAGAGATGGGAAAGACCCAACAGGTCATTCCCATACCTGTAGACTCTTAAGATAAAAATATCACAGTAATATCCACCTTTCAAAAGGAAATGTTTCTGGGCAGTCAAGAGCTCTTAGGATCCAGCTATAGTGGTAACTTGGTTTACAAGCATAATTCATTCTGGAAACATGCTTATAATTCAAAACGCTTGTATATCATAGTGAACTTTCCCATAAGAAATAATGGAAACTCAGACAATTCCTTTTATGACAAAAAATTCATATTAAAAATGATTACAGTACAGTAAGAAAATACAAAATATAAAAAAACAAATTAACCTCAACTTGGTCTCTCAGGCTGCAATCTGCCCCCTTACACAGAACATAAAAAGGCTAACTTTAGAGTAGACATGCAAGACTAGGTCTCTCAGGCTCCCTTCCATTGTCCCCCCTTACATAGGAGGAAGCCCCATTAACTATGGGTTACTTTAGATTGTACATGCAAAGGCTGGTCTCTCAGGCTGAGCTGGTGGCGTGCTGAAGCCTGTCATATCCCAGCCAGGACTATTTTTTCACTTATCTTTTCACTTATCTATTTCACTTTTTCACTTTCACATCAATTGTATATCAAATCAAAATTTATTAGAAATGTTTGCTCGTCTTGCAAAATTTTCTCAATTCAAGGTTTTACTGTACCATAGTAAAAATGAAGTGAGAAACAAGAAGGCATACTGCAACAACAGTGTTACTCCTTGTTTGCTTCAAAAACATCCAGAAGCCAGAGCCAGCCAGCCCTGACTAACTGCAAACTGATTGGTTTGCTGAAGCACCAACAACTAAGCTTTGGCTGAGGTTGCAAAGAAATGGAAGCATCAACAACTGGGCCTTGTCTGAGGCTGTTGAGTAGGAACTTGCAAAGAAATGAAATATACAGCGGGGAGGGAGAAATTACAACGCCCACTTCAAGAATGGGTGGGGGCAATCCCACACTGTTTAAAATGGCCCCCTTTTCCAGAGTCCAGAGAATTACAACACAACATTGCTGTCCTGTGTGGAAAAGACTTTCATCCTGGTGCTGTCACCAAATTCAATGGCAAGGAGTTCCACAGAAAGTCACATAGGACGGGACCAGATGCACCGGATCAAGCCAAATGCCCATCTAGTCTAGCTTCCTGTACCTCACAGCAAATATCTCACAAATCCTCACAACCAGGATGCAGGTGCTTGTTGTCTTGTATAATCCCTGAGGCAGCTGGTGGACCAGTATGAGTAACAGTAAACCGGATTATAAATTGGTCTGTGGAACTCCTTGCCAACAGATTTGGCACTGGCACCAGGATGAAGATCTCTTGTGTTGTGTGCTGCCTGAAGCATTTGGTAGACCACTATGAGAAACAGGAAGCTGGAATAGATGAGCCCTTGGCCTGATCCAGTGTGGTCCATGATGGGTTTTGTGTGTGCATAGATAGATGTGTGTGCATAGATACCTGGATGCAATGTCATATGTGCTCCCTGAGGCATTTGGTGAGCCACTGTGAAATATAGGAAGCTGGAGTAGATCGGCCTTTGCCCTCATCCAATGGAACCTCTTCTTAGCTCCTTATGGCACTTATGTAGCTGCTTCTTCACCCACCTCTACCCTTTGAGGGCCCCCCTTCCCCCCAGGAACCCTTAAAAATGAAATGAGAACTGAAAAAGACACTCCAACCATTCTCATTCCCACCCCTTCCCTCCAGTTTCATTCTATGTCCAGTCATTGGGGGGGCATCTCCCAAGAGATTGGGTCTTACTCTCTGCAGGAGTTAGCAACACAGTGGCCCCAGGCTGGTGTCCTGTGAGAGGGAGCAAGCAAGACAAATGGTTGAGGAGTCCCCTCTCACTCCCCACCCCTTGATAGGTGGAGGGTGTCAGCTTGGGGTGGGGGTGTCAGCATGAGGAGGGGGGCAACATGAGAAGGAAGGGTACATAATGAGGAGGGGGGCTGCTTGAGGAGGAAGGAGAGACAGCAAGAGGAAAAGGGGGGCAAGTTGAGGAAGAGGGGGGCAGCATAAAGAGGGAGAAGCATGAGGAAGAAGAGGAAGGGGGCAGCATGAAGAGGGAGAAGCATCAGGAAGAGGAGGAAGGGGGCAGCATGAAGAGGGAGAAGCATGAGGAAGAGGAGGAAGGGGGCAGCATGAAGAGGGAGAAGCAAGAGGAAGAGGAGGAAGGGGGCAGCATGAAGAGGGAGAAGCAAGAGGAAGAGGAGGAAGGGGGCAGCATGAAGAGGGAGAAGCATGAGGAAGAGGAGGAAGGGGGCAGCATGAAGAGGGAGAAGCAAGAGGAAGAGGAGGAAGGGGGCAGCATGAAGAGGGAGAAGCATGAGGAAGAGGAGGAAGGGGGCAGCATGAAGAGGGAGAAGCAAGAGGAGAGGAAGGAGCAGTTTGAGGAGGAAAAGAGCAGCGTGAGTAAGAGGGGACAGCATGAGGAAGAGGCGGAGGGAGAAGCTTGAGGAGGAGAGGAGAGGAAGGGGAGCCTGAGGACCTGCACCGGGGCCTGTGGAGGCCTGGTACTTACTCTCGTTCAAGACCTCCAGCAGTTCTGCGCAGCTCTCACACATTGTTCATGAAGAGCAGCAGCCGCCGCCTCCTCCTCCTGCCGACCATTGATTGATGCGGTCCCGGTGGCGGCTGTGGTGATTGACGGCTGGAGGGGGCGGCGGCGCTGCCGGGGGGGAGGGGGCTCCGGGGGCGCTGAGGGGCGCGGAAGAGGCTCCTCTGCGGGGGAGGCTGCGGTGCAAGTGGTTCCGGCGGCGCCTGAGGGTGGGGGAGGGGCGGGAGGCGAGTCACTCAGAGGCTCTCCGGGCCTTCACGCGCCGCCATTTTGCGGAGGGAGGAGGAGGAGGCTGAGGAGGGGCCGGCACGAGGGAGGGAGGGAGGGAGGGCGGCGGGGAGGGAGGGGGAGGAGAGAGCGCGCTCCCGAGGGCTCCTCTAGCGCGCGCCAAGCCCACTCGGATGTTTCCGGCCAGGGCGGCGGGAGACGAAGGGGAGGGAGGGAGGAGGAGAAGGCGGAGCCGCGCTGTGGGCGGGAGGGAGGGAGGAAGGGGGGAGAGCGAGCGGCGCCTTCGAACGAGCAGGCCGTTGGGCGGGCAAAATGGCGGCATCTCCGCCTCCACCCCTCCCCCTACGCACCTCTCGCGCGAGCGCCAAGCGAGGCCTCGACGTCTTCCCGCTGTGTGGTGTGGCGTGACCGGGAGGGGGAGGAAGAGTCGCTCAGCCCCGCCCCCAGAAGAACCCCGGAGCCCCTCCCCCACCGCCACCCTGTGCAGCACTCAAGCACCTCACACTCTGAGGGGGGCAGTTGCCTCACGGAGGAGGCTCTGTCTCTTCTGCTCCCCTCAGAGTGTGGGGTTTGGGAGTGCTTGGGTGCTTCACAGGGTGGCAATGCCTCTCAAAGGACTCCAGAATGAGGCTCAGCGTCACCTGCCCCCACCAAAAATTATCAATATACAAATGACTATAATACTCTAATACAAAATAATAAAGAAAATACAAAATATAAAGATAAAAATAATACAAATTAACCTGCTCTTACTTTGCAATCTGCCCCTTTACACAGTTGTGAGCCCCACTGCTTATAATAGGGCTTACTTTAGACATGGGGCACAATCCAGAGCAAGTTCAGCCTGCTCTGCCCTAACTGCTCCCTCCTAACTACTCTGTATCCAGAGCAGAAAGTAATGCTGCATCCAGAGAGTCAGGAAGCCTGGGCTGCCCTAACTGCTCCAGAGCATGCTAAGTAATTGACACTTGCTCCTGAGGAGACACTTCTCAGATCACACTGAACAAGGAAGAGCTGTGGAGCCTACAGTGGTGACACGACTCTGCACATCACCTGCTGTGGTAGTCTGTGCATCACCCTTGGGATGCGTGCACCCCCCACCTGGACTGCGCAGTCGCCAAAGTTGGCGCCTGCGCAGTTGTTTCTGAAGCCATCTGGCTTAAAAAGAGTACTGCACAGGCACCATCTCTGACACCTGCGCAGTACTTTTCTTTTCTGCGCAGCACTTTTCTGAAGTCTTTCGGCTTCAGAGGAGACTGAGAAGGCTTCAGAGTTGGTGCCTGTGCAGTACTCTTTCTGAAGCCATTCGGCTGCCGCTCCACCTCCTGAGTGAGGCCAAATGGCCGTGCTTAGGCGCAGACTTCCTCCCCTCTAAGGAATTCTCCTCTGAAGCTGTTCGGCATGCTCAGTGTGTTTCTGCGCAGTGCACCTCAGCTGGCCGTTTGGGCCAGCTCCTCAGACAAGTGGCAGCTTCTGGCTGCTGCTCCGCCTTGGAGCAGCCCCGAACAGGCGCGCTGATGCCCGAGGCCTGCCAAAGGACTGTCAAACTCCTCTGGTACATCACCCCATACCGAGCACATCACCCAGTGTGGCCCACACCACCTGCACCAGTCTGGTGACGTCACTGGGCGCCTGCCTTATAAGGAATCCCTGATGAGATGCCAGTACATTCTACAGTCAATACAAGGGCTTCTTGGAGTGGCCTGCTGTATCCTGAGGTTTGTGGGCAGCCGTAGTTTGTTCCATATCCTGAGGTTGAGAGGAAGGGGTTGCAGCTAGGCTGGCCAAGAACTCAGATTTGTGGTCAACACTGCCATTCTTACTCAGGCCTTATCATGGACCCCTATGGTCTACTCATTACTATACCTGCTCCTGAGGTGGTATAACTCTGAGGGCTGGAAGAGGGCATTTCTGCCTTGGAAACAGGCTCTGGATACAGAGTAACTGCTCTGCCCTAAGCAATGCTAAACATGCCCTCAACTTGCCTCTCCTGAGCTGCTTAGGCTGCCCCAGCTAGGGCAGAGCAGGTCCACCTCTCTCAGGGCACCCTATCTTGCCTTGCTGCCCTAAGCCTCTTCCAGAGTAACTGGGGTGGAGCATCTTGCAGTAGCTCCACCCTAGTGATAGGGCAACCCAAGGGCTCTTATGTGGACAGATTAGTTGCTCTGGATTGTGCTGATGGTCTCTCAGGCTCCTTTCCATTGCTCCCTTACGGAGGAGTAAGCCCCACTGCCTGTAATAGGCTTACTTCAGAGTAGACATGCATAGGGTGGTCTCTCAAGAGAGGCTGAGCAGGTTGCGAAACTGGCCATATTCCAAGCAGGACTATTTTTGTGTGTGCTTGTTTTGCAAGACAAAATTTATTAGAAATGTTTGCTTGTCTTGCAAATGCTCTCAATCCAAGGTTTTACTGTACATTGTTTAAACTGAGCACGTGAAATCAATGTACCAGTTTTTTTAGCTTTTTTGTTGTTGTAATCCGCTGTTTTTCTTGAGGTGCTTACATTTTGGGATGCCTTGTCCTCTTTTGCAGCTTTGACATCTGTTCACCCTGTTCTGGTGGTAGTTCAAATGCAGAGGTACCTCACATAAAGAGCTTAGTTCATTCCGGAGGCATGCTGTTTAAGTGATGGCAGGCTCTTTAAGTGAAGCGGATTTTCCCATAGGAAACAATGGAAACTCAGTTGGTTCCACCCCAAAAATATTCATATAAAAATATTAACTATGTAAAAATGCATAGTTCACAGCAATTGAATTCAAAACATGCATTCAGTGTGCATGATCCTATGAAGTCTGCTTAGGCTGCAATCTTACAGACACTTCCCTGAGAGTAAGCCCCATTAATTTCTGAGTAGACATGGTTAGGAGCCTTCAAAGACACTTTCCTGGGAGGCTTAGCTGGGCTGCTGCTGTAGGTTCAAGGTGGCTGCTGGGGGCACTTGGGGGTAGTTAGGGGCAGCTGCCTCTGGCACCCCCCCACAGCCCTTTTAAACAGCCTCCACGTGGAGCGTCAGGGCTGCATAAGTGCTTGTTAAGTGAAGCGGAACTTGTTATGTGAAGCAAGATTCCTTGGAAATTTAGACTTGTTATGTGAATCGCTTGTTATGTGAGGTGCTTTTTATGAGAGGTACCACTGTAAGTGGATTATTTTCAGTGGAAGGTACAGAGGACAATACTTTTCTAAATCTTAAGAATGTTTTCAGTTTCACGAATGACTAAGAATGGCAGTCAGTTTGGGTTGGTTGTTTTACTCAAGCCCTGAGCTGGTGACTGGCAGTATTGGTTTTCTTCTCAACCAGTATGCTGCTGTAAGTGCTGCTGGATTTCATAACTCCCTCACAACTGATTTCCACTGTCACCTATCCATGGCAATCAGTTTGGGCTGGTTGACTGTAGGTCACTTTTTTTAACATCTGACATGACATGTTTCATCCAGGTTTTCTTTGGCGCCACACACTATCCAAACAGTTGGGCATTCTCATCACAAGAGTGTATATGGTAGTCTGCTGGTGTCCATTTGCCAAAATGCCCAAACCATCTTAACTTTTTTGAACCTATTATTGGATGTGAATTGTTGGTCATACTTTGTTCTTATTTGGAATGTGGTCATGTATTTCTGTCGTAAGCAGCACATTTGAAACACAAGCTTGTTCATGTCTGACATGACAATTGTCCAAGTTTCTGAGCCATTTAGGAGTATTGGTAAAATTAGTGTTCTAAATAGAGTGTTCTAACTAAATACTTGACAAACTGAAAAAAATTTGTTTAACCCTTGCCAAAGCCATCAGGGAGCAGACTGCTTTAAAATCCTCAAGAATTTCCTAACTGTGGTCCCCTATATGTCTCCTCTCCACAATCCCCCCCCCAATAGCATAGAAGTCCTGGATTCAATGAACTCTAAAAACCAAGAATAGGCTCTGGATGGTCTCATGTGATGTACGGATTTTTCACCCACCACAAGCATAGATGTTTTGCATTCAAAATTTCCAAATTTTGGAAGTTAGTTTTGGAAAAGGTGGAGGATTTATGTAAAAGTAAGTTGGACATGACTGGGAAAATCCTGTTTATGGGAATATTGGGAAACAATAAAGTAAAAGGACCTGAACAGAATTTATTCAAAGCTATGATTTTAGCTGCCCATGCAGTCATTGCATATGGGATGCATCAAAATGGACTTTAGAAAGATGGAATTTATACTTATATGAATGGATACAATCAGATATAGTGTCAATATTGAGACAGGATAAGACATGGGAAGAAAATAAATTAGAGATACGAAAGAAATGGTTGGGATATATAAGTTGGGTAAGAGGAGGGGGGCCAACAATGTTATTTTAGTTAAAATCCAAAAGGTGTGCTTGTGGTTGCAGTTATAAAATTAGATGGTCGCTTTTTCTTTGCTTTAAGGGGGGGGGTGGGAATATACAGGGGGAAAATGATGCTTATGTATGATGATGTAAATATAAGAGAAGTAGATATGTAAATATATAATGCATCAAATAAAAAAACAAAAAAAAGATGTTTTGCATTCAATGAACTCTAAAAGCCAAGGCCCCAGATGATCCTATGCGGCCCCCTTATATGTAATGATTTTTCACAAACAAACCCCACCATGGATGTCCTGCAATCAATAAATTCTAAAAGCCAATAAAAGTCCTCAGAGGATCCCATGTGGTCCTGCAACAGGTAGATTCCCCTCCCCCTCCCAGCAAGCATTACCAGTAATTAAAAAAAATCTGAAAGCAGAAACCCATCCAGGGTCTCTCCAAAGAGAAACATTTCTCCCCATCCCACTCCAGTCCGAAAATCAATAGCTTCAAAATTTACTTATGTGATCCAGAATAGAATATTCACTAACTCATGTGATGCCAGAAGACCAGAGATGAGAAGTGGACTCCAGGAACCATAATGTTCCTTGCCCCTTCTTAAAAGACAGAAGCAGTTAATAGGCTTATTCTCCTTGTAATGCAAAAGGAGATCACTGATGGCCCCTTGGCCTTGACCTGACCTACCCTACAATCCAGAGTAACTACGGGAGCACGTAAGAGACATTAAGGCTGCAATCCTAAAGCCACTTTCCTGGGAGTAAGACCCATTGAACACAATGGGGCTTACTTTTGAGTAGACATAGTTAGGATTGCACCCTATGTGTACCCTTAGTTACTGCACTACCTAGTGAAAACCTATGGGAAATTCATATTGCAATCCAGAGCAAATTGTTCTTACACCGGAGCAAGAACTCCACGTAGTTACTCTGGATTGTGCCCCTAATTGGACCAGACTGTGTATAGAGAGGAGTGAACACTCAGGGAACAGAAACCCAAATTGAGGTCATCCATTGATACCCCAGGTGTATTCCACTACCCCAAAACATTCTTCCTCTACTCAGCCCCACATCATTAGAATCTCTGATTGGATGTCTCTATTGTCTTCTCAAACTCTCTATATATACTGCATAGTAAACCTTCAATTTAATGATTAAACTGGGGAAAGTGGTGTCAGTTGATGCTGGAAGTCTGTTAAATCTAAATATGTTAAAGTCAGGAGTCTTTTTGAGGGGATATGCACCATCTTTAATTTTAGGAAAAAAGCACTTCCTGTACATGATGATTGTCATAAGAACATAAGAGCCTCCGCCAGATCAGGCCAAAAACCCTAGTCCAGCTTCCTGCATCTCATAGCACACAAGAGCCATTTGACACCCAGGGGCCATAAATGTTTTTGAAAACCCACATGACAAAATTATTTAATTATGATCAGTATTAATAAAACTTTTAACATTTTCATATTTTTATACTGCCCTTCCTTTAAGGAGCTCGGGTTGGTGTGCATAGTTCCTCCCCTTCTTTTGTCCTTACAACTCTGTGAGGTAGGTGAGCAGAGGTGGGCCCGGCCTAGCCCAAGATCCAGTTCGCCGGAAATGGAAGGGGCCAGGCTGGGTCAGGGGCGGGCAAGGTTGGCACCTGCGCGGTGCCTGCCCTGATGCGGGCTGGCCTGCTTCAGAGCAGGCACTGTGCTTGCGCCAACATTGGCGCCTGCCCTGAAGCGGGTCGGCCTGTTTCAGAGCAGGCACCGCGCAAGCGTCAACATTGGTGCTACAATAAGTGGAAGCTAGCCCTGTTCCAACAATTGAATTATCTCTAGTCTGCCTGCAATAACACAGACCCTCCAACTCCTTTCCCACTTTTAAACCAGTTGTTCCATATTTGGTTCTAACTTTTGCTTCTTAGCCCATGTACAAGCTTCTCAGACCAATAAGATGACCTGGAACTCCCATTTCTTTAAGAACTTGCCACAATTTGTTGTGATCCACACAAAGGCTTTAGCAGTCAATGAAAAAGTGTTTTTCTGAGACTCCCTTACTTTCTCCATAATCCAGTGAATATTGATGCAACTACGTCAATTTGGCACCCAGGGCCCATAAATGTTTCAACATCCCAAAGTTATTTAATTATCAGTATTAATACACAATAATATATATACCTTCCTCTAAGGAGTTCAGGGTGATGTGTATAATTCCTCCCCTTTCCCCCCTTACAACCATGTGAAATAGGCAAGACTGATAGTAAGTCTGCCTTCTGGAACACTTGTTGAACTCCACTCTCTGGATTGGGACCATTCTGGTGGCCTTGCATTCCTCTGTGCCTCACCTGAACAGAAGCCAATGGAGGTTGGCTTATTCGCAAATAAACATAGCTGTGTGGCTGTTTCACTTTCCATAGTTCTCAAAGCAATTATTATGGAGGTGCTTTGTGGGGGCTGTGTTCATTGAATCAGAACCATTTGGGGGGCATTTGCCTGCTTACAGGGTGTGATATGACTTATTGGCACTTTTCATAGGGCTCCATCAATTTTTTTTTTGCATCTTAGTTTTGTGGCCATAACCTTTGATAGGAATTGGCGATTTCAAAGCTGTCTTTTTCATTGTATTCTGCTGTAAAATAGATATCCAAGAGCATATAACCTGATGGAGTTACTCCAACCTGTCAGTTTTGTGATGTTAGTCACTTCCCCCAGTTGTCCCCCTCTCAGGGGTGATACCTAGGGCAAACTGCCCACTGCAAGCTATGCCACTGCCGTCTGCCACTTTTCTGACACCCCCTCGCTGGTGCAAGGGACTCACGCTAGTTGCTCCATGGGAGTCAAACTGATAGCAATTTCTAATCTCTTTAAATTTCTTTCCAGGACAACAACTTCTAGGTTTAGTGAGGGATTTATTGTTAGGACAGCAGTGACTGGTCAATGTTTGCATTAGGATTGGTAAAAGTTGTATGGAGAGAATATGCCTAAAATAGTAGTGGTAGACAACTGCCAGACACCACTGAGAAACAGGAACAGCTTGATATTTCAGACAGTGTTTCATACTTGTCTTTTCATTATGTATACAGAAGCTTCCTAATTACAAACATGCTAGATTCCAGGTGATTTAAGTTTGTATCTATAATACTGTAACGCACTTCATTGTCTGTAAATACAATACCACTCCCACCTCTGTTGTTTTTATCACTTGGGAAGCTCTCAATGTTGTTTGCTTCATTTAAGATGCTGTGAGTGTGGTCACATTCATTGTGAAGCCACTCAGAAAGTTCATGAGCCGCTTGTGCAGTCACCAATATTGGGTACAACGTGAAAGGGAATGACTGTAAATTCCATGTGTTAAGATAGTTATAAAGTAAACATATGAAAGCATTCAGTTGTGTTTCTGTACTCCAAAAGCCATTTGGAGGATATACTTTCACCAGTCAATTGTCTGAAATCATCCATCACTTGGATATCAGGAATATTTGGCCAAGCAACAGACAAAATCTATTTCAAAACTTTCTACAATCTCTTATTAGTGTGTATAATTGTTTGTTTACACACATCCAGTGTTTACGCACATTTGCCATTAACTCACACTAGCTGCAAGACTAAATTTTTGGTGTTCTGCAGGATAACTTTGTATCTTCAAGTGTGCCTGTATCTCCAATCTTCACTCTGGCTCATACATTTCAGAAGGCCAGAGGACACAAAGGACAAAAATGAAAATGAACACTGATGCAATGTATTGCCGCCTTACTCCACTTAAAACAACTATTAAAAAGTACGTCGGTTTGAATGTGTCATTCTATTCAGGCAGGTACAGCACAAAGAATTTTCATCTAACATTCTGAATAGAAAACACAATTCAATTATGATATTAAAATTTTATATAAAAAACCACTAATCAGCTAACCTGACTTTTTTTGGAAGGGGTGTAAAACAAACAGCACATGAATATTGCTTTAATAAAAAAGCAAGATGGATGGCAACTGTCCAAAGAATCCAAGACATAAGAGGCTGGAAGTCAATATATAAAACATTCTGGAGAAACACTAACCAGAATTAACACTGATACTGCCAACAGTTAATTTTTTGTCATATTATACATGTTCAAGAAGAGTCATAATTCTCCTAGAAAAAGTATGCATGCCAACACAGGGAAGAACATATGCTGAAAACCTTTCAAGAATCAACATGTTACATCACTTCTGCTGCAAAACATGTCTGTGAAAGTCTCGCAGGAGATATGGAAATATCTCTCATATACGTCTTACAGATGTTTGTTCTCCTATTCTAAAATTGTTTGAATTTTAAAGGTGATCAGATCCAATAAAAGAAAAGGCAAAGAAAGGAAAATAAATGTAAACCAAGTTTATTTTGCTTTTTAAGTAGTGTTCTTAAAGCACTACAGCATGGTAAACAATGTAAATTAGTAGAAGTCGTCTCAAAAGCCAGAGTTCTTCTTTAATGAGCTTTGTTAAAAAGATGCAGCCTATTCTAACAGGATAAATATTTTAACCATTTCACTTCGAGTTAATGAAGGCTCACAAATGAGCAACACTCCTCATTGAGGAAAACAAAAAGCTGTTGTCGACAAAGCGACAGCACACACACAAAAACAAAAGAACTGTGTAAAAATAACTAACTGTACTTGTGTTCCCATACTCTTTTTCCAAGTTGCTTTACAACGGGATGATATGCACATGATCTTGCTGCAAAGTTGCCATATGACTTGCAAATACCAGTAGTCTAGCCTTGCCACTCAGCCCAAAAGCTGCTCTTATATCTAATGATACAGAACTCATTTTTCCACTCCCTCAATCAGATGTACTTACTTATTACCCTTTTCTTCTAGAATGCAGGGCAGGCTAGAAAGAAAGTGATCCCTAATTAAAAAAAATCTGTGTTCTAACTGGAAAAATGTATAATTTTGCAGTAGACTTTACAAGTTATACGTTTTGCCTCTTTTACCCTTAGCCACAAAATGGGCATGAAGTGTTTTTGTTTTTAAAATGCCTTAATTTTTAACTTCATGCAAATCTAAATAAAGATGACCAAAACAAAAAGCTTAAACAATGGAAGGATATTTCACAGAAAATTTCTTATACAAAAACACATAAGAAAAAAGGGCCACTAGGTGACATCTTAAATTTACAAATTGGCATCATTTTGGTCAAGTCCTGTTTTCTTCTACAACAATGCAGCTGTACAGAAAGAAAACAGTATAACAGGTTATTTTTAATCACACATTTCCTCAGGAATTTCATGTGGATTAAGGATGCCAGGGACAGACATCTGAAGTTTGTGTTTTTCCTCCTGAGCCAGTCGAAGAGCTGTTTCTCTTTCTTCCAGGAATAAATCAGATGTGTCTTCACCTGCAAATTCCTACAAAAATAAAGCAGTCATTACAATTCAGATGTACCTTTATCTTCACCCTGGCAAGTGGAATCCAGAATTAGATATACCAGAAATTTAATATTAGGATAATTTCTAAATGATTTGCCTTGCAGAGTATTCTTGTCATTATCTGCATGTTTAATACAGGACATTTTACTAATCATAAAACTTTTATAAATTCCAAAGCAGGATACATCAAAAATTTAATATTTTTTGCAAACTAGATAAGCATGAGCCTTACTCTTTATGTCCATACTTTTGATTTTTCTTCTTCTAATCCCATTGGTCATACACTTTTCCTTATTTCCCTCATTTTCTAAGAGAAGCAGTCTTAAACAGTGCACTCTCTTTCTTCCAACCTTGCTTCAAAACTAACCTCTTAATCTTCGCTGTGGTTGGTGTGAGCAATATGTTAAATGTACATTTTTAATTCTTTCTCTGTCATCCTATTAATGTATCAAAAATTTCAACTGAAAGTTCCTCAAGGGCAAGGACAAAACTGCTGTAGATATTAAAAGTACAATTCAAATCTCACATATAAGGCCAGGTTTGAACAAAAACTGGAATTTTATATATCCCTCAGAAAGCAGGAGGGGGGAGGCTCTAACCATAGGTTTTTTTCTTTTTTACCCAAGACCACATCCTGAAAAATAACCTACCTGTAAAATAGAAGCCCATCCAAGGGCAGGCATGTAGTAGGATCCAGGCAGACCCAGGTACATAGCCAGGATCTGTACCATGAGCAGAAGGTGGAAGCTAAACTGGCACTGCCTTCAGGGACTACAGCCAAGCCTCAAGCAGGGACAAACTGAGGAAGCCTCCCAGCAATAGGTGAACTTATCTGGGCTGGAAAGTGGGTGGTACTGTGCTTTGCCCCAGAGGCTGCAGCAGCTCCCTGAAGTCATATGACTGCTGTGTTTTGGGGTAGTGGTGCAGAGGGCCAGAGAGAGCTTTTAACCCATTTTGGGTACCTATTGTATTCGCCCCCCTACAGTGCTACTGGCCACCATCACAACCCCGGTGGCAGTCTGTGGAAAATGTTTTCTATGCAACCAGTCCCTGGTGCCAAAAAGGTTGAGGGCTGCTGCCTTAAGGCACTCAGTGAGGCATCATGGGACCTCCACTATCTAGCAGCGAGACTACAAAATGAGCCTCCAATCATTACTAGAAAGCTCCATGTGGGGGGCAGAGTTGGGAAAAGCCTATCTGCCCAGACCCTCTTGCTATTAGTTTGAGGCTTGTGTTATGCCTCTGAACTCAGAAGTGAATAGCGACAAGGTGTGACATGTTTTGTGTTATGCCCACTTACATCTAAGTTAATTTTACATCTAAGGCTGCAATCCTAAAGACACTTTCCTGGGACACAATGGGGCTTACATCTGAGTAAACATGGTTAGGATTGTGCTCTAAGTTAGTTTTAGTAAGTATGCCCACTTACATCTAAGTTAGCATTATGTGTTTGTTTTAACACAAAAAAGCAGAGAAGAAAATTTAAGTATATAGAACTGTTTACGTCCATTCCTCCAAATGGCAAAACAGAAACACATCTAGAAGTCTCGAAGTGGGCTCTATTTGCCAAAATAGCATGTTTATTGCAGTAATAAAGTGCATGAACGTGACCAGCTTATTTTTGGAATATATCTAACGAATTGAGCAGTATCCATTAGGAAAGCGTTACTGAAATAATAGATTATTACAAACATTTTGAGTAACATACTGTACATTTATGTAGTCTAACTACCAGTTCCAGAAATATTCAGAGCAAAATTCAGAGATGAAATGCCAGACATACCTTTATTTGCACCAGGAAGTCCCTAAGGTGCTCCTTGAAAGCAGGAATATCCTGATTTAAACTGAAGAGTCCTGTTACAAACAGTTTAACCTGTGCACTAAGATTTAACACAGAAAAGATCCAATTAATGCACTAGCACTTATACAAAACTAGACAAATCTTTTTAACTGTAGAAATCACATGCATACACACTTACTCTTGCAGATGAGGAAATGCAGATTTTAGGAGATTAGCAACATACTCCTGAATAAACATTTGGTTATTCACTGGATTTCCAGGGTTCAGAGGAGTACTTATTTTTCCTTCTTCTACCAAATTGAACATGTATGCAAGAATTGATGCATGCATTGTCAAACCTGGAGGAAATGTAAGGCAGGGTATTTAGGTACAGGTACACTCAATGTAGTAAAGGACTTATTATCCCATTTCTGCTGCAGACTCCATCTCCATCCAATTCTTACCAGCAGTGTGAGATGTGTCAGTTACAACAGAAAAAATGTGCTGAAGAATGTCACAGAAATAAGTCTGATAAAAACTCTGAGCAGCAGGTTCTTCTTGTGCAACATTTTGTAAGAGAGTATAAAGGATCTGAAGGCCTGGAAGAGATCAGGAAAAAAGAAAGGTTATACATCCAATGATCATCACGGATGGAGCAGACACTTCAAGCATGTCAGTGTAAGAAAGCTCCTGCAGCTCAATCATTATACACTATTTAAATCAAATTCTGAAATAAAATACACCAAAAACAGTGTGAATAAACATTTCAAAGAAATAATTGAAAAACAAGTATTTCATGAGACACTGATAGTACATGAATGACAGTGGTGCAATCCTATCTTGCACTGGAACAGGCAGGTCAGAGTGCCTGTACTGTATCAAGCATGAGCTGCACTACTATGGGGCAAGAGGAACCTTTCAATAATAACGAGTTCAAATAACAAAATTAATTTTATTTACCTGTATCTGCAACATTTCTCATTGTGTGCTTAAAAGCCCAAATGATAGAGTCCAGTACGAGTTTGAATTGTGCAGGTGGAATGGCCAGGAATGCTGGGAAGCAATGAGAATTTACTGCATGGAGTAGCAAGAAAAAGTTTGTTCTGTGTTCTGGATATTCTTCAAAGTCCTAATAATGTGGGGAGAAGATACAGGACACAATATTACTGTTTCATATACATGCACAAAATTCTGTAGCAGAAACAAATTTCAGATTTTTATGCTCTATTTAGAAAAATCAAATTCACTACTAGACCACCACAATCCAGTAGTGTTAAACATTAATAGTCCCATTTGAAAACAATTTCAATACTACATAAATCATGAATTGATGCGCAATTAAATGCACACCACTACTAATCTGCAGGAATAAACCTGACACACAAGAAGTAGTTACGGTTTATCTTAAAAGGTCTGAAGGATGCTGTAACTTTAAAACTTCAAATACAAAAGAATTGAGAGAATCGGCTCCTTATCATTTGACTATCATATTCAGAGCCCATCCATCCATATAGAAAGTTTTTAGAAAAGGGCATCTTACAATGTTGGAATTGCTCAGTTTTGTAGGTTGCTTTCTGTCTACTTTTTACAGAAAAGCACCTTGATAACAAACTCAGAGCTTCTCTCCTTCAAACATTTTAGGTCTCGATACAATAAACTTCTTTGTAGAGCTGTCATAAATGTATCTCTTATACACTGTTAAAATTCCACACAGAAATTTAAAAACTTTCAGAGTAAAGTGATCTGAGGCATGTCTGATTAATCCAATAGGCAGATTTACAGAACTTTAGCCTGCGAACACCTATGAGTACCAATATCTGCGGTGTTAAAGTTACCTTATTGATCATATTCAATGTGCATTCAAAGACAGCATCAAATATCTGAGGTATTTCAGCAGTAATGTGTCCTCCCAGCTTATTTACTATGATAGCCATTGTACTAAGTACTTCTGGCTCCCTGGCAGCTGGAACATTTCTCTGGTAATCAATAAGAACTGCATCCAGCAAAGGTGGAACAAAATTTTCAGCTACCTGCAAAGAAGAGACATACAGTAATATTTTAACACAAGCTCTACTACAAAATTATGTTTGTCTGCATATTTGCAATTCACCAAGGTTGTTGCACTTGAGAAGTTCACTTACCATCTGAGGATCATTGGATCTGCTCACCCAGCCAGAAATTAGTTTCAAAGTTTCCCTTTTTACTGTTCTCATACTTCTAATGAGAGGTTGCTTCGTAACCATTTCACCTGGAAAAGTTTGACCTTTAGTCAGGAATAAAGACTTTCCAAATTATACACTTATTACAGAAAGCCTGCACCTAATACTATCCAATTGATGAAAAACCAAACTCTGCACAATAAACATATATAAAATGCTATGCCATTTAAGCTCACTTCTGATGAATGTCAACTCAGTATTTTCCAATTTCTTAATAAAAGGTTAAAGGATTAAGGCCAGTGGTTCCTAAACTGTGTGTTGTTGGTTTCCCAAGGAGCCATAGAAACCAGCCAGATTATGTGGGGCTTACTACTGAACCACAGTTTTGAAATCAATTTCAAATGGATTAATAATGAGTATAATTACATGTGCAACAGTATTACATTATTTCTAAGACAACTGAACAACTCATTCACCTACAAATTAATCCTTGAATGGAAACATAATAACTTTTTCAGATGTTATATAGTATACCTTAAAGACATACACATTACAGTTTTCTAATTTGTGAAACTATGTATTTTCTAGAATAATGATACTGTGCAGTAGGCTTGGGGCTAGTCTATAGCTAATTGGAAGAGCATGTGCATTACATGCATTACATCCCAAGCTCAATCCCTGGCATCTCCTGGAAGAGAACGCTGGAGAATCGTTTGCTGGTCAGAGTAGACCATTTGGAGCTAGATGAACCAGTAGTACCTTTCAAGAGTGGTTTCTAGGTATAATGAAAGTTCTTTCAACAAAGACATGATGAAATACCCCTAGTTGGTTATCCAAATGTTTCTCCCAAAAAAACTTCCACATTGCTTACCATTTGCCTGAATAGCTGCAGAAATGTTTTCACTTAGGCACTTATACACATTCAACATATCCAAGTAGATTCTTCCCAGCTGAATCACAAAGGGATGGCCAACAGCTTTACATGCCCTCACATTTGTTTTAAGAATACTACCCAACTGCTTAACAGTTTCAGAATCCTTTAGGATATCAACATTCTGTGAAAAGGAATCAAATCACACTTATGTTTTAGGCAAGTATAGCAGAATGTCAACACAGCACTTGAAAGATAACATTTTTACTGAAACTTCCAAGACTTTTGGACTTTTAAAGATGCAGAACTATTGCAAACAAAAACATATGTAAATACTAGCGAAATATGTACCCGTGTTGCGGAAGTAAAATTACCCTGTATGCCATCCCCCATGTGCAACTTCCCCCATGCGCATCAGTCTCCTATGCACACCTTCCCCCATGCGCATCAGTCTCCCATGCGCACCTTCCCCCACACGCATCAACCCCCCCATGCGCATCAACACCCCCATGCGCATCAACCCCCATGCGCAGCTTCCCCCATGAGCATCAGTCCCCCATGCACAACATCCCGGCATGCGCAACTTCCCCCATGCCCATCAAACCCCCACAGGCGCAACTTCCCCCCCATGCACAACTTTCCCCCATTTGCATCAACACTCATCCGCAACATCCCCCCATGAGCATCAACCCTGCATGCGCAGCTTCCCATACGCATCAGTCCCCATGCGCAGCTTCCCCCATGCCCATCAGTCCCATGCGCATCAACCCCCCTACGCATCTGTCCCCCCATGCGCATCACCTCCACATGCACATCACCTCCACATACGCATCATCCCATGTGGAACAACCCCCCTGCGCAACATCCCCCATGTGCATAAACGCCATGCGCAACTTCCCCCACGCGCAACATCCCTCCATGTGCATCAATTCCCCCATGAACATCCTCCCATGCGCATAAACCCCATGTTCTTTGGGTTAAATTTCTCCACATCTGTTCTTGGTGGGTGTCCATGTCACAGAAGGAACACCGTCCCTGAATTTCATGCTTCTAGGTCCGGGGGTTGGGGTGCAGTGGGTTTACAAACCAGCAGCAAGATAAAAAAATTGCCTTAATTTCATTGCATGAAAATTTGCTAACATACCAACTACTTTTTGATCTCTCAAGGGCTTCCAAGGCACTCAAGGGCAGTGGTTCCCTTGGGCACTGTGGTGAACTCACCAGAGTGGGGGGCACAGGATTTTCCTGGGTGACCTCTACTTCCCAGTGCCATCACCTTGGCCAGATTAAAATTTACTCACATGGTCGCCTCCTAACGGGACCATGACTCTGATAAGTTTGGGAACTTCTGCCCTAGGACAATGTTTCTCAATGTCCTCCTATGTATACTGTAACTTCACATAGTTTACATACTTAATGAACCACCAAAAGTAACTGGTGATGGTATCACTGCCAGTTACTTCTAGTTTAGGAGGCTAGATGTAACAAACACCAATAAGAGGCTCAAGGTGGACAGGAATGCTTTTTTGAGCACAAGGAAGCATGCTTTGGAGCTCTGCTGAGCCTCGTACCACTGTTTGTTGTGTTGCATTCCTGATCTCACTGGTAGGTATGGCAGGAGTCCCATGAGTACCCCAGATACCAACTCAAATTACCACTGGTGGTACCTGTTCAACTAGTTAAGAAACACTGCCCTAAAGTGTTTTCACCAGTACATGCCAGATGTGGGACTGAAAAGCTGCCACAGAAACTCTTCACAAGCCAAATCTGTCTGTGTATTTTTGTTTGAAGAGGAACCTAGCTGCATGCCAAACCACAGTTTAATAAAGAACACTAATTAGAACTTGTTTCCTAAATTATTACATCACACTGGAAAGAAATGCCTACAGCATTTACTTACTTTTGTGGCCTGTTGAATTATGCTGTCCCATACTTGATTAGGAAGTAACATGTATTTCTCTATTAAATGCTCCTGCACTGTCTGGTCATTCTGTGCACCAATCATGTATCCAACTGCTTCATAGAACGTATGAACCTATATTGACAAACATACCAGCATATATAGTGGGAGAAAAAAAATCAGAAACAATGCTATGAAAATATTCAAGACTGCCAAGTAGATTTCAAATGATCAGACAACACCCTTTCTTTACAACATCCACTTATATATAGACTACAATGTGACACAATTATCTGCCAGCTGGATCGTAATACTACAAAACTACTTTGGGCAGGCAGAGCCTGAAGAATAAAACTGCAGGCAGTTAAAGCTTACCACTGTTTGTATTACAGCTTACCACCACTCCTTACAACTGTATCTTCATTTTAATTAGTTTTGTTCTGAACATAAACATACACAGTTGAATGCTACATACCTGTTGTGGTTGAAGATCGCAAATGATTGTATTTATATTGTTCAGGATCTCATCAATGAATGGCATGACTTCTCCCACCTGGACTTGGACAAAGTGCCGACGGCATTTCTGGGCTATTTTTATGAAAGTATCACAAGCCATGTCCTGGACCCCATCATGTGTTTCTAAGAGAAGGCAAGATACAAGATTTTTCTTGCGTACTGTGACATTGCTATGTCCAGTGGACCCATCCTATCTGTGGATTTGGAATGTGTAAATGCTAAGCCTGCACCTCAGAGTGGTACAGGCTTGGCATACCAGATGCAACCAGAAGCCACATGTCTGGAAGTCAATCCACCTCCAGACATGGCCTCCAAGTAGGTTGCTGCAATGCTGTCATATGACCTTCCTTTGAATTTTGTATCCTTGGGGGAAAAAATCTCTCTTGAATTCCAAATACATGCTGTATGATTGGCTAGCTTTGAAAATACCAAGTTTCTTATATAATTTCTGGGCTTCTCTATATCAAAAATGTAACATGTGTAAAACAACTTTTTATTTTTATTTAAATCAAACATTCCTAATAGTGCGGTGTCACTGCCTATAGCTTCTCAACACCCTTCATGTCTTGGACACCCTAGTGTGAATTCTTAAATCCTCCCTGAGTATTTCCTAGGTAATTAGATATTATTTATGTCTTGGTTGATGGTGGCATACAATTTAACAACTCTGACCACATAGACTAGAACTAATTTTAGATCCTATTCTGTGGGAGTGGTGTTAGAAAAATAGGCTCTATTTTCTGCCATCAATCTATCTACAGTATTTATATATCGCTTTTCAACTAAAAAGTTCACAAAGCGGTTTACAAAGAAAATGGAAAAATAATAATAGCTAATTAAAAGCTAATGGGTCCCTGTCCCAAAAGGGCTCACAATCTAAAATGCAAAAAAAAGAACACCAGCAGAAGCCACTTTTAACAGACATTGCTGGGGTGTGTAGGGCCAATTACTCTCCCCCGCTAAATAAAAGAGGAACACCCACTTGAAAGAGTGCCTCTTGCTCAGTTAGCAGGGGGTATTGTATTTACCACTGAGTTGTCCATGTAAACAGATTCAGGATTTGAAAGAGGTTTCAGTGGCTCAGCTCTGTTCAGCTGCAGCTTTTGTTATTTCATAGGCTACTATTTCTGGACAAATTCAAGGTACTTGTTTTGACCTTTAACGCTATTATGGTTTCAGATCAGAGGAACTGCCATCTTCTCCCCCAAAGTCATTCTGAGATGGCCCTGTAGTGCACTTTATCTTTGGATGAAGCCAGATAATTCCACAGCAGCGACCCTCATAAGAGTAAAGTTCCCATAAATGCTTTCCCTTTTTATCCTGAGAAGAAGCTAAAATAGCTACCTTTTATTTTTTGCTTTCTTTTGCTGCCGTGGGTTGTGGGCTGTGGTTAACGCTGTGGTTAAGGGCTGTGGGTAGTTAAGAGCATCCTTTAGTGGTTAAGGGCAAGTGGTTAAAGGCTGTGGGTGGCACAAGTGGTTAAGACACTGTGCCTGTTAACCAGAAGGCCAGGGTTCGAGACCCGGGTCCCCACAAGGCAGGGTGAGCTCTTGT
The DNA here is from genome assembly GCA_030015325.1 of Cryptoblepharus egeriae. Classification (NCBI taxonomy): domain Eukaryota; kingdom Metazoa; phylum Chordata; class Lepidosauria; order Squamata; family Scincidae; genus Cryptoblepharus; species Cryptoblepharus egeriae. The sequence goes on from JAREYC010000001.1 coordinate 234,455,533, forward strand.
CCTTAGCCCAGCTCTGCGACGCAGCTGGAACCAATGGTATTGGCTATGACGTTCCATTGGACTATTTCAGTGGCGTGGAGAGGGGGGATTTGCTGCTTGGGTAACAGCCTATCCTCCATATCAATCTACCAAGGCCTTCGTGCTTCACGTGCAGCGTTTACCATAGTTTTTCAAGACTGATGGATGCCAAGTTTTTTTTCTTATGCTGCCTCAGAATAATTACTGGGAAGTAAAATTGTTTCTTTCCGCCCACCCCACCTGTGCCCTACTTCTCACATCCCAGTCTCACCCTATCCTTACCAAGCAGATACTTTCAGAGGCATTATTTACTGTACTGCCCCATGTATAAGTTGACCCATGGGTTCAGGGCCAACTTAAAGGCATAATTTTTTTTACTTATAAACAAGTATATATAGCGCTTATCATTTTTTTTCCTTTGGCTATGTTTAAGTTTGTGAATGTCTTCTTAACTAACATTATAATGACAGTTATTGACATGGCTGACGTGTATTTTCTGCTTGCCTTGTATTTTATGCTGCTGTTTTAATATTTTATTTTAAAGTTTAACCTGTCTTGAACACCTAATCCTAGGGAGAAAGGTGGAATATAACTATTTAAAATAAAAATGTGGAATGGAGATGCTTCTTAAGATCCTGAGAACCACCACAACCCCCTCCACAATATTACGGTATTTCAATAACAACCAGTTTTTTTCCAACATTTAGGGCTTAAGAACAGGCTGCATGCTTATACTTTCCTAGAAGTAAATATCTCTTATTTCAGTGGAACATAATTTTGATTAGACAAGCATAGGATTGCACTGTAAGAAGATCAAATTAAACTTCAGATAAATTACCATGCATAAATTCAAATAGTTTGTTGACAACAGTCTTCAGAAATTTCCAGTGAGCTCTCAAAAACCTTGGATATTGTCCTACTATGTACATTATATTGGAGGCAATTATAGCTTTATTATCTTTCCCTCGCTTTTGCTCACAGAGCCCCAGTAGGTCCTAAACCAGAAGGACAGAAAACAGACATAAGTAATATGGTTGAAAGTCCCATGTTAAAAAAGGGTTAGTTGTCACCAATATTTACTATCTGTTAATTTTTTAAATCTTGCTTAACTAAAACACTACAAAAAATTAAATCACTATACCTTACACTTACAGCAATGCATTCTGTAAATTCTGCCTCAAGAAGCTTAGTGTTTTACTAGAACATTTTTATAATGGCAATTCCACAGGATGACATATTGAGCTTTATTTAAACAACACTAGATTACTGACAACGATTTACACAATAAATTCCTACCATGACCCCATTATTATCTAGGGAAGCTATTACCATTTTATTTACCCTTTCATACCTTTATTACTGTTACAAGAAACCTCTTCTCATCTTCTTCATGCATTGCTCCACTAATTGAGCCTATTGCCCAACACAGTGTGTTTAGATTTTTCCATGACCACTCAGTACCGTTTACTTGATTGTGAAGTTTCTCAGTCATTATTCGTTCAGTATCTGCGTAATCCAGGTGAGTAAGGTAAACTGAAAAAAATGTTTTAAACAAACTGGTCAACTTTGAAAACGAGCACCACAGGTTTCTATGTACCATTCCTCTAGCTGGATGCCATACCTCTATCTGGGGAACTCACACTAATGAATCAAGAGGCAATACTGACATTCTGAAGAGAACAGTACAGAGGATGGCAAGCATTATAGATGGTACAAAATTACTTACCTAATGTTTCCCTCATGTTCTTGTACAAATTGATAGAATCTGTATCTTTCATGAATTCTCGGACAACTTCCCCCTGATCATTTTCTACAACAAGTACTTCTTCTGGTTTTGCCATGCGACTGACCATCAACAATCGCACCTAAGTTGTTTGAAAAAAATACACACTGTTAAAAGTAGACACATACAATGGATTGGAAATCAACTTATGCAAGCAGAACAATTTATGCAACAAGTTTTTCTATTGCCATTCTCCCTTCTGCAGCTTTCCATTTCCTGCAAAAATGAAAAAGCCTGGAACAAAGGTTTCTATGAACCATCCTCAAGATCTTTGGATTTCCAAATACTAAGTTCCATAGACAGTACAAGTTTCAAGAACATATGACAGGAATTCTGAACAAGCTGAAAGATACCCATTACCTTAGACAGAACTGGCAGATAAAGTTGTCTTCTGGGAGGAACATCAAAATGCTGAGTCCCCGAAAGTAATGGAGAAGCAGAAGTTGAAAATGGACTCTCTCTGTATAGTTCAGCAGCCAGGTGATTCCAATATTCCAGACAAATCTTAAAGATTTCAGTTTCTTCAACTTCAGACACCAACAGCATGTAATGAAGAGCCTAAAGTAAATTTACAGATTTAATTACTGAAATATGACTAAAAATACCACGTATTATCTTTAAGCAAAAAAAGTAACTTTACAATTTGTTGAAGATGCTCAAAATGCTTTTATAATGCTCTGTACCTCACAATGGAAACCAATATTCTGAGAACCAACCATACAAACAATATTTTTACCAGTGCTGACTAGTCACAAGAAGTTGGAAGAAGAGCCATTACATTGACCACACATTATCAACCACTTGGGGTGGGTCCACAAAAGCTGCAAAGTGGAGTGAATTCGTGGGACCAGGCACTGTCAGAACTGGGGGTGAGCAAAAGCTACACCCCAAAGAAAATTTTGGACCTAGAAAAAAGGGGGTAAAGAAGGGAGAAAAGGTTCTACATTGAGCAAAGCCTATCAGGACTGACCTGCACTTCTGCGAGGCAAAGTCAGTCTGGGAACACTAGGGGGAGCTCCTCTCCACAAAAAGGTCAAGTCTGACCTTCCTACAGTGAGAGGTGCTGAGCCCATAAGTGCATCTAGACAGACCCTGTCATGGAGAGCCCACTGGAGAATATTGGGTAAACACCAGTCTTGACTTCCCACAACATTCCTTGCACAGCACCTTATTTGCAGTTCTCAATATGAAGACAAATATGGGATGAGAACTAGCACCTGAAATATAGATGCACCAGATGTACCCAGTTAAATTTTTCTGATGGTTCTCAGCTTACTTTTCAGTAGTCTAAAAGTACATTGGAAGTTGCATAAATAGATGTAAACAAGCAAGTAAGCAGCAGAAAACCCTGGAGTGAATGTTTCTGTGAAACCACAACATAACTGAAAATCTATTCAGATATTCGGTCAAAGAATTTTTATATCTAATGTGTGACAACCATCATGTACAATTTATATGTAGGCAACAAAAGTGCAATTATTATTCAAAAAGTGCAATTATGAAGAAATCACTTGAAGAGATTACCTTTTGTTCTGATTTAGGGATCTTAAATCTGTTAAATTTAAGGATCTATTGCGGATCTTAGTTCTAATACATTCAACATGGGACAGTTGCATTTGTTGCTGTCCAAAAAATGCAAATCTACCAGAGATGGAAGAAAGGCCAAGAGATAAGAACTTACTTCCATTAAAGTCTCCCTCAGATTTAAACGTTTTTCTATAAGCTGACCATGTTCCTTTAGAAAAGTACAGAGAAACAAGCTGAGATTCTGAATGAAGTTCTGTTCATCATCTTTTCCATTTGAATATGCAAGTCGAATATTGGTGTTCAATGGAAGCATCTAAGAAAAACAAAAGTCAATTTAAGTCTGGATCAGGAACTCTTGTTAATGCCAGCATCTCTTGCAGATTGAAATATTGCATATTAGTCATTTGCAGTGGTGCCTTGTAAGATGAACATAATTCATTCCGGAAGCATGTTTATCTTGCAAAGCTTTTTTATAAAAAGCAGATTTTCCCATAGGAAATAATGGAAACTCAGATTGGTTCCACAACCCAAAAATATTCATATAAAAATATTAACTGCGTGTAAAAATGATGACAAAATATTGTAATCAAATTCAAAACAATGTAGCATAATACAGAACACAATTACTATTAATAATATTAATAAAAACACTGTAATATTCTGTACAGTAAAACAGTAAAGAAAAACCTTTATGGCGAAGGATGACTAATTTTCACTGAGTCACTGTTGTCTTTTTGAGCAACTTTAACAAGGAACCTATCTAACGACACTTGCTTTTGTCTCCTTTTGAGGATTTTACAGAAATGTGACACTGCACTATCATTCAACAGATTCATCACTTGCACTACTACAGCCTTATTTGGGTAATGCTTTTCTTCAAAATTGTAGGTTATATTGCTTAATTTTGACTGATTGTAGGGTGCTGTGTTCATCTCCATTTCTAAGCCTTTAGAAACAGCATTGTCCAAAGATGCTTCTGTGGTCATGGGGCTGGCATGACTGCCAAAGGCCATGTACATGGAATGGTATTTTTACCTTCCCACTGAAGTGGTACCTATTTATCTACTTGCATTTACATGCTTTCAAAATGCTAGGTTGGCAGGGACTGGGATAAGGACAGGAGTTCACCCCATCTTGTAGGACCCAGGTCTCAAACCCTGGCCTGCTGGTTAACAGGCACAGCGTCTTAACCACTTGCAATACCACAGCCCACACTACTTAAGATACAACTTTTTGACTTGCTTTTTTCTGAACTGCAGCCATAAAAAACAGTACCATCAAGATCAATGGAACATGGGCCCTCAAGCACTAACAATTTCTGCAGTAACTGGGATTTTATCATAGATTCACATTTAAAAATCTGATATACAAGTAACACACAAAGCTATCCTACTAAAACACCATGAGATTTAAACTCTGAACAAAAAGTAAGTTGTTCCTTATACTTCAACACTTGGTAGATAGAAGAGAAAAATTCTATTTATGTTCATTTAAATGCAGTGGTAGTGCCCTCAAGCATTTGTAGGTCAAAGCCTTGTGGTCACTCAAACTTTTCATCATTTTCCATCCTGGAATATAATGGTCTCCTCTTAAAGGAGTTTAGAACCAGCCAATCTGCTATTACCTGCTTATTTTTTTCCTTCCGCATATAGCTTGAAAAGACTATGAGTATTCTCTCTTTTCCAGAGGTTCTTAATGTTTTACTAAGAGGAACCAGTCTCTGTCTTCTTTACTCTAAGGCAACAACCAGTTCATTTCTCATAAAATTATTCAGCTACTCCCATTCCATTTGTAGGGAAAGAAAAAATCTTTCTACGAAAAATTCTGATGCAGAAGAACTGTGAGAAGCATGCTAAGTCATCAGGGAAAAGACAAAGTGGTCTGAAAACATTATGAACATGCGAGTAAAAATATTGGAACAGTTACCTGTTTCAGCTGCATCATCGTCAAGGTAAAGAGGGTGACGAACTGCTCCTCGTACTGACTTACACTGACACCAGCAATTTCTGTGAGGCACTTCAAAGACACATTTCGGAACATGGGGACGTTTAAAAACTGTAAAAACCAATATACATTAAAAATAAGTTTGTAGTAATTTTAAAGCCTCACTTATTAGACAATATCTTATTTTCCACTCACAGTGAGTTAATCAGCGCAGAGCCTCAACTTACTTTATATATTAGTGTGCTGATTAGCTTGGTTTCAAAAATGTAGCCCAGAGGAATCCAGTTGAGGAATCGAAGCAAAGTTTCCAAAGTGGCATGAACAAGAGGAGCATTCTGTGAGTTTTCCTGTTAACAAAAGTTCCAAATGAGCAAGACTAGCTTTACAAAGGGACAACTTGTAATAGTTAACAGATCAATCAGACTTACCATCACAAACTGACACAGCTGAAATATCTGAGAGAACTCATTGCACATGCTAGAAGAAAAATAAGATAAAATTGGTATGCACTATGACATTTAATACTCTATGCCACTTAATACTTTCTACTCAGACTCTGGCAATGTATATATTTTACTGAGTAGGCTAAGCCAACCACCACAAATCTAGTACCAATACAAGCAAAGATGCAAATATGTATTACTTCAGTTTTTAAAGCTGAACTAAGAAACTTAGTAACTTAACAGAGCTTTAGCTTACAAAAGGGATACTTATATAAAATTCCAGCAAACTTATGCTAGACAAGATGAAAATTGTATTAAAATTGGACATACAAGCAAGAATTGATTTGCTTTTGGCAGAGGTATCCAAAACTTGGCCAAGAAGCCAGATGCAGTGCTTGGTAAACCTCAATATGGTCCTTGGATAAGACCCTCTACTTGGGCCTTGGGCAAGCCTTCTCTAGTATATGTAAATTTATTCAAATTTGAATGTAAATTAGTTTTCCAGCCCCCAATACAATGTCACAGAGATAAGGTGGCCCTCCTGCCAAAAATTTTGGATACCCTGGGCTTATAGTAAATAGAAAAACTACTAACCTGTCTTTTAAGTGTTTAGCTTTCACTTGAGTTATCTGTCCACTGGAAAAGTCAAAAACTTCTTCACTTAGTAGTTTCAATATGACCATGTTGTTCTGGCAAAGGCTCTCACTTGTCCTACTAGCCCCGACGATGTCACTGATAAATGTTGGCCAATGTTTGGGCCATTCTTGTTTTAGTATCTGAAAGGCATGTATACCCAGAGTGGTATAAAAACAGCTTTATTTTTGAACACACAATACCACTAGTTTTAAGAAAGGGATGCAGCTTACCTGAACAAGAATCATATTCAGCTTTCCAATGTATACTTTCTCTTTCTGGAGAGGTGGCCAGGGTTTGGGTTGGGGAGGGGGGAGGAGAGGAACAAAAAACAGGTTTATTAGGTCTGTCTTTTACTCCAGCAGTATATAATCTATTTTTTAAATTCCTTAAGGAAATCTCACTCACCTCAACACATGATGGATCCGATGAAGTCTTGATAATTAAGCCAACAACATACTTTTTGATACCTGTAAAATAATAATCATTAGAAGAAAACTACAAAATAACAGGCTGTAGTAATATTAAATGCTGGTATTTAACTATCTAGATCCATAATTTAATAAGGTAAATATTGTACCTAATATATTAAGGAAGAAATATTCCAGTAAAACTCAGCAAATAGTATTCTTAAAGCAACAAATTCAAAAAAAGCGCAAAGACTGACTCAAGCAGTTAAAATGTCTGCTCAGTAAACTTAAGTGGCACTGACCAAGCAGAAGGCTCAAAGCAAAGTCTGACAAGATATTGCTATGTATGGATATCAGGAAACACTTTCAGATAGAGAACCATTCTCGATATATAAAGACAAAAACAATGATTATAAATATGGCTCATGAACATATGTATTCCATTAGAATTTATCAAACTATGGGTTGAGACCTAATGGTGGGTCCTATTGAGCCAATAATGAAAACATGGGTGACAGAAAGGTTAGCCTGAAGTCCTTTTCAAAAACCTGAGTAACTGTTAATTGCCCTGCAAAGAGCCAATCTCCTGTCTGCAAGTTTGTGTAAATATACAAAGATAAAAGTTTAAGTGTCCCTTTCTGTAGTGTGTTTTCCTCCCAAGTCTGCTAATAATTTGTGGGATGGGAGACAAATGAAAGCAGGATCATGTAACTCAGCGCCCAGCAATGGTCTTCAAAGTGGGGGTCAGGACCCCCTTATATATCATGACTTCATTTCAGTGGGGTCACAAAAAGCTGGGTGCAGCCATGTTGGTATCTAGCACTGAGCACCTTTAAGGTCACTTCCAGCCATGACATCACTTCCAGGCGGTACTGGATAGACTGTCATTCTCAGAAGGGGGTCCCAGGCTGAAATGTTTGAATACCACTGCTCTAAGGCCTGGAAACTATTCATAAGAACTTATTCATTATGAGAAATGGATCTAGTTTTTAAAAATAAATAATGACGTATTTCTAGATCACTAAAGTCTCTCAAAGTGGGTCTAAATCTAAGTTTAAAAAGCAGACCCCTGTGCTAAAACATTTGAGAACCACTATATCATTACAGATATAAGGATGCAATCTAACCTCCAGTTAGGTCAGCATAAATCCTGGCACAAGTTTCATAATGGCCTGGGGATGTCATAAAAGTGCCTTAACGCACTTTTGTGTCACTTCTGGGGTGTGTAGGTCACTACACAGACATGCACCATTGCAACAGGGTGCAGGTGTGTTATGCAGGCCTAAATAGATGAAGATTGCATCCTGAGTCTTGGGGAAGTGGGACTAGTAAACTATATTATGCAATAAAATCAATCCACTATTCCTGTAGACCAGGATGTCTAAACTTTTTGGGAGGACCACATCATTTCTCTGACACTGTGCAAGCCAGTAAAAAGAATTTACATACTTTTACCTAAATGAATATATTAAAAATGGAACTTATATGGATAGATGAACACACACACAGAGAGAGAGAGAGAGGGAGAGAGAGATATGCAGGCTCCCAAACCTCACAATACCCCTCTGAAGATAAGAAAAGCAGAGCTCCCCTCACCTCTGGGGAATTACAGGCTTGTCTGTGGGCCGTGTGGAAGGATCTTGCCAAGTGTAACATCTGGCACCTGGACCAAGGTTTGGACCTCTTAGATAAAGTAATATTATATGCCTATGCTTATTAGCTATATGAACCTCAATATTTGCTCAGTTCTAAAAATCATGAATACTGCTACCTCCCATCTGATGAAAAAACCCACAAATCTATCAGCCTTTTTTCTGTAAAGTTCTTGATGCCAAGATTTCAAGAAATATAACTTGTTCAGTATTCGAAAATGTGCATAGCCAGCTGATTGCAAAACTGATTGTTTTTAAATGATATAGAGCACAATCCTAACCATGTCTACTCAAAAGTAAGCCCCATTGTGTTCAGTGGGTCTTACTCCTAGGAAAGTGTCTTTAGGATTGCAGCCTTAATATGATACATCCAATTGCCACATTCACTGAAAATGAATGTTTTACCCACTGTGTGAGATATCAATTGTGATGAAGGCAACACAGCTGTGCAAATAAGCTTTTTTTTTAAAAAGAAACAAAATAACACTACAAGTTATTAGCTCGTCATGTGAACTGTAGTTCATAACAGTAGAGGCAGCATTCTTGTATTACCCCGAAAATGAAAGGACAGATGTTCTTCAAAATGTTCTCCAACAAGAAAGTATGTACAAGACAACATTTACATCCACCACCAGATGAGTTCAAACACAATATAAGCAAGGCTGTACTGGGTTGTATTTAGTGAGGCTTTCCAGTGATATGCAAGCTGCTTCCAAAAAGCCCACACATAGGAAAGACAAACTGCTATTGCTATCCTGCAATGGGCATTCAAAAGCATAGGGCACAATCCTAATCAATTAAGGCTAACCTAACTCACTTGGCGTACCTTACCATGGTGGTGTGGGAAGGGTGGCGTATCCGCGGTGCACTGGCCTAACCCCCTCTCCCTTAAGAGTGGGGCAGAAGTGCCTTACAGCAATTTTGGGACATCTCCATGTCAGTAAAGGACTTATTCCGAGGCTTACACCGGCCTAACTGGAGGTTAAAGATGGCAACCATATTGTCACAGAACCCAGTTAGTACACAGCCGCCAGCAGCCACTGATAGACCTGAAGCTTTTCCTTATAAGAAAGATGTTCTAATTCTGATTATTTTGGCTTCCCTCTTTGGCATCATTTCCAGCTCCATAATACACTTGAGATGTGGCAACCAGAACAGAATTCCAAATGTGGGCATAACATAGATCAGTATAAATATTACAAATTTGTCTTATTCTCAATCACTTTAAGATCCTTGCACAAAAATTTTCTTTACAACTGTCACACACTAGAATCAATGCTTTCTTTGAGCTAGCCACCATCATCCTGTTATTTCCTTGTTCATCCTCATCATATAAGACCTCAGTATACATGAAGATCTTTTTTGCCCAAATGTGCATAGATTTCATTTACTAATACTAAACTACAGTTGCTTTTATTAGTACTTTCATTTTGAATTGCATTAGCCCTACAATCCAGAGTAACTACGGGAGCACGTAAGAGACTTTACGTGCACCCGTAGTTACTGCACCACCTAGTGAAAACCTATGGGAAATTCATATTGCAATCCAGAGCAAATTGTTCTTACACCGGAGCAAGGACTCCCCGTAGTTACTCAGGATTGCGCCCTAAGTCCTTTTGAAGCCCTTCATAATTGTCTTTGAAGTCTTGATAGAATTAGTAATCATGGTCCCCTTGTCGTTTTCCTTGAATTCCAAATTCTTTGTGAACAAAGCAGAAAGAACTGGCTCAATGCAGTTCTTTGGGGTTTCTTCCTTCCACTGGAAAAACTACACATTTCTTCTCTGCTTCCTGCTTTTTAACCAGTTACTAATCTGGTCCTGCCCACCAAGTTTGAAAACAGGCAAATGCAAGTAGATAAATAGGAACCACCTCAGTAGGAACGTACCAGTACGTGTTCTGTTGCATGCAGGCCACACGCCCAAGGAGGTGTCCGGACCATGCTAGCTCTATGGCTTAAAGAGCCAGGAATGATTAACACCCTGATCTGTGCAGGACACCTTTACTTTTTAAAATCTGTAACATGGGCCTAGCTTTGACAAGTAAAGTTAAAATAAGAGCCTTTGGCTCTTCAAATATACAACGTCAACTGGACTGACTCTATGTTTTTGTTGTGCTCTATGCACTCTCTATGCTATTTATCATTTGCAAAGGCCTCTAAAACAGTGGTTCTCAAACAGGGGGGTCAGGATCCTGTTGGAGGAAGTTGCAGTAAGCCGGGTAGTCCCATCTTGGAATCTGGCACTGGATTTCACCATCTTGGAATGCGGCACTCTGGCTGAAATCCATACTTTCCAGGCAGCATGCCTCGGTTTTGAGTAGACATGGGAAAGCTCTGGCATAAGTGTTGTCAGTTCCTTTTTGATGTCACATTTCTGGGGATCCCCTGGATAGCCCGTCAATTTTAGAATGGGGTCATGGTCTGAAATGTTGACAATGATTGATCTAGATTAGTGGGATAGGACCTACCTTTGCAGAAACTTTGCAAACTTGCCTTCAACAAGGCTCGTTCTTGTAAGGTGCTTAATTTTGTTTTCTACCAGTTTACCAGAAAGATATTAATCTGACATGCCTGAAATTTCCCAGACATGTACCCCAAAGAACTTTTAAAAATATTGCTGTGATATTGGTCATGTTCCAATCCTGTGGCATGGAGGATGATTTGAATAGCACACATTTTTGTTCAAACTTCTGAGCATGTGCCATCTGGGCCCAGTGTTAATATTTAATTCACAAATGTGTTAATCTAGAATCTTGTTCCTGGTCATTTCTATTAAATGTAGGGCCCAATCCTGAATGTACCATGAAATGGTGCACGTCCTAGGGAGCAGCACTTATGCCAGATCCCAACTCTGGTCCCTGTGCAGTGCAGAGCAGTCAGTGCTTGGCTCAGGGCCACCTATGGAGATGTGGCAGATCTGAGGACACCGAACTGAGTGATGCCATGTTATTTTGGGTGAGGGGGAGACAAGGTTCCTCGTTGTCCTATAGCACCAGCCTCAAAATTATACTGAAGACAGAGCAGGCCAACTAGCTGGCATGTCTCTGTGCAAATTAGGATTATGCTGTTAAATTCTTCAGATCCCCTCCCTGGGGTGGTCAGTTTAAGTACATGTATCTGAATTGAGTAACTGGCCCTCCTCACCCCAGCAATGTCTTTAATAGTAGATTATGCTGATGTTCTTTTGCTTCTTTTTTAGACTGTGAGCCCTTTTGAGACAGGGCCCCATTAATTATTTCATTTTTCTCTGTAAATCGCTTTGTGAACTTTTTGTTGAAAAGTGGCATATAAATATAGTTGACTGATTTTATTCTGTAATGAACATATGCAGTTTCTCAATATGACACGATAAACCTTTATTGGCATATACAACGATAAAATAGACACTAGTAAGAGTTGCAGGGAAAAAGTATAACACTAGTTACAGTTTCTCTGTAATCTTCATATCACATTTAAGTGCCATTTTTATTTATTTCCTAATGGTTCAGCTATCTCCCTGGCACATTTTCTGCTTTTGCTATATTTTAAGGTATTTTAAAATCGCTTGTATGCATTTTGCCTTATGCTTATTTTTTTTAACCCTTATTGGCTTCTAATTCTTTTACTATTAATTGTTACTTTTTGTTCTCACGTAGACAAGACCTGAATTTCCTTTGTAGTTTTCTCCACTCACAATGGTATCCATCTGAACAGGTGGTTCCTTTCATACTTAGGTCTACATTCTAGCTGAGGTCCTGTAAATTGAGTAATTGTCATGCTATCAAAGAGATCTGACTCCCTTGACTTTCTCTTTCAGCTTATATCAAGAGAATGGAACTAGAGATAAAAATTTAGAGAGGAACATGGGTTGGAATTTGAACCTGGAGGATGTAGGATTATGTAGATTTAGAGATTGCTTCTGGCAGGAATTTCAATGGTAAATGGCTCCAAAAGTTCTGAATCCAGAGGGACAAGAGAATAAATGTATTTCTAGTGTTGAAGTATCTAAAGAAAACAAAGATGAGAAGCTGCAGGTTTGGAAAAAATCTCCCCTTTCTTGCATTCTGAATACTCAGTTCTGGTACCAAAGAACTTCAGAGATAAAGAGGATCTAACACAGCTCGGTAATCGAGATGGTATGAATTTTTTTACAATGGATATTGGGATGAGAACTTTTCTGGACTGCCTTGTATAAAATTACAAGAAGGCAGAGAATGCATTATTCTTTTTCCTATCAAATTGAGAATTCTAAAAAGAAAATACATAGAGATTTTGCTTTTTATCTGTTCTGCTTCCTATGGGAAGGGAGGCAGAAACTCCAATCTTGCTGCTTAACCAAGGGTGCAATCCAGAGTAACTACAGGGAGTCCTTGCTCCAGTATAGAACAATTTACTCTGGATGGCACTATAAATTTCCCATAGGTTTTCACTAGGTGGTGCCGTAACTCCGGTTGCACGTAATGTCTCTTACGTGCTCCTACAGTTACTCTGGATTGTAGGGCTAGTTATAGTTAAGTATTTCAGGGTGACTGATTTTTTTTTGTATGGTGTGCAATCTTCTCAATGTGTCTTTCTACCATTCTGAGGATTTCTGCTGTCCTCTATTCTTGAAATTTAAAAAAGGTATTAGTGCTGGACTGCTTGCTTGGATGAAGGAAACATTCATTTTAACATATCCGGATGCACTACTAAAAAGGTGAACTTCAAGAAAGCATCTCAGCAATCTTCTTGGGGTTGGCTGAGAAGAGTGGTAGCAGATACATAAAAGTCCTGTTAGAAGATGTTATGGGGGAATTTCTGACTGCAGCATTTAGGAGACACAACACTTTAAGAAGAGTTCACATGTGCTTTGGCATATATCTAACACAAAGAATAAAGCAAGAAAAAATCCAGTTTATGGCGACAATATTCTTCATACTTTCTTTTCTACTAGTCTCATCATAACACAAACGTATCTGTGTGGAACTTACTTGTAAACTTTCCAATTATATGTACATAGAACTAAATAGCATTACAGTAATTGTTCTGTAATGATTCACAACTGGCACTAGGCCCTTAAGAGTCACAGGAAGTGTTCTCTGCCCTGTCCTAAACATGAATTTATCCAGCCTGTATTAAGGTAATAGAAGTAACTACTATAACTCTGAATCCCTTTTTGTTTTTTTTCCCTTAAAATAAAGATCACCTTCAGCATTTTTATGAGCAGAGGGATATCCCAAAGTTTATCTTGGTATTTCTCCTCAATATGATTCTGCAAAGAAATCACGACCTGAGTTTTCTAGTTTATATCATTCGACGGAATCTGCATTCTACCACCAATTGTTTCATCACTATGCACACTATAGGTATGTTGTCTTTCAAAACAAATACTCTATTTCTGCCACATGGCTTCCAAGCATGTTTAGAAACACACACAGAATGGTACCTCACGAAACAAATTTAATTCGTTCCAGAGGCATGTTTGTTATGTGAAACATTCTTTACGTGAAGCGGATTTTCCCATAGGAAATAATGAAAACTCAGATGATTGGTTCCACAACCCAAAAATATTCATATAAAATATTAACTGGATGTAAAAATGATGACAAAAGACTGGAATTGAATTCAAAACATGCATTAAATGTGCATGATCCTATGAAGTCTACTTAGGCTGCAATCCTAAAGACACTTTCCTGGAAGTAAGCCCCATTTAACAAGCAAGTTAAACATTTAAACACTTAACCTGGGAGGAAGCCCCATTTAACATGGTTAGGAGGCTGCAATCCAATACACTTTTCAAGTGTCTCCCCACTTACTCCTTCTCTTCATCCTGAGCCTCTGTCCCCTGCTCCCTTCTGGCTAACCCTGAGCGGCTTCCCTCTTCTCTACTGCTGTTCTCTCCCTCTGCCTGGCGCACGCCCAGCCATAGGAGGAATAGCGCAGAAATGTTGATTTTACTATGGGCAGGTGTTGCTTTTTAAAAGGACTGCCGGCCAGCACGTTGGCCCCAACTGCCAACAAGTGTTTGTTATGTGAAGCAGAATGCTAGAGAAATTTTAGTTTGTTACATGAAAATACTTTATGTGAGGTGTTTGTTATGTGAGGCGCCACTTTATATATCATGTCCTGTTCCAATGTCCTTGGAATATGACTTCTCCCATGTTACCTTACACTCTCTGATCATCAGTCTTGTCTTACTGTATAATCATTTCCAAAACATATCTTCACCTGAAGATATGGGGGTGAAGATATGACCTGAAGATATGATCTGGGGGTGTCAACCTATAAGGTGTGTAGGTTGGATAACCAAGGTTTGTCAACCGCTTTGTGAACTTTTCAGTTGAAAAGCGGTATATAAATACTATAGGTATAGGTTTGTTAGAGGCAAATCATCAGCTAATGGGGGACAATTCAACATTGTCATGTTGAATTCAACAATCAACAATCTCAGGGCCAAATTCCATCCATTTCTTCTTCCTGTTTACCAGCTTCTTCCTGTTTTACCAGTTTGGGTGCTGAGTGGTCCAATCCCATCCAATATTCCAATGTCACTGCACCTAAAATGAAGCTTCTAGGAAAGGGAATAATGTGGAGGAAGAGCTTCCATGACTGCACCCCTACTTTAAGAAGCAGCTCATACCTTGGTATGGCTCAACCAGCGCTAAAATCCAAAATTGATTTGGGTCACCCAACAAAATAGTGGGAAATCTCTACAGAAACCAATGTAGCTACATTGCAAGTTTTTGGGAAAACTGAGAGGCAAGTGGAACATGTACAAGCAGTGGGGGGATCACAAGCTAACAAACAGTACATTAATACAGCCCACACCTGCAAGGATATAAGGTTAATGAACAGAATGAACTGAAGTTGACAAGGGATTCCAAAGACAAAAAAGGTTTTTTCCAGTTGGATTTAGAAGAAAAAGAAAGGTCAAGAAAGCTGTAGGCCTTCAGCACGGAGAAGTGGTGAGAGAGAAGGCAGATCTTCTCAATTCTTATTTTAACTATTCTCCCACAAGAAGAAAGTAGCTGAAAATGACTTTTTCACTAAAGCAGATGTGTCCAAACCTTGGCCTGGTGGCCAAATATGGCCCTCTTTCATTCAGCCTGCAGGCAAGCCTGCAGTCCTTGAGAGGTGAGGGGATCTCTTCCCCTCATCTCTGGGGAGATTTCCCCATTGTGAAAGCTGCGGGGGGTGGGCGGCTACACACCTCTACTGTGTATGAAAATTCTGATGAACTTGTTTGAAGATCTCCCCCTCTCTGAGAAGAGTTAGAAAGAACTTTCAGCCCTGTGCTGTTCAGCTATTTAAAACAAAAGATCTGGAGGGAGCGCTAGAAAGGACACATCAAATTTATGCACAATACAAAGCTGAGGAAGGGGAGCCAACACTGAATGGCCAGAACAACATTAACAGGCTCTATCAGTGGGCCTATATTCTCAAGAGAAAGTTCAATTGAGAATAATGAGAAGGACAAGTATAGGAATGAGGCATGAAGGAAACCTGGCTTGGTAGCAACATGTAAAAAAGCAATCTGAGTGTCTTGGTGGACCATAGTTAAACATCAGCCAGCAATGTGATGCAGCTACTTCCCCCCCCCTCCCCCCCTGGAAAAAAATGTATTGCAGGGCCTTGTTACCAGAGGCACTGAGGCCAAATCACAAGTAAGTAATATTAATTTTACTCCATTCTGCACAGTCAGCTCTTACTTAGAACACTGTCTAGTTTTAGATAATATGTTTTAAGGAGAACATGGATGATCAAAAACCTGATAGCCAGATAGAAAGAACAAAAACAAATAGATTAAAAAATTGATTTATCCTAGTGCAGTATCTAGACTAAATGTGGTGGTATTAGTGACATGTTGAGTAGAGTTAAGCAAAGTGGAATCATATGTAATGTTTTTGCTTTTACTGTAGTCTACTGTGTTGTTTTTACCATTGTGAAAGCACCTAATTTTGTTGTACATATGTACAATAACAATAAATTTCTATTTCTATTTCAGTTCAGAGAAGGCAACAAAATGGTGAAGTGTATGGACAAGTCATATGAGGAATGTTTAGTCTACAGCAGAATTAGAGGAGATATGATAGCCATTTTCAAATATCTGAAGGGCTGGCTCACATGAGAACGTGATGGCTCACATTTTGTGGCTATTACAAGACTAGAACCAATGGGTTGAAGTTGTAGGGAAGATTTAGGCTAGACATGAAAGAAACTGCTAACTGTAAGAGCTGTTCAGCATTGATCGAGTACTGCAATTGTAGGATCCCCCTCATTTGAGATCCTCAAGTAGACTAGATGGTCAGAAGTCAGGGATGCTGAACTCCAGTGGTATTCAAACATTTGGAGAGCTCTACTCTCTCCTTAAGTCTTTGTGGGGGAGAAGCTTTGGCAATGGCACTATCCCTAGGATCATGCCCCTCCATAGGATCATGGTTGAGGAGTCGTCTTGGGGATGTGGGGGACCCTGCACATTTGACTCCTACTTTGATTATGGCTGGAACTTTCACTCGTTTCCAGCTGTTGGGAGCTCTGTCAGAAATCAGCAAGGTACCCCAAGACTCACACTCACTGACCCTGGAATGGCTCCTCGGGAGCCTGGAAATACCCCCCCATTTCTCCTGCAGGGAATTATACTACTGCTTACACCCCCTTCCTGAAAGGCAGTGGAAGTCCTTTACATGAGCTGGGGGCATCATGCTCCTCCAGTTTTGAAAGACACTGCTATAGACACTTGCACTGAGCAGCAGTTAAACTGTACGATCACCAACATCACACTAGTATGTTATGAGACTTCATACTTAAACTGAATACTTCTCACATTTCTGAAGGCAGTTATCAACATGCTTCTCAGACATGATCAGCTACTGTGGCTTCACGGGAACTAACTTATTCTGACACAAAGGAGCTCATTACACCAAGAACAGACCCACTTATGTTATTTATTAAAGGATTTTTACCCGCCTTTATCCACTATGCAGACCCAAAGCAGCTACATGATAAAAAAACAACAAAGCAATAAATACGATAAAAACACAAAAGAATTTAAAATTTAAATTTAAAAACAGCACTTAAAGACATTCTTGAGATCAATTAAAAGCCCTCGAACTTATGGCATGTGTGTCAGGCAGGGCACTCAGAGCCCACCCTGTTGGCATGCAGGAATGGCACTGACAAATGCCCCTAGCTTGGTGTTGGTGCCCAGCACACGTGCCCAGAGTTCTGGGAATGTGTGCTGGGCACCAGTGCACTCAGTCTGGCTCTTCTCTAAAGAGGAGCAGAGCCAAACTGAAGGGGCAAGTGCCCACTGCGCATGTCCAGAACTCTGGGCATGCCCAATGAGCTCAGGGTGCTCTGGCCCATTGTGCATGCCCAAAGTTCCATTCTTTGGCACTCTGTGCCAAAAAAGTTCACCACCACTGCCCTCGAGCACAGGAAAGTCTTCACCAAGAGACCCCACAAAAAAACTTGTAAGGAGGGAGCTTTCCTTAACACCAGGGGAGGGGGGTTCCAGAGTAGGGGTGCAATCAAGAAGGCAGCCCTGTTTCTGGCCACCACGCCCTTCACCTCTCTTGGTGGTGGCAAGTCAACAAGATCCCCTCAGATGACCTTAGGTGACAGGTCAGATTGTATGGAAGGAGATGGTCCCTCATTACAGATACTCCAAAATGTATTGAATGTGTCAAATACATATTGCACTCCATGGAATACACAGGAAAATATAATTCATTTATTGGTTTTTATTTATTGATTTGATTTATAGGTATAAGCCTGCCTTTCTCCCTAAAAGGCAGCCGATTTCACAAAACTACAAAAAACCCTACTAGTTTCCTCACTTCATAATTGTAACTTATTAATTTGGACTTTCTGTTGGGTATTTTGCAATGAGTTTGAATGGCTTAAAGAACATGACCAAGGTCTCTATCTTGTAATCCTTGATTCTGGAGAGAATAAGAGCCCCTCCAGACTTCCAAGGAACATTGATCCGATTCTGAGGATATGAAAGGACAAGGGCATACTGACACATCTGCACATTATCCACAGAAGAGTGAACACATAAACGTGCCATCAGGATAAAGGATGTTCAAAGAATAACAGTCCTTATGCTCCTTGTTAGCTGACAGGCACTAACTGAAATAGAATGTGTTGAAACTGATCACTCAAAAAGCAGTCATGAGTCACTTAGATTTACTAACAGACTACGTAGCCATAGTTGATTAAGTAGTCAAGTGGGCAACTAGTGAGCACCGCAAGGACAAGGCCAAGATCCCAAGAGAACTCCAGAACAGCCTCATGTTAAGTGCATGCTACTCCTCACCTCCTCCCTCTCTGAAAATGAGGGAGGAGCAGCATTACTGACCAAGGAGAGCAGTCAGCAGGCTGGGTAACAGAATGGTAGAGTGGCAGAAGAGAGACAATGCCTGTCCAATACACTGCCTGAGATTATCACTTCTCTTCTGATGAAGCATGTTTGCAGCACCCCTGAAGTAACTTGAACCAGCAAGGAAGCCTGCACTGCCCTGTCAGTGCTGCAAAGGAAGATTCTGGCGTTACCAGTGACCAGGTAAAACTGGGCAGCATGGAGTGTGGGGAGGCTGGTGAGAGGGGAATGTTCCTGGATGGGGAAAGGACTGGACAGGAAGCTATATCAGGCAGGAAAGGACATTAGATTGGTGGAGGCTTCTTCCACAGGATCCTATGCCCAAAGTTAGACTCAAAATTTCAATGCAGGGCTTCTCAGGTTTTTCTACTAAAGTCAACCCCTCATAAGGCATATTAATAGTAGTCAGGCATTAAAATTACTATGGTAGCTAAGACATTATGTCCCAGGATCAGCTGTAGCTGACAATAGTGAAGAGTTGAAATTACTGTAAAATTAAACTCCCAAGTTCCACTTTCGGTTTAATTGTGATTCTAACCTGCAATGTTTGGAAGCCACAGGGAGCTCTACAAGTGCTCTGACAATACCCCCAGACCCTGGCAGCACTTGGAAGACTAAAAATAGCCCCACTTCTCCAACAGGGGTGCTATCCTGGTGACTGCATTACTACTCTAGCTCCTCCCCTGCAAAGACATACTCAGTGAGTAAATCTCCCTAAAAGTTTGAGTACCACTGGATTATTGGAACAACTGGGGAGTAATAAAGGAGTGTGTACTTCCTCCATGGTTTGCAAACATCTCATCACAGCACAGCCTAGGATATGCAATTGTCTCTGAATGCTTATACTGGGAGAAGCCTGCTTGGCTGCTTTCTATCTGTGTATTCCAAGCAGCCCTTCCACCCCTCTCTCTTTCTCAACATGTGCACCGTCCTTCCACTCAGCTTGCAGAGCTCTGCCATATCCAGTTTTCCTCCTTTAGCAGGATTCTGCAGGAAACACTACCCTTAGATTGTGGTGTGTGTGTCCTTATGGGGGGGGGGGGAGAAACAGTGTGTGTCTGGAAATCTATTATCTGTCATTCTTTTGCTCTGAAGTACTTTCTGCCAATCATTCTAAGCAGCACCTCCACCTTTCACACCCATGTGCATAATCTCCCACCCTGACCTTGCAAAGCATTGCCACATTCAGTTTATCTGCTTTAGCGGGATTCTGCAGAGATGATTCCATCCCCCTAATATGGTTTGTGTTCTTACAAGGAGGATGGAAGCAGGAGGATGAAAGCAGGAAAAATACAAGGAGGATGGAAGCAGGAAAAATTTATGTCTTGGTCACTACTAACTTCCTTCTGCAGTTCTCTTGCTCTTAGGTTTGGCTAATTTCTGCCACTGCATTCCAAGCAATCACTCCACCTCCCTTCCTCTTCCACACACACAAACACACACACTTCCTTGCCCCTATAAGAAAGCCCTGCAATGCTCAGTTTACTTGGTTGGGCTGGCTTCCACAAGGAAGATCATTCCCTAAGTTGGTTTATTCTGTTCTTGTTATTCTGTTCTTGTTAGGGGCTGTGGGTGGCGCAAGCAGTTAAGACGCTGTGCCTGTTAACCAGCAGGCCAGGGTTCGAGACCCGGGTCGGCCCCACAAGACAGGGTGAGCTCCTGTCCTTAGCCCATCTCTGCGACGCCAGCTGGATCCAATCGTATCGGCTCTGCCTTTCCATTGGACTAATTCAGTGGTGTGGAGAGGGGGGATTTGCTGCTTGGGTAACAGCCTAACCTCCATAACAATCCAACCCAGGCTTTCGTGCTACGCATGCAGCGTAAGCAGTACCGAGCACAATACCATAGTCTTTTAAGACTGAAGGAGGCCTGCTGTTAGAAAAGGGCGATAGCAGCAGGAAACATCTTTGTGCCTTCTCTTGCTCTAAAGTAATTGCTCTGAGAGAAGAGAGGCATGATAAATACACACAAGCTGCCATGAAACTTAATCCTGATCAGTCACTGAGGTGGCTTCTATGTCTAGCTTCCTTGTGCTCCTGCCACAGTGCCTAGACTGGAAGCCAACAAGGAAAAGAACTTGCAAAGAAAAAACCACGAGAGCTGAAGCAGAAGCAGCCAGAGCTGGCAGGGACAGGAATTGTCAGTTTGCCCAGCTCCTGGTCCTTGTCTGTGCACAGGCATAGCAGTTGGGGCACTACACAACCAACCTTAGAGGAAGAAGGTTGGAGATAGGAAAATGTTTGTACAAGTCTAGGACTGATTAGGCATACCTGCCTGGATCATCATTTTCATAATTTTATTAGCATTATTCCGCTCCTGGCATTGGGAAATCTGGCCAGCCTGTTGCAGGGGCCTATCACCAGGATGTTGCTTCATGCAGCACCCGGGTCTCGGACTGCTGACCTGCCGACATTCAGGTCAACAGGTACAGCGCCTTTAACAACAGAGCCACAAAGCCAAAATAAATAAAGGAAATGTGCATCTCCCCACCTCTGCATCTTCCCATACAGAACAACAGCCCAGACTCTTGGAACAAATGGGAGCGAGTAGTGGTCATGTCCAGTAGTTTTTTGCCTATGCATTCTGAGCACTGCCCCCACCCAAGCTTGCCAAGCCCTGCTACATTCAGCCTACATGCTTGGGCTGGCTTCCAGAAATGATCCCCCAATCTCAATTCAGGAGGAGGTGGTGAAACTGGCAGAAAATAGTGCACGTAATGGCCCTGCTGGCTGCTTTCTGCCAGAGCATTCTGAGCTATCAATGGGAGGTGTCCCCAGCATGCACTGCAGACAAAGCTCCTCTGGGTTAGCGATCCACTGAAAATCAGGTGGTGACCCACCACTGAGTCAGGACCCAGTTTGGAAATAGCTGCCATAGTTTATTGCAAACAAAAAGCCAAGTTATCCTGAAGATAGGGAAATTCCCAAGCTAGGAAAATGTAAGCTTGATGCTGCACAGGAATATCCAATACATTAACCAGAATAATTTGAGCCTCACTTAGGAGTTCATTTTCTATTTATAAAAAAAATTCTAGTGATCATAATCCTCCTTATAGAATAATATTCTTTTTCTTGGGCAATTGGGAACCAATTGCAAAACAATTTCAGGACTGTTCCACATATTATACAGAACAAACTAATACAATACTTGACCATACTATGTTAGCCAACAAGCAAAAGACAGCATTTTTAAAAGCTCCCTCAGGATACCAAATAGACAAATAATGAGCATGCTTTCTAAGTTATGAACTATATCCTGTGTCTCTTTCTAAAATGGCATGTTAAGTGAATACTTCTTTATAATTAAAGTGCAGCTACCCAATGATAAACTCTATAAATAAACAGTTTTTCAGTGATTATATTTAGTACATATTTCCTAAAACAAATGTCTAAAGTAAAAATGGGAAGCTTTACTTAACAAAGAGTAAATTTTTACACAAGTTAGACAATGATGGTGATCACTTTTACCCTAGAAATTGAAATAGGAAGTGTACCAATATTTATTAGGCTCAACAAAAACCAAACTGCAGTGATTATTACAGGACTGTCTAAGAGAAAGGCATGCTTTCAGCTGCTATCCAATACTGATGTGGGTGAGAAAGTTTTCATTTCTAAAGATGAACTGCATAAAATTAGTTACCCAGTTAATGCGCATAATAGCAGCTATTCGGACAAGTTGTAATTAATAAATTTTAACTACCCGAGAAAGTTTTAGATTTTGTTTTAAAGCAACTACTTGACACTGTATTAGTTTATGTTTTGTATGCAGTTAATTGCCCTAGGCACCAACCAGGCTTTGCCATCAGGGGAATGGTAGTATGTAAATGAGCATATCTGTTTCTCTCGTTGTACACATGCACCAAAATACCAAGCATGCTAAATCAGATCCCGACAGAAAGCATTGAAAACTATTTCAACTACATAGTATTTCAAATGAAAACCCGCAGTGCTGGGATTCAATCAATACTACATCACCTGACTTAACAAAGGACCATATTTTTCATTTCTGCTTCTTGCCTTACAAGGGCCAATAAGTTCCAAATAGTGCTGGCAATTTAAATAGTCACTGGTGTCTATATTATCAAAGTGATTTCTTTTATCCCAGTATGCAAGCAGCGATTTTATACCACACAATCTGATTAGTTGCTAAGAATACAGAATCATTGTTAAGACTGCAAAACAGTGCATGATACCCTCTCCACCAGCCCTCACCAAGCCCTAGAATGGTTTGTGAAATGGAAAGCTCAATTTCTAGCTTTGCAATTTCTATATGTTCTAATAAAGGCATTTAGCTACTATTTACATTTTGATTTTAATCACTCCTTTCTCTTGACAATCTGAAACACATGTGCAACCCAAGAGATTACAAATCTTACATGCAGATGCATCATTATTCCACTATAAACACAGGGATCACTTCCCTGCCGAAAAACAGACAAGAGAAGTGGACAAGAGTGTTTTGCAAAAGCCTACAGCCCAAATGTAAATACAGTGATGCCTTATAAGGCAAACATAATTCATTCTGGAAGCATGTTTGTCTTACAAAGCTCTTTTTCCCATAGAAAATAATGGAAACTCAAGACGGTTGGTTCCATAACCCAAAAATATTCATATAAAAATATTAACTGAACGTAAAAATCATGACAAAACAATGTAATGTAATCAAAACACTGTAATGTAATACAGAACACAATTACTGTAATAAAACTTTGTAATACACTACAGTAAAACAGAAAAGAAAAGCCTTTATGGCCAAGAATGACTAATTTTCGCTAAAAGAGTCACTGGTGTCTTTTTAAGCAATTTTAACAAGGAACCCATCAGAGACAGAGGGTGAGTGAGTGTGTGTGTATGTGTGTGTGTGTGTGTGGCAGCACCAAAGGCTTCTTCCTAATGCAAAAGGGGCAAGATCCTATGCTGCCTACTCAGAATCAACTCTCATTGTACCCACTGGGGCTTACTCAGAGGAACGTGGGGTCCAGGCAGGGAAGGTAGTGGGGGAGAAGGGTAGTAGTAGTGGAGTCCAGGCAGGGAGGGGATTTCCTTGTGGGAACGGGTTTTCTATTGAGGAGGTCCTGGGGGAAAAGGTTTTCTATTGAGGAGGTCCAGAGGGGGGGTGTTTCCCTCCAACCTGATGGTGGCTGGCTGGCTATAGGAGGCTTGAGACATGCAGGCTCCAGGCTCAGACATGCTCCTGGGGAAGGTTCAGAGGTCGCTGCTGCCTGTGCATCCCTCTGCTGGATGAGAGCTAGTACTGCATGCAGGAGTCCCACCTTAGTTACACAGCCCAGCCAGTGGACATTCGTCTTACAAAGCAGTTTGTTTTACAAGGCAGAATCCCAAAGAATTTTAGTTTGTTTTACAAAACATTTGTCTTATAGGGCATTTGTCTTACAAGGTGCCACTGTATTTTTAAAAGTTATCTAGCATTACCTTTCCTTGACAATCTTTCCATCCTCTTCTACAGTAGTTCTTAATCATAGGGAGACATTTATTTTCTCCCTAAGTCTTTGTGGTGAAGAGCTAGTGTAGTGAAGTGACCTTTAGGATCACAATCCTGAAGGGGAATGAGGGGTGATTTTCCTCCCTCCCAGGGTTCCTGTCAGGCTGTGCCATGATCTGAGAAGCCCTGAGACCTGCAGATTATTTGAAGTAGGCCGATTATTTGAAATAGGCCCCATGACTAGGAAAAAAACTTTCTGGCACAATTCAAGTGGAAGTCTGGTACCATAAAGGACCTCCCAAACATGATCAGCGGTCATATCAAAGAGCTTCTCTCAAGTTACAGAGAGGCTGTACGTGACTGCCCCACAATTCAAAATGCCTACTGGAGCACTCTGGTAGGGACTTCCAGTTTTCACAAAAATCTCCTAAAAGACTATGGGAGGCATTCTCCCATAGTTATGGGGAGGTTGCATGCAACCTCCTGTGCCTCAGAAAGCTTATCAGACTGTAGATGTCATTATCCACGGATTTCACATCTGTTGGGGTTCCACAAATGGAGTCCCCATCCAAGGGCAGACATATACTGTGTGAGTGATTTTGATAGAACCCTGAAAATCAATATTATTCTAGGAAGGGGGTTCTGCCCAGGGATCTCCTGGGCTGGTAGTAGTGGATTCAGAAACCAAAACATTTCCCTAGTAAGCTATATCTCCAAACAATGGAAATTAAAAAAATAGTGAGTGATACGCACTACTACTATGGATCAGCATGTGGTTGCTGGCAACCCCTCTCTGGACCCTGACAAGTGATGAAGTAAGGTTGGAACCGCTAGTGTCCTGTCTGGCCAATTGGTTCTAGATGAAATTTTCTGAGCAGCAACATTTTGAAACTTAAACAAGCAGGCACCCGTCAGTCTTGAGACTATGGTATCGTGCTCGCTGCATACACTGCCTGCGAAGCATGAAGGCCTGGGTTAGATTGATATGGAGGATAGGCTGTTACCCAAGCAGCAAATCTCCCCTCTCCATGCCACTAAAACAGTCCAAAGGAAAGGCAGAGCCAGTACGATTGGTTCCAGCTGCGTCGCAGAGCTGGGCTAAGGACAGGAGCTCACCCTGTCTTGTGGGGACAGACTTAAGCAAATGCTGTGGTTTTATTGGATATTGGTAAGGTTAAAAATACTATAAGTTGTCCCTGTGGGAAGCTAGATAAACTGCTACTACCCCAACAAACTTAAATTTCACAAAGCCTGCTGTACTTAAGTTTGGTTCTATTGAAGATTTAAAATTTGATTTTAAAAAAATCTCTAACTCTCATACCATTCCAACTCCACCAACCAATACACAAGAATGATCAAAGTAGGGACATCCTGCCAAGCCACAAGAAGCTCAACAGATTCTTTGATTACTGCCTATCTGTTGTCAAAATCACCAGAGTTCTACACCCCACAACCTGTAGTACTGCAACACAATGTGAGTCAGGTGAAAAATGTAACACCAATTTACTATATTTTCTAATTTAGAACCCATTTAAAGCAATGCTTTTCAACCCGCTGCTGCACTAGGACATCGCATTGCAAGAGGTGGTACTTGGCCCACTGCCATGGTGACAAGGCAGCACTACCTTGCTTCACTCTGAACCCAAAGAGTAATAAATCCCCTAACCTAGGGACAAACAGCCTAGGTACATACTGGTAAGCCTTAAGCTGCTGTGTGCAACCTCCTTCTGCTTGTTGTTGTTACTACCCTCATGCAGTCCCCCCCCCCCCACTTTCTCCTACCTTCAGTGCTTTTGATAGGTTTTTCTGTCCTTTTTTCAGATGGGATGGGGACATCTGGGAAGTGTTAAATGAGATCTCTAATACACACTCCACAAGGAAATCTGTTTCTTCCACAGAGCTATGCCTGACACGAGTATTAAAAAACCTGCTGACTTGCATTGCAGTAAATCAGGTATCAGCCTTATCACTGAGACTAGAAGGGCAGGACAGTGCATCCTGACCCCTGGTTAGGCCCCTGGTAATCCCTGCTGAACTGAGGGTGGTTAGGTCAGTGGACAGACATGAACCGGCCTCCCCGCACCACTGTGGAAATGGGAGGATGGGCGAGTTGTGCTAGACTAAATAGGATAGGATTGTGCCCTCAAGAGTCTATGTTATCTTAAAACTGAGTGTAATCCTAACTAATTCAGGCCAGAACTAAAACAGGAGCAGCACATACTTGATACATTATTTTCATGTGACTCGCAGAATGATATCAGGAGATATCTGGAGATAGCTACCCTGTACCACAGCATTTCAGCTCTACACACTTCAAGAACCACTAAAAGGTCATCTCTAAGAACTTGGCTAAGAGGAGAACAAAATTCGATGCAGAAAATGGATGGGATGGAAATTACATGATGTTACATGAAGTTTGTATGGTGTAAATAGTACAATACAGTGGACCCTTCATATCTGTGGGCTCAACAACAGCAGATTTTAAGCATTTGCAAAGCCACAGAGGACCTCAGAATGTCTTCCAAATGCAACTGGAAGTGGCTTCTGGTCACATCAGAAAGGCCTTCTAAGGAGCCTGGGAGGTCAGTATTACCTCCAGAGAACCAGGTAAGTGATCATGACACCACACTGGCATCTATCCCGTGAATTCCAGAAAATGTGGGTAGGCCAGGAATTGATTTCCCTATGGCAGTGGTTTTCAGCTACTGTGTCGTGGTACACTGGTGATGATCTGCAGGTGTGCTGTAGGATTTTGGGGACTTTTATTAATAGGACAATCAGGGTATTTGAGTCCCCATCTGCAGCATGGTGTGCTTAGTTAATGGTAAAACTACTGATGGTGTGCCTTGACAATTTTAAATCCTTGTTAGTTTTCCACAGATGAAAAAGGCTGAAAATCAGTGTTACATGAGCATTTCAGCCTGGAACCACCTTTAAAATTTAAAAATATGTCCAGGATCCCCTATCAAACTTAAAATGTGACATCACTGTGATCCCCTATCAAATTTTGGATGTGACATCACTATGATGCCAGAGCTCCTTTATGTCTACTCAGAAGTAAGTCTCATCCCAGAAAAGTCCAGTGCCAGATTCTAAGATGGTGAATCCACCCACCTGCGGACCCCCCACTCTCCCAAGAGGGTCCTAACCCCCACTATTGAGTACCACTGTTATAAATATTAAGTATAAGCAAATTTTTCTACAGTATATTTTTAAAGTCTTGTAAACTCAGTTGGGATCCCAATAGTGTCATCTTAAAAGTGGGGTACTATTGGTAAAAGGTTTGGGAACCACTGCATCCTGCTAGTCTGACACCCACTTTCACTGTGGCTGAACTTTCATTTGGATAATATCTATCTACAGTATATACCACCTTTCAACTAAAAAACTCAAAGTGATTTACAAAGAAAACAAAAAAATAATAGCTAATGGGACCATGTC
The DNA here is from genome assembly GCA_030015325.1 of Cryptoblepharus egeriae. Lineage (NCBI taxonomy): Eukaryota > Metazoa > Chordata > Lepidosauria > Squamata > Scincidae > Cryptoblepharus > Cryptoblepharus egeriae. The sequence continues at coordinate 234,483,168 of JAREYC010000001.1, forward strand.
CCAAAAGGGCTCACAATCTAAAATGCAAAAAAAATTGTTTACATAAAGGGTTCTCTCAGATATCTTCAGGGCTCCCCACACTTTCCAACCTTGACAGGACCCTTTGAGAAGTTGAAAGCACCCATTTTCCTACAAGGGTATGATCCTGGGTGATTACTGCAGCTGCTTTCTCTCTTCCCCCCTTCCCTTAACGGGAGAATGGACTAGATGGACTGTAATCTGCCTCATTTGAGTACCACAGTTCTAGAACTTCATGTTCATTGGATATTCTGAACATCATTGGATGTTCCCCTTTGCCTGGCCTTTAACAGCTACAAGGCATGCTTATCTATTCACAAGCAAGCATGCACATGTGGCTCAGTTTTGCTTTCCATGGAGGCCCAATAAATTTTCCCTTTCAACTGTTAGCTTATCAGTTTTATAACCCACTAAAAATTGAATCACAACCCTATAACTATGACAACAGAAAATCAGCAATGCTTCAACCATTCTTTAGTCCTACATTTCAGATTACATGTCTTTGGTTATTAACTAAAATCTGACATTCTTTTTACAAAGCCATGACAAAATATTAACCCTGTCAAGCAACTGAACTAGCACAGTAGTGTTGCTTCTCCCAGCCTCAGCAAATTCACCAACTAACCACCAGATCAAGAGCAAAATCAATAGCTGTGTTTAATACAGGGCAGCTTTGCAGACAAAAAGAAGGCCAATATATTATATAGAACTGTCACACTTACACTTTTTTTAAAATACAGAATTGAGCACTGAGGTAGTGCATAGTCATCAGTCTTGATATAAATGATTTGTCCATCATTTGTCAAATTCCTCATAAGGTCACCTAAGTGTCTCTCAGATTGTCCAGTAATTAAGGATCTCTTTTGGCACCTATGCAACTCTATCAGCACAGCACTTCCTCTTCTAAAAGCCAATTAATTGTAACTCCAAATCTTTACATCCTTTTTATTACAGTATATAAACACATTGGTCTAAGAATATGGGAATCATTTGACTATACAGGACTCAGATCTCTTAGACTGTCTTTATAAGTATTATCAAAATACTATTAAGGTTTGAAATTATATTTCTCTGAAAACATGAAATCTTAAGTTTTCCCTTTTTCAACTCCCTTACTTTACAATGCAACATTGTGTGAACAGTTGCACTGTGGGGAAAAAATATTGTTTACGTACAACAACAGAGTGAAGAGTGGGGAAATAAAGTGCAAACATTCCATAAGTATTCATTTATAAACTTATATGAACAAGTACAGTTTTAGTCAGACCTGAAACTTGCCTGCTGTTATCACCAGCACACACGGGGTTAGTAGGAAGTGATGATTGGAATATGTGTTTTTGAAATCCAATATACTAGCAAACAATGTTTGGAAATCAGGTCAAATGTAAAACTTGGAAACTTATGGCTCATTTCAACCCAATAATATTAAGTTCTTGGCATGCGCACAAATGGTCAGGACCTCTCTCATAATCCTAAACATCTACAATTCCCTACAAAGTGAGATTAAGAATGCCCTTCCCTTTAACTTTTAAGACAGATATAAAGAATGTTACTGTTACATCAGGCCCCTTGCTGGCTAATTGCTACTTCTTGGATGCTTTTATGTCTCCAAATGTTCCTTGCTATGGATTTTATTATTATGCTTAAGATCATGCTGCATTGTCTTTTAAGGATTAATAGTTTACTTGAAGCATGCTACCGAAAAGACTCTATCTATCTATCTATCTATCTATCTATCTATCTATCTATCTATCTATCTATCTATCTATCTCATTGATTCATTCATCAACGCCCAGCCAAAACTGCTGGACCTAGAAGCATGAAATTGGATGTTCCTTCCGTGACGGAGCGAGTCAATAAGAACCGGTTTTCGAAATTCCAACTGGAAGGGGGTGAAATGGGGCGCAACACATTTTCCTCCCTATACTGAGATATAGAGAGTGACTGAGGGATGCTCTGCCCCAATCCCCCGGACCTAGAAGTGTGAAATTTGGGGAGGGTGTTCCTTATGTCACAAGAACACCAACCAAGAACCGATGTGGCAAAATTTAACCCTTAAGGGGCAGAAAATGGGTGCAACGTGTTTTTGTTCTATATTTAACATGGAAGACTGACAAACATCCAATTTGGTGCTCGGTGCCTGGTGCACTGGAGGGGATGATGTTCGGAGGGGGGGTGTTGTACTGGGGAGAATGCAGAGCATAGGGGACTGATGAGCTGTGGGGGGATGGCGTACAAGGGAATTTTACTTCCGCAACATGGGTATGCTTTTCACTAGTATTTAATAAATCCATAAATATTACAGCCCAATATTAACTAACTATCCCATACTGATACAATTATGCCAAAGGAAAGCCTCAAGGTGTTCTCTTCCTTGAGGCTACCTCAGTTTGAAAGTTGGTTAGTACTGAGAAGAAAGTATCACATTAAACAATCCCAAAATCCAGTCTTTCAGAAATTAAGTGGTTCAAAACTGCATCTGTGCAATGCCAAACACTGCAGCAGATGTGAAATAACTTTACTGAGAAGTTACTCAGGAACAATCTCTACCTTCACATTGGTTTCTTGGAAGAATCTTCCATCTTGTTTTTATCACGTTTTCCAAGATCTGCAGGCCATAATACTGAAAATTGGAGAAGTGAAATATGTGAGTATACTGTAAAATTAACCAGCTTTCAGGATTCTCATTCGAGCAGATATCATTCACACTTAACATCTATGATTAAGTTGGTTAAAACACTATTCACCCGTATACTGTGATTTTCCCATGCATTTTCCAAATTTTACTCTTTGCTATTCTAAAGTCCTGCTGTTTGATCATGATCACACCAGAAGGGGAAACAAAAAAGCTTTGGAGAGCCAAATGGGTTATTTGTAGGGAGGGAAAACAGCAGTCACATAAAAATACAAGCCTAAATGACTGCTCTCTTAATATATAATCAAGTTTAGCAGTTTGTATGTGCAGGGGCTTCCTGCCATTTCTTTGAGGTGTTAAGAGCAGGGCTTAACTTTACATCCACTGACACTGTGTAAAGGATGCATTGCCTACACTTCACTGGTTCATTACTTAGGGAACAGCAAGACAACTCATAGTTGCATTTTAAGTTACAAAATTCTCTCCCCAACAGCAGCTATGTACATCTACCATTTCAAGAATAACTTTTGTGCTCAGTCAAATGTTTACCATTTCTATAAAAATCCTGAAATCTTTTTATCTTCCAGGTGAGCCTGCCATGGCATTGTTTAAAGTAATTTTTCAAGGAACAATAAAAAAAACTCTTCAATCCATTTTATTCCTTTTTATCTACTCAACATAAAAATGTCAGAAATGACCACTATAAAATACTGCAACCAAAAAGAGCAGAGTTTAAAAGAAATACTGCAGGAGGAGGAAAATGGGTCAAAGATGTATTGTGCTCCCTTTAATTGGAAACTATTAACAAGATGACAGGAAGCAATACCTGAAAGGCAAATCTATGTTTCAGAGATGTGATGGCAGCTCAAAATTTGGCTGAGAATAAAAGTTCTTCAAGACTGTTAGTGGCTATACAAAAGTAGACTTAGAATTTCAGCCACAGGGATCATGTGCTGCTTATAAAAACAATGCTTACAATGTAGACTGTCCCAAACCACATTGTACTCTCCAACAGGTTTTTGCTGCTTGTTTTCATATTGTGTAATATGATCTTCCTAGTTTCTCTCAAACCTTTTAACATTTGATTTTTTTAATAATTCCACACAAGTTTGTAAAAAGGATTACATTCGAGAAAATGGCTAAATGGTTTACAGAATAGTTAATTTACCTTCCAACACCAAAGAGGAAAAATTTTAGCCCAAAGCGACAATACAAAAAAGTTATAAGCATTTGATGGAAGAGAGCATCAGATGCAGATGGAACTCTGCTTGTTATTTTCATGGAGAAGTTCTCAAAATCAAAGTGAGGAGCCAAGTTTAAAAGTGAACAACAGCTTGTTTCCTCAGCAATAAGAAATGGAGCCAAGAAACAGCAAGCGAACTCAAACAACAAGCAAGGATCCCTTCAACACATAACATCTTTGTATTGTGGTCCAAATAGTTTTAGCATTCATGAAGCAGCTCTGAATAGGTTTCCAAACTGTTCAGTAGCAATCTGAAAACCATGGGTGCCACACCTGCAGTCAATGTATTCAGAACAACTTCTTTGTTCAACTTAGAGAATATACAAGTCTGTTAGCTCCAACTCACACAGATTCTAGAAGCTAGTTGGCCCCAGTCTGTGTCACTGAAGAGGCCAATTCCTACAAATGTCTTTGGGATTTTAGGTCAAATGGATGAGTTTCCAGGGACAATGGCACATAGACATGTGAATGCAGGAAGTTACCCCAAGCTCAGAACTATAGCTACCTTATTCCCACCCAGCAATAAGCCCAGGGAACCAATGCCTAGCAAGTATTCATGGTTCCCCTTGGACTGGAACAAAGAGACACATTTAAACAGAAGATCAGATAGCAGCATATAATTTTTAAGTTCAATTTTGTCTGTAAATATCCACAGACAAAATTTCTTAGGTGCAGTTTTCTTGCCTTTCTAGCATAGCATCTCTTAATTCCACTCCCACTTTATTAATAAAGCAACAGATTAAGAATAGTCACACTGAAATATGAACCTGCCTTACACAGAATCAGTCCCTTATCAATTAAGTCCAGTATTGTCTATTCTGGCAGACAATGGCACTCCAAATGGACATTCCAAGCTCTTGTCACCAAGGAGCTTTTCTTCAGATGTCAGGCACTGAATATGTGCTCTATGCCAGTGGTCCATATTTTGGCCTCAGGCACCGGTTCTGTGGAAAAAAATTTCCAGGGACCAGCCCAGGGGAGGGGGGGAGAGTTCTGCCTCTGGTGACCTGGAGGGAGGGCTTCCCCACGGAGAGCACAGCACAACTGCCTCCTGTTATAATCCCATTATAATAAATAGAGCTATCGCTAGGTTATTGCGGATAGGATTGCACGGGAGAACCCAATGTCTCAATGCATGTCTACTCAGAGCAGGGATTTTCAACCTTTTCCAGTGCATTGAAAATGCACAAAGCCATCCTAGTCACTCTTATTGGAAAGTGAGCCTCATTGACTATAATGGGACTTATTTCTGAGTAGACAGGCATTGGATTGGACTCTGAGGTTGCAATCTTATCTACACTTTCCTGGGAGCAAAGGATTGGTCTGTGAGGCTACAATCCTCTGACAGAGTACTCCTGCTGCGAGGAGGGAAGGAGGCAGAGGAGTCCTCCCATGTCCTCCAGTGGTCCCCGAACCGGGGATTGAGAAACCCTGCTCTATGCTACAGTTTCTTTAAATCACTGGTATTAACCATGTATGCAGCACACACAAATACCGAGAACTGTTTTACAAGTTACAAGGAAACAGTGGTAAACAATGTACCAGCAACTCGACTTTTTCTGTTTCCATGTAGTATGCAAACAGTGAAATTGTGTGGTCTTTGGAATAAATTGTGTACCCACAGCTACCCACATGCAAAGCAAACCCAACGTAGTAGTGAATGAAAATAATGAAAATATACTGTGATGACCAGTTCTTTCTCTACTTCACTTATTTTATAGTGGAATGTTTTACTAGCATTAAGAAATTGTTTTAAAATTTTGAACAAAATTTAAAGAGTTCAGAGTCTATTACAAAGTTTTTAAACCAATCAACATAATTTACCCACACAAGTTCTGTTTCAATGTGGCATTCCTTTCATCCAGATCTGTATATGGTAGATTCTAGTTTATTTTTTCCAGCTCTTAAAATATGTAAGAACCAGGTACAAAAAATGGGACAGAAACAGCAAATGAATGAAAAATTGCATTCAATGATCCCTGTGGCAGAAATTTTATGGGACACTTATTCTATGTACCAAGCCCATTCCCTCCCACCACCCAAGAAACCAAAACAAGGAAAAAAGCAATTGATGAACAGAATTCAGTTAAAGGGAATCAAAAGGGTAGACCTTGTGGAGGCCTGCCGTCAAAGCCTAGCTGTGTCAGTTGCACAGGAAGACACCCCTTTTCTTCCTATTACAAGCAATCAACATAATGGAACATTAAGATTAATATCAGGTAGTGTTAACAGCTTTAAGAAAAAAATGACTGCATAAAAGCCAAATGTCATAGTGCATAAATTTAGCACCAAATAATTTTGCAATTTATGTAAATTGAAGAATTCTTTACCTGTTGCTTTCTTTCTGTTCCTCTAATCATCTCATTTTTCACAAGACAAATTTGAGTTTTAAAAAATACTGTTGATAAATCAACTTAAACATTAGTAATGTCTGTGAGTATAAAAAGCAAAGTTTACCAGGCAAGCAAACAGGCAAACATGGTTACTTAAATTTAGTACTTTGAGGAAGTTCTGAACTTTGTCCTAAAATTTACAAAGCCTTTTTAAAAAAGTTAAGACTTTCTTGACTATCATCCAAATTCTGAAGGAAGTCTTCTAATACATATGTATTCCTTCTAATTACAAAAGATGCCAAAACGTGTATGTGTATCAAGAAGGTGGTGACTCACAAATTTCTTCAACTGTACAACTACCTTTTTGCATGTTTGGCAATATTTAAAATCTTTACAGCAAAGACCTGATAGTAGACATCTAAGGAATGCCCCCAGCCATTCGTTACCATAGAGGCATGTGTGTACTGTGTCACAAGCAAGTATAGATTGTGTAACTAACTGAAGTGTTTGGGGTACCAAATCTGCTTCAAGATGTACAGAAAACTAGTCTTTATAATACATAAATTTAGGAATTTCATGGTCCTAAGTTATGTGCACAAGGCTCTCAGTAATAAATGAAAACCAAACACATTAATTTAAAAGATGTCAAAGGATATGGCCATAAATAGACACTCAAATCTGCTCATAAGGCAATCAGAATGTTTTATACAAATCCCAAACACTTTAGTACCTTTAACAAGAAAAAAATGACAACCTCACGGAAACATTGCGTACTAGCTTTGGGTCAGACTAAAGATGTTTCAAGGAACAAGCAAAAAAGTAAACAGGTACTACACCTAAAAATTGAGATACCTTCCTCAAAGTCTGAGTGGAAGAAAGACAGGAATCAGTTAGCTGTCATGTACTTACTTTGGTGTTCATATTCTGAGAGAATTCCAAAATAGTATCAACTCTCGTCCATGCATCAGGATGTTCCTTTAAGTGAGTCAAGACCTCCTGTGCCATTCTTTGCTAGAAAAGCATAAACAGTTTACAATTTTTAAAATAGCTTGTGCACATGGTTTACAACACAGTTCCTCATACTACATGTAGCTAAGGAATACCTTTTCAGGATTTAAAAGGCACACTTCATTCTCATACAGGGGTAAAACATTTGCTTTTGGAATTGAATTACTTGCTCTCATTGAAGCTGACCACCTGCATTTCTTTACAAATCACCAATTCATGTGCTTTCCCATGAAATGCTCAGAATAGTCAATTCAAACTGGGAGGGTGAGGACTCTCCCAGTTTATGTAAAGATCCTTCTCCCGGCTCCCTTTAAGGGGCAAAGGAAATGGGGAAAGCAAAGTGCTTTACCAAGAATTGTGCCCCTGTGGGAAAATGGGAAAGCTATTTTTCCACTTACCAGAGGGTCTACCAAGATCTGGGGAACCCTTTAAGCACTCTGGTGGGCTTTCCAGAACCTGACAGGACCTCTGGTAAGTGGAAAAATAGACTCCGCATTCCCCCATAGGGGTGCAATCCCAGGAAGGTGGGTTGTGTTATTGTGCTAGCCCCTCCCTGCAAAGTTAGTGAGCAAGTAAAGCTCCCTCAAAGTCTGAGAAATTTTGGCCTAGAATATGCCTAGAGCTGAGATATTAAAGAACCACCTATGATAGCAGATATTTCTGTATTTGTTTTTAGAAGAGACTAAATAAATTTAACCATGCCCTATACAGACATGTGACCAAACTTGTCCCCCACTGTTCCTGCCCTGTAACTGACCAGGAGGTCTTAAGGTCAGAACAATCAATCATACAAGACAGTAACGTAACATGCAGCCTGCTGCTTCAGATACTCAGGAGATTAATAATTTCATTACAGTTGCTGCACCACAGCAATTCACACCAATGTACTCTGGCACAAAGTTTGGGGATTACTAGCTTCATATCTTCTACTGAAATAGTTTTTCACAGTGGGTAGTATTTAGACAGTCAACCTATCAGATTATTCAGTTAGAGGAAAAGCAAGATCAACCCAGAATAGCGGGCATTGTCAATACACTTGGTACATTAAAAATTACATTATACTCAGAATCTTATCTTGTCACAGCTATTAACATAGTAACACAACAGTTATTAAATGATTTATATCCTGCCTTTCCTGTTTAAAGTACAAGGCTGGTTACAACACTTAAATACAATTCCGTACAACAACTATGTCGAGTATATTAAAAATACCATTCTAAAGATGTTCTACTAATTAATGGATTACAAACAAAAAGAGAATACTGTTATTTTCTTAAGAGCAACAGCAAATTTAGTGAAGAGCAAGTAACATGAATTCAATCAATAAGAATAACGCCATTAATACAAAAGTGACAACACAAATTGCTCTGATGCTTGAAACATGATAATCTGTAACATATGCAATGTGCAAAAATATACCAGTTTGTGTACAAAAACTTTTCAGATTGCATTTGCACTTTCCTCCTCCTAAAAGTAGCAATGGAGAAGGAATGAGGTATAATAGTCTAAAATTAAACTGGATCACAGATACTCCAATGTAGGAATCTGATCACCAACTTACAAGGCAGCCATTTGGGTACAAGGAAATGTTTATTTAGGTATTTTAATAGTTTTTGCTAAAAACTAACACCAGTTGCTGTCAGATATAAAGTGGGTTGTGTAGTTTGGAAGATACTGTGTAGCTCCCAACTCGAAGAACCTAAGGTCTGGATTATCTTTTAAATTCAAAATATATGAAGCAAAGAGCTCTTGATAATTATGTACTGTGTAGTATAACTACCACAGTGTGAATTTCTAATAATTGGCCCCTTCCTTCCTATTCTGTTGCAAAACCCTGAACAAGAGATGAAAGAAAATACACTATTGTGTCTTTTGTTAATAATCCAAGAATGTTTTACGGGTGCAATCAAAATTCACAAAAGTCAAAATGGTGTGACTAGCCAAAATGACACCAAAACGAAGGATCATCGGTTAAGTCTACTGTTCTCTCTTTCTGTTGAACCAAAACAGGCTACAAAGTAGACCACAGACAAAAAAAAGCCAAAACAGCTTAGATGCAGCTCAGGTTCAAAAGTACCTTGTAAAACCCAGCGTCAAGGGAGAAGTTGGGGTGTTAAAAATGAATTTTAAAGAATACTATTTCATCATTTTGCTTTTGGAACATATTCCAGACCAGAAATTACTACTTAAATATTTATCTGGTATGTTTCATTTAAGTTGTTATACCAACATGTAAGATCCTACGAAAGAACAATTAGTTCTTCCTCGGAAAAACATTTGCATTAGGTTTCCAATTTCGAAACATGTACTCTACCTGGGCTCCTTCTCCATGATACAGGCAGTTCACCACATTATCCAACAGATTTATATCCAATTTCTGGTTGAAATCCAGCAGCTGTCGTGCTGCATGGTCTGCTAACATTGTCATAATTGCTGGCATAGATCACTGCGATATAAGAGAAAAATTAAGTTAATTAATTCACCAAATTTAATCATTCAGAGCCCTCTCCTCCGGCTACTGGACCATTTCAGGTATCATCATTTGCATATGTATGCACAGGTATTCTGAAATTTTGAAAGTATATCTTAAGCATAATGCACAACATTTTTATTAAGTTCTGTAATTACTGTACACTGATAATCTCATGGTTCATTGATTTAAATTTCCCCCCACAACTAACATAAATGATTGCTATTACTAAGGCCAGGAGTTGATGGGTTACACCATGTACTCTCTATATGAGTGACTCAAGTCTATAGAGACTTCATCTTTAAAACTAGCTAAGCTGGAGTCCAATTTTTGTACCCCCTTAAGTAATATTTTAGTAAACAAGATTGTTGACTACAACAGTACTGACCAAATGGACCAGGTAAGAGGCACTTTTATAAGTGAGTGCTCCTTCTGATTGGCTATCCTTACCTCAGCAGCATTTTCTAGTGGCTTCTGCTGTTATTTTCTGCCTTTTTATATTATGAGCCCTTTTGGGACAAGGAGTGATTAGTTATTTCATTTTCTCCGTAAACCACTTGGGAACTTCTCATTGAAAAGCAGTATATAAATACTGTTAATAACAACAACAGAGCCAATTCCAGTCAAACACCTGGTGACTGTGATATACAACATCATCATCAATCTATATCAAAATTTAAACTCTTATGAACAGGGTAAGAGAATCTTTTCAAGTGGGTGCTCTTTTATTTAACAGCAGGAGAGCAACTTGCTCTCCTAACCCCAGCAGTGTCTTTTTAGTGGTTTCTGCTGGTGTCCTTTTGCATTTTAGGTTGTGAGCACTTTTGGGACAGGGAGCCATTAGTTATTTGATTTCCTCTGTAAACCACTTTGTGAACTTTTCTGTTAAAGACAGTAAATAAATACTGTTTAAATTTTCTTTTAAGTAACACTTTGAATATATACATATCAGGAAATAACTTTTTTTTTGTTGAACCAGTTGGGAAAGTTAAGTCCATCACTTAACAAGGAGTAAAAACAAGCCATAAAAGATACTTTTCTTATGATATCAATAATACAAGGAGTTTATAAGGTGGTATCGATAATACAAGCAACATTTTAAAACAATCTAGCTAGGAAAAACCCCCATCAAGAATACACAGTACAGTGGCGCCTCACATAACAAATTTAATTTGTTCCGGAGGTATGTTTGTTATGTGAAATGTTCTTTACATGAAGTGGATTTTCCCATAGGAAATAATGGAAACTCAGACGATTGGTTCCAAAATCCCAAAAATATTCACATAAAAATATTAACTGGATGTAAAAATGATGACAGAACACTGGAACTGAATTCAAAACATGCATTCAGTGTGCATGATCCTATGAAGTCTACTTAGGATGCAATCCTAAAGATACTTTCCTGGGAGTAAGACCCAGTTAACACAATGGGGCTTACTTCTGGGTAGACATGGTTAGGAGACTGCAATCAAAGACACCTTCAAAGTGTCTGCCCACTTTCTCCTCTTCATCCCGAGCCTCTCTCCACTTTTCCCTTCTGGCTAGCCCTGAGCTGCTTCCCTCTTCTCCACTGCTGTTCTCTCCCTCTGCCCAGCGGACGCCCAGCCACAGGAGGAACAATGCGGAAGTGTTGCTTTCGCTATCGGCAGGCGCACTGGGCAGCCCTGATGCTTTTTAAAAGGACTGCTGGCCAGCGTGTCTGCCCAACTGCCAACAAGTGTGTTTGTTACTTGAAGCAGAATCTTAGATAAATTTTTGTTTGTTACGTGGAACATACTTTATGTGAAGGGCTTGTTACGTGAGGCACCCCTGTATATTGTTTTGTTTAAAAAGTAATCAAAACAGTGCAAATCAAGTGCAAAAGCATTTAAAAGCCATAAGATTCCCCCCCAAAAAACCCATTTTGTCAACACTGCTATCCAATGGCTTCTCATAACCTTTTTTCAGTAAGTTTTTGTTGTTAACTCCAAAACATTCATCAAAATCTTATGAAGTGCTAGTCCATAATATAGTTGTTTAAACTACTGTATTTGTTATCTATAAAATGTCCTCCTATTTAGAAAGCTTAACATTTGCTGATTTACCAAGAACATGCAAGTCTGCTACAATGGATTACATTAAAAAAAAATTCAGAAAAGTTTCAATACTGGGACTTAAACTCAGATACACTTCTGGCACACTAAGACCATCGCTAAATAGATAACAGGCCACAATTGTTTTATAATACTGAAATCAAACCACTTAACAAGCATAACTGACAAACTAAATTTGCAATCCTATGAACACTTACTTGTGACTAAGCTCCACTAAACTTAAGACTTGAGCAGACATGCCTAGGATTAGGCTATGACTAGCTAGCTTTGTTGTTACAATCATCACAGAAGATACACTAGGAATACACCTTAATAAGATGAAAGCAGAGGTGGAGGTATGATGTAGGTTTGGGCACAGCAGGGGAAATTAAGGCTTATACAGGTTGCTGTGATCAGCCTTCTCCCAACTGTAGTCCGTTCCCATTATGCTATCTGAAGCAAAAATTGTTAGGTTTCTTTTCGACATTTACAAGCATTTTTTCCTCAAAAATTTGTCTAAGATACACCAATAGAAAGGTGTGTGGCCCACTAAGTATCAAGTTGCAACACCCCTTCTCTGCTTGGCCACACCCCCTATGTCTGCATTGGCTGTTTCTGACTGAACAGTGGGTAAGGTAACACTCACATTGGAGACCTACTGATTCCACATTTCTCTCTACTCAGTAAGGCCTCAACAGAACAAAAACAGCTCTGCTGCTCCTGATATTTAAGTAAAAGTGACCCCCCCGCTAAGCGTGCATCAAATTAATGCACAGGATGGCTGAATCTAACATCAACTTCTGAGAGGTAATGTTTTTTGGGGGGGGGGGGAGCCAAAACATTTCAGCCTTACTATGTCATAAAGAAAGCACCGGGTCCAACCCACAAATGTGGGCATGAACTACGTTCAGCTGACTGAAGAGTGACTGGCACTTAGAAGATGAGCAGCCCATGAAGGCGGATTACCTACACAACATACTCAACCTCACCAAACTTAGTACAGGTAAGGAGGGGAAGGAGCCCAGCCTTTGCTCTTCGGTTCCTCCTTCGGGCAGTGCTGAGCTCTGGTTCCACGTGTTCGCTGAATACCTCCAGGAATTTTTTATTGAGGGCAGAGGAGGGGAGAGCAGAGCAGACACCGAAGTCGGGACTGCAGCCTGCCCTCCACCCGCACTGCAAGAGCTTCGGTTGCTTTCCTCGAGATAAAGACAAACTTCCGATCTCAGGAAAGCGGAGGAAGGACAGGCGTCCCGGGGAAGCCGAGAGGGGCAGGGCAGGCAAGTGAGCGAGCGGACTCCCCACGCCCAGAGAAGGCCCGGACTGCCGCCCTTCCTCCAGAGGCAGGCAGGCAGGCAGGCACGCTGCAGAGCACGCAGCAGCCACGCCGCGCTCCCATCTAGTGTGTTTCCCCCCCCCCCCCCCGACAGTCCTGGACGGGCGAGGCTGCAGAGGGGCTTTCTGGCTGCCTCCCCTGCAGGAGCAGCTGGGCCACTGCAGCCCCTCCCTCACTCACTCCCTCCCTCCCACACAGGGCCCCCACGTGATCCAGGCGGACGTTTCAACACTGCTACAGAGAGAGATGCGAAAATATTTCTGGAAACTTCCACTCCGAGTAATTCACGGGTCCTGCCTCTGACTCTCCCCAGCCTCTTCCTTCCTTCCCCCTTCCGCATGCAAGAGGAGCCTTCCTCCGGGAGCCACTCCGGACCCCCCACCGCCACCAGGCCCTCCCAGCTCCCGCCGCTCCTCCCGCCATGCTCCATGCAGAGCCGGACCAGGAGCCTCCTTCCCTTCCTCCGCTTCCAGGACTGCCCTGGGCCGCCCCGAGTTGTACTCAAGCAGGGAAGGCTTCCCAGTAACTCCCCGCAGGGGCAGGAGCCTCATCGGCGCACACACCCCTTCCCTCCCTCCACCCCTCCCTCCCTCCACGAGGCTGCCTCCCAGCTCAGCCTCCCATCGCTTGCACTGGAGGTAGGCCTCGGACTTTGTCCTCCACACACCCATCTTTCCTCCCCCGAAAACACAACTGGGAGACACGAGTTAGTAGGACCCTTAAAGCGGCAGCGCCTGCACTGTTCACCCGGAGCGCCGCCTGCTCTCCCACCCCCAGCACCCCGTCTCCATCCACAAGACCCGACTTACCTAATTAAGTATCGCGGCTGCAGCTTCTAGAGGGAGCGGAGCAACAACACGAAAAGGGCTGGGGAGAGATCCAGGCAAAGCCAAGAAGCACGAGGAGGAGCCGGTGCGAGACTGTCCTGCCTGCCTCTCTGGCCCTCCTCAGCTCCCACCCGCCACGCAGACAAAAGGGGAAGGAAAGGCGCCACTCGGGAGTCGGTGGCATCCACTGCCCGCTTGGGAGACCCGCGATCAGTGGAGGGCAGCCCAGAAGGGTGGAGGGAAAGAGGGAGAAACGAGGAGAGCAGAAGGAGTCTCTCGGCCGCTTCCACTCAGGAGTTGCTGCTCACGCCCACCATGCGAGGAGCCCCATCCGATCCCCGAGAACGCAGGGCTGTGCGGGAGAGTGGAGGAGAACTCCTGCAAGTGGTGCCCACTCCCTCCTCGCCCCCCTCCCTCTCCCGCCCTTTCCTCTCTGGAGGATCAGTTGCGGAGGCTCTGCTCTGACCCCCTCCTCCCTCGGCAGCCCCAACTGCTCCCCCTTTCCTCACAAGTGGCCCAACCTCTCCTCACCCCTCAGGGAGCCCCAAGATGCAGCCTTCGGGGCTTGGGGCGGCCTACCCACACTGAGGGAGGCTGGCTGGGGCGCTCAGGGAGACCCCAGAGGAAGGCGGGCGGGCAGGGAGAAGGCCTGGGTCGAGCGCGGGGTGTGGGCCCTCAGAGCGCCTCCATGCCCGGCCCCCTCCTCTCCTCTCCTCCCCTCCTGTTCCCGACTCCACTCCTGAGCTTAATGAGTCCCTCTGAGGGAGGGCGGGAGGGAGCCAGAGAGAGCGACAGGCGCGCGCCCTCCCCTCACGCGGGGACGGTGAAGGCGGCGGAGGAAGCGCTCTCCCTCCCTCTCTCTCTCTCTCTCCCGCTCCCTCTCCGAAGGGCCTCTGGGTCCCTCTCGCTGGCTGGCTGGCTGGCTTTCTGCTGCCGCGGCTGGCGCTGCCGTCCCTTCCCTTCCGCTGCTCGTGCCCCCTCCTCCTCCTCTACTGCCACAGACTCGGAACCGGCTCAAACCGGTTCAGACTGGGAGATTCCATCTCGGTTTAGTTTTCAGCCCATGGCGCCTCGGAGCGCGCGGGAGGGGCGGGGAAAAGCCTCCGCCCCAAACCGCCCTGCCTTCCCATTGGTGCCGGAGCACCCGGTGGGAGGTCCCCACAACACAAGCGCGCGGACTCAGCCCTTCCGACGCGCCCATTGGCTGAGCCGAGCGTCACTCATTCTCTCCCCCAAGCGCGCGGGTGTCTGAGTGTGTGTTTTTTAGCTGGGTGAGGCCCCGCCCCCTCCATGTCCCGCAGAGGTTGATTGGGAGGAGAATGGGCGGGGGGACATTCAATGGGCGCCTGGAGTAGGAAGGTCGAATGGGCGCTCTCCGATTGGCCAGAGGAGCTGTCAATCTCCCTTCGCCTCCCGCCGTCGCCTGCGCTCAGCTCTTCAAACAGCGTTCTCGCGGGCTGGCGCTGTGCTGGTTGGTGCGCTCTGATTGGTTGGCCGCTCCTAGTGACGTCACGACAGCAAGACGGCCGTTGGGCGCTGCTTTCGCGGCTCCGCATTCGGAGTGTGACTCTCCACTGGAGAGGTCCTGATGTCCTCTTGGCCCCTCAGGCGCAGGGAGCCCTTCAGGGCAGGGCACATGGGTCAGCCTCCGAGGCCCTGTGGAACTCCTTCCCATAAGATGTGGTGCTGGTCAACCTGAGGGGCGGTTTCCCTCCACAGGCTGCATTGACCTGTGAAGTGCCTGAGGAACTCCTTCCCACAAGATGTGGTGCTGATCAACCTGAGGGGCGGTTTCCCTCCACAGGCTGCATTGACCTGTGAAGTGCCTGAGGAACTCCTTCCCACAAGATGTGGTGCTGGTCAACCTGAGGGGTGGTTTCCCTCCACAGGCTGCATTGACCTGTGAAGTGCCTGAGGAACTCCTTCCCACAAGATGTGGTGCTGGTCAACCTGAGGGGCCTGTTTAAGTGCAGAAGCTGCCATGAGCATTTCAGTGTAACTGGGCAGTGGAACCCTTACTACAAGATTTGTTGGAATCTGAGGGAACTTTGATCAACCTGGAGAGGCAGCTTCCTTGTACCTGTTAAATGTAAATAGCCTGTAGAATTCCTTGCCACAATATGTGATGCTTGATTCTGGGAGACTTTGGGTCAAGCACAAGGGGGTGGTGGTCGTTTTCCTGCAGAAGCTGCAACGACCCATTTTATTAACACTTAACTCCTGTGAAACTCTTTACCACAAGATGTCATGTCTGGCCTGAATACCTTTCAGTTTGGTTCGGACACATCTTTACAGGAAAAGTCCATCAGAGGTTACAAGTCATAATGGAGCTTTTATATGCAACCTCCTGCTCTTTGAAATAGTCTGTCTCTGGATGCTGGGAAATGTTTGTCTTTCTCTTTTATAAAGGCTTGATTTTTTAAAACGTTGTTTGCAGTGTTGTTTATGGTTTTTCTGTGAGCTGCTTGGGCATCCTGTAACAGCAGAAGAAAGGCAGAGTAAACATGTACAGTACTGTATTGAGAATTTTCTATAAATATCACTATAAACAAAGATTTCATATATAGCTGATGTATAGAAGCAAAGATCAAGTTAGCATAACATTTAATAACCATAATATTTTTGTATAGTTGTCTCAAATATGCATATTTTTTCAAAATGACACATCATTGTACTTTTGCATTCATTTTGTTTGTTTAAGGGACTTATATGCCACCTTTCCCATGCCAACACAAATACCCAAAGCAGCTTACAAGTCTTTATTACCCTCTTCCTATTGTCCTCTCAAGCATCCCCTTGAGGTAGGTGAGGCTGAGTGTCAATGTCTGGCCCAAGGTCACCCAGGTAGCTTTGTGACTAAGGAGGAATTTGAACCTGGATCTTCCAGGTGTCCCTACCCACTACACTGTTCTGGCTCTTGACTGGTAATACAAACCTTAAAGTATGAATAAGAATTCATTTTTTATTTAGCGCACAATCCTAGCCATTACTCAAAAGTATGCCCGTTGTGTTCAACGGGTCTTACTCCCAGGATAGTGTCTTTAGGATTGCAGCTAATATTAAACCAAACATTTATTTTTGAAATCACCCACACTTTGTCTTCAAACTTGGCATCCATCAGTCTTGAAAGACTATGATATCATCCTCAACGCTGAATGCAAAGCACGAAGGCCTGGGTAGATTAATATGGAGGATAGGCTGTTACCCAAGCAGCAATTCCCCCCTCTCCACGCCACTGAAAAGTCCAAAGGAACGGCAGAGCCAATATGAATGGTTCTAGCTGTGTCACAGAGCTGGGCTAAGGACCCTGTCTTGTGGGGACCCAGGTCTTGAACCCTGGCCTGCTGGTTAACAGGCACAGTGTCTTACCACTTGCGCCGCACACATTGAGCCTTAAGTTACAGTGATAAAAAACTGAAATTCAACTTTGATTTAACATTTTAACATACCTTTCCTGTAGACAACTAGAATACAGGGCTACCTTTTAGATCCAGAGAACTTTGATCTGTCAAAATTATGCGCTCTAATCTGAGGGAACACTTTGTATAACATTTGTTAACTGTTTTTACGTTTATGTTCAATGCCAAATTTAATTTAAAGTAACAAATGTATACATATCCCAACAATTCCTTATTATGGTGAAAAACAATTTAACTACAGTTCCGCATCTTTCTCAATTCTTGAGGCAACAGAAAAATACGGTATTATTTTTCCAATTTAAAAAAGAAAAAAATCAGAAACTTTTTCCTCTTACCTTTTAAAATCTGTTCATGTATAGATACAGAATATAAAATAATAACAAATTTGCTACATAGGGTTGGCTTGCATCTAGCAATGATTATGAAAGTACAATCCTAACTGTGTCTAATTGGAAGTAAGCCCCAT
The DNA here is from genome assembly GCA_030015325.1 of Cryptoblepharus egeriae. Classification (NCBI taxonomy): domain Eukaryota; kingdom Metazoa; phylum Chordata; class Lepidosauria; order Squamata; family Scincidae; genus Cryptoblepharus; species Cryptoblepharus egeriae. Next base: position 234,500,992 of record JAREYC010000001.1, read on the forward strand.
TATGTTCTTGTTATCTTACTCCCAAGAAAGTGTGTTTAGGATTGCAGCCTGAGTCGTTGTCTAGTTCAGCATTTCTCAGTTGTGGACCTCCACTGTGATGGAGGCTATTTTCCATAAGTGATGGAAAGATCTGATAAGTACTTCAATATCTGAGGCTGTTCAAGGTACAGTGGTACCTTTAATTAAGAGCATTTTGTATTTACAGCAAAATTTTCTCAGAAACTTTGACTTGATTTAAGAGCACTGTTTTAGAAGAAGAGCACTTCTGAGGAAGTTTGGAACAGGCTTCCATGGCCGGGGGCGGGGGGGATCTGGGAGGAGCAGCCTCCGCCAGGTGTGTGTGTGGGATCTATGTGTGGCAGTGTGGAAGGTGTTCCTTATGTTCCAATGCTGTTCCAATGCTGCAGAAGGGGAATGTTAAAGCTGTACAAAAAGACGAAGATTCCACTGACTCCATTATTGATAGTGAAAGTCATCCTACAAAATCCCTCTTCTCTTGTCTCCTTCACACAGGCCAAGAAGGTTTTCAAAGGTACAGTCCAGTACTATACGGTATTTTCTTCATTATATTGTTTTGTATTAGAATACAGTGTTCTACATTATTTAGGACCACCAGAATGGTAAGGGATTTTTAGGTTTGGAGAGAAAAGGGGTAGGAAGAAAGTGTATCCAATGAAATTGGATAGTGTGAAGATATGGCAATTATATGAGTATAGTTTAAGGGCAGGAGGATAGAAATATAGCTATCAGGAGTTGAAATTGGCAGGTAAGATAAAAGTAACATCAAAGAAAATCAGTGTATAAAGATAACTGAAACAATAAGTTTAAAGACCCAGCTCCAGGTTTTTTGCTCCTCTATTGCACCTATTGGAAGAAAGTAGTGCCTCAATATCTGCAGGGGTTTGGTTCTGGGACTGAAAAATGGAATGAATGGTTGCATGACTAACTCTCTAAAACAGAAGTTTTTAAAACTGATTTGAAGTTGTTGAGTTAAATTTGTGTATAAAAATTATATACCGTAATAGAGTATAGAGACCTATACGTAATAGACGTAGTAGAGACCTTTTGTTAGCATTGCAAGAGAAGGGCCAAAAGGGGACAGCCAGAATGGAAATCTCTGCCTGAGATTGGCATCTATAAATGAGTTGGTTTGAAAAAAATTATATGGTAAATTTCTAATGAAATAACTGGTTTCTTTGAAATTTAGGTTTCTACACAAAGTGTAAAGCAAATGGTATTTCTATAGCACCATTTCTATTTATTATAGGTAAAACTTCAATAAGTCAACTCAATATTGTTCACAATATTATACTAGTAAAACTCACAATTGTTGCTTGCAGCGGTACAATATAACAAAATTCATCAGTAAATAAAACAACCATCCTCCTTTCCAGCATTTCAGTTGCTCCTTTGCCACCTCTCAGTGGCTCTACTCAATTATCAGTCTCAGAGGCAGTTAGAAATGGCAGTTGAAATAGGAATGGAATATTTGCCCTCATCCTGCTTAATCCTTGACCCAAAATGTAATGTTGGCCAGAAGGTGTGGACACACTGTTTAAGGATTTTATGTAGAAAAATTCACAATATATGAAAAATGCAAAAAAAAAAAATTCCCTTTACTCCTTATCAGTAGAGCATTGTGCATGCTCCAAGAAAAATTAAGGGGCTCTAAATCTTTGAATATTAAAAATTAAACCCTCAGTGTGATAAATATAAATGTGGTTCAACTTAACCCATTTAAATCAAATAATGCCTAATTGTAGCAGCAAAAGAATAAAAAAAACCCTCTGGGAAGTTCTTTTATTTTAAAGTTAAAATAAAACTTTCAGTTAAAAAAATTTTAACTGTTAAACATTTTTCAGTTAAAAAAATAATTTCCAGAACGTTTCTTTTAATGCTCAGTAAAGCAAGTTTAGTTCCTCCTCCTGCTGCCCTCACAACAACGCTTTGGAGTAGGTAAAGCTGAGAGTGGAGTGATTGCGCCAAGGTCACCCAGGAAGTTGAATGACAAGTAATGATTTGAAGATGGAATCCTGCAGATCTCAGTCCAGTTCCCTCACCACTCTTTCCTGATGCTATTTTCTATCATCTAGGAAAATGTTTCCCACTATCCTCTTAAGACTTCTAAGATAGTATAAACTATGTAGTTTTAGAAGACTAGTGAAACTATTGTGATTACAGGTGTAGGGTTCTGTTCCTGTGGATAAAAAAATCAGTGGATAAGAAAACAGGGAAAATAGATTTAAAGACCCACTTCCAGCTTTCTTGCTCCTAATGGAATATGATCGTGTCTCAACATCTGCAGAGACTCCAGTCATCTGCACATGATTTCTTGGACTCATCAGTGTGAGACATTAAAGAAAAGTAGGCATTAAATAAAAGTAGTTTTCAAAATAGACAGCTGTCTCTTTACAATTGTTTAAAATGGATTTTCTTCCCATAGTGGAGAGGCAGTTAGCAATTAGAAATGTGAAGGAGTCCCTGATTGTGCCTGGCTCAGCTGAAGAATGAAATACCGGAACTGCTTGCATGACTGCCTCTACAACAGGAAGAAAAGCTGTTTTTAAAATGATGCATTTTTCTCTTCTAGGGAACTGCATGTTCTTTTTTGTTTGCAGTGGCCATTTGTGCTGTGTCAAGTTCTATTTAAAAACCCATGTATAACAAATTTGCACCTACAGTAGCATGAGCTATGGAGTGCCCAGTTAAAACGTCACCCTGAACTCATGGTGTCCTTAAACAGGTCACACTTTCAGCACTGCAGTAGTTTTTTCATCCTCCATTATGAAGAATAAAAGGCTATCTTGCAAACTTCTCTTTATCTTATAAAATTTTTTATTTAATCATGTGGTAAAATGCAGCAGCATCACATCAAATTTATAGCATATAAAATCCATGAGCAGTTACTAAGTGAGTAGACCAATGGCTGAGTATCTAAGGGAGCAATCCTAATCAATTTAGGCTGACATAACTCATCTGGCATATCTTCCCATGGTGGTGTGGGGAGTTTGGCATATTCCTGTGCATGGTCCAAACCTTCCCCTCCCCCCAGAGTGGGGCAGAAATCTGACCTTTTGTGAATTTGGGTTGAAAGTCGCCCACTTTTAATGCCATGTAGTATCAATATCAAAATCTTCTCTAATTGTTGTCCAAATTTCCATGATAAATTTCAGGATTCAGGTCTAAATATTTGGTCATGGCAGTTCTCGTGTTGGTAGTAGTCGGTTTGCCTCACTTTTCTGCCTATTCTTTTAAGGATAGTTGTACAAAGCAGGGCTCTCTAAACTTTTTGGCAGGAGGACCATATTGTCTTTTTGATACTGTATTTGGGGCTAGAAAACAAAAGAATTAATTTACATTTCAAATTTGAATACATTTACTTAAATAATATACAGTAGAACTTGGGAATGAGAGCATTTTGCAAGACAAATGAACATTTATAATAAATTTTGTCTTTCAATACAAGCAATGTCTTGCAATACAAGCAAAAAAATAGTCCTGGCCAAGGAAAAACTGGTTTTGGTGCTCTGCCATCACCTCCTCAGCCTGTCCAGCCACCCTATATATGTCTACTCTGAAGTAAAGCCTATTATAATCAGTGTAATTATGTAAGGAGAACAGTGGTGAGGAGCCTGAGAGACCTGTTCTTGCATGAGTGCTCTAGAATAAGCCCTACTATAATCAGTGGAGCTCACTTCTGTGTAAGGGGAGCAGATTGCAGCCTGAGAGACTAATGATACAATCCTAAACACACTTTCCTTGGAGAAAGATTCATTGAACACAAAGGGGCTTACTTCTGAGTAGAAATGGTTAGGATTTTGCCTAAGTGCAGGTTAGGGAAGTATGGTTAGGATTGCAGCCTAAGTAGCGTAGGTTATTTTATTTTTCTTTATTATTTTATATTATATGACAGTTCTAGCAAAAAGCGTACCTGCGTTGCGGGAGTAAAATTTCCCCATATGCCATCCCCGCACGGCGCATCAGCCCCCACATGGCACATCAGTCCCCCCATGCGCATCTTCCCATGCGCAGCATCCTCACCAGTGCAACCTCTTCCTCCAAACAATATCCCCCCAGTGCACCAGGCACCGAGCACCAAAGTGGCTGGTGGTTGGTCAGTCTTCCATGTTAAGTATAGGACAAAAACACTTTGCACGTTTCAGCCCCTTAAGGGTTAAATTTCTCCACATCGGTTCTTGGTGGGTGTTCATGTGACAGAAGGAACTCCCAGAATTCCATGCTTCTATGTCCAGGGGTTGGGGCAGAGAATCTCTCAGTCACCAATTCTTCAATGCAAAATATAGGGAGGAAAACACGTTGTGCCCCATTTCACCCCCTTCCGGTTGGAATTTCCAAAAACCAGTTCTTAGTGCACCCCTCGGTCACGGAAGAAACACCCACCCCAAATTTCACACTTCTAGGCCCAGCGGTTTTGACAGGGCGTTGATGAGTCAGTGAGTGACTTTTTTATATATATAGAAAGAAGAAGATTGTAACCATTTTTATATGAATATTTTTGGGTTGTGGAACTAATCGTTTGAGTTTCCATTATTTCTTATGTGAAAATCTGCTCTGATATACAAGCATTTTGGATCTCAAGCATGCTTCTGGAATGTATTATACTTGTAAATCAAGGTATTCATGATGGATTTGATTGAATGACCTACTAGGTCCCTTCCAACTCTATGATGCTATGATTCTATGAATGACTGAATTCCAATCAGTTCATAAACACTTTCCAACACAGAGATCTTCAAACCAGTTCATAAGCACTTTCATACACAGAGGATGAAATACACAGAGGATGAAATACTCCTGAGATGTTAAGAGCAGGGCTCCCCTCTGGAGGATTACAGGGTTTGGGTGGAGGTTCACCAAGGGCCTTATCTGGTCCCAGGGCCAGCATTTGGAAACCCCTGGGGTAGTATTAGATTATACTAGTATCCAATTGGAGGGTGTTGATTTAATAGTTCCTGATATAAACCTCATAGAATGCTTGAGCTCATACTTTTGTATGAACGCTGTTTACTAAGGCAAGAGCTGATATCCTGAGAACTGAGGCACGTGCTCCCCGCAGGTGCCAGAAAGTTAATGTAAAATTTTGTTCCTAGTTTTTATGTTTTCCTTCAGTGTTCCCTGTAAGTTAAAAGAGTATTCAAGAGTCACTCCTAAGTATTTTGCATTGTGGTTACACTTTTTTACAGCTGGTTTTTAAATTCCACTTTTTGTATATAGTTTGTCAATTATTTAAATGAAAGCAAGCAACTTAAGTTCTACTGATGTTATGTTTTAGACTCTAATGTACACAAGCCTTCTGATGATGCACCCTGGACAATGTGACATGTTAGGACTTGTCATGGCCAAATAGTAGACATGAACCTCATAAGGATCTCAGCAAAAAGAAGCAGCATGAATATCTTGTACAATAGGCCAGTTTTACTCTCATTCTAGATGTGGGAACAGAGACAGTTACTTCCTAAGATCAGTTTGTAGGCTGATAGCAGAGAGAAGATTCAAAGTGAGAAGTTCCCACTTTGTCTTTCAGTTTAAATCTTTTTGTCAAAATGTTACAGAAGATCCAGTAAGTTTTTTCATAGACCAGAATCAGGAACATATGTAACTAAAGGCTGCAATCCTAAACACACTTTCCTAAGAGTAAGTCCCACAGAACAGAATCCTCTTTTGTTCTTCTGTCTATCCTGATTAATTCCCAGTTTTCCTCACTTCTCTTTTGCCTTTGGGTTGGCAAATGGGGGAAGTGTAAAGACTGCAATCAGGACCTTCTGCTACAAATCCCTTCTTTAGTAATTTAGGGCAAGGCACATTTGTTAAAAAAAAACACAAAATGTTTTCAAGAGGTTTCAATATCCACAGCTGACTGCAGATTACCAAGTTTTGCTCTCGCACACTGTGTCCTCAGTACTTGAGTGATTCTTTTCAGGTTTGCCCACAGGGAACACCACTCTGTTCTCAGGTTTATTTTGAGGAAATTGTTTTCCTAGGAATAATGGGCATAAATATAATAGTGGGCATTCCTAGAAATAGTGGTGTAACAAGAGTATAAATTGGATACAGTTATTCTAAAAGTGGGTATAGAATCCAAAAAGTTGGAAAACTCGGGGAGACCAGACTCCTATACAGAATCATAATGGGAAATTCCAGATCCAAATCTGATTTTTATAACATTTAACAGTGCTATTGCACTGTTAAAATGCTGACAGTATTCTTAAAGGTGATCAAAATGCTGAAGTAATCTTGACTTGGAAAATTAAATTGGGGAAACATACAAAGGAGGAAAAGTTGTTGTAATGACTGCATACAATTATCAATACATGGATTGGGTAAATTCAAGTTCATCCCATTATAAAGTGAGTAAATTTCTAAATATACTTAATGGCTCCCTTCTAGAATTTTTGTGGCACTAGGCACTAGTGCAAGATGTACATATTATTGGACTTAATGGCTCCATTCTAGAATTTTTGTGGTACTAGGCACTAGTGCAAGATGTACATTTTGTTGGGTTGATAGGAGAGGAGGACCACTAAGCAGGAAAGGAACCATGGTCCAAAAGGATGCCAACATGAATTGTGTGGAGTGAAGGAAGCTGCAACAGCCTTCCTTCAGAAAGTTCAGATCTTGCCCACATGAGAGTAAAAAGGAACTCAGATACTGACATAATAAAGAGAAGCCAATAAGGGGAAAATAACTAAAAAAATAATGAGGAGCACAAGGCAAAAAGAAACAAGCCATTTCAAAATGTCTTTAAACATCTCAAAATTTGGAAACATGTCAGGACGTTTCTTCAACCATTAGGCAGTGGGGAATAAAAGCAAATTTAATGACTATAAGGACCATCCAGAAAAATACAATGAATTCTTTGTATAGTGGTTGTCTTCCATAGTTGTAGGGTCCCTGAATTTACCTTCCGGGGGTGGGGGGTGAGGGTGGAAGGTTAAGATTTGAAGAACTGATGACACAATCCTAACCAACTTTTCAGCACTGACATAACTGTGCCAGTGGGGCATTTCCTGCATCCTGCAATTGAGGAAACTGGAGGAAACTTCCATGACTGCCCCCCCCCCCCCCAACTGCACATGCCTCACTGGCACAGCTGTGTTGGTCAGGATTGTGCCCTAAGGATATTAAATGCACTTGGTGAAAGAAATTCAGCATGGTTTTTACTAAGATGTTAGTAACTGTTAATGTTTTGCATTATTTGACACTGTCATCAAGCATAGTGACAGATGATAAAGTTAGCATAGTAACTTGAACAACTTTCAAAAAGCTTTTGACAAATTCCTCCACCAAAAGCTCTTGAGTAAAGTTAGCATCCATAAAACATTGTTTTATGGATTAATACATGGTTAAAAAACAGAGTATGAATAAATTTTTAGTTTAGAGGGAAGTTGAAATGGGGAATTCATATACTGTATTCATCATACTGTATTGGGAATTCATACACAGGAATTGGGGTATACAGAGAGATGATCATGTTTGGGGGACTAATTCAGTGGCATGGAGAGGGAGGATTTGCTGCTTGGGTAACAGCCTATCCTCCATAACAATCCAACCCAGGCTTTTGTGCTCCGCATGCTGTTTATGCAGCGCCAAGCACAATACCATAGTCTTTCAAGACTGATGGAGGCCTGCTTTTTTATTCAGAATGGTAAAAACAAACAGATTATGGCTGCAATCTAGAGCAAATTCAGCCTGCTCTGACCTAACTGCACTCTCCTAACTATTCTGTATCCAGAGCAGAAAGTTATGCTGAATCCAGAGAGTCAGGAAGCCTGGGCTGCCCTAACTGCTCCAGAGCATGCTAAGTAATTGACACAAGGGGAAGACTTGCTCCTGAGGAGACACCCCTCAGATCACACTGAACAAGGAACAGCTGTGGTGCCTACAGTGGTGACATGACTCTGCACATCATCTGGTGCGGAAGTCTGTGCGTCATCCCTGTGCGTCACCAAAGTTGGCGCCTGCGCAGTTGTTTCTTAAGCCAACTGGCTTCAGAAAGGGTACTGCGCAGGCACCATCTCTGACAGCTGCGCAGTACTTTTCTGAAGCCTTTTGGCTTCGGGGGAGACTGTGCAGGCGTCAGAGTTGGTGCCTGTGCAGTACTCTTTCTGAAGCCATTCGGCTGCCGCTCCACCTCCTGAGTGAAGCCGAATGGCTGTGTAGAGGCGCGGACTTTCTCTGCTCTAAGGAAGTCTCCTCTGAAGCTGTTCGGCATGCTCAGTGTGTTTCTGCGCAGTGCACCTCAGATGGCCGTTCAAGCCAGCTCCTCAGACAAGTGGCAGCTTCTGGCTGATTCTCCGCCTTGGAGCAGGCCTGAATGGGTGTGCTGACGCCCGGGGCCTGCCAAAGGACAGTCAAACTCCTCCGGCACATCACCCCATACGGAGCGCATCCCCAATGCAGCCCACACCAGCCGCACCAGTCTGGTGACGCCACTGGGTGCCTGCCTTATAAGGAGTCCCTGATGAGATGCCAGTACATTCTCCAGTGAATACAAGGGGCTTCTTGGAGTGGCCTGCTGTATCCTGAGGTTTGTGGGCAGCCGGAGTTTGTTCCATATCCTGAGGTTGAGAGGAAGGGGTTGCAGCTAGGCTGGCCAAGAACTCAGATTTTTGGTCAGCACTGCCATTCTTACTCGGGCCTTATCATGGGCCCCTATGGGTCTACTCATTACTATACCTGCTCCTGAGGTGGTATAACTCTGAGGGCTGGAAGAGGGCATTTCTGCCTTGAAACAGGCTTTGGATACAGAGTAACTGCTCTGCCCTAGGCAATGCTAAACATGCCCTCAACTTGCCTCTCCTGAGCTGCTTAGGCTGCCCCAGTTAGGGCAGAGCAGGTCCACCTCTCTCAGGGCACCCTATCTTGCCTTGCTCTGCCCTAAGCCTCCTTCAGAGTAACTGGGCTGGAGCATCTTGCAGTTGCTCCAACCTAGTGTTAGATAGGGCAGCCTAAGAGCTCTTATGTGGACAGATTAGTTGCTCTGGATTGGGCTGTATGGCTGCAATCCTAAAGACACTTTCCTGGGAGTAAAACACATTGAACACAATGGGGCTTACTTTTGAGTAGACATGGTTAGGATTGTGCTCTATGAAGGTCTGTATAAGAGACTGCTTGTGGGCTTTCTAGAGCAGAGGGATGTGAGCTTCTGGGAAGGAGGAAGCAGGTTTTTCCCCAATTTTCTTTAAAAACACATGGGGATGACATCACTTTTGGTTGTGACATCACTTCTGGGGCAATGTTTTGAGCTTTGTAGCAGGCTACAGGAACATTAGCTACGCTACTCAATTGACCACATGAAAACAATGTGTGTGTGTTTTTAACATTTAATTTTATCCTTCATTTTTTCTTGGGCATCCTATATTTTGGGGGGTACTGTCATCTTTTTGTGGGTATGACATATTGTCATCCTATCCAATAGGGTTTTCTTACATAATGCGTTGGTTTGGTTTCTGTCCTGTCTTCAGTAAATGACTACTACAGAATTCTCTGATAACTTGTCAAGGTTGTGACTCACCAGCTAGTTCCGTATTTGAAGGCCTTAGTCAGGCACAAGTTGGAGATGAGCTGGATCATCTGGTGACCACACCTAAGGACAATTGTGTGACTTGGCCCTTGGGATTCATCAAGCCAATTAGTTGAAATTGCTTGCATATTCTGAGCCTCTAAAAGCAGTGTAGTTGGGCAAGCCCTTAAGGCAAGAACCATGAAAGCCACAAAACACTTAATATGATATGGTAAGTAGATCACTCTGCTGCTGATTTCCTCTCTTTTAAAGCAAAAGACAAACCTGTGAATTGATTATGTGAATTGAAAAGGACTTTTGCGTTCTTCATAAAACTTGCCCAAATGTACCCTCATTCTTTTATAATGCATTTCTTTAATATATTTCAGGTTAAACATCTCAGAGCAACTAACAAAACTAAAAGAACAATAAATTCATTTTTTAAGGCAAAGCTACAACCGCAAAAGAAACACATGTGCCAGATTAACAGCCCAATCCCATCTGCACTGGCAGAACCCACATTCTGTCAATGCAGGCTGCAAAAAAAAAAAAAAAAAAAAAAGCCCTATAAGGCTTTGAGGATTTGAAGGGAGCTAGTATGCTGGAGTGTTCCCACATGCTCTGGTAGTGTGATGGAGGCGCAGCTCACCCCACCATATACACTCAGTGAAGGGTAGAATATGACAAGTGGAAGGGGTTGAAAGTGTGAGAAGATGAAATGGGAGGAAAAGGGGCTGGGTTGGTGGATTGGGCTTGGGAGGTGAGAAAGGGTTTGGTGGTAGAGCACACTGAATCCTTATTCCCTTCAAGTTTTATGGGCCCAAACTGCCTGCATAAATAGGGTTGCCATATCTCCCAAAAAATAAGGGACAATCCCAATTTTGGGGGTTGTGTTCTCATACTGGCAAATGGGACAGAGGGTCGTGTCTAGTGATGGGCTTCAAAGAAATTAACAACCGGTTCTCTGCCCATCTGGCAGCCACTTTTAAATGACTATTTTTAAACTTTATATGTCCTATCTCTTGTTAACAACCGGTTCTATAGAGTAGGTGCGAACCTGCTGGAGCCCACCACTGGTCTCGTGTCCCAGTTTTGTGGAAGAGAATTATGGCAACCCTATGCATTAATCAACTCAGACTTGTGCCAGCAATATCACTCACATACATCCAGTGATGGGCTTCAAAGAAATTAAGAACCGGTTCTCTGTCCATCTGGCAGCCACTTTTAAATGGCTATTTTTAAACTTTATATGTACTATCTCTTGTTAAGAACCGGTTCTATAGAGTAGGTGCGAACCTGCTGGTGCCCACCACTGCATACATCCAAGTTGACCAGCCGTTCCAGTGGCTGGGGCTTACCCTGTGACAAAACAGACAAACGCCCCCTTACCCCAAGGAGACCTTATGTGCAAAAAATCCCCATGGGATGCAGGTGTAGCTCATGCTTTTACTACTGCATTGCTACACATTTATCCTGTGCCTGTTTACATTGTTTTCAGTGAGTTGCACTGAGTTCAGTGGTTGCTTACACAGACTTTCATCCTTAAACAATACAAACACATAGAAAACATTGATTTAAACAGCATTACTGTGATAGCTGTGTGTCTGATGGACTAATATAAAGTGTTTATGCCACCTACTGGTTGATTTAGGCTATACATTTTCAGTCAAAACAAGGAAATTATTTGGGTATACAACATTTCCAACAGTCCCAAGGAAACCTGGGAATTGTAGTTCTGCAGGTGGAGTGCAACATCATTCTCAGCAACCTCACTAAACTGCTAATACAAATTCACAAGGTCTTTTGTTGGAAACCATCAGATTTAAACTGGTGTAAACAGGATAGATCAACTGGCAAAAAGAGATGTGTATACATTGTTATTTTCAGTATTTATATACCACTCACAAAGTGGTTTACAGAGAAAATCAAATAAGTTATGGGTCCCCATCCCAACAGGACTCACAATCTAAAAAGATGCAAAATAAAACCAGCAGAAGCCACTAGAAAAGAAATTGCTGGGGTGAGAAGGACCAGTTACTCTGCCCTTGCTAAATAAAAGAGGAGCAACAGCACCTCCTTCAAAAAATGCTTCTTACCCAGTTAACAGGGATAAGTGCTTAATCATGAAAGTTGTGGCATCTTAAAAGTTATGAAACTTAAAACCCCAGTCCTCCCCCCCACCACAGTATGGCATTAAGTCATGCTAACAGAGGCTGGGCTACATGCTTTGGAGGAGCAATCAAACATCCTGCAAGAGTAAGTCAACTATTTTTTTTAACATAATACAGTTTCCCTCATAAATTGACTACAATTGCTTGTGGCTCTCCTCAAACCTATGGCATAAGTCTGAATAGAACCAAGGGAGATTCTGGAAAGGAGTTTCAGAGATAGGATTCTGGTGCATTTTACTGCTATGAGATGCACATTCCCACCTCCAACATGTCCACTTCTCCCCCTCTCTGCCAAGTCATCCTCCACCTGTCCTGTGCCTCTTGCCATTTGTGGTAGCACCCCACTTTTGCACCTTCATACAGTGCTCTGTTGTGCCAGAACAGTTTACAGTCTGTAAATGTTTCATGTGCTCTCTTCATCAGGATCTTGCTTCATCAGGTCCGTCTTCTAGAACAATTTGTGATTCTTTCACTTAACATTGCAAATAGACCACAAAATTCCAATACTGGAAATACTGTTTATCAATTTATTCAATAAATTTATTATTTTTTCATTTATTTTATATATTTAGTTATTAGGGTATATAAACTGGTTTGTTAACTAAATTTTTTTGTTTAAAATGGTATGCTGTGAAGTATTAACAATAATAAAAAGAACAATTTTTTGCCACAAGTTGTGATGATGGGTAGTGTGGTCCAATCCTCCTTGTGATGACACTGCAGACTCCCTGTCCTTCATGGGTGAGCTAAACATGGACCAGCACTGGCAACAGGTCTTTGTGACAGATCAGCTGGCTTTTTCTCTATATCACAGTAAACATGGATTGTAGCCTTGATCATAACCAAACATGTGAGATTGAAGTTATGGTTTAGCTAAAGTTTTAAAAAAGGAAGAGCAACATACCAATTCAGGGAAGAGATCTATTCACAAGCTCCCAGCCATGAAAACGAAATGAAACCTTGATGTTCAGACGTAATGAACCTCACAATAGCAGACTCGGGATAAACAAGAGAGCTTTCATGCTTTGTTTATAGGAGTCTCAGGTTAGCCACTCCTGAAAGCAGAATGCTGGTTTAGATGAATAGCCTCCAGCTTTGTGAATCCTGTAGGTGCCAGAAGGATTTGGAGAAAGGATGGAGGACATGACTTGAAAGTGACTGCCAAGAGGTAGGGTGCAGCAAGACACATAATGATTGCCAGTGGGGCAGAACAAAGCAAGAAAATGGCTGTCAAGCACCCATCCAGGTGGCATTCCTTCCACATTGTTATTATCTGTTGTCCCTGCTGCTGTCATCTTCATTGCCTCTGTCTTCTTGCTCTCACACTTTCTTGTCACCTTCAGCTACCCTGCTTGAAGTGCTGCTCTTCAGAGCTCAGCTTGGCACATGCTTGCATTTCAGGAAATGTAGCAATGGGAGAAGGAGATGTTGTGCCTTCCTTTCTGCTGCTGCTCATATTTGGCTCACAACTTCACAGGGATTCGAATTAGATGTATCTTTAGTTCAGTCCAGCAAGTCCTTTGTATTGAAATGGCTACACACACTAAGGATCTGCTTAGGAAAATATTTGTGTGTACTTGGAGAGAGGCTGAGCAGTACCTCAGATCCTATCTTGATCAAGAGGAGACACAGTCTGAAATCGAGTATTTTGGGTAAATATGTATAGGGTTGTAGTACTGTTGTATAATATATATATCAGGTGGTACTGTAAGTCACAAATTTAAAAAAGGAAACTTCTTCAGCATTTGTCCCATGTGGTGGTTGGGTCCACTTGTTCTAAATTGGAGTCATCCAAATCATGGTTGGTGTTATTGGAGAAACCTGGCTGGCCAGTTGCAGGGACCTGTCCCCTGAAGTGGTACCTATTTATCTACTTGCATTACATGTTTTTGAACTGTAAGTCGGAGCTGGGACGAGTGACAAGAGCTCACTCCATTGCGCAGCACTTCTCAAACCGCTGATCTGCTGATCTTCACATCAACAGGCACAGCAGTTTTAACCAGAAAGTCCTTGCAGTCTCTTACTGTATGCCACAAATATTTTTATATTATATGTTTTGCACTAAAAAGAACACCTTATAAGCCTTGAGCCTATGCAATACAGCAAAGGAAAAAATGTCAACATTTCTCCTTTATCTTTGGCACCTGCTTGTCCTTTGATCACATGAAAACTCTTACACATATTAATCAAGCTTTGTGTACCAACAAAAGGGCCATTTTTATTCACTCAGGCCCAATTATTTACAAGCCATCTGGTTGCCATGGTAGTATTTATGGGCCTGGAGTGATTTATCCTGAGGCCTTTTGTTCTCCCAAACATAGCTACTTCCTCACTTTGGCCTAATTCTGCCTATAATAATGGTAATGAAGCCATTGCCTGAAATGATTGCTTTCTAATACTTAGTGTGTGTTTGTGTCTGTAGCTTTCACTTTTTCATGTCTAAGATCTCTTTATGGAGAAAATCTCCAGAGACAGGCAAATGATCACCTAGATCTCTTTCAGTAGGACAAACTAGACCTAATGTTAATCTTGTAATGCTTTTTTCCATTAAAAAGACAACACCAACAGCAGCAGCCAGTTGTGATCTGGATTGAGGCAAGCTAGCATGACTACATAAAGGAGAACCATGTCCCTGATGTTTATTTGCTGTGGGATGGAAACTGCTATGGGTGCAAATAAGTTGGATAGGGCAATTTTGTCAGGCCTGCAGTGCAGAAGAGGTGTAAATATACCCACGCAGATTGGGGGCTTTACAACTTCCATTAAAAAAAATGGAAAAGTAAAAATGCACTGAATATCCTGTCACATGCAATAGCTAATGATTGTGTAGTCTGGTGCTGAGCTCAGAATGATGCCTTGGAAGTGATATCACACCTGGCATGCTAATCGGGGTTGGAGGAGGATTTTCAGTTTTCAAAAAGTGAAAATGGGGGGGGGGGAGAATTTGTATTCTCCCTTCAGAAGCTCATCATCCACTTGTTCTGCTGTCTCTCCTCCTGTTCTGGTTCATATTAATACCCTATTGGTTCCCTGCTGCCTCATAATAACACCGAATTGGCACTCTGAACAATCATTGGTCAGTTTAGAGTTAAGAAAATCAAGTTTTTGTTGTATAATGAAGTTGTGGTTTTTATTTTCTGGTTATTTGGCTATAACATTTGACAGCATAGAGATATTTTGATGTTGTTTGTTTCAATGCATTCTACATTAAATTCTGCATTAAACTGGACCACATGATGTTATTTAAAAATACAAAGACTTTCACAATTTTGGCTACTAGTGTCAAGATCAAGTTGTTGCCTTTCCAGTTGCCCAGTACAGTTGATACCCCTTGCATGTCCTTAGCTATGTCACTGTGTCCTGTCTAGTTTGACTCCACAGCTTCTTAGAGAAATGGCTCTTGTACTGTATTTTTCCCAGTCCCAACATAACCCAAAAGTTTTCTTGTTTTTTCTGTTGTTATCTCCTCTCAGCCTGATTCCAAGAACAGGATGTGGTGCTTGCAGAACACACAACTGCCTCTCAGCAGCAGTGTCACACTTCATTAGGTTTGCTCCACAGATATAAGAAGTTGCCAGAGAGGAGGGTCTTACTACAGGTACAGGCCATTTCTAATGTTTCCTGAGGCAGAAGGGAGAATGGCCTATAGACACCAAAAGAGAAAGACACCAAAAGAGCAGTCTCAACATCAAATTAGGACTTTGAGAACTGCTGCCCTAGACCTTTGTGAAAGTATAAGGCAGCATTTGCAGGCTGGTAATGGAGTTCTGGGGTGTGCCTATCACTTGGACCCCATCCATAGTAGCCTAGATAAGGCTTCCAGGGCCATGCCGTTGACTTGTCTTCTCTGTGCTGTCCCCTCTTCCTCCACAGGCCTCAGATCAGAGGCAAGGACATCTGTTTGCAGTGCACACTTTTTCTTTCTGCAAGTCTCTACCTATTTCTCATCTGAGAAACTACTCTCAGTCCCTACTCTCCCACATCCCTTTTACCCATCCAGCCTTTTCACCTTCTGGGTCATAAGCCTCCTTGTCTAGGAGGTGGGAAGGTTCTGTGGACACTTCTGTGGATCATGCCTGGCTAGTGAGTGGCTAGTGATCATGCATGATCTAGTGATCATGCATGATCTAGTGAGTGCAGGCAGGCTTTGCTGAGAATGCCAGTAGCCCATAATCTTACCCTCTGATGGTCTTTCTGGCAACTCCAGTCTGCATTTGGCCATGTGCTTTATCAACCAAATGCCTTATCAAGGGGCAATCTGGATCTACTTTCTGTTTCTGTCTTTGCTTGACAGACATTTAACTATTACTTTTAAAAGATATACAATTTTGTTTTATTGTATGAAAAATTTGCATTTTAGAATTTCTGTAAAGATTTGAGGCTACCTCTGTTTGTGTACTGGTTGCCCTGCAGTGGTGACAACAAGAAAAAAGGAAGTACAGTGGTACCTGGCAAGACGAATGCTCTGAAAGATGAACTAAAATTTCTATGGGATTCTACCTTGTAAGACGAATGTGCTTTGTAAGGCGAATCCCTATTGGCTGGCCTCCCTCTTCCCTCTTCTCTGGCCAGCAGAGGGACCTACAGGCATTAGCATCCTCTGAGTCCCCAGCAACCATGAATGAGCCTGGAGCCCTTCCCCTTCCTCCCCAAGGAAGCTTCCTCCCACCTGGATCCCACTACAACTAGTCTCTTCCCCCCCCCCACCCACACCACCTTCCCTGCCTGGACCCCACTCCACCCCACTTTTGCATCCAAACCTTTGCTGCTCCTTCTCCTGTTCCTGCTGCAAACTTTGAAAGCGTCAGGCTGGCATCCTACACACTTTCCTGTGAGTAAGCCCCAGTGGATTCAATGGGACTTGATTCTGAGTAGACGGCATAGGATCTTGCCCCTTTTGCATCAAGGCAGAAACTTTTACTGCTGCTCCTGCTGAAATTGCCTATCTGGTTTACATAGACAGATTTCACACACATAAGAGTTCCTATGTTAAAGATTCTCAAAAAGACATCAGTGACTCTTGTAGTGAAAATTGGTTATCCTTGGCCATAAAGGTTTTTCTTTTCTGTTTTACTGTACAGTATATTACAGTGTTCTATTATAGTAATTGTGTTCTGTATTACATTACAATGTTTTGAATTTGATTACAGTGTTTTGTCCTAATTTTTATATAACATTTTATATGAATATTTTTGGGTTGTGGAACCAACCATCTGAATTTCCATTGGGAAAATCCGCTTTGTTAGAATAATGCTTTGTAAGACAAACATGCTTCCGGAATGAATTAACTTTGTCGTACAAGGCACCCCTATACCTAAGAACATAATAGGAGCCCTGCCAGCCTTCTGTATCTCACAGTGGCCCACCAAATGATTCAAGGAGCACACAAGACAATAAGATACTTGCATCCTGGTGCCCTTTCCTGCATCTAGCATTCTGAGGAAGCCTAGATCTAAGATAAGGAGGTTGTACATACTCATCATGGCTTGTAATCTGTGATGGACTTTACCTCCAGAAATGGGTCCAATCCCCTCTAAAAGTCATCCAGGCTAGATGCCATCACCACATTCTGTGGCAAGGAGTTCCACAGATTAATTATACACTGGGTAAAGAAATATTTTTGTCTTAACTTTCCCAACACTCCATTTTAGTGGACATCCTCTAGTTCTGGTGTTGTGTGAGAGGGAAAAGAGCATGTCTCCATCCACCTCTTGCATAATTTTGTATGTCTTTCCTCAGGTGCCTGTTCAGATGATTTTGTCCCACAGCATAGGTTTCTTAAAAGAATAAGAATACATTCTAATCATAAACAGAACATATGCAAGATTGCTGCTCTGCGTTTCCTCTGTGAAAGAATGGAGGGGCCCAAGTTGCAGGTGGTAGCAAACATTGTTGCTTTCTGTGAACAGTTTTCTGCTCATTTTGCAGTTTAGCTTTCCCCTCCCTGGAATGTGGACTGGTGGCGGAATGCAAATAAACACTAAACAATGACAGACAGTTGCCCTGCCCATAAAGGTCACTGGAGGTTCTGCCAGCACACCAGGCTATGAAGGCCGAGGAATGGAAATTTACAGGACAGAAAAGAGAGAGAAAAAAGAAGGTGGTGGGGAAATCCAACATGGAACAAAAAGGCTTCAGTTTGCCAAACTGTTCTCCTTTCCAAGCAGTGAAATCTTAAACTGTGTATGTGGAAAGGAAATAAATTAGCAAGCTTAATATGATTTAAAATATTATACTAAATGTGGAAAAGGTATGTATTCTAAGCTAAGAGGGCTATACAGTATTTAGTTATACGTATATTTATCTAATCAAGTTGGGGGCAAAGAAATTGATATTTACCTAGCTATGTGCAAGTCATTCATTACATGGCTCATAACAGGCCTGAACTATTGCTTGCATAAGCATTACTTCACTCGGATTTCATGGTTACTCCTTTAATAGTCTTCCTTTAATATCTGTCTTTTCTGTAGGGGTAGTTCTAGAATCATTTTGGGCTTCTATATCACCCTTTCATGCCAGGTGAGATCACTAAGTTCCCAATCTGACAGTTCAAAGAACTGAATGGCAATTCAGTTATTTTCTCAGAAACTTCTTGCCAAACCCAAGCATGTGTTTATGTAGTAAAACCTTGGATTGAGAGCACCTTGGATTGAGAGTGTTTTGCAAGACAACCAAATATTTCTAATAATTTTGACTCAATATACAAGTGATGTCTTGATAAATAAGCAAAAATTAGTTCTGGTTGGGATATGGCCAGTTTTGGCACTATGCCAGCATCTCCTCAGCCATTCCTGAGAGACCAGCTTATGCATGTCTACTCAAAAGTAAGCCCTATTCAGTAGGGATCACTCCTGTGTAAGGGGGCAGATTGCAGCCTGAAAAACTAAGGCTGCAATCCTTAAGTGCACAGCTAGCCTATCTGGCACTTGGGTCAGGCTAATGCCAGATAGGCCAGCTTAGCTGCACCAGAGAAGGTTTGGGCCAGAGATAGTCCCAGTGGCATCACTAGGGTATTGTGGGTTGTGCAGTCCACACTGGGTGATGTGCCCAAGAGGAGTGATGTGTACTGGGGGACCTAAAAATTGCAACTTCATGATGGAGTGTCAAATCACATCATGTCATATACTGTTAGATTTGTATTGAAGAGCAGAACCTAATTTAAAAATCTGTTTTGAAATAGCACCTTACTATTAAATGTTATGGCCAAAAAACTAAAAAAAACCCTAAAATATGTATTGAACGCTATGGAAAGTGAAAGTTACCATAACACAGCTTTACTCGCGAGTAGGCAAAGGTGCCATAGTTCATTGGAAAGGGTTGGCTGAGAGGAATCTAATGACACCAGAACTGTCCTGATTCAATGAACATAGTTCCCACAAATCACCCCAGGAGAAGGTCCCTGATGATTGCATTGAAATTTATTGAAAATGGATGTGAACTGCACAACTGTGTTTACTGGTGAGTAAGGAGGCATGCCTTGGCTGGAGTGGAAGGTCAGTCCAGGAGAGCACAAGACTTCAAAAATGGTCCCGATCAGGGATGTTACTAGGGCATTAGAATGGGAGCACCCTTGAAGGCATCCCTTGTAACCTAAATGGCTAAAATCATGGTTTGTAGAAATAATCCCATCATGCGATACACCTTTGAATGTAATTTACAGCAGAATGCAGAGAAACAAACCACTTTGAAATATCTTTATTCTATTAAAATGTGTGGCTGAAAAAACAAGGTGGAGCAATGGCACATAACCTCCCCATCATTCATATTGTTGCCCTGCCTAATGTATGGGGGTGACACGCTGGCTTCCTGCGCTGGGTGATGCAAACTCTAGTGATGCCCCTTCTAAGTCCACTTATGGTTTTAGGCTGGCGCAAGACATTTAGATTTGCACCAGCCTGGCAGTGCCAGCTTAAGCAGTTCAACAAGGGTATGTTGATCATGGCCTAGAATAGTGCAGTTATTCCATATCCAGAGCCTGTTTCCAGGGCAGACATGCCCCCACACAGCTCCTTGTACTTAAGCCACCTCAAGAGCAGACATAAATCTGAGTAGACCCATAGGGATCCATTATATGTCAGAGAAAAAATAAAATCAACATAAAAATTCTGTGTCTTTGTCCAGCCTAAGTGCCACTCTTCCCCCCAGCCTCAGGATATGGCACAACTGTAACAGCCCATTTCAGGAAATGGACAACTCCCCCACCCCAGTGAGCATGCTAACCGTGTGCTGCTGACACTTCAGCAGCAGTTAGACAAACTTAGAACAAAGTTTCCAGACCTCTGTTTTTTTCTGGAGGCCCCAAGAAATTGGGCCCCTGGACCGGGGGACAGGGAAGGGGGCCACACTGCTCTGGAAAATGGGAGGGCACCTGGGGGGATTAGGGGCTGCCCCAGGTTGACAAATCTTAGTATTGGCCGACCAGGCAGCCGCTTCCTTCAGTAGTGTGGCTGCGTAAGCATTCGCAGCTCTAATCAGGAACCAGTGCTTCCTTAAGGCGTGATCCAGGCATGGGTGGAGCATCCACACCTGGGATCGGGCTGCCCACACCTCCATTTTCACTTTTCCAGAGGTGCACACAGCCACTGATGGTATTCAAAGAAATTAACAACCAGTTCTATGCCCATCTGGCAGCCACTTTTAAATGGCTATTTTTAAACTTTATATGTTCTATCTCTTATTCACAACCAGTTCTATAGAGTAGGTGCGAACCTGCTGGAACCCACCACTGCCTCTATTCATGTCTACTCAGAAGTAAGCCCATTAAGTCAATGGAGCTTACTCCAGTGTCAGGGGGATCCTTGCCTATACAGCCCAGTCCTATCCATGTCTATTCAGAAGTAAGCCCATTAAGTCAATGGAGCTTACTCTTGAGTCAGGAGAGGTCTTTGCCAATGCAGCCCAGTCCTTCCCTACTTACCTCTCCTACCTCCCTTTCCCTTCACTTGCATGTGTTGTGTTGCTGCAAACTGCTTTGTGCGCATCTTATATGTCTGGATCAGAATCATGCATGATAAGAGGTTTTCAATTTTAAAAGTGTTGAAATTAAGTACAGGAAAGCAATACAAATATTTTCGCTTGATTTTAACATGTCCTACATTTGTCTTACCTTTTTTTGGGATGTACTACATTTTTTAGCCAGGTAGGAATTTTGGCTTGGGGGACAGGAATTTGGGGGGACTTGGCAGGAAATTTTGGGTTTGGCATCTGGTCACCCTGGCCTAGAGGCCTCCCAGTCCTTTGGATTTGGCTTGTCAGCCTAGAGCAGGGGTTTCTAAACCCAGGCCCCAGAGCCAGATGTGGCCCTCTGTGAGCCTCAGTGTTGCCCCTGGCAAGAACCCTCTATCCCACGGTTATAAGGGCAAACCTTGTAATTCACTCTAATACATTCTTATATGTAAATCTATTCAAATTTGAAATAGAAATTAGTTTTCTGGTCTGATGCACTATCAGAGAGATGATATGGCCCTCCTGCCAAAATGTTTGGAGACCCCTGGCCTAGAGGCCTCCTACCCCTGTAGATTTGGCCTAACTGTCAGCTCAGGATATGCCCTACTTTAGGTCAGCTTAGCTGGACCGTTCTCTGTGGTCTAAGTCAGAATTGCATGCTAAATGCAGCTTAAAGTGCAGGTTAAACTGCATCCATATTTTTCTTAATATTTGGTATTTTCTTTATCATTTTTTATTTTATTATAGTATTGCAATCATTTTATATGAATATTTTTGGGTTGTGGAACGAATTGTCTGAGTTTCAATTATTTCTTATGGGAAAATCTGATTTGATATATAAGTGTTTTGGATTACAAGCATACTTCAGGAACTAATTATGCTTGTAAACCAAGGTATCACTGTAGAAGATTTGTAAGGATATATTTTTGCTTTCCTCATTCTTATATGTAATGAAGTACTTTTGTTCAGGACTTGTTGATGACAACAAATCTGAGCATTTTCTGCTTTGTATCTAATTACAGAAACACTGTATTTCAGAAGGTGGGAAAGAAAAAAGAAGCCCCTTTTCCTTCTCTCCATTCCTGCCCTGAGTCCTAAATAGAACTGGTTTGAGCCTTTTATGGAAGCTTTCTTTTATTTTTTTTCAGTATAAACAGGTTTGTAAACTTCTCTTTTGTAAAAAAGTGTGTGTGTTTGAGTGTGTGTGTATATAGTGATAATAAATAATGTGAGTATTTATTTTGTGATACACATTTTGTGAGTATCCCTTTGCTCTATTCTTCTCTGTCATTATGTTTTAATTCTTGAATGTAATTCTTGAACTTGTGTTCTGGTTGTGCTGTAGTAATTCCCCTACCTCAACATTTTTGGCTACAGGCTTGTGAACCATATTAATACCCTTTCATTTCTCATTCCCAACAGGCTTAAAACACAATAAGCTTAAAAACAGCAAGATAAGAAAACAAAAGAATCCAAAATTTCAGTACTGTATAGTGTGTTCACATTCCCAATTTTCTTTGTTAGTGCTTAGTGGATGGCGCAAGCAGTTAAGACACTGTGCCTGTTAACCAGCTGGCCAGGGTTCAAGACCTGGGTTGGCCCACAAGACAGGGTGAGCTCCTGTCCGTAGCCCAGCTTTGTGACACCAGCTGGATCCAATCATATTGGCTCTGCCTTTCCATTGGACTATTTCAGTGGCGTGGAGAGGGGGGATAGGTACCAACCTATCCTCCATAATAATCTAACCCAGGGTTTCATGCTTCGCATGCAGCATATGCAGCGCCGAGCACGATACCATAGTCTTTCAAGACTGACGGAGGCCTGCTCCTGCTTAGTGCAGGAAATTTAGCTTCGTTAAGATTCTTGAGATTTTTAAGGGCAACTCATGAACTTCGTAGAAATGCTTTTCGGATCATATTATATGTCATGGCCCACACCATCATGTATGCATGCAGGAAACAGACAGAATTTAATCTACAACTGTTACTTGTTTCTAAGGAAGTGCACCTGCTTCCAGAGGGAATCTGACTGCACACTAGCTATGGAGCGCTGCCATATACATATCATGTGACAGTAAGATTTAAGGGTGAAATTCTAAGCCATTGCTATGAAGCATCCAGCTTAGCAGGACACCTTGCTCAGCAAACTTAACAAATGAAGCCTTGGATCAGATTTCATGCTCTTTAATGTGACCTTGGCCATGCTGTCAGAAGGCTTTGGAAACAACTCTTGGGCACTGCACTTAAGATAGGGTGGAATTAAAGGGCAGAAGATTCTGGAGACCAAAATAAGCATTAATTAGCTCCCCCATTCTTCATTTGTATCTCATCTTTCACTGCAAATTTACATTTTTTGGTAGTGGAATCCTATCTGTGATGAAGACCTATCTTTTGCCAATTCCTGTGCCGCTAGTCAGAAGAGCATGGAAGAGCAGAGCCTGAAACATCATTGAGTAGGGAGGACAGCATGTGGTATGCTTCCTCAGGCACAATGGGGTCTTTAGCCTGATCCAGCAGGTTTCCTATTATGTTCTTAGTTACTTTTACCCCTTGATATCACCACTGCAGTACAACCTGAACAAAAACAGAGGTACAGCACAATCCAGAGCAACTAATCTGTCCACATAAGAGCCCTTGGGTTGCCCTATCTAACACTAGGTTGGAGCAACTGCAAGATGCTCCACTCCAGTTACTCTGGAAGAGGCTTAGGGCAGAGCAAGGCAACATAGGGTGCCCTAAGAGAGGTGGACCTGCTCTGCCCTAACTGCTCTGCCCTAAGCAGTTCAGGAGAGGCATGTTTAGCATTGCCTAGGGCAGAGCAGTTACTCTGTATCCAGAGCCTGTTTCCAAGGCAGAAATGCCCTCTTCCAGCCCTCAGAGTTATACCACCTCAGGAGCAGGTATAGTAATGAGTAGACCCATAGGGGTCCATGATAAGGCCTGAGTAAGAATGGCAGTGTTGACCAAAAATCTGAGTTCTTGGCCAGCCTAGCTGCAACCCCTGCCTCTCAACCTCAGGATATGGAATGACTACGGCAGCCCACTAACCTGGGGATACAGCAGGCCACTCCAAACATCCACCCACCACTAGAGGAACTGCAGCTGTAACTGGTTGTCAGGAACTTCTGGGCTTTCTTATAAGGCAGACACCACAGCTGTTCCTTGGTCAGTGTGATCTGAGGGGGGGTCTCCTCAGGAGCAAGTCCTCTCCATGTGTCAATTACTTAGCATGCTCTGGAGCAGTTAGGGCAGCCCAGGCTTCCTGACTCTCTGGATGCAGCATAACTTTATGTTCTGGATACAGAATAGTTAGGAGAGAGCAGTTAGGGCAGAGCAGGCTGAACTTGCTCGGGATTGCACCCGTAGCCTCATATCTTTATAGATTCTAAAGTCCTATAGAAATTTTGAGGTGGACAAGTTTTCTCTTCAGATCCTGTTAGAGCATGCCCAAACCTGCGGTAAAAAGGCAGAGATGTCCTGCCCAGGTTGTACTACTAGTCAGTACTGACTATAGAGTGTGGTGCTCATCTCCATTTCTAAGCCAAAGAGCCCCAGCACTGTCAGAAAAAGTTTCCGTGGTTATATGGCCAGCATGACTGTATGCCAAGACACACAGAATGCTCTTACCCTCCCACTGAGGTGGTACCTATTTATCTACTTGCATTTCCATCGTTTCGAACTGCTAGGTTGGCAGGAGTTGGGAAAGGGATGGGAGCTCACTCCGTCTTGTAGCACCCAAGTCTAGAAACCCAACCTGCTAGTTGACTAGTATGGTGTCTTAACCACTGAGCCACTGTAGCCCTCCAAAACTGGGGTAGACATCTGGTACTGTAGGTATAAGGAGGCAATCCTTATGTGCCCACATTCCTGGAAACCCCACTGTACACAATGGGATTTACTTCAGAGAAGACATTCACAAGATTTATAAGTTTTATAGGAGGCCATTATAAAATGCCAGAAATAGGTATGTTATATCACAACTTTAAAACAAGCCATTAAAATTGCATCAAACATGGGGCTTTTTGTACTATAGCCTTGAGTAGCCAATACAGTGTTTGAGTCTGAGTAGGGTTGCCATATGTTCATGAAAACCAGGTTTCAGGGATTATGTTAACATACTGGCAAGTTTGTCAGGAGATCTTGTCTGGTTTTGTGGAAGAGAATTATGTCAACCAGTAGATAACAGGTCAGTTGCCCACACATGATATCTTTTACATCCTCAGTGCTCTAGAAATCTGTTGGCACCAACTGTTACTCTCTGTAACTAAATATACTTTTGAATCGCCAAGGGAAGCTCTTTGGTTGTATCACTAACCCAATATCAGCTTTCATAACATATAATTTGATAGAAGCTATCCATATTTATTTCTGTAAATATTTTTAAAGTAAGTTATTGCTTGGAGTAGCACTGCTGCATTCACCATGACAGTTTCAGGTAATGTTTAGAAGGGTGAGAAGGAAAAGGTTTGGGGCTTCACCGAGAGGGTGGAATGAGTACAAATAATTATGCTTGTCTTTGCCTTCCTCTTGTGCATTCATCACTCAGGATTTCCCAAAATAAAGGTCATGACCCCCATTATGATCACCAAAAGGGAGGAGTGAAATCAATCCATATAGATCAGTTGCTTCAACCCAGGAAAGAAATGCTAGAAGGGTCATTCCATATAAATTCAACCAAAGTCTCAAAAACCTTGCCACTGTCACTGACTCAGATTTGACTGAAAATAATTGGGTTGGTACTTCTACATATATAATGGCCACACACCAAATATTAGGTGAAAAATCCAAAGGGTTTGTGTACTACGGCCCTTCCAAACAAGGGTGTCATACCCACTTTTGATGCTCACAAATTGCGTATTTTCTTGTGTACCCATCTTAGGATTCTAATATCTTAGAAGTAAATGATGTTTTCTGGACGAATTTTGATATATAGAGTAATTTGGACTCTGGCTTTCTGAATCTGTCATCAGAAAAGGCGTCTCTCGTCTAGTTTTGGAGATATTGACATCCAAAATGGGGATGCCAAGAAAGGGCAAAAAAAGTTCAACATTTGAGATTAAAATTTTAATACGAAGGAGGTGAGAAAACAAACTGAATTTTTGAGTAAATGTTTACAAGATATGTACAATTATGCAGAAAAAGTTTTATTATCTTTGTAAGTTGCCCACACGGTGAATATGCCCTTGGAGAATTTGTTTTGCCCTTGAAAAGATCCCCAATATGCAGTATCACTTGTTCATGGTGTGCTTTCCACCCTTGTTCCACATTATTGGGCTGTCAGTGGTGGAGGCAGCAACATGCCATAGGCTGAAATGCTATGCACACTGTCCTGAAAGTAAGCTCAATTGAAGACAATGGGGTTTACTTCAGAATACACAAGTTTAGGATTGTGCCTGTAATGACATAAAAGTCATGGGCAAAGTTTTGCAGAGGACTGTCAAAGAACTTTACCAAAGGATTCCATTTTTGGTGTCAATTCTGTTTCTAGTTAATGGTCAACTTCTTAGCAAAGATCTGCCTCTAGGCTGGCTCCTTGGATTCTCAGAACTCGAGAAGGGCTGGAAACAGGTGCATGGTCCAAAAGAAGTAAGGGGTCATGTTCCAGAATAGCAGACAAGGTTCATAGAGGCCAAAAGCAGGTCACAAACCTGAAAGATGCCAAGATCAAAGGTAGCAAATGAATCAAGGAAATGGGGCTTATGCCAATATCTTATCAGATGTGAGTTCCTCACATGGAATAATCTCATAATCTCAGACTACAGAGACCAGGCAGAGGAGGGCCGTCTGAACAAACCTTTCCTCCCATAACAATGAACCCCAGGGGTCACTGTTAAGAATTAGTCCTGTCCCACAGTAGTGTCTACTGAATAAAGTGATGTTCACGGGTAGTGCAGTCCTAACTTGCATTGGATCAGGCAGACTGTCCTAGCCTCTGCAGGGAAGTGGAGGCCGGGAAGGGAAGTCTTGTCTCTTTCACCATAGTAGGGCTGCAGTAGCCCCCAATAGGTCTCTACTTAGAATTAGGCCACCTTCAAAGTTGGTATAAGTCTGAGCAAATGAGAGCAGCCAGAGGCTGCTTGTGGCTGCTCAGGAGACAGAACCAGCAGAACTGCCGGATCTGAACCCCACCCTCTGTAATACTGCTCTGCATTTTGAGGTTGCCTACATCTGTGTGTTTGAGTATAAATATGAAGTGTGCGTGTGTAGATACACTATATAAAAATTAAATTAAATATAATAAATATATAAAGTATATCTAAAATTAAAATTATAATAAATACTTGCATAATAATATGCCAGAAGAGTGGTGTAAGAGTGCCTTATAGCAATTTTACAACTCTGTTAGGTTGGCGCAAGGGACCTAACTACTTCATAAGATTGCTCTGTAAATTATCTGTGAACCATAGAGTATTCAAAATATATCCAGATTATCAAAAGTGTAAACAAAAAAGGATTATCCAAAATTGAAAGATAAGTAAAGAAACTCTTAGCTTGGCAGAAAAGCATAAAGGTTTTCATTAAAAGGGTGCAATAATAATTATGCCCAGTTGATGGAGCTGAGATGCTGCTGAATCAATTTTAAGACAACATTAAGCAGTACTGGAAAATTGAGATAGGAATAAAAGGATGGTTTTAAAAAATCTGCTGCATTCTTAGCTAGATATTTCTTTTAGCTAGCTCAAAATTATATCCTGGAAATGATGACCCAGTGATGCACTGTGGTGTTTGGTGGTGTCTGCTGCCTGATGATGCCTAGTGCAGAGTAAGGATGTCTGGTGCCTGGTGGTGCCCACTGTCCACTGGTGCCTGGTCTCCACTACTCAGTGGTGTCCGGTGACTGGTAGGGATGCCCGGCGCCCAATGCTGCCCACCACTACACTCTGGAATCCTCCAGTCCTGTTAGTGCCCGGTGTCCACTGGTCCCCGCCTGCCAGTGTTCACTAATACCCAGCCATGCCTGGGATCCACAAATATTCTTATTTCCACAATGACGGGTTAATTCTGCTAGTAAATAAATAAAAACTGTACCCTTTATTGGTTAGTGACAGTGTGCTAGGTTGAAGAGGGATGTTTATTCTCCCCTTCTAAATATAAGAGAAGCACAACTTGCAAAAGTCTTTTTACCCAGTTAGGAGGGGTAACTGTATTGTGTTACATGGAAGTGAGAGCTGACTCAAATTAATATCTTATTAATTCCATGCTCTATCATAATAACATTTCATTTGTACTAAGAACAATTAATTTCACAGGTCAGCTCTGAGTGAATAAATCTTTTTGTTCCATATGTCAGTTGTGTTTTTAGTTTCTGGTTAATTGGCCATAACTTTTGATAGAATACAAGGTCATTCCATTCCAACCTGAGGTACCATGGTGACCAACTCAGATTTGACTTAAAATAATTGGGTTGGTACTTCTACATATATAATGGCCATATGCCAAATATTCCGTGAAAAATCCAAAGGATTTGTGTGCTATGGCCCTTCAAAACAAGGGTGTCATACTCATCTTTGATGCTTGTGAATTGTGTATTTTCATTTTCCCATAGAGTACAATGCATCTTTTATTTTTAATTTTCTGGCAATAACTTTTACAGGAAGAGGAAGGAGATATTTAAAAATATCTTCAATACGAATCCAACTGTATAAGACATGATGGGGTTGCTCCATTCCTTCATGTTGTTATGATGTTGGTCACCTCTCAATGGTTGGTACCCAGGGCAGAGTGCCCCCTCTGCCCTGCTCTAGCTATGCCATTGGGTGGTGCACCTCAATGGTTTTTTTTATATGGTTTTTAAATGCTTTTCTTTAGCACACTGACATTTATTGTTTATTATTTATTTTAGGAATTTATGCTCTGTCTTTCCCACACCCAAAGGTGAAGTGTAAATCTAATAAGTTAGTAAATACATGGCAGAATCCTAATTCATGCTGGGTGAGTTTTGGCCTCCAGAGACCTCCTTGGGATAAGGGTTTGTATGCCCATGACAGCCTGCTAGCTCTTCTAGGATCTGTGCCAGCTCCATAGCTGGTTCTAGTATGCATGAACTGGGGAAGACAGATAAAGTCTCAGAAGGAGATTTAGATTTGATGGATGCTGCTGCCATCAAATCTGCCCCAAGTCTTGATCAATTCTCCTCCCCAACCCCATCATTGCTCTATTCCAGGGGTCCTCAAACTTTTTAAACAGGGCCGGTTCACTGTCCCTCAGACACTGTTGGGGGCCGGAGAGTGAGAGGACTTATGTAGGACAAAATGTAGGACGTCCTACATTTTAAAAATGTAGGACATGTTAAAATGAAGCAAAAATGCTTGTATTGCTTTCCTGTACTTAATTTCAACACTTTTGAAATAGAAAAACGTTTAACATGCCTGATTCTCACCCAGACATGCAAGACGCCCTCAAAGCAGTTTCCAGCAACATGTTACTTCAACATATTTAACTTAACATATTTTTCATGTCAGACTTAAGACATATAATTGTAAGACACCCTCAAAGAAATTTGCAGCAACACAAGGAATGTCAGTGACATGCACTGACACACACCATGCTCTCTCTCTCTCTCTATCACACACACACACACCCATGTATTCTTACACACACACACAAGCACAAGCTCACCTCAATTTTGAGCTTGCTGTTCAGGAATTTTGCCCAAGCCTATGCATGCCTACTCAGGTGTAAGGCCCATTAGAGTCCATGAGGCTTACTCCCAGGAAAGTGTGGATGGGAAGGTGGCCTTAATAGCCCAGCTCTCTGCTTGTCTACTCAGAAGTAAGCCCCTGGCAGCTGGGGGGCTGTGAGAGAGTGGCGGGAGGCACGCATGCCAGCCTCAAGCCCCTGGTAACTGGGGCAGCATTGCAAGGGCGGTGAGAGGCACGTGCACGCCAGCCTGAAGCCCTGGGATGGTCACAAGAGAGCAGTAGGAGGTGTGTGCGCCAGCCTCAACCTGGGCCCCTGGCAGCTGGGACGGCCGCGCGCTCCAGCCTGAAGCCCCTGCTCCAGCTGTGCGCGCAACATTTAAAAAAAATTTTAAGGGCCAGCTTGAAGCTGCCCAAATTCCAGAGCCTGGAGGGGCTCTCTCCCTTTGCACAGGGCTGCCACGACTGGTGGATCTTCGCTGCGGCAGCCTTAAACTGCCCCCAAGTGCCCACAAAGTGCCTCCCAAACCCCCCAAAAGACCGGCGGGCTGGATTGAGGCCCCCGGCGGGCCTGATCCGCCCCGCGGGCCGTAGTTTGAGGATCCCTGCTCTATTCTGTCCTTTCCCACCTCCCTTCCTTGCCTTACGTTTACTTACCAGGGCTGTCAGGTGGTGGAGACAACTGTTGAGTGGAGCTGTCCACTCAGCGCTTGCATAGGTGGCCAGCCCATGCACTCCAGCATTGCAGCAGCTGCTGGAAAGTGCTGTATGCTGCTGGAATTCTTGTCTGGTGGAGAACAGCTCAAATATGATTGGGCCATTACATTCCACTTTTATGCCAGAGCACTAAAGGCAGTCTAAAAAAAGTATTGATAAAAGCTAGGAAAATAACTGATGAGGAAAGAATAAAATAAGCAAATTCAGTGAAAACCTATGTTAGCTTTATGTAGTAGGTACTGAATAATGTCACATAATGGCTACCTGAATGGGCAAAGTAGGAGGAAGTTCTGAGAGCTGAACTGCTTCTGCTTGCCTTTCCGAAGTGGGGGAGGAGAGCACTTTTGAAGTGGAAAATTGGCAACTCTGTCTGGAAAACATAGGTCAACATCTCTGCCAGTATTTACTCCTGGTGCTTGCAAGGTGAGAAGGTGGCAGGTGCTCTTGCAACATGGATCTTGGGCTTCCAAGGATAAGGAAAGAAATGTACATTTTAGGAAGGGATGTCTCTTTGAAAACATTTTTTCACTCTTTAAAAATCTGCTTTCTGATTTCACATGCTGTGCTAATGTTCCAAGTAAACATTTCTGTGGTAAAGTGTGATTGATAAATAGCAATTTGTTGTTCAACCACAAGATGACAGCAAAGGCTTTGGATTACACCAACGCTGTGCTAAAGCCAGCTCCCCGCCCCACTGAGAAAACTTTTAAAGAAAATACTGTGCTGTACTTTTAAAGAAGAGAAAGAACTATTTCTATCCAACAGTTTAAGAGTATGTGAAATTAGTTGTAGTTGTGCAGACAAAAGTATACTTGCTTTTGGGAAGAGATGCATTTGCCCTGCTCTAAATGGTTCACTAGTAACTGATTGTTTTCTCTTTTGTTATGAACATCAGCAATTAAGGGTTGTGCAACTGGCTTTTATTGCAGGAAAATTCACAGATCTCTTAACAAGCTCTTCTGGCTGCTGCTGGTCCAAGTAATGGGCTCATTTATTGAGAAGCTTCTGAAATCCCATGGTAACTCAACCAAATATGCTGTGGAGAAAGAAGAAAATATTCAAATCCTTGGTCCATCCTACTCTGTATTGACATGAACTTTCTAAAATTTCAGATGTTGTCTGGTCCAGCCTTCTGCAGAGACCCTTGTTTCATGAGACCTTCAGAGGACAGAGGTGGCCTTGATGTTTTGATATCTTTGATTAGCTTTATTAATTTGTTTTTAATCATTTCTGTGTTTTTTATATTTTCCTATTTGCTATTATGTCTTTTCCTACAAAACAGAATTAATACAGGAAAAAAAGATGCCAGAAATTGAACTTGTTGAATGCAAAACAAGTATTTTATCAATAAGCTGTGGCTCTGATTTGAATTTCAATACATCTCAGTATGCAAATCCGGGGTGTACACCCACTGGTTTTCTACAATCAGTTTGAATTCTTACTGTGGTCCCGTATATTGGGTCATTTTCCCCTGGAGCATCCTGCAACTTATCCATGCTCATAAGTGAACAGCACAGTATAGAAGTGGCATTCTTACTGTGAGCCATAGGCCTGCCGGATATAGAGAGTGGATAGTAGGGACATATCTCTTTGTAGGACATGTCTCTTTACAGGTATTAGAACAGGATTGGGTTACTTCCCACCTATAATACATCAGACATACCCACCAGAACACACAACACTGCCATTTACTTACCCATTTGCACTGCACTCTGAATTTTTTAAAATGTCAGAATCCCTAGGCAGAATGGCACTCTTGTAGGTCTGTCCCTATTCTCCCCATCACTATTTTCTTTGGTCCCCTGAATTTTGCTCCAGGCCATATTCATCTTTTCTTCATGATTGTGAGTGGTAAGGCAGGTGGAGTAGGGCTGGACTTTCTCATTCTGGTGGTGTTTTCATCACTGGGGAAGAGGGATGAATATCACTTTGGAACTCTTTCCTCCTCAAAGGCCAACAGGACTTGCTTCTACTACTCCTAGGACCGTCCTATTTAATGCTGTGTGATTTACAGTAGTGTGGAAGTTGAATTAAAAAATCTAGAGTCACCGCACACTGTTAGGTTTTCCACCGGCTGAAGCCAACATTGGGATTGTTCATCCCTTGAGGGATTGTCAGCCTTGGCAGATATCCTAGGGGGCTCACTGGTGACACAACTTCTGCCATAAGGAGTGAGGCTATCTTGGAGATGTCCTTCAGCACACACGCATACAGAAGACCTCACAAAATATGGACCGTGCATACCTTGTACATGTATGTGCTTGAAAGTGTTGAGTGTTCTCTTTAACATTTTCATTAATGACTTAGAGGAAGGGATACAGGGGAGCCTGATCAAATTTGCGGATGACACCAAGCTGGGAGGAGTAGCAAACACAACAGAAGACAGGAGAAACCTCCAGGAGGATCTGGATAAACTAGAATCCTGGGCTGTAACAAATAGAATGAATTTCAACAGGGAGAAGTGCAAAATTCTGCACTTGGGCAATAAAAACCAAAAATACAGGTATAAAATGGGGGATACTTGGCTTGGCAGCACAACATGTGAGCGGGATCTTGGAGTCGCCGTGGATCACAAGCTGAACATGAGTCAGCAGTGTGATGTGTCTGCAAAGAAGGCAAATGCCATTTTAGGTTGCATTAAGAGGTCTGTAGTTTCCAAGTCGCGAGAAGTTCTAGTTCCTCTTTATTCTGCATTGGTGAGACCTCACCTTGAGTACTGTGTTCAGTTCTGGGCATCTCACTTTAAGAAAGATGCAGCCAAACTGGAGCAAGTCCAGAGGAGAGCGACAAGAATGATCAGTGGGATGGAAGGGAAGCCCTACCAGGAAAGGTTGGGGGAACTTGGGATGTTCAGCCTGGAGCAGAGGAGGCTGAGAGGAGACATGATTGCCCTCTTCAGATACTTGAAGGGCTGTCATAGGGAGGAAGGGGCTCATTTGTTCATAGCTGCTTCTGAAAGCAGAACTAGAACCAATGGGTACAAACTGCAAGAGAGGAGATTCCGGTTGGATATCCGGAAAAAATTCCTGACGGTGAGGGCGGTTCGGCAGTGGAACAGATTGCCAAAGGAGGTGGTGAACTCTCCCTCACTGGGGATCTTCAAGCAGAGGCTCGACGAGCACCTGTCGGGGATGCTCTAGGGGGATTTCCTGCTGCAGGCAGGGGGTTGGACTAGATGACCTACTAGTTCCCTTCCAACTCTATGATTCTATGATTCTAGGGTCCTGTCTGTTCTCTGCATATGAAATATTCTGAAACATCAGCAAACACATGAAAAGAGCCACAGGAATTTATTTCCTTCTGGAATTCTTGTTTACCTTTTGCAACAGTGGTTCCATCCACCGAAACATCGTCCAATGCTCCGATAAGGGCGTACACAATGGCCCACGGCACATATCCCATTTTGAGCAGTGCATTCCCAATTGTTAGTTGGAGCTTTGGCAGACCCTAGTCAAAAGAAAATAGTATTCAAGTTATATCCTGAGAGCCTCAACTTACAGAAGCAATCAACTATATGCTGGAAAATATCGCTTAAGGACCCAAAAATTTCTGGCTTCCACCATCATCCCCTAATCCTGGGGATGTGTGACTCTCTCTCCTGCTGTTTTGTTGAATGTGTGGTTACTTGTTTTACTGTCCAAATTATGTGTTTTGCTACCACTGGAAATTCTCCATTTCTGATTGGCTTGATTATACCCATAAATAGATATCATCCTTTTTTGGACCATCCTTTACCCATGTCTGACTTCTAGACACAGCCAGCCAAATATCCATCTGGCATAACTGACTTGCTTGTGATTCCACCTGCTTTCCATCAATCCTGTTGGGTCATGGCCTGCTATAAGTTCAACTGTCCAGCTTGTGAGAGCTGCTGTTGTGCAGGTTAGTTGTTGTGCAGGCTGCTAGGCAGGAGAAACCCTCAACTTAACCTTTAGTCTGTTATCCAGAGTCAACAAATCACCATTATAACTAATTGCCATCAATGAGTTTGTTCTCCAAAGCTGCAAGCCTAAAGACACTTTCCTGTGAGTAACACCCATTGAACACAATAGGGCTTACTTTTGAGTAGACATGGTTAGGATTGTGCTCTTAGTCTAATGCCTTTTTGAAGCTATCCAAACTAATGGTCATCATCACCTCAGGACCTCAGGGACTGATTGTGGACTGTGTAAAATAAAATGTTTTTCATTGTCTGGGATTTCCTTCAAATCAGTTTTGGATGTCTAATCAGCTTAATTAGAACCAATCACTTGGTTTTAGTGTTGTGAGAAAGGAGAGAGAATGAATTCATCTTTGAATTCATTTTCTTCATATTATGCATAATTTTATAAGCCTCAGGCTCCAGTCCACTTCACACTTTCCTGGGAGATAGAGCACAACTTCCCATGTCTTACTCCCATGTCTACTCAAAAGTAAGCCCTATTGTGTTCAGTGGGTCTTTCTCCTAGGAAAGTGTCTTTAGGATTGCAACCTAAGTCTTATTGACTATAACAAGACTGACTTCTGAGAAGACATGATTAAGATTGTGCTCTCAATCACATCCCACCTTAACTACATTTTTCTAAACTAACCCTCTGCCTCAAAATAGCCTTTCCACATCAGGAAGGTCTTTCAGATTCCTGAAAATTTGGGTTGTTCTTTCTTGTACTTTTTCCAGCTCTGTTTTAGGCATGTTGACCAGAACTGTACATACTGAACAGCAAGAAATAATGCTAATTACATCCCATTTCAGGGATCTTCTTGGACACTTTTTTCAGAATTGACTTACAATTCGTAAGGATTGTTAAAGAAAAAAAGAAAGTTGAAATTCTCAGGAGACCATATGCTGTACCCATTCCCAGATTCTGTAGGGGAAAGATGTGTTTGAGAGCCCTTTTCTCACCCAAGATTATCTTGCTCACGTCCCAAGCTGTATATAGCATGTATAAATCCCCTGGAGGATTTTAACCAGCAAATGTCATTGTATCTTGTAGATCAACCTTTTTCTCAGTTCCATCAAGTCAGTTACCACAAACTATGTAGAATCCTTTGGATTCCTCTTTGGAATAAGTTAGCTATAACTGCGCTTTGAAAGGTTGTTTCCCCTTTGCAACTTCTGTTCCCTCTGATACACTACCACTCACCCCCTCTTAAACTTATGGATGGAGATAAAAGTGCAATGTCCTTTCAAAGTCTTTTTCTTTCTTATCAGCGCACCAATTGCAAGCACATCCATGGAACATTTCATACAAATACACCTACAGTAAAACCTTGGATCAAGAGTAATTTGGATTGAGAGTGTTTTGCAAGACAAGCAAACATCTCTAATAATTTTTGATTTGATATACAAGCGGTCTTGATAAACAAGCAACAAAATAGTCTCCTTACACTCCTGTGTAAGGGGGACAGATTGCAGCCTGAGAGACATAACGTTGCAATCCTAACTGCATTTTCCTGGGAGTAAGTTTTTTTGAACAAAAAGGGGCTTATTTCTGAGTAGACATGCTTAGGATTGCACTGTAAGTGCAGGTTAATTTTTCTTATTTTTCTTTATACTTTGTATTTTTATTAGTTTGTATTATATGACAATATTGTAATCATTTTTATAGGAATATTTTTGGGTTGTGAAATGAATCGTCTTAGTTTTCATTATTTCTTATAGGAAAATTTGCTTTGATATACAAGCATTTTGGATTACAAGCATGCTTCCAGAACAAATTATGCTTGTAAACCCAAGGTACCACTGTATTAGGGTTTATATACTGCTTTGTTGAATCTGTATTTTTTTAGGTACTTGTTCCTTTAACAAGTTTCTGATATAAGTTTGAATTTGCTCCCTTGCCCAACTATAAATTGATTTTTGAGTATGCTAGTCTTTGCACTTTGTTGCAAACATCCCTTGTTTCACTTTCTTTCAAGTAAAGTAGAAACTAGAGGGAATCTTAGCTACCCAGTACTCCTGGCACTGAACCTGTGCTCTTTAATTCCCCCTTTCCCTAAATACTTTGAACATTAGTTGTTAGGTTGCCTGGTTCTTTTTCTTCCTTACCTGGAGAAGCCATAACCACGATCAAGAGAGCAGAAATAAAAAGATGAAGGAGTTTCATTGGCAGTGACCTAGTTGTGAAATCAGAAAGAATAAAGAGGCACTAGGTGAGGAATCTTTCAGAAGATCAAACCATCTGTATATATAAGGCTTGGGGATTATGACATCCTAATCTGTTGCAAGAAGCTAACTGAAAACATGGTAGTCAGTTAACAAACAATTGCATTTTACTAGCCAGGGGAAGGATGGCATTCAAAGCCCGATAACTGCTTCTGAGCCTGGAAATAGAGGAAATACTATGAGGTCCTGCTTGAATATAAAGTCAGGAGAGAAGAGTTGGCAAACTCTTCAAAGGAAGTAGAAATATTTACAAATTATTTTATGACCGTTGGCCTAGTAATAATCCTTTCTCTCATCTGTAACCATGTTCCCCTTTTTAAATGGGAGGAAAAATCCACCTCTGTGGTAGTTTATTGCTACTGCCCCGTGTCTGCTAGAAAGAAAGTTATAGAGCAAGTATGTCTGGAGTGTGGTCAGAGCCTCTGAGGAATTTTATCAAGGGGTACAAAATACTGTATATTTTGGGACCTTCCCAAAGGAGAAAGGGCAGGGAGGGGACAAAATAAAGTGTGAGGAGATGATGTCTTTAGAGCCCATGTCTATCTGCCTATAAAGCAGGCCTCTGTCAGTCTTGGAAGACTATGGTATCGTGCTTGGCGCTGCATACGCTGCATGCGAAGCACGTAAGCCTGGGTTAGATTGTTATGGAGGATAGGCTGTTACCCAAGCAGCAAATCCCCCCTCTCCACGCCACTGAATTAGTCCAATGGAAAGGCAGAGCCAATACGATTGGATCCAGCTGGCGTCGCAGAGCTGGGCTAAGGACAGGAGCTCACCCTGTCTTGTGGGGCCGACCTGAGTCTCAAACCCTGGCCTGCTGGTTAACAGGCACAGTGTCTTAGCCACTTGCGCCACCCACAGCCCATATAGTGTCCATATATCTGCCCATATAGTGTCACATTCACATCTGAATGGTGCTCATTTTTTTGCAATACCTTTACATGTTTAAAAGATTTTAGTCGGACTATGGAATGAGTTGCCTCCACTTAGTGGGACCCTTGCTCTAGCTACCTCAGCCAGGATTCCCTGATGTGTTTTTGGATGAAGTGAGAGAATTGCTAGTGGGGTTGTTGAGGAGAAAAATACCATGTGTGTGGGTGGGAAGAGGAGGGAAGGGCAGGAGAAAGACTTAAGCAGCTGTCCCACCTCTGAGTGGTCAACACAGCTGCTTTGTATGTTGATAGTATATAACCATTGGAATTCTCCTTTCTTACCAGTTATGCACTTACTGTGCAATCCAGAGTTAGGGCAGTGAGGAGTGCTCTAGCTGGGCTGCCCCAACTATTCTGAATCAAGTTCTGAAAGTTTTGTTGCATCCAGAGAGTCAGGAAGCCTGGGCTGCCCTAACTGCTCCAATAGGCACCAAGTAAATGACACCTTGGAAGGGCTTGCTTTTGAGGAGACCCTCCTCAGATCACACTGAACAAGGAACAGCTGTGGTGCCTGCCTTATAAGGAGTCCCTGATGAGACTGCCAGTACAGTATACATTGAATACAAGGGGCTTCTTGGAGTGGCCTGCCATATCCCCAAGTTAGTGGGCTGCCATAGTTGTACCATGTCCTGAAGTTAGGAGGCAGGGGTTATAGTTACGTTGGCCAAGAAATCAGATTTTTGGTCAACACTGCCATTCTTACTCTGCCGTATCATGGACCCCATGGGTCTACTCATTGCTATACCTGCTCCTGAGGTGGTATAACTCGGAGGAGCTGGAAGAGGGCATTTCTGCCCTGAAAACAGGCTCTGGATACAGAGTAACTGCTCTGTCCTAGGCAATGCTAAACATGCCCTCGACATGCTTCTCCTGAACTGCATAGGCGGCCCCAGGAAGGTTAGCCCAGGTCCACCTGTCTTGGGGCAGCCTATGTTACCTTAGGCTGCCCCAAGCCTTTTCCAGAATAACTAGGGTGGCCCATCCTGCAGGTGGGTCAGTCTAGTGATAGATAGGGTAACACAAGTGCACTTCTGGATTATGCCCTTTGTTTTTTATTCAATGCTGCTTGTTTATAAATTATAAATGATAATCACTTTAAAAGTCAACACTAAGCTCAAATCCTAACCATGTCCTAACCAATCCTAACTATCCTAACCATGTCTACTCAAACGTAAGCCCCATTATGTTCAATGGGTCTTACTCCCAGGAAAGTGCCTTTAGGATTACAGTCTAAGTAGGGGATATACAGCCCAATCCAGAGCAACTAATCTGTCCACATAAGAGCCCTTAGGTTGCCCTATCTAACACTAGGTTGGAGCAACTGCAAGATGCTCCAGCCCAGTTACTCTGAAGGAGGCTTAGGGCAGAGCAAGGCAAGATAGGGTGCCCTAAGAGAGGCGGACCTGCTCTGCCCTAACTGGGGCAGCCTAAGCAGCTTAGGAGAGGCAAGTTGAGGGCATGTTTAGCATTGCCTAGGGCAGAGCAGTTACTCTGCATCCAGAGCCTGTTTCCAAGGCAGAAATGCCCTCTTAAAGCCCTCAGAGTTATACCACCTCAGGAGCAGGTATAGTAATGAGTAGACCCATAGGGGTCCATGATAAGGCCTGAGTAAGAATGGCAGTGCTGACCAAAAATCTGAGTTCTTGGCCAGCCTAGCTGCAACCCCTTCCTCTCAACTTCAGGCTATGGAACAAACTACGGCTGCCCACAAACCTCAGGACACAGCAGGCCACTCCAAGAAGCCCCTTGTATTCACTGTAGAATGTACTGGCATCTCATCAGGGACTCCTTATAAGGCAGGCACCCAGTGGCGTCACCAGACTGGTGCGGCTGGTGTGGGCTGCATTGGGGATGCGCTCCGTATGGGGTGATGTGCCGGAGGAGTTTGACTGTCCTTTGGCAGGCCCTGGGCGTCAGCACACCCATTCAGGCCTGCTCCAAGGCGGAGAATCAGCCAGAAGCTGCCACTTGTCTGAGCTGGCTTGAACGGCCATCTGAGGTGCACTGCGCAGAAACACACTGAGCATGCCGAACAGCTTCAGAGGAGACTTCCTTAGAGCAGAGAAAGTCCGCGCCTCTGCACAGCCATTCGGCCTCACTCAGGAGGCGGAGCGGCAGCCGAATGGCTTCAGAAAGAGTACTGCACAGGCACCAACTCTGTCGCCTGCACAGTCTCCCCCGAAGCCAAAAGGCTTCAGAAAAGTACTGCGCAGGTGTCAGAGATGGTGCCTGCGCAGTTCTCTTTCTGAAGCCAGTTGGCTTCAGAAACAACTGCGCAGGCGCCAACTTTCGTGACTGTGCAGTCCAGGTGGGGGGGGGGCGCACATCCCAGGGATGACGCACAGACTTCCACACCAGGTGATGTGCAGAGTCATGTCACCACTGTAGGCACCACAGCTGTTCCTTGTTCAGTGTGATCTGAGGGGTGTCTCCTCAGGAGCAAGTCTTCCCCTTGTGTCAATTATTTAGCATGCTCTGGAGCAGTTAGGGCAGCCCAGGCTTCCTGACTCTGGATACAGAATAGTTAGGAGAGTGCAGTTAGGTCAGAGCAGGCTGAATTTGCTCTGGATTGCAGCCTAAATTAACCACATGAAAACTATATATATATATATATATATATATATATATATATATATATATATATATATATATATATGTGTGTGTGTGTGTGTGTGTGTGTGTGTGTGTGTGTGTGTGTGTGTGTATATATATATATATATATATATATATATATATATATATATATATATATATATAAAAGTTT
Organism: Cryptoblepharus egeriae; assembly: GCA_030015325.1. Classification (NCBI taxonomy): domain Eukaryota; kingdom Metazoa; phylum Chordata; class Lepidosauria; order Squamata; family Scincidae; genus Cryptoblepharus; species Cryptoblepharus egeriae. The sequence goes on from JAREYC010000001.1 coordinate 234,540,828, forward strand.
TCTATTTATATATATATACCTGGCAGGGGAGACACCTTGATCATGAAGGAGGTTTTCCCAGGGTGAGGCTCATCCATTGCACTGCGGGTGTGCTTACCCCTGTGATTTCCCCAAATGCGGGAAACTCGACTGCATAATTTGTGGTATATAATTTGGCAGGTATATATATATATATTTGCCAGGTATATATATAGCTTTTATTTTGTCATGTCTTAATTTTCCCTTTCCCTCCCATCTTCTTTGTCTTGAGTGCAGTCAAAACAACCACACATAGGCAGCCCCATCCTAACAATGCATTATGCTGCTAGCATAATGTGCGTTGTGACGGTCACAAACATGAAATTGCTGGAAGACACGGCCTGCCACCACCACAAGCCTTGAGCAGCTAAGTTCATATTGTATGAGACAGTGGAAGCCCTCTCCCTGAAGTATGGTTGTGCAGAGGAAGGAGATAAGTAACAGACAGATGTCTTAGCTATGTCAATAGCTGGGCGGAAACAGCAGAGTTAGTGGTGGCAGGGTTTTCCCCCAAATTTCCTTTTTATTATTTTGTTTTATATTATTGTATAATCATTTTATATAAATATTTTTGGGTTGTGGAATGAATTGTCTTGAGTTTCCATTATTTCTTATGGGAAAATTCACTTTGATATACAAGTGTTTTGGATTACAAGCATGCTTCCGGAACGATTTATGCTGATACATCCAGGTATAACTGTACTCAGAAAAGTTTGGAATAATGGAGGAGAAATACACACCAGTATTTGAATGATCTGTGAGGCTGGTAAGACAGGGAGGAAGGTGGCCATCAAAAGCACCACCAAGTTTTTGGTCAGGAATTTCTGTACAGTCAGATAAATACATCAGTGGAGATCCACTGCAAAAACAAGCACAGTCAGAAAGCTGAAACACAATGTGAAATGTGATTAATCACTATGAATTTCTTAGGATACAACTTCCGTACAAAACAGTGAAAAGGCATGCAAGAAACGAAAATACCGTGATTGGTTTTCATATACTGTACAAAAGATAACAACTGTGCTAAGCCCCAGTGTGTAGTATGTGTGGAAGAATGGTAGTATGACACCCTTATTCTTGTGGTACTTAGGCTGCAATCCTAAAGACACTTTCCTAGGAGTAAGACCCATTGAACACAATGGGGCTTACTTTTGAGTAGACATGGTTAGGATTGTGCTCATACAAACAAAAAATGCCAGCTATACAAACAAGAATATGGTGCTTGTAGAGATGGCTTTCTCATCCTATTCCATAATAAAAATAAAAACAGATGCCTCTCATTATCCACTAGGGTTCCGTTCTGGAATTTCCTGTGGATTAAAAAAATCCATGTATATATAAAAAATGGAAAAATAGATTTAAAGACCCACTTCCAGGTTTCTATTGTGCCTAGTTGAATAATGTAATGCCTCAGAATCTGCAAGGGTTGGATTCTGGGACTGAAAAATGGAAAAACTGCTTACATGACTACCTATCTACAATGGTAGAAAGCAGTTTTTTAAACTGTGATTTGCCATGGCCATTTATGTTGAGTGTATAAAAAATCCATGCATAACTAGGTTGGTCCTGTACTGAAGTAAGCTGAGTTAGGGCAAAATCCAGAGTAACTACGGGGAGTCCTTGCTCTGGTGTAAGAACAACTTACTCTGGATTGCAATATGAATTTTCCATAGGTTTTCTCTAGGTGGTGCAGTAACTATGGGTGCACATAATGTCTCTTACATGCTCCCGTAGTTACTCTGGATTGTAGGGTATGTATAGTTATATCAGTTGAAACTAGCTGCAAAAAATGATGTGCCTCAAGACAATCTCAGGGATCAAACTGGGTATTTATTTATTGTGTATAAACTATGTATATTTATTGTGTATAAAATATATGTTTTGTAGTTTATAAAAATCATTCCATTGAGCCATTGAGCAAAAACATGTATTGAAGCATTTATTTGAAGTTACAACATATAAATTTGAAATAACAGCAAGTATATTGATTACATATATTTTGTTATGATGAAGAATTCAGTTTCAGAAAATGGGCTGCCAAGGAGCACATCAAGTGAAAAAATGGTTGATAACTACTGATTTAGACAATAGTTTACTAACTTTCTCATTAAGATGTAATTGTCAGACATCAAGAATGGAAAGGAAATTAGTTGATCTGTATCCTTGCAGGATACAGGTATGTCATAGGAATCTCCTTGGACAACAGGAAGATAAAAAACAAATGAAGTACAGTGGTACCTCACTTAACAAGTGCCTCGCTTAACAAGCGTTTCACAAAAAAGCAAAAATTTCCAAGAAATCTTGCTTCACATAACAAGTTCTGCTTCACTTAACAAGCAAGTGTGCTATGGGCACGTGTGCTATGCAGCCCTGACGCTCTGCAGAGACGCTCTTTAAAAGGGCTGCCAGCCAGCGCTGCTGCCTCTAACTGCCGTGAACTTGGGGGCAGTTGCCTGGGGGTGCCAGTGGCAACTGCCCCTAACTGTCCCCAAGTATCCCCACTGGCCACCTTGAACCTCCAGCAGCAGCCCAGGTAAGCCTCCCAGGAAAGTGTCTTTGCTTGCAGCCTCCTAATCATGTCTATCCAGAAGTAAGCCCCATTGTGTTAAATGGAGCTTACTCCCAGGAAAGTGTCTTCAGGTTTGCAGCCTAATTAGACTTCATAGGATCATGCACATTGAATGCATGTTTTGAATTCAATTCCAGTGTTTTGTCATCATTTTGACATCCAGTTAATATTTTTATATGAATATTTTGTGGGTTGTAGAACCAATCGTCTGAGTTTCCATTATTTTCTATGGAAAAATCTGCTTCACTTAAAGAGCATCCCTCTGGAACAAATTAAGCTCTTTATATGAGGCACCACTGTACTGTATAGGAAAATAAGGGATTGTCAGTATAGGAAGTCATCCAGGGCCTTAGGAAAGTATTTCTTACTACCTACCTGTTTGTCCTAACTTCCTACCTCAAAGCTATTTGCAGTGCCAGGCACTGAAGCCATTAATTTCTATATGTATAAAATATCCCCTATACTGTGTTACATTCTCTATCCTTAGGGAGAATATGATGCTTGTATATGAACATCTCTGATCTCCTGGGATACCATGATTATCAGCAGAAACTTCAGGTTTTGAAACTATATGTCCCCTTTGATGGGGACAGGGTAATCAAGCATGTTGCAACACTTCAGGCTTTTCAAATGGAACAGATTATCTACATTCATATCAGGCTGGGTTCAAGCCAAGGTCCAGTTGGAAAAAGTTTTAATGGCCCTTGTAGACAGTCTGCACAGGGTGACCATATAGAATGGAGGACAGAGTGCCTCTACCTATAAGCATTGTTTAAAAGAGGGAATTTTGGCAGGTGCTACTTTTGTAACCCTTCTATGTTGAGTTAAACCTGCCCAACCTCCCTCTTTTATGCAATAGTTAAAGGCAGAGGCACTCTGTCCTCCATTCTATTGATCATCCTGAGTCTGTATTCAAAGGCCAACTTTTGGGATGAAACTGCTTGGTTGTATCAGGCTGTGCAGTAATTTTTCATGTCTCCACCTCCTTTAACTTGACTTGATAACAAGTAGCACAAATGGCAGCTTCATGGTCCTCCTAAGTGGCTGGGTCCATGCACTGACAGATGTTGGATGCCCTCTGCTTGATTTTGGGCTGTGCAGGGGGTGAAAGGAGGTAGGGAAAGGTGGAATGGGGCATGGTGGGTGAAACAGAAGGCCAGTGGAGAAAGGGGGTGTATAGACTGGGCTCAAGAAGGAGATGGGTTTGGCAGCATGACCACCTGCTGAAATCTAAACCATCTCCTTGACCCAAAGTATCTTCTAGGGACAATGCAGATTTCCTCCAGTGATAGTTCTGTCACAGGTCCAGGCAGATTTTTCGGGCTTGTGAAGGTCTTCTACCCTGAAGTGGCCTTAACATTTCAGCATGCCAAAAACAATACAGCCATTGTCTCACTGCACAAGGAGTTGTTGTGTTGTTGTGTTGATAGTTCTTCCCTCTTTTTCTTTGATGAATATATGTGGTGTGTGTATTAATGTGGTGCTTTCTTAACTCTATTTTTCACTTCAGAAAGAGGACTGAAGATTAGCCCCTGACCTCCTGTCACCTCCACTTCTCTTCTGTGTGTGTGTGTGTGTGTGTAAAAGATAACATAGAATCATAGAATCATAGAGTTGGAAGGGACCTAGTAGGTCATCTAGTCCAACCCCCTGCCTGCAGCAGGAAATCCCCCTAGAGCATCTCCCACAGGTGCTCATCGAGCCTCTGCTTGAAGATCCCCAGTGAGGGAGAGTCCACCACCTCCCTTGGCAATCTGTTCCACTGCCGAACTGCCCTCACTGTCAGGAATTTTTTCCGGATTTCCAGCCGGAATCTCCTTTCTTGCAGTTTGTACCCATTGGTTCTAGTTCTGCTTTCAGAAGCAGCTATGAACAAATAGGCCCCTTCCTTCATATGACAGCCCTTCAGGTATCTGAAGAGGGCAATCATGTCTCCCCTCAGCCTCCTCTTCTCCAGGCTGAACATTCCAAGTTCCCCCAACCTTTCCTCGTAGGGCTTCCCTTCCATCCCACTGATCATTCTTGTCGCTCTCCTCTGGACTTGCTCCAGTTTGGCTGCATCTTTCTTAAAGTGAGGTGCCCAGAACTGAACACAGTACTCAAGGTGAGGTCTGACCAATGCAGAATAAAGAGGAACTAGAACTTCTCGTGACTTGGAAGCTACAGTCCTCTTAATGCAACCTAAAATGGCATTTGCCTTCTTTGCAGACACATCACACTGCTGACTCATGTTCAGCTTGTGATCCATGGCGACTCCAAGATCCCGCTCACATGTTGTGCTGCCAAGCCAAGTATCCCCCATTTTATACCTATGTTTTTGGTTTTTATTGCCTAAGTGCAGAACCTTGCACTTCTCCCTGTTGAAATTCATTCTGTTACAGCCCAGGATTCCAGTTTATCCAGATCCTCCTGGAGGTTTCTCCTATCTTCTGATGTGTTTGCTACTCCTCCCAGTTTGGTGTCATCTGCAAATTTGATCAGGCTCCCCCGTATCCCTTCCTCCAAGTCATTGATGAAAACGTTAAAGAAAACGGGTTCCAAGACAGAGCCTTGGGGTACCCCACTTGAAACCAACCTCCAGGTTGACACAGAACCATTTACTAAAACCCTTTGAGTGCGGCCATCAAGCCAGTTGCAGATCCACCTAACACTTGCCCTGTCTAAACCATATTTTTCCAACTTCCTAATTAAAATGTCATGTGGGACTTTGTCAAATGCTTTGCTGAAGTCAAGATAAATGACATCCACAGCATTGCCACTGTCCAGTAAGCTCGTAACCCGATCAAAAAAGGAGATTGGATTTGTCTGGCAAGATTTATTCTTGGTAAATCCATGCTGGGTTGTTTTGATCACCAAGTACTTGTCTAGATGTGCACAAATTGTGTGTTTTATGATTTGCTCTAATATCTTGCCCGGGATTGAAGTCAAACTGACTGGTCTATAATTTCCCGGGTCTTCTTTTTTCCCTTTCTTAAAGATTGGGACTACATTTGCCCTCTTCCAGTCCAGTGGCACTTCTCCACTCCTCAAGGATTTCTCAAAGATGATCGACAGAGGCTCTGCAAGGACATCTGTGAGTTCCTTAAGAACTTGAGGATGCAGCTCATCTGGTCCAAATGACTTGAATTCATTTAGGCCAGTTAAGTGGTTTTGAACCAGTTCTCTGTCAATCTTAATCTGCTGTTCTGCACCATCCATGTTTTCATTACCTCTTAGGGGATGTAAACACATCCCCGAATCAGTCAGTGATCCCGCACCCCCATTTGCACAGCCCTCCTTCTGTGAATAGACGGATGCAAAGTAGGAGTTGAGCAGCTCCGCCTTCTGCTGGTTTCCAGACACCTGTTGTCCATCCTTGTCCAGGAGCAGCCCCACCCCCTCGTCTCTCCTCCTGTTCCTTTGGGCATATCTAAAGAAGCTCTTTTTGTTATCTTTGACTCCCCTGGCCAGCCTCAGCTCATACTGAGCTTTTGCATCCCTGACCCCCTCCCTACATGACCGGGCTACCTGCCTGTACTCCTCTCTGGTGATCTTTCCAGTCTTCCACTCCGTATACTTCTCTTTCTTTAACTTCAGCTGATCCCAAGTTGCCTGTGGAGCCAACCTGGTTTTTTCAGCATTTTCCCCCCTTTCTTTTTTATTGGAATTGTTTCTGACTGTGCTTGTAGAAGCTGCCTCTTAAGGAGCTCCCACCCATCTTGGGCCCCTTTCCCCATTAGATCATCAACCCATGGGATCCCACCTATGACTCCTCTAAGCCTGTTGAAATCAGCTTTCCTGAAATCCAACATATAAGTTTCACTCTGCACTCTTTTTATTTCCCACGTTATTCTAAATTCCAGCAGCTCATGATCGCTTTCCCCTAAAGTTCCCACTATGTTGACCTGATCAACCAGTTCTTCACGATTTGTTAAGATCAGGTCAAGGATGGCCCCTCCCCTTGTCGTTTCCTCCACTTTCTGGACCATGAAGTTATCTTCCAGGCCCATCAGGAATCTACTGGAGCTTCCATGTTTGGCTGAGTTTGTCTCCCAGCAAATGTCTGGGTAGTTAAAGTCCCCCATTACTACTACCTCATATTTCCTTGCAATGCCTGCCAGTTGCTCCAAGAAGACATTGTCTACTCCTTCTCCTTGGCCTGGCGGTCTATAGTAGATGCCCACCACAATGTTTTGTTTCTTATTTCCCCCCCTTACTTTTACCCAAACACACTCCACAGGGATATCCAGACCACTCTCCTGGATTTCAGAGCAAGTATATATGTTCTTGACATATAATGCTACTCCACCTCCCCTTTTGCCACTTCTGTTCCTCCGGAACAGCTGATAGCCTTCCAATTGTGCGTTCCAGTCATGGGAGTCGTCCCACCAAGTTTCAGTTACTCCTATCAAATCAAATTTCCCTTCACTTGCTAAAAGCTCCAGCTCATCTTGTTTATTTCCCAGGCTCTATGCATTTGTGTAAATGCAACTTAAGCCCTGGAGGTTGCAACTCAATGCATTTCCCTCCTTTTTTGTAAGGCCAGGCCCCTCTAATGATTTTTGAGTTACAGCTGTGCCCTGGCAATTTCCCTCCAGAAATTGCCATGAAATTTTAACATCTTCCAGATGGCTGAAGAAACTCACCAACATCCCAGACATATGTTAGTGTCTTTATTGGGTCCAGAGCAAAAAAAAAAAAAACAAAACAGAAAAAAGGGAGCCACTGGTGCAGGACTGGAACTAGATTAGTAGGAATTCTGGAGTCTTGCATCTATCGCCAACACAGTGCAGCATGTTAAATAGCTGCTGCAAAGGCCAACTTTTATCTCTTTAGGGAAGCAATACAGAAAACCGCACCGGCCACCATAAATGTTACATTGTCTCTTTGTTAAGGGCATGCGATGAATTGGGCGAATCTTTACTATCAAAACAGAAAACAAAATACATAATATAAGAAACCTTAATGTTATCCACAAATATATTATAGAGCTCTTCAATTTCAGCAATTTGGTCACAGGATATTCTACTCTTCAAAAAGTCAAGTCAAAACAAGACAGATCAGTAGAAAATCTGGCAAAGAGTCTTAACTTCATAAGCTGCAGAAATATGCCTGATTACAAGTGATTACAAGCTGTTTTTTTTAACTAATCTGTTTGTAAATTTGTTGGACTTCCTCTTTAAATACCTGTTCTATGCTCTCTTTAAATATCAATGATACATATAACTAGCAGAATGAATCTGCTGTTGCGGGAATAAAATTTCAAGAATATTTGTGGGCCGTGGCATTGCTGGGCACTGGTGTGCACTGGGAAGCAAGCTCCAGTGGGAACCAGGTACTGACAGGCACTGGGTGCCAGAGGTTACCCAGGGGCAGTGGCAGGGAGCAGTGGGCACCAGCCATTCCTAATGGACAGAGGATACCCCTCCTGGGCACCAGACACTACTGGGCAATGGCCAATGGGCCCCAGCAGGCAGTGGACATCGAATATCCCCTACCAGGCACTTGGCACTGTTGGGCAGCAGGTACCACCAGGAACCACTGAATCATGATGGGCACCACCAGGCATTGGACACCACTAGGCACAGGCGGGCAGTAGGTACCACTGAGAAGTGGGCATCCCTACTGAGCACTGAGTGAGGGAGAAGGACTCTGGGGAATCCTGTGCTGGAGCTCGCTCACCTTGCCCATCTGCTGATGCTACAGACTGGGCTGAGGCACCCACACCAGCATTGGCTGAGCTGTTCCCCACCCCTAGAGAGAAGGAACTGGCAAGGGAGAGGGCAACTTTCTTCCCCAGGGGTTTCTCCCTTTCTACACTTCTCCCAAACTTACAGAGTTGCTAGGGGGTTGGGTGGGGAAAGAAAAGCTTCTTGCAGACATCTCAACTATCTAGAAAACTGGGCGGAAGGAAGTTGCTTGCTTGCAGTGATTCCTAATTTCTTCCACCCTTTTCCAACCTGCATCCCCTCCAAGAAAAAAGGGAGTTTTTCCTCTTCTCCTTGCAGATGAACTCCCCAATGATTGGGGGAGGAAGAGATGGTGTGCAGCAGCAGCAGCAACAAGGGAAAGAGCAAAGCCGAGACGGGGCCAATGTGCAAGCAGCTCCAGTTGTCTCTCTCCAGGTGGTTGGACAGGCACTCCATGCTTCCCTCCTCCTCTCCCCCCATGGATTTGTGCCCAGAGCAGACTGTGCACCCCAAGGGTTGAGGACAAGGCAGTGTGGAGGCATGCTCCTCTGGTCTGATCTCACTACTGATTTCAGCGTCACAGATATGAGTAGACCCTTTGGGACTGCTGCAGTGCTACCCAGGGTAAGGAGAAAAGTTTTCCCTTGCCTTGGAGTAGTGCACTAGAAGACCCAGGGTACAATCCTAACCATTTATGCTGGCAAAATTCACTTATCTCCCCACTGATGTGGTGGTGTGGGGAGGTTGGCACATGAATGTGCATTGGCCTAACTCCTCCAGGAGTGTCACAGAAGTTTCCTGTGGAACTTTTATCATACCCCCAGGCCAGCCAGGACTTCTGCCAGGATTTATGTTTGTTGAACTGGGGACTAGGTTTGCAGCACCAAACTTGTGCTAGATACAGTGCAGGCTAACTGGCCTGCCTGTTCCAGTGGGAGTTAGAATTGTGCTATTAGTTCATTAACATTACTAAGCAGGTGAGCATGAATTTCATTTCAGAATCTTAAATGTATACATTGACATGTTTGCTGTTTGATAAATTTAAATGGAATTTATTGTAAAGAGATTTTGGCTGCAATCCTAATCCTCAATTAGGCCGGCCTAAGCCCTGGCACAAGTCCTGTGCTGATCTGGGGATGTCACAAAAGTGTGGTAAGAAACTTCTGCCCCACTCTTGGGGTGGAGGTTCAGGCCAGAGCACCGGTATGCACCAGCCTTCCCACACCACCATGTGAAGATATGCCAGGTGATTTATGCCGACTTAAATTAGTCAGGATTGCACATATAGTTTTTAAAAAAATAATCTTTGTCCTGAAATCACTGCCATGATGTTCATCTTTACACATAACAAACTCCTGTATTTGTGGAAGCCAGAAACTCTCAATAAGGGAGACTATGGACACAATCCAGAGCAAATTCAGCCTGCTCTGACCTAACTGCACTCTCCTAACTATTCTGTATCCAGAGCAGAAAGTTATGCTGAATCCAGAGAGTCAGGAAGCCTGGGCTGCCCTAACTGCTCCAGAGCATGCTAAGTAATTGACACAAGGGGAAGACTTGCTTCTGAGGAGACACCCCTCAGATCACACTGAACAAGGAACAGCTGTGGTGCCTACAGTGGTGACATGACTCTGCACATCACCTGGTGTGGAAGTCTGTGCGTCATCTCTGGGATGCGCGCCCCCCTACCTGGACTGCGCAGTCACCAAAGTTGGCGCCTGCGCAGTTGTTTCTGAAGCCAGCTGGCTTCAGAAAGAGTACTGCGCAGGCACCATCTCTGACACCTGCGCTGTACTTTTCTGAAGCCTTTTGGCTTCAGGGGAGACTGTGCAGGCGTCAGAGTTGGTGCCTGTGCAGTACTCTTTCTGAAGCCATTCAGCTGCCGCTCCGCCTCCTGAGTGAGGCCGAATGGCTGTGCAGAGGCGCGGACTTTCTCTGCTCTAAGGAAGTCTCCTCTGAAGCTGTTCGGCATGCTCAGTGTGTTTCTGCGCAGTGCACCTCAGATGGCCGTTCAGGCCAGCTCCTCAGACAAGTGGCAGCTTCTGGCTGCTGCTCAGCCTTGGAGCAGGCCTGAATGGGGGTGCTGATGCCCGGGGCCTGCCAAAGGACAGTCAAACTCCTCCGGCACATCACCCCATACGGAGCGCATCCCCAATGCAGCCCACACCAGCCGCACCAGTCTGGTGACGCCACTGGGTGCCTGCCTTATAAGGAGTCCCTGATGAGATGCCAGTACATTCTACAGTGAATACAAGGGGCTTCTTGGAGTGGCCTGCTGTATCCTGAGGTTTGTGGGCAGCCGTAGTTTGTTCCATATCCTGAGGTTGAGAGGCAGGGGTTGCAGCTAGGCTGGCCAAGAACTCAGATTTTTGGTCAACACTGCCATTCTTACTCGGGCCTTATCATGGACTGCTATGGGTCTACTCATTACTATATCTGCTCCTGAGGTGGTATAACTGGAAGAGGGCATTTCTGCCTTGGAAACAGGCTCTGGATACAGAGTAACTGCTCTGCCTTAGGCAATGCTAAACATGCCCTCAACTTGCCTCTCCTGAGCTGCTTAGGCTGCCCCAACTAGGGCAGAGCAGGTCCACCTCTCTTAGGGCACCCTATGTTGCCTTGCTCTGCCCTAAGCCTCTTCCAGACTAACTGGGCTGGAGCATCTTGCAGTTGCTCCAACCTAGTGTTAGATAGGGCAACCTAAGGGCTCTTATGTGGACAGATTAGTTGCTCTGGATTGTCCTGCCTGTCTTGACTGCATTAGAATAGGCTTGCTTGTTGGACCTTTAGAGGCATGCCACAATGTTAGCAGTATGACTTACCTGAGGCACTCTGAATCAAGAAGAAAACACATAATATCAGATAGATCTTCATGGCTGGTTAGGTTGGTTGGAAGACACTGTATACCAAAGGTCAGCTGAGATGATGATGGAAACCTCTTCTTATTTATATTTTCCTGGGTGGTGGCAGGTACTTGGACAGTTGAAAGAATCAAAACCTGTAATGCAATTTTGATCAACATCATAGGTCAAGTAGAAACTTTCTCAGGGCTGGTTTGAGGTTCAGTGAAGAAACTGTACCCACAATAATTTCTTTCTAGTGGCATCACTAGGGGAGGCCTGGAGGGCCCTGGGTACCACCTTCAGAGGGGATGACACAGTGGGGGGTGGGTGGGTGACCAAAATAACTAAAATTGTGATGTTCAAAATAACTCCCTCGGATCATATACTGTTGGATGCATATTTCCCCGCATAATCCAAATCAAAAAGCAGATTTGAAATATGTCATTCCCATCAAAAGTTATGCCCAAAAAACTAAATGCTAAACATAAAAAACTAAAAAAAAATGCATGGAGCCATATCACATCTTTTCTTCTGAGTAGGCAAATGTGCCTTAGCCTGTTGAAAAGGGCAAACTGAGAGGAATCCAACAGTCCAGAATGATCCTGATACTATGCATGCAGCCCCCACAAATCAACCCAGAAGGAAGTACCTTACAATTGCATTCAACCCCATGCAAAACAGAACTAACCCCCAAAACCAGAGTAACTACGGGAGCACGTAAGAGGCTTTGCGTGCACCCCTAGTTACTGCACCACCTAGAGAAAACCTATGAGTAATTCATATTGGAATCCAGAGTAAGTTGTTCTTACACTGGAGCAAGGACTCGCCATAGTTACTCTGGATTTTGCCCAAAGACTCCTTATTTCTGAACATTGGTCTCCCTACTTCAATGCAGTCAATCCAAAAAAAGGCCAGCGATAAGAACAGCGGTGAGTGCCTAGAACTCAGCACCAATACTCTTCTCCCATTTCAGTCAATAAGGGCACAAACCTAACCATTTTAGGCTGGCTTAATTCACCTGGCATATAACATCCGTGTTGGAGGTTAGAAGCCTGCACATGCCTGTGCACTGGCCTAACACCCACAGGAATGGAGCAGAAGTACCTTAAGGTACTTTTGTGACACCCCCAAGTCAGCACAGGACTTATGCATAACTGGAACTTCAAATTGCAGCATCAATCAAATAAATCAATCGTATTTATATATTGCTTTTCAACAAAATGTTCTCCAAGGTATTTACAGAGAAAATGAAATAGCTAAAGTCTCTGTCCCAAAAGAACTTACAATCTAAAAAGATGCAGAAGAACACCAACAGAAGGCACTAGAAAAGTGAGTGAGAAGGGCCAGTTATTCTGTATCTGCTAAATAAAAGATGAACACCCACTTAGAAGAGTGACTCTTGTCAAGTTAGCAGGAGTTAATTTGGGATTAAACTGGAACTGTAGTTGTGGATGCTACTCCCCAGGAGTTGAGGTGATCCAGACATTCAGAGCCTATACAGGGGACGGGAAATATTTTTCCTGACAGAACAGACAGTGCCAAATCTCAATGAGGACCCTTAAAATCATACCCTAACTGAAGATGGATAATGGTCTGGGATAATGGTCCTTGCACTTACCTGTACATCATGCCTGATGGCAGGAGATGTTCACTGTTGCATCCAGTTGTCCTGAAGAGAGGGACAAGTGGAGAATGGGTGTTTCTGCAATTCCACTATATATGATCCTGTGGCTGTTGCCTTGATTGGTTGTTGCAACTGGACTGATCATTAAGGGTCACCTGAACCTCTTGATTCACTTGTTTTTGGGATTCAGATTTTTATAGCCCAATGAGCTGCCTCAAAGTCCAATTCATTGTTTGCTGAACAGTTGGCAATAAAGGGAGAGAGGAACAAGAACAACTATCACCAGTGGAGAGGAAATTATTGTTGTCCTTATGAGGGTGATCAAGCATGTTGCAACCAGCTTCAGGAACTTGGAAAGGAACTGATTCTCTTGATCCCTATTAGGCTGGGTTCAGGCTCAAGTTAGAAACAATTTTAATGGCTCTGGTTGACAATCTGCATCCAGTGGCCAACACTGGATCAATATAGACAGCTTTTGGAGAGATTTAAAATGTATAAGAAAATGTATGGTTTTGAAGATGTCTTTATTTGAGAGTCAATTATGTCTAGAAGAAAAACATGGTATTACCATCAGTGGTGGGCCGAGCCTTCCCCAAGATCCAATTCGCCGGAAGTTGGGGGGGCAGGGTCGGGGACAGGGTCAGGGGGCGGGGCGGGGCGGGAGCAGGGCTAGAGGCGGACCCCAACCCCAGCGCACTGTGCATGTGCCAACTCCCGGTGCATGTGCCAACCCTCCACTTGGAGGAGACACACTACGCATGCACTGACCCCGGGGGATGGCGCATGCAAAGTGCATCTCCTCCAGTGCGTCTCCTCAGGATTGGTGTGTGCGTAGTGTGCCTCCTCCAGTTGGAGGAGACGCACTGCGCACATGCCAACCCTTGGGGTCGGCGCATGCGTAGTGTGTCTCCTCCAACTGGAGGAGACGCACTGCGCATGTGCCGAGGCCGGCACGTGTGCAGTACGTGTCCTCCAGTTGGAGGAGACACACTCGTCTCCTCCTGCTGGAGGAGGTGCACACCGTGTGCACCGACTTAGGCGCGTGCACTGTGCATCTTCTCCAGCAGGAGGAGACACGGGGGGAAAGATGGTGGCCGGCGCGAACCAGTCCACCCTCTTTTTCCTTTTCCTGCCACTGGTAGTTCACCAACGGCAGGGAAAAGGGAAGATCCGGTTCGGGTGAGTAGGCCCGAACCGGCATCTGCCCACCTCTGATTACCATGATTTATAAGATATTATTAAAAGACAAAACAGAAGAACAAGTTTAAGTTTGTATGATACAATGGGTGAAAAAATGTGGGCTGTAAAATATTAATGAAACAAAGGGAGGATTTATGGACTAAAAGACTAAAATTTACATTAAACATAAACCTTAAAGATAATTTCTATAAAATGATGTATGCTGGTTATAAAATGTATTTGAGTCCGGTTAAGCTAGCTAAAATTTCTAAAAAAGTTCCAAATAAATGTTGGAAATGCATGAAACAAGAAGGTACATTTTTCCACATGTGGTGGACCTTTCCCAAGGCGAAAAATTTTTTGGGTTCTGATTCATCAACAGTTGCAATTGATATTTAAAGTGTATATCATTCCTCCCCTTTCCCTCCAGCCAACCAACCCTGCGGTGCCCCTTGCCTGCCAGCACCTGCTCAGATACTCCTGAGAGACCAGCCTATGCATGTCTACTCTGGAGTTAGCCTATTACAGTCAATGGAAATTACTCCTATGTAAGGAGTAATGTAATCAGCACTTTCCCTCATATTAGGAAGTGCTCAACTGCAAATTTTTTAATGATTGGCTGAATATTATCTCCACAGAAAATCTCGGCCTTGGGCAAAACTGGGGACTGCAAAATGCCCCCCGAGCATGTCCCACATGTAGCTTACTGTATTATTGTTTCTGCAGTTCTAATTTTGCCACAGTACTCCATGCTTTTTAATGTTTTGTTCTGGACAGGATAAATCATATGTTATTACCACAAAAAAGGACAAGTTCCCCCAAAATGTAGGACACCCAAGAAAGATGTAGAACATGACAGAAGAAAAGCTGATATATATTGCTTTCATGTGATTAATTTAAAATCTATATTACTTATTAAATTTAAAACTATTGCATGTAATTTATTACATCTAATTTAATACATCTAAGAAGGTTGTATGCTTCCTTCTCACAAGGAAAAGGACAAGTTTTTTCCCAGGACACAAGGCTAAAAAAGAGGACATATGGTCACTCTGGTTCTGGAAAACAGAGGTGTCCCATTGCCTATGTACTGGGGTGATTCTGCCAGACTTACAGCCTGCTGCTACACATTGGTCCAAGGGATAGGAAGCATTGCACATACTATGGGGGAATGTCAGAACAACTGCCAATGCATCAAATAAGAGTGGGTTATGGGGGAGAGGCTGGACGTGTTTGGGCAATCTTGGATCAGTCCCAATTTCTCCCTATGTAGCTATTTAATGTTTCCACCTTATTCTAATGTTCTTGTGTGCCAGGATCTGAAGGAACTTCTTGCAAGGTCTGTTGCAGAACCAGGGCTCAAACCTGCCCAGACTAACCATTCCTTCATCATCTAGTATGGTTTGGATCTAAGAGTGTCAGATAAGCAGCGAAAGAGAGATACAGTTTTACAGTTAGCTGCATATTTATGTTGTATTACAAATGTTATATGAACACAATGCAGCTATTTGAGAGGTACTTGAAGGAGGGAAGACGAATGCTTTTCCAAAGAACTTTTACTATCAAAGCTGAAGATTTAAGGAAAATGCCTCAATTTTTTCAGTAGGGACAAAACACCCATATCCTCCATTCCCCATTTTGATTTATAATCTTGGGAAAATGAGATATTCTATACAGTAATTTCTTAAGGCTGTAAAATCCTAACTATGTAATCCTAACTGTGCCTACCTGGAGATAAATCCCAATGATTTCCAAAAAAACTACAGTAAATACCAGCAGGATTCCAAATCACAGCCTATTGATGGGTGTATTGCAGTCATTTGGTTTAATTTATTTTAGTTCATTTTTGTCCTATGGACAAAAGCTCATATGCACACACAGTGTTTTCATGCAGCCAAAGACCATTTGCAGTGTAAATCTATGCGATTTCCTCAGTAGTCCAATTCAGCTGGTGCACCAGTGCAGCTGCGATGCAGCCCCCAAGGAAAAAATATTCACTTAGTTCTAGGATGCTTCCCACTATGGACTCTCACTACAGTATGCAGTGCATGTCCCTGTGCATGTGCATTGGCACAGCATGTGCATTGGCACAGCTGCAGAAGCACTGAAAAATTGGATAGGATCAGCAGCATAGCTAATTACAAATACAAATACAAATACCTTTATTGGCATAGAATATACAAAAACATCCAAACACAGATTTAAAATAAAAATAAAAAGCAGCGCAATTCAAAGGATCTATAATTCTAAAATTAAAGACTATTGCTCCAATTTAGTCTTCAATATGGCTGATACAAAGATGGCTGTCTGTCTTATTAAGATGGGATCTGGTGACGAAAGCAGCTGTTTTAGCACCAGTCTATCGGGTGGGCGTGGGGTCTCTGGAAGGAAAGGAGTTAAAAACTTATTGCATGCTTCCACATGCAAGGAGCAATAAAAAAGATGTGTTCGATCGACTCCACTGCACCAGAAGAGCAGGAACAAAGTCTCTCCCTCATGGGAATGCCATTAAATCTGCCTTGCAAGACAGCTGAGGGGAGAACGTTGCAGCGGGCAAGAGTGAGCGCTCTTCTCAGATGCGGATTACCGAGCTGGAAAAGTTAGTCTAGCACTTTGTCGTGGGAAACAGGTAGGTGTAGAAATAGTGGCGCGCACACCTTGTTCGCCAGACTCTGAAGATTTTGGGTTTGAATGTCAAATAGCCTGGTTCTAATAATCCGGAAAGCTTCTGCCCTGGTAATCGAACCTAGTAAGTCAGACCAGACGCCGATACTCTTCATTTTGTCTTCCTAGCACTGAAAAGCCATGTGAGGGTCTTCTAGGAGAGGCCCAGAAGGTTGTGTTGGTCATTGGTCAGCCCTTGATTGAAAAAATTTTTTAGCCAGTAGTTAGAAACTCTCAGCCAGGCCTGCGTTGTAATCAATGATTACCCCGTATCGCAGGATGGAAGAGTATTACAACAGTGACTTTTAAAAATTCATTTTGAACTTTGACATCATTTTACTCCAAGAGACATGGGCTCCTGATAGTATAAATATTTCGGACTTTCAATCCTTCACCCTACCCACATACAGACCTAATAAGAAGGGCCACTTTAAAGCTGGTCTTGCCATCTTAATTAAACCTGCCTTCAAATCAGAACTTGTGACAACTTTTCAAAACCAGTGCAGCGTGATAGCTGTTAAATTGTCTTTCAATGGCCTGCTGTTAGTGATAATCAATGCCTACCTCTCGCCTAGCCTCAATCTTACCCAACGTACCCAACAATGGGAGCAGCTCACAGCCCTTGTGGGAAAACTGGAGGCAATGTTCCCTTCTGCTCAACTTTTACTTGGGGCAGATCTAAACGCCAGAGTGGGAGCGCATAGTGATATTTACTACAAGGCATTGGAGGCTGACCTAGTGGGCCAGTTTCCACACATCTGTTCTCATCAAAGATCATCCAAAGACAAACTTATGAACGAGGCTGGAGCTCTGTTGGCCAGACTAAGCATTCAATTAATCTGATCTGGCTAAATGGCCTTAACTGTTTCAACCAAGCCTCAGAGTTTACCTTTGTTTCTCCAGCAGGCTGCAGTGTAATAGATTATATTTTAATTTCGACTTCATTGCTTTACCAGGTGGCTGAATTTTCAATCAGTGATTTTAAAGTAAGCGACCATTTACCATTGATACTTCTTCTAGATCTGGACACACCCAGTCAACGGCCGCCAACAACAACCCAACGCGGGAAGGTAATTCTCCCCACCTTCAAGTGGAATAGTTCATCCTTGTCAAAAGTTCATTCTTTATTAAAGAGTCCCATATGCCAAGCATTCAATTCCTGTACATACATGGACAAGAACCCTATAAACTTCATTAAAACCTTTGAAGAAACAATTAGTTATATAGTAAACAATATTGCTCCTCCCCCAAACCAATCTAAAGCAAAAAATTTGCGGGCGTCTCCTAGTTGGTTCAACAATGAATGTTTATGCCTGAAAAGCTTAGCCAGGGAGCGCTTTAGAGCATTCAGAAGCTCTGACTCTAGAGAGACTCTACACTCTTATTTTGTGGCAAATGCCCAGCTTAAGGATGCTATAAATAAAAAAAGAACCAGCTATATGCTAGCACAATGGGAAAAACTAATACGAGCTACGAGGCAGAACAATTCAAGATTTTTCTGGAAAATTGTTAATGGAGCCTCCAGAACTGAACAAGGAACTCCAGGAACAATTTCTAACTATTGTTGGACTCAACACTTCTCCAATCTTTTTCATGACAAGGCTATATCCTTCTCCTCTGGGCCTATAATCAATATGACTTCTATGTCTGATTGGCCTCCAGTTTCTCCCGCATTGGTTAAAGAGATGATTCTGAGTCTAAAATCAGGAAAGGCAGCTGGAACTGATGCTGTCCCTATTGACTGGCTGAAAGCTGATGTTGATTGGTGGGCCCCAATTTTATCAGATCTTTTTTTCATCGGTTAACTGCACCGGTGTAATCCTGAGTAGTTGGTTGAAGTCTATTATAGTTATCTATAAAAAGGGGGACCCTACCTCCTTTTATAGGCCTATATTTAGCAATTATATATAATTATAATTTTATAGGCCTATATTGGCAATTATAGGCCTATAAGTCTTTTATCAGTGGTCGGGAAATTGTACGCTAAATTTTATTAATGTACCTTAATCAGTGGATCGCCCAAGAGAAGATCTTGGGGCGGAACAAATAGGATTTCGCAAAGACAGGTCCACGTTGAATCATTGTCTCATTCTCACCCATCTAATCCACAAGTATGTATTAAAAACCAAATCAAAAATGTATGTTGCTTTCCTTGACTTAAAATGTGCCTTTGACAGCGTGGATAGAAATCTTCTATGGTGCAAACTTGCTCAAATGGGAATAGACAACAAACTTCTATTCCTTATCCAAAGTTTATATACAAATACATCCTGCCAGGTGAAAACCTCAAGTGAGGGCCACCTAACTGAAAACTTCCCTACTAACAAAGGAGTAAAACAAGGATGCCTGCTTGCACCTATACTTTTTAACCTCTTTTTGAACGATTTAGCCTCTTTTTTGGCACCTGTTGAGAGCCACTCTCCTAAACTTGGGAGTCGCAGAATCCAACTACTACTTTATGTGGATGACGCTATTTTGATCTCGCGTTCTCGCATAGGATTGCGGAGACTGATGGACAGGTGTATACACTATTTAAGATTGAATAAATTACAGTTGAATTATGTCAAATCTAAGATTATGGTTTTCTCTAAGTCCTGGAAACCCTTGACCTGGAAATTTAAGCACCATGAGATTGAACAGGTAAAATCTTTTAAGTACTTAGGCATACACTTCTCTTATAATCTCTCCTGGTCCCCTCATCGGAATATAACTATAGCCTCTGCTAAAACAACATCCCATGCGATCACAAGGTTTTTCTACCATAAAGGTGGACGTTTCGTTCCCTCAGCGCTTAAGGTTTTCAACGCCAAGATCATGGTGCAAATCCTTTATGGAATACCGTTGTGGATTACAGCCCTCAATTATTCTGCAGAGCAATTACAAGCTGCTTTCCTAAGAAAAATCTTGGGAGTGCCCAACTGTGTCCCTTACTCAGCATAGCTAATGAGGTGCAATGGTACCAGCTGCACTTGGCAACAAAGTTTCAGGGGGCAAATGATTTGATTTGAAAAAAGTTGAACTTGACAGATCATTGAAATTCAGTGACAGTTCATGAAAATGAAAAATACTACTGGCTTATATATGTAGAAATAATACCATCATGTTAAAAATCATTGGGAAGGTGTTTTAAAGCATAATTCAAAGAAACAAACTGCATTGGAAAATCTGTATTCTATAAAATGTTGTGCCCAAATGATCAGAAAATTGAAAATATCAATTGCGTATGGAACAAAAGGTGGATTTCTTTAATTCAAAACTGACCTATCAGACTGATTGTTCTGGGAACCAATGAGTTGCAATTATGATATAGCATGGAATTAATAAAGTGTTACTATAATTCAGTTTCCATTTCCGTTCAACTTCCTGTGCTAATTGGGTAAAAAGGGACTTATTGAAGTGGTGCTTCTCTAATATTTGGCAGGGAAAGAATAAAAATCATTCTTTACCCCAGAACAGTGTATAAAACAGTGATTCTCAATATTCCTAACACTGTGACCTCTTTATAAGTTCCTCATATTGTGGGGACCCCCAACCATAAAATTATTTTTATTGCTACTATATAACTGTAATTTTGCTACTGTTTTGAATTATAATGCAAATATCCGATATGCAGGATGTATTTTCATTGTTACAAATGAAATGTGTGTTCTATGCACACATTGAACACAATGGGATTTATTTCAGAGTAGGCATGCATAGGATTGGACCCTGAGGCTGTCAGTCAGCCCCAATGCGCGCGCAGCTACAGCCAGAGGTCTGGCAAGCCTGACCTGGCCCCCTGCACCAGGAGTCTTTAGGCGACCCCCAGGAAAGCTCTAGGCGACCCCCAAAGGGGTCCCGACACCCATTTTGAGAAACACTGGTCTAAAAGATAAGGGCTAGACAGTATCTAACCACTTTTTATTTTCAGTACTTAATTAATTAAATTTGATTTTGTTGTGGAGAGGTGGCTACAAAATATTCTTTAACCCCAGGTAGCAGATAGATACCTTAGTTATGGGATGGGGTAGCAGAGCAAGTGGTGAGCTGCTGTGGGGAGGAGGCAGGCAGATGGACTGCCTGGAGTCTGTCATTCAACTGATGGGTGAAACTGACTATGGGCACAATCCAGAGCACGTTCAGCCTGCTCTGCCCTAACTGCTCTCTCTTAACTATTCTGTATCCAGAGCAGAAAGTTATGCTGCATCCAGAGAGTCAAGAAGCCTGGACTGCCCTAACTGCTCCATAGCATGCTAAGTAATTGACACATGGGGAGGACTTGCTCCTGAGGAGACACCCCTCAGATCACACTGAACAAGGAACAGCTGTGGTGCCTACAGTGGTGACATGACTCTGCGCATCACCTGCAGTGATGGGCTTCAAATAAAATAACAACCGGTTCTCTGCCCATCTGGCAGCCGCTTTTAAATGGCTATTTTTAAACTTTATATGTCCTATCTCTTGTTAACAACCGGTTCTATAGAGTGGGTGCAAACCTGCTGGAGCCCACCACTGATCACCTGGTGTGGAAGTCTGTGCGTCACCACTGGGATGCGTGCACCCCCCACCTGTACTGCGTAGTCGCCAAAGTTGGTCACTGCGCAATTGTTTCTGAAGCCAAGTGGCTTCAGAAAGAGTACTGCACAGGCACCATCTCTGATGCCTGCGCAATACTTTTCTGAAGCCTTTCGGCTTCAGAGGAGATTGTGCAGGCATCAGAGTTGGTGCCTGTGCAGTACTCTTCTGAAGCTATTTGGCTGCCGCTCCACCTCCTGAGTGCGGCCAAATGGCTGTGCATAGGCACGGACTTCCTCCGCTCTAAGGAAATCTCCTCTGAAGCTGTTTGGTATGCTCAGTGTGTTTCTGTGCAATGCACCTCAGCTGGCCGTTCAGGCCAGCTCCGAGGACAAGTGGCAGCTTCTGGCTGCTGCTCCGCCTTGGAGCAGGCCTGAATGGCGTGCTGATGCCTGGGACCTGCCAAAGGACAGTCAAACTCCTCTGGCACATCACCCCATATGGAGTGCATCACCCAATGCAGCCCACACCAGCTGCACCAATCTGGTGATGCCACTGGGTGCCTGCCTTATAAGGAGTCCCTGATGAGATGCCAGTACATTCTACAGTGAATACAAGGGGCTTCTTGGAGTGGCCTGCTGTATCCTGAGGTTTGTGGGCAGCTGTAGTTTGTTCCATATCCTGAGGTTGAGAGGCAGGGGTTGCAGCTAGGCTGGCCAAGAACTCAGATTTTTGGTCAACACTGCCATTCTTACTCGGGCCTTATCATGGACCCCTATGGTCTACTCATTACTATACCTGCTCCTGAGGTGGTATAACTCTGAGGGCTGGAAGAGGGCATTTCTGCCTTGGAAACAGGCTCTGGATACAGAGTAACTGCTCTGCCCTAGGCAATGCTATACATACCCTCAACTTGCCTCTCCTGAGCTGCTTAGGCTGCCCCAGTTAGGGCAGAGCAGGTCCACCTCTCTTAGGGCACCCTATGTTGCCTTGCTCTGCCCTAAGCCTTTTCCAGAGTAACTGGGCTGGAGCATCTTGCAGTTGCTCCACCCTAGTGATAGATAGGGCAACCCAAGGGCTCTTATGTGGACAGATTAGTTGCTCTGGATTGTGCTGCCAGGTAGCCTGAATGGTGAAGCTAAAGTGGTATTGGAGCCTTTTCAAGATCCAGACATATGTACCAGACTATAAGGAAGGCTGGATGTTTCAGCAGGTGGTGAAAACAAATATGACTTCATATGAGGAAGGTGTTTTCTTTTTCAGACTCCAGACAGATTTTCACAAGCTGCTGTTACTCAAGAGATTTTTGGAAGACAAGAGAATTGAACATCCGTATTTTCCCTATTCGGTGATGGGGCCACAAGCCACTCTAAACCAGACTATCCAACCTGGCCTTTACAGACTATCCAACCAGGCCTTTACATGACTTGCACATGTGATTTGCAACTGAGGCAAGTATGGAAATAAATTTTGAGAGCAGAATTTAGCCTCAGAAAAGTACCTTTTTTCTTCAAGCGGGTTTTGAGCCCTCATGGCTGCAGCTTGAACCCTCAGGCTCAAAGTGTCTAAACCTAATTCCTTATGGAGCATTTGGAAGCTGAGTAAACCATATATTGTGAGGGTCAGTGAGAAAGAGGAGCTACATATAGAAATATGTATATACGTATATAAATTATAATAGTAATATACATATATAAATTATAATAGTAAGATCACAAGAGGGAGCTACAGCTTTATGGTGGATCTGATTTGTAATGGCAGCTCAGTCTCTGCTAAAATCAGCAGATATAGGAGTTACGGAGAGAAATTTCAGCTTACGCAGGAGCTGAAACTCACCTAAGCACCCCCTCCACATTCTAGGCAGGAATTTCTGATTCTGCATCCCACTGAAAATAGTACAGCTCAGACAGATAAATTTTGAGGCACATCCTGTTAAGGCCACGACATTCCTTTTCTTCCTGCAAACAATTATTCATTGTTTCCCACCACACCTGCAATATTGGCACAACATGGCAGCATTTGCTAGGCTCTGGATGTTTGCAAAACTTAATACATGTATGTGCATGCTCCCACAAACTCACATATACACACCATTTAAACTCAGGTCTAGTAACTGTTTGGTAAACAGAAGTAGAAGTCAAGATATTTCCATCTCTAACCACTAACTATTCTTTATTTGTGATGGGGAAAAGGAAGTTTTTTTTGTTTTTTATTCTTAAAACTAGCAAAATTTATCCACAGTTGTGGGAGTAAAATTTCAAGAATATTTATGGGCACTGCTGGGCACCTCTGGGCAGTGGGTGGCAGGCTGTGGAAACTGGTGAGCAATGGGCACTGCTGGGCACCAACAGGTACTGGCATCACAGGGTATCAGAGACAGTGGCAGGCAGTGGTGAGCACCGGGCATTCCTATCAGGCATTGTTGCACAGCATGGACCACTATAGACCATTGTGCAGTGGTGGTCTCCTACCCATGCACTCCCCATCCATTCACCATCCCCCATGCACCACACCCCGCATATGCACCAACCCCTGCTTGTGCACCACACCCGCCAGTGCGCCATTCCCCCCCATGCACCAGGCACTGGGCACAACTGCTCACCAAATCAATTCATATTTCTAGGTCCAGCAGTTGGGGCTGGATGTTAATCATTCAGTCTTCATTGTTAAATATAGGGATGAAAACACATTGCATTCTTTTCATTCTGTTAGGAGTTAAATTGTAAACATCTGTTAAGGAGTTTTAAATTTTAAACATTGTTATTTTTAAACATCTGTTAACTCTGTTAGGAGTTAAAATTTAAATTTTAAATTTTAAACATTTTAAACAAATTTTAAACTAGTGAGTGCCTACATCACAGAAGGAACTTCCCAAATTTCATGCTTCTAGGTCCAGCAGTTTTGGCTGGGCGTTGATGAGATAGTGATTAAGGTACATTGTGAATGAAGATGTTCTTTCAGTTTCATGTGTGAGTGAAACAGTGACATCGCTACAGGAGGCATCACCCAATGCAAAGCCTGGCAACCCAGACACTGGGTGCTGATGTGAATCAGCCTGTCACACCTCACTTCCAGATTGCTGAACATTTGCTTTTGGAGGGAGGAGAAGCCAACCTTGGTGCACCAGGTGTAGATGTATATGTCAGTGTGTATTAGATCTGGCTGCAGTGGGCACTGCTGGATTTGCTGCTTGTTGTTCTTCAAAGACAATTGAACTTCCTTCCAGCTGGGCTGCAGCATATCTGAGGCTTGTGTGAGTGGCGCAGGAGCTTTATTGTGACCCCCTTACCATACTCCAGAAATGCTGCACTCCTGCTCCCTATTGCTATACTACTAGTTTGAAGAAACTGCAAAGTGCAAGATAAGGAGGAAAGTTATTAACTTTCTGCTTACTCTTAACATGGGAAAATTACCATAGATCATTGTAAGTTGCATTCAGGGCAGGCTGAAGAGTGGCAGACTTGGAGTGAAGGTTGCTCTCGCTCTGCTGCCATCTCAGTTCCTTCAAACTACCACTGATGCAACACACATCCCCTTGAATAATGTGTTCGCTGCTCCTATTAGGAAGACACCAGCATTGCCTCTACACATTTATTTTCCTTAGAGGAAGTCTTCAAGTTGCAACTTTTGCAGGTGGAAAGTGGGATGTTAACTACTGGCAAGAAGTGGACACTGAAAGATGTCACTCTCAGAAAACATTACTTCACGGACCATTGGTTGTGCTCCCCACACAGTTTCTTTTGTTCTTCTCCTAAGTTTACCATCTTTCAGTGCCACAGAGGCTGCAGTGACATTCAACCATGAAGACCTACCAACTGGCTTTTCTTCTCCTCTGCCTTCTGTTGCCAGGTAAAATGAGTGGAGACTCCTCTCTCCAAGTGGCAGGGAGGAGTGTGAAAACCTTCAGGACCATTTAATCAAAAGAGGAAGGCTTGCCTCACCACTTCCATAGCATTGTTACCAAGCATATTTTTAGAACATATGTAACATATGTGGTGGGGAAATCTACTTGCAAAATGTCATACAAGAAAGGGGAGTGAGGTTAAAGGTGCAGTAACAGAACTCTTCTGGTATGGAAACTGGAAATAATTTTTAATTGTTTCTATAGGAGACTGGAAGTCATACTAAAGCTTGAAAAAGCCCTTGGAAAGGCTTCAGAATGCCTTAAAGGATGAAAAAGACCTAAACTGCATTCAGAGGCCCCCACAAAATTAGATGGGGCCCTGCAAAAAGTGTTTTCAGTTGAGCCCTGCAGCTCCTAAAGTGGGCTGAGATGCCACATATGGAGTATTGCACCCAACTCAGTTTAACAAATGTAAAAAATTGGAAACTAGTAGAATGAACCTGCTGTTGTGAGACTAAAATTTTAAGAATATTTATGGGCCTGGGCCTGGCTAGGCACCAGGAGGCAGGGAGTGGGCACTAGTGAGCAATGGGCCTCAGAGTATATCAGGGGCAGTGGTGGGCAGCAGCAAGCAGCAGCAAGCATTGGTCATTTCTACTAGGCATTGTTGCACAGCAGGGACCACTGTGCAGCATTGTGCAGTGGTGGTCCCCTAACCCCCTGTACACCATCCCTGTACACCATCCCCCATATGCACCATCCCCCATATGCACCATCTCCTCCCCCCCGCCCTGTGCACCAATCATTGGACACAACCGGGAACCAAATCAGTTCTTAGTGAGTGCTTACATCACAGAAGGAATACACTCCCATAAAAAGACTGACCATAGGAAATATGGCTCTTTAACTGGGCATTCAGTTAAGAGCCCCATTGCCCAGAAGTAGCATGCATTGTGCAGTCTAAGAAAAGCTTTCCACCACCACCACTTTTCCCTTTCCCTTGCCTGCCCTACTGGGGTAGAGATGCAGGACCAGGAGGAGTGGCCTCCTCCGCATTGTGTGTGGGCTTGCTGCAGCGCCCTCCACGCTGCCCATTGCCACCATCTCCATCATCTGTGCCTGCCCAGTGCCTGGCAGAGGAGCTTACCTGGGCCTGCCTGGGCAGAGAGGAGCCCCAGCGCCTAAGCACCAGTGAGGTGCTCCCTGCCTGTCTGCCTACCCAGCCCCAGTGACAACTTCTGGTGCCTGGGTGATTATAATTAAATATATTATCCTCACCCATCTATTTGTTTAGCTTTCATTTTAAAATGAAATTTGAAATCCCACATTTGTCCTATATTTTTTGGATGTCCTACACGTTTTTAACATGTCAGGAATTTTGCTTGAATGTCAGGAATTTTGGGGGACCTTGTCCTCTTATTTGGGTTCAGACATCTGGTCACCCTGTCCCCAAATTTCATGCTTCTAGGTTGAAGGGTTGAAGGGATGTTGATCAGTCAGTCTTCAATGTTAAGTATAGGGACAAAAACATGTTGTACCCATTTCCAGCACCTCAGGTGTTAAATTTCTAAAAATTAGTTCTTAGAGGGTGCTCCCATCACAGAAGGAATACCCTCCTAAAATTTCTTGCTTCTAGGTCAAGGGATTGGGGCAGGATGTTGATCAGTCAGCGATTCTTCAGTGTAAAGAATAGGGACAAAAATGTGCTGTGCTCCCTTTGCAGCCCCTTCCGGTTTGAATTTCAAAAAATTGGATCTTAGTGGGTGACTTTATCACAGGAGGAACACCCTCCCCAAATTTCATGCTTTCATTTCTGGTGGTTTTGACTGGGAGATGATGAGTGAGTGAGTGAGTCAGTCATTTTTCAATTATATATATATAGACTAGCGAAAAGTGTACCTGCGTTGTGGGAGTAACATTTCTCCATACAACATCCCCCCATGGCGCATCAACACCCATGTGCAACTTTCCCCCATGCACAACTTCTCCCCATGCGCAACTTCCCCCATGCGCATCATCCCCATGCGCAACTTTTCCCATGTACATCATCCCCCCTGCGCATTATCCCCCCTGCGCAACTTCCCCCATGCGCATGATCCCCATGCGCATGATCCCCCATGCGCCTGATCCCCCCATGCACATCATCCCCCATGTGCATCATCCCCCATGCGCATCATCCCCCCATTTGCAACTTCCCCCATGTGCAACTCCCCCGCATGCACATCATCCTCCTATGCACAACTTCCCCCCATGCACAACTTCCCCCCATGGGCAACTTCCCCCATGCGCATCATCCCCCATGTGCATCATCCCCATGCGCATCATCCCCCCATTTGCAACTTCCCCCATGCGCATCACCCCCATGTGCATCATCCTCCCATGCGCACCTTCCCCTCATGCGCATCATCCCCCCATGCACAACTTTCCCCCATGCGCAATGTCCCCACACGCAACTTCCCCCATGCACAACTTCCCCCCATGCATGTCATCCCCACACGCGCATCATCCCCATGTGCAACTTCCCCCATGCACATTATCCCCCATGCGCAACTTCCCCATGCACATCAGTCCCCCATGCGCAACTCCCCCATGCGCATCTTCCCCCATGCACATCATCCCCATGTGCATCATCACCCATGTGCAACTTTCCCCCATGCGCAACTTTCCCCCATGCACATCATCCCCCATGCGCATCATCCCCCATGCACAACTTTTCCCATGCGCAACTTCCCCCATGCACATATCCCCCATGCGTATTATCCCCCCATGCGTATCATCCCCCCATGCGCAACTTTCCTCCATGCGCATCATCCCCCATGCACAACTTTCCCCATGCGCATCAGTACCCCATGTGCAACTTCCCCCCATGTGTAGCATCCTTGCCAGTGCAACCTCTTCCTCTGAACAATATTCCTCCTGTGCACCAGGCACCAAGCACCAAATTGGCTGGATGTTGGTCAGTCTCCCATGTTAAATATAGGATAAAATCACGTTGCCCCCTTTTCAGCCCCTGAAGGGTTAATTTCTCCAGATGGTTCTTGGTGGGTGTTCAGGTGACAGAAGGATCCCTCCCAGAATTCCATGCTTCAGGCCCAGCAGTTGGGGAGGAATGTTGATGAGTCAGGAATTTTCAATGCAAAGTATAGGGAGGAAAACACTTTGCGCCCCTTTTCACCACCTTCCGGTTGGAATTTCCAAAAACTGGTTCTTAGTGCCCCCCTCCCTCACGGAAGGAACACCCACCCCAAATTTCACGCTTCTAGGCCCAGCAGTTTTGGCAGGGCAATGATGAGTCAGTCAGTCAGTCAGTGAGTGTGTCAGTCAGTCAGTCAGTCAGTGAGTGACTTTTCTCTTTTATATATATAGATGGGATAGGAAAGGTGCAGAAGAAAGAGACCAAAATTATTACTGGGCTTGAGCACTTTCCTTATGAGAAAAGGCCGCAGCATTTGGAGCTCTTAAGAAAAATGGTGGGCAGACACGATGGAGGCTGCAATCCTAATGCCCATTTAGGATGGCATATGACACTGCAGAAGTCCTGTGCTGGCCTTGGGGCATTGCAAAAGTGCCAAAAGGCACACACCACACCACCATAGGTACAAGGTGTGGGTGAGTTATGCCAGCGTAAATTGGTTAGGATTGCGCCCTCATAAGTACTGAATTACAGTAGCCCATCTTATTATGTTTTTAGAGGATGGAATGAGATGCTTGTCACAGCTCCAGTGAATAGACAAATAAATAAAGAACTCACTGCAAACGGACCAACACAACTTGAAATTGTGCCTCAGAATTTCAGGGAATCACATGGACTGCATGAGAAATGCTTTCAACCCAGAGGGATCAGATATTCTTTACAATTTCTCTTTTGCCTTTAAAAATTATGTTTTCAGGATTTATCCAAGCCAAGTATAGAAAATGCCAGAGGAGTGTTTGCAGGAGAGTAGGCTGTTTCAGGGATGAAGCACGTTGGGGACTCTGCCATGACCCGAAAAAGATCCGCTGCTGTCTTTGGTGAGCTGATTCCTTTCAAAAATGAAAACATATTATAATTCCTTTATAATAATACATCATAAAAAGTAATTATAAGGGGGAGACTAAGGAGGAGGCAGCAGGGGGTGGGTGGGAGGTGGGCAGAAGGCAGTGGAGGTGGGCAGAGGAGAATGGGAGACAGAGCCAGTCTACACTCTTATGTCAGATCTTGACTCTGCATCCTGAGCAGCCAGGAACAGCTTCTTGCTGCTCTGGTCTGCTCAGACTTAGGCCACCTCTAGAAGTGACCCATGTGTGAGTAGACCCTATAGAGGCTGCATAAGCTCTACCACTGGGAAGGGATCAAGTCTTCCCTTCCCAACAGTAGCATGGTAGCAGTCTCTAAACTTGTACTGGATAAAGCACAGGAATGGCCTGTGTTAGGACTGTGCTGCTTATCTTTATCAGCTCCAAGGAGGGCTGGCAAAGACCCCTGTCTAAATCTCCTGGAGAGCCACTGCTAATCAGTTTTGATTATGCTGAGCTGATTCCATAGTACACTGATTTTTCAATCAGTTGCTGTGGCACACTGGTGTGTCGCAAGTGGTCCGCAGGTGTACCGTGAGAGATTGGATAATTTATTTATTTAATTAAATAAACATCATTTATTAATAGGGTTATTGAGGAATTGAACCCTCCACCCAAAGCATTGTATGTCTTGTCAATTGTCCAAAGATCAATGGTGTGCCTTTATAATTTTGGCACCTGGTTGGTGTGCCATGAGATGAAAAAGGTTGAAAACCACTGCTGTAGAAGAAAGATGGGATGGAAGGGAAGCCCTACGAGGAAAGGTTGGGGGAACGTGGGATGTTCAGCCTGGAGCAGAGGAGGCTGAGGGGAGACATGATTGCCCTCTTCAGATACCTGAAGGGCTGTCATAGGGAGGAAGGGGCCTATTTGTTCATAGCTGCTTCTGAAAGCAGAACTAGAACCAATGGGTACAAACTGCAAGAAAGGAGATTCCGGCTGGAAATCCGGAAAAAATTCCTGACGGTGAGGGCGGTTCGGCAGTGGAACAGATTGCCAAGGGAGGTGGTGGACTCTCCCTCACTGGGGATCTTCAAGCAGAGGCTCGATGAGCACCTGTTGGAGATGCTCTAGGGGGAATTACTGCTGCAGGCAGGGGGTTGGACTAGATGACCTACTAGGTCCCTTCCAACTCTATGATTCTATGAAAGCAGCTTCACATGGTGGTGAGCATGATTCAGTAGCGGAGGTTGTGCTTTGCATGCAAAGGATATAGTCTGATTAGGCTACATAGTAAGAGATCCCTTCAAATCTAAAATGGTGCTGCATGTGATATTAAGACAGGATCTTGAGATTTCAGCTGATAACATTCTCCTCTTTGCTTAACTCCTAGGATAAGGTACTCAGATCCTGTAATGGAGGAAAGTGAAAGTGACATTCAAGAGGATTTCTGAAATGTGCCAGTCTCTTCCCCCAACACAAGTTCTTTCTTCAAAGCCAGTAGGAGATCCTTGTGCACTTTAATCTTCTAGAGGGACATCCTTCTAAAGGAAAATAAAGTACAGTGGTACCTTGCTTAAAGAGCGCCTTGCATAGAGAGCGTTCCACTTAAAGAGCAAAAATTTCTGTGTGGTTTTGCTTTGCTTAAAGAGCATTTTTTGCAGAAAGAACAAAAATTTCTGTGTGGTTTCACTTTGCTTAAAGAGCATATTTTCACATAATTGGCTGGGCTCCCTGTCCTTCTCCCTGTCTCTCCCCAGCAGTGGCTGGGCTGAGGGAGTGAGGTGGGACTTTCTCCCCCCCTGCAGTACATGGAAGAGACCAGCAGGGAGAGTAGAAGAGCTGAAAAGCCTCTTCATCAGGGGAACAAAGATGGCTGCTCTTCTCCTGCAGCCAGAGAACGTGGTCAGCCCAGCTTATGCAGCCTCCATAAGGTAGGAGGGAATACTCTTCAGCACCCCCTCTGCAGCCCCATCAAACAGACCCCTTGCCCCCAAGGAAGCCCCCCTGCATGGACTCCTTTACAACCACCCCTCTGCCCCCCACTACCTTCCCTGCCTGCACTTTTCCTTTCCTGTGAGTAAGCCCCAGTGTATTCAATGGGGCTTGATTCTGAGTAGACAGCATAGAATCTTGCCCTTCTGATGTTGCTGTGCATGCAAAATGCAGCATACATACTTTCCTGTGAGTAAGCCCCAGTGGATTTAATGGGGCTTGATTCTGAGTAAACAGCATAGGATCTGGCCCCTTTGCTGTTGCAGACTGCCTATCTAGTTTGCATAGATAGATCTCACACTCAGAGAGAGGTTCCTTGTAAAAGTTGCTCAGAAAGACACCAGTGACTGTTACTGAAAATCAGTCATCCTTGCCTGATTTTTTCTTTTCTACTGTACAGAATATTACAGTGTTTTATTACAGTAATTGTGGTCTGTATTATATTATAGTGTTTTGAATTCAATTCCAGTGTTTTATCATCTTTTTTACATCCAGTTAATATTTTATATGAATATTTTGGGGGTTGTGGAACCAATCATCTGAGTTTCCATTGTTTCCTATGGGAAAATCTGCTT
The DNA here is from genome assembly GCA_030015325.1 of Cryptoblepharus egeriae. Taxonomy (NCBI): domain Eukaryota; kingdom Metazoa; phylum Chordata; class Lepidosauria; order Squamata; family Scincidae; genus Cryptoblepharus; species Cryptoblepharus egeriae. The sequence goes on from JAREYC010000001.1 coordinate 234,572,298, forward strand.
CACTTAAAGAGCGTTTTGCTTAAAGAGCATGCCTCCAGAACGAATTAAGCTCTTTAAGTGAGGCACCACTGTACCTCTTTTGTCAATAAAAGCAAAGCAGATATCTGGGTGAAGTAGCAATGGAAGACATTTGCATTCCACCTTTCCAAAAATGTTTGGAAACCCCTGCAAGGGCAGATGGGGGTCTTTCTTCCTTTGGCCTTACCTAGGCTTGCCATATCACTGGAAAAACCAGGTGACACCCAGGTCTAGGCTCATGACCTGGCCAGGACCCAGGATCTGGCAAGCCTAGTAGCAGTGATAGGCACTGCTGCTGTAATTCCCCAGTCCAGCGACGGGTAAGCAAGCCTGATGCTGAGCTAGGAAGGCAGTGCACAGTCATGAACCTTTGCTCATGCCTGTGTGTTGTGTCCTCAGCTTCAGTACTGGAATGCTGCAAAGCTGGGAGGAGTGGGTGGGACAGGAAGAGGATGATCCAGGACAGAAGGAGGCTGACAAAGTCACACTCCTTCAAACTCCTTTTGTCCTGCCCAGTTCTGGGGTTGCCAATTATGCAACCCTATCCTTACCATTGTTTTGATCCTGATCCTGCCTACACTATACTCATTTTCAGGTCAAAAAAAGCCTTTAAAGGCAATTGGTTATGTTGTTTTTCTTTCTGTTAAGAAGACCCCAAATCATTCTCTTTTAATCAAGTGAAATCATGTAACTCTTGATTTTTTAAAAATGCACATCCTCTTTCATCAGTTCAACTCTCTAAGCTAGGTGATCATCCACATTTGATCCATGCCTTGTAGCTCACTGTGCTGTGCCATTTGGTCTCAGTCCCTCAAACATCGTGGAGGGCTTTTTCTGAGCAGGGGTGAACTCTAATGCACATGCAAGTCAATGCACATTCATGAGAATTGAACTCCTTGCAATGGACAGCTTGCTATTTCATACACATTGCAGCTGGTGGATACATGCAAATTTCTTTCTTTAAAGAATTTACACCCTGCCTTTCTACCACATGCAAGGGCACAGAAGGTCAGTGGCATAATGATCATGTAGCCCGGTGCAAAGCTCAACATGTTACCCTGGAAGTGATGTCACAACTGGAAGTGAGGTCATCTCCAGGTCATTTCCAACATGTCGTTGGTCTGTGGAACTCCTTGCCACAGGAGGCGGTGATGGCCAGGGTGACCAGATAACCAGAAATGCCTGGAGACTACCAGAAAAGGGGGGTCTAACCGGAAAGGGAAAAATCGCCTTTCTCCAGAATCCCCAGGGCATTTCCCTGGCCTTTTAAAAATGTTTGTGCACATAGTTCTGGTCTATCCAGAGCAGGAAACCAAGAGTCAGGACCAGGAGGAAGTCCCTCCCCCTCCTGGTTGGCCAGCCTCACGCTTTCCTGTTTCCCAGTCTCCCACCGACCTCCCTTTCCCATTTACCTGCCTCTCCCACCTTCCTCCCTCTCACACTTACCTCCATCTCACTTGCATGGGTTCTGTTGCTGCAAACTGTTTTGAGAGTATCATGCATGTCTGGGCCAGAATCATGTACGTTAAAGTCAGTTGCTGTGGGTTGTGTTGCTGCAAACAGCTACAAGAGCATCTTGCATGTCTAGCCCAGAATTATGTATGTTAAACTTTGTTAAAAATTCCTGACGGAGAGGGCAGTTCAACAGTGGAACAGGTTGCCAAGGGAGGTGGTGGACTCTCCCTCACCAGGGATCTTCAATCAGAGACTTCCCAAGCACCTGTTGGAGATGCTCTTGGAGGATTTCCTGCTACAGGCAGGGGGGTTGGAATAGATGACCTACTGGGTCCCTTCCAACTCTAGGATTCTATGATTCTAAAGTAAGTTGCCATGATTTGTGTTGCTGCAAATTGCTATGAGAGCATCTTGCATGTCTGGGCCAGAATCATGTATTTTAAGAAGGGACTGGACAAAGTCTTAGAAGAAAGGACCACCACATGCTAAAAGCCATGAGGGTTGTGAGTAGAGGTGAATAGCCTCAAAATGCCAGATGTAGTGAAGGGCACCTTCCCCAAGAAAAGCCTCAGGCCAGGAAACTGCTTCTCAGATCTATGCCAGCTATTTCACCACTGCAGATGGAAGACTCTCCCCTGTTGGCCTTTGAAGCTCAACACAGAGGGTAGGATCCAGAGTAGCCCCTCACGGACTGGTTTGTCCCCTGCACCCTGCCTCTCTTCTCACACTGAGAGTCTGCAGCATCACCTGAGGCTCTTACTTGCTTCCATGCGGCTTCCATCCGATGCTGTGCCCAGTTCCACTTGGGTCCTTTTGGAGTATCCCCCCCTCTCACTTTCAGAGCCATTCTTGGCTGTGTGAACAAAGCAGAGGCCTTGCTGAAACACATTTCTGGTTCATGTTCTAGGGTGAACCTTCAGTGTATATGAAATGCTGATCAAACTTGTTTGACCTGACTTTTGTTCCATGTGAAGGCAACCTAATCTCTTGTTGGTGCATCCTGCATTGGACACATTTTTTCACTGTTCCTGGTTACATTTTATCTCACCAGTCACCCCTGCGTTGGTTGGTAGAGGCTGACATCCCTCAGTCACTTGACTTGAGAGATTGGTTCTCCAGAAATAACCAATGTATCATTATTGTTTTCCCTTTTCTTGCAGTTGACATGTTCACACCTGAGTGCCATTTGCTGAACCATAAAGTCAGCTTCCTAGTTTGGTATGAGCTGTTGACAAGGACAATTCTAGGCAGATATCTTAAGCGATGGTCAGGGGGTATCTTGGATATGGTGATACTGGATATGGATACATATGGTGATATGGATATGGATATGTCATTGGTGCCACTGGAGAGGGAGCGCCATGTGCAGACTTACAGGGAAATGAGCAGTAGCAGTGGTATCTCCATCCACTGTACTCTGAGCAGCTTTCAGCTACTCCATAGGGGATGCTGGTGGCTTTACATTCCTGTTCACATTGTTGCAGACGCTCTACACCCTGGACCCAACTTGTTTGATCTTCTTCTTCAGGACTCTAATAGGGGACTCTGTACACTAAAACATCGAGGCACAAGGACAGTTTTTTTCCTTGTGCCATTAAATCGTTGAACTCATAAATATGCTGAGGTGACTATTGAGTAAATGTCGAGGCAGTGTTTTAATTTCAACTGAATGTTCTTATCTGCTTTTTCTGCTGTATCCATTGTTTATTGTTTATGAGTTAGTGCTAGTATTTATGTAGCCATGAACCGAAACAAAATTCCAAGTATTGTATTCATACTTGATTGATCAATCTGTCTGTCTGTCTGTCTGTCTGTCTGTCTGTCTGTCTGTCTGACAGTGCTGGGGAGGAGGAGGCAGGTTTTCCCCAAATTTTCTGTATTTTTTTAAAAGCTTATGCATGATGTCACTACCAGTTGTGACATCACTTCCAGGGCAACATTTTCAGCTTTACACTGGACTACGTGATCATTAGCTGTGCGACTGCCTGCAAATATCACAACTGTGCTACTTATTGAGGTTTCATGTTTGGCTCCATCTACGGGGTGTTGTTATTGTCCATCAATTCATAAAGATGGATACCTAAATTGTATCCCTTATGCTAAGTTGAAGCAACTGCCTGTTTCTACATTTTCTACCAGTTGTGTCCCCATTTTGCTTAATTCCTCATCTTTTGGATTTTAAATAAACTAGCTATTTCATTCCTAGCCTGCCTAATCTATGCCCATGCAGGATGTTGTAAAATATGATCACTCTTACATGCTACTGTCATCTTGATTTTAAATAAGAAGAAATGGGACTATGTGTAGTTTTGGAAGGAGCCTTCTCTGCCTGGTTCCTTTGACCTCAGGAGTGGCAGCAGCTAACAGATTCCTCCTCATTCAGCGGATGACCATCTGGAAAAGGAAAAAAGTCTGATCCAGTTTCTAATCTAGCAGATAAGAAAGAAGGAATCCGCTTCCCAAGTTCTCTTCCAACAGTTGGAAAGGAAATGAAATACTTTGCCCCTTTTTGTTTTATTGTTTGTATACAGAAACATAACAACATGTATGCTATTGCTTTGCTTTCATTTGGAGTAAAAACTCAATGCATTGTGACCAGATTGGGAAGTGTCTTTGCTGGCAGGTTCAGGAACAGCAGATGATTTTCTTTCGAAAGACTGATGCAAGTACTGGGCCCATTAGATTGGAAATAAGGAAGAAACTCATGTTCTAGGAAGAGATTGGTATCATTTAAGAATTCTCTGCCATGCCAGGATTTCATTGACTGCACTCATCTGTCAAATGGAGGAGAAAAGAACAAGAATCACAGACTGTATGACTACAATTGCATAGATCAGATTATCTGAACAGCAATTTTGAAGAAATAACTTTGAATTTCTCAGTTCAGTTCATGGAACTTGAAAACCTCACTGTAGGTTTTATCTGTTATTTTCAAATTTGAATTTTTAACTGTCCCCTCCTTATTTGGCCACAAATCCCAATGCTGGATGTTATAATGTCTATGTAGAGCATGGAGGGATATCAGGCCAGTGAGCAGACATGTGCTGGACTCGCCACACCTCTCAGCTAAGTTCATTGCATTCTGTTTATATTACGCATCAAACTGTATATAACATGGAATTATTCCTACAAATCACAATTTTAGCTATTTTGGTGACTAGTGATTTCACTCCCTCCCTAAGATTGACACACTACTAACACCTTATTGATTTCATGCTCTATGATAATAGCATCTCATTAGCTCTTTGAACCCTGAATCAAGTTTATCTGTTTTAACATAAGAAAATGTGCTTTTCGTTCCATGTACTTTTTGTTGCATTTTTGTTTTCTGGTTTTTTGGTCATATATTTTTATAGAATTCAGATATTTTTCTCTGGTTTGCTTCATTACATTCTGCTATAAATCACACATTGGACGTTATATAACATGATTGCATTATTCCTAAAAATGGTGATATTGATCACTAGTGGTTTCACCATCCCCGGTGCACATCACACATCCCCATGTATGTCACCTGGTATGGGACTGCACACCCACTTTCCCCTAGAGACAACATTGTGGTCTGGCCCAATGCAAGTAAACCATGAATAGATTTTACCTCATCTTCACAACAGTAGATATTTTCGTATACTTGGCATATCACTTTTTCTGTTTTTGCACCAGGCTCACACTCAGGCTTGCATCTCCCTTTACAGAAAGCATAGGTGGGTTCTGGGAAATATATTTCAAAAATGTCAGAATGTTCTTCGAAGAAAAGTCATCTACAACAACTTGCAGTATTTTTAATCAATGAAGGTAAGTCATTATATTCACCTGAACTGGCAACAAGGGAATATTTCCAGCATCTACTCCACAGGCCAGGTGGTTCAGATACTACTAACTGGGGCACTGGGAGTGGAAACCCACCATCTTACCTGAGAAATGGAGCAGGATAAACAAGGCACCAACAAAGAAAAGAGTGAAGAGCTTCATGGCTGGACACTGGTGTTAAAGGCACAACAGAACTCGAAGGCATCCTTATTTATACGTTGATGGGAAGAGGGTGATGAGGAATGTAGAAATATTCACATTGAATCATCCTTAAAGAAAGCATTAGTGGAAAGAAGTCAATAAGAAACATACAAATCTTTGCCAAGGATCTTTAGCAATGGAAGAGTAACTGCTTTTTCGCCCATTGTCTAATCATCTATAAAGAAAGCACTAGATGTAATAATGTAAAAATACATTAAGGCTGCAAAGAGCACAACCTAAGCCAGTAATATGGTTCCAGAGCTGGACTGAAGGAAGAAAAGAAAACTCAGTTCCACAGGCCAAGAGGAAAATCACACTTTAATAGTCAGTGCAATCTCAATCTTGGCTATAGTCATGCCTGTTTCATAGGAAATATCATGATTCACTGCACTCTGCCTGCACAGATCATTTGATCCTGTAGCCAAAAGTTCAAGGGGAACATTTGTCCCTTGCTGTACCACTTATCATGGTCCAGTAACTGGCAATGATGTAATCATGAATTTGTGAGGCCGGACACAAAAACCAGCGAGCGGCTCAGAGCAGATCAGATTTTTTAGGAAATTTTGAGGGATTTTTCAAGCTCTGCTATGTGCGCTTCCTACTGCTGCTTATCTCATTTTGCTGGTCTTTCTTCAGGGTGTCAGGTGTCCCATGGTGTCCCATGAGTCCCAGTGGGCTTGGTGTCTCATGAGTACCACTGGACATCAACTGAAGTTGCATGGGTTGTATGAGCACCACAGGTTGACAAATACTGCTCTAGGTGATTTTGATTTGGAGATCACTGAGAAACCTTTAATAGAAATAAATATTTTAAAACTGGGTCACATGTACTTGCATACCTTCATTCTTTCTGCACTACCTGGCTGTTCCTTCTGTAATTTGTGGACTATTCATGCTGCCCCTTTAATACCAGTGGCGTTTCTACGAGTGCCCAGAAGGCACCCATGATCAGTAATCCCCAACTCCAGTGTATCTGAAACTATGGGTCCAGGACTCTTTCATTGTTTTTGGTGCATCTTCGGCCACCCCCAATCTATCCTTTTAAAGACAAGGTGCCTGCCATTTCCCAGGGTGTGACAGAGCCTTTCACGCTGTTTCTTAGGGGCACAAACGGCTACCTTGCATTGCTGAAAGAAGTGCCCAGTAGGTGAACAATGCCTGCCTCCTGGAAGTGATGCCGCCTCTGTTCCGGATGCTGCTTCCAGTAGCCCCAAAGCATTCCATGGAAACTTTTGGCATCTCTCAGAAGCAAAGCAAAAGGCTCCTCACAGCCTGGGATGCCTCCTTCCTTCCCCCTGTTTTTAAAGGGGAACAGAGCAAGCAGCCATACAGATATAGGAATGATTATGATGATGGTGGTGGTGGTGGTGTCACTTCAATCACTTCTGGGTCGGGAGGACAGAGCAGCAAAGGCAGAGGTGACCCAGGGTGGGGAAAAGCCCAGGATGCCTCTGCATTTATTCAACTATAAAGACGGTGCTAAATGGAAAGATGTGAGATGGATTCAGGTTGTAGAGATCTCAGCCTAGGTCTGTAACTTGGTTCCAGAGCCTGGTCCTTATGAATGTGCGACTTGCTTGCACAGCACTTCTGACACTGTGAACAAAAGACACCTGCTAGGAGGTATTATATGAAATATTTTCTTTTGTCTGACCTATTCCTCCCACTAAAATTGAATGTTGGAAAGATTAGGACAAAAGGAAATATTTCTTTACCTTGCTTTCAGACCATTTTCAGTCTCCTGGCTTCACATTATCCTGTAAGAAAATCAGCTCTATAGGCTTGTCCTTGGAACTGCTAGGCCTACTTTCTTTAAATCAGGCTAATAATACTCTGAAAACAAGGCTACTAGATATAGAAAAGCAATCCCTTTTTAGTGCTGCCTGCAAGTCCTGCTCCCCTCTTTATTTTAACTTGCCAGTCATGTATGGCAGGTGCTCTGAACCCACAGGACAGAAGACTTTTTAGGCTGGTTGGATGCAATGTGGAATCTTCCAATTTCTTGGTAGGAAGATTCAGTGGTATATCCAAAAAGGAGAGGTCATGCTTTTGCGGTTCCGGTGCAGTGGAATTGCTGGAACACATGCTACTGAAATGCATGCTTTCCCATTCTCTTTACAGACCAACTCTTTCCTGGCCACAATGTATGCTCTAACACTGATACGCCGTGGTTTTTATTATGTGACACTAATAAAAATCTTACTACATCATTAGTTCTATTTTTAAATCACTTTCTCCGGTGGCGCAAATCATTTGTGGCCTCTATCTCCTCTCCCTGACACTGTTTTTATATGTATCTATTCAAGTTATCAGTGTTTTAACTTATAGCTCCTCTCATCCACTTTTTAGCTAACTTGTATGTTTTTAAGTCTAAAGGTCTTGTATTAATGTTAACAAAGGTATGTGCTTGCCTGAAATATAAAATCCCCCTACTTCTAGGGTCTCTCAGGTAATATTTCCCTTTTTCCGGTTCTAAGGTAATCAACTTATCTATATCTGTTTTTATACATCTGTGTGTTTACTGTCCTGTTGTTTTATGCCAATAAAGGTTTTTGAATTGAACTGAAAGTATTTCTTTACCCAGCATGTATTTGGTCTGTGGAACTCCCTGCTACAGTATGTGGTAGCGGCGTCTAGCCTCAGTGCCTTTAAGAAGTCATTGGACAAACTCCTAGAGGAAAGGACCATCACAGGCTACAAGCTATGAGGGGTGTGTGTAGAGGTGAATACCTCAAAATGTCAGGTACAGTGTGGGCACCTGGATGCAGGTGTCATATGTTCTCCCTGGGGCATCTGGTGGACTGCTGTGTGATACAAGAAAATGGACTAGATGGGCTAGTCCATCCAGTGGATCCACTGATCCAGTGGAGGCTTTTCTTATATTTTTATGTGCTTTTCTTGCTTCTTCACCCCAGAAATGGGATGACTAATGAGTTGTGCCAGCCCAGGTTAGGTTATACCCTTAGTAATGAATCCTTAGAAACACACTCGTCCATATTAGAAACACACTTGTCCATAACTGAGATTAAATCCTGATAAGACAGAGGTTCTCCTGGTCCGTAAGTCCTCGACTCGGGTATTGGAATATCATCCTGTTCTGGATGGGGTTGCACTCCCTCTGAAGGAGCAGGTTCGCAGCTTGGGGGTTCTCCTGGATTCGCAGCTGCTCCTGGAGTCCCAGGTGGCGGCTGTGGCCAGGGGAGCCTTTGCTCAGCTTCAGCTGATCCGCCAGCTGCAACCTTACCTGAGTAGCTCGGATCTGGCTACGGTGACCCATGCCCTAGTGACATCGAGACTAGATTATTGTAGCGCTCTACGTGGGGCTGCTTCTGAAGACGGTCCGGAAGCTGCAATTAGTCCAGAATGCGGCGGCCTGTGTGGTTGCTGGGGCTTGTCGGTTCGACTCTATCGGGCCACTGCTTTAGCGACTACACTGGCTGCCCATTCGTTTCCGGGCTGAATTCAAAGTGCTGGTCCTGACCTTTAAAGCCCTAAACGGCTTGGGTCCTGGGTACCTGAGGGACCGCCTTCTTCCGTACAATCCGACCCATCACCTAAGGTCATCTGGGGAGGCCCTACTGACTGTGCCGCCACTTAGAGATATGAGAGGTGTGGTGGCCAGAGATAGGGCCTTCTCGGTGGTGGCACCCCGGCTTTGGAACTCCCTCCCCACTGAACTGAGAAAAGCTCCCTCAATACAGAGCTTCAGGCAAAGCCTTAAAACCTTTTATTTTAAAAAAGCATTTTAAATGGGGCAGAGGTGGGGGGGACAGTTGTTGTTTTTTTTGTTGTTGTTTTTAATTGTTTATTTGCTGTTTTTAACAAATTTTTTTATCTGCATGCTTTTTCTCAATTTAATTGTATTTTAATTATATTTTAATGGTGTTTTAATCTTTATTTATGAGCTATTTTAATGATGTTTTATTCCCTGTTGTCAGCCGCCTTGGGCTCCCCCTTGTGGGGGAGGAAAGGCAGGATATAAATTGATTAAATAAATAAATAAATAAATAAAATAAATATTAACTCAGAACCCTCTCTGATTACATAGGAGTCAGATACAAATTACAGATACAAATTTCAGATTACAAATTACATAGGCAATTTGAGCCAGAATTCAGCCCTGTCAAAGTCAAGTTCCATCATGGTGATCAATTCAAGACAGCAGATTTTTAATTAGCAAACAAAGAAAGCACAAAGGTCAAAAAGGTGCTGCATCTATTACTGATATAGCAAGATTAAGAAAAGCTGAAGTCATTGAAGAAAGTCCGAAGTCAGCCTGAGAGATTTCTTTGGGATATCCAGTATCAAAGCATGACCTGTGAAAGAGGAAAAAAGCTGTCAGTACAATTTTTATACTTCATTGTATTATATTTTATATGGCTGGTCAGTAGACTGTTAATAAAGAACTAACTACTTCATTGTCAAATATGTATCTAATAAGCAGGCATGTTTATGAAAACTCAGGCACTTTTTTGATAAAATGGGGAAAATAAATACAGTAATTATGAGGTGCATAATTCACTACAGGAATGGGACAACTGAAGAGTTGTGCCAGCCTAAGTTAGGTTAGGATTATACCCAGGCATGGGCCCAAGCTGGTTTGGGCCGGATCGCCCAAACCGGTTGTTCCCATGACCCCGCCGCTACCAAACCAGTAGCTGCGGAGTTGCCTGAAAACCCGGCGTAGCAGTTCGAACGCCAGGAAGAGGAGACACACTGTGCATGCGTCCGGGGTTGGCGCATGCGCAGTGCACCGGTGTTCTGTGCGCTTTGACATTTAGTTTTGCCAGCCACATGGCCACTGAAGTTTCTTTGGACAACGCTGGCTCTTAGGCCTTATATCAGGGATGCGCACTGCACCCTACAGTTAGTACAGCTCACAGGGAGTGGTGCAGAAGTGCCTTACACCTCTTTTGCAACACTCCCAGGCCAGCATGGGACTTGTGCCATGCTAACCAAGAGTTAGGGTTGCTCTGTCAGTTGTCTTGCTTTATCTAGTAAACCAACCGATTTATTTTAAAGATTTTCATGTTGTTTTTCTGTAGCTCAAATTAGCACACAGAAACATAAAATGTAGGGCACAATCCAGAGTAACTATGGCTGCAATCCTAAAGACACTTTCCTGGGAGGAAGATCCATTGGACACAATGGGTCTTACTTTGGAGTAGACATGATTAGAATTGTGCTCTATGGGGAGTCCTTGCTCCGGTGTAAGAACAATTTATTTTGGATTGCAATATGAATTTTCCACTTGTTTTCACTAGGTGGGGCTGTACCTACTGGTGCACGTAATGTCTCTTACATGCTCCTGTAGTTACTCTGGATTGTAGGGATAGTGAACACAAAACTATATAATGGCAACAGGTACTTTAAAACCAAGACAGTAATATAAAATGAATGAACAAAAATAAAAGTAAACACCTAAGGGCAGTGTTAAAACTCACTGGCAGTGACTTAAAAATCACCAAGCGGATTATCCTTGAATGCTAAGCAAAACAGATGTTTCTTAACCTATTGAGACTTTTATGATCTAGCCCAGGGGTGTTCAAACGTTTTGGCAGGAGGGCCACAACATCTTTTTGACACTCTGTCGGGGGCCAGAAAAATTATTTATATTTCAAATTTTAATAAATTCACATAAATTTACATATAAGATTGCATTAGAGACATTCCAAGGCTTGCCCGTGGGCTGGATGGAGGGGTCTTGCTCAGGGCCACATTCAGCCACAGGGCTGGGGTTTTGAGGCCCTGATCTAGCCAATATTTTGGCAATGTGTTCTCCAGCAATAAGAGCATGGACCTGCCTAGCCAAGCACTTCCAAGATGGAATGATTTCAGAGTCTGATTTAGACTGCAATCCTAAATACACTTCAATGAGTGGGCCCCATTGAATACAATAGGACTTCTGAGAAGACATGCTTAGGATTGCACTGTTAGGCACAGTCCCTACGTAGGCAGAGTGGAAGAGACACCTCACCTGCGGAGGCCAATGGCAGTAGCAAGCAGAGAACTACTGCGAGGATGGTGAAAATCTTCATGGCCAAAAAGTTTGGTGGTTTCTCAGCAGGTGGCAGGATGAAGGGATGACCAAAAAGCAGATGTATTTATGGTGCAGCAGAGATTGTGTCACACCAGAGCACGACTGTCTGTGGGCTAGATAAGGGTGATGTGGTTTTGCAGAAAGCCTGGGAAAGTGGCTGGGAAATGGTTTATTACACAAAGGATGGGAAAGTGTTTTTGAGGAACTGCAGCCTCAATGAAGAACAAGACTCCCATCATATCCCCCATCACGTTCAGACAAGATGTGAAAAATTTCTTAGGAGAGGGACACACCAATTCCCTTCTAGGGAGATTAGTGTCTCTGTGTGTGTGATACCAGTATTGGCCAAAATTTTTAGATGCTGGGGCATTTTATTTATGAATAATATGTTATTTATTCATGGGAATAAGGCAGGATAGAAATAAACAGTTACATTAACAAATAAAAGTTATTTATCATTCAATGTAGAAGTCCATGCAGAATGCAATGAAACAAACAGCACTGAAATATCTCTGTACTCTCAAAAGTTATATGGAAAAAAGCAGTATGGTGGGGCAGTGGTACATCACCACATATACTGTCTGAGGTGTTGCCCCACTCTCTGATGGAGGCTGACCTGCTGGCCTTCTATACTGGTTGATGTAAACCTTGCTTCATTTAGGGGCTGCCTTTATGTGCTTTTTGTCTGTTCTCCAAGTTCCAGGGCTGTCCCTCAAACATCATGGAGGGCTGTTTCTGAGCAGGGGTGAACTCTAATGCACATGCAAGTCAGTGCACAGTCATGAGAACTGAACTCCTAGCAATGGACAGCTTGCTATTTCATATACATTGCAGCTGGTGGATACATGCAAATTTCTTTCTTTAAAGAATTTACACCCTGCCTTTCTACCACATGCAAGGGCACAGAAGGTCAGTGGCATAACTAATGATCATGTAGCCCGGTGAAAAGCTCAAAATGTTACCCTGGAAGTGATGTCACAACTGGAAGTGAGGTCATCTCCAGGTCATTTCCAACATGTAGTTGGTCTGTGGAACTCCTTGCCACAGGATGCGGTGATGGCCAGGGTGACCAGATAACCAGAAATGCCTGGAGACTACCAGAAAAGGGGGGTCTAACCGGAAAGGGGAAAATCGCCTTTCTCCAGAATCCCCAGGACATTTCCCAGGCCTTTTAAAATTTTTTGTGCGCGTGGTTCTGGTCTATCCAGAGCAGGAAACCAAGAGTCAGGATCAAGAGGAAGTCCCTCCCCCTCTTGTTTGGCCAGCCTCACACTTTCCTGTTTCCAGCTTCCCATTGACCTCCCTTTCCCACTTACCTGCCTCTCCCACCTTCCTCCCTCTCACACTTACCTCCATCTCACTTGCATGGGTTCTGTTGCTGCAAACGGTTTGAGAGTATCATGCATGTCTGGGCCAGAATTATGTATGTTAAAGTCAGTTGCCGTGGGTTGTGTTGCTGCAAACAGCTACAAGAGCATCTTGCATGTCTAGCCCAGAATCATGTATGTTAAACTATGTTAAAAATTCCTGATGGTGAGGGCAGTTCAGCAGTGGAACAGGTTGCCAAGGGAAGTGGTGGACTCTCCCTCACCGCGGAACCCACCATCTTACATAAGAAATGGAGCAGGATAAACAAGGCACCAACAAAGAAAAGAGTAAAGAAATTCATGGCTGGACACAGAGTCCACTCGGTTCAAAGGAACCCTTATTTATACATTGATGGGAAAAGGGTGATATGGAATATAAAAATATTTACAACTAGTGAAAAGCGTACCCACATTGCAGGAGTAACATTTCCCCATATTCCATCCCCCCACGGTGAATCAACAGCCCAAGTGCATCAGTCCCCCATGCACAACTCCCCCCATGCACACCAGTCCTCTGTGCGCACCTTTCTCCCATGCGCACCTTCCCCAATGTACATCATCCCCCATGCGCGTCTGTTCCCCATGCACAACTTCCCCCATGTGCAACTTTTCCCATGTGCATCAACATCCTCCATGTGCATCAGTCCCCCATGTGCATCAGTCCCCCATGTGCAACTTCCCCCATGCAAAACTTCCCCATATGCAACATCCCCCCATGCACATCATCACCCCATGTGCATCAACACCCCAAGCGCATCAGTCCCCCATGCGCATCAGTCCCCCATGCGCAACATCCCCCCATGCGTGTCAGTCCTCCATGCGCGTCAGTACTCCATGCGCAACATCTCTCCATGCACAACTTCCCCTATGCGCAACATCCCCATGCGCAACATACCCCCATGTGCATCAGTCACCCATGCGCAACTTCCCCCATGCACATCAGTCCCCATGCTCATCAGTCCTCCATGTGCAACTTTCTCCCATGTGCAACATCCCCCATGTGCAACATCCCCCATGCACTTCAACACCCCCTGCGCATCAACACCCCATGCATATCAGTCCCCCATGATCAATTTCCCCCATGCGCAAATTTCCCCATGCGCAAATTCCCCCATGCGCAACTGCCCCATGTGCATCATTCCCCCATGCGCAACATTCCCCATGTGCAACTTCCCCCATGTGCAACATCCCCCCTGCGCATCAATACCCTATGCGCAACTTCCCCCCCAGGTGCAACATTCCCCTGTGTATCAACACCATCTGTGCAACTTCCCCCATGCGCAACTTCCCCCATGCACAACTTCCTCTATGCACAACATCCCCCATGAGCATCAGTCCCCCATGCGCATCAGTCCCCATGCCCAACTTCTCCCCATGCGCAACTTCTCCCCACATGCAACTTCCCACCACGCGCAACTTCCCTCCATGCGCAACATCCCCCATGCACAACACCCCCTGCGCATCCACACCCCATGTGCATCAGTCCCCCATGTGCATCGGTCCCCCATGCGCAACTTTCTCCCCATGCGCAACTTCCCCCATGCTCAACATCTCCCCATGCGTAACTTCCCCCCATGCGCAACTTCCCCCATGTGCAACTTCCCCCAGGCGCAACATCCCCCAGGCACAACATCCTCCCCAGTGTAATCTCTTCCTCCGAACAACATTCCCCCCAGTGCACCAGGCACAGAGCACGAAATTGGCTGGATTTTGATCAGTCTTCCATGCTAAGTATAGGACAAAAACATGTTGCACCCCTTTTCAGCCCCTTAAGGGTTAAATTTCTTTACATCGGTTCTTGGTGGGTGTTCATGTGACAGAAGGAACTCCCTCCCCAAATTTCATACTTCTAGGTCCGGGGGTTTGGGGCGGAATGTTGATGAGTCATCAATTCTCCAATGCAAAGTATAGGGAGGAAAATGCATTGCACCCCTTTTCACCCCCTTCCGGTTGGAATTTTGGAAAACCGGTTCTTAGTGGATCCCTCGGTCATGGCAGGAACACCCACCCCAAATTTCATGCTTCTAGGCCCAGTGGTTTTGGCAGATCGGTGATGAGTCTCTTTCATAAATATAGATGAATCATCCTTAAAGAAAGCGCTTCACACATTAGTGGAAAGAAGTCAAGAAGGAACATACAGATCTTAGCCAAGGATCTTTAGCAATGGCAGAACACCCTGTTCCAAGTGAGGGAACTGCTTTTTCGCCCATTGTCTAATCATCTATAAAGAAAGCACTAGATGTAATAATGTAAAAATACATTAAGGCTGCAAAGAGCACAACCTAAGCCAGTAATATGGTTCCAGAGCTGGACTGATGGCAAAGAAAACTCAGTTTCACAGGCCAAGAGGAAAATCACACTTTAATAGTCAGTGCAATCTCAATCTTAGCTATAGTCATGCCTGTTTCATAGGAAATATCATGGCTGACTGCACTTTGCCTGCACAGATCATTTGATCCTGTAGCCAAAAGTCATGTTTAAGGGGAACATTTGTCCCTTGCTGTACCACTTAACATGGTCCGTCCACCTACTGAAAGTAGCAGTGGAAGTAACTGGCATTTATATCATCAGATTGGGAGGCTGGATGCAAAAACCAGTGAGCGGCTCAGAGCAGATCGGATTTTTAAGGAAATTTTGAGGGATTTTTCAAGCTCTGCTGTGTGCACTTCCTACTGCTGCTTAACTCATTTTGGTGTCCCATGAGTCCCAGGAGTCTTGGTGTCCCATGAGTACCACTGGACATCAACTGAAGTTGCATGGGTGGTATGAGCAGCACTGGTTGACAAATACTGCTCCAGGTGATCCTTGATTTGGAGATCACAGAGACAGATATATTTCTTTAAGAGAAATAAATATTCAAAAAACTGGGTCACATGTGCCTGCATACCTTCATTCTTTGTTTGCTGCCTTGCTGTTCCTTCAGTAATTTATGGACTATTCATTCTGCCCCCTCCACTCCAGTGGCAATTCTAGGACCAGAGTGTCCAGAAGGCACCTATGATCAGTAATCCCCAACTCCAGTGTTTCTGAAACTGAGTCCAGGACTCTCTCACTGATCCTGGTGTATCTGCGGCAATCCCCAATCTTTCCCTTTAAAAATGAGGTGCCTTCCATTTCCCAGGCTGTGACAGAGCCTCTCACATTGTTTCTGAGGGGCACAAAGGGCCATCTTGGAGTGCTTTGGGCCCCTGAAAGCACTCACCCTTTGGGCGGGGATAGGGTCAGGGGGCGGGGCGGGGAGAATTTAAAGGGGAATTTTTTAAAAAAAAATCTAAAAATTTTGAAAACAACCCTAACTACACTTTCCTGGGAGTAAGTCCCATTGACTGTCATGGGACTTACTTCAGAGTAGTCAGCATAGGATTGATCTCTCAGGCTGCAATCCTAACCAATTTTACCTGGGAGTAAGCCCCACTGCCTTTAATGTGGCTTACTTCTGAGTAGGCATGCATGATGAAGGGGCTCTCAGGCTGCAATCCTAAGCAGGAGTTGCATGGAAGGCCTTGCAGAGGGGGGAAAACTACAGTTCCCATGACACCCTAAGCACAGAGAGTCATGGGAACTGTAGGGGCTTGTGGGGCGGTATAACCCTTTAACTGCAGTGAGGACTGGTACGCATAATTCTGGGGACCTCCTGCTGCTGCCTACTCGGCAGCGGCAGGGGGAGTGGAAGAACCCCCCCAGAACCGGAGCGAACCCCCTTGGGCCCACCCCTGAGATGAGGCTTGCAAAAGGTTTTCTGCACAATAACAGATGTATTGTGCAGGCTGAAGTATTCAGACAGGCCTGCTAGACCAAAACCAGCAATAGCAGGTGATATAGATAAATGTTTCCTTTCAGACACAAATCTTTCCTTTCCTCTTACATAAAGATAAAATCTTCCCTTTTACAAAGCAATCTTCTTTCCTTTGTTGTTTGAGGAGCAGGTGGGCCCCAGTATTGCCTCTTCATTGACCCCTTGACCTGGATAGAATGCTACAGATAAAATTTGATTGTGACTCTGCTGTTGGATTCTTTTTCCGGCAGGTCACAAATGGTAAAAAGTGATTTTACAGGAAAAATAAAAATTCAAAACATTCATGATTTTGGATTTATAACTGTCTAGGTATAAGAAAAAAAGTCACAAGATCTTGTCAAATAATAAGCATAACTTCCATTAAAAACACAAGGAAAACATACCAATTTTGGATTTTCTTTCCGCCTGGGCATCTATTAAAAGGGAACAGAGCAAGCAGCCATACAGATGTAGGAATGATTATGATGATGGTGGTGGTGGTGGTGGTGGTGTTACTTCAATCACTTCTGGGTCGGGAGGTCAGAGTAGCAAAGGCAGAGGTGACCCTGGGTGGGGAAAAACCCAGGATGCCTCTGCATTTAATCAACTATAAAGACAGTGCTAAATGGAAAGAAGTGAGATGGATTCAGGTTGTAGAGATCTCATCGTAGGTCCATAACCTGGTTCCAGAGCCTGGTCCTTATGAATGTGCGACTTCACCTTCCTTGCACAGCACTTCTGACACTGAACAAAAGACACCTGCTAGGAGGTATTATATGAAATATTTTCTTTTGTCTGACCTATTCCTCCCACTAAAATTGAATGTTGGAAAGATTAGGACAAAAGGAAATATTTCTTTACCTTGCTTTCAGACCATTTTCAGTCTCTTGGCTTCACATTATTCTGTAAGAAAATCAGCTCTATAGGCTTGTTCTTGGAACTGCTAGGCCTACTTTCTTTAAATCAGGCTAATAATACTCTGAAAACAAGGCTACTAGATATAGAAAAGCAATCCCTTTTTAGTGCTGCCTGCAAGTCCTGCTCCCCTCTTTATTTTAACTTGCCAGTCATGTATGGCAGGTGCTCTGAACCCACAGGACAGAAGACTTTTTAGGCTGGTTGGATGCAATGTGGAATCTTCCAATTTCTTGGTAGGAAGATTCAGTGGTATATCCAAAGAGGAGAGGTCATGCTTTTGCAGTTCCGGTGCAGTGGAATTGCTGGAACACATGCTACTGAAATGCATGCTTTCCCATTCTCTTTACAGACCAATTCTTTCCTGGCCACAATGTATGCTCTAACACTGATACGCCGTGGTTTTTATTATGTGACACTAATAAAAATCTTACTACATCATTAGTTCTATTTTAAAATCACTTTCTCCGGTGGCGCAAATCATTTGTGGCCTCTATCTCCTCTCCCTGACACTGTTTTTATATGTATCTATTCAAGTTATCAGTGTTTTAACTTATAGCTCCTCTCATCCACTTTTTAGCTAACTTGTATGTTTTTAAGTCTAAAGGTCTTGTATTAATGTTAACAAAGGTATGTGTTTGCCTGAAATATAAAATCCCCCTACTAATAGGTCTACTCAGGGTCTACTCTAATCCCCCTACTCAGGTAATATTGTCCTTTTTCTGGTTGTAATCAACTTACCTATATCTATTTTTATTCATTTGTATGTTTACTGTCCTGTTGTTTTATGCCAATGAAGGTTTTTGAATTGAATTGAAAATATTTCTTTACCCATAGTGTATTTGGTCTGCGGCACTCCCTGCCACAGGATGTGATAATGTGCCTTTAAGAAGGCATCAGACAAACTCATAGAGGAAAGGCCCATCATAGGCTATAAGCCATGTAGAGTTGAATACCTCAAAATGCCAGATACAGTGGGGGCACCTGGATGCAGGTGTCATTTATCTACCTGGGGCATCCAGTGGGTGGCTGTTTGATACAAGAAGATGGGCTAGATGGGCTAGAGTAGATGGGCTTTTGGCCTAATCCAGTTGAGACTTTTCTTATACAGTGGTGCCTCACGTAAAGAGCTCAATTCATTCCAGAGGCATGCTCTTTAAGTGAAACGCTCTTTAAGTGAAGCAGATTTTTCCATAGGAAATAATAGAAACTCAGACAATTGGTTCCACAACCCACAAAATATTCATATAAAAATATTAACTGGATGTAAAAACGATGACAAAACACAGGAATTGAATTCAAAACATGCATTCAATGTGCATGATCCTATGAAGTCTACTTAGGTTGCAATCCTAAAGACATGTTCCTGGGAGTAAGCCCCATTTAACACAATGGGGCTTACTTCTGGGTAGACATGGTTAGGAGGCTGCAATCAAAGACACTTTCCTGGGAGGCTTACCTGGGCTGCTGCTGGAGGTTCAAGGTGGTAGTGGGGGCACTTTGGGGCAGTTAGGGGCAGCTGCCTCTGGCACCTCCAGGCCACTGCCCCCAAGTTGGGGGCAGTTAGAGGCAGCAGCACTGGCTGGCAGCCCTTTTAAAGAGCCTTCATGCGGAGTGTCAGGGCTGCATAGCACGTGTGCTGATAGCATGCTTACTTGTTAAGTGAAGCGGAACTTGTTATGTGAAGCAAGATTTCTTGGAAATTTTTGTTTGCTATGTGAAATGCTTGTTAGGCGAGGCGCTTGTTAAGCGACGTACCACTGTATTCCTATGTGCTTGCCTTGCTACTTCACCACAGGAATGGATTGACTGATGAGTTGTGCCAGCCTAGGTTTGATTAGGATTATTCCCTTATTATAAGGATTATACCCTTAGTAATGAATCCTAAGAAACAAAATCGTCCATATTAACTCAGAACCCTATCTGATTACATAGAAGTCAGATACAAATTACAGATACAAATTTCAGATTACAAATTACATAGGCAATTTGAGCCAGAATTCAGCCCTGTCAAAAAGTCAAGATCCATAAGGGTGATCAATTCAAGACAGCAGATTTTTAATTAGCAAACAGAGAATGCACAAAGGTCAAAAAGGTGCTGCATAAATTCAGAAGGACGCGTTACTGATATAGCAAGATTAAGAAAAGCTGAAGTCATTGAAGAAAGTCCAAAGTCAGCCTGAGAGATTTCTTTGGGGTATCCAGTATCAAAGCATGATCTGTGAAAGAGGAAAAAGCTGTCAGTACAATTTTTAAACTTCATTGTCAAATATGTATCTAAATATGTAAAAACTCAGGCACTTTTTTGATAAAATGGGGAAGATGAATACAGTAATTATGAGGTGCATTTGAGCCAACTAGCAGCTCCATCCTAAGCTATCTGGAGTACTGGGTCTGCTCCAAAATGGCTGCTGTGGTATCCAGCTGTCCCTGTCCAGACACCAGTAGCAACTCAGGGAAGTAGGCTGGGAAGGGAAGCAGACTGCAACAGGCTACTTGATTCTGTGGCAGACATGGACTTAGCACAGAATCAGAAGCCTTCATAGTGGGCCAAGAGGTTTGACAAAGGGTTCTGGATTCAGTGGAGCCTTCCTCAGCTGGTCCATTCCTCTCCCACCCCACTCCTGCCAGCACTACACTGAACTCAGAATGGCTCCTCCATGAACCTGCTCACCTTTCTGCTGCCCAGTAGTTTGGGTGACCCCGGATGATGGACCACTAGCCAAAGAGGATGCCAGGATCCACATCACTTGGTGTGTCACCCTCCTCATGGAGGTCTGGTTGGAACACCCCTCCACACATGCACAATATTGACGCAAGCACAATTCATCACTGAATCAACTTGCCCTTCCTAAGTCATTCCCAGTGGCGAACAGCGCATGCACAAACGTTGCACATGTGCACTTCACCTCTGAAGCCTCTTGCCCTTCAGTGGCTTCAGTGCCAAGTGTCTTCACACAAGAGCAAGTGGCTTCAGTGGTGAAGGATGCATGCACAATGTCTGCACATGCATCCATCAGCACAGTAATGCTCCTGCTGAAGAGAAGAAGCCCTCTTCTCAGCCAGAGCTCTCCCCACTGAAGGGCACATCTGCAAACAACATACATGCACCCTTCAGTAAGAAGTGCCTTTGATGAGGAGAGGCTGGGAAGAAAGAAGCCCTTTTAGAGAGATACTCACAAATGTCACACGTCCATTTCTTACTAATTCTTTTTGCAACATTTACTGGTCTTATCACATGTCCCGATAGCAGTTGTATCTTTTGGGCAAATCACAAACTTGCATTTTCCACCAGCATCAAAACACTGATTGAAAGTTTTTATGTTACCTGTAAGAGAAAGAAAGCTAAGAGGTAAATCCCATTTCCCAGCCCAAGAGTCACCATTTGTATTAAGCAGGGTTTTTCAAACCTGTGGTTGCAACCTGGTTCGCAAAGCTTAATCTGAGAACTGAGAAGGCAAATACAAGGAGTCGTATGGAAAGTAAAACTGAGCCATTTTGTGCATTTTCTTGTGAGTATCCAAATGTGCCTTGGCTTTTTGCAAAAGGGTGGCCGGAAGGAATCCAACACCACCTGAATGGTCCTGATCTGATGAATGCAGCCCTCCCCCTCCAAAAAAAAAACACTACACAAAGAAGTCCCTTCCTTCAAGCTCTAAGGAAATTGAAGCTAAGCTACATGTTTGTGTTTACACCCAAGTAAGTTAACTTTACTTGGCTGGTGTGGAAGGATAGGTGAAGGGGAGTGCAAGGCTACCAATTTGGTCCTGAGTCTGTGCAAGTGAAACTCAACACATGTTTGAGAAAGCAGTCCCCCCCACACTAAAATGAATAAAAACAGATGCTTCAGCTGGTAAAATGAAGATATTTAAGCACAGTCCCTATGTAGACAGAGTGGTAGAGACAGCTCACCTGCAGTAGCCAATGGAAGCAGCAGGCAGAGGACAACTGCAAGGATGATGAAAATCTTCATGGCCAAAAGGTTGGGTAGTCTCAGTAGGCAGCAGGATGGAGTGATGACCAAAAGGCAGGTGTATTTATGGGACAGTGGGGATTGTGTCACACCAAAGTTTGAACATCTTGTGGGCTAGAGAAGGCTGGTGTGGTTTTGATGGTGATTTCACAAAGGTTGGGAAAGTGTTTTTGAGCAACTGGAGCCTCAGTACAAAACAAGACCCCATATCTGTGTGGGAGAGAGGAAGAAGCATAGCAAGGATGTTGACCTGACACAAACCCTACAATCAGGAGTAACTAGGGGAGCACGTAAGAGACATTACTTTCACCTATAGTTACTGCACCACCTAGTGAAAACCTATAGGAAATTCATCTTGCAATCCAGAGTAAATTGTTTTTACTCCGGAGCAAGTACTCCCCATAGTTACTCTGGACTGCACCCTTACCCTCCTTCTCCCTCCTGAGGCAAGTCACCTGCAGCCCTGGCAGTGGACTGACTGACCCCCAGTCAACTGACAGACCCCCAGTGTGGAAACGTAACCCTGATCCCATGTTGTTTGTATGTTGCATGCCTGTTTGTTGTTGCATGCCTGTTGTATGACAGAGTGTGTTGTATGTGTTTTATGTGTCATTTTAATATGATGACAAGATGGAAGAAGCCCATGTTCCTAGAGATGGACATGGCCCTTTTAGCGCTACCTTGTAAATCACCCCAGCTTACAGCATTGTTTGTGATGAATATAATATGCCATTAAAAGACTTCATCATGCATCAGGGAAATTTTTGTCATTGATTAAATGCAACACAATGCAACAAAATTAGGGTGCAATTCTAACCTCTAATACATTTTTTGTGCTACACATTTGAGTAGGGAGGCCAGTGGAAAGAGATATACTTGCCTCTCCGTGCTGGATCAAGGCCAGGCAGAATAATTTGCATCAGTCAAGCTTGGCCAATGAAGCCATCTAGGTGGTGTGGGGAGGGCAGCAAGGGGCCAGGAGAGAGGTGTTCCAATGGATAAGATAGAGAGTGGGCATTCCTAGGAGTGGGGACGTGGGAAACAGGAGGTGGAGCCAGGCTCTGGTAGTTATATTGGAGCCAAGTCCTTTTCATTGGCAGCATGGACTTCCTCAAGACTGCTCTGTTCTGCTTGGATTTGAAAAGCTTGCCCAAATGAGGAGAATAAAAATGAACATAAAATGTGGCAAAAAAAATGTAAGAAAGTTGTACAGGACGCAGTGGTGGGATTCAAAGAAATTAACAACCAATTCTATGCCCATCTGGTAGCCACTTTTAAATGGCTATTTTTAAACTTTATATGTCCTATCTCTTGTTAACAACCGGTTCTATAGAGTAGATGCGAACCTACTGGAGCCCATCAGGGTCTATGAGAGGGGGGTCCAGCAGGTACATTGTTCCAGGGCCCAAAAGCTACGGAAGGGCCCATGACTGAAGGACCATTTGAGTGTTGATAAGGTTTTAGTATTTTATATTGTCACATTACTTGAATATCGGTATGTTTTAACATAATGTTTTATCTTCTATATACAGTGGTATCTTGCATAACAAATGCCTTGGGTAAAGTATGTTCCAGTTAATGAACTTACCACTAGGTGGTGCCTCTGCCTTGGGTAATGAACCTGCTGTGGGTAATGAACACTGGCAAGTAGCTCTTTAAATTTTAAAGTGTTGCTAGCCAGTGCTCCTTAGTTGACCTTGCCCCAGAGCCTCAGTAAATCAGGCTGCAGGGATTGCTGGAGGTGGGGGAGGGCTGGGGGAGCCAGGGCAGACACCACGGACAGGCATGGGGGCAGCTGAATCTCCTGGAGAGGTACCTGAGCCCTCCACAGCTTTCCTCTGCGGTCTCTTTCCCTTCTTTTTCCCTTCTTCCTCCCTCTAGCTACAACACCAGGCTTGGGGGATCCCAGCTCCCTCCTTTCTAGGACATGTCCTCACCAGGCTAATAAAGAGGACCTGTCCTGGGAAGATCTCTTACTTGTCCTCCTTTCCCTTGTAGCTAAGCATGTCCTAGTCTAGGCACAAGGGAAAGGAGGGACAATGGAAATCTCTTTCCAGGACACAAGGCATTTTTACTCAGAAGTAAGCCCTATTGAATTAAATGGGTCCTACTCCTAGGAAAGTGTCTTTAGGATTGCAGCCTAAGTAGACTTCATAGGATCATGAGCATTACCCCCCTTTCATGCAGGGGATCCCCAATCTAGAGGGCATAAATTAGGACCTGACTCTGAGAGCACAAACCTAAGCATGTTCTCTCAGAAGTAAGCCTCATTGTTTTAAAAGAAGCATTGTGTTAAGTAAGCCCCACTGAGTCCAGAGTCTGTTTTATTTACATACAGTAAATAACAGTTATTACAGTTAATTGTGTTATATTACAGTGTTTTGAATACAATTCCAGTGTTTTGTCATCATTTTTACATAGTCAATATTTTTATATGAATATTTTTTGGGTTCTGGAACCAATCAAGTTTTCATTATTTCCTATGGGAAAATCCGCTTAACGTAAAGAATATTTCATGTAACAAACATGCCTCTGGAATGAATTAAATTTGTTACGTGAGGCACCACTGTATATAAAACAGAAAAGTCACTGACTGACTCACTGACTCATCAACCCCCTGCCAAAACTGCTGAGCCCAGAAGCATGAAATTTGGGGTGTGTGTTCCTTTTGTGTCCAAGGGGTGCACTAAGAACCGGTTTTCGGAAATTCCAACTGGAAGGGGGTGAAAAGGGGTGCAATGCGTTTTCCTCCCTAAACTTTGCATGGAAGAATTGATGACTCATCAACATTTGACCCCAACCCCTGCACCTAGAAGCATGAAATTCAGGGAGGGAATTCCTTCTGTCACATGAACACACACCAAGAACCAATCTGGAGAAATTTAACCCTTAAGGGGCTGAAAAGGGGTGCAACATGTTTTTGTCCTATATTTAACATGGAAGACTGACCAACATCCAGCCAATTTCGTGCTCTGTGCCTGGTGCAGTGGGGGGTTGATGTTCAGAGGAAGAGGTTGCACTGGGGAGGATGCAGCGCATGGACAGTGTTGCGCATGGGGAGTTGATGTGCATGGGGGATGCGCATGGGGAATTGATGCACATGGGGGATATGCGCATGGTGGGATGATGCGCATAGGAGACTGATGGGCGTGTGGGACTGATGCGCAAGGGGGATGTTGCGCATGGGGGTTGATGCGCATGGGGCTGTTGCGCATGGGGGCTGTTGCGCATGGGGGCTGTTGCACATTGGCGATGTGCATAGGGGGTGATGTGCATGGGGGACTGATGCACATGGAGGACTGATGTGCATGGGGGGCTGTTGTGCATGGGGGGATGTTGTGCATGGAGGGTTGATGCGCATGGTGGGTTGATGCGCATGGGGGACTGATGCGCATGGGGGTTGTGCATGGGGGTCGATGCACATGGGGAAGTTGTGCATGGGGGAAGTTGCACATGGGCAATTTTGCGCATAGGGGGTTGATGCACATGGGGGAAAGTTGCACATGGGGGACTGATGTGCATGGGGGAAGTTGCACATGGAGGACCGATGCACATGGGGGACTGATGCGCATGGGGGAAATTGCACATGGGGAACTGATGCATATAGGGGGTTGATGCACTTGGGGGAAGTTGCGCATGGGGGAGGTTGCGCATGGAGGACTGATGCGCATTGGGAGTTGATGCGCATGGGGGACTGATGTGCATGGGGGACTGATGTGCATGGGGGGCTGATGCGCATGGGGGACTGATGAGCCCTGAGCGGATGGCGTATATGGGAATTTTACTCCCACAATGTGGGTTCACTTTTCGCTAGTATGATCAATAAATGAGCACTTGCTGAAGTTTGTTGCACATTAATTAGCCTCAATTTTTTATTGCAAAATACGTAATTTTGCAAGTCTTAGGGGCCCCGAATGGGTTTTGTTCCACCTTAAAAAAATTCTCTTGGAGGCCCTGGAGCCCACCACTGTATAAGAGGCCAAGAGAGACTTTGAGGAATGCATGGCAGGCAACATCAAGGCGATGACTAAGAGCTTCTTCAAATACGTTAGGAGCAGGAAACTGGCCAGAGAAGCAATTGTTCCACTGAATGGTGAGTGAGGCCAAGAGGAGATAGAAGGCGATGTAGAAATTGCAAAATAAATTCTTTGCATCTGTCTTCCCTGCAGAAGACCTTGGGCAGATACTGCAACCCAAACATTCCTACTTACCAAAGAATTAAGACAGAGCTTACAAGAGAAGATGTAGCAGCTGCAAATTGACAATCCAAAGATCAACAAGTCACCAGGTCCAGATAACATCCTCCTGAGACTTATTGGGTAACTAAAGAATGAAATTGTTGATCTACTTATTAAAATATACAACTTGTCCCTAATGTCAGCCACGGTGCCAGATGACTAGAGGACAGAAGTATCACATCAGTCTTTAAAAAGGGAAGAAGTGGGGTCTTGAGAAACTATAGGCCAGTCAGTCTAATGTTGATTTCATGTAAAATGGTGGAGTGTTTTATTAAAGATAAAATTGCAAAACACCTAGATGAGCAGGTCTTGGTCAGGGAGAATCTGCATAGGTTCTGTAAAGGTACGTCTTGCCTCACAAACCTTTTAAAATTCTTTGAAAAGGTGAACAGAAGAACCTGTGGACAGGTATCTGGACTTTCAGAAGGCCTTTGATTCTGTCCCTCACCAAAGACTTCTGATAAAACTCCACAGTTATGGATTAGAGGGCAGGTCAACTCATGGATCAGAACTGGTTGAAAGTCAGGACACAGAGGGTCTTTGTCAATGGACAGTTTTCAAAATGGAGAGAGGTGAAAAGTGGTGTGCCCTGGGGATTCGTACTGGGACTGGTGCTTTTCAATCTGTTCATAAATGACCTAGAGACAGAGTTAATCAGTGAGGTACCCAAGTTTGCAGATGTCACCAAATTATTCCAAGTAGTGAAGACTGGAAGAGACTGTGAACAGCTCCAGAGGAATCTCCCGTACCAGAAAAATGGGCAACAAAGTGACCCCATCTTTTTGCAGCCTTCCTTGACCTTAAGCAAGCTTGTACCAGTTATGGCACAAGCTGGATCAAATCAATTTAGACAAAAGACTTCTTTTCCTAATTCGGCAATTGTATTCTGGAGCCAGCTGTCATATCAAAATTTCCTCCCACGGTGAATTATCTGAACAAACCCTCTCTAACAGGGGTGTAAAACAAGGTTATGTTTTTGCCCTTATATTATTTAATCTTTTGTCTATATATATAAAAGAGAAAAGTCACTGACTGACTGACTGACTCACTCACGCATTGACTCACTCACTGACTCACTCATCAACGCCCTGCCAAAACCGGTGGGCCTAGAAGCATGAAATTTGGGATGGGTGTTCCTTCCCGTGATGGAGGGGTGCACTAAGAATCGGTTTTCGGAAATTCCAGCCGGAAGGGGGTGAAAAGGGGCGCAACGCATTTTCCTCCCTATCCTTTACATTGAAGAATTGATGACTCAACAATATTCCACCCCAACCCCCAGACCTAGAAGTGTGACATTCGGGGAGGGTGTTCCTTCTGTCACATGAAAAACCACCAAGAACGGATGTGGAGAAATTTAACCCTTAAGGGGCTGAAAAGGGGTGCAATGTGTTTTTGTCCTATACTTAACATGGAAGACTGACTAACCTCCAGCAAATTTGGTGCTCAGTGTCTAGTGCAGTGGGGGGTTGATGTTCAGAGGAAGAGGTTGCACTGGGGAGGATACTGCGCATGGGCGATGTTGCGCATGGGGAGTTGATGTGCATGGGGGATGCGCATGGGGGGATGATGCACATGGTGGGATGATGCGCATAGGAGACTGATGCGCGTGTGGGACTGATGCGCATGGGCGATGTTGCGCATGGGGGATGTTGCACATGGGGGGGTTGATGCACATGGGGGATGTTGCGCCTGGGGGATGTTGCGCATGGGGAGATGATGTGCATGGGGAGATGTTGCATATGGGGATTGATGCGCATGGGGGAATTATGTGCATGGGGTGATGTTGTGCATGGGGGATGTTGCACAGCTGAATCAGGGCATAGCCCCAATTCCTGTCTCTCCCTGCCAAAGTGGGGGGTCAGGAAGGCTGACCACCCATCATCTGCTATGTTGAGGATTAGAGGTGGGGAGCATTTGGCAGTTTCTCCACTGTGGTCTAGCTGCTGCACGGGCTCTTCCATTTTGACTACAAATAAGGTCAGGTAGCTTGGAAGCACAATGCCTCCTTGCTCAGAGTGATCAGAGTGCCAAAAATGCTCGGACTTTACTAGAAATGGGGCTCTTACTCTGGGCATCTGGGGTAAGAGTCCCCATACTTGGCATTTTGAGTGGTTTTGCGCTTTTAAATTTGGTGCACCACAATTTGCAGTGCAGCCACCAGAGGGTAGAGGCAGGATCTCATGTACACCTCACTAAAACAGTGAGCACTGCATCACCCTCTTCCTTCTCCTCCTGCCACACTTCCTGCGAGACATTGGACATGACATAGCCAACTAGGTTTCTGAATACATTTGAAGTTCTAGTAAGCACAGGTAGTTGTGAGATACAAAGGAAAATGGACACAGAAATATGTAATAAATTTCAGCAATTAAAAACAAGGGGAAAACAGTCTTTGAAATGTTAAGAACCAGTATAAATCCTATGCATGTCTAGTTGGAAGTAAGTCACACTGACTTCAATGGGACTATGCAGGTAACTACAATGCAGGGTAACTACGGGACCTTTTACACTGATGTAGTTATGGTGCCACCTATGGGAAACCTATGGGAAATGTATAGAGCAATCCAGAGTAAGTGCCTCTTATATCTTCCTGTAGTTACTCTGGATTGTAGGGTCCCAGGAATATTTGAACAGGTTTACAGCTGTGCAGCTGAATCTTATCTGGATTTACACTGATGGACCTTGTGATAAGTAATGAACAAAAGAGAAATGGTTTCAATTGTTGTCACTATATAAGCAAAACTGGGGGAATTTGGTGGAGAACCATTGGTGGAAGGTAATTTTTTTTAACTTCTCCTGAGCTATCTGATTGCTACCCAACCCATAGGCTGTGATGTACAATACATTAGTAATATTGCATGCATCATATGTGCTCCAAAGGGGTTGGGTTAGGCTGTGAATTTTTTCTGGTTATGTCACTCAGTTTGCAACAAAATATGGACAGACCACGCACAATTTCTTTCATCTGGGTTGGCAAATGTCTTTCAAACATGGTCCTTTTCTTTTTTTCTTTTTAAGGCATAAGGTGAAAAAGGTCTCAGATTTGGGGCCATCATTCATGTCACTGGAAGAGCTTGCCTCCCCCAAAGGGTACTGTAGGAACAATCATTCCAGTCTTTGAATTATGGGCTGCCACTCATGGAGTGCCATGCCTGTCATGTTTACCATGCCTTGAGTGGCCATTTGTCTCAAGCAACAATGGTGAAACTGAAGTGGTTTTGGAGTCTCTCCAAAATCCACAGATATGTGCAAGACTGCAGGGAAGTGGGACTGTTTCAGCAGACAGCTTTTCATAAGCTGCTACTGTTACTGTTACTCAAGTGTTTTGCTACAAGCTGTTACTAAAGAGAGTTTTGGAAGACAAGATAACCAAACACTGTTATTTTCCCCATTCAGTAATGGGGCCACAAGTCACTCAAAACCAGACTGCCAAACGAGGACTTTTCATGTCCTATGAAACATATGTGGTTGGGGTTTGGCAAGGCTGTGCACATATGTGGGTATGCAAGGGTGTGCTCATATGTGGTTGGGGTGAGGCAAAGCTGTTATGAAATTTTGAAAGCAGAATTCAGTAACCCAAGAAGTTTTCCTCAAGCAGGTTTTGAGCCCTCAGTTTGAGTCTGGAAAATGTCAGATCAGGGTTCCTTGTGAAACATCTAGAAACACAGAAAGCCCTCTTGGTGGGACGTTTTAGTCAGAAGAGCTCTTTTTATCACATCTGGATTATTATAACATGTTCTACATGGCAATGCCCTTGAAAACAGCTCCAGAAGCTTGAACTGATTGTTGCCTAACACATATCTGCATATGTGTGAATGTGTCTGTGTGATATCAAGCAAACATGACTCAAGCAAGGTATATGTTGCATTTCTTTGGATTGGTGCCATGAAAGCAAAGAGGTCCTTCAGGCCATTGGAAAAAAATGTGATATTTCCAATTCCCAGCCTATGGCCTTTAATTAACAGCTCAATCTTAAACAGTGGCATTCCTAAAGGGTGTAGCCAGAAATAAAATACGGTAATTGATTTAATTTCAAATTTGAATAAATTTACATAAATAAATATATATGAGAGATGGAACTTATGAATGAACTAGCTTACAAGCCACACTCTGTGTGGACACTCCTGCATCGGGCATTTTGGGCCTTTGGTCCAAAACTAAAGGGATGTCTGGTCCAGCCTAGAAAATAGCAATTTTGAAGAAATAACTCTGAATTTCTCAGTTCAGTCCATGGAACTTGAAAACCACACTGTAGGTTCTGTCCGTTATTTTCAATTTGAATTTTTAACTGTTCCCGCCTGACACAAATTATAGACCAGTCAGTTTGACTTCAATCCTGGGCAAGATATTAGAGCAAATCATAAAACACACAATTTGTGCACATCTAGACAAGTACTCGGTGATCAAAACAACCCAGCATGGATTTACCAAGAATAAATCTTGCCAGACAAATCTGATCTTTTTTGATCGGGTTACAAGCTTACTGGACAGTGGCAATGCTGTGGATGTCATTTATATTGACTTCAGCAAAGCATTTGACAAGGTCCCACATGAGATTTTAATTGGGAAGTTGGAAAAATATGGGCTAGACGGGGCAATCGTTAGGTGGATCTGCAACTGGCTTGATGGCCGCACTCAAAGGGTTTTAGTAAATGGTTCTGTGTCAACCTGGAGGTTGGTTTCAAGTTGGTTACCCCAAGGCTCTGTCTTGGAACCCGTTTTCTTTAACATTTTCATTAATGACTTAGAGGAAGGGATACAGGGGAGCCTGATCAAATTTGTGGATGACACCAAGCTGGGAGGAGTAGCAAACACAAAGAAGACAGGAGAAACCTCCAGGAGGATCTGGATAAACTGGAATCCTGGGCTGTAACAGAATGAATTTCAACAGGGAGAAGTGCAAAGTTCTGCACTTGGGCAATAAAAACCAAAAATACAGGTATAAAATGGGGGATACTTGGCTTGGCAGCACATCATGTGAGCGGGATCTTGGAGTCACCGTGGATCACAAGCTGAACATGAGTCAGCAGTGTGATGTGTCTGCAAAGAAGGCAAATGCCATTTTAGGCTGCATTAGGAGGTCTGTAGCTTCCAAGTCGAGAGAAGTTCTAGTTCCTCTTTATTCAGCATTGGTCAGACCTCACCTTGAGTACTGTGTTCAGTTCTGGGCACCTCACTTGAAGAAAGATGCAGCCAAACTGGAGCAAGTCCAGAGGAGAGCAACAAGAATGATCAGTGGGATGGAAGGGAAACCCTATGAGGAAAGGTTGGGGGAACTTGGGATGTTCAGCCTGGAGAAGAGGAGGCTGAGAGGAGACATGATTGCCCTCTTCAGATACCTGAAGGGTTGTCATAGGGAGGAAGGGGCCTATTTGTTCATAGCTGCTTCTGAAAGCAGGACTAGAACCAATGGGTTCAAACTGCAAGAAAGGAGATTCCGGCTGGAAATCCGGAAAAAATTCCTGACGGTGAGGGCGGTTCGGCAGTGGAACAGATTGCCAAGTGAGGTGGTGGACTCTCCCTCACTGGGGATCTTCAAGCAGAGGCTCAATGAGCACCTGTTGAGGATGCTCTAGGGGGATTTCCTGCTGCAGGCAGGGGGTTGGACTAGATGACCTACTAGGTCCCTTCCAACTCAATTATTCTATGATTCTATGAAATCCCAAAGCTGGATATTATAATATGTCTGTGTAGAGTAACTTTAAACTCAATATAAATTGTATGTCTGTGGAGTGTGAGGTTGGGTTGTGTGTGGGGATTGGGCTACATTGTATGTGTGTGAAAGAGTGGATTAGCATATGGTTGTGGAGGTGTGTTTTGTATGTTTGTGTGTGTGTGTGTGTGTGTGTGTCTGTGTGTGTGTGTGTGTGTGTGTGTGTGTGTGAGAGAGAGAGAGAGAGAGAGAGAGAGAGAGAGAGAGAGAGAGAGGTTCTGTGTGTATGTGTGTAGTTTGGATATGGGTTGTGTGTGGGGGGTCAACCCTAGGTTCATCCCAATTCCAAAAAGGTATAATTTGTCTATGTAGATCAAGTGTGGGCAGAGCTAGAGGGGTTTAGGACGTGTGTGGAGTTGTGTTGTGTTTGTGTGTGGAGTTGGGTTGTGTGTGTGTGTGTGTGTGTGTGAAAGAGAGGGTTAGGTTGTGTGTATAGAGTGTGGGGTTGTTTTGTAGAGTTGTGCTCTGTGTGTGTGTGTTTGTGTGTGTGGAGTTGGGTTGCATGTGTGGTCTCCAAGTCAGATCATCACATCCATATCTGCACCAATTGTTTAAAGAAACTCTGTTAGGAGCACAATAAGGAGGCAGATGATCCACTTTCTTCACACTTTTAGCAAACAGAACATGGTCCTCCAAGGAAGCCTGGAAGGTGGTGATAGCGGTAGCAGAAGGGTGGACTGAACCTGCTATATTGGCAGTCAATAAGCCAGTTGTTGGGTATCCCCTCACCTAAGGCATGTGCTGCTCCTACAAAGAAGGCAGGTACATTGCCTCTGCACATTTATTTTGCTTAAAGGAAGTCCTCAAGTTTCTCCATTTGTAGGTGGAAAGTGGGATGTTATCTCCTGGCAAGAAATGGGCACTGAGATTTCATTCTTAGCACACATTCCTTCACAGACAATTGGTTCTGCTCCCCACACATTTTCTTCTGTTCTTCTTCATAGGTCACCATCTTTCAGTGTCGCAGAGGCTGCAGTGACATTCAGTCATGAAGAGAACCAGCCTGCTGTACCTTCTTCTCTTTTGTCTTCTGTTGCCAGGTAAAATATGTAGGGACTTCCACCCTTCAAGCATTAGGGTGTAGTGAGGGAACCTTTGGGTCCATGTAATTAAAAGAGAAAGGCTTGCCTCATCACTTCCATAGCATAGCATGTTTTTAAGAGATGTGCAACATGAGCAGATGGAGGAAATCTAATTGTAGAAAGTCATACAAGATGGAGGGAGGCAAGTTTAAAGGTGCAATAATGGATAACTTTTGTTGTGGGGAATCATAATACAACAGGGAGAGAGAATCAATAAGAAAATGCAATACTGTTTATTCAGCAGTCATTCATACAACTAAGCCCTAAAGGAAGATGATGAGTGGTTGGCACCAGCAGGTTCGCACCTACTCTATAGAACTGGTTCTTAACAAGAGATAGTACATATAAAGTTTAAAAATAGCCATTTAAAAGTGGCTGCCAGATGGACAGAGAACCAGTTCTTAATTTCTTTGAAGCCCATCACTGAAGATGATGTTTAATAGCAAGAAGAGTGTACACCACACTACTTTGTGTGTACAAAAACTACACTCTTTCACTGCACTCTCCTACAATTTATTTTCCCAGTGGGAACAGTGGGTTGGGAACCACAGCTGGGTTGAGATCTGCTTTTTGATAGGATGCCAAAAGGTGAAGGAAAATCAGCATCCATCACTGAGACTATTGAAAAATCTGATATTGTACCCCTAATTACCAGGGTTGGGAACACTAGACACTCAAGATAAAGGCCCCATGATTCAATACACTTCTCCATCCATGCTGACTCAAGCCTGACTGTGGCTGGGTGTGCTTGCATACTGTTTTCATGGCATGGGATAGAAAACCTTGTGGGACCATCATTTGGTCCAGATGAGGAGCAAGGAGTTCTAGCCACAAGTTAGGGAAGAGTGGGAGGGGAACTTTTCAAACCAAACTTTGGGGATTCTAATATTTTCATTGGCTGAGGGAGGGCAGGAAAGAGATGTGGGTTTTTTTGGCTTATGATTGGCTTGAGAAGCCCAGGAAAGGGAAGGAGGCAGGAAAGTGGGGGTAGACAGTTCATAGCGATCATGCTTTCCTCCACATGGAAAGGGAGGAGGAACCCTCACTGAATGACTGGCTGCAGTGGAACTACTTCTGAGTAAAGCTGACATGAATTGGGTTGTCCTGCTAAGCCTTGCATCTGCTCCCTGCGACCCTCCTCCTTCTGGCCGATTCTGTGCCTGCTGTCTTGCAGTCTTTCCCACCTTGATTACCAAGGGACAGTACAGTAGGGAAGTGGTTGAAGTGCACTACCTCCCTCTGTCTGGCAGCAGCAGCCACATTTTTTGATGGCTAGCTTTTTAAAGGGCAGTTCAACTCAAGTCCTTTAAAGTCATGAAGGGGTGACACAGTTACTCAAAAGTATCCCCATTAGTTGAGTCGCAGGGTACAGTGACTCTAGACCTGACTTGACAGGGAGGGCATTCTGATTAATTTCTGTTTGGGCTGTAGGGCTGCTACCCTGTCCATACTTATCCGGGAATAAGTTCCATTGAGTAAAATGGAATTTATATTTGGGTAGGCATACACAGGACAGGGCTCTTTTAACACTTTGCACTTGAGACAGATAATAGAGGGGTCTTATAGAGTGATATTTATGAATATCAAATCCCAAGATTACCTATTTATACCTGTTGAGATAGCTTGAAGCATTGCAGAGGGTGGGCCCATTGCAGAGCTTTGCAACTCTGGGAGGGGGGAAGAGAAGCATAGAAGTGGTAGAAAAGCAAATCCAGGATAGGCCTAGTTTAGGGAGTTGAGGAAGAAGGGGTTATCTGAGGCAGCTTGGAAAATGAAGCTGCTCCACAAGTGCTGGGCAATGGCATTTTCTTTGGGCTTAGGAAGAAGAAACAGAAGAAAAGTGAGAAAGGTTGGAAAGGAGGTGGGAGGTGTGAGTCCTGTCTTGGGTACCAGCTGCCCCTGTTGTCCTTATGAAGAGGGAAGAATGGGGGGGGGGGGTTCTTGTTACTGCACCAGTGAAATGAATGAAGGGCTCAATATACAGGAACCAGTAGAATATGAAAGTGTTCGGACCTCTGAATGTCAGGGGCCCCATGGACTGCATGGAAAATGCTTTCAACCAAGCATGATCAGCTCTTTACAATTTTCCTTCCCTCTTAAAAAAATGATGTTTTCAGGATTTCTTCAAAGAGCATATAGAAAATGCCTGGACAGTATATGCAGGAGAGACACTTGTTTCAGGGATGAAAAAGTCTGGGGACCCTGCCCTAACCAGAGGAGAATGATCCGTTGCTGCCTTTGGTGAGCTGACTGAATGAAGACATATTATCATCACTTTGGAACTGGAAACCATTTTAGATTAGTGTTGTGTGGATAGCTGTGTGTTTGTTTGTGTGTGTGTGTGTGTGTGTGTGTGTGTGTGTGTGTGTGTGTGTGTGAGAGAGAGAGATCACACTGCCTCTGAGTTATAATGCTTTGGTGCTTAGGTACCACTGTATTAACCTAATCCCTAATCCCAGCCAACCTAATACCAGGCCAGCATATCATAGAATCATAGAGTCCTAGAGTTGAAAGGGACCCAGTGGGTCATCTAGTCCAACCCCCTGCCTGTAGCAGGAAATCCTCCCAGAGCATCACCATCCCAGAGCATTACATAGAAATTTTTTCTGGATATCCAACCGGAATCTCCTTTCTTGCAGTTTGTACCCATGCTGGCCTGGGGATGACACAAAAGTGCCATAAAACACTTCTGCACCATGCCTGGGGGAATTAGGCCACTGCACAGACATTCACAGATCTCCCCACTTCTTCATGGGGTTGAGGAGACAGGTGAATTACGCCAGCCTAAATTCATTAAGATAGACCCTATTAGAACCACCTCTTCTAGTAAGGAGAGCCCCTAAATGATTTTAGTTTGATCTGTTAGTATAGCTTTCCCACATGGTGGGTCTATCAGTGATGCACCTCACCACCCTGTTCTCCACACAACAACAGGATCCTCATGTGGCTTCAAAGAACAGGTCTCTTTAGTAGGCACCAATTGAGGACATACAAACTCCTTAGTCTTCAATAAATTGAGAGGGGATCGCACCCATAACAACTCAAGGGGGATCTCCCACTGGAATAAGCAGTAATCCTGTCCCCCCAGCAAGCACCACTTTATGAAATCTGCATGTAAGGTAAGAATTGAATGAATTCATTGCACAACCCCTATTGGTGGTCCATGGGCCAAAGGGATCTCCAGCAGGATTTCTTCAGAAGCCAACAGATGAAGGGGGAGAGAACAAGTTTTCCACATGAAATTTACATGTTCAATCCCATGTTCAGTACCTCTAGGGAGGGCTGACAAAGACCCCTGTTTGAATCCCTGGGAATCCACTGGCAACTAGTGTAGATTGTACAGAGCCAGAGGAGCCGAAGATCTGATTCTCAGATCTGCAGAAGGGTGGTTCATATGGAGGGGAATGTGACTCAGTAGCAGAGCTTGTAGTTTGCATGCAAAGGATACAGCCCTTACTGTGGGGGTATAGTGAGAGGGTGTCCCTGTGTTAACAGTGGATTACAGAAGCTTCAGTTCTGCAACATCAGAAGATAATTTGCAGTTATTTGGCCAGAACAAATGAAGTGTTTTCTGATTCCTTGGAATCTAAAATGGTTTCCAGATTCTCTTAGATTGTGCTGGCTGTGATGTTAAAACAGGATCTTTGATGTTTCAGCTGTTACCATTCTCTTTGCTTAACCACTTAGGATAAAATTCTCAGATCCTGGAACTGAGGAAAGTGAAAGCGACTTTCAAAAGGATTTCTGAAATGTGCCGCAACTTGAGTTCTTTCTTCAGAGCCAGTGGGAGATACTTGTGCTGAGCTGGGCCTGCCTCCAAAAGGAAAGTTCCAGGAAGAGCTTCTTCTGTCCATAAAGGCAGAATCATTCCTGGCTGAACCAGCAGTGGATGCTGTTTACATACCACTGTTCGTCCAAACCATTTTGTATGGTCTTCCCTCCTCCTTTATGTGCCTAAAATGGCTATACGAGGGAGCCTAGGTTGAAAAGCAATGATTGGTTCAAAGTCACATAGAAAACTCTCAACCACTGTCCCTCCTCAGTCACAGTCCCACATGCAAACCACTGGCCTACTAGCACAATTTCACAGGACATGTTTGAGTATTCTGTAGTACAGTAGTAACCACAGGGCAGAAATATATGGATCCCCTGCAAGGGAAGATGGGGTCTTTATTTTTTTCTCATTACCATGGTTTGAATCCTAATCCTGCCTCCTCTCTACTTGTCATTCTCAGATCAAAGTAAAACAGCCACTAAAAGCCATTAGAAATATTTTTCTTCCAGTTCATTTATGTTGCCTCTATCAAGCAAACTTATATAAGTCTAGATTTTTAATGCAATAGTCCAGGGGTCTCTAAACATTTTGGCAGGAGGACCAGATCATTTTTCTGGTACTGTGTCAGGGTCCGGAAGAAAGTATGGATTTACATTTCAAATTTGAATAAATTTACATAAATGAATATATTAGTTATGGAACATATGAATGAATGAATTCAAATCAGTTCATAAACACTTTCCAACACACACAGAGAGGGTGATCCTCAAACTAGTTCATAATCACTTTCATACAAAGGAGAGGAGGTGTATGCAGCCTCCCCAACCCCTCACCTCTGGAGGATTATAGGGCTTGCCTAAGGACTGGATGAAAGTTCACCAAGGGCCACATCTAGTTCCGGGGCCAATAGAACAAGGAGAGTAACTTTTGAGTAGTTTAAACTGAACATAAGAGGCAATTATTTATCTTTGTAGGCTTCCTACTAGACCCAGGAACTGGCAAATCATCAAGCATAGTAGGATCTGGGACAACATTCTGTCTTATCCAACCTGATTCCCAGCTGAATGATCTACCACTTCTGCTACAGGCTTTAATTTCCTGAGCTCTTCCCCCTCTTCCCTACTGAGCTCTTAAACAATAAGGGAAACATTTATTCCATGCTCCCTACTCTGTTTCTTGGCTACAAGACTGCTTTGTAACCTGGGTCAGTGGCGTTCCCTGAGCATTAATTTGCTAATAAAGGTCTTTACAATCGAGCTTCTGTCCATATCAAACACACCCATGAAGCAGCACACTGGTTAAAAGTTGGAAGTTGGATGAATCTGTAGAATCATCTAGTCCTCATGTCTGAGAGGAAATTTTTGGTGATACAAGAGCAAACCAGAAGGATTTTGTGTCTGCTGCTTCTGCACAACCCTCCTAAAACCTTCCCAGGCACCTCACTTACTGATATCAAAGCCAGACGTGTGCACAGGGAACAAACTAAATAAGGAAGGGGTTGACCTGTTGCTTGCTCAAAGGAAAAGGAAGCAGATCATTGCAGCTTACATTGGCAGCAGGTGGAGGAGAGGCAATGGTTGCTACAGACATGGGGTCAGTAGCGTTGTGAATCTGCTGCCCCCTTGGAGTCCTTGTTGTCTTCCACTGGTGCAGCTTGCATCAGGTGGACTCTTTGATGGGCCAACTGTGTCTTGAAAGCTTTTGGGTGAGATTACAGAAATATTATAACTCAAAGTGGTAGTTAACATTGGGTGTTTGCAATCCATCCTTATAATGGTCAAACCAGACCAACTTGTTTCAGCAATAGGTATTGCAGATACTGGTACTTACCAATATTTCAGTCATAGACTGTTTCTCCCTTGTTTTAATTGCTGTAATTTATTAAATATTTCTGTGTCCATTTTTCTTTGTATCTCTCACCTACCTTACTCGAACTTCAAATGTCATCAGAAACCAAGTTGGCTATGTCATATCCATTAACAATTAACATGTCCATTAGCAGGAACTGATGCAGGAGAAGAAAGAAGGGGGTGGTGTGGTGCGCTGGATCAGGAGGTCTGGCCATCCCCTGGGAAGATGGGTGCCTAAGGATCATGGGGGACCGTGGAATGGGGGGTAGCAACCCAGATGGTGGGATCACAGGGGCGAAGCTGGAAGGGGAAGAGCATGATTAAGGAAGAAGGGTGGAAGGGAGTGGGCTGGATAGTCCTGGGCAAAGGGGATAAAGGGAAGGCAGCCAAGGATAGCTGGCAGGTAGCTATGAGGAGGCCTATAGCACAATCCTAACCATGTCTACTCAAAAGAAAACCCCATTGTGTTCAACAGGTCTTACTCCAAGGAAAATGTCTTTAGGATTGCAGCCATAGTCTTGCTAGTGAGATCTGTTGGAGTGCCAGCTGAAGCCACCGTACAGGAGGCAGCCAGTGGTGGGCTCCAGCAGGTTCACACCTACTCTATAGAACTGGTTGTTAACAAGAGATAGGACATATAAAGTTTAAAAATAGCCATTTAAAAGTGGCTGCCAGATGGGCAGAGAACCCGTTGTTAATTTCTTTGAATCCCATCACTGGGTGGAACTGTGTAATGCTAACCCCTCCTCTGACACTTTCTGAGGCTCCTTCCCTCCTCCACTATGGCTGAGTTTAGAGCCTGATCCTTCCCTTGGTCTGTTCCTTTTCTCCTATCAACCTTCTTCCCTTTTTCCTACCTGTCCTGATCCCTCAATACTGTGTCCTCAGGCTCTATGTGCCCTCCCACCTCCCTTGTATTCCTCCCCTTTTGTCCCAGGACTTCTCCCATCTTTTTGCGGTTTCTGCTAACCCAAGGGTCCCTGGGTCAGTGATCAGGAACCTGCAGCTCTCCAGAGAGTTCTGACTGGAGCAGGAAAGGAACTAGCACAAGTGCCTTGCCACCATCATTCGAAAGGTCATCCTTGTTGTTTCATTGCCTACAGCTTTCTAGAAAACCAAGGAGCTGCATTCTATATCCAGTTGGGCAGAGGCCACTCAGTAGCTATTTCATCCTGGGCCCTGGTCATAAGAAAAGCCTCTCCTGGATCAGGCCAAAGGCCCATCCAGTCCAGCTTCTGGTATCACACAGCAGCCTACCAATGCTTCAGGGAGCACACATGACGCCTGCACCCAGGTGCCCTCCCCTGCATCTGATATTTTGAGGTTGTCCACATCTACATCTAGCTATGCACACGCACACACCTCTTGGCTTGTAACCTGTGATGGTTCTTTCCTCTAGGAATTTGTCCAATCCCTTCTTAAAGGAATTAAGGATAGATGCCATCACCACGTCCTGTGGATGGGAGTTCCACAAACCAATTAATCATTTTGGTCACTCTCCAAATTTTGGTCACAAAATTAATCATTTTGGTCACTCTCCTCTGAACCTTCTCCATTTCCTCTTTATACAATGGCATCATAATTTTTGCTGTTTTATTTTAAACCCTTTTCTAATAAGCCCAAGCATGCAATTTGCCTTCTTCACTGCCGCTGCACATTGGGCCGACACTTTATTGAGCTATCCACTAGCACCCCTAGTTCTCTCTCCTGCTCTGTTACAGATAGCTCAGAGCCCATTCACCTATTTGTAAAGTTAGGATTCTTTGCCCCAATGTGCACAACTTTACATTTACTTACATTAAAATGCATTTGCCACTTTGTTGCCCATTCTTCCAGTACAGAAGTTCCCTCTGGAGCTGTTCACAGTCTCTTCCAGTCCACTACTTGGAATCGTTTGGTGTCATCTGCAAACTTCGGGACCTCATTGCTTAACCCTATCTCTAAGTCATTTATGAACAGGTTGAAAAGCGATGGTCCCAGTACAGACCCCTGGGGCACACCACTTTTCACCTCTCTCCATTGTGAAAATTGTCCATTGATAAACACCCTCTGTGTCCTGACTTTCAACCAGTTCTGATCCATAAGTGGACCTGCCCTCTCATTCCTGACTGTGGAATTTTTTCAGAAGTCTTTTGCTGGAGGGATCCGTTTTATGAGGGATCATATCAAACGCTTTCTGAAAGTCCAGTTATATGATGTCCACATGTTCTCCTGTTGACCTTTTCAAAAATTTTTAAAAGGTTCTTGAGGCAAGACTTACCTTTACAGAACCTATGCAGATTTTCCCTGAGCAATGCCTGCTCATCTAGGTGTTTTACAATTTTATCTTTAATGAAACTTTCCACCATTTTACCTGAAACCTACAGTAGACTGACCGGCCTATAGTTTTTCAGGTCCCCTCTTCTACCCTTTTAAAAAACTGATGTGATACTTGTCCTCCAGTCACCTGGTACTGTGGCTGACATTAGGGACAAGCTGCATATTTTAATAAGTGGACCAACAATTTCAGTAGATCATCAATTTCCAGGAGGGAGAAGGAGGAAAAGTGTCAAGTCAACATTTTTGCTATGCTTCTTCCTCTCTCCCACCCAGATATGGAGTCTTGTTCTGTACTGAGGCTCCAGTTGCTCAAAAACACTTTCCCAACCTTTGTGAAATCACCAGCAAAACCACACCAGACCAGACTTCTCTAGCCCACAAGATGGTCAAACTTTGGTGTGACAAAATCCCCGCTGTCCCATAAATACTCCTACCTTTTGGTCATCACTCCATCCTGCTGTCTACTGAGAAACCTCCCAGCCTTTTGACCATGAAGATCTTCATCATCCTTGCCGTTGTCCTCTGCTTGCTGCTACCATTGGCCTCTGCAGGTGAGCTGTCTCTACCACTCTGCCTACATGGGGACTGTGCTTACCAGCTGAAGCATCTGTTTTAATTCATTTTAGTGGAGGAGGGGCTGAATTCTGGAGCATTTGTTGAGTTTCATGTGCACAGAATCAGTCCCAATCTGGCAGCCTTGCTCTCCCCTTCACTTATCCTTCCACACTTGCCAAGGAATGTTAATATACTTGGGCGTAAACACAAACATGTGGCTATGGCTGCAATCCAGAGCAAATTCAGCCTGCTCTGACCTAACTGCACTCTCCTAACTATTCTGTATCCAGAGCAGAAAGTTATGCTGAATCCAGAGAGTCAGGAAGCCTGGGCTGCCCTAACTGCTCCAGAGCATGCTAAGTAATTGACACAAGGGGAAGACTTGCTCCTGAGGAGACACCCCTCAGATCACACTGAACAAGGAACAGCTGTGGTGCCTACAGTGGTGACATGACTCTGCATATCACCTGGTGCGGAAGTCTGTGCGTCATCCCTGGGATGCGCGCCCCCCCCACCTGGACTGCACAGTCACCAAAGTTGGCGCCTGCGCAGTTGTTTCTTAAGCCAACTGGCTTCAGAAAGGGTACTGCGCAGGCACCATCTCTGACAGCTGCGCAGTACTTTTCTGAAGCCTTTTGGCTTCGGGGGAGACTGTGCAGGCGTCAGAGTTGGTGCCTGTGCAGTACTCTTTCTGAAGCCATTCGGCTGCCGCTCCGCCTCCTGAGTGAGGCCGAACGGCTGTGCAGAGGCGCGGACTTTCTCTGCTCTAAGGAAGTCTCCTCTAAAGCTGTTCGGCATGCTCAGTGTGTTTCTGCACAGTGCACCTCAGATGGCCGTTTAAGCCAGCTCCTCAGACAAGTGGCAGCTTCTGGCTGATTCTCTGCCTTGGAGCAGGCCTGAATGGGTGTGCTGACGCCCGGGGCCTGCCAAAGGACAGTCAAACTCCTCCGGCACATCACCCCATACGGAGTGCATCCCCAATGCAGCCCACACCAGCCACACCAGTCTGGTGACGTCACTGGGTGCCTGCCTTATAAGGAGTCCCTGATGAGATGCCAGTACATTCTACAGTGAATACAAGGGGCTTCTTGGAGTGGCCTGCTGTATCCTGAGGTTTGTGGGCAGCCGTAG
This sequence comes from Cryptoblepharus egeriae, assembly GCA_030015325.1. Lineage (NCBI taxonomy): Eukaryota > Metazoa > Chordata > Lepidosauria > Squamata > Scincidae > Cryptoblepharus > Cryptoblepharus egeriae. The sequence goes on from JAREYC010000001.1 coordinate 234,614,515, forward strand.
TTTGTTCCATATCCTGAGGTTGAGAGGAAGGGGTTGCAGCTAGGCTGGCCAAGAACTCAGATTTTTGGTCAGCACTGCCATTCTTACTCGGGCCTTATCATGGCCCCTATGGGTCTACTCATTACTATACCTGCTCCTGAGGTGGTATAACTCTGAGGGCTGGAAGAGGGCATTTCTGCCTTGGAAACAGGCTTTGGATACAGAGTAACTGCTCTGCCCTAGGCAATGCTAAACATGCCCTCAACTTGCCTCTCCTGAGCTGCTTAGGCTGCCCCAGTTAGGGCAGAGCAGATCCACCTCTCTTAGGGCACCCTATCTTGCCTTGCTCTGCCCTAAGCCTCCTTCAGAGTAACTGGGCTGGAGCATCTTGCAGTTGCTCCAACCTAGTGTTAGATAGGGCAGCCTAAGAGCTCTTATGTGGACAGATTAGTTGCTCTGGATTGGGCTGTTAGCTTCATTTTCCTTAGAGCTCAGTTCGTTAGCTTGAAGAGAGGGACTTCTTTGTGTGGTGTTTTTTTTTTTGGGGGGGAGGCTGTGTTCATCAGATCAGGACCATTCAGGTGGTGTTGGATTCCTTCCGGCCATCCCTTTGCAGAAAACCAAGGCACATTTGGATACTCACAAGAAAATGCACAAAATGGCTCAGTTTTACTTTCCATACGACTCCTTGTATTTGCCTTCTCAGCTTAAGCTTTGCGAACCAGGTTGCAACCACAGGTTTGAAAAACGCTGCTGAATACAAATGGTGACTCTTGGGCTGGGAAATGGGATTTACCTCTTAGCTTTCTTTCTCTTACAGATAACATAAAAACTTTCAATCAGTGTTATGATGCTGGTGGAAAATGCAAGTTTGTGATTTGCCCAAAAAATACAACTACTATCGGGACATGTGATAAGACTAGTAAATGTTGCAGAAAGAATTAGTAAGAAACCTGGACGTGTGACATTTGTGAGTATCTCTCTAAAAGGCCTTCTATCTTCCCAGCCTCTCCTCATCAAAAGCACTTCTTACTGAAGGGTGCATGTATGTTGTTTGCAGATGTGCCCTTCAGTGGGGAGAGCTCTGGCTGAGAAGAGGGCTTCTTCTCTTCAGCAGGAGCATTACTGTGCTGATGTATGCATGTGCAGACATTGTGCATGCATCCTTCACCACTGAAGCCACTTGCTCTTGTGTGAAGACACTTGGCACTGAAGCCACTGAAGGGCAAGAGGCTTCAGAGGTGAAGTGCACATGTGCAACGTTTGTGCATGCGCTGTTCGCCACTGGGAACGACTTAGGAAGGGCAAGTTGATTCAGTGATGAATTGTGCTTGCGTCAATGTTGTGCATGTGTGGAGGGGTGTTCCAACCAGACCTCCATGAGGAGGGTGACACACCAAGTGATGTGGATCCTGGCATCCTCTTTGGCTAGTGATCCATCATCCGGGGTCACCCAAACTACTGGGCAGCAGAAAGGTGAGCAGGTTCATGGAGGAGCCATTCTGAGTTCAGTGTAGTGCTGGCAGGAGTGGGGTGGGAGAGGAATGGACCAGCTGAGGAAGGCTCCACTGAATCCAGAACCCTTTGTCAAACCTCTTGGCCCACTATGAAGGCTTCTGATTCTGTGCTAAGTCCATGTCTGCCACAGAATCAAGTAGCCTGTTGCAGTCTGCTTCCCTTCCCAGCCTACTTCCCTGAGTTGCTACTGGTGTCTGGACAGGGACAGCTGGATACCACAGCAGCCATTTTGGAGCAGGCCCAGTACTCCAGATAGCTTAGGATGGAGCTGCTAGTTGGCTCAAATGCACCTCATAATTACTGTATTCATCTTCCCCATTTTATCAAAAAAGTGCCTGAGTTTTCATAAACATACATGCTTATTAGATACATATTTGACTATAAAAATTGTACTGACAGCTTTTTCCTCTTTCACAGATCATGCTTTGATACTGGATACCCCAAAGAAATCTTTCTGGCTGACTTTGGACTTTCTTCAATGACTTCAGCTTTTCTTAATCTTGCTATATCAGTAACACGTCCTTCTGAATTTATGCAGCACCTTTTTGACCTTTGTGCATTCTCTGTTTGCTAATTAAAAATCTGCTGTCTTGAATTGATTACCTTGATGGATCTTGACTTTTTGATAGGACTGAATTCTGGCTCAAATTGCCTATTACTACTACTATGTAAACAGATATGGTCCTGACAAGTGTGTTTCTAAGGATTCATTACTAAGTGTATAATCTTTATAATAAGGATATAATCCTAACCTATTATTGGTTAGGATATTATATTATATTATTATATATTATATTATATATATAGGATATAATATTATTGGTTAGGATATTATTATTATTATTATTATTATTATTATTATTATTATTATTATTATTATTATTATTATTATTATTGGGCTGTGGGTGGTGCAAGCGGTTAAGATGCTGTGCCTGTTAACCAGCAGGCCAGACCCGGGTCGGCCCCACAAGACAGGGTGAGCTCCTGTCCTTAGCCCAGCTCTGTGACACCAGCTGGATCCAATCGTATTGGCTCTGCCTTCCCATTGGACTAATTCAGTGGTGTGGAGAAGGGGGATTTGCTGCTTGTGTAACAGCCTATCCTCCATAACAATCCAACCCAGGCTTTCGTGCTTCGCATGCAGCGTATGCAGCACCGAGCACGATACCATAGTCCTCCAAGACTGACGGAGGCCTGTACTGTAAACCAAACCTAACCTAGGCTGGCACAACTCATTAGTCATCCCATTCCTGTGGTGAAGAAGCAAGGCAAGCACATGACTGGATCAGGCCAAAGGCCCATCTAGTCCATCTTCTTGTATCACACAGCAGCCGACCAGATGTCCCAGGGAGAACTTATGACACCTCCATCCAGGTTCCCCCACTGTATCTGGCATTTTGAGGTATCCACCACTACACACACCCCTCATGGCTTGTAGCTTGTGATGATCCTTTCCTCTAGGAGTTTGTCCACTGCCTTCTTAAAGGCACTGATGCTAGACACCATTACCACATCCACAGACCAAATACACGCTGGGTAAAGAAATATTTTCAATTCAATTCAAAAACCTTTATTGGCATAAAACAACAGGACAGTAAACATACAGATGAATAAAAATAGATATAGGTAAGTTGATTACCTTAGAACTGCAACAAAGGCAATATTACCTGAGAAACCCTAGAAGTAGGGGGATTTTATATTTCAGGCAAGCACATACCTTTGTTAACATTAATTCAAGACTTTTAGACTTAAAAACATAGAAGTTAGCTAAAAAGTGGATAAAAGGAGTTATAATAAGTTAAAAGATTGATATCTTGAATAAGTACATATAAAAACAGCATCAGGGAGAGGAGATAGAGGCCACAAATGATTTGCGTCGCCGGAGAATGAGATTTAAAAATAGAACTACTGATGTAGTAGGAAAGAGTTGGTCTGTAAAGAGAATGTGTAAGTCATGGGACAGCATGCACTGCAGTAGCATGTGTTCCAGCAATTCCACTGCACCGGAACCGCAAAAGCATGACCTCTCCTCTTTGGATATACCACTGAATCTTCCTACCAAGAAATTGGAAGATTCCACATTGCATCCAACCAGCCTAAAAAGTCTTCTGTCCTGTGGGTTCAGAGCACCTGCCATACATGACTGGCAAGTTAAAATAAAGAGGGGAGCAGGACTTGCAGGCAGCACTAAAAAGGGATTGCTTTTCTATATCTAGTAGCCTTGTTTTCAGAGTATTATTAGCCTGATTTAAAGAAAGTAGGCCTAGCAGTTCCAAGAACAAGCCTATAGAGCTGATTTTCTTACAGAATTATGTGAAGCCAGGAGGTTGAAAATGGTCTGAAAGCAAGGTAAAGAAATATTTCCTTTTGTCCTAATCTTTCCAACATTCAATTTTAGTGGGAGGAATAGGTCAGAAAAAAGAAAATATTTCATATAATACCTCCTAGCAGGTATCTTTTGTTCAGTGTCAGAAGTGCTGTGCAAGCAAGTCGCACATTCATAAGGACCAGGCTCTGGAACCAGGTTACGGACCTAGGATGAGATCTCTACAACCTGAATCCATCTCACATCTTTCCATTTAGCACCGTCTTTATAGCTGATTAAATGCAGAGGCCTCCTGGGCTTTACCCCACCTCAGGGTCACATCTGCCTTTGCTGCTCTGACCTCCCGACCCAGAAGTGATTGAAGTGACACCACCACCACCACCACCACCACCACCATCATCATCATCATCATTCCTACATCTGTGTGGCTGCTTGCTCTGTTCCCCTTTAAAAACAGGGGGAAGGAAGGAGGCATCCCAGGCTGTGAGGAGCCTTTTGCTTTGCTTCTGAGAGATGCCAAAAGTTTCCATGGAATGCTTTGGGGCTACTGGAAGCAGCACCCGGAAAAGAGGCGGCACCACTTCCAGGAGGCAGGCATTGTTTGCCCACAGGACACTGCTTTCAGAGGCTCAAAGCAATCCAAGGTAGCCTTTTGTGCCCCTCAGAAACAGGGTGAAAGGCTCTGTCACAGCCTGGTTAATGGTAGGCACCTTATCTTTAAAGGGAAAGATTGGGGATTGCTGCAGATACACCAGAATCAGTGAGAGAGTCCTGGACTCACAGTTTTGGAAACATTGGAGTTGGGGATTACTGATCATGGGTGCCTTCTGGGCACTCTGGTCCTAGAACTGCCACTGGTATGGAGGGGGCAACATGAATAGTCCACAAATTACAGAAGGAACTGCAAGGTAGCACACAATGAATGAAGGTATGCAGGTACATATGACCCAGTTTTTAGAATATTTATTTCTCTTAAAGTAATATATCTGTCTCTGTGATTTCCAAGTCAAGAATCACCTAGAGCAGTATTTGTCAACCAGTGCTGCTCATACCACTCATGCAACTTCAGTTCATGTCCAGTGATACACATGGGACACCAAGACCCCTGGGACTCATGGAACACCTGACACCCTGTAGCAAGATCAGCAAAATGAGATAAGCAGCAGTAGGAAGCGTACGGAGCATGCATGCATTGCATGCATGTATTGCATTGGCATCCTTGAGCCTCATAAGACTATGGTATCATGCTCTGAATGGAGGTCCTAAAACAGCATCTAGTATGTCTAAAAAATCTAAACAGCATCTAGTATGTCTAAAAAGGCTGATTTGAGAACGGCAATCCCTTCCACACTTAGCACAGATAAAGCCTGTCCCCTGTCCAGCCCCAGATTTCTCTGGTTCTGGGACTGCCTCTTTGCATCTGGACCTCTTTGCAGCTGGACCAGATGGCATTTCAGGGCGTGTTATAAGGGACTGTGCTGCAGAGTTAGCTGGAGTTTTGACGGATATTTTCAATCTATCCTTGCTGCAGTGCTCTGTCCCCACATGCCTCAAGACATCTATTATTGTGCCAGTCCCTAAGCCGCCTGCAGGGGTATCTCTCAATGATTACAGACCTATGGCCTTAACATCTGTTGTCATGAAATGTTTTGAGAGATTGGTTTTGAATCATATTAGGGCTGGTCTTCCAACTACTTTGGACCCCTATCAATTTGCTTACAGAAATAATAGATCGACTGATGATGCTGTGGCTGTCGTTATCCATATGGTCCTGTGTCATTTGGAACAGCAGGGAACATACGTAAGGCTGTTGTTTTTGGACTACAGCTCTGCTTTTAACACCATTTTAGCCAGGTTGTTTTCTAAAATGTGCAGTTTGGATATTGACCTGAAGATCTGTCTGTGGGTAAAAGATTTTCTGATAGGTAGGCCACAGTCAATGAGGATGGGATCTCACTACTCTTCTACTTTGACACTAAGCACAGGAGCTCCTCAAGGTTGTGTGCTAAGCCCTTTTCTTTATTCTTTGTATACACATGACTGCACCCCACTGTATAACAACAAAGCAATTGTCAAATTTGTAGATGATACGACAGTGGTGGGACTCATCAATAAGAACGATGAGTCTGGATACAGGAGTGAGGTACAAAGGCTGACATTGTGGTGTAAAGATAACAATCTTAAGCTCAATGCTAAAAAACTAAAAAACTTATAATTGACTTTAGGAGGAAAAGAGAACCATTGCACATAAATGGCGAGGAGGTGGAGAGGGTTGGTAGTTTCAAATTTTTGGGCACCTACATTTCAGCGGACCTCACATGGAATATAAATACGAACATGCTGGTAAAGAAGGCACAAAAGAGGCTGTTCTTCCTGAGGATGCTCAGGAAGATGAACTTCTCTCAGCATCTACTTCTGTCTTATTACCGCAGCACCATTGAGAGTGTCCTTACATACGGGATTTTGGTATGGTATAGTAGCAGCTCTGTTGCTGACCAAAAAACTCTATAGAGGGTAATCAAAACTGCACAGAACATTATTGGGCTCCAGCCACCAACCCTGGATGACATTTTTGAATCCCGTTGTTTGAAGAAGCTACAAAACATTCTCTGCGATTCTTCCCATCCTGCTCACAATTTTTTTTTGAACTGTTGCCTTCTGGGAGAAGATATAGAACATTTAAATCTTGGACTACACGCTTTATGAATAGCTTTTACCTTAAAGCCATATCTGCACTCAATAGTAATTTTTAGGACTATCATGAGTGAACAGCTGAATGCTATTACTTGGTGTGCTGTGCAGCTGTTGTGTGTTTAAAGAGGGTCTGGGTGGGGGGTGTTGTTTGGGGGGGTTGTCGGGGCTGGTCTCCGGATGTCTTATGAATTTCGTTGTATGTCTATACAATGACAATAAATTATTATTATTATTATTATTATTATTATTATTATTATTATTATTATTATTATTATTATGGCCTCAGCCTGCTGAAATGAGTCTCTTTGATTTGGAGAAGGCCATGCTGCATCTTTTGCCTCCAAGCTGAACGGTCAGAAGTCAAGGTTTCCCAGGTGTTGATGTCCATTCCCAAGGCCTTTACATCACTCTGCAGATGCCCTTATATCGCAGCTGTGGTATCCCTCTTCCCTTTAGAAGAACTAAACACGGCCCTTGATTCCCTTGCTTGTGGCAAGGCACCTGGAAAAGATAATATCCCTGCCGAAGTTCTGAGGTGCTGTAGAGGAACCATTTCCACTGAATTGTATGAAATATTCTGCCTTTGTTGCTGTTGGAGGGAAGGTGGAATAACGCAGGACATGAAGTATGCTAATATGTCACACTGTATAAAAACAAAGGTGACGGGGTGACTGTAACAACTACCGCGGCATCTCTCTTCTTAGTGTTGTAGGGACGCTGCTTGCCCGAGTCATACTGAAGAGGGTCCAGGTGCTTGCAGAGAGACTCTATCCTGAATCACAGTGTGGATTTCGAGCTAGCAGGTCCGCCACTGATATGGTATTTTCCCTTAGACAGTGCAAGAGAAACGTAGGGAACAAAGACAGCCACTTTTTGTAGACTTCATAGATCTTTATGCTTGCAGGATTTCCTCTTCACTGATGAGCTGCTGTTACTGCTCATTCTGCCGAAGACCTTCAATTACTTATGGACCATTTTAGCAAAGCCTGCCAAGACTTTGGACTAATAATCAGCTTGAAGAAAATACAAGTCATGGGTTTGGATCCTCCTCCCTGTATTGCAGTCTCTGCACACAAACTTGAGGTTGTCCATGACTCTGTGTACTCAACTATCTCTGACACTCTCTCCTTAGATACTGAGCTGAATAAACATATTGGTAAAGCGGCTACCACGTTTTCCAGACTTACAAAGAGAGTAACCAGCACTTCAGAAATTCTGCAGGGATTTTGTCTTTCTCAGGTGCCTTGTCGGAAGCAAGGGAATCTAGGGCCGTGTTTAGTTCTTCTAAGGTTGGTTCATTGTTAAGTTCCTCCAAGACAAGCAGGCACTCAATGTTGTGTAATGCTTCTTCAGTTACTACATTTTCTCTGGAGTATAACTCAGAGTAGTGCTGCACTCAGTGTACCATCTGCTGTGCTTGATCCTGGATGACCTCGACTGTAGCAGACTTCAGAGGGGCAGATTACTTCACTGATGCCATCACTTGATTACTACTTGATGCCATCATACATCCCCTTGATGCCTATATCAGCTGCTACCTGGATCTGAGAGCAAAGCTGTAGCCAGTAATCATTAGCACATCTCCTGACGGTCTGTTTGACTTTGCTACAAGAAGCTTGCAGAACCTGTAGGTTGAGCTCACTGGAACAGGCTTTATATGCAGTTAGAGCTCTCCTTTTTTCCTCATTGGCTGGTGTCAGCTTCTCTGAGTGGGCTTCAAACCAATCTGCTATCTTTCTAACCTCCTTACCAAAAACTGACGGGGCGGTATTATAAAGAGCATTCTTGAAAAGTTCCCATCGTTCAGATGCATTTGCTTCAGCTGAGCCTGGGAGAGTTTCCTTGAGTATTTATACGAATTCCTTCACTTTCCCTGATTGCTGTCTTACTGGTGCTAATTTGTGGTCCTCCTTCCTTCTTTGAGTGATGCAACCTCGTTGCTGTTTTATTCAGCTGCACACCAAGGTGTGGTCCGTATTGCAATCAGCATCCTGATAGCTGCATGTGATCTTAATATTGGGATGGCTGGAGTGCCTGGTGAGAATTAGGTCGAGCTGTTGCCAGTGCTTTGATCTTGGATGTCTCCAAGAGTCTCTGTGTTGGAGCTTTGTGTTAAAGAATGTATTGCTAATGCAAAAACTGGAATAATAGCAGAACTTCAGCAGGCACTGGCCATTTTCATTCATCTTCCCAAAGCTGAAGTGACCTAGACAAGTGGGCCAAGAGCTATGGTCGGAACCTCTCTTTCTCAACCCTGGCCCCACATCTGAGCTTCCCATACAACATCGAATTAACATGGGAAGTGGCAGTTACCAGTTATAAGCCTTTGCTTGATTGGCGCAGAGTGTGACGCCAGGGGCTACTTCCAGTGGTGGGAGAGGTCATTTCCAGAGCACAATGGCCTGGGTAGATTAATATGGAGGATAGATTGTTAGCCAAACAGCAAATCCTCCCTCTCCACATCACTGAAATAGTCCAATGGAATGGTAGAACCGATACAATTAGTTCTAGCTGAGTTGCAAGAGTTACCAGAACATGTTTGTACATAGTCACAAACTGCTTCCAGGACTCAGGCTCTGGATTTTGCCTTTAGGTTGACTCCTGAAGCCTTTCCCATAGATGGGTATAGCCACAAGGTAGTGGAGGTTTGAGGTGGAAGTTTTTCTTCTCCTAGATGAGTTGTCAGAATCTTATCTTTTAAGGGCATGCAGCAGAACTTGAAAAATCCCTCAAAATTTCCTAAAAAATCTGATCTGCTCTGAGCCGCTCACAGGTTTTTGTGTCTGGCCTCCCAAACTGGTGATGACATCATTGCCAGTTACTTCCAGTGGTATTTGAAATAGTTGGACCATGTTAAATGTTACAGCAAATGTACCCCTTCAACATGACTTTTGTCTACAGGACCAAATGATCTGTGCAGGCAAAGTACAGTCAGTCATGATATTACCTATGAAACAGGCATGACTATAGCTAAGAGATTGCACTGACTATCCTCTTTGACAGTGTGACTTTCCTCTTGGCCTGTGAAACTGTTTTCTTTGCCATCAGTTCAGTCCTGGAACCACATTACTGGCTTAGGTTGTGCTCTTTGCAGTCTTAACGTATTTTTACATCTAGTGTTTTCTTTATAGATGATTAGATAATGGGCGAAAAAGCAGTTCCCTCACTTGGAACAGGGTGTTCTGCCATTGCTAAAGATCCTTGGCAAAGATTTGTATGTTCCTTCTTGACCTTTTCCCACTAATGATGATTTATTGTAAATATTTCTACATTCCTCATCACCCTCTTCCCATCAACATATAAATAAGGGTTCCTTTAAAACCATTGGACCCAGTGTCCAGCCATGAAGCTCTTCACTCTTTTCTTTGTTGGTGCCTTGTTTATCCTGCTCCATTTCTCAGGTAAGATGGTGGTTTCATTCCCAGTGCCCTGGTTAGTAGTGACTGAGCCACCTGGCCTGTGGAGTAGATGCTGTAAATATTCCCATGTTGTCAGTTTGGATGAATAAAATGATTTATCTTTATTGAGTGGGAAATGCTGTAAGTTGTTGCAGATGGCTTTTCTTTGAAGGATATTCTGACATTTTTGAAATATTTTTCCCAGAACCCACCCATGATCTCTATAAAGGGAAATGCAAGTCTAAGTGTGACCCTGACAGAAAAGTGGAAAAAGTGATATGAATATTTTTACTGTTGTGAAAAATAGGTAAAATCCATTCATGGATTGCTTGGCCAGACCAATGGTGTCTCTAGGAGAAAGTAGTTGTGCAGCCCCAAACCAGGTAACATGCATGAGGATGTGTGATATGCACTAGGGGAGTGACACCATTAGTGACAAAAATCGCCAGTTTTAGGAATAATGCAATCATGTTATATACCATTCAATGTGTAATTTACAGCAGAATGACTTATCTTCATTGAGTGTAAAATGCTGCAAATTGTTGTAGATATCTTTGAAGGACATTTTTGAAATATATTTCACAGGACCCACTGCTGCCTGTCAAGGAGTATGCAGAGATGCATGTTTCCCTGGTGAATCAAGCAGTGATGATGTTGTTTGCATTCAATCTGGAAAGAAATGTTGTGAAAGATAGGTAAAATCCATTCATGGTTTACATGTATTGGGCCAGATCAAAATGGTGACATGCTCTAGGAGGAAGTGGGAGTGCAGCCCAATATCAGGTGACATGCATGGGGATATGTGATGTGCACTAGGGGGGGTGACACCACTTGTGACAAAAATTGCCATTTTTAGGAATAATGCAATCATGTTATATACCATTCAATGTGTTATTTGCAGCAGAATGTAATGAAGCAAACCAGAGTAAAATATCTGAATTCTATCAAGATATGACCCAAAAAAAACACCAGAAAACAAAAATACAACAAATAGTACATGGAATGAAAATAACATTTCCTTCTGATAAAAAAAATGTGATTGAGTGTTCTAAGAGCTAATGAGATGCTATTGTCATAGAGCATGGAACCAATAATGTGTTAGTAATGTGTCACTCTTGGGGAGGGGGTGACATCACTAGTCATGAAAATAACTAAAATTGTGGTTTGTAGGAATAATACCATAATGTTATATACTGTTTGATGTGTAATTTACAGCAGAATGCAATGAAATTACCTGAGAGGTGTGGCAAGTCTGGCACATATCTGTGCACTGGCCTGACACCCCCCAGGCTAGCACAGCCACGTGTGCTTGGGACATGTGCTGTCCTAACCATGGTTTAGGATTGCACTGACATATAGTAACTGAAAGTAGTACATCAATAATACTTAGCCAGCCTGACTAGTATCTACTGTTCTGCCCCATCTCCATCAATTTGTCCAGTCCCTTTTATGGCATCGAAGCTTGTGACAAGGAATTTCACAGATTGATTACAAGCTATGTGAAGAAGTGCCAGTTTAGGTTCACAAACAAAGTTTATAAAAGTCATAAAAATTGATTATAATCCTACTTACTTCCAAGTAGATGTTCTTACGTTTGGGTTCTCAGTTCATAAACACTTTCTAAAATAGAGACAGGAGGTGATCTCAAACCAGTTCAAAAGCACTTTCCTCTGCGGATAGGGGAGGTAAGTGCAGCGGCCCCACTCCTCAGAATACTCTCAGAGCCACCCTCACCTCCAGAGGATTTCAGAGCTTGTCCAAGGGCTAGATGAAAGGGGCTTGCTGCACTTGATGCACTGCATCTGGCTCCCAGACTGGGGCTTGGACACTCCTAGGTAAAAAGGCCATTCCAGACTTCAATGCCCCTAGATTTTGAAAACTGATATAACTGCTAGGGGTTTAAGATGTTTTTAGTGTGTGTATTACAAAGAGTAGATAATCTGATCATTGCAATTGTAGTCATACAGTTTGTGATTCTTGTTCTTTTCTCCTCCATTTGACAGACGAGTGCAGTCAATTAAATCCTGGCATGGCAGAGAATTCTTAAATGATACCAATCTCTTCCTAGAACATGAGTTTCTTCCTTATTCCCAATCTGATGGTCCCAGTACTTGCATCAGTCTTTCGAAAGAAAATCATCTGCTGTTCCTGAACCTGCCAGCAAAAACACTTCCCAATCTGGTCACAATGCATTGAGTTTTTACTCCAAATAAAACCAAAGCTATACTACAAATGTTGTCATGCTTCTGTATACAAAGAATAAAACAAATAGAGGAAAAGTGCTTCATTTCCTTTCCAACTGTTGGAAGAGAACTTGGGAAGCGGATTCCTTCTTATCTGCTAGATACTGGATCAGACTTTTTTCCTTTTCCAGATGGTCATCCGCTGAATGAGGAGGAATCTGTTAGCTGCTGCCACTCCTGAGGTCAAAGGAACCAGGCAGAGAAGGCTCCTTCCAAAACTGCAAATAGTCCCATTTCTTCTTATTTAAAATCAAGACGACAATAGCATGTAACAGTGATCAAGTCAAGTTTATTTGTGCTGGCTAAAAGTCATCACAATCTATGGAGTGGCACAAAGCTGCTCAGAGTACAGTGGATGGAGGCACCACTGTTAATGCTCATTTCCCTGTAAGTCTGCACCTGGCACTCCATCTCCAGTGGCACCCATGGCACCTACCCAGTACTGCCATATCCAAGATACCCTCTGATTATCACTTTAGATATCTGCCCAGAATCCTCCATGTCAACAGCTCATACCAAACTAGGAAGCTGACTTTAAGCACAATCCAGAGTAACTACGGGGAGTCCTTGCTCTGACGGAAGAACAATTTACTGGATTGCAATATGAATTTCCCATAGGTTTACACTAGGTGGTGCCGTAACTATGTCAATGTAAATGTCTCTTACATGCTCCCGTAGTTACTTTGGATTGTAGGGATAATGGTTTGGCAAAGGGCATTCAGATGTGAACATGTCAACTGCCAGAAAAGAGAGAACAATAATGATACATTGGTTACTGCTGGAGAAAGACTCTCTCAAGTCAAAGGACTGAGGTATATCAGCCTCTACCAACCATCCCAGGGCTGACCAGTGAGATAAAATGTAAGCAGGGACAGTGTTAAAAGCGTGCCCAATGCAGGATGCACCAACAAGAGATTAGGTTGCCTTCACATGGAACAAAAGTCAGGCCAAACAGGCTTGATCAGTATTTCACATACACTGAAAGTTTACCCTAGAACATGAACTAGAAATGTGCTTCAGCAAGGCCTCTCTGCTTTGCTCTCACAGCCGAGAATGACTCTGAAAGTGAGAGGGAGGGGATACTCTAAATGGGGATACTCCAAGTGGAACTGGGCACAGCACCGGATGGATGCCGCATGGAGGCAAGTAAGAGCCTCAGATAATGGTGCAGACTTTCAGTGTGGAAAGAGAGGCAGTGTGTTGGGGACGAAACAGCCCAGGAGGGGCTACTCTGGATCCTACCTTCAGTGTTGAGCTTTGAAGTCCAACAAGAGAGATTCTTCCATTAGCACAGGTAAAATAGCTGGCATAGATGTGAGATGCTTTTTCAGTGCCTTAAACTTTACTTGGGGAAGGGAAAAAAGAGACCTCTGGCAGTTTCCTGGCACAGGTGGTATTGTCTTTGCACTGATCAAGGAACACACTGGACAATAATATATTGGAGGAGATGGGCTACTTTATTGAAATAAGCAGACAAGAACAGGCTGAAACTCAGCAGATGCATAAAGCAAAACATCACTGGATTTATTTGTAAAATAGCTGGCATCCTGGAAAGGCCTCAAAGACAAGTCTGGGCACTGGGCCGGATGCACAATGACTCTGGACCTTACCCCTATGATTTAGGTTCCATACTGTCACTGTTGGCCCCATACGGGGGCCAGATGGAGCCATATCAGTGTAAGGAGATGCTGTAAGGACACGCTGTAAGGACACTGAGGCAGGCACCCTGTTTATGGCAAAGATGCATGACCCTTAACAGTCTCTCATGCCGTCTGGTTGCTGAGGGCAGTCATTAGGTCTACCCAAATATGACTGCCCTAAGTGCACACCAAAAGACCCTGATCTTGCCTCCTTGACTGCTTCCCCTGTCACAGAGGCAGAGTCAGCCTTGAGCTTGACTCCCCCAGCACCCAACAAGGGGAGAAGTGTATGGATGTCATGCTATGGGTTGCCCAGGAAAATGTCTGCCCCTTCACTAAATAAGTCAACACCCGGTCACCCAAACATTAGATAGAAGCGCTTGTCCTGTTAGTCTGATTACCTTCCTCATCTCAAACCTGGGGCACCTACACCCACCTCTAAAAAAAGTGCTGCAGGAAGACCAATCCAACCAGCACACTATTGGGGGTTGCCCTTGTATTATGGCAAAGCCACAGCAAGCTGTGAGATTCAGGTTAAGACCCAGTATATCTCTGAGACCGTACTCACTAAGGTATGCAGAGTTGGGCCAACCCTTGCCCAACAACTGGTTCACCGGAAGTGTGGGTGGGATCAAGGGTGTGGCAGGGGTCAGGGGGTGTGCCCCAACCACGGCGCACTGTGCATGCGCCAACCCCCTGCGAACATGCAGTGCGTCTCCTCCAGAAGACGCACTGCACGCGCGCCAGGGGTTGGCGCATGTGCAGTGCGTCTCCTCCAGCTGGAGGAGATGCAGTGTGTTTTCTTCAGCTGGAGGAGACACACTGTGCGTGTGCCGAGGTTGGCATGCACGCAGTGCGTCTCCTCCCAGTGTGCGAACTGGCACGCTGGGTTTTCTGCCCCCTCCCCGCTTCAGTAGTGGCGGGGTTTTAGGAACAACTGGTTCAGGTGATCCAGCCCAAACCGGCCTGGTTCCACCACTGAAGGTATGCCAATGAAGCTAGTAGATCCAAGTCGAGATGTTCTGTTCAGGCAGGCAGCAGCCGACCCAAGCTCATGCCCAACCTGGCCAGCCAATCTTTTGCACAGAAGGGCCCATTTCAAGCTGAGGTCCAGGGCCACCAGCTTCTTGTGTGTCGAGAACCATGGAACGGCTGCCACCAGAACGTGCACTAGGCTACTACATCCCGAGTGAGAAAGAAAAAAAGAGTTAGCATGCCCCAGTAAATGCAATGGCAACCCCTGTACAGGGGAGTCCTTTCATCTCACCCCTGTGTACAGTGTACACAGGCTATTAACTGCCTGCATGAAGCCATCCTGCATCTGAGCGGTATGAGTTCCTGCTGCTCGGGAAGGAGTGGGCCAACATGGTAAAGCCTATCAACCTCTTCTTAACCCCAACTACTTGGTGAAATCCTAGCACCCTAAGTCTCTAGGGGCAAAGGCTGACATGAACCCCATATGTGCAGCAAGCCTGCATTCATAACTGCCTCTGCCAGAAATATGGCAATATTGGGCCAATCCATCTCCAAGAGGAGGGGGCGGTGCTACTAATTCAGCGGCCACTGTGGGCTCCCACCACCCTGTAGGAGTCTGGATGGCTTCCTCCCTCATCAGGCATAGGGAATTGCTCCAGCGGAAAGTTAAGCAGATTAACCAGCTTCTGAAGCTGAGCCACACTTGGGTGACGATCAGTGGTGGGCACCAGCAGGTTCGCACCTACTCTATAGAACCGGTTCTTAACAAGAGATAGTACATATAAAGTTTAAAAATAGCCATTTAAAAGTGGCTGCCAGATGGACAGAGAACTGGTTCTTAATTTCTTTGAAGCCCATCACTGGTGACAATGCCCCTACTGGATGGCCCTCTCACTAGCCCCAACCAAAATATACCTATTCTTTGACCTGCACTGTATGAAAGCCAATGTGCCATCCATGAAGTATGTGTAATGGATCAAATGTTCACCCCTGCGTGAACGTGTTCCTTGAGATACAGATGGAATATGTTACAAGGCAAATTTGGAACCTGCTATGACCAATCATTTGGTATGATATGGTACAATCATATGACCAATCATTTGGTATGATATGGTACAATCATATGTGTATGGTCAATCTACAGGACATATATGGCTACAGCAAGCACCCAGGAATATGAGCAGAAAGCTTGCCATGTTTATGTAAAACTAGGGCTTAAGAATAAAGGTGCTTCAGTAAAACTGGCAATAGGATGTAGCGGACCACAAATTTGCAAGAAGATGTAGCTTAACTACAAATACATAGGAAGGTGTTTGCTACACAGGATGTTTGTTACACATGATGTAGCCAAACCGCTACATCAGTAACTGGTAACAGCAAACGGTAACAGCAAAAAGGCAGAACATTGAGGCTTGAATAGCTTGCTTATAAAAATAAAAGTACAAGTGTGATTAATAAGTATCAGGACTGGTGCCATAGTAATGGAGCTAAAATACGCAGAGTGAAGCTACTTGGAACAATTGACCTTCACCCCAACCGTGCATGCACACGATCATTTTAATGTCCTAGCTCACTTCCGCTCTTTACAGCAGTGCTTGGAAGGAACGTGTGTAACATGTGGTCATCGCATTGAGCATGACAGAGAAAGTTGAGCAGAGAATCTGCATCAAGTTTTGCGCAAAGCTTGGTGATATCTGGGTAGAAACCTTCACAAAGTTGCAGAAAGCGTATGGAGAGGAGTGTGTGAGCCGCACAGGAGTGTATGAGTGGTTCAGACATTTCCAAGGTGTTCAACAAAATGTCAACAGTCACTAACATTCTGGGAGAACTGCAACCAGCAGCACTGAGAAAAATATAGCAGATGTGTGTGCAGCTGTGAGTGGAAATTGTCGAATCACCATCCGTGAATTATCGGAGGATGTGCATATTAGTTACAGTTCAGTCCATTCTCACCGAAGATTTGGGTATGAGATGCATGTCTGTCAAGTTTGTGCCAAAACTGCTTTCAGCTGACCAAAAAGAAAGTTGTGCAAGATCTCAGTTGTGCAAGATCTTGATTGTGTCGAGAATGCGGAAACCTTTTGAAAATGGTCATAATGGGTGATGAATCATGGATCTGTGAATGAATCCCGAAACCAGGACTCAGTCTTTGCAGTGGAAGACCCCAACCTCTCCGAGACCAAAGAAAGCACAAATGAGTCAAAGCAATGTGAAGACAGTGTTGACCATTTTCTTTGAGTACAAGGGGATTGTTCATCATGAGTATGCTCCACGTGGTCAGACAGTAAACAAGAAGTACTACTGTGACGTGTTGTGGTGTTTGCGGGATGCTATTCATTGGAAAAGGCCAGAATTGCATGTGTCCGGTGAGTGGCGATTGCACCATGACAACATACCTGCCCATTCAGCGCAGCTTGTGCAGCAGTTTTTTGGCCAAGCACAACATCACTCAGGTCCGACAGCCACCGTATTCCCCAGATCTCACCTCTTGGGACTTTTTCCTCTTTCCAAAAATCAAATCCCACTCGAAAGGATGACTATTTCAGGACGTCGAAAAAAATCCAAGTGAATGCGATGAGGCTGCTGCTGATTATCCCAGAAAATATGTTCTAGGAATGCTTCCATCAATGGAAACCGCTGGATTAAATGTGCGGCTTCTGAAGGGGGATACTTTGAAAGAGATTATCAGCACAATCCAGAGCAACTAATCTGTCCACATAAGAGCCCATGGGTTGCCCTATCTATCACTAGGGTGGAGCAAGATGCTCCACGCCAGTTACTCTGGAAGAGGCTTAGGGCAGAGCAAGGCAAGATAGGTGCCCTAAGAGAGGTGGATCTGCTCTGCCCTAACTGGGGCAGCCTAAGCAGCTCAGGAGAGGCAAGAGGCATGTTTAGCATTGCCTAGGGCAGAGCAGTTACTCTGTATCCAGAGCCTGTTTCCAAGGCAGAAATGCCCTCTTCCAGCCCTCAGAGTTATACCACCTCAGGAGCAGGTATAGTAATGAGTAGACCCATAGGGATCCATGATAAAGCCCTAGTAAGAATGGCAGTGTTGACCAAAAATCTGAGTTCTTGGCCAGCCTAGCTGCAACCCCTTCCTCTCAACCTCAGGATATGGAACAAACTACGGCTGCCCACAAACCTCAGGATACAGCAGGCCACTCCAAGAAGCCCTTGTATTGACTGTAGAATGTACTGGCCTCTCGTCAGGGACTCCTTATAAGGCAGGCACCCAGTGGCATCACCAGATTGGTGCGGCTGGTGTGGGCTGCATTGGGTGATGCGCTCCATATGGGGTGATGCGCCGGAGGAGTTTGACTGTCCTTTGACAGGCCACAGGCATCAGCACACCCATTCAAGCCTGCTCCAAGGCGGAGCAGCAGCCAGAAGCTGCCACTTGTCCATGGAGCTGGCCCAAATGGCCAGCTGAGGTGCACTGCGCAGAAATACACTGAGCATGCCGAACAGCTTTAGAGGAGACTTCCTTAGAGCAGAGGAAGTCCGCACCTCTGCACGGCCATTCAGCCTCAATCAGGAGGCGGAGCAGCAGCCGAATGGCTTCAGGAAGAGTACTGCACAGGCACCAACTCTGACGCATGCACAGTCTCCTCTGAAGCCGAAAAGCTTCAGAAAAGTACTGTGCAGGCGTCAGAGATGGTGCCTGCACAGTACTCTTTCTGAAGCCAGTTGGCTCCAGGTAGGGGGGTACACGTATCCTAGGGGTGACACACAGACTTCCGCACTGGGTGATGTGCAGAGTCATGTCACCACTGTAGGCACCACAGCTGTTCCTTGTTCAGTGTGATCTGCGGGATGTCTCCTCAGGAGCAAGTCCTCCCCATGTGTCAATTACTTAGCATGGTATGGAGCAGTTAGGGCAGCCCAGGCTTCCTGACTCTGTGGATGCAGCATAACTGCTACAGAGGTGTGGCAGCCAGAGATAGGGCCTTCTTGGTGGTGGCACCCCGGCTTTGGAACTCCCTCCCCTTAGAACTGAGGAAAGCTCCCTCACTACAGAGCTTCAGGCAGAGCCTTAAAACCTTTTATTTTAAAAAAGCTTTTTAAATGGGGGCAGAGGTTGGGGGGCTTTTATCTTTTATCTTTTTTTGTTTTATCGTTTTTAGTCTACGTTTTTAGCTTTAATCTAATTGTATTTTAACTACATTTTAATGTGTTTTTATCTCTATTTATTACCATATCTAATTTTAGTGGTGTTTTATTGTTTTTTAATTGTTTGGCCGCCTTTAGTTCCCCCTTGTGGGAGAAGAAAGGCGGGATACAAATTGCTTAAATAATAATAATAATAACTTTCTGCTCTGGATACAAAATAGTTAGGAGAGAGCAGTTAGGGCAGAGCAGGCTGAACTTGCTCTGGATTGTGCCCTTAATGCCAAAATGTTACGTGTTGTAGTTTTTTTTAAATAGCACCAGTCCTGATACTTATTGATCACACCTTGTAGAATGTAAAAGGTAGACAGAGACCCCTGCTGGCAAGACAACTGCTTTATAATATAAGAACTATGTAACCAAGAAACCAATCAAAATGTACTGGCACCCTCTTGCTTTTCCTGTATCTGCTTTTGTGGTTTTCTTCTATAAAAAGACAAAGCACCTGCTGCACCGGGATTCTCTTTTCTTTTGGACATGAGTTCAGGGAAAAGTCTGACACTGGTGTTCAAATAAAAGGTCTTTGTATCTGACACTTCAATTGCTAACTTGTTTGTTGGAGCGTACCACAAATCCCAAAGCCATAAATCCACTTCATGTAAGCTTGTGTAGTCAATAAATGTGCAAGATGCACAAGGCATTGTTGTTGTGATCCTGATGACTTGTAAGGCAATTCTGAAGAATGATATTGCACTCCACATGCCCATCAAACATGCCAAATCACATGACATGGAATGATGTGGGACATGAGAAGAAGTTCTGTTTACCCATCAGAGATCAGTGGATGAGCTGATGATGTCAAACTGCTCCCTGACTAAAACTGCAGTTTGTTCCCCATAGCCCAACCCTGCTATGGGGACGGGGATGGGGATGTGGATGGGGGAATCCTAAAATTTCCTCCCAAGATCTGAGGCTAAGACAGTCTGGCATGGACTGGTAAGCCTGCCAGATGCAGCTGGCACCAGGAAAGAGGCGCTTCAAATACTTGACAAGACCTGCCCTGGTGAATCAGACCTCCTGATGGCTTTGAGAAGGGAGCCTGGTTATAGCAGTCAACCCCCATACTATAATGCACCTCTTGAGATACATGCTCTTAGAAAGCCCGGTTATTGGGTCCAATTCTAACAGCCTACTCTCAGGTGTTCCTAGGCCCAAACAGGATAGAGGCAATATCCCCTCAAGCACTGTACAGCAATCCCAGTATCATCCCAAGCCTCTCTGACTGGCAAGTCAGATGCCTTATGTTTAAAAGGCTGCCCCACAGGAGGCTGGTAAGGGATTGCGGCTAGGGTCAACAGAACCTAGCAATGCAGGAGATATGATAGGTCTGACAGAAGCCAGTGGGTTCCCTTGCTGGCTTGGTGCTGTCGATGGCTGCTGCCCTGGTGCACTCAGATAAGCTGAAGCAAGGCACTGTTCCTGCACTTGATGGGAAGGAGGAGAAAAAATATAAAAAGGTCTGGACCAAAGCTAGCTACTGCCATATGTGTTGTCTTACTGGTGCTAATTGCTACTGGCTTTAAAATATTGTGTATAAGGTCACAGAACTGATTGATCAAGAATAATGGGTTACATGAAGCGAGGAAGAACAAGAAGGCTTTTATTATTCTTGCAGTTATGGCTAGGAAGTGAGGGCATACAGTCACCTTGGCCCAGGAAGACCAAAGGCCAGCATGTGAGCTGAGGGTTAAGACCAGGCTTATGACCTCAGCCACCTGTGTGTGGAAGCAGAAAATGACTGACTTTAAATGGCGGCCAATATACTTGCTCCCTGAAAGCCCTGTGAAATGGGAGGCTGTTGGCAAATGTCTGACGTTGGGGCCCCAGGGGGCTGGGCACCCATACCCCGAATGAAGCTGCCTATTAGCGCCATGGAGCATCATAACAATGGACAAAATTTTGATGTGCATCTTGGCAATCTTAGTACCTTGTCAATGTGCCATGAGGAGAAGATGCTGAAAATCTCAGCTTTAGCCTGTTGGAGTGGGGGCATTAGGTAGTAAAGATGAAAGAAAATCTTGCTTTATCTTGTGAGTGCTAAGGCTGAGGAATTGCTACCAAATGCTACTGGCCCTGGGGAGAGCAGTTGGCTGGATACCCATCCCCTCGCTCATCCCAACAACTGGTAGTGGAGAATAAACCCCAGGTGGTTGAAGCTATCGGGAGTCCTATACCAGTACAGGCAATGGAAAGTTATACTCTACCCAGTGTGTATGTAGCCTGTGGAACTCCCTGCCACTGGATGTAGTGATAGGGTCTGTCACCCTATCTATTTATTTAATGAGTGCAGCCTCAGAATGTGATATGTAGGAGATGGCACCTAGATGTGGGTAACCTGCATGCACCATGTGGCATCTAGTAGGTCACTGTAAGGGCTGATAGGTCTTTGATCCAATCCAATGAGGTTCCAACTATATTATGGCCAGTGGTGGGATTCAAATAAATTAACAGCCAGTTCTATGCCCTAATAACCTAAATTAACAACAGGTTCTATGTCCCTTTAGTAAACATTTCTCAGAACCAGGTGCTCATTAGCAAAGGGTTCTACAGAACTTGTGAGAACACCCTTGAAACCCACCCCTGGGAGGGAGTGGGAGGGGAGAGAGATAACAGTGTCTCAGCTGCAGCCTGGGGTTTCTCAGAAGCGTGTCATTATTTTCCTTGGGGCTTACTTTAAGGAAAATGTGCATAGCATTGCACCCAAAGTTATGGACCTAAATGCTAGAAACAACTTGATCTGCCTGATAATAATTGCTGCTGTGTTTCAACTCCTGCTACAAAGAGAGACCTGAGAGCAGAGTTATTTCTTGCAGTCATGTTCCAAGAGAACAAACTGCTTCTAAGTCAGCAGAGAGAGAGAGAGAGAGAGAGAGAGAGAGAGAGAGAGAGGGGGCAAACCACTGCTAAACCAGCAGTCAGGATAGGAGTGAGCTGTCCTGCAGATTTCCATCTTGTCATCTTCCATCCAGCTCCCTTTGGTAAGACCATTTCATTGCTCCTGTATCAGGGTGACCATATGTCATAATCTTAAAAGAGAATCGCAAAATGTAGGACACTCAAGAAAAAATGTAGGACATGACAAAATTAAAGCTAAGAGCATTCATATATATTGCTTTCTTGCACTTAATTTAAAAACCACATTACTTTTTGTTACATTTTAATTATATATATAATTTATTACATAGAATTTATGAATTACAAGAAGGCTTCAAACTATCTGCTCCCAAGGAAAAGGAGTATACTGAAGTTTTTTTTCAGGACACAAGGCTATAATCCAGTCATGTCCTGGAAAAAGAGGACATATTCATGTCCTGGAAAAAGAGGACACCCCCTTGGTGGGGGTGAGAAGACTGAAACTAGTGCAGGATTCATCTGGGATGAAGGAAGAGAGCCCAAGCTATGCATTACCCCATTATAGTTACTGGCTTACTTCCAGGAAAATGTGAATAGGATTGCATCCTCAGAGTCCAATCCTGTGCCTTTCTACAAACAGCAGTAGCCCATTGTAGTAAATGGGGCTTCCTCCCAGGAAGGTGTGGATAGGAAGGCAGCCCAATCCTAGGCATGCCTACTCAGATACAATGCCCATTATAGTCAATGGGGCTTCCTTCCAGAGTTTGTGTGTGAGTGTATACAGTGGCACCTTCATGTAACAAACGCCTCACGTAAAGTATGTTCCACGTAACAAACAAAAATTTCTCTAGGATTCTCCTTCACGTAACAAACTGTGCTTCACATAACAAATACACTTGTTGGCAGTTGGGGCAGACGTGCTGGCCGGGAGCCCTTTTAAAAAGCGTCAGGGCTGCCTAGCACACCTGCCCATAGCAAAAGCAACACTTCTGTGCTGTTCCTCCTGTGGCTGGTCGTCCGCTGGGCAGAGGGAGAGAACAGCAGTGGAGAAGAGGGAAGCAGCTCAGGGCTAGCCAGAAGGGAGCAGGAGAGAGGCTCAGGAAGAAGAGAAGGAGAAAGTGGGGAGACACTTTGAAAGTGTCTTAGATTGCTGCCTCCTAACCATGTCTACCCAGAAGTAAGCCCCATTGTGTTAAATGGGGCTTTCTCCCAGGAAAGTGTCTTTAGGATTGCAGCCTAAGTAGACTTCATAGGATCATGCACACTAAACGCATGTTTTGAATTCAATTCCAGTGATTTATCATTTTTCCATCCAGTTAATATTTTTATATGAATATTTTTTGGGGGTTGTGGAACCAATCGTCTGAGTTTCCATTCTTTCTTATGGAAAAATCTGCTTCACGTAAATAACGTTTCACGTAACAAACAAGCCTCCAGAACGAATTAAATTTGTTACGTGAGGCGCCACTGTGTGTGTGTATATATATATAACTACAAAAATTGTTGTATATATACAAAAAATTTTTCTCACTCTTCATGGATGGTGTTTGTATGTTATCCTCAATCTCGGGTCCTCTACCAGAGGCCTGGGAGTTTGAGGGTTCTGCGCAGTATCTTAGCTGTTCCTAGCCATGCGTTTTTCTGGATTGAGTGTTCTGATGTACTTCCTGGAATCTGTTGGAGCCATTCTTCCAGCTTGGATGGATATATATAAAAATAATATGTGCTGTGTGTGACTCTGCAAAGTCTGCAAATGTTCCTTTGATTGCAAATATTGATTAGTGCTAAACTCTTTCTGCTCCTTTGCAGATTCTTACCTATCCTAAGCAGGGGATTGGACTAGATGACCTAATGGGGTTCCTTCCAACTTTTTTGATAAGGGTGAAATGTCAGTCTTTGCTATGGGCAAAATTTTGGCTAGGTATGCCTCTGGGTTGGGCACTCAACTGGCCAAGAAAAACCATACATGGAGGGAAGGGGAAACACACTCTGTGAATCCAATCCATTTTGCAATTGAGACAATCTGTGTCAGCCAGCTTGACAGCAGTCTAGTTTGTATCAGTCAATAAGAAACTGTCTTCTTAATTTTTAATGAGGGTTCCTGTTGGGAAGGGCACACTGACCATAAATCCTCTTTTTCTAGGACATGTCCTGTTTTTCAGCCCTGAGTCCTGGGGAGAAAACGTCTTCATTGTCAGTTTTTTTCTTGTGAGCAGGCAGCATGTACCTTTCTTATAATTAAATTATTGGTGAAATCCTAACCAACTTTCCAGTACTGGTATGAGGGTAATGCAATTCTGAAGGAACAAACCACATTAAAGTTATCTGATATCTGGTCACCCTGACAGGGTGAGAGTTGAGTTGGGTAAAGAAGTGGGTGAGATGTGGAGTAGAAGTTGGCTATATGGTTTCTGATCATGAAAAATCTTCAATTCACTTGAAATTTCAAAGGAGCAGTCATTTTGAGTTCTGAATGAAGCACTGACTCTTAAGACCATGTTGCACACCAGCAGAGGCAGGGGCCTTTGAATCCAAAGCCCACAAATTATTTATGTCAAAATAATTTTCAGTAATAGCCCTGGAAAGGAAATGAATAATAATAGTGCACAAAAAGTAAATGTTGTGAACCTTTCTCCACAGTAGAGGATAAAAGTCATTACCCTCCCCTGCTATTGCTACCCTGCACAGGAGAACAGCCTCCACTGGATCAAGCCAAACGCCCATCTAGTCCATCTTCGTGTATCACACAGCAGCCCACTGGATGCCTCGGGGAGCACATATGACACCTGCATGCATGTGCTCCCCTACGTCTGCATTTTGAGGTTGTCTACACACACTCTCATGGCTTCTAACCTGTGATGGTTCCCTCCTCTAGGAATTTGTCCAATCCCTTCTTAAAGACATTGAGGCTAGATCCCTTCACCACATCCTGTGGCAGGGAGTTCCATAGACCAACTACATGCTGGATAAACAAATATTTTCTTTTGTCTCTCCTAATCGTTTTTAGTGGGAGGATTAGGTCAGACAAAAGAAAATATTTTACATCATTCCTCCTAGCAGAAGACTTTTGTTCACAGTGTCAGAAGTGATGTGAAAGGAAGGTGAAGTCACTCATTCTTAAGGACCAGGCTCTGGAACCAGGTTACTGAGCTAGGTTGTGAGCTCTACAGCCTGAATCCATCTCACACCACATATTTCATCGTCCATATACATACTTGATTAAATGCAGGAGTGTCCTGGGCTGTTCCCCACCCAGGACTACCTCTGCTTTTGCTGCTCTGACCTGACCCAGAGGTTACTGAAGTGACACCACTACCACCATCGCCATCATCATTCCGAAGTGTCTGTGGCTACTTCCTCTGAAAACAGGGGAAGGAAAGAGGCATCCCAGGCTGTGATGAGCCTTTGCTTTGCTTCTGAGAGATGCCAAAAGTTTCCACGGAATGCTTTGGGGCTGCTGGAAGTGGCACCTAGAACAGAGGTGGCACCACTTCCAGGAGGCAGGCATTGTTTGCCTACTGGGCACTGCTTTCAGTGGCCCAAAGCACCCTGAGGGAACTTTTTGTGCCCCTCAGAAACAGCGTGAAAGGCTCTGTCACAGCTTGGGAAATAGCAGGCACCTCGTCTTTAAAAGGAAAGATTGGGGGTGGCCGCAGATGCACCAGGAACAATGAGAGAGTCCTGGACCCACAGTTTCAGAAACGCAGGAGTTGGAGATTACTGAACATGGGTGCTATCTGGGCACTCTGGTCCTAGAATTGCCACTGGAATGGAGGGGGCAGCATGAATAGTCCATAAATTACAGAAGGAATAGCCAGGTAGTGCAGAAAGAATGAAGGTATGCGGGTACATGTGACCCAGTTTTTAAAATATTTATTTCTATTAAAGGTTTCTCAGTGATCTCCAAGTCAAGAATCAGCTAGAGCAGTATTTGCTAACCAGTGGTGCTCATATAATGCATGCAACTTCAGTTGATGTCCAGTGGCCCTCATGGGACACCAAGACCCCTGCTAACTGAGCAAGAGGCACTCTTTCAAGTGGGTGCTCCTCTTTTATTTAGCAGGGGGAGAGTAACTGGCCCTACTCACCCCAGCAATGTCTGTTCTAGTGGCTTCTGCTGGTGTTCTTTTTTGCATTTTAGATTGTGAGCCCTTTTGGGACAGGGACCCATTAGCTTTTAATTAGCTATTATTATTTTTCAATTTTCTTTGTAAACCGCTTTGTGAACTTGCTAGTTGAAAAGCGGTATATGAATACTGTAGGTAGGCAGATAGACCCTGACACCTGGTAGCAGTACCAGTGAAATGAGACAAACAGCAGTTGGAGGTGCATTCAGCCGAGCTTGAAAAATCCCTCAAAATTTCCTTAAAAATCTAACCTGATCTAAGCCGCTCACTGGTTTTTGCATCTGGTCTCCCAAACTGGTGATGACATCATTTCCAGTTACTTCCAGTGGTATTTGCAGTTGGTGGACCATGTTAAGTGGTACAGCAGGGGACAAATATTCCCCTTAAACATGGCTTTTGGCTACAGGATCAAATGACCTCTGCAGGCAAACTGCAGTCAGTCATGATATTTCCTATGAAACAGGCATGACTATAGCCAAGATTGAGAGTGCACTGACTATTAAAATGTGAATTTCCTTTTGGCCTGTGAGACAGAGTTTTCTTTGCCATCAGTCCAGCTCTGGAACCATATTATTGGCTTACGTTGTGCTCTTTTCAGCCTTAATGTATTTTTACATTATTACATCTAGTGCTTTCTTTATAGATGATTAGACAATGGGTGAAAAAGCAGTTACTCTTCCATTGCTAAAGATCCTTGGCAAAGATCTGTATGTTTCTTATTGACTTCTTTCCACTAATGCTTTAAGGATGATTCATTGTGAATATTTCTCCATTCCTCATCACCCTCTTCCCATCAATGTATAAATAAGGGTGCCTTCGATTTCTGTTGTGTCCAGCCATGTGTCACTGGTGTGACACAGCCATGTGTGCCATGTAACACCAGTGTCCAGCCATGAAGCTCTTCACTCTTTTCTTTGTTGGTGCCTTGTTTATCCTGCTCCATTTCTCAGGTAAGATGGTGTTTTCACTCCCAGTGCCCTGGTTAGTAGTGACTGAGTCATCTGGCCCAGTGAGGGGCTTCAAAGAAATTAACAACCGGTTCTCTGCCCATCTGGCAGCCACTTTTAAATGGATATTTTGAAATCTTTATATGGCCTGTCTCTCATTAACAACCGGTTCTATAGAGTAGGTGCGAACCTGCTGGAGCCCACCACTGATCTGGCCTGTGGAGTAGATGCTGTAAATATTCCCATGTTGCCAGTTCGGGCAGTGATGGGCCCAGCCTCCCCTAACAACTGGTTCTATGGAATCTGGTCAGGGGTGGGGCCAGGGAGAATTTAAAAGGGAATTTTTTTAATTTAAATTTTTTTTTAAAATTAAGCATGCGGCTTATTTCTGAGTAGACCTGCATGGTGTCTCAGGATGGTGCTCTGAGGCTGCAGTCCTTTCCACTCCGCCCTGGGAGTAAGCCCCATTGACTATCATGGGACTTACCTCTGAGTAGTCAGGTTGGGCTCTCAGGCTGCAGTTCCAGCCACTTTCCTGGGAGTAAGTCCCATTGACTATCATGGGACTTACCTCTGAGTAGTCAGGTTGGGCTCTCAGGCTGCAGTTCCAGCCACTTTCCTGGGATTAAGTCCCATTGACTACCATGGGACTTACCTCTGAGTAGTCAGGTTGGGCTCTCAGGCTGCAGTGCCAGCCACTTTCCTGGGATAGGGTTGCAGCATCCTCAGAGCCCAGACCTGTGCAGGTCTACTCAGAATTAAGCCCTATTATAGCCAATGGGGCTTACCCCCAGAAAAGTGTGGATAGGATTGTAGCCGCAGAGACTAGTCCTAACCATGTCTACTCAGAAGAAAGTCCCATTATAGACAGTAGGCTTACTCTCAGGAAAGTAGACAGGGCTGGAGGAACAGGGGACAAAAGCCATGGAGGATCTCATCCTAACAACACTCTGATGCTGCTCCTACAGGCTCCCAGAGCTTTCTTAGCAACTGTGGCTTCTGTATTCCCGCCCAAGGAGCCCTTTGTAAAGCTGCCTATCACAGTGCCTGATCCAAAAAACCCCCACAAAAACACCATCCCCAGAGAGGTTGCCTCATTTGCATATGAGAAACCCATCATGCTTTGCGAACTGCACAAGGAAATAACTTCTGAAAACTTGCTAAAAATAAGGTTTTTAATCAAAATAAGATGTTTAGCATAGAGAGACTTCCTGAATAGCATCACACAAAGTTTTAGGGGACTAAGAAGTTCTTCACCCTGACTTGAAACTATTGAGATTTGAGACATTTATAAAGTGATCCAAAGCCCTCCCATCTCAGCAGTGAGTATCTGATGTGCTGTGGAATGACTGCAATACCTTGTCTGAATGATGGTAATGGGAACAGACTGTTTGTATTTTAAAATTAAAAAATAATCTTAGGGAGGGGAAGGAGGGGGGAGAGAGAGCCCCCTCAGAAGAGGAGGGGAAAGGGGAAGGGGAGGGGGATGAGCTACAGCTCTGGGAAGACAGACCCAGAGACCCTTTAAGAGAAATTCAAACACACTTGCATGCAATTCAAAGATGACGGCCTCCTCTTTAACAACCAGTTCGCTAACGTCAGCCCCAAATTAACAACCGGTTCTACAGAACTGGTGAGAACCAGCTTCAGCCCACCTGTGAGTTCAAGTGAATATAATGACTTATCATCATTGAATGGGAAATGCTGTAAGTTGATGCAGATGTCTTTTTTTTGAAGGACATTCTGACATTTTTGAAATATATATCCCAGAACCCACCCATGCTCTCTGTAAAGGGAATTGCAAGTCTAAGTGTGACCCTGATGGAAAAGTGGAAAAAGTGATATGCCAGAGACGTGAATATTTCTACTGAAAAATAAGTAAAATCATTCATGATTTACTCGTATTGGCCAGACCACAATGGTGTCTCTGGGAGGAAATGGGATGTGGGTCCCCTACTGGGTGACATGCATGGGGTTGTGTGACATGCAGTAGGAGGTTGACACCATTAGTGACCAATATTGCCATTTTTAGGAATAATGCAATCATGTTATATTTAATGCGGAATGACTTATCTTCATTGAGTGGGAAATGCTGCTATAGAGTGTTATATAGTTGTTATAGATGTCTTGGAAGGACATTTTGTCATTTTTGATATATATTTCTAGGACCCACCCATGCTCTCTGTGAATGCAAATTTCGTTGTGACCCTGGTGAAGAGATTGGAGGCAAATGGAGATGCCATCTCCCTGGGGTTTTCTTATGCTGCGAAAAACTTCTGCTGCGATAAACTCCCACACTTCCTGTGACGGGAGATGCAAACTTCGTTGTGACCCTGGTGAAAAAATTCGAGCAAATGGGAATTGCCATTCCCTTGATATGGTCTTCTGCTGTGAAAATAAACGTAAAATTCATCCATGGTTAACTTGTATTGCAGTGATTTTCAACTAGTGTGCCAACTGATGGTATGCCTTGACAATTTCAGTGCCTTGTTAAATGTGCCGTGAGATGAAAAAGGTTGAAAATCACTGTTGTATTGTGCCAGACCACAATGGTGTATCTAGGGAGAAGTGGGAATGCAGCCCCATACCAGGTGACATGCATGGGGATGTGTGATGTGCAGTATAAGGTTGGCACCACTAGTGACCAATATTGCCATTTTTAGGAATAATGCAATCATGTTATATACCATTCAATATGCAATTTACAGCAGAATGTAATGAAGCAGACCAGAGTAAAATATCTCAATTCTTTTAAAAGATATGACCAAAAAACCAAAAACTAAAAATGCAATAAAAAGGACATATTACAAAAAGAACATTTCCTTATGTCAAAACAGATAGATGAGACTGAGTATTCAAAGAGCTAATGAGATGCTACTATCATAGAGCATGGAACCAATAAGGGGTTAGTAATGTGTCACCCTTGGGGAGGGGGTGACATCACTAGTCACCAAAATCACTAAAATTGTGGTTTGTAGGAATAATACCATAATGTTATATACAGTTTGATGTGTAATTTAAACAGAATGCAGTGAAATTACCTGAGAGGTGTGGGCAGTCTGGCACATGTTCGTGCACTGGCCTGACGCTTCCCCCCAGGGTAGCATAGGACTTGCGCTGGCCTAACCATGGGTTAGGATTGCACTGACATATAGTAACTGAAAATCACTAGTCACCAAAATAGCTAAAATTGTGGTTTGTAGGAATAATGCCATAATGTTATATACAGTTTGATGTGTAATTTACAGCAGCAGGCAATGAAATTCCCTGAGGTGTGGGAAGGCTTGCATATGTCTGTGTGGGAAGGTGTGGGAAGGCTTGCATATGTTGCACACCCCCCATGTGCAACATCCCACCATGTGCATCACCCCCATGCACATCAACACGCCATGCGCATCACCTCCATGTGCAAAATCTCCCCATGCACATCAATCCACCATGCATATCAGCCCACCATGGACAACATTCCCCATGCGCAACATTCCTCATGTGCATCAACCCCCTATGCATCAACCCGCCTGTGCACATCAACTGCCCAAGGACATTAACCCCATGCACACCATTCCCCCATGCACACCACCCCCCATGCACACCTTCCCCTTGCCCACCCTCCCTTCCAGTGCATCAGGCACTGGGCACCAAATTGGCTGGAGGTAGATTAGTCGGTCTTCAATATTAAGTATAGGAGAAAAACGTGTTGCACCCCTCTTTACCCTCTGAAGGGTTAAATTTCTCAACATCACTTCTTGATCAGTACTCACATCACATAAGAAACACCCTCCCAAAATTTCATGCTTCTAGGTCTGGGGATTGCTGCAGAGAGTTCCTCAGTCAGAGATTCTTCAAATATAAAGTATAGGGAAGAAAATGCTTTGTGCCCCTTCCAGTTGGAATTTCCAAAAACTGGTTCTTAGTGGGTGCCTCTTTCACAGAAGGAACTCCCTCTCCAAATTTCATGCTTCTAGGCCCAGTGGTTTTGGCTGGGCATTGAAGAGTCAGTTAGGCAGTCAGTGAATCAGTCAGTGAATCAGTTAGTCAGGAGGTGATTTTTCACTTTTATATAGTGCCAGATATGAAGAAGTGCCAGTTTAGGTTCACAAAGTTTTTAAAAATCATAAAAGTTGACTATAATCATACTTAGAGCACAATACTATTCATGTCTACTCAGAAGTAGTCCCCATTATATTCAATGGGTCTTACTCACAGGAAAGTGTGTTCAGGATTCCAGCCATACTTCCAAGTAGATGTTCTTAAGGCTAGGTTTGCAGTTCATAAACACTTTCTAACACACAGAGGGGGTTGGATTAGATGATCCACTGGGTCCCTTCCAACTCTATGATTCTATGGTAATCTCAAACCATTTCAAAAACAATTTCATCTGCAGATAGGGGAAGTGAGTGCAGCTGCTCCAGACCTCATCTCCAGAGGATTACAGAGCTTGCCCGCGGGCTAGATGAAAGGGGCTTGCTGCGGGTTGGATCTGGCTCCCAGACTGAGGCTTGGATACCCCAAGGTAAGAAGGCCATTCCAGACTTCAGTGCACCTCATTTTTGAAAACTGACATAACTGCTAGGGGTTTAAGATGTTTTCTTACTGAATAGAGTTTGAAATATATACATATGTTACAAAGAGTAGATAATCTGATCTATGCAATTGTAGTCATACAGTCTGTGATTTTCTCCTCCATTTGACAGTTGAGCGCAGTCAATGAAATCCTGGCATGGCAGAGAAATCTTAAATGATACCAATCTCTTCCTAGAACACGAGTTTCTTCCTTATTCCCAATCTGATGGTCCCAGTACTTGCATCAGTCTTTCGAAAGAAAATCATCTGCTGTTCCTGAACCTGCCAGCAAAGACACTTCCCAATCTGGTCACAATGCATTGAGTTTTTACTCCAAATAAAACCAAAGCTATACTACAAATGTTGTCATGCTTCTGTATACAAAGAATAAAACAAATAGAAGAAAAGTATTTCCTTTCCTTTCCAACTGTTGGAAGAGAACTTGGGAAGCAGATTCCTTCTTTCTTATCTGCTAGATTAGAAGCTAGATCAGACTTTTTCCTTTTCCAAAAGGCCAGAAGCTGAATGAGGAGGAATCTGTTAGCTGCTGCCACCTCCTAAGGTTAAAGGAACCAGGCAGAGAAGGCTACTTCCAAAACAGCACAAAACAGCACCATTTCTTTTTATTTAAAATCAAGACCACAGTAGCATAAAAGTGTGATCATATTTGACAACCTCCTGCATGGCTCATGAACATAGATTAGGCAGGTTTGGAATGAAATAGCTGGTTTATTCAAAATCCAAAAGATGAGGAAGCAAAATAGGGACACACCTGGCAAAAAAGTAGAATTTTTAGGGACACATGGGACAAACGTCAGGTCTAACAGACTTGATCTGTTAGTTCACATAACACTGAAAGTTCACCCTAGAACATACATAAATCAGGAATGTGCTTCAGCAAGGCCTCTGCTTTGTTCACACAGCTGAGAATGGCTCTGAAAGTGAGAGGGAGGGGATAGTCCAAATGGACCCAGGTGGAACTGGGCACAGCATCAGATGGATGTCGCAGAGAAGCAGGATGTGGGGGGATGAACCAGCCTGGGAGGGGCTACTCTGGATCCTACACTCTCTGTCAATTTACAAAGTTCAACAGGGGAGATTCTTTCATCTGCACTCGAAAAATAGCTGGCATAGATGTGAGAAGCCATTTCAGGGCCTGGGGCTTTCCTTGGGAAGGGAATGAGACATCCAGCAGTTTCCTGGCACATGCCGTATGCAGCAGTCACAATTTTGGCACCTCTGTACTCGGAAAGCAGGGCATTGTGTGCTGCCCTTGCCCCATGCTGGAGGCTGGATGAAGTTAAAACTCCTCCTGGGGAGGGTGGCACTATCCTCCCAGTCTTGTCCAGCCTTGCTCGGGCTAGGATGAAGAGTCATGCGTATTGGGAGTCCTTGGTGGGTTTCCCTGATGTGGAGGGAGTGGGTCCAGAATGTTTCTTAAAGAGGGTCTTGCTCCTATCCATTTTGGCTGGGGTCGTTGGAAGGAACCCTGGGTTTGAACCCGGACCTGGAGGGCCGAAAGGATGGCAACTTTTTAGGTAGTTCATTTTTGGCATGACTGCAAAGGCCAAGAGACACTCCCGGTGGGTGCCCATCTCCTGGCCTTTGCGAAAGTTTGGAGGTCGATAACTTTGGACTCCTGGATTCTCCAAATGGTCACAGTGGAGTATTTATGGGGTATTCATTGGAGTTCCTCAGGATTCCCCAAGACTAGAACAGGACAGTTCCGATTTTGCGGGACCCAATAAAACACCTTTTATACATGGAAGCAATAAACCATCTTCTCTAGATCTGAGTAATAGAGCCAGTGCCGTGGAATCAGAGGGGCAAAGGGGTGTATTCTGTGTTTTTTCTGGTTTCAAAGAAGAATGGCAATTGGAGGGCCATTCTAGATTTAAGGGACTGTAAATCAGAGGAGTCCCTTACCTAACTTACCTACCTACCTAACGTAGGCTGAAAAATACATTTCAAGACACAATATAAGCACACAATACAGACAGAATGTAAGATGCATCTGTTTTCAGAAAAAGAAGGACATGCAAAAAGAATGAAAAAGAAGATAAAAACTGTCTTAAAAAATTATCTAGCTCCAGCCAAGATGGAAGAGTTGCTGGTCAATTCTGATTTTACAGAAGCATCCTAGCTCCCTTTGGGCTGCCTTCCCAATTACCTCAGCAGTGTGTCAACAGGGGAGAGGTCAACATGAGAGGTGTGTCAACATGTGAGGAGGTCATGAGGGAAATCTGTTTAGTGCTTTGGGCTGCTGCAGGGAGGCCAGTGGCACAGCTACACAGTTAAGCAAAGAAGAAAGTGTGGGAAAATTTTGACAACTGCCAAGAAGGAATAAAGATAAAAGCCATTCAGTTTTTTAGCCCATGGGTGTACAAACCTTTTGGCAGAAGAGTCATGTCATCTCTCTGACTTTGTATTGGGGGATTCAGAAAGAAGAATTGATTTATATTTCTTATTTGAATAAATTTACAAAACTTATGAATGAATGAATTCAGTTCAGTTCATAAACACTCTAACACCAAAAGAGGGGGGGGGGGGGGGCGAGGGTTATCATCAAATCCGTTCACAGACACTTTCATATACAGAATGAGGAGTTGCACATTCTCACCCCTCAGAATACCCTCTGGAGGTTAGGAGAGCAGAGCTCCCCTTGCCTTTGGAGGATTACAGGGCTTAACTGAAGGCCAGGTGAAGTGGACTTGCTGTGGGCCACATGGAGGCTTGCCACAGGCCATGGAGGCTTGCCACAGCCAGGGTTTGGGCACTATTGCCTTTGCTGTTCAGGCGACTAGGCCCCGAAGCAGTGTATTGCTGTTGCTGTATTTTAATAATACTAGGGGAAAACACAAAGTAAGGGGAAATCCCTACGAGGAGAAACGGGTATGTGATGGCGCAAGCATGGCTGGGGGAAGGAAGGGAGAGGGAAACTTGTAGGGAATTAGGTGGGTGACCAAGGGGGAAATGTACAGTGGCACCTCACTTAAAGAGCTTAATTCGTTCCGGAGGCATGCTCTTTTAGTGAAACGCTCTTTAAGTGAAGCGGATTTTCCCATAGGAAACAATGGAAACTCAGACGATTGGTCCACAACCCAAAAAATATTCATATAAAAATATTAATTATGTAAAAATGATGACAAAACACTGGAATTGAATTCAAAACACTGTAATCTAACACAATTAACTGTAAGAAAACACTGTATGTACAATAAAACAGAATATAGAAGGATGACTAATTTTCAACTAAACAGTCACTGGTGTCTTTTTTAGCAGCTTTAACAAGGAACCTGTCTGACACTTGCTTTTGCCTCCTTTTGAGGCTGCACTGTGTTCAGTTGGGTTTATTTCTGAGTAGACATGGTTAGGAGGCTGCAATTGAAGACACTTTCCAGGGAGTAAGCCCCATTGAACACAATGGGGCTTACTTCTGAGTAGGCATGGTTAGGACACACACACAGACACACACAGAGAGACAGACATAGACACAGAGAGACACACAGGTGAGGGGGGTAACTGCCTCTGCTTCCCCGCCGCTGCCCTAGCCCCCCACAAGGATCCGGCGGAGAGGCAGGGAAGGGGTGCAGGAGAGTCCTCTCCGCCTCCCTCTTCACTTCTCCTTTTGTTCCCTGGCTCAGGGAACAGACAGAGAAGCAAGAAAGGGGTGAGGGGGACTCCTCTCTGCCTCCCCCTTTGCTTCTCCATCTGTTTGGCAGTTAGATGCTTCTCCACCTAAAGCAGTTTGGGAAAGGTGGGAGCAGGTGATTGTATTACAATTTAAACCCAAAGAACCCTGCAAGGTTCCCATCATACACAACAAGCACCAAGCCTGCAACAGCTGTTGGGGATGCATCAACAAAATTAGCATGCAAAGAACACTGCAGCCACCTCCCTTCACAACATTTGAAAGTTGGACACTCAACCTTCAAGGGTAAAATAGTGTTGTTTTCCGTTCCTCAATCCATTCAGTAGCTTGTACACATAAAGTCCTAATTCTTCCAGGAAGGAAAAAGTAGTAATGAAACTGAGATCCAAATCATGTTTGTCAAACTAAGAAATGTTATATGACTGCATTTTGTCATGACAGCAGTAGAATCCTTCACATGTTTAGCTTTCCAGCAGCACTGGCGGATTTGATCGAAAGATAGTGGCTTCCTGATGGCTTGACAATGACAACCATGGAGGAACAAGGGGCAGAAGTACTGTGAAAGTTGTTGTGATCACAGAATGGGTAATAAGACAATGGCTAGAAGCAGTCTAAAATGATTTTATTGTTTCAAGGATTTCAGTTTTATAAAAAAAAATGCTGGAATGAATGTTATGTTTTATTCAAAAATTAATAAAGTTATTAATCAATTTAAAATAACTTCTACCCATTAGAATTGCTGTGATATTAGTTGTATGTTTGTAAACCCATACATTGTAAACCCAGATTGAAACTTCAGGGAAAAAAAGTTTTACACTGCATAAAAAAATTTCAGGAAGGAGTTATAAATAGTAAAAATCTTTCAAAAATTCACACCAGCCTAACTTTATAGTTACTTTCTAGATGATGCTTTGCAGATGAGCAGCCATTTAAGAAAGAAAATTTTGGCTTTTTAATAGAATTAAAAGGATATTACATTTTAGGCTCAATACTAATAATTTTCCAGCTCTGTGGTAAGGACAATACATCTCCAATAAGGTAAGAAAGGTTCCTTTATCTTTGTTCTCTGTGACTGCCTTCCACAACAGCAGAATGCAGCACATGTCCCAATGGCACAGCTATACCAGTGTTGGAAAGTTGGTTGTGACTGTGCTATTTGAGATTTTAAAAGCTGAATTTCATTTTTATAGTATTTCATAAATAACATTCAAGACTGCTCTAACAACACTATACATAGTACCTTAAGAAGAATATAAATGCAACAGATAAACAAGGCTGATTCAAATTCCCACTGTGCCATAGAATTAGGGGAGGGGGCTGCCAATTGCACCTTACAAACTGTACCCTCCAGCCTGGTTGCTGTAGTGTTCAGTAGTGACATCACTACCAAACATTGGCAGAGTCATGGCAGAGCAGCTGATGAGGAACCAACTGCCGAGGCTCCCCCTTACGCAGGGCTGTACTGGGACATATGGATGAGGGTGGGGAGGTTACAAGAGTAAGATGGAGAGTCAGAAAAGCAGACAACAGCGGAGAAACAGGAAGAGTTGAAAGACATGACAGAGAAAGAACAAGGTAGAATGTATTTATCTTACAAGGTTTGAATGACACTAATTGTACGATAGACAGTAATTAGTAAAAAAATATCCAAGTACCTGTTCACAGTGCTCATTAGAGATATCATCATGACATCTCTGACGCTCACATTCTGAACATCTGTCATTGGATAGTCTAGCATTTCATAATCATTGCACCGCCTTTAAATACAGGTTCTTTCCCAGTGTGTCTTTCTGTCTTCTTCAGCTGGGCAGATATTTAGATTCCTGTGTGAACCATGAAGACTATTCCACTTCTCTTCATACTTTCTCTTGTGATTCTCTGCATTTTTCCAGGTGAGTTGCAGCATTTGTTGTACACTGGTTGGTCAACAACCAATACCTTTATGGCCACTGAATGAGAGAGACAGTGAGAGACCTTTTGATTAGATAGGATTTCCAACATATGCTAAAATCCAGAGTAACTATAGGACCTTTTACACCGACATAATTACAGTGCCACCTATGGGATACCTATGGGAAATGCATAGAGCAATCCAGAGTAAGTGTATGTCTTCCCGTAGTTACTCTGGATTGTAGGGATACCCTCATTGTGAAAACATATGGGGAGCAGGAAAGGGTTAGCTTTTTATTAGATCTGTGATAAAATATTTGGTACACTCAAGGCTGCAGTGGCCCAGCTGGTTAAGACACCTTGCCTGTCATCTAGTAGGATGGGGTTTGAGATCCAGATGCTGCAAGGCAGAGTGAGCTCCCATCAATTGCCCAGTTCCTGCCAAACTAGCAGATTGAAAGCATGTAAACCAGAGGTCGGGGAACAGGGGAGAAATACCCCAATTTGGGTAATAATGGAATTCC
The DNA here is from genome assembly GCA_030015325.1 of Cryptoblepharus egeriae. NCBI lineage: Eukaryota > Metazoa > Chordata > Lepidosauria > Squamata > Scincidae > Cryptoblepharus > Cryptoblepharus egeriae. The sequence goes on from JAREYC010000001.1 coordinate 234,652,011, forward strand.
TGGGGGTAATGGACCACCTGGGTTTGCATATGAATGACACAGCCAGGTATGCATGACCAGCACAGAACAGGACAGGCATTGCAATGGATTACTCTTAGCACCTAATCAGAGATCAAAACAAACAAAAGGTGTGAATCCCTGTAGGGTCATAAGAAGTTCAGGCTATTTGGGGGGGGGGTTGGAGGGGAGAGAGATCAACAGTGACTCAGCTGCAGGGTTACTCAGGGACAGAAATGAAAAGAGAAAGCGTCCTCCTTTGGGTGCTGTTGAGGTCTGCCTGTATTCTAAACGGCCCCCTCCCATCCAGCTCCCTCTGGTTAGACCATTTCATTGCTCCTGTATCAAGGTGATCATATCTCATAATCATAAAAGAGAATCCCAAAATGTAGGACACTCAAGACAAATGTAGGGCATGACAAAATTAAAGCTAAAAACACCAACCTATTTTGCTTTCATGTGAATAATTAAAACACTATCAGCCCAATCCAGAGCAACTAATCTGTCCACATAAGAGCCCTTAGGTTGCCCTATCTAACACTAGGTTGGAGCAACTGCAAGATGCTCCAGCCCAGTTACTCTGAAGGAGGCTTAGGGCAGAGCAAGGCAAGATAGGGTGCCCTAAGAGAGGTGGACCTGCTCTGCCCTAACTGGGGCAGCCTAAGCAGCTCAGGAGAGGCAAGTTGAGGGCATGTTTAGCATTGCCTAGGGCAGAGCAGTTATTCTGTATCCAAAGCCTGCTTCCAGGGCAGAAATGCCCTCTTCCAGCCCTCAGAGTTATACCACCTCAGGAGCAGGTATAGTAATGAGTAGACCCATAGGGGTCCATGATAAGGCCCGAGTAAGAATGGCAGTGCTGACCAAAAATCTGAGTTCTTGGCCAGCCTAGCTGCAACCCCTTCCTCTCAACCTCAGGATATGGAACAAACTACGGCTGCCCACAAACCTCAGGATACAGCAGGCCACTCCAAGAAGCCCCTTGTATTCACTGTAGAATGTACTGGCATCTCATCAGGGACTCCTTATAAGGCAGGCACCCAGTGGCGTCCCCAGACTGGTGCGGCTGGTGTGGGCTGCATTGGGGATGCGCTCCGTATGGGGTGATGTGCCGGAGGAGTTTGACTGTCCTTTGGCAGGCCCCGGGCATCAGCACACCCATTCAGGCCTGCTCCAAGGCGGAGAATCAGCCAGAAGCTGACACTTGTCTGAGGAGCTGGCCTGAACGGCCATCTGAGGTGCACTGCGCAGAAACACACTGAGCATGCCGAACAGCTTCAGAGGAGACTTCCTTAGAGCAGAGAAAGTCCGTGCCTCTGCACAGCCATTCGGCCTCACTCAGGAGGCGGTGCGGCAGCCAAATGGCTTCAGAAAGAGTACTGCACAGGCACCAACTCTGACGCCTGCACAGTCTCCCCCGAAGCCAAAAGGCTTCAGAAAAGTACTGCGTAGGTGTCAGAGATGGTGCCTGCGCAGTACTTTTTCTGAAGCCAGTTGGCTTCAGAAACAACTGCACAGGCTCCAACTTTGGTGACTGTGCAGTCCAGGTTGGGGGGGGGGGGCGCATCCCAGGGATGACGCACAGACATCCGCACCAGGTGATGTGCAGAGTCATGTCACCACTGTAGGCACCACAGCTGTTCCTTGTTCAGTGTGATCTGAGGGGTGTCTCCTCAGGAGCAAGTCTTCCCCTTGTGTCAATTACTTAGCATGCTCTGGAGCAGTTAGGGCAGCCCAGGCTTCCTGAGTCTCTGGATTCAGCATAACTTTCTGCTCTGGATATAGAATAGTTAGGAGAGTGCAGTTAGGTCAGAGCAGGCTGAATTTGCTCTGGATTGCAGCCTATGAGCACAGTCCTAACCATGACTGCTCAAAAGTAAGCCCCATTGTATTAAATGGGTCTTATTCTGAGGAAAGTGTCTTTAGGATTGCAGCCTATATTTACTTATTACATTTACAACTTTTATATATAATTACAAGAAGGCTACACACCACCACACTTTCCTGGAAGGAACACCCCCTGACTGTAATGGGCATTAATTGTGAGGAGAAATGCCTAGGATTGGGATCTGTGGCTGCATCTTCTCCACACTTTCCTGGAAGGAAACCCCACTGACTGTAATTGTAATGGTCTGCTGCTCAATAGAAAGAATCTTCTCTTGTCCCATATATTGTGGAGACAATGAAAGTTGCAATTCTGACCCACTTCAGATTTTGTAATTGCAAAACACCTTGGGAAGCTCTGAGGAGGCTAGCATTGGGCTCCCTGTGTCCCTGGGAGGCTGCTGCAGGATCTGGTGAGTCCAGGCAAGGTCCTGCAACTCTCAATAGCAAAGTTATTCTGGCAATTGCATTGCTACCTTCCTCCCTCCCCTTACAGCAGCTCATACGCTCCCTGAAAGTTTGAGAACCCCTTTGTCTACTCTAAAGATACTGGAATTACGGTATTTACTTGTATCTAATGTGCCATTGAATCTAATGCACACCTCGATTTTGGAGTCTAAATTTGGCTGTAAAAGGTGAGCATTATATTTGAGTAAATAGGGTATGTGACAGTGTACTGGTTTATTTTTGTCCTGCTCTTCTCAAATTTGTGTTTGTGTATGTACAGGATTCTCTTTGGCTTACATTGAGGCATGTAAAAGGAAAGGTGGAATATGCAGTCGAATCTGTCCACCAGATCACCACAGGATTGGAAGTTGTGGTTTTAACGTTTGTTGTAAAAGGTGAGAACAAAGACTCCAGACTAGATACATTATTGAAAACATACATATCTTTGTGAATGAAATCTGTGATTTTACAGATGAGGGTCTGCTTTCTGTTCTTTCATCCAACAGGGTTATACATTGGGGAAGGGTGAAAAAATCCTCTAACCCCAAAGTGATCTCCTGCCTGCTTCTAACCTCCATTTCTACTAATAAAAGGCTAATTCTGTTTGTCTGTCTGTCAGGTCCCCCTCTAGCTCTGCCCACGAATGCCCTACATAGGCATATTATACCTCTATGGAATCAGGATAATCCCAGGATTAACCACCACACAAAACTGAACCCCACACCTCCACACCCACAATTCCACAATTTCTAAACCCCTCTAGCTCCACCCACACCTGCTCTGCATAGATATATTATAACATCCAGCATTGGGATTTGTGGCTGGATGATGAGGGAACAGTAGAAAATTCAAATTTGAAAACAACCGACAAAATCTACAGTGAGGTTTTCAAGTTCTATTGACTGAATTGAGGAATTCAAAGTTTTTTCTTCCAAATTACTGTTTTCTAAGCTGGAACAGACGTCCCTTTAGTTTTGGGCCGAAGGTCCAAAATGCCCTCTGCAGGAGCTGGCTTAAAAGTGCTGCACAGAGTGCGGCTTTTAAGCTAGTATGAAATAAAGCAAGTGAAGTTAGGATTAGTCCAATTTAAGAATGGGTCGCCCATGTGATATCAACAACAGCCAAAATGCCCATCTACACCTACACACTGATGGAGTCTGACCTGTCAGTGACAAATCAGGAAAGAGATCTTGGGGTCATGGTTTGCAGTCCAATTAAAATATTAGTGTGCTTCAGCTGTGAAGAAGGCAAATTACATTCTAGCTGACATTAGGAAGAGAATAATGAATTACACTATTGCTGCTGCTGCTGCCATTACTAACTACTACTTTACTAATCTTTGGTACATCCACATGGGGAATACTGTCTACAATTCTGGTGGCTGCATCTCAAGAAGGAAATTGAAGAGCTGGGCAGGGGTGATGTAACTCTGTGTGTCATCTGGTGTGGGGGCTCAGTGCATCACACCCAGGACGTGTGCACCACCTTCCAGGACTGTGCAGGCACCAATTCTCATGCCTGTGCAGTCTCCTCTGAAGCCAAACGGCTTCAGAGGAGACTTCCTCCTCTCTAAGACTTCCTCCTCTCTTTCTGCTTAGAGCGGAGGAAGTCCACACTTCTGTGCAGCCATTTGGCCTGGCTTGGGAAGTACACTGTGCATATCCAGAGGCATTGACATATGCAGTACACACCTCTGCCCAGCCATCTGACCTTGCTAGGGAAGCAGAGCAACAGCTGCTCTACCTTGTGAGCAAGGCCGAATGGATATGCAGAAGCACATGGCGCATGTCCAGAGGCGTGGACATGTGCAGTGCACCTCAGCTGGCCATTCGGGCCTGCTTGAGACCAAGCCACAGCTCCTGGCTGCTGCTCCCCCTCAGAGCAGGCCCGAATGGCCGGTGCGTCACCCCCCAGCGGCACGGCACCCGGTGCGTTCTGCACCAGCTGAACCAGTCTAGTGACGCGGCTGGAGCTGGGGAAAGTACAGAAATGTGAACCAAAGTGATAAAGCTGACACATCCTTCTTATGCAGCAATGCTACAACATTAGATTGGAAAAAAGTGATTAAGGTGATTGTCAGGACTTATAGCCTGATCCAGCCGGGTTCTTCTTATTTTTGCAGTTTTGAGCCACTACACTGACTCCCTCCCATGTGCTCTTTTGGAATTACAAACATTAGTGAGGAATGTGGGATATGATCATCACATAGTGACAACAAACATCTCCCTGTAATGTACAATGTAATCCACACATGACACATGAGAGAGAGAGAGAGAGAGAGAGAGAGAGAGAGAGAGAGAGAGAGAGAGAGAGAGAGAGAGCAAGCTGGGTGGCTAAATTATCTTGTGGTATTTTTTGAAATTAACCAGACACTCCACTTTCTCATGTTCTTAGGAATTAACTGATTCAGAGATGGCTCATCTTCTCAGCAACTCTAACTGAAGAATCTTCTCTTGCTGCAATCTGCATTGGAGGCTTTTCAGCAGCAGGAAAACCACCATAAAATATTCCCTATGAATTATTTCACTCATTTCTTAATTAAAGCATAACAGTTGTGATTTAAAAAATTTCCCTCTGTGTTTGGGATTGGTGCTACTTTTATTATCATCCATAACCCCATCTTATAGTCCAAGATAGTCCTAATTCCAACCCACATAAATATGGGAACACTCTGGGAACTTGGCCCCTTAAGGCAACAATATGACTCTTATTTGTACATGTTTTTGAACAGTTGTGCACCTGGCAATTAGAATCTAATTCAATGTAAGTCAATAAATACTCAATTTATTATTTCCTCAATTTAATACTCAAATACAAAGTAATTTAAATGTACTACACATTTTATCTACAAATTTGCTTGAATTCAGAAACAATCCCAATGGGTAAGCAGCCAGAGACAGGATGACCATATGACCGGAAAAACTCAGATTTGTCCAGATTTTTAGCCTCCTGTCTAGGTGTCTTACATTTCGGCTTATTGTCCTACATTTCGGCTTCATTTTTGAACTTTGCAGTACATCGTTATGTCATATGTCATTGGATTTGTACTGAAAAGCAGAACCCAATGCAAAAATCTGTTTTGAGATATCTCCTTCCTATCAAAAGTTATGGCCAAAAAACAAAACAAAAAAAAACATTTTTGGCAATTTTTTAAAACGGGTAGGAATTTTGGCTGGGGGGGGGGGTGAGGAATTTTGGCCTTGGGATTCAGGAATTTTGGGTTTGGCATCTGGTCACCCTGGCCAGAGACAGTGTTGAGTTTGGTTCAACCACCTAGATTGGAACACAGGTGACCAAAGAACGATTTCACTTATGAAAAATGAGGCCACATTGATTGGCATCCAAATGCACATAATATGGTGAATGTATTTCTGGAGCAGTCCTCTTCCAGTTAACCCATTTGATTCCCAAAGTGAGTGCATTGCAAGGCTCTCAGTTTTGACCAACGGCATTGAGCTGTTCAGTGCTGAAACTGTGATTAGGAATTTTCTTTTTTCAGGATAGAAATTCTGAAATGAAATCAGGCCAATCCGGTTGATAAAATATGCCAGCAACAGATATACAAAAGCATCACATCAGCATAGATACAGACACAGTGTGCAATCCTAGCCCAGTGCAACTCACTCATTTCCCTGTTCCTGTGTTGGTTGTGTGGAGGGTGGCACATGTCTGTGCACTGGCACATGTCTGTGCACTGTGCACAGGCCCCCACAGGAGTTGTGCAGAATTGCCCTTGCTATAATGAATGAGGTGGGAGGGAGCTTAGTGTGTGTCATCACCCATAGAATAGTTTCAATTTACTGGGGGAACTCTGCACTGAGTTGCCTGTGGGACACCCTGCCATCCCAGTGGGTCACTGGGTACTGGACTTGCCACTGCTAGGGAAGGTTTAGGGGCTGGCCTGGTTAAATAGATCCTCAGGAAGTGCTATCCCTGCCTGATCCCTGAAACCATGCCTGCAACCATAGCACAATTTATGGCAGCGAAAACATGCAACCCATAGATGTCCATAATTCAAAGCCCAATTGCATCTCCTGCCACCCTATAACATACAACCACAATAATGGAACATGTGTTTTCTTGTGGTCTGTGCTGGCATAAGTCCAAGGAGACAAACAGACACAGGAGGCCAGGAAATCAAAAATAGGATCATGGTGAAATTTGCTTCTGCTAAGCTCTGATTTCCTTACAGCAAAATGCCCTTTTCCCTCTACCTCCCTGCCATGGATCTCCTCCTCCTAACCCATGACATGCCTCCTTCTCTGACTTATCTGAGTTCACATGTGTTGGGCTCCTTGTGAGTGGGCATGTGAAACTGTCAACCAGTACTATGGATGGCTCTGAATTGCCCGGCAGTAGCATGCCATTTGTGGCAGCTACATTTAGACTACCATTGACAGCTGGTCACCCTATACCAAGGATGCCAATGAAGAACTAAGAAGTATGCAAATGAAAAAACCAAAGTGACCAGAGGGCTAGAGCAATGTTCCTTACTACTGTTTGGGGTATTGCATATGTAGTTTTTCAGCTTAGAAAAGAAGCACTGATTGGGGGACATAATCAAAAGCAACAAAATTCTGCATGGTGTGAAGAGAGTGGATAGACAGAAGTTTTAAATATTGCCTCTTTATACACAGTAAGAAACATGGAGCATGCTGGGATTACTTAAAGAGCCCATGTGGAGGAAAGAGTGAGCTCAGGTGGCTGGCTCTGTCAGTGGCAGACTGCAGGGAGATGGCAGGCTTCTGTTCACTGATCTCCCCAATCTGTCAACCAAGAACATCATCATTCATCTCACAGATGTGCTCTAGAGCAGGTTCCCAAACTCCTCTGAGGGAGGAGGAAACATCCTAAGTAGTGGTGGGAGAAGGCAGTGGCCCTGATGGCACCACAGAGATCCGGTGCCATGGAGACCCAGTGATATTTTTGAGTACTTCGGGATCTGCTGAAGTCTGTGTGAAGGACATGGAGGTTTGCAGTCCCCTCTGTGAGCTTCTGTATGGCTGCCCTATGTTCCAGTTGCCAAACAGAACTCTCTTCTGGTTTGCACATCATTACTGCTAGGATCACATGGTTGTTGCAGGTCTGTGGAGGCACCCATTCCTGGGCCACTCTCCTTAAGAGAAATGGCCCAGTTTACACTCTCAGTGATGGGTCATGACACACACTACTGCTCTAGAGTAAGACAGAGCTATGTGGCTCCTAAAAACAATATTTGATTTTGTTCTTGTATTCAGTGAGATGTGAATTACCCCCTGTGACAAATGGGAAATTTCTGTATATTCAGTATGGAAGATCAACCCTGCATCATGCTTCTCCCAGCATTCTTCCTTCCCTCACCGCTCACTTGCAAATACAAATATACATTTCAGAGACAAAGTTGCATATTAACTTTGCTTTTATTTAGGCAGATACCAGGTCTCTCCCACATTACAAGCCTCAATGTAAGATACAAATGAAGCAAGAGTCAATCCTTTGCAAGTTGACTGTCCAAGTGGGGACATGTTGCCATTGATCAGTACCATTTCCTGTAGAAAGAAAAAAGATGTAATGAGATATTTTCGTTAAGAAAAATGGTGTGTCATAAGTCAAGTAAAGGATTTTGTACTGTTTACCCAAAAAAATGCAATGGCCTTGGTGCAATTATGCAAGTGGCATGTAATCTGGAATAGCAGCAGTGAGCAAAGTCAGAGAATTGGCCAACAACTGTTCAGACAGGAATGAGAGGTCAAAGGAGGACCCAATTTCCACTCTCCCCCAACAGCTGATAAGACTGTACATACAGGGCTTTACACTTGCACTGTGGGGCAGCAATGGAATACATGGCCAACTCTCACAGAATGGAGAGTGTATTTCGTTTCAGCTTTCTAGTGTATTTTGTGTGTTTTTTTATCTTTACAGTTTTATCTCCATTTTTCAATCACTTCACAAGCATTTTTAGTTGTGGAGAAAGCCTTTTTTAACAATCTTCCTGTCTTCCATTACTAGTCTCACTAAGAAATGGATGACAATCCTCAGAGGAACTGCACATCAGGACAAGGTGCACAGAAGGCAGGTTGAAAATTACAACTTAGTTAGACTCTGTTCTGCTTCTTAGTTGATAATTTGATTTGAAATGCAGGGATTGTTACAAAAAAGGGTTTTTACTCTGCCTCTTTGGTCATGAGATCATAGACTAGATTTTAACAAGCAGCGTCCCTTCAGATAACCTTTGTAGAAGGATGAGCTTTAGAACGTATATTTGATTAAAGGTTTATTAAGAATAACCACAGTAAGATTACATGAATAACAATGTAATACCTAGACAATACACAGCATAAACACCTGAGAGAGAGAGAGAGAGAGAGAGAGAGAGAGAGAGAGAGAGAGAATAGGGGTTGAGAACAAAAAGCAGGTTTTAAAAGATGGCATATTATCAAATCTGGAAGGCACATCCTTTTCTTGATCTGGGGCACAATAGTGCTGGTCATCTTTGGGGAGAGAGAGAGAGAGAGAGACAGAGAGACACACACAGAGAGAGAGCACGGTCCTCGAGAGAGGCATATTCTCTTTCTCTGAATCTGATTACTAAAAACCCCCACAATTTATTCCAAATTTAGACCCTGTTAATGTGAGTGATTTTGGTTAATAAGTTAAAGTTTGTTCTCCAAATAACCTTTGAATGTTTACTGGGCTAACCAGACAGGAAACAAACAATAGATGTATTTACATTGATATTAATACAAGATAGGAATTTGCATTGATTGTTTACTGAGTGTTTACTGAGCTCAGATTATGAGAATTGCCTTAGGCCAGGGGTCTCCAAACCTTTTGGCAGGAGGGCCACATCATCTCTCTGACATTTGAATAAATTTACATAAATCTACGTATAAGAATGTATTGGAGTGGATTATAAGGTTTGCCCAAGGGCTGGATAGAGGGGTCTTGCTGGGGGGGGGGGGCGGCACATTGAGGCTCTCCAAGGGCTGCATCTGGCCCCCTGGCCAGGATATGGAGACCCCCTTGCCTTAGACCAAAAGTGAGTAGATTACCATCGCCAGGGGCTACAATACACATCACAATGCAAGGGTGAGACAAAGGAAAGGGGTCAGAAAAGGTACACAGCTTAGCTGCCTGACCAAACCTTAGCTTGAAGCTTGTCACAGCTAAGAATTGTGGGGGAAACATATATGAAATTATAACAAATTGATCTGGGATAGCATATCTGGTAAAAGGATGAGTCTCAAACCATGACACTTCTGAACATTGTCCTTCAATTATTTTTACTTCCAAACATCTGCTTGTTCATCATGTTCTTTGTAACTGAAATCTGTGTAACTCACCTTACACAGCAAGGCACTTTTGGATAACAACTTCCGATCTGTTTATACTTAGGAGGACATTGCATCTTGTAACAATTTCCATTTGATGCTCTGCATTTTTTGGGATCCCCCAAAGCTATGCATGAACAGACAAAAACAGAAATTGGAGCAGAGCTGATCAGATAGAGACTTCTGCAAAAACAATACTTTCTATTAAGGTTTGACAAGCAATGGCACCAAAATTACCACTGTGGTGCCAGGACGCAACCAGAGGCCTCCTTTAGGAAAGCCCCACAATGGGATCTCTCAAGTCTGTGCACTATTTCATGTCTGAAAGTATGAAAGATGTATGATCTTTTTTTGCATTCTGAACATACGTGCTTTTCCTACGGATTGTATAGAATGCCTCGTTATAGAATGTCTATCCTTGATTTGGCAAAGAATGAAATAAGGTTATAAAATCACCTGTACAATTTTTTTAGGTATGGTGTAGAGATAGTCAAGTTTGTTACCAACATTGTGTGAAATGAAGAATGCCTATGTCAGAGGTGCCAGATTCATTCCATTCAGTGGACCAAATTTGGAATTCCCTAACCCTAACTGTGATCCTATGGACCACAGTACTTCAGGTCCCCCTTATCTTTCACTAGCTCCAAATTCATGTTCATTGCTTTGGTGACACTATTTAACCATCTCATTCTCCTTCTCTGAATTCTTTAGAATGCCTGAATTTTACACAATGAATTTCACACACAGCAGCACTGGAAGATAACATATCATAATTAAAGGCAATAATAAACACCCTGCCAATCTGGCAATGCCAAATAGTGGTGAATCCACAAGAACTCTAAAGCTTTGAATTTGTTCCTGTAAATGGAGTGCAACCCCATCCTGAACTAGCTGACAATTCCCAATTCTGCATTAGCCAACCAAATAATTATAATTATTAGGTCAAATGCTCAAAAAAGAAACCTACAATCCTCATTATAGGGCTGGTCCAAGATCTTCTAGTATCTGAAACTACATAGCTGGTGGGAGTAGGAACCCTCATTGAATGACTGGCTGAAGTGGGATTTCTTCTGAATAAGGTTGCTAAAGATTGAGTCATTCTGGAAAGCCTTGGAGCTGTTGTTTATGATCCTCTTACTCCTTCTTGCCACTTCCTTCCCTACTCTCTGACTGTCCCCCGGCCCCTCCTGCCCTGTTTACAGATGGGAAAGGACAGTTTAGGAGTGCTTAAATAGAGCTTCTTAAAGGGGAGATTCAAATCAAGTCCTATTGAGTTGCAAAGTGGTGACTTAGGACTTGAAAAATGCCCTTGTTGTGACTCTTTTTTTGAGCTGAATTGCAGGTTGAGGCCCCATGGGACCTTTGAGTCTAGCCCATGGAACATTTCCCAATAATTCCCATCATGAAGTACATTACCTGGAACAGCCAGCAGCATCAGGGAAAGAAGAACAAAGAGAAAATAAAAGAATCTCATGGCTAAGAATACAACTGGAATTTGCTGTCACTGGAGAAAGAGACAATGAAGAAGGCTGAAACCCTTGATATTTAAAGGTCTCCAGGAAGATTGTGACATCCAAGGTGTTGCAAAAGGGTAAAAACCCAGGCCTGATTTTCACTAAAGTTTTGCAAGGTTCATATTGATAACTGGTTCCAAGGCACATAATTATCAGATTCCTTCCTGTGGAATTTTACCAAGGGCACTTCCTTTTAAGCATTTTTGAGGATGTAGTTGTTGTGGTGCATGTCAGCACCAATGATGTAGGGAAATGTAGTTGGGAGGTCCTAGAGGCAAAATTGAGGCTGCCGGGTAGAAAGCTAGGACCCCAAAGATTGTGTTTTCAGAAGTACTGCCTGTTCCATGCACTGAGTCAGCTAGGCAGGTTCAGCTAAGGGGTCTCAATACATGGATGGTGTCAAAAGAGGGATTTAAATTTGTTGCCATAAGTGCTGTAAGACAGTTTTCTGCCACTCCTGGGGGAGGGTTAGGCCAGTGCACAGAGATGTACTTGCTTCCCTACATCACCACGGGAATGGGAAGGCCAATGAAAGGAAGGCCAATGAGTTATGCCAGCCTAGATTAGAATTAATCTAGGCTGGCACATGACTAACCGTCTAAACCTAGATGGTTAGTCATGGAGTCAACCAGAGGGCAGGTGACTCTTGGGTCTAAAATTCTGTGTTTTTAGTAACTGCAGTAGCTTAGTGGTTAAAGGTATTGTGCCTGTCAGTCTGAAGATTGGCAGGTCAGTGGGTCAAGACATGAGTACTGAACAAAAGAGTGAGCTCCCATCAATTGCCAAGCACCTGCCAACCTCACAATCTGAAAGCATCTATCTATCTATCTATCTATCTATCTATCTATCTATCTATCTATCTATCTATCTATCTATCTATCTATCTATCTATCTATCTATCTATCGCTTTTCAACTTAAAGTTTATAAAGCGGTTTAAAAAGAAAAATGAAAAAAATTAATGGCTAATGGGTCCCTGTCCCAAAAGGGCTCACAATCTAAGAACATGGAAAAAGAACGCCAGCAGAAGCCACTATAAAAGACATTGCTGGGGTGAGGAGGGCCAGTTACTCTTCCCCTGCTAAATAAAAGAGGAACACATACTTGAAAGAGTGCCTCTCACCCAGTTAGCATGTAAATGTTAGTAGATAGGTACCACCTCAGTGGGAAGGTAACAGCATTCCGTGTGCTTCTGCATACAGTCATGCTTGCCACATGACCACAGAGACGTCTTTGGACACTGCTGGCTCTTTGGCTTAAAAATGGGGATGAGCACTGCACCCTAAAGTCAGTCACGACTAGCAGTTTAACCTGCAGGGGACACCTTTACCTTTATAGGATCTGTTTAGAAATATAAATGTTACTGAGTAGTTGGGGAACAGTGGTCGTGCTTTGATATGTTTTGCAATGCATTTTCGGGGAAGAGGACAAATATGAAACAAATATGACACAAAACCCTTGGTTTCTGAATTTTAGACTTACCCCAAATGAGGAAACTAGTTAAAAAGAAGTTGAAAGGAAAGGTAAAAAGAGTCCAATATCGGCAAAGTGTGTGGCGGCTGTTCAAAACAATGGTAAAGAAGGCCCAGCAGAAGTGTATACCTGAAAGTGCATACAAAGTTCAACAAAGTCCAAGAAGGTGCTAGCATGGCTAAAGTGCCAAGTTAGTGAGGCTGTAAAGGGCAAGGAAGTTTCCTTCCATAAATTGAAATTTTGCTGTAATGATGAGAACATACATGTGCCAGTGTCATGCTGGCCTAAACTGATTAGGATTGTGCTTGAAATGAGTTCTTTTGTGACAGAAAAGTTTTTGTGACAGAAAATCTCAGGTAGATACCACTGCCCAAATGGTCCCTCCTGACTAAGGAATAAAGGCTGCAATCCAGAAGTGCACTTGGGCTGCCCTATTTATCATTGGGGTGGCCCAATTCCAAGATGGGGCAGCCCAGTTATGCCAGAAAAGTCTTTGGGCAGGCTAAGGCATCATAGGCTGTCCCAAGACAGATGGACCTGGGCTGCCCTAGCTGGGCCAGCCTAGACTGTTCAGGAGAGGCATGTTGAAGGCTTGTTTGGCATTGCCTAGAACAGAGCAGTTATGCTATATCCAGAGCCTGTTTCCCAGACAGAAATTCCCTTTTGCAGCTCCTCTGAATCATACCACTTCAGGAGCAGGTATAAATCTGAGTAGACCCATAGGGGTCCATGTCAAAGCAGAGTAAAAATGGCAGTGCTGACAAAAAATCTGAGTTCTTGGCCAGTCTTTCTGCAACCCCTGCCTCTTATATGTCAGAATATGGGCACAATTACGGCAGCCCACTAACCTGTGGATACAACAGGCCACTCCAACACGCCCTTGGCATCCACTGTAGACAGTACTGCAGCCTCATGCTGCAGCTGTTACTGGTTGTCAGGGACTCCTTATAAGGCAGGCACCACACCTGTTCCTTATTCAGTGTGATCTGAGGGGGGTCTCTTTGGGAGCAAGCCCTCCCCAAGTGCCACTTACTTGGTGCCTACTGAGCATGTGTGGAACAGCAAGGGCACCCCAGGCTTCCTGACTCTCTGGATTCAGCATAACTTTCTCCTGTGGATACAGCCTACTTGGGCAGCCCAGCTAGGACCCTTCTCACTAACTTCTAACTCTGGATTGCTCTGTATGCCAGATAGAGGTTAAAAGGGAAGGTACCTGGGAAACTAAAGGCTAGTCAGTCTAACATTGGTTTCAGGCAGGGCTATTTTTTCTGGAAAATAGGTGCTGGTACTCACCTGCTGGTACTCATAGGTACTCACATGTGTGTGTTTGTGTCTGTCTGTGTGTGTGTGTTGGTACTCACCCATAGAGGTGCTGGTACTCCGTATGGGTGTATAACTCCTGAAAAAGACCCTTGGTTCCAGGTAAGATAGTGGAATGCTTCATAAGATAATATCTTAAAAACAGATGAACAGGTCTTGTTGAGGAAGAAACCACATGGCTCCTATAATATTGTCTTCAGAATTCTTTGAAAAGGTCAAGAGTCATGTGGCTGTGGGAGAACTTGTGGATATTGTATATCTCAATTTTCAGAAGGCTGCTGAGAATCTTCAGTCACGGAACGAAAGGGCAGGTCCTCTCATGGATTAGGAACTGGTTGATGGCTAGGAAACAGAGAGTGGTTGTTAGTGGTCGCACAAACAAGAAAAAGAGCAGAATACTTCATGGCTGGCTGTTGCATCTTAAAGATGCAGCAGAAACTGAATAAACCCCTTATTTTTATCTTGGTGGAAAGAGGGTGATAAATAGAAACATGCAAATCTTTGCAGGGAACCTTTGACAATGGAATGGTTCTCTGTTCTAATTTAGTTGATTGACATTTAAAAAACTACCTTATTTTTTTAAGAAAGCTTTTTATTTATAAGGTGGTGGGACGAGGCCAATAAGGAACATGCAAATCTTTGCAGAGAATCTTTGGCAATGGAAAGACTTCTGTTTCAAGTTAGTTGTTATGTAACCCTTAGACAAACATCCGGATCCAGAGTCCGGAAATTCAAATTTATGCAAATTAGGCTATTTTTAGATGGGCATCTAATTAAAAGTCCATCTAACCCTCAGTAAAGGTAGCACTTTATATTTAAGTTGGCGGAAGAAGCCAATAACTAATATACAAATCTTTGCAGGGAATCTTTGGCAATGGAAAGGTGTCCTATTCCAAGTTAGTTAATTGCTGTATGCCAGGGGTGTTGAACTTGCTTCATACTGAGGGCTGAAGTTAGCATTCATGATGCTTCTGAGGGCCAGAAGGGGTTCCAAGGGAAAATAGCAGTGGCATAGCTAGAGGGGGCGAAGCAGTAAGTCTTAGAGGGAGTCTCACCCCTTGAGCTCCAAAACAGGCAAGGGGAGCAAAATGGAGCTGTATTGGATCCAAAGAGGTGAGACTCCCTCCAAAACTGACTGCTGCCTCCCCTCTAGCTACGCCTCTGGTGGATAGAACTGCAGCCTGAAAGTCCAAGCCTATGCCAATTTGCTCATAATAAAGGCCCATTATAGTCAATGGCTGGGTGATCATAAAAGAGAAAATGGCTGGGTGATCATAAAAGAGAAAAGTCACTCACTGACTGACTCACTGACTGACTGACTCACTCATCACCGCCCTGCCAAAACCGGTGGGCCTAGAAGCGTGAAATTTGGGGTGGGTGTTCCTTCCGTGACGGAGGGGTGCACTAAGAACCGGTTTTCGGAAATTCCAACGGGAAGGGGGTGAAAAGGGGTGCAATGCATTTTCCTCCCTATACTTTGTATTGAGAATTTGCTGACTCATCAACATTCCGCCCCAACTGCTGGGCCCAGAAGCATGGAATTCTGGGAGGGATCCTTCTGTCACCTGAACACCCACCAAGAACCCATCTGGAGAAATTTAACCCTTGAGGGGCTAAAAAGGGGTCAATGTGTTTTTGTCCTATACTTGACATGGGAGACTGACCAACATCCAGCCAATTTGGTGCTTGGTGCCTGGTGCACTGTGGGGATATTGTTCGGAGGGAGGAGTTGCACTGTGGGGGAAGTTGCGCATGAGGGGTTGATGCGCATGGGGGGAAGATGCGCATGGGGGATGTTGCGCATGGGGGGTTGATACTCTTGGGGGGTTGATGTGCATGGGGGAAGTTGCACATGGGGGATGTTGCGCATGGGAGGTTGATGTGCATGGGGGGTTGATGCGCATGGGGGGTTGATACGCATGGGGGAAGTTGCGCGCGGGGGAAGTTGCACATGGGGGGTTGATATGCATGGGAAAGTTGTGCATGGGGGGTTGATGTGCATGGGGGAAGTTGCGCATGGGGGATTGATGTGCATGGGGGAAGTTGCGCATGGGGGGGTTGATGCATATGGGGGGTTGATGCATATGGGGGGATGGCATACGGGGGAATTTTACTCCCACAACGTGGGTACACTTTTCGCTAGTTAATTATAAGAAGGCTACATGCTGCCCACCTTCAAGGAAAATGAAGATTTTTTTTCTATAACACAAGGCTTAAAAAGAGGATATGTCCTGGAAAAATAGGACATATGGTCATCCTTGTCACTGTCCTCCTTTTCCTTCTGAGCAGAGAGCTTGTAGCTGTTATGTAATAAATAGTATTTGAAATTACCATGTGAAAGCAATATACAGTGGTGCCTCACGTGACAAATTTAATTCATTCCAGAGGCATATTTGTTACGTAAAATGTTCTTTACGTGAAGCAGATTTTCCCATAGGAAATAACAGAAACTGAGACGATTGGTTCCAGAACCCAAAAAATATATAAAAATATTAACTGCATGTAAAAATGAAGACAAAACACTGGAATTGAATTCAAAACATGCATTCAATGTGCATGATCATATGAAGTCTACTTAGGCTGCAATCCTAAAGGCACTTTCCTGGGGGTAAGCCCCATTGAACACAATGGGGCTTACTTCTGGGTAGACATGTTTAGAAGGCTGCCCGCTTTCTCCTTCTCTTCATCCTGAGCCTCTCTCTCCCCTGCTCCCTTCTGGCTAGCCCTGAGCTGCTTCCCTCTTCTCCACTGCTCTTCTCGCCCTCTGCCAGCAGATGCCCGGCCACAGGAGGAACAGCACGCAAGTGTTGCTTTCACTATGGGCAGGTGTGCTAGGCAGCCCTGATGCTTTTTAAAAGGGCTGCTGGCCAGTGTGTCTGCACCAACTGCCAATGAGTGTGTTTGTTAAATGAAGCAGTTTGTTACATGAATCAGAATCGTAGAGAAATTTTTGTTTGTTATGTGAAACATACTTTACATGAACCGTCTGTTACATGAAGGCACCACTGTATATGAGTGTTTTTAGCTTTTATTTTTTCAAGTCCTACATTTTTTCTTGTGTGTCCTACATTTGGGACAGGGCTTTGAGCTCTTTTCTGGTGATGACTTCTGGTCACCCTGGCTCTATGGATGGAATCCTCGTCACAGTTTTCTGGATGTAAGACCCATTGACTGTAATGGGACTTTCTTCTGAGTAGACATGCACAGGATTGGACTTTGTTTTGAATCCTATGCACATGTCCCTGGGAGTAAGAGCCATTGACTCTAATGGGATTTATTTCTGAGTAGCACTCTGTGGCTGGAATCCTGTCCACATTTCCCTGGCAGTAAGAGTCATTGAGCAGACACACGTGGGCTTGTGCTCTTGAGCAGAAGCAGTGGGCTTGTGCTGATGGGAGGGGAAGGGGCTGCGCTGGGACTGAGAGGCAGAGGGCTGCCTTCCCCATGCTGGTTTTTTTCCCTCCTTTCCTCCACCTGGGACCTTACACACTTCCAGTTCTGGTGGGCGGCCTCTTCAGGAGCTGGATAGATGCATGCATCCATCCCTCCATCCAGCCAGCCATCTAAACCAGTGATTTTCAACCAGTGTGCCATGGCACACTGATGTGCCGTGGATAGTCCTGAGGTGTGCCGTGGGAATTTGGGGATTGACATTCATTAATAGGAAAATTGGGGGATTTGAACAGCCTGGTGTGCCCTGTCAATGGTAAAAACAATTGATGGTGTGCCTTGACAATTTCAGTGCCTTGTTTAGTGTGTCATGAGATTAAAAAGGTTGAAAATCACGGATCTAAATTGTTGGGAAAGAGGCATGGTGAGGGGGCAATGTGGGAACCCCTCACACTGGGGATGCTGCATTCCCTGCATTGCAGAAGCAGTCCCAGAATGCTGCTGGGGCTGGAGGAGAAGAAATCAAGGCTGCAGCCCAGGACCTCCCAGTTAGGCATGGAATCTCCCTCACTTCTGCTTGCTGAGTACAAGGTCTGGTGCCTCCCCCACTACTGCTCTGGAGCTGTCTTGGTGGAGGGAGGAGATCAAGGCACGCAGGTCCTTGTGGCTGTCCCTGCCGCCACTGAGTACCTTTGGGTTGGGGAGCTAGGCATGAGCTGTCCCTGTAGCTGCTTAGATACTTCTGAGAAAAGATCAAGGTGTGTTGCTCCTGGTGCACTGCTGCCACTACAGAGCTGCTTCTGGGAGTGAGGAGATCTGGCTCATTGCTCCTGGGCTGCACACAATGGCTCTGGGGGCCGTATTTGGCCCTAGGGCCTTGTGTTTGACACATGTGCTGTACTCCATACTGTCTAATCCAGTAGTACTCAGGCATTTCAGCCTGTGACTCCCCTTCAAAACTTAAAAATCTGTCTGGGACACCCTGTCAAACTTACTAGGATGTGACATCACTGTGATGCCAGAGCATATCTACTTGGAAGTAAGTCCCTTTGTGTTCAATGAAACTTACTCTCAGGAAAGCCCAGTGTGAGATTCCAAGATGGCAGATACCACCTTCTTGCAAACCTAACCCAAGGGTGCGACCCCCCCCCCCAAGGGGATCCCGACCCCCATTTAGAGTCCCACTGGGCTAATCCTCCATTTAAAAAGCACTAAATGTAGAGATGTACAAATACATTTAGATTGTGAAGATCACAACCGTGGCTAGGAACATGACGTTGGATCGATAGTGCAAAGTCTCAGATCTAAAAACAAAAGTTTACATATTTGGTAGACTGTGTAAGCCCACTGGTATCTTTTTCTTGTATCTAAGCAAATTCAACAGGAGAAAAACCCAACATAGTTGAAGGGCAAAACCTTTATTGGATCAATGATAAAGGTCAGAAAAAATTCAATGTAGGATTGACATATGTCCTGAAAAAAGGGACAATCCTGATTTTTGCGGATTATGTTCACATACTGGTAAATGGGACAGAAGGTCCTGTCCTGATTTTGTGGAAGAGAATTATGGCAACCCTAATTCAATGGAACCCTTAATTACAAACGGTAATGAAGGCTACATATAATTCTTGCATTCAATTATAAAAGTGCTTCAACCTGCAGAGCCAAGAGAGATTGTACAATGAAGGATTGTAGCTCAGTGGAAAACCCACTACTTTGCATTTGTATTTCTGCTACAATAGAAGATTCCCGTTGGAAACCTTGGAAAGTAACAGAAAATCAATGTTAATAATGGTTGCTACTGAACAGTAGCCTTATTCTCTGTAAGATAGCTTTCTATCATAAAATATTTCCTAGAATTAGCTGCCTTCAGAAATGCATAGGACTACCCTTTGAAATTGTTCCCATTTGGATGACACTGGTAAAGTGAAGAATTAACATGGGACTCAAGGCTGTAGAGTTGAATATTTAAGGTGAACTTGTTCCCAAAAAAGGAAAAAAAATCCATTAATTAAGTGTTAAACTCATTTCATATTGTGGGCAGAATAGACCTCATGGCTCCTGCTGAAGGCCAGAAGTGACATCATAAAGGAGGAAATTATGTCATTATGGAGATGATGGCTAAAAATCAGCGCTTTTTCTCAGATCACATATCATAGAGTTGGAAGGGACCCAGTGGATCATCTAGTCCAATCTCCTGCCTGTAGAAGGAGTTCCTTGTCTTATGGGGATCCGGGTCTTGAACCCTAGCCTGCTGGTTAACAGGCACAGTGTCTTAACCACTTGTGCCACCAGAGGACCTATCACATTAGCGGCAAATGACAGAATTAAAAACATGCAAATCTTGATAAATATTTTCAAGATATGAGGGAACCCGATTATCACGCTGTTTGCCCATTTATGATGGCAGCTCAGGAGATGAAGCAAACAAAGACTTCATCATTTTGACAACAATATTTGGAAACAATTTACTTCCTGGTAAATTTGCATAGGTCTGTAGCCTTTCTGTAACTTGACTTTGTCTCTGTAGAGGTCCTTGGGAAAGATGATGACCCAAGGCAAATTTCTCTGGTTGTTTCCTGCTGAACCTGTTGTTTCATTTCAGCCAAGGTCTCTTGAATAACATTTTCAGATATAGCACTTGAACAAAGTACTGTTGATGATGCCACTGCACCTGCTACAGACTTTTTTCCTTGTCCCTTTTTGACTACACCCTTGTATAATTTTTTTTTGGGGGGGGGATCTAGTAGGCATAATACGAGGAGCCAGGGAAAGCTTTGCTTTCTTTGAACTGGTGCCAGGAGATTCAGAAAGTGGCATAATGAATTTCAGGAAGGATACCTGTAGTTGGTAGGGCAATAAAGGCAGGACAGTCTGAAGTTCTTATTTCTATATATATAAAAGAGAAAAGTCACTGACTGACTCACTGACTATCTACAGCAGGGGTGTCCAACCTTTTAGCTTCCCTGGGCCACATTGGAAGAAGACAAGTTGGTTTGGGCCATACATAAACACTAACAACATTTTTAAAAAATGTAGGCCAAAAAGCAGGATGTCCTATATTTAGTCCTACATTTTTTAAACCTTAGAGTAAGTCTCATTGATTTTAATGGGGCTTCTGAGTAGGCATGATGCATAGGATAGGCAGCAATCCTCTCCAAGCTAAACCTTGGAGTAAGTCTCATTGATTATCATGGGGTTTTCTGCTGAGTAGCCAAACATAGGATTGGGCTCTCAGACTGCAATTTGGGAGTAATTTTCATTGACTTTAGTGGGGCTTACTTCTGAGGAGACATGATGCATTGGATGGGCTGCAACTCCCAAGCTGCAGTCTGAGAGCCCAATGATGCACAGGATGGGCTGTGATCCTCTCCAAGCTTAACCTTGGAGATATGCTGCAATCCTGAACACACTTTCCTGGGAGTAAGACCCACTGGGTACAATGAGGCTTACTTCTGAGTAGACATGGTTAGGGTTGCAGCATACCTGCAATTTTGGGTTTGGCATCTGATCACTCTGGAGGGAACAGAACTACAAGGTTAACATTTAACAAAGACCTTTACTGGAGCATCTTAAAAGATAGATATTATAAACAGTTCAAAAAGCAGGTAAATATAGCAATAAACCAGTACATAAGCACATAAATTCACACACCCCTCTAATTTTGCACTCAGCATGCTAATTTTTGAGGCTGGCACTTCAGACTAACTTCAGGAAGACATGAAAGTTACAGTTTCAGTTAAATCCCTCCCTCACCAAGGGAAAGCCTTTCTGAGGTAGAAGCAGCATGTGTGCTGGAAAGGTCTACCAATACAGAAGGCGGCATTGTTTTTCCAATGTCATCACTCCTTTTCTTTCTTAGGAGAGACTTTGAATTGAGACTTTTGGAAAAGTGGGGGGGGGGGAAGGGGTGTATATATATATTTTTTTCTCTCTATTTTAGACAGAGTCTAAAGACATGTCTTTCCCTCTTCCAACCTTCCAACAATTTATTAATAAGGGTGGGCTGTGCCAGTGGCATTGATAGGCCCAGTGCTTTTTGGCACTCCCCTACAAGGGGGCATGCCAGCCTTTCCCCCTCCCAAGGGCAACCACTACTGGGCAGCTTCCCAAAACTTTATCGAGTTGTCTGCAACTGCCAAAGCCCAGGTGGCTGCATGGCGGCAGGAGTGCCCAACTTCAGGCATAGAGCGCACTGCCAGTCTGTGGGTGAGCAGTGCATTCTTGGGCATGGAGGGTCCATCTAAGGCCCCTCCCTTAGCTTTCCTATTTCCTCCTGAGTGCACGTTGGGAAGGAAGTGAGCTGGCTACAGGAGGTCCTTAGACAGACCCTACAGCCATGAGTGCTCCTCTTGCCCCCATACCCAGGTGGGCTGCTGTGGGGGTGGAAACCTCCTTGGCGGAGCCATCCCCACTTGGGGTTGGGAAGCCCACCTGACACCAAGTGGAGATCTCTCCACCAGAGGCCAGGCTGGTCTACCCAACCTCAGGCTATGGTCACTTTATCGGGAAGGTTTTAAGCTCTGTGGCTACCCACCCAGGTCTGGGGGCGAGTGACATGCTCTGCAGACTTTGAGGGACCACCTGAGGGCCCTACTTCCAGCCCGCCCGCTTCCTTGCACCCTAAATCTAATGCCTCCAGGAAGTGGGCAGGCTTGGTGGAGGTCCCTCAGATGGACTCCTCAGCCCTGTGGAGTGTACCGCTTACCTCCAGTCTCAGGCAGGTGGTCTGGAGAGGTGATGGCTGGGCTGCCTCTTGGCATAGGAGAAGCCTTGAGCACCCTCTCTGAGTTACGGTGCAGGGCATGGGATGATTTTGTCACCCCCTGCCTCATAGTACCTAGGGCTGATAGCCCCGCTGGCCAAGTGGCATGGTATGCCACTGGGCTGCGCTGGTGTAGTGAGAGCCAGTACACTTAACTCTGAGAATATGGCATTAATTCAAAAATAAAGTGAAAGGATCCCTTTGAAAACCATACTGTCTTGGTAAAGAGGAACTGCACCTAAGTAGCTTAGAGGAAATAACTTGAATTCCTATTTTAATTGCTTAAAAATAGCCTGAGGTAAAGGATGAATAAGAGGAAATTTAAAAGAACATGCTGCACATTGACCACATGCATGGAAAGGCTAATTGGGGGGGGGGAACTATGTGCCAAGTCCAGCCCTCTATGTTTGCTAACTTGCAGTGGGTAGGGATGCAGAGGGTAGCAGTTGTACCAGATAGCAAGGTATAGGGGGCAACAAGCTGAGCTTGACACTAGTGGCTAAGGGTACAGTCCTAACATAAGCTGATAACAACTCATTGGTCTTCTTGTTCACTTGGTGATGTCTGTGCATTGCCTGGGGGTGCCAGAGGCAACTGCCCCTAACTGCCCCCACGTGCCCCCACTGACCACCTTGAACCTCCAGCAGCAGCCCAGGTAAGCCTCCCAGGAAAGTGTCTTTGATTGCAGTCTCCTCAGAAGTAGGTATGTCCATTGTGTTAAATGGGGCTTACTCCCAGGAAAGTGTCTTTGACTGCAGCCTCCAAACCATGTCTACCCAGAAGTAAGCCCCTCTGTGTTAAATGTTAAATGGGGCTTACTTCCAGGAAAGTGTCTTTAGGATTGCAGCCTAAGTAGACTTCATAGGATCATGCACATTGAATACATGTATTGAATTCAATTCCAGTGTTTTGTCATCATATTTACATCGATTTAATATTTTTATATGAATATTTTGGGGGTTGTGGAACCAATGACAATTTTGGGGGTTGTGGAACCAATCGTCTGAGTTTCCATTATTTCCTATGAAAAAATCTGCTTCACTTAAAAATCTGCTTCACTTAAATCTGCTTTACTTAAAGAGCATGTCTCTGGAATGAATCAAGCATTTTATGTGAGGCACCACTGTAACTGGAAAAGAGGACAAATCCTTCTGAAATGTTGAACATCTTAGAAAATGTAGGACATGACAAAATAAAACCTAAAAAATAATACAATAATAAAAAATAATACCTTGCTTAACAAGTGTTTCACATAACAAGCAAGAATTTCCAAGAAATCTTGCTTCACATAACAAGTTCCGCTTCACTTAACAAGCAAGTGCACTATGGGCACACGTGCCATGCAGCCCTGATGCTCCACATGGAGTCTCTTTAAAAGGGCTGCCAGCCAGTGCTGCTGCCTCTAACTGCCCCCAACTTGGGGGCAATTGCCTGGAGGTGCCAGAGGCAGCTATCCCTAACTGCCCCCACCAACCACCTTGAACCTCCAGCAGCAACCCAGGTGAGCCTCCCAGAAAAGTGTCTTTGATTGCAGTCTCCTAACTATGTCTACTCAGAAGTAAGCCCCATTGTGTTAAATGAGGCTTACTCCCAGGAAAGTGTCTTTGATTGCAGCCTCTTAACCATATCTACCCAGAAATAGGCCCCATTGTGTTAAATGGGGCTTACTCCCAGAAAAGTGTCTTTTGGATTGCAGCCTAAAGTAGACTTCATAGGATCATGCACATTGAATGCATTTTTGAATTCAATTCCAGTGTTTTGTCATCATTTTTACATCCAGTTAATATTTTTATATGAATACTTTTGGGGTTGTGGAACCAATCGTCTGAGTTTCCATTATTTCCTATGAGAAAATCCGCTTCCCTTAAAGAGCATTTCACTTAAAGAGCATGCCTCTGGAACGAATTAATTTCTTTTATATGAGGCAACAATGTACTGGAGTCTCTGCTTTGCAACTCTATAAGACTCAAATGAGGAGTAATCAACACTTGCTAACATCTGGACTGAAACAATGACATCTATTGCTATGGTGGGAAATTACAGTTAGAAATTTTTCCCTTGACTCTATTTTTTTTAAAGACATAGGCTGCAATCCTGAAATGCATTTAGGTCCACCTGTCTGGAGAGGGTCGGCCTAATGCAAGATAGCCAGCCTACTGCACCAGAAAATGTCTAAAGTCCATTTAAGCTGGTACACGACAAATGGAACTGCACTAGCCTAGCAATGCTAGCCTTGGCAGCTGAGCAGGGGTGTGTCAGGGGCAAGTGGGGATTGCCTAGAACAGTGCAGTTTATCCATATCCAGAGGCCTTTTCCAAGGCAGTCATGCCCTTCCCAGCTCCTCGGTCCACTTGAGGAGCAAGCATAAATCTGGTAGATCCATTGTGGCCCATGATAAGACAGAGTAAAAATGGAAGCAAAAGAAAAAGATCTAAGCCCTAGGCCGGCCTAAGCACCACTCCTGCCTCTCAACTTCAGGATACGGTACAACTCCCATAGCTCACTCCAACAGCCAATCCCCTTGCACCCACCTTACGCTACAGGTATTGCTGTAGTTCACTATCATGCTGCAGCTGTTAATGGTTGCCAGGGGCTCCTGGGCTTCCTTATATGGTTGGCAGCGTGCAGAGACCATAGCTCTTCCATGTTCAGTGTGATCTGAGGCAGGTCTCCTTGGGAGCAAGCCCTTCCCAGGTGCCACTTGGTCCTCAGCTGCACTTAGGCCAGCCTTAGAGGCCTA
Organism: Cryptoblepharus egeriae; assembly: GCA_030015325.1. Lineage (NCBI taxonomy): Eukaryota > Metazoa > Chordata > Lepidosauria > Squamata > Scincidae > Cryptoblepharus > Cryptoblepharus egeriae. The sequence goes on from JAREYC010000001.1 coordinate 234,676,846, forward strand.
GTCCTGTGGATTTGGCATAAGAGTCAGCTCAGTTTATGACCTATTTAGGCCAGCTTAGCTGGGCCATTCTCTCTTCCCTAAGTCAGGAATACATCCAAAGAGACATAAAGACATTACCAATACTTTAGTTTAAGCCAAGGGTTTTGAACTTGTTTCATATCGAGGGCCGAAGTTAGCATTCATGATGGAGTTTAAGGGTAGTACTAGAGATCCTAGGACAAACTGGAGAAGAATTGAGACAGCATATGATACAGACCCTACAGATATTAGCACATTATCTATGAATAGATGAAAAAGCACAGCAATATGCAAAACTAAGCCTGCAGATTGAAGAAGGAATAACTCCAACTCCAACTCAGAATTTCTCAAAGACAATGATTTTCTAATTGCAGGATTGAAAAAGAAGATGATTACATACAGATATGGAAAGCAGTATAGTATTATCTTCAAATTTTGTCAAAGACTGTACACATTGGATATGCTTCAAAAGGGAAGAGAAATTAAAAAGGAATGCAGAAATGTAACCCTTAGATGACCAACCAGATCCATTGAACTGGCAATTATAATTTATGCAAATTAGGTTATTTTTAGATGGTCTTCTAAGTTAATAAGGGAGAATGTGAAAAATTAAGAGAACAAGAGAAAAATAAGACAAAATACAACCGCTTCAATGTCTACAATTTCAGTAGACTCTGGGTAAGGATTTTAAGGTAAAAAAATGAAGTATTAATGTACAAATGGGGAAGTTGCAGACAAAAATTAATACTAAACATGAAATTTAAAGATAATTATTTTTACAAAATGGAAAGCAAAAGAAAAAGATGGTACTTGATATTATGAAAATTAGTTAAAATTATAGTTACTTGTATATAAGAACTTCAATCCTTTGTCCAATGATCATCCATTCTTGTCTTTCTATCAGTATCTGGCTTTGGAGATAGCCCCAGCCTCTCTTGGCTGGAAATGGATATATTAACCCTGTCTTGTGGCTAGAAATCCTTGCTACTTGCTAGGTCTGAATAAGAGCCCCTTGAGGATTTTCATGCCACAAAAACAATAAGCAAGCATTTCACAATTCACAATTCAAATTTTCACAATTCAAGTCTGTAATTTGAGCATATGCCTGTGCAGTGGCCTAAGCCTCTCCCTCAAGAGTGGGACAGGAACGCATTATGGCACTTTTGTAATCTGTCTGGAGGTTAGTATTGCAGCTTATGGCACTGTGAGTGGAAGTCCCCCCTTATGTCTCACCTGAGGAATGGAGCAAGATGAATAAAACATCAACAAAGAAAAGAGTTAAATGCTTCATAACATATACTGAGTCTTAAAGATAAAGCAGAGACTAAATGAACCCCTTACTTACATGTTGGTGGTAAAAAGTTGATGAGGCCAATAAGAAACAGCAAATCTTTGCAGAGAATCTGGTAATGGAATACCTTTGTGTTCCAAGTTAATCTGCTGTTTAAAAAGCCTGTCTAATCATCCATAAAGAAAGCACTACCGGTAAAGCACTAATGGTAAAGGCACAGATATAAAAATACACATGTAGCCCAATCATAATTTTTGCTGAAACAGGCAGGCCAATTGGCCTGATTTGTATATAACATAAAGTAGGGAGTGGATCCAGTGCAACTCAGAAAAAGGGGATTTTTATCTCCACACCTCAAGAATGTCCTAGCCCTTCCTAATTTCCCACTCTGGCTTCCCCAGCAGTGGTGGGCACTTACCGGTACGGGCCTACGTGCCTGTACCGGATCTTCCCGTTTCCCTGCCGCTAGCGAACCGCCAGCAACAGGGAAATGCAAAAACATAGCGGACCGGTACAGTCTGCCATGTTTTTGCCCCACTGCGCCTGCCTAGAAGCGGGCAGGACACTTCTAGGCAGGCTCTGCACAAGTGCTGACATCGGCGCTCGCACAGAGCCTGCCTAGAAGCGGCCTGCCCGCCTCTGGGCAGGCTCTGCGTGAGCGCCAGTGTCAGCGCTTGCACAGTGCCTGCCTTGAAGCAGGCTTCGCCCACTCCAGGGCAGGCACTGCGCATGTGCAGATGTCGCCCGCCCCTCGCCCCGCCCATGCCCAGCCCACGCCCCCTGACCCCGGCTGGCCCCTCCCACTTCCGGCATACCGGATCCAGGCTAGTGCAAATATAAACCTGCCCAAATATGACCAAAAAACTAAAACTAAAAAATATGCATTGAGCTCTACGGGGAAGTCAAAGTGCCCAATATTACAGCTTCACTCGTGAGTAGGCAAACTGCCATTGTCCACCAGAATGACGACACAAAGCCAATAGGCAGGTGTCGAATTTGGCTTGCTGGTCAAACAAACACAGCTCTGCCCTCTTGGGGTCAGGTGAGACTCTCAAGGAAGGGCGGAACCCAAAGGTGGGCTTTATAAAGAGTATGCGGTGGTAGCCTGCCCTCTTTGTTCTTCGGGCAGGCGAACACCCACCCACCCCACCCTAAGGACTAGTCTGGGCTTTTGCTGGTTGCCTTTTTTGGAGCCGAATAGGAATTTTTTGCTACCATCCTAATTGGCTGGGGGAGGGTAGTTTTTTCTCCTACTCCAGACTATCCTTTCCAGTTATGGTCACTTTGTGGCAGGGGATGCGGGCAAACAGGTCTAAAAAATGGGTTTGGTTAACATACAATCAGGATCAACTGAGGCACAGGTAAGGGGGTGTGCCTGCACAACCAACCTCAGTCCCCAACCTCAGTCGAGGGAGGAGGGGCAACCGCCGTGCCAGCAGGTTGCCCGCTTTCAATCCCCGGCAGGATGTGAGAGGGTAACCAGGCAACAGTTGAATCCGACCCGCTTCCTCCCCCCAGTTGGGGGGAGGGGTAATTGGGGCGGAACCCGATTGAAAGGGTAGGACCCAAGTCAGTACACGTCAACCCTGGTACCCAGGTTTACACCTGGAGGCCCATAAAAGAGGCACAGGTAAGGGGGTGTGCCTGCACAACCAACCTCAGTCCCCAACCTCAGTCGAGGGAGGAGGGGCAACCGCCGTGCCAGCAGGTTGCCCGCTTTCAATCCCCGGCAGGATGTGAGAGGGTAACCAGGCAACAGTTGAATCCGACCCGCTCTTTACCCCCAGCCATTTGGCAGGCTTTGGGGGGGGGGGGGGTCTTAAAAATTAACCCCAGTTCAAGTTCAAGTTTAAGGTCTGCCATTTATCATTGGATTATTAATTGGATTAATTGATTATTGATTATTTTATTAATAATCATCTAATAAAGTGGCCCATCTTCTCCAATTGTTGTCTGTGTGTTTAATGGACCATGCATAGACCAAAAGCCAGGCTGAGAGGAATCCAAGACCTTGTCCTCCTTTTGTGGTTTGGGCATCTGGTCACCCTGATGATGGACTTGCAGTGCAACCCACCCCAGTAATATGGTTTACCAGCTTGCAATCTCAGCCAGTAGCATGGTTTTTATTTCAGCAGAACAATTCTTAATATTTCACGTTAGCCATAACTAAGATGGACGTACCACATAGGAAGGAAAAATAAGCAACCTGTCTTAGTCTTAACAGAGAATGGAAAAAACATGTAAGCTAATAACGCTCTTGCATTTCATCAAAAGTGCTTCATCCTGCATATCTAAGAGGAATTATCCAATGAAGGATTGTAGCTCTGTGGAAGAGAACCTGCTTTGTGTTTCTGCTGCAGTAACAATTCCGATCTGAAACCCTGGAGAGCTGCTGCTGCCTGTCAGTATCAACAAAGGTAAACTAGATGGGTGAGTGGTACGTCACCCATCTTTAAGGCTGTAGAGTTGAGCAAATACAGGTGTGTCCCCCTCTCTAATTGTTTTCTGACAGTTCTGCTCTCCTTTCAATTATATCCAGGACTCATTCATTCAATACATGCTTTGCTTTTTCAATTTCTCTCTGCCGGCCTAAAGGCTAAAATTGTCTTCCCTGATGTTGATCTGCATGTGACATGGTGAGCAAACTGTTTTTGACATTTCTTTGTGACTTCCTTTAGTAAATAACCATTATTCAGTTATATGAGATACTAGCAAAATGTACCCACATTGTAGGAGTAAAATACCCCCATGCACCATCCCCCACTGCACAACATCCCCCATGCGCATCGTTCCCCCAAGCGCAACACTCCCCTTTGCACCACACCCTCATGTGCATCATCCCGCCGTGTGCATCATTCCCATACACAACATTCCCTCATGCGCATCACCCCTCATGTGCAACAATGCCCATGCGTAACATGCTCCTGCTGGTGCAACATCCCTCCACCACATGCATCATCCTCCCCACAACCATGGGCACCCGTACCGAGCAGATGCAGAATTGGGGGCTGGGTGTTGATCAGTCTTCAATGAAAAGTATAGGCTGAAAATGTGTTGTACTCCTTTTCAGCCTCTTAGGGGTTAGATTTCTAGAAATTGGTTCTTGGTGGATGCTCCCATCTCAGAGGGAATATGCTAGCCAAATTTCATGCTTCTAGGTCTGGGGGTAGGAGGTGATCAGTCAGGGATTCTTCAATGTAATGTAAATTATAGGGTGGAAATGCATTTTCACCCACTTCCAGTTGGAATTTCTGAAAACTGATTCTTAGTGGGTGCCTCCATCATGGAAGAACACTCTTCTCAAATTTCATGCTTATTAGATCGGGCGGTTTCGGCTGGGAGTAGATGAATGAGTGAGTTAGTCAGTCAGTCCGTCAGTCTGTCAGTGACTCTTCAATTTTATATACAGTGGTACCTCGCTTAACAAGTGCCTTGCTTAACAGGGGATCCATATAACAAGCAAAAATTTCTCTAGGATTTTGCCTCACATAACAAGTGTTGCTTCACTTAACAAGCACACTCGTTGGCAGTTGGGGCAGACGTGCTGGCTGGCAGCCCTTTTAAAAAGCGTCAGGGCTGCCTAGCGTGTCTGCTTATAGCAAAAACAACATTTCCACGCTGTTCCTCCTGTGGCCGGGTGGCTGCTCGGCAGAGGGAGAGAACAGCAGTGGAGAAGAGAGAAGCAGCTCAGGACTAGCCAGAAGGGAGCAGGGGGGAGAGAGGCTCAGGATGAAGAGAAGGAGAAAGTGGGGAGACACTTGGAAAGTGTCTTGGATTGCAGTCTCCTAACCATGTCTACCCAGAAGTAAGTCCCATTGTGTTAAATGGGTCTTACTCCCAGGAAAGTGTCTTTAGGGTTGCAGCCTAAATAAACTTCATAGGATCATGCACATTGAATGCATGTTTTGAATTCAATTCCAGTGTTTTGTTATCATTTTTACATCCAGTAAATATTTTTATATGAATATTTTGGGGGTTGTGGAACAAAACATCTGAGTTTCCATTATTTCCCATGGGAAAATACGCTTCACACAAAGAGTGTCTCACATAACAAGCATGCTTCCGGAACAAATTAAACTTGTTATGTGAGGCACCACTGTATATACCGTAGATTAGCGGAATTAGCCCACCATTACAGAAGTAAAATTTCAAGAATATTTTGTGGCTCCAGGAAGAGTGGCTCTCTGTTATTCTGGATATCGATCAACCTTAGCAATGTTTATTATGTAACAACATGGATCAATGAACTGGCACTTGTAGCCTGTTTTATGAGCCTGAACAAAAACTCATATACTGTTTTGCTATGGCAATATAGGGTTCAGTCAGATCAGTATATAGAGCAGACACGCACAGTTTAAAATAGTGGCACAGCTATTTTTACAAATAAAAGGCACAGTACAAAGATTATAAATTATAAACAAACAAACAAGATGAATCAAGCCAACACAATGCCCCAGTTGCATTTCTTATTGTGCATGCTGGAGCTATAGAAAAGAGCAAGTACACTGTAATCCTGAGTGAACTATGAGCAGAATATCTCAATGTTCATTATTCACCTATTACTGACATGGTAAATGGGAAGGTGAAATAATAAATATTTAGATACTTCTAGATATTTTCATATTGAACCCAGTGTAAGAAAATAGAAGGGCATGTACTCATTGTTTCAGGAACATGATTGAACAGCGTTTCAGTATGTGCAGCAAGATTGCTGGATGTTAATAATAACTGTTAAGTTAAATAAAGGTAAAGTCTGGTAAGGCTGAAATATGGTACTAAAAGACCAGTGAAAAGAAAATGTACAGCAAAAGCCAGATTGAAAGGGAAGGCAATAAAAGAAGGCGCCCTAAAGAGAAAGATCAAGGCTAAGACTGCAATCTTAACCACACTTTCCTGGGAGTAAGACCAATTAAACACACTAGGGTTTACTTCTGAATAGACATGGATAGGATTGTACTCTAAATCTTTTCTTCTGATAAGCAGCAATAGATCTATTCTTAATTATAATTTATAACTCTGCATTCTGATGCTCAACAAAAGTCAATGATGGGAAAATCCAGCATATCAAGTTGCGTTATAGTCACTGCTCGCCTTGCAACTTGTCAACCAAGTCATAAAGGGGGCACTTTCTGAGTTGCTTCATGACTCTTTGTGTGTGTGTGAATGTGTGTATGTGTGTGAACTCTTTTTAATCACTCCCTGCTGCTTCTCCCATTTGCAAACAAGGTGGGAGAGGACGGGAGGGACTGTGAGAGAGCAGGACAGACTCATGATTGCCAAGTGAGCAAAAACTGCATTTTTTTGATTCAAGTCCAACTCATCCAAGTTGAGTTCTTAACTGTGACAAAAATACACATCATTTGAAGTATAATGTAATGCAGAATATAATGAAACAAAACATGTTGAAATACCGGTATTCTATCAAAATCCTATATTCTATCAAAAACTAATAACTATAAAAAGAAAACGTAACTGAAAAATGTAAGAAAAAGTGGGTTTTCTTAACTCAAAACTGACCAGTGAGACTGATTGTTCTGAGTGCAAATGATGTTGACACAACAGGAAAGGATGAGTCAGCGTTCATAACAGAGTTAATACGAGAACTCGTTGATCATCATCAAGTTGACAACTAGTTTTTTATGATTTACTGATCAGTTGGGTCGCCTATAATGTTATATATTAAAATAAAGTTAAAGGGAAAGATACCAACCGTACTAGCCACAAGCCATTCTGGTGACTTCCCCTTCATCTTCCCTAAATGTTCAAATTGCACAAAGTGAGAGATATTGGCTGCAATTCTAACCTCCAGTTGCCCCAGCACAAATCCTGTGCTAGCCTGGGGGTGTCACAAAAGTGCTGTAAGACACTTCTGTGCCACTCCCTAGGGAGACTTAGGCCAGTGCACAGACATGCCTCCCTATATCACCATGAGAATGGGAAGACCACGGAGTTGTGCTGGCCTAAGTTAGGACTGCATCCTTTGTCCCCTAGGCTTTTCATGCACTGCAGAAAACTCAGACGTGTCTTGTTCTCTGTGGAGACTAGCAGTGCGAAGGGAAGCTACGACCCAGTGGAAGCCAAGTCACTCTTTGACTTGTTGGTGGGGGTGGATGTGCATATAAAGACTGAGATCAAAGCAATCTCCAAATAAAGGTCCTGCAGGCTGTGTTGTGAGCAACTTGGCTTCCTTCTGTTGAAACCATCTTCCTTTTTTCCTTTGGAGGGACTGGTAAGGAAGGAGAGGGCTAAACATGGTCACGGGTATAGCTTAGAACTAGTTCACCCAAAGAAATTTTTCTTCTGTGTACTCGTGTTGATGACAATTTCAAGGAGAATTTTTTTTTTGCATTGTTCAGTTGCTTAGAAAAAGCTGCAGCTGTTTGAATTTTCTGGCAGAAGCTTGAAAAAAGAGCATCTCGAACAGTGCTTCCCAAATGTTTTCCCACCAGGATCACTTTTAAAAATCATGATCCATTATGCAAAAAAAAAAAAAAAAAAAAGAAATCTAGAAATGAATTATTCTTGTTTGTGGAAACTAGTCCCCAAGTGTGTGATTGTTTTGTCTCAGGATGATGTCCATATCTTTTGCCTCTTCTAGTGGTGTCTGAATACCAATCAACAGTCCACTATGAAGATGTTTTACCTACTCTCAGTGCTACTCTTCATGGGTTTTATGGTTTCTCCAGGTAAGCCTCACTTAAACATGCGGGATAAATTCTAGGTTGTATTTATAAGATGGTTAAAAATGCAAGAATATGTGTTCAGTAGAGGGATATATGTCTTCTTAAACAGACGGTTCAGACTGGGAAATATGGGGGTATCTGAACTCTAAAAATTGTGGTACGAAAGAGGCAAACTCAATCAGAAGAATCCAAAGGTTTACACAGCACTGCAACTGTGGAAACTCTTTCTATGAATGAATGATTGCATTTAGATGTGGAATTCTTGCACAAGTGGAAGGACTCCTTGCATGAGCCCAACTTTCCTTCCATTCTCGGAAAGATCTTCCATTGATGGTGCACCACAGCATCACAGTTTTGGATGCTGCTTGGTGCTGCTAAGTCTTAGTAGGAAAGGGACTGAAAACACAACAGCAACTATTATGCCATTATGTACGTTGTAGCCATTTGGGAACTGGAATGCAGTTCTTAATATGTGAACCTGCTTCATTCAGTCCCAGACTAATATGATTCCCTTTACATGGTGTAAGTTCTCTAAGGAGTCACACAAGAGATGTTTCTCACCATCTGCACTATCAACTGCAGCATTACCAACTGCAGCCCGGCACAAAACCCTTTTTTTTTTTTTTACCAGCACAGAGTCCCAGAATCAAATCCCTGCAGTTACTGAGTCACCACCTTGTTCCATTTTGAGCAATGGAGGAGCAAGAAACCTGGAAGTGGGCCTTTAAATATATTTTTCTACTTTTAAAAATCCACTTATTTTTTATCCACAGGAGGTTCCAGGAATGGAACCCTAGTGGATAATGAGGAACACCTGAATAGACAAACTAATCAAGGAATTGAAGCATCTTTTCTCTAACAAAGAACTCTGCTAAGCACACTGTCCTAGTAGCCCATGGTCATCTAAGAATTAAAAAGATAGAGATCTTAACCTTGAACCTGGGAAATCTTTGGGGAGAGGCAGGGCTGGATAGTTCATATGGATAGAATGTCCTACCACCTAGGGAGATCAACTACCAATGTTTATCAATGAGTAACATCATCCTGAAGTCCATCAGATAGTGGGAATGCCTCCCATTCTTACCCAGCTTGCTGTTAAAAAAAAAGTCTGGTGATGCCAATGAGTGCACTCACTCACTTTGTAGCCCAGTGTGGCTACAGTCCTGTCTTCTAGAAATGCAAAGCAGACTAGTGCAGCATTTCTTAATGTTTGTCCACCACTGTATGGTGCATTGTTCACCATACCGTGTTGCTGAGGTCCCTTTGCATTGGACAATGGCAGCTTTCCTGCTTACAACTCAGCCTTCTTACTCCCAGAGTTTTCTAGTGATCCAAGTTACATGAAAGAGGTAAACATCTCTCCCTAGCCACTCTATTTCTTCCAATGATACTTAAGATATTTGTCAGATTTCTGAACAAAATCTGCAAAATTTCGTAGTGGGGAACAGCAAGGAATTAAGACATTGAAGGCTGTGATGGGTCCAACTCCAAGTGTCAACCCCAAAAGCTTTTCTCCCAGGTGAAAGAACAGCTATGATGGGTAGGGAAAAGGCAGGAAATCCAGATTGGTATGATGGGGGATTCTCCCCCAATAACATGGTCTCAACTTTGACTGTGCTGTTGTTGACATGGTAAAAATCCAGACACCTGTTGTGCACCAGACTCTCAGAATGGTTCTTCTTACTGCCACAATTTGGGGTTTGAATTTTTTTTCCAAAAGGCATTGTGCACTGTAACTCAATGAACTTTCCTTTTTTGTGTTTGACTTCTTATGCAAATGAATTGGGAAGCTCCAAAGCAGAGAACTTCACAGCTTTTCTGGAAGATGTTGAATCATGATGACCCTCTTTGTTTGTGGCAGGATTTTTGCACCGTGTTATCAACCCCAAAGAGTGTATGGAAGTAGGGGGTCGATGTGTTACATTGGGATGTTCACCAAAAGTACATGAAGACATTGGAACATGTCGTCTTAATCAGGCTTGTTGTGTGAAGTAAGTTCAAAATCTGAAAGGGTGACAACATGTGATCACTGGATTACTTGTGTGAAAGCCAATGGATTGGTGCATGTTCATCTTCATAAATACACTGATAGGTAATAAGCCAAAGAATGCTGTTCTGCACCCACCCATCATATAAAGCAGTGGTCTTCAAATTGGGGATCAAAGGGAGTTGGGACGCCCTTCCAGGTGGGGTCAGTTGGATGCCCCCCAAACGGTTAGATGTACCCTAGGCTAAAGCCAAGCATGTTTCTCGAAGGCACAGAGGAAGAGGAGGAGACAGAGCAAGATCAGGAGATCTTTGGTGACCTCTGTATCTGAGGTCAAGAACATGTATGGTCCTGTTTGCTGTCCTCCATGAATGTATCTATCTCCTTTTCAAGCCATCTTAGCAAAAGACCATCACCACATCCCTGGGAGTAAGTCCAATTGACTGTAATGGGATTTACTTCTGAATAAATATGTACTGAATGGGGCTTTCAGTTTAATTGGACAACACCAAGTTACAGAATTATTGGAGGAGGCAACAAACTTCTCTCTATCCACACCATTCATAATTTTAGAAATCATTAGCACCCTTGCTTAGCCAGTTTCTTATTGTCAGTTACTCCATGGATCTCATATTCACCGTCTTGAGTTTGACAATGGAAAAAAGATAGGCTATAAATTCAGTACATTTAAGGTGCAATCCTATCAATCCACCCCAGGAGTGGTGCAAAAGTGCCTTATGGCAGGGCTTAGGCCAGTCTAACTGCAGGTTAGGAATGCAGCCTGAATTTGTCCTTTTTTGTATGGTTACTGTGGTATTTCACTGGAAGAAAATTATATATGCCTCAATTAGTACATGCTAGGAGATGAACCAGGATGCTAAAAGGATGCTTGTAAATGCCGGATATGCCTGTATTGTTTCTTTCTATTGCTTTTCTGAAATCAGCTAGACTCTCACATTCTCTTTTATCTGTCTTAACAGTACAAAGTAGCTGGATGTGCTACTCCTGCAGTCCCTCCTTTCACTTGGAAAGAAGCTGCAAGAAAAAAGATCCACTGAACTCCATATCAGACCATTTCAGTTTCTCCACTACCATCAACATTGAGAAAAAACGCCAGCACCACTAAATAAATATACCTTGGAGTCATATGCTTTAAAATTTTACTTCTCTGAAATCTTTGAATTTTTTCATGTGTTTTAATTTAGGATTATTTGCAATAATAAACTTTTTTGAAATGGCATAAAAAGAACAACATGATAAAAGTGCCTGTAATTATAGCAAACCAGCATGGCTACTCAAAAGCAAGTCTCACTGAGTTCAGCGGAGCTTACTGCTATGCAAGGGTATACTGAATTGCAACTCCTTGCAATCCTTTTTCAATCCTTGCTTTTGCCTCTTTTTCAGGACTGCAAAATCTCCACTATATTCTCTGTGAATTAAACTCCCAAATAATCTGCCTCTGTCCATCTTCACACTTACCCCAGTATTTCTTAAGCATTTCAGCGCATAATCCCCTTCTGAGAATGACAATCTGTCTGGGACACCTCAGAACTGATGTCATGACTAAAAGTGACATCAAACAGCAAGTGACATCACGGTAGTGCCAGAGCTCCTCCATGTCTACTTGGAAGCCTTTGTGTTAAATTAGATTTACTCCAAGGAAAGCAGCCTGGGTATCTGATTTCAAGATAGCGGTATCCAGCTTTTTGGTACACCTCTGAAATAAAGTCACAAACCCCCTCCAAGGGGTTCTGACCCACACTTTGAGAACCACTGTCCTAAGGAGTAACTTTCAGTGGCATCACTAAGGCCAGAATGTCATTCCCATGATGGATCTTTTCCTATGTGGTGGGCAGGGCAGCAACCTGAATGGTGGGCATGGAGATGTACCATTTCCCTGCTTTCCACTGCCTTTTATGGCCATACCTTTTGATATGATATAGATACAGGTTGAGATCCCCATTCATGATGTTTGGGTGAATAGCTATGTTAACTAATGAATCAGTTAGGATTCATTAGTGGGGGCACGCACAATAAATCAGTTTCATTTCCCCGGTTTAAAAACTTTCAGTTTCTTCTCTTTATTCAAATACAAAAGGGAGGCGATTATCACTGACTGGAGATGGAGTGTTTTTAACTTCTTCCTCACTGCTGGAGGCTTGTGAGAAAGGCCCCCTCCAACTCCAGCCAATTGATTTACTCTCTGATCTGATCCTTACTGCAGCCGGAGTGGAAGATTTATTGCTCGCTACATTACCATGGGAAGCAGGTTATTTCTAAGCCACTTAAGAAACATTATTTAAAGAGCCAACCTCATTCCTGTGAAACAAAATTGCATATGAATATTTTGCATATAAATAGGTTACACCTGTATTTCAAACCAGTTTGTTTATTTTATGTTGTAAATTACATATCTCATGGTATATAACATGATAGTATTCCTACAAACTGTGTTCTGGTCACTAATGGTGTCATGCCCCCAAGGGTACTACCTTACTAATCAGAGGTGGGCAGATACCGGTATGGGCCTACGCGCCCGTACCGGGTCTTCCACCAGGGCGGACGACAGCGAACCGGCCAGACCTGCGGCTGCAAGAGCCGCGGGGACTGGTATGCCAGCATCCGCTGGCGCCGGGTCTCGCCACCAGGAAGCTTAGTGCGCGTGAGTCCAGCTGGACGCACGCGCACGAAGCGTCCTATCGCCGAGCCCCAGGAGACCCGGCTAAGCCCTAGGACGCTCAGTGCGTGTGCGTCCAGCTTGATGCACGTGCACTGAGCGTCCTGAGGCTAGGCGTCCAGCTGTCCTGCGTCCAGCTGGACGCAGGCGCACTAAGCGTCTTGGCGCCGAGCTCCAAGACTCTCAGCATGCCTGCGTCCAGCTGGACGCAGGCGCACTAAGCGTCCTGGAGTCCTGGCGCCAAGGACGCTTCAGGGGACGCACTGCGCATGCGCCAAGTCTGACGCATGCGCAGTTCGGCCTCATTAGGGCCCGCTCCGCCCCTGACTCCGGCCCCGCCCCTGACTCCGGCCCCGCCCCCTGACTCCGGCCCCGCCCCCTGACTTCCGGCGTACTGGATCTTAAGGGAGGCTGGGCCCATCACTGTTACTAATACTTCGGGCAGGGTGACTGTATAGAAGGGAGGACTGAGTGTCTCTACATTTAAGCATTGCATAGAAGAGGGAATTGAGGCAGGCGTAAATCATAGAAGGGCCTAAATTAGACACCTGCCTAAATTCCCTCCTCTATGCAGTCTTATGCATACATGTACTTTCTATGGTCACCTTGACCTTAGGGTGCAATCCTAAGATGTTTAGGCCAGCCTAACTCACCTGGTCTATCTTTCCAGAATAGAGTGGGGAGGTTGGTATGTGCATGTGCAGTGGCCTATCCCCCCTTTCTTCCAGGAGAGGCACAGAAGGGTCTTACTGCACTTTTGTGATACCCCCAGGTCAGCATAGGACTTGTGTCGGTACTTAGGCTGGCCTAAATGGAGATTAGGATTGCAGCCCTATTGGTTCCTTTTTGTGTCATAATAGCATCTCACTACCTCTTCAAACACCCATCTCACTGATCTGTTTTGAATTAAAGAAATGTACTTTTTGATACATAAGACATTTACATTTTTTTCTTTTTTTACAGAATGGAGACATTGGATTCTGTTGTAAATTATACATCAAATGGCATGAAAAATATTTTAAAGGATAATATTACTATCTTTAATACTTTTTAGGATAATATTATTCCTAAAAACCATTATTTCCACAGTCTGGATTATAGCAGTGTCATCTTACTAACACCTTATTAAAATGGTCTCAAACTTTTAGCACTTTGACCAACTGTTTAGAATGATAGTTTGTTCAGAAATGATATGATATCTGGAAGTTACATCATCAAGCAAATAAAAATAAATAATTATAAATAACAAATAAAACAAGTAAAACAAATAAGGGGAAGCCAGCCTTGCTCCACTAAGTAATTTTTCTCTGTAGTCTACCTGCTTTAACACCTCCCCCACAAAATAATCAGTAAGATTTTCAGCCATTTTTAGGGTCCAGTCCAATGATGGGTTTCAAAGAAATTAACAACTGGTTCTATGCCCATCTTGCAGCCACTTTAAAATGGCTATTTTTAAACTTTATACATATGTCCTATCTCTCATTAACAACCAGTTCTATAGATTAGGTGCAAACCTGCTGGAGCCCACCACTGGTCCAGTCCAACTTAAGTTCTAATATTTAAACCATATCACTATCAGGACCCACCAGGCTTTACAAGTTGAAAAAAAGAAAAATTCACTTAAGCAGCTGTTTTTATCCTTTTTAGTGGGGGGAAGGGGAGGCTGCCTCCACTTTCATAGGATTAGGACCATTCTGGTGGCCTTATGTTCACCTGAACAGGAGCCCATGCATGCTTGCTTATTCCTGAGTAAATACAATCACGTAGCTCAGTTTTCCTTTTCTAAGGGCTTTGTGCTTTTTTCAGCTTCTGACAAACATGGGGGTGTTTCTTCCTGGGTGTTTTTTGGGGGTTGGATCATATCCATTCCATTCTGGAGCAGTTGGATTTATCTCAGCCTGCCATTTCCAATGGACTATGGAAAGTTTGCCAGAACATGATACTGTTCAGTTTAACTTTTCATATTGCTCCATGCATTTTCCTTAGATATAAGCCCTGCCCAGAGATACAGGCAGCTCTTGAATTACTTGTAGATTCAGGCTTCTTGAATAGGACAACAGTGTCTCAGAATTGCATATAAGGGGAAGGGGGAAGACCCCATGGAAAGGGATCTTCTGCAAGGTTCCAACTAATGTAAAAAAAAAGAAGCCAAAGGAGATAGATGCATACATACACATGCACATACAAACACACATGGGGTGGGCAGCAACCACACAGGTGATCTCAGAGCCAGAGAAAAGTACAAATTAGGAACTTGTGGAGAAATAACAACAAGAACTAGCAAAACATCACCTATCAAGGCAAATAATGTGGAGCCTAGCATGCCCAGCACCTCCTGTTTATTTGAAATAGGGCTACATGGGAAGACCTGGAGGTAAAGGAGTGAATGGGTTGGAAGCAGATTGTATCACAGCATTCTTTCTGATTACCTCCCTCACCCTCTTTCTAGCTAGGTAGTAGTATCAGTGGTGGGGGCAGCAGATTTCAGCTTCTGGTATTGTTTTGCCTTTAACTTGAGCTGGTCATGCTCAAGCACAACCTTCCCAAAAAACAGGGTATTTTGGCGGTTTGAATAGGCACATCCCAGCTGTTCATCAACTGGGACATAAAGTGCTCTTAGCATGAACCCTGTTGTAGTCTCCACACTCTTTACCTGAGGATCCCCCTGCTACAATGGTTTGGCTAATTTTTTGTTGAAGTATTGTTTAACCATTACAAGTTTTTTATGAATACTGTTTATTGGCTGCAGGTGGCCTTGCTTGCCTAGACCAGACACATGGAAATGAGGAGATTCTGCAACACTGCCTAGGTCACTTGGAGCATGTACTAGTTCCAGTCTGATTCAAACTGGTTGAGAGCCAAGAAAGAGCCGGTAGTTACTGATCATCAGACCCTTTCCTACTCAGCATAAGCTCCCAGCATAACTGACTTCAGGAATGGAGATGTGGTTTATGAAGGATATTTTAGATGTTTTATTTGGTAATCAAAGGGAACACAGAGTAACTAAATAGAGGATATTAAGCATGGATCAGGACAAGAGTAACATGAAAGGGAAAGGAACCCATGTGTATTCTATGAGCACGATTATAACTGCTGGGAAGTGAGCAAAGCATATCACAACACTACTTTGAGTAGCTGAAAATGAAAAACTCTTGACAGGACCAATGACAACTGGACATACAGCAAATGTACAATGCAGTGGATCACAGAAGGTATAATAAGGAAATCCAAACATGAATATGTTGTGGTCTTTATGTCTTTTTGGTAAGTAGCTACAGGCAGCTTGCTAGTTGATTAGAGTTACTTGGTGTGATTACAGGAATACAGGGGAAATCATATTTCTTTTCAACCATTGGATTTATAAGATGATAGGAGTTGTTCTTTCTCCGTTTAACTCTCCTCACAAAATCTCCTCACAAGGTTTTGAGAGCTAAGGCCCTTGGGTAAAAAAATCCCAACCTTCAAGATCCCAACCTTGAATGCACATTTTAGCTGGATGAAACACAGGAGAGGAAGGAGGAGAAGGAATGATTAAGGAAACATGGAGTAAATGCAAACGAATGTAGTTACTGTAAAAAACAGGCATCAATCAGTCTTGAGAGACTATGGTATCGTACTCAGTGCTGCATATGCTGCATGCGAAGCATGAAGGCCTGGGTTAGATAGTTATGGAGGGTATGTTGTTACCCAAGCAGCAAATTCCCCTTCTCCATGCCACTGAAATAGTCCAGTGGAAAGGAAGAGCCAATACGATTGGTTCCAGCTGTGTCGCAGAGCTGGGCTAAGGACAGGAGCTTACCCTGTTTTGTGGGTACCGACCTGGGTCTCGAACCCTGGCCTGCTGGTTAACAGGCACAGCATCTTAACCACTTACACCACCCACAGCCCAATAGTGGTTATATTGTACATACGGTAACCATGTACGTGGTTGAAAGTACAGCCTTGAAAGATACTATAGTCTTTCAAGACTGACAGAGGCCTGCATTTTAATATAACCAGTACAGCTGAGGACAGAGATTAACATTGCAATCCTATTTGTGTCTACTCATAAGTAAGCTCCATTGAATTCAATGGGGCTTATTCCCAGGAAAGTGCTCTTAGGATTGCAGCCTTTGGACCAAATCCTATTTTTTCCCATACTGGTGAAGAGAAAGTGAAAGAAGTGATGGTGATCCACTTCTGGTTGCCATTGTGTTGCAGAATAATACAATAACTACATTTTGATACACAGGATCTCTAATGATGCTTTAGCAATCAAGACCAACATGCATCAAGTAAAGGCTTCAGCTCTTGAATTATGCTTGACCTTAGAAAAATTAGACAACACATGTACGACCTTAGGACCTTAGGAAAGTTGGACAAAAATATTTTAAGACGTACACAGGGCCAGATGGGTAGGAGATAATATTTGCAGGTGAAATAACCTACATGCATGCCTGAGAGTTGTGGGTAAGCTTCAAAGGCACTCAACTTCACTTTCCTAAGATCATAAACAGGATTTTGTGGTTAGACTTCTATCCTACACAGCTATGTCGTGAATTATCTAAAATACCATTTTGTTCAGAAGCTTAAAGATCAAATTATAAAACCTTGCATTTTGTGTAACAATTTGAATCTCTCCTCTGATAACTGATCAGGGGGATTTTCCCTACAGAATAAACTCTTGCTTGACCACACAGCCAAATCTGTGTTTCAATCTTTTGGCTTCTTCGACCACAGTTGCAACCCAGAAGTGGGTCCTGATCACTACTTTCACTTTATTCAAATTACAGGGAGCCCTGCAAAGAGCTGAATAGGATTCCCTCTCCCACACCTCGACCCTGGCAGCAGGTAATGCATTTTTTTAAAGCCCACCTTCACTGCAGCAGCATGATTCTGGGGGTTGTGTTGCTTGCTTTCCTCTCTATCCCCACAAAAAATCTTGGGAGCTTTACCCTTCAGAAATTTGAGTACCTTTGATCTATTTTAATGAAATACTGAGCTACTAGGTTGGAAGATCATATAACTGTTTCAGAACTGTGAGTGCTCACAGCTCTCATAGGTAGACAATGTTCTCAAGATTTATGTGGGTGTTAAGTTAGTGGGTGTTACATACCCAAGTACTGCAAGAATTAATCACATTATAATAAAAAGTGCAGTTAAAAAGGGTACATAATTGCTTATGATGAAAGGATAATAAAAGAACATCAGAAGGGAAACTAAACTGGATCCTGGCAGAGTTTCCTGCATGTTGGTAAGTAGCTTCCTGCATATTGGTAAATAGCTAACAATCTATGTATCTCATCCTTTCCACCTTAGGATGTCTTGTTCAGTGCAAGGATAGTTAGAAACCTTTTGGAGGTAGCCTAACTACTGCTGTGGCATCTTGGGCCTCAAGCAGGCCAGTTGGCTGACAAGTCCTGGAAAGGGAGTGGGACATGCCTGGGCAGTGTAGGCCAGATCCTAACCCCTGTCCCAGCCAGCAAAGGGTTGCTTGGATTTGCAACATCCATAGGATGGTTGGTGATAAATATCCCCTTATTTCAGGTTGTGCCACAGCTACCTTCTAACATGGGCTGAATATAGCCAAAAGGCTAGCAACATTTTTAGGAGGGTTCACACCGGCACAAAAATTCAACATTTTGGTTCTGATTGAGTATCCATCTGTATGCTTGTTGTTGGGAGTGCCATCTTAATCAGTGGTGGGCTTGGCCCAACAACCGGATTGCCAGAAGTGGGTGGGCCAGGCTGGGGTCGGGGTTGGGGCTGCGGTCAGGGGGTGGGTCGGGTCGGGGGCGGGGAGGGCATGCCACCCACCCCACCCTTGTTCCCTAGAACCATCTAACTGATATAGTGGGGAGGAGGATGCCCCTTGCCACAGTGCCTTTAAGAAGGGTTTGGACAAATTTCTAGAGGAAAGGTTACATAGGTTAATCACAAGTTACAAACCAGGGGTATGTGTAGATGTGAACATCCTCCAAATGCCAGATGCAGGGGAGGCAGAGTGACCATATAGAATGAAGGACAGAATGCCTCTACCTTTAACCGTTGCATAGAAGAGGGAGTTTAGGCAGGTGCTGCTTTTTAAACCAGTCTATGATGAGCTAAACCCGCCCCAATTTCCTCTTCTATCCAATGGTTAAAGGCAGAGACACACTGTCCTCCATTCTATACAGTCACCTTGAAAGGAGGGCACATGGATGCAGGTGTCAAATGTAATTTCTGAGGCATCTGGTGGGCTGCTGTGTGGTACAGAAAGTTGGACTAGATTGACCTGGTCCAGTGGCGGCTCTTCTTATGTCTTTTTAGAATCCAGCTGCATTCTTTTATGTTTATAAATAGCGTAACCAACAGTGAGCCAGAAAACATTGAGGCAGGTTATGTTGTGCCGTCGATATAATCCACTTCTCATTAGCACTGGGTGTTCTAGTGGGCTCCTTTATGAGATGTGGACAAAATTGATAAGACTTGGCTCTAGATACCCCTGAATTCCACCTGCAGCAACTTTTAAGTTCAGTCTGGGTGATTCCCACTAAGGTGAAACATCTGAAATTCTTGCTGGAAGTAAAACATTTTGCTGTGCATAGCATCATCTCTTTGGGTGTAGATCTTTAAACACTCCTCTTGATATTATTGACAGATATCTGGGTTAGGACTACAACTTAAATTTTTTTGTTGGCTCCTATTTTTAATTATTATTTTTAATTTTTTTGTTTTAGGGAGACTGAGCTACAACTGCCATGAAGATCTTGTCTGTCCTTTCTGCAGTTCTTGCCTTGTTACTTCTGGTTGCTCCAGGTAAGCTGAATCTAAGTTTGATAGGCAATGTAGAGGGATGTCTCTAAGATAGGATAGCAATTTTCCAATACATACACCATAATAGATGATTCACAATGGCTTATTGTGGTTCAAGAAATGAAATCTTTACTATGCTCATCTCCAGAAAATTATTTTTAAGACTTCTTTAGATCAGAGCAGTAAAAGATCAGAGCAGTAAAAAATAACCTGAAAATAACAATCACTTTCAATCTAATTTCATATTTATAAATACTAAAATATAACACTGATATCATTGCAGGTGATGTTTTACCATCAAACTAAAAGTGGGCAAATACCTCTTAGTGCCATTGAACTGCTGATAAGAACCTGACAAAACCCACAATTTGGTGCTTGCACTGAAGGAAATGAGCAAAATGCATGTTTAACAATCTTATACCATATTCTTGTGATGATTGTGGTGGTGGCTGTGAATATAAGACAGGGTGACCATATGCCCTCTTTTTCCAATTCATGCCCTATTTTATAGCATTGTGTCCTGGAAAAGAATTGCTCTCTTCAACTGCCCCCCCCTTTTCATGTGAGCAGGCTGCACATAGCTTTCTTCTAATTAATAAATTAAATGTAATAAATATTATGTAACAGTTTTAAATTTAATAATAAGTAATATAATGTTTATATTAACCACAGGAAAACCATACACATAAATGTTTTTGTATTTTTTTGTCATGTCCTACATTTTCCTTGGGTGTTGTATATTTTTGGGAAGCCTTGTCCTCTTTTGCTCTAATGATATTTGGTCTCCCTGACAATGGAAGACACAATGTACTGAGTCAGATCATTGGCCTCCTCAAGTCCATAATTCTCTATATATTGACTGCCAGCAGCTCCATCATCTCAGGCCCATAGTTTACCTGAGGCAAGTGGTGTCCTAGGGCTTTTTATATTTCCATTGGGACTATTCACATTTATAGCCCTGTATGCTTCTCTGGAGCATACCTCCTTGGAGGAGGTGTCATAAAACTTGACGAATCTCACAGCGCAATCCTGACTTGCACTGGAACAGGCAGACTGTTAAGCCTGTGCTGTAACCAGGACAAGTATAGAGACTGCTACCATGCTACCACAGGGAAGGGGAGGGTCATCACCAGTGATGGAATTCAAAGAAATTAACAACGGGTTCTCTGCCCATCTGGCAGCCACTTTTAAATGGCTATTTTTAAACTTTGTATGTCCTATCTCTCATTAACAACCGGTTCTATAGAGTAGATGCGAACCTGCTGGAGCCCACCACTGGATCACCTTCCCAGAGGTAAGGCTGAAGTAGATCCTATGGATCTACTCAGACCTACACCACCTCTAGCAGTGGCATAGGTCTGAGCAGATAGGAGTGGCCATGAGCTGTTTGCTGCTGCCCTAGGAGAGAGTCAGGGACAAACATTGGTTGGAACTGTTGGTTCCTGGCTCCAGTCCCCTCTCGCCTCCCTCCAGCCTTCTTCCCAGCCCCTGCCTGTCCACCCATGCCCACTGTTTTTCTCCTGCCTCTTCCATGCCCTCTCCCACCCTTCCAGGTCATTGTGCTGACACAGGGAAGCCAGCACAATATCTGTCTTCTGCTGGCAGAGTTAGGTTAGGCTGATGCATCTGATTAGTCCCTGGGTGGTGCAAAAGTGCTTTATGACATTTTTGCAACACCTATGAGCCCACACAAGGGACTTGTGTCAACCCAGAGAGCTTACTCCCACAGGTTGCAATCTTAATCCCCAGTTAGGCTGGCACAAGTCCTGTTCTTGCCTGGCAGAGTCACAAAAGTACTGCAAGGCAATTCTACGCCCCTCTGGAGTTGCTTAGGCTAGTGCATCCACTGGCCTCCTCACACCAGCACAAGGAGAGGGAGACAAGTGAGTTGTGCCGGCCTAAATTAAGATTGTGCCCATAGCTTTTTAGTGGCATTCCATCAATGGTCACAAACACATAAGTAAAATGCCATCAAAATACAATCATATTAAGACATATTGAGCAATGCATAGAGGCAGTCTAAAACAGTTTTCTTTTTTTCATGGATAGTGGTATTATCCTAAAAAGGGGAGCTCAAAGTGGTGTCATAGTGGTGTTACGGATGTTTTACAGTTTCAAATTAATATTTTAATCGGTTTTAAAGCATCTTTATTGAGTGTAATCACTGTAATCCAGTGGTACCTTGGTTTATGAGCATAATTCATTCCAGAAGCATACTTGTAATCCAAAAAACTTCTATATCAAAGCAAATAATGGAAACTCAGACAATTTGTTCCGAAAACAAAAAATATTCATATAAAAATTATTACAATACTGTAACAGAATATAAAATAATAAAGAAAATACAAAATATAAAGAAAATAAAAACAAATTAAACCTGCACTTGATCTATTAGGCTGCAATCTGCCTACTCAGGAGTGAGCTCCACTGAAGTAGGGCTTACTTTAGAATAGACATGCAAGGCTGGTCTCTCAGGCTCCTTTTCCATTCCCCCGTTACATAGAAGTGAGCACCATTGACTGTAATAGGCTTACTTCAGAGTAGAAAGTTAGGAGAAAGTCACAGCTGCTTGTGGAGACAGGGGATTAGAAACACAGTCAGGAGCAGTTGGGAAAATCCTGAGACTGCAGCCATATTAACAAGTCTTAAGTGGTGTTATTTTGCTTTATAAGCCCAATTTAATCTTTGGCAATGTTATTTTGCAAATACTATTTTGGACTGCCTCTTGCAACATGGGCACTGACATTAGTAATACAAAGAGTGGCACGAGATCACATACAAATAAATGAACTGAAAGCCATAACATATGTTCTGTATAAATCTGGAACTCAAAAACAGATTAGTGTTGCAAAGCAGATCAGGTCATTTGGCTCAAATCTGACAAACTCTTCCTTTTTGGGCAGGATCCACTCACCTGACAATTAACTTCGCAGCACAGTGTAAGTGGGCCGATGGTGCATGCCATGTGATTGAATGCGAGAAGGGCTTCAAAGAAATTGGAAAATGCGCTTCTGATGTCCCATGCTGTTTTCCGAAGTAAGTCTATAGAGAAAGGTTGCAGAAAAGAGAGGTGATGGAGGTCAGAGAGGCTGTTATGGCAGAACTTGGGTGGGAGAATGTTAGGAAAGTTCTGGAGCAGCAGCTGAGAGCCAGCTTTTCTATTGCTCAGTAGAAGGATCAACTGCATTTATATCAGTTGGTCTTACCAATGCTGGTCCACTATAAAAATAGGAAAACATGATTTATTAGGTGTAATCCTAACTGGCGCTTAGGGTGGCCTGTTGGACTTTCACCCAATTCAAAGTGTCACAAATGTGCTGTAAAGCATGCAGGGGGGTGGGAGGGTGGTAGGAGGGTGTAATTGGAGGTTTCATGGTAAGGAGAGAACAATGGTCAACCTTGGCTAGATCATAGCCTCCCTGGCCAGGCCAGCATAACACTGAGTAGCCCCACTGGCATAGCTTAGAAGCCACACTTGCATGGCTACACATAACACAGGTACGGGGAAATCAATCACCTATGCTGATGGTTGTCTCCCTTCTGTCAACGGCTAGAATGTAAATCTTTAAGGCAGGGACCTTTGTTTTCATGCTGTGTAAATGACAATTACACTAATGCTGCTTTGATGATGACGATACGGTGATGCCTCACATAACAAATTTAATTCGTTCTGGAGGCATGTTTGTTACGTGAAACATTATTTAGTGAAGCAGATTTTCCCATAGGAAATAATGGAAACTCAGACGATTGGTTCCACAACCCCAAAAATATTCATATAAAAATATTAACTGGATGTGAAAATGATGACAAAACACTGGAACTGAATTCAAAACATGCATTCAATGTGCATGATCCCATGAAGTCTACATAACAGCACAATCCAAACCAACTAATCTGTCCACATAAGAGCCCTTGGGTTGCCCTATCTATCACTAGGCTGGAGCAACTGCAAGATGCTCCATCCCAGTTACTCTGGAAGAGGCTTAGGGCAGAAGAAGGCAACATAGGGTGCCCTAAGAGAGGTGGACCTGCTCTGCCCTAACTGCTCTGCCCTAAGCAGTTCAAGAGAGGCATGTTGAGGCATGTTTAGCATTGCCTAGGGCAGAGCAGTTACTCTGTATCCAGAGCCTGTTTCCAAGGCAGAAATGCCCTCTTCCAGCTCCCTAGAGATATACCACCTCAGGAGCAAGTATAGTAATGAGTAGACCCATAGGGGTCCATGATAAGGCCCAAGTAAGAATGGCAGTGTTGACCTAAAATCTGAGTTCTTGGCCAGCCTAGCTGCAATCCCTGCCTCTCAACCTCAGGATATGGAACAAACTACGGCTGCCCACAAACCTCAGGATACAGCAAGTCACTCCAAGAAGCCCCTTGTACTCACTGCAGAATGTACTGGCATCTCATCAGGGACTCTTTATAAGGCAGGCACCAGCGGCGTGACCAGACTGGTGCATTGGGTGCACCAGACGGGCTGCATTGGGTGACGTGCTCTGTATGGGGTGATGTGCCAGAGGAGTTTGACAGTCCTTTGGCAGGCCCTGTGCGTCAGCGCGCCCATTCAGGCCTGCTCCAAGGTGGAGCAGCAGCCAGAAGCTGCCACTCACCCTCGAATGGCCAGCTGAGGTGCACTGTGCAGAAACACACTGAGCATGCCGAACAGCTTCAGAGGAGACTTCCTTAGAGCAGAGGAAGTCTGTGCCTCTGCACGGCCATTCGGCCTCACTCAGGAGGCGGAGCGGCAGCCAAATGGCTTCAGAAGAGTACTGCAGAGGCACCAACTCTGACACCTGCACAGTCTCCTCTGAAGCCGAAAGGAAGAAACAACTGCGCAAGCGCCAACTTTGGCGACTGCGCAGTCCAGGTAGGGGGGTGCGCGCATCCCAGAGGTGACACCAGTGGTGGGCTCCAGCAGGTTCGCACCTACTCTATAGAACCGATTGTTAATGAGAGATAAGACATATAAAGTTTAAAAATAGCCATTTAAAAATGGCTGCCAGATGGGCATAGAACCGGTTGTTAATTTCTTTGAAAATCCCATCACTGGGTGACACACAGACTTCCGCCCCGGGTGATGCGCAGAGTCGTGTCACCACTGTAGGCACCACAGCTGTTCCTTGTTCAGTGTGATCTCAGGGGTATCTCCTCAGGAGCAAGTCCTCCCCATGTGTCAATTACTTAGCATGCTGTGGAGCAGTTAGGGCAGCCCAGGCTTCCTGACTATCTGGATGCAGCATAACTTTCTGCTCTGTATACAGAGTAGTAAGGAGAGAGCAGTTGGGGCAGAGCAGGCTGAACTTGCTCTGGATTGTGCTCTGAGACTGCAGTCCTAAAGACACTTTCCTGGGAGTAAGACCCATTTAACACAGTGGGGCTTACTTCTGGGTAGACTTGGTTAGAAGGCTGCAATCCAAGACACTTTCCAAGTGTCTCCCCACTTTTTCGTCTCTTCATCCTGCGCCTCTCTCTCCCCTGCTCCCTTCTGGCTAGCCTTGAGCTGCTTTCCTCTTCTCCACTGCTCTTCTCTCCCTCTGCCCAGCGAACACCCGGCCACAGGAGGAACAGCATGGAAGTGTTGCTTTCACTATGGGCGGGTGCGCTAGGCAGCCCTGATGCTTTTTAAACAGGTTGTCGGCCAGTGTGTCTGCCCCAACTGCCAATGCATGTGTTCTTTACGTGAAGCACAGTTTGTTACGTGAAGCAGAATCCTAGAGAAATTTTTGTTTGTTATGTGAAACATACTTTACATGAGGCGTTCTTTACGTGAGGCACCACTGTATTAATAATAATAATAACAATAACAATAGTAAAAAGAAGTAAGCTTTCTGAAGTTACATAATAGGATGGAGAAATGCTGGCACATGTAGAATGTATCTGATCACCTGCTGGAACATTCCAGACATGAACACAGTTGGGATAAGAAAAAAGTCCGGGCTACTTGGAGAAGGCCAAGTCCGCGAAAGCTGGTGGGTATTTAGGTAGAAATGTAGGTGACCTGTTTGTGCATGTGTGTGTGTGTGTGTGTGTGTGTGTGTGTGTGTGTGTGAGAGAGAGAGAGAGAGAGAGAGAGAGAGAGAGAGAGAGAGAGAGAGAGCAGTAGAGGTTTGGATGTGTTCTCTGTGTTTTGATACCATTGTTAAAGTTTCAATTTATTCAATCTCTGACTTGGTTCACTTTTATGAGAGATCACACTAAGAAGAGTTAAGGCTGGCCCAAGGGCTCCTCGTGCCTGAAGCTGCCCTCATTCACCTGATGATAAACTAAACTCTCATCCACACTTTCCCTTTCTGATCTGTTCCTTTTTTCATTCTCTGAAGGGGGAGTAGCAGCGGTGGAATTACCTCCACCCCCAGCCAAACTAATATCTGAGGCAATTGCTTCAGTTGGCCTCATTGATGGGCTGGCCTTGCTTAGGACACTGGGGAAACAGGGGCCACCTCACTGCACACAGTCCGTGTGTTCCCTATACACTTTGATTTGGGTATAGAGAGGATGGCATACATTAGTCACAACAGATTGTAATGCGGGGAGAAGGGTCACAGCTGCAGGACAGAGAATAGGTCATCTAGCCCAATCCTTCTAGAGCAGTGATTTGAACAGCCTGGTGTGCCATGTCAATGTTACAAACAACTGATGTTACAAACAACTTGACAATTTCAATGCCTTGTTAGTGTGCCATGAGATGAAAAAGTTGAAAATCACTGTCCTAGATTATCTCTTACAGGTGCTTGTCAAGGTGCTCACTTGAATATTCCCAGCGAGGGAGATTCCATTACCTCTCTTGGAAATCTGTTCCACTGCTGAACTGCCCTTACTGTCCTGATATCCAACTGGAATCCAATTTTCCTGACATCCAATTGGAATATCTTTCCTTGCAGTTTGTACTAGTTGGTTCTAGTTCTATTTTCAGAGGCAGTTGAGAACAAATTTGTCTCTTCTTTCATAAGTCAGCCTTTGGGGTATTTGAAGCAAGCTATCATTTCCCCTTTGAGCCTTTTCTTCTCCAGGCTGAACAGACCAAGTTCTTTCTGTAGGGCTTGTCTTCCAGCCCTCTGGAAGACTGAAATATAAGAAGAGCCTCTACTGGATCAGGCCACAGGCCCCTCTTGTCCAGCTTCCCTGTATCACACAGCACCCCACAAGGAAGCTGGACTAGATGGGCCTGTGGCCTGATACCATCAACCTCATCTTCAGTTTCTCCCTAGACCTACATAAGAAGAGAGCACTAGGAAAGTCCTGAGTGCACGAAGGCTAGGTTGTAAGCAAGCACAACATCAGGAGTCTGTAGAATGTATTACATGGGATGAAAGCGAAGGTAGCTTATGAATCACAGTATCCACATTTTGAATCACATTTTGTTGCATGAGTGACTGTGTGTTTCTTCTTTCAAACAGAAAGTTCTTCATAGACCTCAGGCACAGGTGGTCCAGAAAGCAGGAAGAACCTTCTGATTGCCTCCAGTGTTTTTGCAATCGCTCACTTTGGCATCCATCTATAGAACCTTAGCCCTAATGGTGTATCATTGGGTGACAGGAGTCCATGGATACCAGTAGTTATGAAGATTCAATACAAAGGATATTGCATGCAGAAGCTCAGCTTTGTCCTCTTCACATGTTTCTATAAATTACATCAATAAACTGCTGAGGCCACACTGTGTCAGTGTTTTTCATGAACCATGCTGCTTGCTAATCTCTTTTAACTACTGAACAGCAAAATACAGTGGTTTCTTGAATCATGAGCATAATTTGTCCCGGAAGCATGTTTGTTATTCAAATCTCTCTTTATACAAAGAGATTTTCCCATAGGAAATAATGGAAACTCAGATGATTTGTTCCATAACCCAAATATTCGTATAAAATGATTACAATACTGTAATATAATACAAAATAATAAAAAGTCAGGATGATAATTTTCAGGTAGAGAGGAGAGAGAGAGTGAGAGTGTGCATGAGAGAGTGTGCTGGCTTTTGTTTCGAAGCCAACTTTTGGTAGAGCTGAGCACCTTTTGCAGCTCAACTCATTTTGCAGAAGGGCAGTTTCTGCAAGAAGTCAATCTTAGCAGCTTTGCAAAACAGGGCAGGCTCTGCAAAAGAGGTCAGAAGGAACTAGCAATTAGCTAAACAAGCAATTAGCATTTGGGAGCAATTAGCACTTGAAAGCAGTCAGCACCTTCTGCGGAAGGTCAGCTCCTTGTCTGCCCTCTTACCACGGTAATTGCCTTGGAGGGCAATCCTGTTAGGGCAGTGAGAATGGCCCACTTGGCTGCTAGTAGGCTGCTAGTCGGCTGTATCCAGAGCAGAAAGTTGGGATAAATCCGGAGAGTCAGGAAGCCTGGGGTGCCCTAGCTGCTCCAGAGCATGCTCAGTAGGCACCAAGTCAGTGGGTCCTTGGGTGGGCTTGCTCCAGAGGTGACCTGCCTCAGATCATATTGAACAAGGAACAGCTGTAGTGCCTGCCTTATAAGGAAGCCCAGGAGTGCCTGACGATCAGTCACATTGCAGCATGAGACTGCTGTACAGCAGGACCTGGAATGGAGGATGGATGCAAGGGGATTGCTTGGAGTGTCATGTATCCACAGGTTAGTGGGCTGTTGTAGTTATGGCGTATCCCAAGGCGTATCCCTATGTTGACGTACGCTGCCCCAAGCCTTTCTGGTATAACTAGAGTGGAATTGGAATTGGGCCACCCCAATGATAGTTAGGTTAGGCCAAGTGCACTTCTGAATTGCAGCCTAAATGTATGATTTTACCTCCTTTACTGCTCCCTAGTCCTCATTGCATCTACTTGTGCTACTATTTCTTTTGGTGGTATAAAACAAGTTGGTTCAAGGAGCATTTCAAGCATAGGCGGGAGGAAGGGGTGTTACAAATGCTGCTGCTGGGAGAACTGTACCAACCCATTCCCAACCCAGTCTTCTCTCTCCCCACTCTATTTTTGCTCAATTCATGAGGCCTAATTAGCAGGGGTGCAGAACCTGGCTTGCAGAACCTCCCAGTCTTTTTGCTGGTGGCAGTTCAGGATAACCATGACAGATAGTGAGACTTGCCAGTTATAAGACATTTGTGAAATTAGGCCATAAAGGACAGAGGCCTGGATGGTATTATGAAAGCTCTAACAAAGATGGTTATGATGCAGAAGCCGGAGCAGACATCTACTGAATATCAAGTGCTGGGAAGGGGCAATGTTGGGAAAGGGGATCCAAACATTTAGGTCTTGGGTCTACTCTACCCAGTTTATTTATTTAGCATATGGCAAATGCATGGACTTATGGTAAATCAAATGATGATAATGTCCAGTCCACCCAGCCGTTCAAGGACACAGTAGTACTTTTCTATATCGATAAAAATCAGACACTGGGCCAGTGTAAGTACTTGATGGACCCTTGGACACAATAAGATGAATATCTTCTCAGTGGTATATGGTTAATCATCATGGGAAGAAGGGAGTTGGACCCAGTGGACCTTTGCTTTGGTCCAGTAAGGTTCCTATGTTTTTCTTAAGTAAACAGTGTAATCATCTTTTTCATGAAATTGAGGATAGAGTTTTGAAATCTCCAAAGCATGTAAAATCATTCCAGAAACAATGAAGTTTAATGAGGCATTTAAAATGGAACCAATAGAGGGAAGACATATTGGAGAATCAAATAATATAAGAGGACATGTCACATCTCCTTACAGTGCTAAAGACAGAACGAAGACAACATACCTTATTGAGAACCAGATGAAGTATCTGTATGTCTTTTGATCATCGTATAGAAGTGAGTATATTGTTTCAGATGACATTGGACAGAGAAGCTTGTGCAAGGTTGAGGATCCTATCTTTGGGGTGATACTCTTAACTGGGCATACTCTTAACAGTGGCACCTTGGTTTATGAGCATAATTCATTCAGGAAGCATGCTTTTCATCAAAAATGCTTGTAAATCAAAGCAAATTTTCCCATAAGAAATAATGAAAACTCAGATTTGTTCCACAACCCAAAAATATTCATATAAAAATGATTACAATACTGTAATATAATACAAAATAATAAGTAAAATGCAAAATATAAAGAAAAAGAAAATAAATTAACCTGTGCTTGGTCTCTTGGGCTGCAATCTGTCTCCCTTACACAGAAGTGAGCCCCACTGATTATAGTAGGGCTTACTTTAGAGTCCATGTGCAAGGCTAGGAGTACAATCCTAACCATGTCTACTGAAAATTAAGCTCCATTGTGTTCAGTGAGTCTTACTCCCAGGAAAGTATGTTTAGGACTGTAGCCTAGGTCTCTCAGGCTTCTTTCCATTGCCCCCCTTACAAAGGAGTGAGCCCCACTGATTATAATAGGGCTTAATTTAGAATAAACATGCAAGGCTAGGGAATTTATTAGAAACAAGAGAAATATAAATGCAATGCGGAAGTAAAATTTCAAAACTATTAGTGTGCCTGGACATATGCTTAACCGTCCCCTATGCAGCACTCCCCCTGTGCAACACACCACATGTTACACCCCCTGTGCACCTCCCCTCCCCTGTGCAACACCCCCATGTAACACCTTCCTGCGCACCATCCCCCATGCACTATTTCCCTCCATGGAACATGCCCCCTGTGCACCATGCCCCCTGTGCACCATTCCCCATGTGCACATCCCCACAACCGTGGGCACTCCTACCAGGCAGGTACAGGCTGTGGGGCTGGGTTTTGTCAATCTTCAGTGTTAAGTTCATATAGGGAAAAAATGCACTGCTTTTTATCCCCTTAGGGGTTTAATTTCTAGAAATTGAAACTTAGAGCACAATCCTAACCATGTCTACTCAAATGTAAGCTCCGTTGTTTTCAATGAGTCTTACTTCCAGGAAAGTGTCTTTAGGATTGCAGCCTTAGAGGGTGGTCCCGAAATTTCATTCTTGTAGGTCCAGGGGTTGGGGCAGGGCGTTGTCTTCAATGGAAAGTACAGGGATAAAAACAAATTGCACCCTTTTTCACTTCCTTCCGGTTGGAATTTCCAAAAACAGGTTGGTAGTTTGGAAAGGTGCCTCAAAGTTGGTAGATTGAGGGTGCCTCAATCACAGAAAAAACACCCTCCCCAAATTTCACAATTGTAGGTCCAGCAGTTTTGCCTAGGTGTTGATGAGTAAGTGAGGTGAGTGACCTTATATATATATAGATGTTAGCTTGTCTTTCAAAACACTTTTAATCCAAAATATTCTCAATCCAAAATTTTAATGTATGACAAAAAGTGGAATCTGAGAGAAAGCCATTAAGGTCAGATCTGGAAAACAGATGATTGATTAAGCATCAGATCATGTAAGGTAGTGGTGGGGATGGATCATGGCAGGAACTGGTCCAGGTGAGGATGGGCCCATTCAGTGGCACTGATCTGATTTGTGTCACCTGGGGCAGGAGGCCAGCATGTCACCTCTCACTTGAGCATACATGGGACACTTGAGGAGCCATCTACCCTTCCTCAAGAAGCATCCTCCACATCCTTCTGAAGCATGGTTGAGGCTTGCACATGTGTGCTACACCCAGGGTCATCACTAGGGTTTGTGTCACACGGTGCGGGAGGTCAGTGCAGTGAGTGTGGTTATGTGCCATTGCTCTGCCTCTGTTTGTTTTATGGCCACACATTTTGATAGAATAAATATATTTCAAAGTGGTTTGTTCCATTACGTTCTGCTGTAAACTACAGATCTAACACTATATAACATGATGGGATTATTCCTTAAAAAACATGACTTTTAGCCATTTTTGCCACTAACGGTGTCATTCCCCTTAAGGGTGCCACCTTTCTAACAACTTATTGCAGGGATTCTCAAAACTTTTATCTTGGGACCCACTTTTTAGAAGGGCAACCTGTCAAGGGTCCACTAAAAGTGATATCATAGCTGGAACTGACATCATCAACAGAAAACAGAAAGCTACAAACATATATATATATATAGTTTTCAAGTGGTTAATTTAAACACTATATTGATTATTATTAAATTTAAAAATATTAACTATAATTCATTATGTATACCAGTAATTTAAGAATTACAAGAACACCACATGCTGCCTGTTAACAAGTAAATGGAGGACAAGGAATACTTTTTCCAGGACACAAGGCTAAAAAAAAAAACATCCTGAAAACCCTCAGAGGGCTGAGGACAGGAAATGAAGCTTGAGCAGAGGGAGAACAGAAGAAGAACAGAAGTCTGAACTGTCACTCAGCCTTACAAACAGAATTTTTTTAAAATCCACATTACCTGCTGAGCGAGTTATCATTTTCAGTGCTGGGTGGGCTGCCTTCTGGAGCATTTGTAAGTTCCAGGTGCAAGGGATCAGGGCCATTCTGGAAACCTTGCACCCCCTGAACTGACCTTCCACACACCAGCCAAAGCGTTTGCTTAATTGTGAGTAAACACAGCTGTGCAGTTTCACTTTCAATGGAGTCAATGCAAGGAGGAGGCAAGTTCCTTCTGGGATGAGTTTGGGGGCTGTGTTCATTGGGTCAGGACTTTTGTGGTCTCCTTGGATTCCTCTCAGCCTGCCCTTTCCGGAAGATCAGGGGCAATGCACAGGAGCCACCAGGGGACCACCAGGATGGGCAACCATGGGAGCACCAGGGAGTACAAGAGTGGGTGACAGGGAGCCTGGGGTGCATCATCCTGGTGTACAGTGCACCAATCACATCACTTTGGTGATGCCCCATCTCTGAAGCCATCTGTTCTTTGTTAGGCAAGGTAACTGGCTTCTGAAGCATTGTACAGAATGCTCGTACATATGTGCCAGGTTCAAACATATGTGCGACACCTCTGAAGCCACTTGCCCTTTCTCATGAAGGGCTTCATGTGTGAACGTTTCCCATGCACCCTGCACCTCACAACCCGCCGAGTGACAGTCTTTCCTCAGCAGGAAGAGCCTGAGGTGTGACATACATGTGCAAATGTTGCAAATGTATGCGCTGAATTCTACCTCCAGCCAGGCCACCTGTGGCCACCTGGACTTTGGCCACCTGGGATGGTCTGTGGACTGTTGGGGTAGACTGGTCACATGGAGGAGGTTCATTGGCAAACAGGTAAGTATCAAACCCCTCCAGTGCAGCACTCCTCTCTGGGGTATCATCTGGTGCAGGGTGCACCAATCACATACCCCTCCTGACATTCTTAGGCATATCAGGTGCTGCATCAGTTTCCCTACATTGCGCAGACTGGCTAGGATTAGGTCATAAGTGAAACTCCTTTGCGTCCCATCTAATTCATCAGGTGCTTGGCCAGAATAAAGAGTTCCCGAAGGAATGACGCTGCTACTTAGGTCTTCTTTGTCCTTGTCTGAACTCACAACTCAGAAGTAATTTCTAAACTCTTTTGTGCCTATTTTATAGTTTTTCCCTTAAGAAGTTTTTGGGTTTTCTCCCAGCAGCATAACTACATTTGAAGAAAATTTACCATTTCAAGAGCAGAAATCTGGGATTTAATCTGGACATTGAAATCAAGGACTCCTTTCTGCAATGAAGTTTTTTCACATTTACACTTTCCTTTTCTGTTTGACTCTCCTCATTCCTCCAGGTATGTTTCATGACCATGAATGTGATTTAAGGTCGCCAGGATAGAGGCAAACTGAAACATGAGACAGAAGTGGTGGGCCTTGTGATGACATGTCAGGGTCTGATGACAGGGCCTCTAATTTTATCAGGAGATACTAGGTTGCTTTTATTAGCCCCCCCGCAAGGAGAGGGGTAAAACAGAGTGTGGGGAGTATTGTGACAGGGATTGGGGACTGGAAAAAAACAGAAAAATTGTCAGTCAATGAAGTAGCAATGACTCAAAAGGAGATGCAAAATAGCCTTGATACGAACTGCTCACAGGGTCCTTCTACGTACTTAGGATTGTACACTTACTAATGTGAGTGCAATTATGCTTGTAGGAGCTAGTTTCTCAACTTGCACTTCCTCAGTCCCCCTTCTGTCCTGTAATTCTTGGACTATTCGCAAAGTTGCCCCTAGTGGTTGGGCAACCCTTGGAAACAGTGGGGGGGGGGGAATACCTGAAATGTACCTAAAAATGGACTTGGGATGAGAGGATTTCCTTTATTTTTCTTTGTTTTCCTTCTTCCCTGTGATCTAGCCCTTCTGAATGTTGATTTAATGAGGTTTTTCTCCCCCAAAACAAAATAGCTCTGGGATTGCAGAATGTCATTTAAGTTCCACTTGTCTCCACTTACTTGCATCTTTCCCCCATTCATTGGTACAAATGTGCATCTATGCAACTATCTGTGGTGTAGCTAGGAGTTGCAGGGGGTGCAGTTGCACCTGACTACAATCTTTAGGGGGTCAACAAGCTGAGTTTGACACTAATGGCTAAACTTGTGAAAAATGGGCTACATATGAATGATAATACCATCATGTTATATATTGTTGGAAAGGTAATTTAATCCAGAAAGCAATGAAACAAATTGCATTGGAATATCTACATTCTATCAAAAGTTATAGCCAATTAACCAGAAAACACAAAAGCCGATGGAACAAAAAGTAGATTTTCTTAACCCAACTTTCCCATGATACTGATTGCTCTGAGAGCTAATGAGATGCAATTCTGATACTGTATGGAACAAATAAGGTGTTAATATGAATCAGCTTTTATTTCCATATACATATATAATAATTCAGTTAACCCTTGCTAACTGGGTATATAGGCACTTCTATGTGGTGCTCTTCTTATATGTAGCAAGGGAAGAATAACCATTCCTCTTTACCCAACACAGTTTCCCTAATCAATAAGGGGCAAATTTTCATATTTTTACTTAATTAAATTTGATTTTGTTGTTGCAGGGGAGAATTTTTTTAAAATATGCTGGAATCACATCACTTCTGGTTGTGACATCACTTCTGGGGCAACATATTGAGCTTTGCACCAGGCTACATTATCATAAGCTATGCCATTGGCAACAATAAACCAGTGCCCCTTACACCTGGATATTATCGACCAACATCATAATGTGCATCAGAACACAAAAAGGGACACATTTGTTGTTAACTGCTTCTGGAAATAGAACTAGTACCAATGGGTACAAACTGCAAGATGCTGCAACTGGATATCAGGAAAAGATTCCTGACAGTCAGGGCAGTTCAGCAGTAGAATAGATTGCCAAGGGAGTCGGTAGACACTGGAGGTCTTCAGAGACTTCACAAATATCTGTTGATATTCTAGGACAGAGTGACCATATGTTATAATTTATAACAATAAAAGAGGACAAGCCCTTCCCTCTCCAAAAAAGATAGGACATTCAAAAAAAAAATGTAGGACACGACAAAAAATCCCTAAAGGGTGCAATCCTAACCCAGGCCATCACAACTCATTGGTCTTCCCATTCCCGTGGTGATTTAGGAAGGCAAGCACATGTTTGTGCACTGGCCTAACCCTCCCTCACAAATGGCACTGAAGTGTTTTATGGTACTTTTGTGATACCCCTGTCAGCACAGGATTTATGCTGGGGCTAAAGCCGACCTAAGTGGAAGTTAGGATTTCAGCCTATGTTATTATTGAATTTAAAACTAATGCATGTACTTTATTACATACTAGCAAAATGTACCCATGTTGCGGGAGTAAAATACCCCCTGTATGTCATCCCCCCATTGTGCATCACCCCCACCATGCATATCATTCCTGCCATGCTCAATAATCCCCCC
Organism: Cryptoblepharus egeriae; assembly: GCA_030015325.1. Lineage (NCBI taxonomy): Eukaryota > Metazoa > Chordata > Lepidosauria > Squamata > Scincidae > Cryptoblepharus > Cryptoblepharus egeriae. The sequence goes on from JAREYC010000001.1 coordinate 234,711,919, forward strand.
ATGCTCAACGCCCAGGTGAACCATTGCCCCATGAGTACCATCCCCCATGCCAATACACCCTGTGCGCACCATCCCCTGTGCTCACTCTCTTCCCAGTGCACTCTCCCTCCCAGTGCATCAGGCACCAAATTGGTTGGATGTTGATCAGTCAGTCTTCAAAGTTAAGTACAGGACAAAAACAGTTTGCACCCCTTTTTACCCCGTTTAGGGTTAAATTTCTCAACATCTGTTTTTGGTGTGTGCTCATGCCACATAAGGAACACTTTCTCCTACAAAGCAGGTGCATTTTGCTAGTGTAAAATATAGGGAGGTAAATGTGTTATGCCCCTTTTTAACCCCTTCCAGCAGGAATTTCCAAAAATTTCTTTGTGAGTGCCTTCATCACAGAAGGAAGTTGCCAAGGGTCCCCAAATTTGGAAGTTGCCAAGTCCCCAAATTTCATGCTTCTAGGTTTAATTAGAAGTAGGCTATGTGCTGCCTTCTCACAAAGAGAAGGATATTTCCAGAACATAAGGCTAAAAAAGAGGACATGTCCTGGAAAAAGAGGACATAATGTCACTCTACTCTAGGAGGATTTCTTGCAAGACTATAGGCAGGGACCACCTACAGGCAGGTCCCTTCTATTATTCTATGATAAGTACCATAGGTAAAGCACTACACAGAAAGAATATTAACATAGACCCATATGTGTAACAGGCCTTAAACCTGCAATATAAAGTGAGTGGGACAATAAGGATATAAATGAAGCTAAGGAACTGAATGCTGTTCCACACTGTACATTTGATAAGCTACAGATTTTGAAAAAAATGCTGAGCAATCAATTCCATTTAAGAAACAACACCAAAACATTCAAAACAAGCTTTTTGAAGTTGCCTAATTCTGACCCTTTCTTTTTGTGCAGGATTCACAATGTATTCAGTTCGCTTTACGAAACAGTGTGTTAAGGCAGGAGGCAGATGTCAAAATCAGCCGTGTGAAAGACATCGCATACTTGGAAAATGTGGTGCATTTCGGTATTGCTGTGGATACATGTAAGTCCAAATAATTAACAGCATTTAATGATTTATTTGCTTGATGCCAGGTGTGTGTATAGGATTGCAGCCTAATAGACAAATCCTAAGACGCTTAGTGGTTAATTAAAGACGCCATGGTGAGGCAGGTTAAAGATGCCTGTCAATCTGAAGAATGGCAAGTCAGTACTGCAAGATGGAACAAGCTCTCATCAATTGCCCAGCTCCTGCCAACCTAGCAGTTCAAAAGCATGCAAATGAAATTAAATAAATAGATACCACCTTGGTGGGAAGGTAACCGCACTCAGCATGCATGCTGGCTCTAAGAAACAGGGATAAGCACTGTTTCCTAGATTTGGTCACCACTAGCAGGATAACCAGCGGGGGACACCTTTTTCTTTACCTTTAAGCTGTCTACTGCTGGCAGAACAGATGTATGTACTGTTGCAAATATGCTGTAAGGTACATTGCAGCAGTGTGAAGGTTGTCATGCTGGTGTTAATGTTCCACTAGTTGGAAGCCTGCACTCACTAGAATGGGTGGTGTTCCTCTGGCTTGGGGAAGGGGCGCAAAAGAGGGCAGGGGAGAAGTATTACAGGATACAGGAAGGAAAATATCTCTTTATCCTATGGAGACCTCCAGTACAGTGGTATAGCTAGGGGAGGTGCAGGGGTGCAGTTGCACCAGGTTACAAGCTTTACGGGGGGCTACAACCTGAGCTTGACACTAGTGGCTAAAACTGTGAAAACAGGGTATGCATGAAAGATAATACCATCATGTTTTATATCACTGGAAAAATATTTAATGCAGAATGCAATGAAACAATGGAATATCTATATTCTAGAAAATGTTATGGCTAATTGACCAGTAATTGAAAACACAAAACCCTATAGAACAAAGAATGGATTTTCTTAACTCAATATTTTCCCATGATGCTGATAGCTCTGAGAGCCAATAAGATATAATTCTGATACTGTATGGAAATAATAAGGTATTGAATCAGGTCACATTTCCATATACATATATCATAATACAGTTACCCATGCTTACTGGGCATGCAGGCACTACTAAGTAGCACTCCTCTTATATCTATTTATTTTTATTTTAAAAATTTATATCCCGCCTATCTCAGGCAATTAGCCCGACTCAAGGCAGCTGACATAAAACATAATTAAAAACATAAATAGAACAATTCAATAAAAACAATTAAAACATACAAGCTAAAAACATATATACTAAAAACAATAAAACAAAAGCCCCCCAACCTTTGCCCCATTAAAAAGCTTTTTTAAAATAAAAGGTTTTAAGGCTCCACCTGAAGCTCTATATTGAGGGAGCTTTCCTCAGTTCTAAGGGGAGGGAGTTCCAAAGCTGGGGTGTCACCACCGAGAAGGCCCTATCTCTGGCTGTCACACCTCTCACATCTCTTAGTGGTGGCACAGTCAGTAGGGCCCCCTCAGATAACCTTAGGTGATGGGTCAGATTGGACAGAAGAAGGTGGCCAGATCCATTGCCAGATCCAAGCGACTCAGGTACAGTTGCAGCTGGCAAATCAGCTGAAGCTGAGCAAAGGTTCCCTTGGCCACAGCTGCCACCTGGGACTCCAGGAGAAGCTGTGAATCCAGGAGGACCCCCAAGCTGCGGACCTGCTTCTTCAGAGAGAGTGCAACCCCATCCAGAACAGAATGATATACCAATACTCAAGTATTGGAGGACTTCAGGACCAGGAGAACCTCTGTCTTATCAGGATTTAATCTCAGTTTGTTCACCCTCATCCAGTCCCCCACTGCCTCCAGACGATTCAGGACTTCAACTGCCTCCTTGGACTCAGGAGGAAAGGAGAGATAGAGCTGGGTGTCATCAGCGTACTGATGACACTTCACTTCAAACCTCCGGAACCTCTCCCAGCAGCTTCATGTAGATGTTAAATAGCATGGGGGATAGAATGGAACCTTGTGGCACCCTGCACCGAAGAGGCCAAGGTGCTGAGCAAGTATCCCCCGGCACTACCTTCTGGGACCTGTCAGCCAGGAAGGAGCGGAAGCACTGCAAAACAGTGCCTCCAATCCCCAACCCAGCCAACCGACCCAGAAGGACACCATGGTCAATGGTGTTGAAGGCCCCTGAGAGGTCCAGCAGGACCAGTGCTGCAAGTGCTGTATGGAGTGCGACTTTTAAGCTAGTTATTCATAAATTCCTTGTTTTTAACAATTTTAGCCACTAGTGTTACGCTCAGCTTATTTCCCCCCCATAAAGTTTGCTACCCGGTGCTTAACCATGGCTACCATTATGGCAGTAGGTAGGAACTAGAAAACTCCAGATTGTCTTGGTTTGGCTCAGCCAATTTTTTCCCAATGGAGAAATAAAGATGCTTTTCCCATTTCTAAAAAGGAAGCAATAGTAAGAAGTTGCTTATGTATGAGAATATGTAGCTTGTTTCAGGACACTATTCGGGGGAGGGGTAAGCCATTCTAGAGTGCTCAGAAGCCATATATTAAACACGAATGTTTCTGCTCCTATTTGTATTTTCCCTATATAAATAATTGCTCATATTTATATCGTCCCAATAATGACTTGGGACTTAACCATCTTTTCAACATGGATGCACTCCTGAGATTATGGAACAAATGTCCACAACTGCCCCTTCACCACAGGTGGGCACTAGGGGGGATGCACCTACTCACAGGAATAGGTTCTTGTCTTTTGGCAGCCAATGGGGAGCCGGTAGGACCAAGGAGGAGCAGAACACTAGGGACCGGTACGCAAAAAATTTTTAAATTTTTAAGTTAAAAACCTCCCTGGCCCTGGCCCCGCCCCCTGGCCCTGCCCACTTCCGGAGAACCGGATCTTGGGCCAGGCCGGGCCCACCACTGCCCTTCACCACTGGTTGCAGCACATGCCCTACTGACATGGCTGCACAGTGTGAGAACGTTGAATAGGATTGGACCATAAGTAATCCACTATACAGTGGTGCCTCACATAAAGAGCTTAATTTGTTCTGGAAGCATGCTCTTTAAGTGAAGTACTCTTTAAGTGAAGCAGATTTTTCCATACGAAATAATGGAAACTCAGACAATTGGTTCCACAACCCCCAAAATATTCATATAAAAATATTAACTGGATGTAAAAATGATGAAAAAACACTGGAATCAAATTCAAAACTTGCATTCAATGTGCATGATCCTATGAAGTCTACTTAGGCTGCAATCCTAAAGACACTTTCCTGGGAGAAAGTCCCATTTAACACAATGGGGCTTACTTCTGGGTAGACATGGTTAGGAGGCAGCACTTTCTCCTTCTCTTCACCTTAAGCCTCTCTCTCCCCTGCTCCCTTCTGGCTAGTCCTAAGCTGCTTCCTTCTTCTCCACTGCTTTTCTCTCCCTCTGCCCAGCAGATGCCCGGCCACAGGAAGAACAGTGCAGAAGTGTTGCTTTTGCTATGGGCAGGCGCGCTAGGCAGTCCTGACGCTTTTTAAAAGGGCTGCCGGCCAACGTGTCTGCCCCAACTGCCAACGAGTGTATTTGTTATATGAAGCACAGTTTGTTACATGAAACAGAATCCTAGAGAAATTTTTGTTTGTTATGTGGAACATACTTTAAGTGAGGCGCTTGTTTTGTGAGGTGCCACTGTACTCATGAAGAAGGGTGTCAAAGCTCCTGCTCTAAAAGACAAGAGATGGGGCAAAATATGTCCAGAAAATGCCTTCTTGAAAATCCTACACAGGAAAGAAGAGAGTGTGGGGTTATCAGAAGCATTATGACCCAGAAAACTGCCTGAGGTACGGCCAGGTCCAACACTTGTGTGTTACATAACCTTCCCTCAATGCTTACTATGCATGATGCTATGAATTCTGGAAGTGAGGGCTTCCAGTTTCATTTATAGGAACAGTACAAATAGGTTTTCAAGGCAGACTGCAAGAAGCATGGTAAGGAGGGGAATGACCTGCTTCTCAAACAAGAAGGAAGCAGATCATTGAGGCTTGCACTGATGACAGGTTGGAGGGATGTGGAAGCAGCCAACCTAGGGTAAAGGCATCCTAAATCTACTCCCCTGGAACCACTTGCAACAGGTGCCTGGTTGTGGGTATTATCCAGACATAGGAATGGCTATCAAAAATTTTTATGCTTCTAAATGTGGTACATTTCTGATTGGTTGTTTTCTGATTTGTATTCTTCCAGGAGTTATAACAGATTGATATATAAATACAGGTATTGATAGCACACCTGGTAAGTGTCTGTGTGGGAGGGGTGGGGAGTGGGGAAGGCAGGTCCTGTTTTATGCATATGTGGGGGAGGAAAAGAGACTTGTTGTGGAATCTAAATTTGTGATTGAGAGGGGTGCTGGCAAGATAGTATTTTGTGATTTGGTACCATGAATGATTTGCTACACTGTAGCCTATATTCTAAAGTGAAATTAAGCCCTTTGTTCTGGAGCAATTAAGATGAGTTTCCATAAGATAACACTAAAGGGTGATGTAACTGCATGGACCCGTAACTACTATGGATTTAGCCCTATGTTTTAAGATTGCTCAGGTTTCATTTTCTTGACAGTCTCTGTCAAGAAATTTAATTTTGTCAGGGAAGGAGCTGGAGAAGACTGCAGGCTGAAGGAAGGATGTTGACTGGATATTACTCACACATCCTTCCTGCCAGCAGCGTAGCTAATGATCATTTGCCCAGTGCAAAACTCAAAATGTTGTCCCAGAAGTGATGTCACAACCTGAAGTGATGTCATCCTTGGTTGTTTCTAAAAAGAAAATTGGGGAAAAACCTGCCTCTTCTTCTTCCTCCTCCTCCTCCTCAGCATTTCACCATCAATTCACTCTGCTAGTGGCATAGCTGAAGCACCAATTTGCTATTTGGAATCAAATATTTTGTTTGCCTGCCCCAGCAACAACAAAATCAAATTTAATTACCGTAAGTAAAAAAGGGAGAAAATTGTACCCCTTATTGGTTAGGGAAACTGCAGGGGCAAATAGGAAGGGTTATTCTGTCCCTCTGGGACTACCAGATCATCTTACTGGTTTCATGAGAAACCTGTATGTGGGTCAAGAAGCAACAGTTGGAACCAAATAAGGGACAACTGAGTAGTTTAAAATTGGGAAAGAAGGCTGTTTAATGTCACCTTGTATATTTAATTTATATGGAGAGTACATTATGCGAAAGGGTTGACATAAATCACAAGTGCCCTTTCTCCCCAAAGGGCACCCATGACAGTTAACAATCAATAATATACATAAAAAATATTTAAAAGCAATAAATACAATGGAAACAATAAAATACAATTAAAACAATAGAAAATATCATGGGATCAGCAATAAAGCCATTTGAGGCCTCAAAGGTAAATGAAAATAAAATAAAGGTAAATGAAATAAAAAAGGTAAATGAAAAAATAAAAAAAGGTAAATGAAAAAATTTAAATGAAATAATTAAATGAAAAAGTTAGGCACCACTGGAAGGTTAAGAGTGATGAAGCTGATAATTCAAGGGGAGGGTCCACAGTGCAGGCACCACCACCAATTATGGTGCTGTAGGAGACACTTGAGAGTCTCTTGAACTGCAAGGAGATCAAATTAATCAATCCTACAGGAAATCAATCCTAACTGTTCACTGAGAAGACAGATACGGAAGCTGAAGAAAGACGGGATATAAATCATCTGAATAAATAAATTTTAAGCACATCATGAGAAGGGAGGACTCCTTAGAAAAGACCTTGATCCTGGAAAAAAAAGGCAATAGGAGAAGGGATGAGGTGGTTAGATAATATCAGCAAAGCAATAAGCTTTGGACATATAGAAGCTTGGACAAACTTTGGAAGTTAGTGGAAGGGTAGGATACTGCAGTTGGACACTCTTTACAAAGAGCTGGACACTCTTCAACAACATGTAATAAATTATATACAGTAGTTTAAAATATAATAAGTAATATAACCGTTAAATTAATCACATGAAAGCAACATACATTAGTATTTTTTAATTTTGTCATGTCCTACATTTTTTCTTGGGTGCCCTCCATTTTTTGGGGGGGGGGTTGTTCTCTGTTGCGGTTGTTACACCTGATCACCCAGGTTGCAAATCCCTTGTGCCATACTCCAGGTGTTGCAAAAGTGCTGTAGGGCACAGAGGTGTTCTGGCCTCCAGCCTTTACAGCGCCAGTACAAGATACGTGTACAAAATACATAAGTTTTTGCCAGTGGCAGGAGGCCAGTGTGGTGGAGATGCCAAGGTGCGGGACTTTCAAATATGTTGTGGGCAGAGGAAGGGCAGTTGGTGGTGGACTGGTTGGAGGCCCAGGCCCACTGGGGGTCAGGACCAGGATCAAGCAATTAGACCAGATCCTAATCCACCCCAAGTGGTCCAGCCTCACATTGGGGTGCTTGAATTTGTACCACCATTTAAATAAGACAACTTAAATTTCTTCAAAATGTCTTTATTTCCTCTACAGCATGATTCTGCTATGATCACTGTGGCCACTGAAGCCTGGGAAGCATTGGAAATACATGCTCTAAATGTTCTTTTCTAGTTCTCTTTTTTGTTAATTTTACAGCTGTAATCCAAAACAATCTTAAATGGCATCCATGCTGCCAAGTCCTGCATTTAGTCCATAGTAAATCTCACTGTCATGAATGAGGCTTATATTTTGGCTGTAGTAGCTCAGGTCTTGCTCAATTTATCAAAGCAATTGTGTCTCTTTTAAAACTACCAATAAAAGTTGAGATCTGATTTCCTCCAGTGTTTTTCTAGAATAGATCATGCACATAAAAATTCCCACTAAGTAAGCAGGTTTGCATTTGTTCAAAACTAGACTTGTCAAACATACTGTAAGGCCAGAGTGCCAAATGTGGCCTCTGCAAACAATGTATCCTACTCAGTTGGACTCTCCTAGCCTGATTACAGGGCTCTCTCATATCTTGAAAATACAGACAAGATTTGTAGAAGACTTTATCTTCTGTCATTGCAGGTAATGAATTTCTATGCAAAGACAAAGTGTTTATTTCTGGGAATCATCTCCTTAATGATGTCACTTTTTGCTCAACTATCACTTCTGGTCTTCAGCAGGCATCATAAATGCTAACTTTGGCCCTCGGCATCAAATATGTTTTACATCTCTGTTCTAAACTATGCCATTTACAAGCCCATTGTTGTGAAAGTTGCACACTGGAGTAAGATTTCTGCTCTCAGTTCAAGTCTACAGGTTGTTGCAACAGGTACACCACAAACTTAGTATTGCACAGAAAAAGCTGATCTTTGCTGATCTCACTGATCTTATGTTGGTGAGTTGTGCAGTATCTAAGAGGGCCTCATCACCTGGTAGATGATGACCAGGGGTGTTGCTCTGGGCTGCATTTGGTCTGGTCCACACCAAGTGTCATGCCAATCAGAGGTGATGAACCTCCCCTGCAAAGACTTAGGTTCAGAGTAAATCTCTCCCTATGTTTGAGAATCACTGGCCTGAGGAACTGCAAATTTTTAAACTGATTCTGTGCTGTTTTCACCTGTTCTAAGGGCAATTTTTCAATGAACCTCATGTGTTCCTGCCATCTTGTCATCCAGATTACTCCAGTACTTCATCTGGAAAAGGTGCAAAAGACAGCCACCACAAATACTGGGTCAGGACACATATCTTATGAGGAAAATTATAAAGAATGGATACACAAAAATGTATATTACTGCATTTATGCAAATGTAGTGTGCCATCAAATGTAGTGTTTTGAAAGACTTGAGATTTTTTTTAATGTTTACTGACGATTGTAATGTGCAGCTTTTAAAAATGGGATGTGCATTAGTTTGATGGCACTTGGGGTCAAGTGCTACTGCCAATGACTCTTGGTCCTCCTCCTCTCCCAGAGACTTGCTGGGTGGTGAAGAGGGGTATAGGGACTGCATGGTGTCTGGCCAGGCTCTTCCTGGCTCCCTCTGTTCCCATGCAGGCTGAGCAGAGGGAGCCCTGAGCCTTCCAGGCCTTCCGGAGAGACCTGGAGAAAAGGGACAGGTGTACTTAATGCATACTTAATTTAATATTGAGGAGGAGCAGGGGGACAGCAGTGTCAGCACCTTCCTCCATACGACCCATTCTGTTTGCCTGTGTGCGCGAATACAATGCACCATTGAATATAGTGCGCACCCACTTTTTCAGCCTTGAATTGGCTGAAAAAGCTGCACATTATATTTAAGTAAATATGGCATATGTTTTTTTTTCTTTTTTGCTGGTAAAATGCTTGGATAAAGTATACATGCATGAAGAAGGTGATATACAAGGAAATCCTGTTCACAGGACTAGTGTATTCAATTGCACTTACTCTCAAGGAAGTGTGTATAGAATTGCAGCCATAGTGAAATAGTAAAAGCAGGTGTAGCCCACATACTTTCCAGAACTCCTGCTAAGGTTTTGGAAGAAGCAGGATGGGGCATGGAAAACAGCACAGAAAAAAATTGCAAACTACAGCTGCTTCAATACAAGGGGAGCATGCAAAAGAGCTACAACAAACAAAGAATATCCATGAAGAATACAGAAATCGAGAACATGCAGGCATGGTACAAAACAGAGGCATACCCTCAGTGATGGGCACAGCTTCCCCTAACAACCAGTTCTCTGGAAGTGGGCGGGGCCAGGCTGGATCAGGGGGTGGGGCCAAGGTCGGGGGCGGGGCCAGGGAGAATTTAAAGGGGAATTTTTTAATTTAAAAATTTTTTAAAAATTAAGCATGTGGCTTACTTCTGAGTAGACCTGCATAGGATGGGGCTCTGAAGCTGCAGTCCTTTCCACTCCACCCTGGGAGTAAGCCCCATTGACCAGCATGAGACCTCTGAGTAGTCAGGTTGGGCTCTCAGGCTGCAGCTCCAGCCACTTTCCTGGGAAAGGGTTGCAGCATCCTCAGAGCCCAGTCCTGTGCAAGTCTACTCAGAAGTAAGCCCTATTATAGCCAATGGAGCTTACTCCCAGGAAAGTGTGGCTAGGGTTGCAGCATCCTCAGAGCCCAGACCTATGCAGGTCTCCTCAGACGTAAGCCCTATTATAGCCAATGGGGCTTACTCCAAGGAAAGAGTGGATAGGGTTTCAGCAGGTTTCCAGAGCCAGGTTCAGCCCCTGCAATAAAAGGTCTGTGGAACTCCCTGCCAAAGGAGATGGGAAGACAGGTTGCAGGCAGAGAAAGAGAACTCTTTCCCCTCAAACACACCAGAGCCTGCAATGGAGGGTCTATGGAACTCCCTGCCAAAGGAGATTGATCAGCCAGCCAGCCAGGGGTAGGTGTATTATCAGTACCTTGTGTAAGAGTGCATTCTGTCCCTGCACTGAAGGCAGTCATCGGCAGCAGAAGCAGCAGCAGCACAGGACTGGGCTGAGTAAACATGGTCTACTCAGAGGTAAGCCCTGTTATAACCAATGGGGCTTACTACAAGGAAAGTGTGGATAGGATTTCAGCATCCCAGAGCCCAGACCTGTGCAGGTCTACTCAGAAGTAAGCCCTATTATAGCCAATGGGGCTTACTACAAGGAAAGTGTGGATAGGATTTCAGCATCCCAGAGCCCAGACCTGTGCAGGTCTACTCAGAAGTAAGCCCTATTATAGCCAATGGGGCTTACTACAAGGAAAGTGTGGATAGGATTTCAGCATCCCAGAGCCCAGACTTGTGCAGGTCTACTCAGAAGTAAGCCCTATTATAGCCAATATGCTTACCCCCAGGAAAGTGTGAATAGGTTTGCAGCAGCCACAGTTTTTTTTTCCCTGGCTTCTGGGGCTTACCGGCTGCAATTAGAGCAAACTTAAAAGTGCCCGACCAGCCTCTTTAACTCTTTAACTGCCTCCAGCTGCTGAAGGAGCATCTCTGTCCCCATCCAAGGAGCCCTTTGTAAAGCTCCCCATCTCCAGAGAGGCTGCCTCATTTGCATTTGAGAAACCCATAATTCTTTGCAAACTGCACCAGGAAGTAACTTCTGAAAATATTGCTACTGAAAACTTGCTGGAAATAATGTTTATAATCAAAATAAGATGTTTAGCAAAGACAGGATTCCTGAATAGCTTCAGATAAAGGTTTGGGGCATGAAGAATTTATTCACTCTGACTTGAAAATATTACAGATAAAGAAACATATAATACTTCAGACCCCTCCCATCTCAGCTGTGAGTGTTTGATATGCTCTGGAATGACTGCAGTGCTTTGTCTGAACGAGGGTAATGGGAACAGACTGTTTGTATTTTAAAATTAAAGATAACCTAGGGAGGGGGGGTGAGAGAAGGGGGGAGGCTTAAAAGGGGAGGGGAGAGAGAACCCTGCTCAGAAGGTGGGGGAGTGGAGCTGAACCTCTGGGAAGATAGACCCAGAGGCCCTTTAAGAGAAATTCAAACACACTTGCATGCAGTTCAAAGATGATGGCCCCCAATTAACAATCGGTTCGCTAACATCAGCCCCTAATTAACAACCACCTCTACAGAACCGGTCAGAACCAGCATCAGCCCACCTGTGCGTACCCTACAATCCAGAGTAACTTATGGGAGAACATTTTGGGAGAGACATTTACGTTGACGTAGTTACGGCACCACCTAGTGAAAACCTAAGGGAAATTCATATTGTAATCCAGAATAAATTGTTTTTACGTTGGAGCAAGGAATCCCTGTTGTTACTCTGGATTGCGCCCATAATCCAATAATATGGAGGGTGGAGATCATACATACCTTGCAACAGTAGGCAATTTTCCCTAGCCAGAGCAGAATTCTTTCAGCACAAAATCTTTCATCACACAACCACAGCACCTCACCTTTATGTAGTTGGATAAGAGGGCTATGAGAATAAGTACTTGGTAGAGGAATGGAGCCTTCTGATAAACACAAGCTGAAGTCAACTGGTGCTGCACTGTTAAGATGGATTAACCTATGATGCCTTGCTGGATTTTGTGGCCTTAAAGAGGCCCTGGATAGCTGGGTGACCAGATGTCATAAACACCCCAGCACAACAGAAACATGAGATGACTGTTGTTGTGTCCAAATGGAAATTCATGAGATACCCATCTGTGTTCACCCACATCATTGAGCAGTTTGTACCACTATACATTATCTTCTGTCCTTCTGTGTCAGCTGATTGAGATAAAGATCATCCATGCTATCTTTCCACCAACACCAGGTACAAAAAGAAACAAAGCAAAAGAATTAACTGGAATTATTTGTTCAAAGCCATGGATTATGTATTCTACCCTGTTTTCTTATACATGCCTTGATCTGAGTCTGAATGGAAAAGATATCCTTCCTTCCTTCCATCCATCCATCCATCTTTTGCGTCAACAGGCTGTACTATTTAAGAGCCCACTGAAGAGGCTTTCAAACTGAAATCCATGGTTGGGGGAAAAATTTACAGGGTGATTCAAAATGAATGGGACAAAAAAGGCAAGCAAACTTAAATTGCTATAATGCCTCTGCGGTAATCCAATTTCTGCCACGCTGTTGCTAGCATATTTGGTGTTATTGAGTCCAACACATCACTTATACACTGCTTTAATTGCTGTAGGACCTGAGGAAGTGGGGGCACAAACACTTTGTCCTTCAGGTACCCTCAAAGTAAAAAATCGCATGGCACTAGATCTGGGCAGCCAAAAAAGTAGTGGCACATCTTTTGACCCAGCATGGCCAATCCAGCGATTGGGTAGATGATTGTTGAGGTAATCATGTACATTGTTATTTCAATGCGGTGGAGCACTGTTGCTGCAGAATAAAGTCGGGAACCACTTTGTCTAACTAACAACCACTCAGAGAGCATGTCTCGGCAGATAAACTCCGTAATCGTGTTTTCCACGAAGAAAAGCGGCCCAAACAAACTGCTGTTGGTAATGGCACAGAAAATGTTTACCTTCAGAGACTCATGTTCATGTGTGGGTGTCACATGCAGATTTTCCGTGCCCCAAAATAGCAAATTATTCCTACAATCCAGAGTAACTATGGGAGCACGTAAGAGACATTACATGTACCCATAGTTACTGCACCACCTAGTGAAAACCTATGGGAAATTCATATTGCAACCCAGAGCAAATTGTTCTTACACCAGAGCAAGACTCCCCATAATTACTCTGGATTGCATCCAATGTCTGTTAACTTTGCCACATAAGTGAATAGTGGCTTCGTCTGTAAATACTAGTCTGTTCGCAAAACCATCAACCTCGAACATTTTTTGCTATGTCATGGGAGGGACCCAGATCGAACATCTTTAGAAACCTGTATAGTTATAGTTTCATGTCAAATTTGTATTTAAAAAATAAACCCATTCCAGCAGTAACAGGAATGTTTTCATTTTGAATCACCCTGTATTTATTTATGTATTTATTTATTTATTTAAAAAATTTGTATCCCACCTTTCTTGGGTTGTAGACTCAAGGCGGCTCACGTTAAAACATAATTAACAATGTTAGCTAGAACATTCAATTAAAAACAAAACACAAAAATAAATAAAAACAATAAAAATAATAACCCCCAACTTCTGCCTTACTCGTAAAATGCTTTTTAAAAAATCAATTATAAATTCAAGTATTTCCCCTTTTAAATATTAAAAAAATAAAATAAAATTGGCCAAGGCCTTCGATTCTTAACCTTTGACAAAAGATGTGAAGCATGGCCAAAGATACCTCCCTTTAAAATTATAAAACATAGGAAAAAATCATATCACAATAAAACACAAACTGTTTAAGTTCTTTAGTCTGTTCCAAAATACTTCTGTCCAAAGTATGTTGTTGCAACAGGGTGAACTTCTATTGTTAAGACTGTGATCTCTGGGAATTCCTGAATTATTGATTTCGCACCGTTGGGTGTAGAAAATAGACTCAACAGGATTATGATGCTTGGCTGAACTCCATGTTCTATAAGAACTTTCACAGCCTCAATCACGCTTAGTGCTTGAGATTAGGATTAGGTACATGAGGAGCACTTTCCTTCTGTAGATATCTGGTGGAAATTTTGCATAATATACTTTGGCTCTTTCACTTTCAGTGATTTTCAGTCTTTTTCATCTCATGGCACACTTAACAAGGCACTGAAATTGTCAAGGCAAACCATCAGTTGTTTTTACCTTTGACAAGGCACACCAGACTGTTCAAATCCCCCAATTTTCCTGTTAATGAATGTCAGTCCCCAAATTCCCGCGGCACACCTGAGGACTATTCACGGCACACCAGAGTGCCACGGCACACTGGTTGAAAATCACTGCTCGAGTTGGTATCATAGAACTTGTTATCAAAGATACATAGAAGGAAAAGGGCACCTGACTGCAAACCTGGAGTGAGGCAGTTTAATGGAATTGGTGATTTCTGGAAGGATGTTTCTTTGATATTTCTTTTAGCCTATGATCAATGCAAGAATGGGGATGTTGTTTATAATACAGATTGTTTTTATGTGATGGGACTTAAGGAAAAGGAGATGCACATGAGAGATGTCCTCTTTATGAAATGTAAATGGAGACAATAGCTCAATATCCAAATCACACTGCTCCAGCGAAGTGTTTGATAGGAAGTGGTTAGAAACACCATACTAACAGCCCAATCCTGAAGTAAATAGTTTTGGTACTATTGTGTATGGAGGTATGTGCAGCCTCCCCACCCTTCAGAATATCCACCAGAGATGTGTGGAGCAAAGCTCCCCTTCCCTCTGAATGTAAGATTTGTCTGCAGACCAGGTTTGTCTGCAGGTTTGTCTGCAGACCAGATGGAGGGATCTTGCCAAGGTTTGGATGGAGGCTTGTAGAAGGCTGCACAGAGTTTGACACCCCTGGTTTAGACAGAAAAATCTAAATAAACCAAAATCTACAAGTTAATTCTGATTCAAATTGCAATCTGACTCAAAAAACCTTGGATCATGATACTCAGCTTGGAATGGACCTAGGAGCATCGCTTTGTGCAGCCCACACTAGGTGATGTCCCTCTGGGGTTGACATGCACTGGGGGACTAAAAAGTGCAACTACACAATCGTGTGCAGAACCCCATCATGTCATATATTGTTGTATTCATATTGAAGAGCAGAATTCAATGCAAAAATCTGTTCTTAAATAGCACATTCCTATCAAAATTTATGCCAGAAAAACCTTTAAAAATTGCATTGAACTCTATGGAAAGTGAAAGTGACTCATATCACAGCTTTATTCATGAGTAGGCAAACAGGTTGCAATCCTAAATACTCTTTCCTGAGAGTAAGACTCACTGAACACAATGGGCTTGCTTTTGAGTAGACATGGTTAGGATTGTGCTCTTAATCTATTGGAAAGGGCAGGCTGAGAGGAATCCAAGGACACCAGAATTGTCCTTATCCAATGAATACAGCACCCACAAATGAATACAGCCCCCCAATGAATACAGCCCCCACAGTGAATACAGACTCCCCAGAAGGAAGTCTGTAATGAAAGTGAACCGTACAGCCATGTTTACTAGAGAGTAAGCAAGCATGCCTTAAGTGGTGTGGAAGGTCAGTTCAGGAGAGTTCAAGGCTTCCAGAATAGTCCCAATCAGGGACATAACTAGAGTGTTAGAAAGGAGGCATCCTTGATGGATTGACACCCCTAGAGACCAAAACGGCTACAATCATGGAATGTAGAAATAATCCCATCATGTTATATATCGTTGGGTGCATAACTTACTGCAGAATGCAATAAAACAAATCACTTTGAAATATCTTTATTCTATTAAAATGTGTGGCTAAAAAACCAGTGGAGGCAGGGCAATGGCACATAACAGTGCCCACCATTCAGGTTGTTTCCCCACCCACTGCATGGTGGTGATGCACTGTCTCAGCACCGGGTGATGCACAACCTTGTGACAACCCAGAATGGGCCACAAATAACCATGGTTTGAAACTGAATTATTAACTCAAATTTCATCCCCTCCCAAATATTATTTGTTTCTTTTTTCAAATAGTCAACATTCTATTCATAGAAAAAGCCACCAGAATTTTTTAAAAACACCATGTTTTCCACAAGCATTGCACATTAATCACGTTTTCATAAACATTGGATCAGATTATCCAGTTGTGAGATCCCATGCAAAGCATACAAAGAACATAGGACATCAATGGTGTTAAGTATGCAACCAAAGAGCATTTTACTAATCACTGAATGAGGAAAAAGAAAAGGCGAGGAAAGGTGAACATCAGGTGTATCTGCACTCTTGCATTCATGGTGATAGCAGTGTGATGCTGGGAGGGACACTATAGCAGAGCTGTGCAGAAGGGTGTGATTCTTCTTCTGCTACTGTCATTAATCAAAGTCTGGAGCCCAAGGAAATCAGGTTTATTTGTACCTAAACAATGAAAAAGAAATGAGTATGTTTGGCAACTACCAGAGAGGTAAAGAACAGGAAGTGTTTGGATAACTGCAAGGACAAGTGCAGTAGGCTGAATAAGGGAATAGATTTCTCTGTCTCTCACTTTCTCCTCTTCTTTCTTCTTTATTAAAATGAATCATAAAGGGGGGATTTCCAGGACAGCCAAGATCAATACCTTCAAACTTTAATGAAAAGAAGATGCTCTGTGCCCCATTTTCCCCTGAACTAATCATGGAAGGGGCTAGAAACTGGGCTCATAGACCAAAAAGGTACTATTCTATATTCTACATTCAAGCCTTTAAATTTGTATCCAATTTTTTGTTGAGTTTGAACATATCCTTGCCTGGTACCCTGAGCAAAATTATGTTGTTTTTCTCATTACTCATCCCATTTCCCTTTCACATTACAATCCATATCTACTCGGGAGCCCAACAGAGTAAACATGAGATGTTCCTATTGAAGAAGAACTCTGAACTTCTTGAAGTGTGTTTTAGGTGAAACATTGGGTATAACCCTTGTGAAAAACTGTCAGTGATGTGTTTCCATCACGTCTGAAGGATGTTTAAAACGCGTTGGGCTCAGAAAAGTAGGACAGAATCAATAGTTATTTTGGACTTACTCCAGACAGCAATGTATACCAATAAAGCATTTTCCAGCTTTTCTTAAGGGCTTCTTACAAGGAAGGTGTCTGCAGAAACCTTTAGCCTCAAGACACTCCATATCATCTTGAATCCATTTTGGGTTTCCTGCAGAAGTAAAAAAGAGCCAGTCAAAAAAAAGATGGGAAATATTACCAGTAAGCTCAAGCATCCCTAACCTGGATGTTGCTTTGATATCCTTATATGGCTACATAATTCAACATGTTCATTGGAGTGGATTGACCTAATGGTCAGAATGACCATATAGAATGAAGAATAGAGTGCCTCTACCTTAATCATTGTATACAAGAGGGAATTGAGACAAGTGCTGCTTTTTAAACCCTTCTATGGTTAAACCCTGCCTCAATTGCCTCTTCTATGCAATGATTATAGAAGCACTTTGTCCTCCATTCTACATGGTCAACCTGTTGCTGGTGCCTGTGGGTATGGTTCAGTGTGCTTCTGTACTGGATAGTATCCCTGCTTGACTGTGATCACAATCTTATGCATGTCTGCTTATAAGTAAGATCCAATGATGGCAATAGGACTTACTCCATTTTAAGTGCATATAGGATTGTAGCCTGAGTAGAGCAATCTCAGTTCAAGATGGGTGCAGCTTTCTCAGCACCCTCCTACTAGAATTGGGGCTCACCTCTGCTCCTTACTAGAGATATCACAGATGCAAAGCTACAGAAATCTTAGTTATTAAGAGTGGTGTCACCTTTCTAACAGCCTAGTGACATGCCTGATCAGGATCATTTTGGAAGCCTTGCACTCCCCTGACCATCCACACCAGACAAGGTATGCGTGGTTAATTGCTACTAAACATGACTATGCAGATCACTTTCATTTTCAATGCACTGGGATCTCCTTCTGGAGTGATTTGTGGGTGTCATGTTCATTGGATCAGGACAATTCTGGTGTCATTGGATTCCTCTCAGCTTGCCCTTTCCAATAAACTATAGCATGTTTGCCTAATTGCGAGGAAAACCATGATATGGATCACTTTCACTTTCTATAGAGTTCAATGCATATTTTTATTTTTAGTTTTTTGTCTATAACCTTTGATAGGAAGGTGCTATTTCAGAAAGGACTGTTGGATTGGATTCTGCTCTTTGATACGAATCCAATATGATATGATGGGGTTTTCATGCACCATTGTGAAGTTGTAATTTCTGCGTCATCCAGTGTGTGTCACCCACCTGGTATGGACTGCACTCCCCGCACCCACCTAGCAACTCCTCTGCCCAGGATGACCATATAAAATGGAGGATAGAGTGCCTCTATCTTTAACCACTGCATGGGAGAGGGAACGGAGGCAGATTTAGCTCATCACAGAAGGGTTTAAAAAGCAGCACCTGCCTAAATTCCTTCTTATATGCAATAGTTAAAGATAAAGGCACTCTGTCCTCCATTCTATATGGTCACCTTCTTATAAGCAATAGTTAAAGATAAAGGCACTCTGTCCACCCATTCTATATGGACAGCACCCACCTGTCCACTCTTTCTCTGCATGGAGCAGTGGTGGGAGCGTGGTAGGGAACGGGGGTGTCCATTCTGATCCCCTCTAAAATCTCCTCCTCCAGATTCTGGTTAAGTCCTGCCCACTGCCCACAGCAGTTTCTGTTGTTCTGTGCTTCCTTAGGCTGCCCTACCAGGCATTTCGATGGGCTTTTCTAAATATGTATGGACATATATCCTCTTGTTTAGCCTTGAGTCCTGGAAAAAATCTTGATTGTCATTCTTTTTCTTTTGAGCAGGCGGCATGTAAATCCTACAATTTTCCTGGGTGTCCTAGACTTTTGGGGGAACTTGTCCTCTTTTTTTGGTCATGACATATGGTCACTCTGTGTGGATACCATGTCTAGAAAATGGGGTTAGGACAGGGCAGTTATTCTCTAGCTCAGATTATGATCCAAGTTAGAGAAGAGCCCATTGATAACATATTAATATAAAACCATAAAAACCATAAAACAATTCTTTTCCTTGATTCCTTTTCCTCCCCAGCCCATGACATGTTAAGGCAACTAGCAACCTACCTTGAACAAACATGAGCTTTAGGAAGAGAAGCAAGAAGAAAACATAGGCTGTCTTCATGCCAGAAACTGATCTTGGATGTCGATATCACTAGAGGAGTCAACCAGACCTGGCAGCAAGAATGCAGTTTGGCTTTAAAGGCAGTCCAGTGCAGACAACATTTAATCAGGGATGCACAAACACACAACTAGTTTGGTGTGGCTCCTCTGGAGTGTGCACACACACAGAGAAGATCCATAATTCCCCAGAGCTTTGTGAGTGACAATGCTGATCAACTGCAAGAGCCCAAATGAGCCTTGCCACCTTTACTTCCGTCTTCCCTCATTCCATCCGAAGAATTGCAGTGAGTCTTCCCAATGCCACCTCCCTTTGCCACCTCCCTTTCCCTCAGCCCCAAGACCCTTCAAAATGTCTACCTTTGGTCCAGGGAAGAGAGTGGTATTAGAGGTTCAAGCCTCTGAGTGGTTCAAGCCTCAATATAATTTCTTTTTCCTTTCAAGAAGAGGTCCCCAGAAAGTTGCACTGCTGTTCAGCAGGAAACAGATTCTGTGCTGGGCTGAGGGGGACTCTAACCCCCTTTACCATAATCCCTTATCCCCAGCTCAGTGTTTCAACTTGTTTGGGGGCTGGGGTGTAAATGGATTCAGCCCCCTGACCAGGACATGATCCCTTAGGCATGTTTGCATACAGTCAGGACTGTATTTACCAGACACAGGACCACTTCATCCTGCACAACCGTGAGCACAATCCTGAGCGGTCTTTGGGCTGGCACAAGTCCGTTGCACCACCCTACAGAAAGTTCGGTTGGTACACAAAGGTCGAAGTTTAGGTGGGGATGGAGAGGGGTTGGGTCACATCAGCAGGTCACATCAGCCCTTCTGTGGTGAAGGGGACAAGCTTCCCCTTCCCAGGGATAGCATAGTAGCAGTCCAAAAACCTGTGCTGCATACAGCACAGACACATCAATCTGCCTGTTGCACTGTGCACTGTGAATTGTGGTCACATGCATCCTGTTATTAGATATTTGAATCTATTCTTTTTGTGGCCTGAATATTTATGTCCCAATATATGTATATTAATTTTTATTATTTTTAAACTTTTTGTTTTTAAAAGGAAAAGGCAGAGTTAGGGCTGACCTTAATATATATAACATGGAGTCTGTTGCACAATTATACAGGCAACTGCTTCTTTCTGATGGTTGTTTTTCTGAAAGTCCTGCTCTTTCAACACTTTTCAGTTTAATGCAGAACTCATTCATTCATTTCATGTCCACTCTTTTAACCTCTCTTTGCTGCTCTGGCTAAAATTGAACTCCTCCATGTTGATTTTCATGTGACATGTCAAAAGTGTGTGTGTGTGTGTGAGAGAGAGAGAGAGAGGGGGGGGGTATGGGCACACACTAACTTTAGCTCTGGCAGAGGGGGGTCTTTAGCTCTATGAGAGGGGGGTCCAGCAGGTACATTGTTCCAGGGCCCAAGAGCTACGGAGGAGCCCATGACTGAAGGACCATTTGAGTGTTTGTTAATGACAAATTAATTTTGATAGCGTTATTAGAAATTTTGCACATAAGAAAGCCAGAAAAACACTTATTAAATAGTTAAATTTTTTCTATTTTTTTCCTCGATAAGATTTTAGTATTTTATATTGTCACATTACTTCAATAATGGTATGTTTTAACATAATGTTTTATATGATCAGTAAATGAGCACTTGTTAAAGTTTGTTGCACATTAATTAGCCTCAATTTTTTTTATTTCAAAATAATTTTGCAAGTCTAAGGGGTCCCAAATGGGTTTTGTACCACCTTAAACATTTTCTCTTGGAGGCCCTGAGCTCTGGTTCTATTCTATTCTATTCTATTCTATTCTATTCTATTCTATTCTTGTCTGTCTGTCTGTCTGTCTACTCAAATATAATGCTGACCTTTTTCAGCTAAATTCAATCTCCAAAATCATGGTAAGCATTAGATTCAATGTTAATTAGAATTGAGTAAATACAGTATTTTGATTAGAAGTACAGGCTGCACATTACAGTATATTCAATGGTGCATTATATTCAAGTAAATACAATATATACCACTTTTCAACTACAAAGTTCTCAAAGCGATTTACAAAGGAAATGAAAAAATTAATAGCTAATTAATTGCTAATGGGTCCCTGTCTCAAAAGGGCTCACAATCTAAAATGCAAAAGAACACCAGCAGATGCCACTGCTGGGGTGCATAGGGCCAGTTACTCTCCCCCTGCTAAATTAAAGCGGAATACCCACTTGAAAGAGTGCCTCTTGCCCAGTTAGCGTGGGGTATTCCCATTCTTAAAGACATAAATGAGAGTCTATTTGCAAAAATCTTTGTGTGATAGGAGAAATTTGCAAGATAAAAAAATCATTTTCAGTTTTCTGACTTCATTGGAAGCAACATTTGTATACTTAAATCCTGGGTTTCACATTTCAACCATTTCTACTTGTTCACCATGTCCCTAACCTGGCAGATAAGTAAAGGACACCAGTAGTACCATTAGTCACCATTTTCTGCCAAGTAATATGTTGGAGTAGGAGTAGCGCTATCAGCAGACCATAAGGAGCGCAGTGCTCTGTTTGTCCATATTCTCTCTGTGGAGGTAATGGCCTTAACGTTTTCCATCTCAGGCTGTTATTTCTCTCCACAGAGAATGAGTGTGAGACAACCTCTGACAATCAGAAGCTGTGAATAAAATGAAACTTTTAAGTAAATGCCTCTTGTTTGAAATGTTTGACAAGCCTCTGCCTTGTTCTATTCTTTTTAGTCTGGGTGAGATGTTCATCATTGAATAGGCAAGTTCAATATTTTTTACCTTCTCCAATCAATGTCTCAAGACATCTCTGGTTGTAGCAATTCCTCTTGGAGGCAACCAGTGGGAGATCACGTTTTACAGTACAGTAACTACTTCTTATGGATTTAACTTCCAACAAGGAAACCCTAACCAAACGGTTGTTTGTCACTGAGTCTGGGGTTTTAGGCCTGAGGAAGGCATTGCATAGAGAGATGTTCTTTAGAGATATAGAGAATAACTCTTCGGGGGACATGAGAGTTGGGATTCCATCTCTGTGTAGTTGAGTTCAAACCACAGTAAATGATCATTTTGCATACAGGCTGCAATCCTAATTCTCAGTTAAGGTGGCATAACTCCTGGAGCAAGTCCCATGCTGGCCATAAGGTACTTCTGTGCTATTCCAGGGGAGAGAGTAGCCAGGGTGACCATGTGACCAAAAACCCCGGATTTGTCTGGATTTTTAGCCTCCTGTCAGGGTCTCCTACATTTTGGCTTCATTGTCCTACATTTTGGCTTCATTTTGAAACTTCACAATAGTGCACAGTATCCCATCATGCCTATGTCATAGGATTCGTATTGAAGAGCAGAATCCAATGCAAAAATCATTTTGGAGATATCTCCTTCCTAACAAAGTTAGGTCAAAAAACCGAAAAACAAAAATCATTTTGGAGATATCTCCTTCCTAACAAAGCATGGTCAAAAAACCGAAAAACAGAAACAAAAAAATACACTTTTTGGCAATTTTTAAAAGCGGGTAGGAATTTTGGCCTGGGATTAGGAATTTTGGCCCTGGGGTTCAGGGATTTTGGCCTTGGGGTTTAGGAATAATCTGGTCACCCTGAGGGTAGCCAATGCAAAGAACAAGGAGACCGGTGAATTTAGCTGGTCTTAATTAGTTAGGATTGCACCCAAAATGTCACATGTTTACATTCAAGTAGAATAATTCTCAAATACCACTCAATACATTTTTAGCTACTACTCGAATGATATTTATCTGACCTATTGCAGACCTAAAATGCTGCAAACCAATTTTGCCTTAATTTTTCCTTAATTTGACCAATTTTGCCTTAATTTTACCTTAATTTGACCAATTTTGCCTTAATTGCTCTGATGAAATTACCAAGTTCCCCTCGCCCCAGGCATATAAAAGTCTTTTCAATTGTATTCAAGTCTACTGGGAAGAAAGTCTGATTGTATTCAGTAGGGCTTATTCCAAAGAAACTCTTTGTGTGTTTATGTCTGTGTGTGTGAGTGTGTGTGTAAAAGTATGTGATTATATTTGAATATATCAAAGAAGGAACCATTTCACATCCATCCTGCTTTCTGCTTTCTGCTCGCTGAAATTATAATTTGCTAGTTAATTGCTGACAGACAGAATACTTACAGCTAGAAACAACACTTACAGCTAGATTTTCATGCAGTTGCTGGCTGAGAGGGTTTTCTCAGTTCCAAAATATCAAAGCACACATTTGTAAACATGAAATTCCTACCACTACTTACCAAGAGACTAAGAGGCTTTCTTCTCCTCCACTTCAGATTCCCAGCTCCCAGCTTAAGTTCCTTTCCTTTTCTTTGATTAAAATATTCCAGAGATAAACCTTCTGGCAATATTCAGGATACACAGTGTTGCCACCCACAGTCTAATCTTGTGGTGACCGAATGGGAACTCGCCTCCTCCAGAGCTTTATACTAAGGTACAACGTGTTAACTTGAAAGCTTTCTGCCCATACCATACACAAAAATAAATAAGGTCCCATTCCTAATGACCCATACTGCCACCCTAAATAATGTGTGATCAATGCAAGCAATGATGCCATAAGCACACATGGTTAGTGTCCTCACCATGGCTGGAGGACTCTCACTGCTAGTTGGTAGCAAGGCTGGGAGATAAGAAAAGACCCATAGGGATTTTCCCCTTTACATTTCCTCCCCTGTACATTTCCTCCCCAATATGCCAACAAAATTGCTGGTGCAGATCTAAGGAGATCCATTGCTGCAACAGAATCATGTCTCTTGGATTCATCCATGACTGCCCATCCCCAAAGGATGCAGCATACTCTCTGTTAATACAGCTGCTTTTGCAGGAGGCTTTTAATTAGGGTTGGGCATAAATAAAAATTAAATCATTCTCCATTTATTCAATGTCAAGTGTTAAATGTTCTGCCCTGTTTCAGTGTAGCAGCCTTGATCTCAGTCATATTGTCGAGGCCTCAGTTTCAACCCCTGGACTGAAAAAAATACAGGAGAACCACCACTACTATGTACTGACAGTAGATCAGTGGTCCTCAAAGTGGGGGTTGGAATCCCCTGGAGGGGCTGCAAATTCTTTACAGGAGGTCATGAAAAGCTTGGTGCAACCATCTTGGAATCTGGTGCTGGGCACCACCCTCTTGGAATGGGGCACTCAGACTGCTTTCCTGGGAGTAAGTCTCACTGAACACAATGGGACTTACTTCCATGTAGACATGGAGGAGCTCTGGAACCACAGTGACGTAACTTCTTGTTTAATGTCACTCAAATGCTGGAGTACCTCTGCAGTAGATGGATCAATAGTCTGATTCAGCAGAAGGCAGCGACAGTGATTCATATCTGGGCCCTGGATTAAGCTGATTATCTGGATCCATCCATACAATCAAAGGTTTGAATGTAGTCAGTGCAACAGAAGATGTTTTTCTAGAACTCTCTTTCTCCACAATCCAGTGAATATTGGCAATTTGATATCTAGTTTCAAAGGGGTAGAGATTTCTTTGAAAACCAGAACTACTATTTCTGGTAGTTCTTGATTCACAAACATCTTTCAGTGTCAGTGTTATCTTTCAGTTTGAGTCACAAACAATACAGTGTCAGGGAGATGAGATCACTTGCCAAAATTTTTGCCCACGAGTGACATTAAGCATCAGCAATACAACATTTTTATCTATTTATAGGCCTGGTGCTGCTCAGGGCAGTACAGCTTAGCACTGTTCATTATAAAGATATCAGTCCAAACCAAATGATCAGATCAAAGCTCATTCTTTAGGACAAAGCCATCAACAAACAAATGTCCTTCAAGCTTGTAGAAGAAAAGGTTACACACAGGTTATTTGAATTTTATAATATTTTAAAAAGGATTATGGTATAATATATATAGGACCACTTATGTCACAATAACAGGACCACTTATGTCACAGTAACTTGTGATCCAATACTTCTGACCATTGTTTTGTGTGAATTGCTGATTGGGCACAGCAGCCAGAGTATCAAAGAGTAGCCTATGCTGATCAGGTGGCATCATGGAATGATCAAAATCAAAAGGAAAGCAGCAGAAACAAGACCAACATCGGAGAAGAAACAACTGAGGCAGATGAAAGACCTAAGGATATTGTGCATCAGGTGGTCCAGGGCTATAGTTGTCAGTCAATGCTGAAGTGTAGGAGCCATTCATGACACCGAACAGACATGCCTTTTGGCAAGTTGTACCTCATCCATTAGGGTTCTGTTCCAGAACCTCCTGTGGATTACAAAGAAATCAGTGGATGAAAACAGTGGAAAATAGATTTAAAGACCCACTTCCATGTTTCTTGTTCCTCCATTGCTCCTAATGTGCCTTGATATCCACAGGTGTTTGATTCTGGGAATCCCTGCTTTTACATGGCTATATTTGTACAGATAGTCTAATCCAGTGATTTTCAACCAGTGTGCGTGCCACAGATAGTCCTCAGGTGTGCCGTAGGAATTTGGGGATTGACATTCATTAACAGGAAAATTGGGGATTTGAACAGTCTGGCGTGCCTTGTCAATGGTAAAAAACAATTGATGGTTTGTCTTGACAGTTTCAGTGCTTTGTTAAGTGTGCTGTGAGATGAAAAATGTTGAAAGTCACTGGTCTAATTCTATGGTTGGATTGGAACTAACATTTTGATAATGAAATGCTTTACGGCAGTCAGAAAATGTGACTTTCCATTCTGTGCAGCTTGGTCACTGCTATAAGAGATGTGAAGGTGCGTCCATGCACCAGTAACCTTTGGAGAGCCTTGGTGAACTGGGCGGGTGGTCAAATAACGAGGGGCAGAAATGGAACAGAGGCTGGAACAGGAAGATGTCTGTGTGTGTGTGTGTGTGTGTGTGCGCGCGCGCATGTAGGGCTGTAAATGGGTGGTGTAGGCAGTGGCAGTTCCAGCCAATGGACCCATTCCTATCAAACTTAGCAATACCAATGCAGCTCCCTTACTTGTTCCCGAATGTTCACTTACTTTAAGGAGGCCTCTGTGGTTGCCCCCACCACCACAGAATGCACCACATACCTAATGGACATGGCTCCATCACACTGGAAAGTTGGATAGGATTGGCCCTTAGGGCGCAATCCTGAGTAACTACGGGGAGTCCTTGCTCCAGTGTAAGAACAATTTGCTCTGGATTGCAATATGAATTTCCCATAGGTTTTCACTAGGTAGTGCAGTAACTACGGGTACACGTAAAGTCTCTTACGTGCTCCTGTAGTTACTCTGGATTGTAGGGTTAGTCACCTTTCTGGCTACACTTGGAGTTGTGTAAGCAAAATTGTGGTGCAGGTCTGCAGCAGGTTTAACCCAAAAGAACAAATGTCCCCTTACTACAGTGATTTTCAACCTTTTTCATCTGACAAGGCACTGAAATTGTCAAGGCACACCATCAGTTTTTTTTACCATTGACAAGGCACACCAGGCTGTTCAAATCCACCAATTTTCCTATTAATTAATGACTTTCTCCAAATTCCTGCGGTACACCTGAGGACTATGTACCATGGCACACTGGTTGAAAATCACTACCTTAATTGGAGGAGACTTCCAGAGCTTGCTCCATTGGTAAGTTCAAGTGGGGGAGAGGGAGACAGGGAGATTGAGATAGGATTGACTAATGCTGAGTGCCAGCCAGGGCCTGTAGAACATGACAAAATAAAAGCTGAAAGCATTCATATATATGGGGTGTGTGTGTGTGTGTGTGTGTGTGTAAAAGTTGGTGTACAGTTATAAGAGTTAAGAATGTGTAAATGCTGAAGGCCAGCAATTTGAGCACTTAAGATAGTACTTGATAGCTATTTTAATGTCACTCTTATTGTGACACGTTTTTATAATAAAACCTGTATACCTACGTTTGCACCCCAATGCTCATATATTACTTTAATGGGGTTAATTTAAACACTATATTACCTATTACTAAATTTAAAAATATTACATATTATTTATTAATTTCAAGAGGCCTACATGCTATCTGCTCACACGGAAAAGGAGGACAATGAAGATTTTTTTTCCAGGACACAATGCTAAAAAGAAGACATGTTTTAGAAAGAGAGGACATGTGGTTACCCCAGCTTAAATGCATTGGCTGTTTTAATATTGTATTCAGGATACATTGCTACAATTTTCTGCTCTGTTGCAAGAAATACTTTATCAGTCTGGCAGTGCTTGGGAACTCAGGGTTGGCTCTGCCAGTTTCAGCTGCTGTGGCAGTTGCTCTCATTCCTACATCATTCACACCTGGCTATAGTGAGCCACATGTTAATACTAATAGCAAGTGACTCTAACAGCACAATCCAGAGCAACTAATCTGTCCACATAAGAGCCCTTGGGTTGCCCTATCTATAACTAGGCTGAAGCAACTGCAAGATGCTCCACCCCAGTTACTCTGGAAGAGGCTTAGGGCAGAGCAAGGCAACATAGGATGCCCTAA
This sequence comes from Cryptoblepharus egeriae, assembly GCA_030015325.1. Taxonomy (NCBI): domain Eukaryota; kingdom Metazoa; phylum Chordata; class Lepidosauria; order Squamata; family Scincidae; genus Cryptoblepharus; species Cryptoblepharus egeriae. Next base: position 234,739,388 of record JAREYC010000001.1, read on the forward strand.
GAGAGGTGGACCTGCTCTGCCCTAACTGCTCTGCCCTAAGCAGTTCAGGAGAGGCATGTTGAGGGCATGTTTAGCATTGCCTAGGGCAGAGCAGTTACTCTGTATCCAGAGCCTGTTTCCAAGGCAGAAATGCCCTCTTCCAGCCCTCAGAGTTATACCACCTCAGGAGCAAGTATAGTAATGAGTAGACCCATAGGGGTCCATGATAAGGCCCGAGTAAGAATGGCAGTGTTGACCAAAAATCTGAGTTCTTGGTCAGCCTAGCTGCAACCCCTGCCTCTCAACCTCAGGATATGGAACAACTACGGCAGCCACTAACCTGGGGATACAGCAGCCACTCCAAACATCCACCCTCCACTAGAGGAACTGCAGCTGTAACTGGTTGTCAGGAACTTCTGGGCTTTTTTATAAGGCAGACACCACAGCTGTTCCTTGTTCAGTGTGATCTGAGGGGGGTCTCCTCAGGAGCAAGTCCTTCCCATGTGTCAATTACTTAGCATGCTCTGGAGCAGTTAGTGCAGCCCAGGCTTCCTGACTCTCTGGATGCAGCATAACTTTATGTTCTGGATACAGAATAGTTAGGAGAGAGCAGTTAGGGCAGAGCAGGCTGAACTTGCTCTGGATTGCACCCTAAGTCAGTTTGTGTGGGGCTGGCCATGAAAACTGCACAGAACAATCCTGTCTCATCTGTGCAGGTTTCTGGGTAGAATGCAAGCTACTGGTTATCACTTCTAAAGCACTCAATGGCTTGGCACTATGGCAGCTCAGCTGCCATTAGAAAATGGTTCATCTCCTGAGCTGTCCTGTGCATAACATCATTTGTAAATGCAAAGTGGTGGTGAAGTGTGTGTCAGCCTTATTGGAGGATATCTGCAAGGCCTCTTCCACACACACACACACACACACACACACAAAACACACTCTTATGAGTTAATTTGTGTCCTGTGAATAGCAGCAAAGAAGCACTTTTATAGATAAGCAAAGTAAACAAACCTGTTCCCACAGATTCCATCAGATTCTCAAGATATCCATCAGAATCAGCAAATAGAATGGCACCCAAGAAAAAGGGTATTTCACCTTTTTTAAAAAAAAACTATGATATGACTATTATTTGGGCAAGTGAAAAATGTGTGAAAAATAAGTGGAAAAAATGAAAAGTGTGTCTCTTGTTGGTTAGGGAAACTATGCTGGGGCAAAGAGGAACGGTTATTCTTTCACTGCTAAATATGAGGAGCACCACAAAGTGCCTGTATACCCAGTTAGCATGGGTAACTGTATTTTGATATGTATATATGGAAATGAGAGCTGATTTATATCAACACTTTATTCGTTCCATACAACATCAGAAATACATCTCATTGGCTCTAAGAGCAATCAGTACCATGGGAAGATTTGAAGTTAAGAAAATCCATTTTTGTTCCATAGCCTTTTGTGTTTTCATTTTCTGGTAAATTGGCCAGCATCGTTCGACAGAATATAGATATTCCAGTGCATTCTGCATTAAATTACATTTCCAACAATATTTAACATGATGGTATTATCATTCATACATACCCCGTATTTCATAATTTTAGCCACTTGTTGCCCCCCCCTAAAGCTTGTAGCCCAGTGCAATTACACTCCCTGCATCCTCCTAGCTATGCCTGCTTCCAACCCCATACCCACTGGACTCTCTCATGCCCTTCAATATTTGCCCCCCGCTTTATTTATTTAATTTATTTATATCCCGCCTTTCCTCTCCTACAATAGGGAGCCCAAGGCTTTCTTTGTCACTTCTAAAGTGTGATGAATGGAAAGGAGAATTAAGCCTAGTCTCTTCTACTTCCCTCTTTTGGGGTGGGTGGGGTTGGGAATATTCCAAGTTTGGAAGCATATTCCTCAGTGGCCAGGCCATCCCCCAGCAAATGTCAGTAGCCTGAGTCTATCAACTGCACCTGCTGTGGAAAAGTCAGGTAGGCCTCTGCTGGATTAAGTCAAGCTGCCACCACCAAATTATTTTATTGGAAGAACTAGTGAAAAGCATAACCGCGTTGCGGGAGTAACATTTCCCCATACGCTATCCCCCCACGCTGCATCAACACCCCATGCGCATCAACACCTCATGCGCATCAGTCCCCCATGTGCAACTCTCCCATGCGTAACTCCCCCATGCACAACTTCCCCCATGCGCAACTCTCCCCCATGCGCAACTCTCCCCTGTGTGCAACTTTCCCCCATGCGCAACTTTCCCCCATGCGCATCTTCCCGCAGGTGCAACTTCCCCCATGTGCAGCATCCTCACCAGTGCATCCCCTCTCTCCTAACAACATCCCCCCAGTGCACCAGGCACCAAGCACCCAATTGGCTGGATGTTAGTCAGTCTTCCATGTTAAGTATAGGACAAAAACACATTGTACTCCTTTTAAGCCCCTGAAGGGTTAAATTTCTCCAGATGGTTCTTGGTGGGTGTTCAGGTGACAGAAGGATCCTTCCCAGAATTCCATGCTTCAAGCCCAGCAGTTGGGGTGGAATGTTGATGAGTCAGCAATTCTCAATGCAAAGTATAGGGAGGAAAACGCGTTGCGCCCCTTTTCACCCCCTTCCGGTTGGAATTTCTGAAAACCGGTTCTTAATGCACCCCTCAGTCACGAAAGGAACACCCACCCCAAATTTCACGCTTCTAGGCCCAGCGGTTTTGGCAGGGCGTTGATGAGTGAGTCAGTGTGTGACTTTTCTCTTTTATACATATAGATTATGATAAATTCTGGTTCTAATGATTACAGTGACTGTATTTTGTTATTTTACAGAAAAGGGAGCCAAAAAGGACAAAAGTGGAAAAGGTCTGTATTTCTTGTTCACTGCTTTCTGGACCTCATCCAGTTCCTAATCCATGAGTGGACCTGCCCTCTAATTCTCTGACTGTGGAGTTTTCTGTGATGAGGGACGGTATCAAACACATCTGGAAATCAAGATTTCTTGATTATCAAACACATCTGGAAATCACACTTTCTCCCACATTCACATGCCTGTTGACATTGCTTGTCTCTGATTGGGACAAAGCCCATTTCCCCCAGAAGTATCACCAAGGTCCCTCTCAGGATGTGAAGAGAGATCGAATAAGCTCAAGCAGCCTTTCTTGCTTGCCTGCTCCACAGCTGTTCTGCAAAATGGAGTCTGGCAGAGTTTAGGTGATCTTTGGAGCTATTCCAAACTGCTAACCTTTGGAGCCAGTTTCACAAGGACTGCCCCAAACCTTCTTTTCTTTGTATTGTGATGAAGATAGAGACCAAGCCCTTTGAAGATGTGTTGAACAAGTTTATCATGTTTATTTTGGAGAAGAAAGGTTCAGTAGGTGACATGATCACTATAGCTACATGACAGATGTTATATCGAAGGTCTGGGAGCAGTGCTGCCTGGTGTTGTCCCCATCACATCTAATGTGGTACCAGTTATCCCCTGGGCACAGCCTCTAAGCTCACTGCCATTGCCACCTGTAGCACTGAATATATCACTAGAATATCATCCAAAAGCCTGACACCAGTTCCACTGCCAGTACTGCAGCCACTGAATGAGCTGTTCTGAAGTAGTCCGCAGTCAAAGCAGTCTAAAGCAGAGCTGCAGTCAAGATCCGGTGAATGTTCTAAAGCAGGCCTCCTGGTTGTGGGGGAAAGAAGGGCTCAAGGGGTGGGAAAGGGACAAAGCTGCATATCCCCATAAGGCAGGCTCCAGTGCAAAAGTCTCAGTCAGTGGCAGTGATGATGCTGTAGTCAAAGGACGCAAAGCTGTGAGCTCTGTTTCTACATCCATAGTGAGACAGCAGTAGAGAAGCTGACCTGGAGGAAGAAAAGGTGTAGGTGTCAGTGTTGTACAATCCCATCCCCCCTTAAAAGCAGAATGAAGCAGTGAAAGTACATCATACAGGATTGACAGGACAGAGAGGGTTGGCATACTGATATGATGTTTCGGTGAGTGTTCTGGGGATGGAACATCCAAAACCTGGTTGGAATATGGGAATTCCCACACAGAAAATGGACTCATTCCTGCTTGCTGCACATTGCTAGAGACACATATATTTAAACTGCAACAAGGCATATTTCTTTTAGATGATAAGAAGAATTTGGTGATGGCACAGTTTAGCTGTGGAACAGTCTGTCTCGGAAAATGGCATACTCCCCACCACTGGAGGTCCTTAAGGCTAGATTGCCATCTTTAGAGGATTTTATAACTGTTGACTTCCTGCTCTGAAGTGGGCTGGACTCAGTCCTGGGGGTCCCTACCTACATAGTAATTCTATAGCTTTAAGTTGTTTCTAATGATTACAGTAAATGTATTTTTTATTTTACAGATGATAAGAAGGAAGCAAAAGGCACCGTATATACTTGAGTATAAGCTGACCCGAGTATAAGCTGAGTCACCTAATTTTACCACAAAAAACTGGGAAAACTTATTGACTCGAGTATAAGCCTAGGGTGGAAAATGCAGCAGCTACTGCTGTTTTAATGAGGACAAACCAGCCAGTGTGGTGAGCCCTCAAGCTCCTACATGCAGTGAGGAGAGGGATCAATCTGCTGACTTGGTTGTTTTAAAAAGGAGGAAGCAAAGCAGCCTTTCCTGCTTTTTAAAAAGGCTGATCTACGCCGAGCTGCTAGTGCAGAAATCCACTTCTTTGCCCTTCCTATGACAAGTAAAAGCCAACCCGAGTATAAGCCGAGGGGGGCTTTTTCAGCATTAAAAAATGTGCTGAAAAACTAGGCTTATATTTGAGTAGATACAGTATGTTTTTTCCATACTTATCAGTGGCTTGTTGGAAAAGAGGACTACTCAGGAAAGGGAATGAACAGAGGGAGAAGCAGTCATAGACTCACTCTTCCTTTCCCCACAAGCCATGACTGGTGGTTACAAATCACAGATTTTAACATTTTTGCCCAGTGTTACATATACACAGCGGGGACCAAATGTGTAAACCTATAGGCTGGGTAAAAATGGGTTCTCTTCTGCTCTATATTCTGTAGACACCAGCCCAAACAAAAACTGAAGAAGACAATGTATCAATTGGCATCATGGTAACTGTTGGAGTTCAGGAGCTCAGTGGAGTTCAGAGCCTTATAGGAATTTAGACATATAGGCTCCAGAACCAAAGTGGATCATAGATAGATTGGGCTTGATTTCGGGAGGAAGTGATTAGGCAGAATTGCCTTGCGGAAGTTTTGTGACACCCCCATGTTGGCACAGGACTTATGCTAGGCTTATACTGGCCTAACTGGAGATTAGAATTGTAGCCTGAAGCAGTAAACAAGGTCTGTCTCAAATTGGACTATGGAATTCCATTAATTAATGGATTGAGAATTGGGGGGGACCTTAATTAAGAAGCTGGAGGGGTGATTACATGGTTCAAGATCAGAAATGTGGCCTTTCTGACCAAATGACCCTCTGCCTCAGGCAACAAGTCCTCCGAATAACAATGTTAATGGTCTGGTTTTGCATCTCCAGACAGGTTCTCAGCTTCAGCTATGTGTGTGTCTCCTGAACACCTTGGAATAAGCAGAAATAAAAAGAAATGAAATATCGATAAGTAATAATTTACACCTGGAAAAGTGAATGAGCTCATATAATTATGCATTTTGATTTAGTGAAATTCGTAAGAGATCAATAGAAAAAGGAAAGTGAGCAACATACTTAGATATGTAAAATATCCATTTATCCAGTTTCAGTTCACTTTCTAATTATCTTTTCTTTCCTCTTTTACTAGAAATTAAGAATGCATCCACAGCTGAACTTCCTGCTGTGCAATGGACTTTCCTTTGTTTGACAGTAATTCTGGTTCTACTGGCAACTGGTACATCCTTTTTGTGTAAGTTCAGCAATTCACCCTGGTTGACCTTCCTTCATTGTGAAGACTCCTTTCCAAAAGATGAGGCTGAATCCAGTGGGTGCTGCTGGATTTTCTGCATCATTCATGTTATGCTTCCATTCTTTGTGATTGATGACAATGCTTTAAGCCTCATAAGTGGTCAGTTACTGGTTCCTCAGGTCTTGCTCAACCAGTTTGAGCCACATCTTCTTAGGTGCTAATTGATTGACTTACAAATCACTCTCATATCTACCTATCTACCTGTCTGTCTGTCTGTCTGTCTGTCTGTCTGTCTGTCTGTCTGTCTGTCTGTCTGTCTGTCTGTCTGTCTGTCTGTCTAATTGGTGTTCATTCTGCAGACGTGGCCAAACTATCACAGTCTGTGTTTCTGGATTTCTTCTTTAATTGAGGGTTGATGGCTGCACCTTTCCTGTATTGTCTTGTTATAGTGGCGATCATGAAGGGAGACACTTAGGATCTGTCTCAGTCATTGCATTTGGAATGCCTCAAGTTTGTTTATATCTGATTTGAGCAGAGTCCATAATGGGCTGCAATCCTAAGAGCACTTTCCTGGAAGTAAGCTCCATTGAACTCAATGGAACTTCTTTCTGAGTAGACAAATAGGATTGCTCCATATGTTTCTGACCCATACAGGAGAATTGGCAGGATTAGTGTTCAAAAAAGGTGAATTTTGGTGTTGGTGGAGATATCTGGAGATACTTAGTTTTGGTGGAGACATTTCCAAAGGCACCATTTGAGTGAGGCGAACACTGCTGTTTTCTGGGCAATCTTGCTGTTGATTTCTGCGGTAGATGCCACTTCTTCTCCTGCACCACCTACTCCAGATATTAGAATTCTTGGAGCTGCTCACTTGGACTCCATCCAGCTAAACAATGGCCTGTGATCCATCCATGGTGATAACTTTGGTCTTGTCTGCATTGATTCTTAGGCCATGGGATTAGGCAATGCATGTGATATGGTAAGAGATGTTGGTGGCCTCTGCATCCGTTACAGTGAAAATGGCACTGTCATCTGCAAACATCAGATCAATCAGGAAGTTGTTTACGTTGTATTGTACCCCATGTCTGCCCTCCAATGCATTCCACATATTGGCGTCAATCACAATATTAAGGGAGATCAAGGGAGATCTGATATCTCTCTGGCATATCAGAGAGATATCAGATCTCAAGGGAGATCTGATATCTCTCTGGCAGACTCCAGTTTGAATAGGAAATTCCTTGTTTCGGATCTGCAGGCTCCTGGTTAAGCCACTGTATGATGCTGGGAATCAACCTGTTCAACCCCTTTGGGGTTAAATTTCTAAAAATCGGTTCTTGGTGAAGGCTCCCATCATGGAAGGAATACGCTCCCCAAATTTCATGCTTCTAAGTCCAGAGGTTACTTATCCATCAGAGAATCCATCAGTCAGGGATTCTTCAATGTACAGGGAGGAATTGTGCCCCTTTTCACCCCTTCTGTTGGGAATTTCAAAAAACTGGTTCTTAGTGTGTGCCTCCATCAAGGAGGGAACACTGTCCTCAAATTTCATACCTATAGATCTGGCAGTTTTGGCTGAGCATTGGTAAGTGAGTGAGTGAGTATCAGTCAGTGACTTTTCAGTTTTAGATATACTATATAGATTACTAGCAAAAATGTACCCATGTTGTGGGAATAAATTTTCCCTATATGCCTTCCCCCCACTACACATCAACCCCATGTTGAACATCTCCCATGTTCATCCACCCTATCCGCATCATCCCCCCTTGTGCAACATCCCCCATGTGCAACACCCTCATGCTCATCAATCTCCATGTGCATCATGCCCCCATGCGAATCATGACCCCATGCGCATCATGCCCCATGTGCAAAATCCCCCCTTGTGCAACATCCCCCATGTGCAACATCCCCCACGTGCAACACCCCCATGCTCATAAATCCCCATGTGCATGATGCCCCCATGCACATCATTCCCCCTATGGGCATCAACCCCACAAATGCAATATCCCCCATGTTCAACATCCCACCATGCACATCAACCCCCCATGGGCAACCATCCCCCATGTGCATCCATTCCCCATGCACATCCTTCCCCATGTGCATCATCCCCCCATGCACATTCATCCCTCTATGCACATTGTCTCTGCATATGCATCATCCTCCCATGAACAACACCGGCCAGGGTAAACATATGACCAGAAAAACCTGGATTTGTCTGGATTTTTAGCCTCCTGTACGGGTGTCCTACATTTTGGCTTCATTGTCCTACATTTTGGCTTCATTTTTGAACTTCACGATGGTGCACAGTACACCATCATATCATATGTTGTTGCATTTGTATTGAAGAGCAGAATCCATTGAAAAAATCAGTTTTGAGATATCGCCTCCCTTTCAAAAGTTATGGCCAAAAAACTGAAAAACAAAAGTCTAAGAACAAAAAAACATTTTTTGGCATTTTTTTTAAAGCGGGTAGGAATTTTGGCCTGGGAATAGGAATTTTGGCCTTAGGATTCAGGAATTTTGGATTTGGCATCTGGTCACCCTGCAACTGTATCCTCTCCATGCACAGCATCCTCCCCAATGCAATCACTCTCTCTGTACAACATCCTCCCGCCAGTAAATCAGCCACCGAGCACCAAATTGGCTGGGTGTTGGTCTGTCTTCCATGTTAAGTATAGGACAAAAACACGCTGCACCCCTGTTCAAGGGTTAAATTAATTAACTAATTAATTAATTAAATTAATTAACCCTTAAGGGTTAAATTTCTAAAATGGGTCTGGATGGATGTTGATATCATAGAAGGAACACCCTCCCCAAATTTTGCGCTCCTAGATCCAGAGGTTGTGGCAGCGTACCCCTCAGTCAGGGATTCTTCAATGCAAAATTTAGGGAGGAAAATGTGTTGCGTTTCTTTTCACCCTATATAAGTTGGAATTTCTGAAAACCTGTTCTTTGTGGATCCCTCCATCACAGAAGGAACACCCTCTCCAACTTTCACGCTTCTAGGCCCAGCGGTTTAAGCTGGGCGTTCAGTGAGCGAGAGACTTTTCAGTTTTATATATATAGATATATAAACATGGTTATAATTCTTTTTTGCTATTGATATATTTATCAATATGTATTTTAATATTTTGTATAATATATTTTGTCCTATAATATTTAGTAAGTTGCTTAGGAAGTCCTTTGGGATTGAACAGTATGATACTGTACCAATAATGATAATGAAGAAGGCATAGTATGCTTTATAGCTGATGCATGACTTTGAAACCAGGTTTTACGAAGAAATTTAGGCAGGTGCTGCTTTTTAAACCCTTCTGTATTGAGCAAAACCTGCCTAAATTCCCTCTTCTATGCAATGGTTAAAGGTACAGTTACTCCGCCCTCCATTCTGTATGGTCACCCTGAGATGGTTTTCTTGTTAGACACATATGATGTAAGAATACCATTTTTGTTTATCCTACTTCTCTTTCAGGTTTTATGGAATGGAAAAAAACCCTCTCAATCCGTTCAGCTTTTGGACTGATGAGAAAGGCTGTGATAGAAGAGTATGATAACCTCTTGAATAGTCCAAGTAAGCAGGAAATTATAGCAGGCACCTGAAAACATTTTCCCTTTTTCAGCTCTAGGATGGAAAGCTCATTTGAGAAATCTGAAGATAAGAAAGAAAAGTTAAATAAAATCATTTCAGTTGATCTGTTAAACAAAATCATTTCAGATGATCTAATTATAAATATTAGTGTTTCCAAATTACTGTAGATCTGGAACTGCCCCCAAATAAATCCGAATGAGGGTATTTATTAGGGCCTCCTAGGGTATGCTAGCAGAGTATGACACTGCAAATAGACCATGGACCAGGATGAGAATGGGTTGGCAGAATGGGTTCACTGAATCTTAATCCCCTTCCAATCTCCAGTCTCCTGACCTGAATCTATGAGGGCTTGTGCCAGTGATAGTAGCTTGGAGCTTTCTCTGGTGCAGGTATAAGTAGATTCAGTGGCCTTGCATGGTCTTGCCCTTGGAAAGGGAATAAAGCTTCTCTTACCAAATAGGATTCCAGGCTAACTCTCCACCATTAGTACCACTGCACTGCTACACAAGGCATTAGTTAAGATTGGGTTGATGCTTACTTGAAAGACTTTCTGTCTCTTGTAATAAGTAATCTATGTAATAGATTTATCTGTTGTGATCAATCTGCCTATTTTGAAAGGCAGAGTGAATTTGTGTGCTAATTAATTGTTACAAACATTTCAGCGGATGTTATACTTGATACCATCAAAAAAGAAGCAAAAAACGTAATAGACATGGAAAACAGAATTTCTCGCGTTGAATTCAAAATCAGTAAGTTTCTCAGAGATTGTAATGCAGAAATGTCTGATTGTATTTGGACCTCAATGGAACTTCAGACAGCCTCCTTCTTTTAAGATTACGCTTAAAAGAAACAAGGGTGCTGTCATACTTTTCATGTGGTGTATGCCATGGCTGTTGGCTTAAAAGTTCTTGAGATGTCAAAGAAATGACATGAAAGATCCAGGTTTGCTTACAGCAGTGTTTCCCAACCTGGGGGTCAACAAGGCAGTGAGAAACAACGTTTTTTCTCCTTCAGAGAAAGGAGGTGCGTGTCAATAGTGATGGCAGCAACAGCATTTCTGGATTTGTGCCACTGCTGCTAACTAACAGCACAGTCCTAACCATGTCTACTCAGAAGTAAGCCCCATTGTGTTCAATGAGTCTTACTCCCAGGAAAGTGTCTTTAGGATTGCAGCCTTAGTAAAAAAGGGGATTTGGAGACTTATCTTTCTGGCAGTGAGTGGAGATGTCACAAAACTTGGGTTCTTGTTAACCTCTGGACACAGAGGTTAATCCTAAAACAACTTTTTAAAAAATCCCTCTGGGAGTTAAACTCCCTTTGGGGCTTTATGGGGTATTTCACTGTTGTACAAGAGCTGGCACTAGGGAATAGCCTACAATTCTATGTACACATACATGCAAGTAAGTCCCATTGAATGCAGTAGAGCTTACTTCTGAGAAGACATGCATAGAATTGTGCCCCCAAACTTTGAGCCAGTGTGATATGAACTCATGATAATGCAATCTACACTGTGTGGCAAATTCAGTGCCACTATGTTATATACTGAGTGAGCCTCCAGTGGGCCTGAGAGAAGCACTCAGGATTTCACAGAATGTGAACCTTGCGAACCTGGCATTGGTGATGGCACATTTGTCCCAACCATGCACTGGAAAGACTTAAATATAGACTTTGTGGAGGGCTTCCCTCCACGAACCTGCCCCTTGCCAGATTACTCTCTGAATATGTTGTCCATTTAGGAAAATGGTATGGTTTCCATTTATCAAGGAAAAAGGGAGGTGTACCTTGGTCATTAGTGTCATTACCTTGTATTGTCTCGTTCACCCTCCAGAGCCCTGGTGCCCCACAAGGTCAGATTATTATGGTTGGGTGGCTGGATCCAGGTGGGGCTGATCTCAAGAGATCTTATACTGGATGGACCTCAGATCAGCAAGTACACACACACCCACACCACCACCACCACCACTGCCTCCATGTTTTTCAGCAGAGCCATGGCTCAACTAACTTTTGAAGACTCTAACCTAAATCAAACTGTCTCTCACAAAGGACTTTGGACAATCTCCAAAAGCCATCCATTATTACACATTATTACTCATTTGCAATTCAGGTTAAGGCGGGCCGGATTTGGGACCCCACTTAAGACTCTGAGAAGTGGCTCTGTCACATTCCTGACTACTTTATGACTGATCATGATTTGCATATTTTATCCCACATTATTTGCAGCTAATGTGTTCTTAGGTGAGAACAAAGTGCTTGTTTTAGTCACTTTCTGCTTAATTATATCATTTCTGGCCCTCAGCAGGTGCCAATAATCCTCTGTGGCTTGCTATGTAAAACAGGTTTTGCACTCCTGGTCTAGAAACTAAAACTAAAGCTCCCAGTTATGCTGGCATAAGTGCCAGCACAAGCCCCATGTTGGCTTGAGGAAGTCACAAAAGTACCATAAGAAACTTCCGTGCCACTCCTGAGAGGGTTAGGACTGTGCACAGATATGTACCGGCCTTCCCACACCACCACAGGAATGGGGAGCGGGTGAGTTGTGCCAGCCTAAATTGGTTAGGATTGCACCCTCGATGTACAGTGGTGCATTAATTCATGAGCATAATTCATTCTGGAAGCATGCTTGTAATTCAAAATGCTTGTAAAACAAAGCTGATTTTCCCATAGGAAATAATGGAAACTCAGATGATTGGTTCCACAACCAAAAGTATTTTTATAAAAATAGTAACTGTATATAAAAATGATTACAAAATGCTGTAATCTAATATAAAACACTGTAATAAAGAAAATACTGAACTATACTGAACTGTACTGAACCTTTAAAAACCTTCATGGCTGGTGTGAGGGAGACAAGCGAGAGGAAGGGTTTCGTCTGATAACTTTCACTATTACTGTCACTGCTATCCATTGGCTGAGTGGAATCTTTCTCTTTTTGTGCAGCTTTAACATTCCCCTGCTGCTGATGGGGAGCAGCATTAGAACACTGATAAGGCACACCTTCCACACTGCCACACAGATCCCACACAGACACACCAGCCCACGCTGCTTCCCCCAGATCCCCTCTGTGAATTCCCTGGCCATAGAAACCTGTTTTAAACTTCCACAGAAATCCTCTTTCAAGATAGTGCTCTTAAATCAAGTCAAAATTTATGAGAAAAATTTGCTCTTAATATAAAATGCTCTTAATTTAAGTTGCTCTTAAATCAAAGTACCACTGTATTAGAAAATTATTATAATTTTTATTATTGATTTATATCCCACCTTTCTTCCTCAAAAAAGGAAACCCAAAGGCAGCTAACAATGTTAAAAACAACAATAAAATACAATTAAAACCAGAAAAAAACAATAAATATAATTACAATACAATTAAACTGTATAAAGACAGTAAAAACCCAGGTTAAAAACAGGCAGACAGCAATAAAATGTCCTTATTTCAGAAGAGCTATCCCCATAAAACAGTTTCTGGCCATGTTGGAAGGAAAGTAATGAGACAGCTTTCCTTAACTCAGAAAAGCTTCCCTTCCATCCACAGTATAATTAACTTTTTCTTTTCCTCCAAGATAACCCAAATGTTAACCCTGTGTTGGGGAGGGGGGAGAAAACAGTCCCAGAACAGGCAGAGAAGCAGAGCTGAAGGTAGGTGTTCTCACTGCCAGCTTGTGGGCTTCTCTGTCATGTCAAACAAATGGTAGAAACAATCACCTCCACATGTTAAATTGTTGGACAATTGAATTGTAAGGTAAAGTAATTAATTAAGGGATAAAATGGGAAAGGTAATTGGGAAAGGTAATTAATTGATAAAATATTTCATTGTTGGTTGATGTTGAACATTGTATTTCTCCTTAAACATGTGCTTTTATTTTTAAAAATTATGCTAATGAAATATAATCATATGCATACTTTTGATTTTATAAAAAATTTTTTAAAGTATCTCAACAGATATATGAACTAATTTCTTCTCATTTTCTCTCCTTCCCGCCTCCTTCACATTTTCTGGGCTCTTTTGAAGAGGAGGTTATTGCCCTTTTCCGAAATGACTGGATCCAAGGAGTAGGAACCCTCTTTTATGTCTCCAATAATGAGTACTCTCTTTCGCAGTGCGCCATAAATTGTAACAGTTTGAATGCCACACTAACTGTAATTAAGGATAGGGATAAAGAGGTGAGCAAAACTGTGGAATAACTGCAGACCCTGCCCAAGTCCCCACTTACGCGAGGTAGTTAAGAGTGATATCTGTCACATTCACAGCAGTTTGTCTGCCAGCCTGACAGGACCTGAGGAGAGGTAGTGAATAAAAATAAGTGGAGGAGTTTCTAAGAGTTAAGAAACTGTTCTGTTTTATGAAACAGTCCATTCTCCTCTGCTGAAAAAGACTAGAAACACTGCAGCCATTTTACAAATCTAGAGCAGTGTTCCTGGACTAATGGTCCTTGTTCCAACCAGTGGTAATTGAGGTGGTGTCACATGGTACATGTGGGGTGACCAAACCCCCTTCATCTGGCAACAAGACCAGCAATGCAATGAGACAAGGAGAAGTAGGAAGCTTGGCTTGGCAGGTAGAGTTGCCATATGTCCTGAAAAACAGGGACTGTCCTGATTTTAGGGGATTGTGTTCTAAGGGCTGTGGGTGGCACAAATGCTTAAGACACTGTGCCTGTTAAACAGAAGGCCAGGGTTCGAGGCCTGGGTCCCCCCCAAGATAGAGTGAGCTCGTCCTTAGCCCAGCTCTGCGACGCAGCTGGAACCAATTGTATTGGCTCTGCCTTTCCATTGGACTATTTCAATGGCATGGAAGGGGATGGGATTTGCTGCTTGGGTAACAGTCTATCCTCCATATCAAATCTACCTAGGCCTTCGTGCTTCACATGTGGCATCAAGCACAATACCATTGTCTTTCAAGACTGATGGATGCTAAGTTTTTAAGTTCACATACTGGCAAGTGTGACAGAGGGTCCTGTCCCAATTCTGTAGAAGATAATTATGGCAACCCTAAGTAGAGCTCCAGCATGTGCCCTGCCCATGTTCAAAAAGTCCTCCCATCCACCCTACACTTTTTACCAATATTTCTTGCGTTGCAACTGACTTCCCTATTCAGAAGTAAATGGCAATCACATCATGGTTCTTACAATACGTGGATGATGATAAGTGGTACAGCAGGGGACAAGTGATGAGAAACATTGGTCTAGAATTAGTCCCATACTGAATTTGTCTCACACTGTTTCCAGTGTAGTCAATAACAAAAAGGTCCAGTCACAAGCCTTGAAACTGGCCTGTGAGAGAGAAGGATAACTTATATAGCAGTGGTACTTGGGCATTTCAGCACAGGCCCCCCTTCAGGGGGACCAGATGCCCAACCCCCCAAAAAAGGACAAGGTCCCCCAAAATTCCCGACATCCAAGCAAAATTCCTGACATGTTATATGTGTAATTATATGATATATATGATATGTAATTCCTGACATAAAAAATGTCGGATACCCAACAAAAAGTAGGACAAATTAAAATAAAGGCTAAAAACATTTATATTGCTTTCCTGTACTTAATTTCAACACAATATTCCTTCTTTTTAAATAAAAAACCTCTTTGCAAGACCTCTTTTCACCAATCATGCACATGTAAGTGGCTCAAAGCAGACATGATCCTCATCCAGGGTGAACATATGCCATAACAAAAAAAAAGAGGACAAGGCCCCCCAAATGTAGGACATCCAGGCAAAATGTAGGGCATGACAAAATAAAATCTGAAAACACTTGTGCTGAAAACACTCAAATGATGTCTTGTGGAGCATTTGCTGAGTTTCAGGTGCACAGGATCAGGACCATTCTGTAAGCCTTGTACTCTCTGGATTAACCTTCCACACCAGCTAAGGTATGCTTGCTTACTTGTGAGTAAAAGAGGCTGGGCAGACTCACTTTCAAAAGGGTTTAATGCAATATCTCAAAACAGATTTTTGCATTGGATTCTGCTCTTCAGTATGAATCCAACAACATGTAACATGATGGGTTAGTGCACACCATTGCAAGTTCCAAAATGAAGCCAAAATGTAGGGCAATGAAACCATAATGGAGGACACCCAGACAGGAGGCTAAAAATCTGGACAAATACAGGAATTTTCAGTTATATGTTCACCCTGCAGTCCCCTTTCAAACTTAAAAATCTGTCTGGGACACTCTTTCAAACTTACCAGACATCACTGTGATGCCACTGTGATATCTATTCAAAAGTAAATCCCATTGTGTTCAATGAGACATACTCCCAGGAAATCCCAGTGCAGTTCTCATCCACTTGCAACACCCCTGACCTGAGGTCATGATCCCCCAAGGGTGTCCCGACCCCCAGTTTGAATACCACTGTTATATAGCAACATGGCATATATAGCTTTCATATAAACTTAGCATCCAAGAGTCTTGAAAGACTATGGTATCATGCTCGATGCTGCATGTGAAGCATGGAGGCCTGGGTAGATTGATATGGAGGATAAGCTGTTACCCAAGCAGCAAATCCCCCTCTCCATGCCACTGAAATAGTCCAATGGAATGGCAGAGCCGATTCGATTGGTTCCAGCTGCATTGCAGAACTGGGCTATGGACAGGAGCTATACCTGGGCTATGGATAGGAGCTAAATCTTGTGGAGGCCTGAGTCTCAAACCCTGGCCTACTGGTTAGCAGGCACAGTGTCAAGTTACTGCATTTTTACAAAACATCCTCTTTGAGTTATACTCTTTGGCTTCAGTATGCTCTTTGGCTTCAAGTACAGGAAAATCTAACCACTGTGCTAGTGGAGGAATAGTGCCTAGAATTCCTTTGAGAGGAGAATCAACCCTTCTCATAAATAGCAACTTCTTCATTTTTTTCTTTTGGTAGAATTTTTTAGAAAAATCTCTTCAGCTTCGACGAGGATGTTATTGGATAGGAGTAGTACAAGCTCCTAACAGCCACTGGTACCATTCAGACGAAACAGCTGTTGATGTTGGGTGAGTATTTGATTAACAAACTTGCAAGGAAATATGAGGTAGTAGTAATGGGGGACTTTATCCAGACATTTGCTGGGAGACAAACTCAGCCAAACATGGAAGCTCCAATAAATTCCTGATGGGCCCGGAAGATAACTTCATGGTCCAGAAGGTGGAGGAAACTGTCAGCTTGTAAGCTGTGCTGGTTGAATTATAGATAATAAGTACTAACAGCTGAGTTCAATTTATTGTTGGGTGTGGCTTATATAAGCAATGGTTTATTTGGATTGGTTAATGTTTTATATAAATATTTGTTCTGTGCTGTTCATCTCATGGTGGGGTTTTGACCTGGCTGTGTTCTTGCTGATGGGTCTCCTGTGCATGTGTAGATGCTGATAACCATGGATTGGATATTTACTGGAAAAGGCTTTAACCTTATTCATCTTCCTCTTATGAAGAACTGTTGCTGCTACTGTATGAAGATTATTGCTGTGCTACTCTGTGCTACTAGTATTGTTTATTGGATTCTTTGTTGCTTTGGACCATGGAATGTTTATCTGACAACTCTTAATGGATTATGTTTTGCACTGGAATGAAAATATATATTTTTCTACATGAATGTCTGCTGTTTGTTGCATTAACAACCAATACTGGGATGACTAGCTTAGACATATATTGACACCGGTTATGGGCCCAGTACAACGCTAATCTTGTGGCTATGTCAATCCTGTAAGTATTTGTGTTGTTATTTTTCATTATGCTGTTGCATTCCTGAGCTTGGATTTCATCATGGATGCAAGTAGTATTTCTGTAGCAGGATCACTTGTGACCCAGCTAAATGGACAGAATTATTCTACATGGTCGCAAAGAATTTCTTTATTGTTAAAGAATCAAGGACTATGGAAAGTGGTGTTTGATCCACCTGCTATGAGTAGTTTAAGTGGTGCAAAGAGAGAACAGTTTCATAGAGATAATGAGAAAGCCCTGTCTCTTATTGGATTGACTATAAATGATTTGCAGTTAGTGCATATCCAAGGTCTGGACTCTGCCAAAGCCTGTTGGGATGCACTTAAGGCATTATATGTAAGAGACAGTGTTGGTGCACAAATCCATCTTATGCAAAAATTGTTAAGGACTCATCTCCAGCCAGAAGGAGATATATTTTTGCACTTGGAGTTCATGAAAAGAACTTTGATTCAGCTCCAAGAGAAGGGACTAACATTTAATGAGTTACAACAAGTTTATATTATCCTTTGTTCATTGGACTCAAGTTATGATCAGTTTGTTTCCAACTTGGAAGTTCTGCCTCAAGCAGAGTTAACTTTAGCTAATATCACCGGCCGTTTGTTGGATGAAGATCAGCGAAGGAGAGATAAAGCCCAGCAGCGAGTTATCAAGCCGCATTCCTCAAAACAAACGAAGATGAGAGTTGCGGAGGAGTGTGAGATGGCTACTTCCAAAGCTTATTCTGTTAGAAGATGCTACGAATGTGGAAGTTTATCTCATATTTATAAAAACTGTAACAAGAAGGGTAAAAAGTTCAAAGGGACTAATTATACAGGGAGTGCTCGTCTGGCTGTTGCAAAAGAGGAGTTGATGGACTGTACAAATGCTTATGTAGTTGATAGTGGTGCTTCAGTAAATATTTGCAAAGAAAGACAATTGTTTAAGACTTTCAATCCTTTAGAAGACCAATGTGTAACTTTAGCCGATGGAGTCTGTGCAAAGATTACAGGCAAAGGACTTGTGTATATGCCTAATTTGAGAAGGGATATTCAAATGGTTTGTGTTCCCACTTTGCAGTATAATCTGTTATCTGTATCTGCCTTGAATCAGAATGGTTTCAATGTATATTTTGATGCTTCTGTATGCAAAATAAGAGATGCTAAAGGGTTGGTTGCGATTGCTAAATCGCAAGGTGATTTGTATCTACTTAACCCTGATAACTTGGTACAGAATGTATATACAAACAAACCTCCCCATGAAAATTGTATCCATTTGTTACATCGAAGACTTGGGCATCCAGGTTTTCATGCTTTAAAGAAAACACTTCAGTTAACCAAGGGTCTTAAGCTAAAGCCATGTTCTCTTTATCTAGATTGTGAAGTGTGTAAGACAATTAAATCTAAGGTTGCACCTGTTAAAATCCCTGGTGAATATCATAGTAATGAAATAATGGATCTCATTTTTATGGATCTTACAGGACCTTTTACAACTAGTTTGGGTGGAGCAAGATTTGCTTTATCTATTGAAGATCATTTTTCAAGATATGGTTTTTGTTATTTGCTTAAGAGAAAATCTGATACTTATCAAGCTGTGGTTAAATGGTTAAGGTATGCTCAAAGGAAAACAGGAAAACTACCTAAGTGTGTGGTTTCTGACCGTGGTGGTGAATTTGTTAATAGCAGAATGGCTGCATTGTTTGAAGAAAAAGGGATAGAGCATAGATTGACTGCTCCTTATCGTCCTCAGCACAATGCTCACTGTGAAAGGCGTGGTCAGACTTTGCAAAATATGGCCTTTTGTATGTTAAGGGACAGTGGTCTACCAAGCTCTTATTGGGCCGAGGCGTTTATGTGTGCCACCCATAATTTAAATCTGGTTTGGTCATCTGCCACACGGCAAATACCATCCAAACTTTAGCACAATAGAATTCCATCTCTGGAACATCTTCATATTTTTGGTGCTTTTGTGCATGTTCCTCATCAACAGAGGAGGAAAGGGCAGCCTAAAGCCAAAAAGATGATTTTTTGGGGTTATGAGTCTAATCATAAGGCTTTCAGGTTTGCTGTTCCTAATAGTAGAGAGATTGTTATTTCTGCCTCTGCTACATTTTTAGAAAAATCTTCTGGGTGGGAAAGGTTAGGTTCTTCTATTATCTCAGTTCCTATTGAGGATAACTCTAATAACCAGCCACCTACTCCTGAAAGGAGGAGATCCCTTTCTAATGATGAGGGAGCTAATAATGGAGAAATTAAAATAGAGCCAGAGGAGGTAGAAGAAAATGTATCTATTCCTGTTACTTCTTAGCCCCCAACCCATGTTGCCCACACAACCACCAGCTGTAGAGATCAAGCTTGTAGAATTGCCGTGTTGTTCTGAAAGAGAGAGAAGGGAGCCTGATAGGTTTGTGCCAGGTGTTGCATGCCAAGTGTTATCAGAGCCATCTTCTTATGATGCAATTGCTACCTTGCCACAGCAGGAGCAAAGAGCTTGGCAAGAAGCTGTAAATTCTGAGCTGAAGTCATTGGCTGATTTACATGTATATGAGGAAGCTTATTTGCCACCGGGACAAAAGGCAATAGGTTGTCGTTGGGTGTTTAAGTCAAAGCGTGATGTAAATGGGCAAGTTAAGTACCGAGCAAGACTTGTTGCTCAAGGTTTTGGTCAAAGTGCATCAGGGTATGATGAGACATTTTCTCCAACCTTGAAAAGCTGTTCTTTGTTAAGTGCTTTAACTATTGCTGCCAAAGAACAATGTATAGTAAGGCAAGTAGACATAAAAACTGCTTACTTACATGCTCCATTAAGACATACAGTGTATATGAAAAAACCACCTGCAGTTGCTACCTCTAATAAAGGTTTCTGGTTATTGAAGAAAAGCCTTTATGGATTGAAACAGTCTGGATTTGAATGGAATCAGTGTCTAGTTAATGTGTTGAAAGAAATGAATTTTAAACAAGGAATTGCAGATCTTGGTGTTTTTGTGAGAGGGCAAGATATACAAAAGTGTATCATTTTGTGCTTTGTAGATGATTTGGCAATTATAAGTCCTTCTGAAGACACTATTGATAGTGTAATTGCTGATTTGAGGAAGAAGTTTAGTTTGCGTGATTTGGGAAATATTAATAATTATGTTGGTTTAGAAATCACTAAGGTGTCTGGGGGTTTTAAACTTTCCCAAAGGTCCAAGATTGTTGACTTGTTGAAGAAGTTCAGTATGGAGCAATGCAATGGAGTAAAGACACCTTTGACTCCAGAGTTTGAGAAAGATGACTCCAATAGTCCACCTTTTGATATTGAGATTTATAGGTCACTTGTTGGAAGTTTAATGTACATTGGCAATTGGAGCAGACCAGATATAGCTGTTTCTTGTAATTTACTAGCTCGTATGTTTTCAAAACCCACACAGAAACATTGGATAGCTGCCAAAAGGGTACTGAGGTATTTAAAGAAAACTATGGACTTAGCTCTCTATATTACACCTACAGACAATCTAGAGCTGTCTGCTTATGTGGATGCTAGTTTTGCCTCAGATAAAACCACTTGTAATTCAACCTCAGGTTTTACAATATTTTTGGCAGGCTCATTGGTGGGATGGAAATCTATTAAGCAGAAACATATTGCGTTATCATCATGTGAAGCTGAATTTTCTGCAATCAGTGAGTTATGTGTAGAACTTGTTTGGTTTGATCAATTGTTAAAAGATCTTGGTGTTATTTTGAACAAACCAATTGTAGTCTGTGAAGACAATCAAGCCGCTATTCAGTTAGCATCTTCAAATAGTGTCAAAGGGAGATCTAAACATACTGGGGTTAGATACCAAAACGTTAAGCAATGTATTGCTGAAGGGCTAATACAGTTGCAATATTGTGACACTAATTTGAATACTGCAGATGCTTTGACTAAAGTATTGGGAACAACGAAACATTTAGAAAAATGTAATATGTTAGGCTTGAAGGTTTAAATTTGTGCCATTGTATTAATTGAAATTAATGTGTGTACTATTATCTAAATTCAAGGAGGAGATTGTCAGCTTGTAAGCTGTGCTGGTTGAATTATAGATAATAAGTACTAACAGCTGAGTTCAATTTATTGTTGGGTGTGGCTTATATAAGCAATGGTTAATTTGGATTGGTTAATGTTTTATATAAATATTTGTTCTGTGCTGTTCATCTCATGGTGGGGTTTTGACCTGGCTGTGTTCTTGCTGATGGGTCTCCTGTGCATGTGTAGATGCTGATAACCATGGATTGGATATTTACTGGAAAAGGCTTTAACCTTATTCATCTTCCTCTTACGAAGAACTGTTGCTGCTACTGTATGAAGATTATTGCTGTGCTACTCTGTGCTACTACTACTGTTTATTGGATTCTTTGTTACTTTGGACCATGGAATGTTTATCTGACAACTCTTAATGGATTATGTTTTGCACTGGAATGAAAATATATATTTTTCTACATGAATGTCTGCTGTTTGTTGCATTAACAACCAATACTGGGATGACTAGCTTAGACGTATATTGACAGAAACAACAAGGGGAGGGGCCATCCTTGACCTGATTTTAACTAATTGTGATGAACTGAAACGTGGCGGGAACTTTAGGGAAAGTGTTCATGAGCTGCTGGAATATAGAATAATGTGGGAAATAAAAAGAGCGCAGAGTGAAACTTATATGTTGGATTTCAGGAAAGCCGATTTCAACAGGCTTAGAGGAGTTATAGGTGGGATCCCATGGGTTGATGATCTAATGGGGAAAGGGGCCCAAGATGGGTGGGAGCTCCTTAAGAGGCAGCTTCTACAAGCACAGTCAGAAACAATTCCCATGAAAAAGAAAGGGGGAAAAAAACCTGAAAAAACCAGGTTGGCTGCACAAGCAACTTGGGGATCAGCTGAAGTTAAAGAAAGAGAAGTATAGGGAGTGGAAGACTGGAAAGATCACCAGGGAGGAGTACAGGCAGATAGTCTGGTCCTGTAGGGAGGGGGTAAGGATGCTAAAGCTCAGTATGAGCTGAGGCTGGCCAGGGGAGTCAAGGATAACAAAAAGAGCTTCTTTAGATATGCCCAAAGGAACAGGAGGAGAGATGAGGGGGTGGGGCTGCGCCTGGACAAAGATGGACAACAGGTGTCTGGAAACCAGGAGAAGGCAGAGCTGCTCAGCTCCTACTTTGCGTCCGTCTATTCTCGGAAAGAGGGCTGTGCAAATGGGGGTGTGGGATCATTGGCTGATGTGGGGATGTGCTTGCATCCCCAAAGAGATAATGAAAACATGGATGGTGCAGAACAGCAGATTAAGATTGACAGAGAACTGGTTCGAAACCACTTAAATGGCCTAAATGAATTCAAGTCATTTGGACCGGATGAGCTGCATCCTCAAGTTCTTAAGGAACTCATAGATGTCCTTGCAGAGCCTCTGTCGATCATCTTTGAGAAATCCCTGAGGAGTGGAGAAGTGCCACTGGACTGGAAGAGGGCAAATATAGTCCCAATTTTTAAGAAGGGGAAAAAAGAATACCCAGGAAATTATAAGACCAATCAGTTTGACTTCAATCCCGGGCAAGATATTAGAGCAAATCATAAAACACACAATTTGTGCACATATAGACAAGTACTCGGTGATCAATGGACCCCAGCATGGATTTACCAAGAATATATCTTGCCAGACAAATCTGATCTCCTTTTTTGATTGGGTTATGAGCTTACTGGACAGTGGCAATGCTGTGGATGTCATTTATCTTGACTTCAGCAAAGCATTTGACAAGGTCCCACATGACATTTTAATTAGGAAGTTGGGAAAATATGGGCTAGACGGGGCACTTGTTAGGTGGATCCGCAACTGGCTTGATGGCTGCACTCAAAGGGTTTTAGTAAATGGTTCTGTGTCAACTTGGAGGTCGGTTTCAAGTGGGGTACCCCAAGGCTCTGTCTTGGGACTGGTTCTCTTTAACATTTTCATCAATGACTTAGAGGAAGGGATACGGGGGAGCCTGATCAAATTTGCAGATGACACCAAGCTGGGAGGAGTAGCAAACACATCAGAAGACAGGAGAAACCTCCAGGAGGATCTGGATAAACTAGAATTCTGGGCTGTAACAAATAGAATGAATTTCAATAGGGAGAAGTGCAAGGTTCTGCACTTAGGAAATAAAACCAAAAATACAGGTATAAAATGGGGGATACTTGGCTTGGCAGCACAACATGTGAGCGGGATCTTGGAGTCGCTGTGGATCACAAGCTGAACATGAATCAGCAGTGTGATGTGTCTGCAAAGAAGGCAAATGCCATTTTAGGCTGCATTAAGAGGACTGTCGCTTCCAAGTCATGAGAAGTTCTAGTTCCTCTTTATTCTACATTGGTGAGACCTCACCTTGAGTACTGTGTTCAGTTCTGGGCACCTCAGTTTAAGAAAGATGCAGCCAAACTGGAGCAAGTCCAGAGGAGAGTGACAAGAATGATCAGTGGGATGGAAGGGAAGCCCTACAAGGAAAGGTTGGGGGAACTTGGGATGTTCAACCTGGAGAAAAGGAGGCTGAGAGGAGACATGATTGCCCTCTTCAGATACCTGAAGGGCTGTCACAGGGAGGAAGGGGCTCATTTGTTCATAGCTGCTTCTGAAAGCAGAACTAGAACCAATGGGTTCAAACTGCAAGAAAGGAGATTCCGGCTGGAAATCCGGAAAAAATTCCTGACGGTGAGGCGGTTCTGCAGTGGAACAGATTGCCAAGGGAAGTGGTGGACTCTCCCTCACTGGGGATCTTCAAGCAGAGGCTCGACGAGCACCTGTCGGGGATGCTCTAGGGGGATTTCCTGCAGCAGGCAGGGGGTTGGACTGGATGACCTACTAGGTCCCTTCCAACTCTATGATTCTATGATTCTAAGGTCTGCGTTGCCAAAATTTATCAGAAATCTGGGTTCTATATATATAAAATTAAAAAGTCACTGACTGATTCACTGACTGACTGAATGAATCACTCACTCACTGACTCATTTATCAACACCTGGCCAAAACCATGAAGTATGAAATTTTCGAAAGGTCGTCTTCTGTCTTGGAGGGACCCACTAGGGACCAGTTTTCAGAAATTCCAACGGGAAGGGGCAACATGTTTTCTTCCCTATACTTTACATTGAGAACTCCTGACTGAGGGACACTCTGCCCCAAACCCTGGACCTAGAAACATGAAATATGGGGAGGTTGTTCCTTATGTGACATCAACACCCACCAAGAACTAATGTTGAGGAAATTTAATCCTTAAGGGGCTGAAAAGAGGTGCGATGTATTTTTGTCCAATACTTAACATTGAAGATTGATCAACATCCAGCCAATTTGCTGCCTGGTACCTGATGTACTGGGAGGGAAGGTTCTCATGGGGGACATTGCGCATTGGGGGATGTTGCACATGGGGAGAGTTGCACATCAACGGGGGCAGATGCGCATAGGATTTGATGTGCATGGGGATGTTGTGCATGGGGGGTTTATGTGCATGGGGGGTTGAAGTGCATGGGATTTTGATGCGGATGGGGGTTGATGCGGATGGGGGGTTGATGCACATGGCAGGATGTTGTACATGGGTGGATGTTGTGCATCAATAGGGGTTGATGTGCACGGGGGATGTTATGCATTCAGGGATGTTGGGCATGGGGGATGTTACACATTCAGGGTTGTTGCGCATGGAGGATGTTGGGCATGGGAGATGTTGTGCATGGGGGATGTTGTGCATCAATGGGGGTTGATGTGCATGGGTGGTTGTGGTGCATGAGGGGTTGTTGTGCATGGGAGATGTTTCACATGGGTGGTTGATGCTCATGGGGACGTAGGAGGGATGATGTGCAATTGGGGGGATGATGCACAATGGGGGGATGGCACATGGAGGGGTATTTTACTCCCACAACACAGGTATCTTTTGCTAGTTTCTAATAAATTTTGACTTGATTTACAAACAATGTCTTCATAAACAAGTAAAAAAATAGTCCTGTCCAGAATATGACCAGTTTTGGTGCTCCACCACCGCCACCTCAGCCTCTCCTAAGAGACCAATCCATTCATGTCTACTCTGAAGTAAGCCTATGACAATCAATAGGTCTAACTCTTATGTAACAGGGGCACTGGAAAGAAGCCTGAGACCTAGCCTTGCATCTCTACTCTAAAGTGAGCCCTATTATAATCCATAGTGCTCACTCCTGTGTAAGAGGGGCAGATTGCAGCCTGAGAGAGACTTGAGAGACTAACCCTACAAACCAGAGTAACTATGGGAGAATGTAAGAGACGTTTACATCGACAGTACCACCTAGTTACAGTACCGCCTAGTAAAAAATTCATGGGAAATTCATAAAAATATGGGAAATTCATATTGCAATCCAGAGTAAATTATTCTTACACTGGAGCAAGGACTCTCTGTAATTACTCTGGATTGTGCCCTAAGTGCAGGTTAATTTGTTTTATTTTTCTTTATATTTTGTATCTTCTTTATTATTTTGTATTATATTACTTTACTAGTGAAATGTGTCAGTGTTGTGGAAGTAAAATATCCTCTACGCCAGGGGTGTCCAACATGCGGCCCAGGACGAAGGTGGATGAGGCCCTCCTGCAAAGCTGGCCACTACCATTGGAAAAACCAGCTTTGTGGCAGCAACCATTTTCAAATATTGCGTATTTCTCTTGCGAAGAGGATCACTCTTGGAGCGGATCACTGCCCATCCTATGCATCATGCCTACTCAGAAGTGAGCCCCATTAAAATCAATGAGACTTACTCCAAGGTTTAGCTTGGAGAGGATCGCTGCCCATCCTATGCATCATGCCTACTCAGAAGTAAGCCCCATTAAAATCAATGAGACTCCAAGGTTTAAAAAACATAGGACAAAATATAGGACAGCCTACATTTTGTCCTACATTTTTAAAAAAAGTTGTTAGTGTTTATGTGCTGCCCAAACCAACTCGTCTTCTTCCAATGCGGTCCAGGGAAGCTAAAAGGTTGGACATTACATATAAAAGCCCCATTATATATAAAATATTACATATAAAATATTACATATAAAAAGCCCCATTACATATAAAAGCCACATGTGCATCAACCCTGCATGTGCATCAGTCTCCATGTGCATCAACCCGCCATGCTCATTAACCCCCATGTGCAACATCCCCTCATGCACTTCATCCCCATGCGCATTACCTCCATGCGCATCAACCCCATGTACAACTTACCCTCAAATCCAAATGCACATCAATCCCCCATGCGCATAAACACACATGCGCATAAAACCCATGAGCAAACCCCCCATGCATCATCAACCCATGATGCATCATCCCCATGAGCATCATCCCCCCATGCGCACAAAATGCCATGTGCATAAACCCATCTCCCCATGCGCAATTTACCCCATGTGCAACATTATCATATGCATCATCCTCATGTGCAACTTACCCCCATGTTCATAAACCCCCATGCGCAACAATCCCCTATGTGGAACAACCCCCATGTGCAATAACCCCCATGTGAAACAACCCCCCATGGGCATTATTCCCCCATGCGCAACAACCCCCACGTGCAACAACCCTCTATGCGCATCATCCCGATGACCATTATCCCCCCATGCACACAAACCCCCTTCCACATAAACCTCCATGCACAACGTTTCACCATGCGCAAATTACCCCCATGAACATCAACCCTGCATGCACATCAACTCCCAGGGTGTCCATATATCTGGATTTCCCCGGACATCTCCAAAATTCCCTACCCCATCCTGGGGATAGGGAAACTCATGGACCCATCTGTGATTCATCCGGGCCTCGGCAGCCTTGTTTTCCTCTTGCACACGCTGCTCTGCAAATTCCTGAGCATAAACTAGGGAAGCTGGATGTTCAGCCTCCAGCCACCAGGGGAGCTCCAGCATCCCTAGTTTAAATTCTAAGGGCTGCCCAGAGCAGCACCCACAGCCTTGCCAGCCAAAGTGACACAGAGGTGAGGGGGATAGCCGGTGAGCGCACAGAGGCACATGGAGGCTTACTGGCTCTCCCCCTCCAACAGCACATCCTCGCCAGCCAGGCTGCCGTGCGCTGCCTCTTCCAACCGGCACAGAGGTACGGACACCAAGGCTGGGCTGGCCAGAACAGCCAGCAGCCTCTGTGTGCTGGCCGGCAAGAGGAAGGGATGGCCAGCCAGCACAGTTGTCCCCCAAGCCATCTCCCTCCCTCAGCAGCTAGTCCTCTCCAACCAGGACCTCCTCTGCCACTTCAAGTCCTGAAGGTGAGTGTGAATGTGCTTGCATGTGTGTGTATGTACGTACATACGTACATATGTATGTATGTGTGTGTGCTTGCTTGTGTGTATATGTATGGATGAGTGCTTTGAGGGCATTTTACACGTCTGGGTCTGAATCACATATGATGAAATCACTTTTATTGCTTTAAACTGCTTTGAGAGCATCTAAAATATGTGTCAGGATCATGTATATTGAAGTCACTGGCGTGTGTTGTATTGCATTGCTTTAAACTGCTTTCAGGGCATCTTACATGTATGTGTCAGGATCATGCATGTTAAAATGTTTTCAGTTTTAAAAGTGTTGAAATTAAGTACAGAGCTTATTTTAATATGTCCTACATGTGTCCTACATTTTTTGGGGGGTCTCGTACAATTTGTTTAAGTGCGTAGTTATTTTGGCTTTGGGAGATAGGAAAACTGGCCTTGGGGTTCAGGAATTTTGCGTTTGCCATCTGGTCACCCTGATCAACTCCCCAGGTGCACTATGTGGTCCATGCACACCGTCCCCCCATGCGCACTGTCCCCCCATGCACACCGTCCCCCTAGTGCACCCTCCCTCCCAGTGCATTAGATACCAAATTAGCTGGATGTTGATCAGTCAGTCTTCAATGTTACATATAGGACAAAAATACATTGCATCCTTTTTCAGTCCTTTAAGGGTTAAATTTCTCGACATTGATCTTGGTGGGTGTTGATGTCACAGAAGGAACACCCTCCCCAAATTTCATGCTGCTAGATACAGGGGTTGGGGCAGAGCATCCATCAGTCACCAATTCTTCAATGCAAAGTATAGGGAAGAAAACACGTTCCCCCTTTTCACCTCCTTCCCATTGGAATTTCTGAAAACCGGTTCTTAGTGGGTCCCTCTATCATGGAAGGAACATCATCTCCAAATTTCACACTTCTAGGCCCAGTCTTGATTTTAGCCAGACGTTGATTTTAGCCAAACGTTGATGAATGAGTCAGTGAGTGAGTGAATAAGTCAGTGACTTTTCAGTTATAAATATATAGATTGTAATCATTTTTATATGAATATTTTTGGGTAGTGGAACAAATTATCTAAATTTCCATTATTTCTTATGGGAAAATTTGCTTTGATAGACAAGCATTTTGGATTACAAGCATGCTTCTGGAGTGTATTATGCTCGTAAACCAAGGTACCACTGTTTGTTGACAGTATTTACTCATTAAGATTTCTGTTTAATCCAGTGTAACTGGTAAATAATTATAGAACTGGAAAATTTCTTATAATCTTTAATATTAATTGTGATACAAAAAAGATCCTAATCATGTCTACTCAGAAGTAAGCCCCAATCTGTTCAGTGGGTCTTAGTCCCTGGAAAGTGTCTTGAGGATTGTAACATCAGACAATATGTTTCTGAGAGCTTCATATTAAATGGAAAAGATATAAGTGGCCTGTGATTTGGCTCTTTGACACTGTGACATATTCAGTGCATCTACACATTTAAAATAACCACAATTCTTTTCTTCCAAAGAAGAAAAGCCACAGAATCATAGAATCCTAGAGGTGGAAGGTACCCGGTTCGTCATCTAGTCCAACCCCCTGCCTGTAGCAGGAAATCACCTAGAGCATCTCTGGCAGGTGCTAATCAAGTCTCTGCTTGAAGATCCTCAGTGAGGGAGAATCCACCACCTCCCTTGGCAAACTGATCCACTGCTGAACCTTCCTCACCGTCAGGAATTTTTTTACTGATATCCAACCAGAATCTCCTTTCTTGCAGTTTGGTTTGAACCACAGGTGGGCCCAAGCTGGTTCGGGCCGGATCACTCGAACCGGTTATTCCCACCAGCCCGCCGCTACTGAACCAGTAGCTGCAGGGTGGCCGCAAAACCCAGCGTACCAGTTCAGTATGCTGGGAGGAGACGGAATGCGCGGCGCACGCACACTGCATCTCCTTCTGCACAGTGTCAAGGTTGGCGCTTGTGCTGTGGTCTCCTCCAGCGGGAGGAGTCCACAGCGCATGTGCCGACCTTGGCGCGTGCGCTGTGGTCTCCTCCCGCTGAAGGAGACGCACTACGCATGCGCCAACCTTCGGTGTGTGCGCAGTGCGTGTGTGCTGGGGGTTGGCGCATGCGCAGTGTGCCTGGTTAGTTTCCGCCCCTAGCCCCGTCCTTAGCCCCGCCCCCAACTTCTGGCAAACCGGTTGTTGGGTGAGGTGGGGCCCACCACTGGTTTGAACCCATTGGTTCTAGTTCTGCTTTCAGAGGCAGCCAAGAACAAATGAGCCCGTTCCTCCATACGACAGCCCTTCAGGTATCTGAAGAGGGCAATCATGTCTCCCCTCAGCCTCCTCCAGGCTGAACATCCCAAGTTCCCCCAACCTTTCCTCGTAGGGCTTCCCTTCCATCCCACTGATCATTCTTGTCTTGCTCCAATTTGGAGCATTCTTGACTTGCTCCAATTTGGCTGCATCTTTTTTAAAGTGAAGTGCCCAGAACTGAACACAATACTCAACATGAGGTCTAACCAATGCAGAATAAAGAGGAACTAGAACTTCTTGTGACTTGAAAATCTTTTCAAAGAAGAAAAATCTGACATTATGGAGTTATTTTTATTTGTGAGAAGTTTGCCCTCTGAAAATAAAAGGTTTCCATGACACGGTTGCTTGATGCTCTTTCCCGATATTTACTTCATGAGCCGATCACAGCATGGTGACTATTCTCCAAAAATTCTGTAACATTTACATCTCTAATTAGGGTACATCTCTAACTGAGTACAACACAGCAAAATCCTAAGAGATGCTGGAGCAAACAGACTCACATTCATCAAGAACGCATTTGCACTTCATCAAGAACGCATTTGGGGCTGCTGCTGAGAAACGTTTCCTCTTACCATTGGGTAACACAACAAATGCCAATTAATTCTCTGCTGCCTCTGGAGATGGCATGAGGGGAAGCAAACACAAGCAACAAAAAGCTACTCCACACTGGATCTGGCACATCTATGGGGCCTACATCCTCTCTGACCTCCCTACCCCAAGACTGCCCTGGGTCTCTTATTGGGTCCCAATACAATCTCTGGCTTGTGTGCACACAGTATCAAAACCAAGATCACCTGTGCTCTGGTTGACTCAATGACCAGCTGCTCTAAGGCATAGCCATTAATCATATCAAGAAATGTGGTCTGTAGAACTCCCTGCCACAGGATATGGTGATTGCATTTAGCCTTAATGTCTTTAAGAAGGGATTGGACAAATTCCTAGAGAAGGGAACCATCACGGGTTACAAGCCATGAGGGGTGTGTGTAAACAACCTCAAAATGCCAGATGCGGGGGGAGGGAATGGAACACCTGGATACAGTTGTCCTATGTGCTCCCTGAAGCATCTGGTGTGGTGCTGTGTGATACAGGAAGATAGACTTGATTGGCCTGATTCAGTGGAGGTTCTTTTTATGTTATTATGTATACATTGATTCTTCTTCGTCCCTCCCATCTGTCTCCCACTTCTCTCCCATCTTCCACCTTGATTTCCTTATTTTTGAGATATTTTGGAGTGTCTGAAGGACAACTGAGCTACAATGGTGTAGTATTTTTTTCTGGTGTTCAAGCGTTCTCTGACAGTGTTAATGTTATGCCAGTTATACATGAAGATATACCAGCATCACTCTAGAATAGGATTGGTATGTTAGTAAAAGAAGTGAGAGAAGGTTGAAGTGCTCCTTTAAAAGGCTGGAGGGGAGGTTATCTGAAACTAAGTTATTGACCCCAGAATGGACCAAAAAGACAACTTTGGTAGTCTAAGCTGAAGATTTTACTCAAGTTCAAATTAAAGTGATGAGTGCAGGTTAGTCTTTTAAGCACCCAGACTCCAGTTTAAATTACAGCGTATCATGAGTGGAACATATTTGGTGGAACTGATTGCTGCATTTTTTTTATTCAGATTCTGGGGTACATACATTGAAAAAGATGCAAAGTGTGTGTGTCTATCGATGCCATGTTGGAATGAATATCGATGCTGGTCCAAAGTTGTTTGTACGAATCTGGGACGGTGCCTGTGTGAGAAAGGTCCTGAAAACCTTTGGACTCTCTAACTGCTAAACAGTCAAAAAAAGATGAATGAGAGTGGATTGGATCATATGGACCACACACATGTGAACTGTAGGAAGTGGAAAGAGTTCAGTTGCAGTCCACTTTTGATTGCAATTCATTAAAATATTGCAACTGCCAATTCTTGTTTCCATTCTTGGTACTTCTAAGAATTTCCAGCTTGCTCTGGAATCCAAACAATTCAATTACACTGCTAATCCATACAATTCAAGGCATGTGAGAACCAGGGGCATCACTAGGGGGTGCAGGGGTGTGTTCCAGACCAAGGTGACATGCCTAGGGGGTGGTGACGTGCAATGGGGGGCAGTGGCACCCCTAAAAAGGAAGTTCGTGATGGTGTGCGCCCTACACCATCATGTCATATG
This sequence comes from Cryptoblepharus egeriae, assembly GCA_030015325.1. Classification (NCBI taxonomy): domain Eukaryota; kingdom Metazoa; phylum Chordata; class Lepidosauria; order Squamata; family Scincidae; genus Cryptoblepharus; species Cryptoblepharus egeriae. The sequence continues at coordinate 234,771,165 of JAREYC010000001.1, forward strand.
TCATTGGATTCATCTTGGACAGCAGGATCCAATGTAAAAATCCATTTTTAGCTAGCACCTTCCTACCCAATGTTATGGCCAAAAAACTTAAAAAGCCTCAATGCCCCAAAATTTGCATATTGCGGCTTTACTCATGAGTAAATCGGCTCAGCAGGGAATGGGAACTTTAAATTTTTTTTATTTGTAAATCTTGTTAATAGTCCAAACTTCTCTTCTCCCTCTACTCAAGCCTCATCTCCTGCCCTCTTCCTTCTGGGGGTTTTAATTCTTTCTTTTTGAGGTGGCGGGGGGGAGGGGTTTAAGACAGTTAACCATGTCCTCTTTTTCCAGGACATGTCCTCTTTTTTTAGCCTTGTCTCCTAGAAAAGCCTTCCTTGTCCTCTGTTTCCTTGTGAGCATGCAGCATGTAGTGTGCTTGTAATTCATTAATTATATGTAATAAATTATATTTAATAATTTAATTATATTTAATAATTTAATAATAATCAATAATAAACAGTACAATCCTAACTATGGGCACAGCCCAGAGCAAGTTCAGTCTGCTCTACCCTCTCCCTGACAGCTTGACAGATACTCCCCCCACAGCTTGCTAGCTGGTCCCCCCTGTGATCAGGAGGGTGTGGGTGGTGTGGTGCAGATGTTTCTGATTCTGAGTGATGTGAGGGCGGGTCAACTCATGAGTAACAAGTGGCTCCCCAGCATGATGGACAGGGCAAGACTGTCAGGTGTGGGAATGGGAACACGCTGTCTCTCCTGCCCCCCCCCCCAAGCATGCAAGGTGGCCCTGGAAAAGCCCAGACACCAGCAGAGACAAGACTGTACAAATAGATACATGTGTGTGTTGTCAATAAAAACAGCATCAAAAGATAAAATGAGCATCCTGTACTCTTTGGCAACATGGCAGCAGCAGTCCAGAGGGAACCCAAGAATTAAAGGAACAGCACCACAGACCCAGGATCCTCGCACACAAAGGTCGAGAGGAGAGAAAATACCCTATCTAGGCCCAGGCAAAAGTCCAGGCAAAAGCATCAGACCCAGGCAAAAGCCCCCCTTTCTGACTCAGACAGAGGGAGGGGCAAGGGTCCCCCAAGCAGCTGGCAGAGGAGGGGGCAGGGGTAGGCAAGGGGGCTTCCACAACTGCAGAACGTGTGCTGACAGAGAAGAGGCAGGAGACAGCCAGGACCCCAGGGCAAGCCCCCTGGAAGAGGAGGGGGAGCCCCATGCCATCCAGGGCAGCATCCAAGGGTTGCGTCCATCTGGGAGCACATCACAGAGCCTCAGGTGGGACTGGTCCAGTGGAGGGGCATAGCAGGGGGGAGTGGGTGGTGTCAGATCACTTGTGGGGCCTCTGCCCACCCAAAACCTTCCACCTCATGGCCCTACGGGGTGGCATCAGGCCCCAGGAATCCTGCTGTGGCCCACCCCAGTGACCCAGGATGGCCTCCCCTTCCCATGACAGAAACACCCTGGAAGAGGCAGACACAAGTGGGGTTTGGAACACATGTTTACTTGTTCATATGCTTGGGGTTCCTTCTGCTCATTCATAGGGTTAGGGGGCAAGGGGGTCCCCAGATACAGAACAGTCTCCAGTGAGGATGCAGTGGGACCCCAGAATCAACTGTTATGGAAATATGAGTGGTAATATCAGGAAGAACCCAGAAGAGGCTTATGCAAGCAAAAGGTATCTTTATTGGAGCTCCAGACTACAGTCGGACAGAGTTTCTGTCTCACAAAAAGACTGAGTGCCTAGCACACTTTGCACATACAATTTATATCCTTACAGTCACGTAGGCATTCTTTACAAAAAGAGATTATTCTGTTTATGACAAGAGAAATTCATACAGGAAAAGATTTTATCTCTAGAGGCTTCCTGGCTTAGGAAAGAAAAGAATGGGGTAGGACACATATCTTTAGAGCTTCCTGGTTTGTGAAAAGGAACAGAATGTGGTAGGATACATGACTACACAATTCACAATGGAGGACATTCACTGCTATCTAGCACTTACAGGTTTTACATTCACTTGATCTATTTGGGCTTCTGTTTACACAAGGAGAAAGAATTAAAATATTATTTTAATTTTATAATCTTTGGGCTCCAAATAAGTCTTTCTGTTATGCCAGGATGTTTTTATAATAGCACTTCCTGCCTAGCCCTGCAGGGTCAGGTAGGACAAAGGGGGATCCCTTTCTAGTTTCGTTTGAGATAAGCAGACTTTACAAGTCTTAAGTGGGCTATTTACTGCTGACTATATCATGCCTGGGAACTAAGGCAATGCATTGTGATGTTATAATCCCTTCTCCTGGGAACCTGTGAAAGTTGACTGAAAACTTCTGCCTGGGAATGTGTGTCTGCAAGCTGCCTGGGTTTACAGAATGATTTCAAAGGTATCAAAATAATTCTAATAAATTTTAATAAAAATCTGACAGCTGGTTTTTTTGTCTACTATACAACCACAGTCAGAGTGAGCACGTGGAAGAGAGGACAGAGTGCCTGGACCTTTAACGTTGCAGTGCAGAGGGACTGCAGGCAGTTTGCATTCAACACTGTGCATGCACCTGCCTCAATTCCCTCATCTCTGCAATGCTCACAGGTGATCCCAGTACTGCCATGTGGTCTCCTGCTGTGGACTCTCTAGTGGCAGGGGAGCAGCTACATGCAGCCCCCTCCCCAGGAACAGAGGATCATGTCTGGATGCTACTAGGGGCCTACACTGGGGATAGACAACAACTTACACCACTACCCAACACCCCAACATCTCCCCCCAGCAGGTAGGTACACCACCCCACTCACAGATCCTCATGGCAGCCTCCTTTGCACTTTTGGTGCTCTCACGAGGCTTCCCGTGGTACCTAGTGAGGACATCATTATTTATCGCATTGCCATGGCGAAGTCGTTAACATACTGACGGCGCTGATTGCATTGTCGTTATTAATGACGTTGCTGGAGTTGTTATTGTAACGATGCAGGGCTGTGGGCACTGGGCGGGCTGAGTGATCATATGGCTCCAACTTTTTTATTTGGGATAAATTGTGTAGAGGGGGGTTGTGCTTGTGCAACTCATGTGTAATAGGGATGGTGGGAATTGTGACAGGGCTCCAGCCCCAGTTTTTTCTTCCCAATGGAATAGCAGTCTGCAATAAGAGAGGGGGGGGGGAGAGCATGTGCAGATGGCTGCAGCCAGCAGTTGGACCTGGGCACCTTCCGCCTGACAGCCTTCTTACTGGTGGGACAGCAGCCCTCAAAGAGAGAACGGGAGGGTCACAGAGCATCAGAGGCAATGGTTGCACTCTATGCCTGTGCAGGACTCCAGCTGCATAGGGCCTACTCAGGAGTAGGTATGCAAATGAATGGCTGAGCCCAGATGGGGAATGGAATGCAGCTGCCCAGGATAGCACTGGCCAGCAGGGAGTGGGTGGAATGAGACGAATCCAAGTGAATGCGACGAGGCAGCTGCTGATTATCCCAGAGAGAGAGTTCCAGGAATGCGTCCATCAATGGAAACAGTGTGGGATTAAGTGTGTGGCTTCCGAAGGGGACTACTCTGAAAGTGATTAAATGCCAAATTGTTATGTGTTGTAGTTTTCTTTTTATAGCATTAGTCCTGATACTTATTGATCACACCTCGTATTTCTCATGTCCTACATTTTTCTTGGGTCTCCTACATTTGGGTGGGTGTCATATCCTCATTTCCTCTTTTTTGGTTATATGGTTAATCTGCCTATAGCTTACATAATTAATAAATTATGGCTGCAATCCTAAAGACACTTTCCTGGGAGTAAGTCCCATTGAACACAATGGGGCTTCCTTTTGAGTAGACATGGTTAGGACTGTGTTCTATACATATTAAATTATATGTAATAATTTTAAATGTAGTATTAATAGAGGCATAGATATTCAGTAATATTGCAATGAATTCAGTAATATTACAGAAAGCATATGTATACACTTGTTATTTTGTTATGTTCTACACTTTTCTACATGGGGAGGACGTTTCCTCTGTCCAATTATGACTTATGGTCATCCTGGTCTAGCCAAAAAAAAACCCCACAAAAAAAACTTGCTTGGTTTAAAAGTGATTTAATCCCAAATCATACTGAACAGGTTTAAATATAGAAATTTAAATTGAATTGTGTGTTGGGTAGAAGTGAAAATCTTACTGAATTTTTTTTGAGGGGAGGGTTTGAGGTTATTTACTTGATTAACTTTAATGTTTTTACAGTTATTTATTTGTTTTAATTTGTTTGATGATGTCACTTCCAGCCATGACATCACTTTTAGTTGATCCTGGACAGATTGTCCCTCTAAAAAGCGGGTCCCAAGATAAAAGGTTTGAGAATCCTTGCAATAGATTGTTAGAAAGGTGGTTTAGGAATAATCCCATTCTGTTGTATACTGTTGGATGTGTAATTTGGAGCAGAATGCAGTGCAACAAACCACTTTGAAATATCTTTATTCCATTAGAATGGGTAGCTAAAAAACCAGTGGATGTGGGGCAATGGCACATAGCCACACCCATCATCCAAATTGTTGCCCCGCCCACTGCATGGGGGTGATGCGCTGGCCTCCCACATTGGGTGATGTAAACCCTAGTGACATCCCTAGTCAGAACTATGCTGAAAGGCATCCCAATCCTATTAAAATTCTCCCATGATAAGTGGTCCAGTTCAGATTACAGTGGTACCTCTCATAACAAGGGCCTCACATAACAAGCATTTCACATAACAAGTATAAATTTCCCAGAAATCTTGTTTCACTTAAGTTCTGCTTCACTTAACAAGCAAGCATGTTATGGTCACATGTGGTATGCAGCCCTGATGCTTTGCGCAGAGGCTCATTAAAAGGGTTGCTGCCCAGCGCTGCTGTCTCTTGGGGGCAGTTGCCTGGGACTACTAGAGTCAGCTGCCCTTAACTGCCCCAAGTGCCCCCACCGGCCACCTTGAACTTCCAGCAGCAGCCCAGGTAAGCCTCCCAGGAAAGTGTCTTTGGTTGCAGCCTCCTAACCATGTCTACCCAGAAGTAAGCCCCATTGTGTTAAGTGGGGCTTACTCCCAGGAAAGTGTGTTTAGGATTACAGCCTAAGCAGACTTCATAGGCTCATGCACATTTAATGCATGTTTTGAATTTAATTCCAGTGTTTTGTCATCATTTTTACATCAGTTAATATTTATACAGTGGCACCTCACTTAATTTAAAGAGCTTAATTTGTTCCGGAGGCATGCTCTTTAAGAGAAACGCTCTTTAAGTGAAGCAGATTTTCCCATAGGAAATAATGGAAACTCAGATGATTGGTTCCACAACCCAAAAAATATTCATATAAAAATATTAACTGTTTATAAAAATGATTAAAAAACACTGCAATATAACACTGTACAAAGCACAGTAATATACAGTAACACACAACACTGCAATACAGTACTGAACTGTACTGTACCTTTGAAAACCTTCATGGCTGGTGTGAGGGTTACAGAGAGGGGATGTCTTTGGCTGCAATCCTAAAGACACTTTCCTGGGAGTAAGACCCATTGGACACAATGGGGCTTACATCTGAGTAGACATGGTTAGGATTGTGCTCTTTCACAATCACTAATGGAGTCACTGCTATCCACTGGCTCAATGAAATCTATTGTCTTTTTGTGCAACTTTAACATTCCCAAGCTGCTGACGGGGAGCAGCACTAGAACACTGATAAGGCACCTTCCACGCTGCCACACTCAGATCCCACATACAGACCTGACTCAGGCTGCTCCCCCCGGACGTCCCATGAGTTCCCTGGAAATGGAAGCCTATTCCAAACTTCCTCAGAAGTGCTCTTTATTCAAGACAGTGCTCTTTAAGCAAGTCAAAAGTTCTGAGAAAATTTTGCTCTTTATACAAAACGCTCTTTATTCAAGATGCTCTTTATGCAAGGTACTACTGTATATGAATATTTTGAGGGTTGTGGAACCAATTGTCCGAGTTTCTATTATTTCCTATGGGAAAATCTGCATCACTTAAAGAGCATTTCACTTAAAGCAGTAGTTCTCAATCTTCCTAACGCTGTGACCCCTTTATAAGTTCCTCATGTTGTGGGGACCCCCAACCATAAAATTATTTTCATTGCTCCTTTATAACTGTATTTTTGTTACTGTTATGAATCGTAATGTAAATATCCAATATGCAGGATGTATTTTCATTGTTACAAATGAAATGTGTGTTCTATGCACACATTGAACACAATAGGATTTATTTCAGAGTAGGCATGCATAGGATTGGGCCCTGAGGCTGTCAGTCAGCCCCAGTGCGCATGCAGCTACCGTTGGAGGTCTGGCAAGCCTGACCTGGCCCCCTGCACCAGGGGTCTTTAGGCGACACCCAGGAAAACTCTAGGCAACCACCAAAGGGGTCCCGACCCCCACTTTGAGAAACACTGACTTAAAGCGCATGCCTCAGGAATGAATTAAGCTCTTTATGTGAGGCACCACTGTATACTATATCCCATAGGGGAATTTTCAGACTTGAGATCTCCTTAAGGCAGTGATCAAATAGTGTGCCATGCCACACGTGTCAAGAATAGTCCTCCGTTGTGCTGTGAGAATTTGTGCTGCTGTCATTAATTAATAGGAAAATTGGGAGATTTGAATAGCTTGGTGTGCCTTGTCGATGGTAAAAACAACTGATGTTGTGCCTTGACATTTCCAAAGCCTTGTTAGCATGCCATGAGATGAAAAAGGTTTAAAATCACTGTCTTAAGCTAAGGGACATTTGTGCCCTCAGTCATGCAAATACTCAGACTTACACTGGGTAAACTGGTATCATGTCTCAGTGGATCAATGTTAGCAGACCCCGCCTGGGAAGGAGGACATAATGCAGCATGTTCCAGTGCAGCTGATCGCACCCCTCCTGGTGTTTCCATCCCCCACTTCTTCCCACCCTTCCCTGTTGCTGTGAGAATGGCAGAGGCATTCCGTACACAGGATCTGTCCTATACTGAACAATTGCTACATTGCTGTAATGTCCATTATGCCACATTTGTGACAGTCTGCGCTGGCTAAGCCCTTGCTCTGCCAGTGCAGAGGCATAATAAGATGTGCTACAAGTCTTTTCAAAAGGAACAATGATGAACTCCTACCTGATGAGTTCAGGGCAACTCAAGCTTGATGTACGAGGGACAAAACCAGGTCTCACTCAAGACCAGTCCCATCCAGATTAGTGCCATTGTTTCTGTTCAGATGTTTCAGTTAATTATGGTTAATTTGGGTAGGTATAATATGCCCAGGGTTGTTTGTCAAGCATGACCACCCCAAGCCAAGTGGCACCATTATTGATGTTGATGCTATAGGAGACAACATGACAGAACATTGAGGATGGACCAGGGAAGGAAAAGACACTCTAATGCAGTGGTTCTCAACCTTCCTAAAGCCGTACCCTTTAATACAGTTCCTCAAGCTGTGGGGACCCACAACCATAAAATTATTTTTGTTGCTACTTCATAACTGTAATTTTGCTACTGTAATGAATAGTCATGTAAATATCTGATATGCAGGATGTATTTTCATGGTTATAAATTGAACATAATTAAAGCATAGTGATTAATCACAAAAACAATATTTAATTATATATTGTGGAATATTTATTTCTAATTACAAATAAAAAAGATGCAAATTTTAAGCACCTTGAAAGGTTGCAATTTTAAGCACACGTTGAACACAATGGGACTTACTTCTGAGTAGGCATGCATAGGACTGGGCTCCAAGGCTGCAATCTTATCCACATTTTCATGGGAGTAAAAGCCCCACTGACTATAATGGGATTTATTTCAGAGTAGGCATGTATAGGATTGGCCTCTCAGGCTGCAGCCCAGCCCCTACCTACATTTTACCTGGCAGTAAACTCCACTGAACCCAATGGGAATTACTTCCGAATAGGCATGCATAGGATTGTGCTCTCAGGCTGAAACCCAGCCACTCACGTTTTACCTGGGTGTAAACCCCACCAAACACAATGGGAATTACTTCTGAGTAGGCATGCATAGGATTGGGCTCTCATGCTGCAGCCTGGCCCCTACCCACGTTTTACCTGGGAGTAAACCCCACTGAACCCAATGGGAATTACTTCTGAGTAAGCATGCATAGGAAAGCTCCATTGTTGGCAGCGGACAGGCAGCAGGCAAGTCTGCTGAGGCTGCAATGGGAGCAGACAGTGGTTCCTTCACTTGGCAGGCAGGCAGGCAGGCAGGTGAGGAGGGGGATCATGAAAAGGTTTCAAAATTTTAAAAAAAACCTTGGAAGCAGGAGCCATAGGAAGGGAGTAAAGGGGATAATTTGTGTTTGGGCCCACAGTGAAAAGGGACCAAGTCACCATAGGAGAAATTTTCACAAAATTTCCTTGGCTCTTCCACTTTCCTTGTTACTGCTCATAATAAAGTACTTATGGAGCTTAGCCCTGCTCATTATGAAGATACCAGTTTATGCCAAATGGTAAGTTCAAATCACATTCCTAACTTAAAATTTCTCCAGCTAAGAAGTATCTTTTCTCAAGCTTGTACCAAAAACATGTTTAGGGATGTTATGGATTATATAACATTTTAAAAAGCTTTGTGGAATATGGCCAGGGTGTCCAGACAACTGGAAATGCTACAGAAAAGGCAGGCCCAGGGGGAAAAGGGAAAAAAGACCCGCCTCTCCGGGATTCCAGGCACTCCTCCTGGCCCGCTCATGCATACTGGCCTCAAATGTGTGTGTGTATGAGTGTGTGCTTGTGCTTGTGTATGAGTGTGTGCTTGTAGGTGTGTATGAGTGTGTGCTTTGTGTGTGTTTGTGTTTGTCTGGGACTGAACTACATTACTTGGAGTCACTGGCTTGGGTTATGCTACTACAAACTGTCTCTTAATGCTTGTGTTATGCTACTATAAACTGTCACCCTACAATCCAGAGTTACTATGGAAGCACGTAAGAGACATTTCGTGTACCGTAGTTACGGCACCACCTAGTGAAAACCAATGGGAAATTCATATTGCAATCCAGAGTAAATTCTTCTTACACTGGAGCAAGGACTCCCTATAGTTACTCTGGATTGTGCCCTTAATGGCTTGTGTCATGCTACTACACACTGTCTCTTAATAGCTTGTGTGATGCTATTACAAACTGACTTAAATGTCAGTTTCTTAAATGTGTTATGCTTATGTTATGCTAATCATGCATTTTACAAGGTTGTACTGTGGGTGGAGCAAGTGGTTAAGACACTGTGGCTGTTAACCAGTAGGCCAGGGTTTGAGACCCGGGTCCCCACAAGACAGGGTGAGCTCCTGTCCTTAGCCCAGCTCTGCGACACAGCTGGAACCAAGCATATCGGCTCTGCCATGCCACTGGACTATTTCAGTGGCGTGGAGAGGGGGGATTTACTGCTTGGGTAACAGCCTATCCTCCATATCAATCTACCCAGGCCTTCATGCTTCACATGCAGCATCGATTACAATACTATAGTCTTTCAAGACTGAAGGGTGCCAAGAATTTTAAAAGTGTTGAAATTAAGTACAGGAAAGCATTTTTGCTTTATTTTAACACGTCTTACATGTGTCCTACTTTTTGGGTTGTCCTACAATTTTTTAAGCGGGTAGGAATTTTTACTTGGGGGTAGGAATTTTGGCCTGGGGGTAGGAATTCTGGACCTGGGGTTCATCAGTTTTGGGTTTGGCATCTGGTCACCCTGCATATGGCATTTTTTAGATTGTCAGATGTTTTAGGACAAGGAGCTGTTATTTTTGTCTGTAAACTGCTTTGTGAACTTTATGTTAAAAGCAGTATATAAATACTGTTTATAATAATAATTATGGTATAAGGTACAGCTATCTCAATATCACCTATGTCACAATAATTCTGATGATCCTCAATTGCTTTGTGAGCTGATTGGGCACAGCAACCAGTCAAACAGAAAGTAGCCTAAGGTGAATGGGAAGCACCATGAAATGAATGGGAAGCACCCTAAAATGTTTGTCATCAAAGGGAATACAACTGAAACAAGATCAACAGCTGGAAGAAACAACTGAGGCAGAAGGAACTCAAAAGGACTCAGGTGCTGCGTTTTCCAAACAGGGGCAGAGTTGGGAGGCGAACATGATTCCTCTGATGGTGCCATATCCTAAGCCAGATCCACAGTTAACTAGCCCAGAGTTATCCCAGCACTATAGGCTGTCACCAGGGTTCGCGTCACCTGCTGCAAGTGCTTATATCCCCGTATACTGTTATATATATACTAGCACAAAGCATACCCGTGTTGTGGGAGTAAAATTCCCCCATACGCTATCCCCTCACTGCGCATCAATCCCCCAGGCACATCAACCCCCCATGCAATATCCTCCCATGTTCATCCACCCCCTGCGCATCATCCCCCCTTTGTACATCAGACCCCCATGCACAACATCCCCCATGCACAACATCCCCCATGCGCAACATCAGCCATGTTCATCTCCCCATGAGCAACATCTCCCCATGTGCAACATCCCGCCATGCTCAACATCCCGCCATGCTTAACATCCCCCCATGCTCAACATTCCCCCATGCGCAACATCCCCCCATGCGCACCAACCCCTCATGTGCAACATCCCCCTTTGTGCATCAACCCCCCATCCGCAGCATCCTCCCCAGTGCAACCCCTCCCTCCGAACAACATCCCCCAGTGCAATAAGTACCAAATCGGGTGGAGGTTGATCAGTCTTCCATGTTAAGTATAGGACAGAAACATGTTGCACCCCTTTTCAGCCCCTTAAGGCTTACATGGGTTCTTGGTGGGTGTTCATGTGACAGAAGGAACACCCTTCCCAAATTTCACGCTTCTAGGTTCAGCAGTTTTGGCTGGGCGTTGATGAGTGAGTGAGGGAGTGAGTGAGTGACTTAGTGACTTTTCATTTTTATATATATGGATGGAAAATCTGCTTTGTATAAAGAGCATTTGAATGACAAGCCTGATTCCGGAACAAATTATGCTTGTAATTCAAGGCACAACTGTAATTTCCGTTCTGTTCAATGAAACTGACTCCCGGGAAAGTATGGATTGTGCTGCCTGCATGCTGCATTCCAAGATAGTCACATCCACTACCTGGTTCCAAGATGTCTGTGCCCAGCGTTTTTGAACCCCAGAAATGAAGTCACAAGCCTCCAAGGGTGCCCCAACCTCCACTTTGAGAACCACTACAGTAGCCGTGCCTCCAGAAAAGGAGATGTGAAAATCCACTTATTTTATCTTGCCAGGAACAAGGCAGGTTCTGAGAAAAAAACTTAAAAGGTTTATTAAATGAAGCAAAGGGAAATATCCTAACCAATTTTTCAACTCTGGGGTAAGAGTAATGCAACTCCAAGCTAAGGAAATAAACATTGCCTTACTTTGTGCAAGATGCAGCTCATACCCCACTGGCATAGCTATGTGCCCTAATGAAAGTAAAAGGGGTAACAGCCAACTGAACCAGAGAAAGCACAGATGATGGTGCTGAGCCTATGCAATCTCATGTAACCATTGAAACCTAAAGCTAAATTGCAACCATTAAAACCCAAAGCTAAGTGGTTTAGAATAGTGTGGATCAAAAGAGGTCTTTAAAATGGCGAAAGGGTTTAGATCAGCAATTCCCAAACTGGTGGATCATGACCTGCCATGGGAACTGGGTAAGACCATTCCCTGATATGGGGAGTGGCCAAGTAATGATGGCAGCAACAACACCACAGCAATTGCACTGCCACTGTGAGCAAAATATTGATTTAACAAGACCCCTCAGGAAGCTCCAGAAATTCCGAGGGTGTGAGGGGGAGAATCCAATCAGTCTCCCCACCGCCTGAAATAGCTTCTGTCTCCAGTCATGACCCACATATGGTTTGTTATTGCAAATCCAGGAGTGGGTTTCAATCAAAGATAGGAACTGTTTTGAGCAGTAGGGAGGTCTACAGAGAAGACCATGTTGGGGTACACGCTCTGGGAAAGCCCATTTCTTCACGGGTACCTTACTAAATCCCTTGATCTCAGCAGAAGCACAGTTCCTGTGGTGCTGTACTGTACCCCTTTCTCCCCACAAATATATTATAGGTCTAGCTTTTTATAAATGGCTTTTTAATACACTGATTTTACTCAATGTGAATGGTCACAGCAAATGAGAAGGCCTGGGACCCAGCGGCCACTATCAGCCTGCCTTAGCTCTTGGGCGCTGGCTGGGTGCTCAGTTGCGACTTAGCTTGGCTTGCCTCCCAGCTGGGCTCCAAGTGCTGGGAAAGAGGAGGAGAAGGAAAGTGGGCCAGATCAAAAGGCTAGGTGGGCGAGATTTGGCTCACGGACCTTGAGTTTGACATGTCCAATATAAAGTAAGGAGATTGCAAATACCCATCATGGCTTGTAACCTGTAAAGAGTGTTTCCTCCAGAAATTTGCCCAATCCCCTCTTAATGGCTGCCTTGGGTTTCCTTTTTGAAAGAAGAAAGGCAGGATATAAGTCAAATAAATAAATGATAATAAAGGCCATCATCACATCTTTTGGCAAGGAGTTCCACAGACGAATTACATGCTGGGTAAAGAAATTTTTTTTTATCCTAACTCTCCCAACACTTAAAAGTCTGCTTCAGCTTCCATTGTCCGTTTCCCTTGTTTTACATTAACATTTGAGGTGCTTTGAACCCTGCCAGTTGGGGAGAACAGCAACAAGGAAGGAATGTTTAAATAAGCAAACTAAAAAAATACGTTTTTCCATAGATCGACTGACCAGAATGTCAATCAGAAAGAGAAGATAAAATGGCACCCAAAAAAAATAAAATGGCACCCAAAAAAGTGGGTAAGTCTCTTATGAATACCACTATTTTTATTTTCTGAAACTAAACAACTCAAGTCACTACTCAGTCCACAGTTAACTCCCCACTGGGCAACGCAGTGGTGCCAGTGTGGAATGTGCTGCATCCTGTGGGGCCTGAGGCCTCCTCAGGAAAAGGGAGCTTTTTCTGCCTTATGACTGGTGCCGGCAGCCCATGTGTCTACTTGGATCTGTGCCAGCTTAATTCCTAGTGCAGTATTAAGGAGAACCATGTTGGGTTCTGATTCCCAGAGATGAGTCAACAGCAGCTAAGTCTGTCACCGCCACCTTACGCCTAGCCTGCCCCCAGTTGCCTCTCCTTGCACAGTTCTACCCCACAGGTGGGCTAAGGCCGGTTCGCACCAGATCTGTAGATCCGGTTGTTAATTAGGGGCTGACATTAGCGAACCGGTTGTTAATTGGGGGCCATCATCTTTGAATTGCATGCAAGTGTGTTTGAATTTCTCTTAAAGGGCCACTGGGTCTGTTTTCCCAGAGCTGAAGCTCCACTCCCTCCCCTTCTGAGCAGGGCTCTCCCCCCTCCCCTTTTAAGCCTCCCCCCTTCCCTCTCCCCTCTCCCTAGGTTATCTTTTAATTTTAAAATACAAACAGTCTGTTCCCATTAACCTCATTCAGACAAAGCATTGCAGTCATTCCAGAGCATATCAAACACTTACAGCTAAGATGGGAGGGGTCTGCAGCACTATATATGTCTCTTTATCTGTAATATTTTCAAGTTAGAGTGAAGAAATTCTTCATGCCCCAAACCTTTATCTGGAGCTATTCAGGAATCCTGTCTTTGCTAAACATCTTATTTTGATTATAAACCTTATTTCCAGCAAGTTTTCAGTTGTTCTCTAGCACTATTTTCAGAAGTTATTTCCTTGTGCAGTTTGCAAAGCATGATGGGTTTCTCATATGCAAATGAGGCATGGAGAGCTTTACAAAGGGCTCCTTAGATGGGGACAGAGATGCTCCTTCAGCAGCTGGAGGCAGTTCAAGAGTTAAAGAGGCTGGTCGGGCACTTTTAAGTTTGCTCTAGCCCCAACAGCCAGGGGAAGGAAACGTGGCTGCTGCAAACCTATTCACACTTTCCTGGGGGTAAGCATATTGGCTATAATAGGGCTTATTTCTGAGTAGACCTGCACAGTTCTGAGCTCAGGATGCTGCAAACCCTGTCCACACCTTCCTTGAGTAAGCCCCATTGGCTATAATAGGGCTTATTTCTGAGTAGACCTGCACAGTTCTGGGCTCAGGATGCTGCAAACCCTGTCCACACCTTCCCTGGAGTAAGCCCCAATCGGCTATAATAGGGCTTATTTCTGAGTAGACCTGCACAGGTCTGGTCTCTGGGCTGCTGATATCCCATCCACACTTTCCTTGGAGTAAGCCCCATTGGCTATAATAGGGCTTATTTCTGAGTAGACCTGCACAGGTCTGGTCTCTGGGCTGCTGATATCCCATCCACACTTTCCTTGGAGTAAGCCCCATTGGCTATAATAGGGCTTCTTCTGAGTAGACCTGCACAGGTCTGGGCTCTGGGCTGATGAAATCCTATCCACACTTTCCTTGGAGTAAGCCTCATTGGCTATAATAGGGCTTCTTCTGTGTAGACCTGCACAGGTCTGAGCTCTGGGCTGATGAAATCCTATCCACACTTTCCTTGGAGTAAGCCCCATTGGCTATAATAGGGCTTCTTCTGAGTAGACCTGCACAGGTCTGGGCTCTGAAGATACTGAAACCCATGATAGTCAATGGGACTTACTCCCAGGAAAGAGGCTGGAACTGCAGCCTGAGAGCCCAACCTGACTACTCAGAAGTAAGTCCCATGATAGTCAATGGGGCTTACTTCCAGGGTGGAGTGGAAAGGACAGCAGCCTCAGAGCACATCCTATGCAGGTCAACTCAGAAGTAAGCCTCATGCCAGTCAATGGGGCTTACTTCCAGGGCAGAGTGGAAAGGACAGCAGCCTCAGAGCACATCCTATGTAGGTCTCCTCAGAGGTAAGCCACATGCTTAAATTTTTTTGAATTTTTTAATTTAAAAAAATTTTCCCTGGCCCTGCCCCCTGACCTCAGCCCCGCCCCCTAACCTGGCCCCGCCCACTTCCAGAGAACCCGTTGTTACAGTAGGCTGGGCCCATCACTGTTCTGCCCCTCTCAGTTTTCCTGCCGCCCTCTCTGTCTATAAATGCCTCCTTACTGCTCTGCGGCAAACTTATTCTACTGGATTGCAGACGTTTGGGGACGTTTCACCAGGCCTTGTCCAAAAAGATGAAAGTTTTGTGTCATTTTAACTGGGTCTGAGAAAGGGACTGCTAGAATGTGACTTTTGGTTTCTCAGTCTTATAGTCTGCTCAAGATCTCCAGCCTTGGCTGGATGCCATAGTGTGAATCCTAAGAGTGAGATCCTTCTATTCTCAGACTCTTTCTCATCACCAGCATGTGATGGCTGTTGTGAAGGAGAGCAATGGGGAGGCATCCTGAGTGGCTCCATGATATAGAAAATGTCACCCCAGAAAGGTCTGCATTATTCATATCCAAGAGAGGCTTGGCAGAGAGGAAGGAAACTCAGGAACGGAAATTGTAAGGAGGGGGTAAGCAGAGGGAGGGGGAGGCAGTGGTTAGAACAGTGGTCAGGGAACAGGGGTGAATTACCCCAAATGGGGTGAAATGAAATTCCTGGGGGTAATGGAACAATATAGGGGAAGCAAGAGACACTAGGGTAGGGATAGATGCACGGTTTGGTGGTGGTAATGTTGGCATATCAAGGAGCATATCTAAATATACTTTGGGGTAAAAGGTAAAAAAGTTTCCTGACCCCTGGGTTAGAATGAATGGCAACAGAGAGGCTAAGCGAGGCAAAGCTTGTCCTGTGATTCATGGAGCCACTCAGAAGAGCAAGAGGCGCAGGATCTGAGCCTGCCCTCCACCGCAGGCCCACCAGATACAGCTTGAAGAAAATCCACAGGGTAATCTCAATGTGTAAGACGCTCACAAGAGCTTTTTCATCTCTTCACTTCAGAATGGTGGCTCCTGGTGGGGAAGATTCAGACCCATGGGAACAGGAGGTTGCCCACTGCAGATCTGGAGATGTTTCCAGGCAGTCAGAGAAGGGCATTCACTGGAAAGATTTTCTGATCTGAGTTGTCTTTCCCTTTGTCTTTCATCAGATCCACCACAGCCTAATTTTTGCCAACAGTTCTGGAAAAGTCCTATTACCATGGCGGTGGTTGCAACACTCACCCTGCTCCTGGTGGCTGGAGCAGTTGCAATGGTTTGTTTGTGTAAGTCCAATAATTCTAGGCTTAAAGAAATGCCTTTAAGATAATTGTGGCTGCCCCCACCCCACCTTTGCTGTCAGAGCCATTTTAATGATCTGGCAGCTGTGCCACATTGGTCTCACAACCCAGAATGCCTCCAAAGGCAAGTGGAAGGAGCAGTTCATTTAGCGCACTGAGAAACTCTGCAATATGCTGTGCCTCCCTCTAGATATGCTTCTTGGCAAGGAAACAGATGCTCTCCTATATCCCAAGGCGGTCTCAACATGCCAGGCTATCCTATCTACAGGATAGAGTGGGTGCTATGCTGGTGCTTCTATGTTGATGTACAAAGGGGACAATGGATTTCACTTTTGCTGGATGATGCATTACCGTTCCACTTAGGGGATGGAATGAAGAGGCAGCCTCTGTTGCCATCCCCACCCTCGTACTAGACCTGAACTGCCTCCTCCCCTGCTCCCTCCCCTCCCCAGCTCATTCATCCTCCCCCCCACATTCCACCACTCTTCCCCACCCCAGAATCCCTCTCTGCTACATGGCAGGAAACAGTAGCACCAAGTGGTCCTCCAGTAACACCAAGTGGTCCTCCAGTAGCACCAAGTGGTCCTCCAAGTGGTCCTCCACAGTGGCCCAGTAACTGCCTGTGTCGACCATCCTACTTGTACCTCCATCGTTCTGGCCACTGCCTCATCCCTTCCAGCATGTTTGAAATGGCCCTATCCAAGGCATCACACAGGAGATTGCTGGTAGCCCTGAATAGGACTGGGCTATTAGGTATCCTAAAACTATCATTGAAACGGCTCTCTAAAACTCTTACTCAAAAAGTATTTGGAATATTTTCTTCAAAATTACAAAAGACAATATTTTCTGTTGTATTCACCAGTACTCAGTACCAGCACCTTTTTCATCTGCCCTGGAGCTGCTAATTAATAAGTTGTCATATGGGGAAAACCTGTGGCGACTAAGAGAACCTTTTCCCAGAAAAAAGCACCGCCCTTTGTTCACTTAAAAGAGAACTTGGTACAATCTTTGAATTGGGAAAGTAGTTATCAAGCAAACAGTGTGGTTGATTCTGCCAGGAGCAACTCCGTCCCGTATACACACTTATCTAGGTGCAAGTGGGTATAGATTGGGTAGTTAGAGAAGGTACACATTACAAAGGCATTATCTTCTTTACCCATGACATTGAAATAAGATTTGAGAATGATAAAAAGGCCAGTTCCATCTCAGAAAAAAGACGCAATTTGTTTCTACCTCTTTATTAGTATTTGAAGAAGAAAAGAAACATGAAGATGATAGGAAAGGAATGGTGTTGTTACGGGACTTCGTCACAGGGAATAATGAAAGCCTGAAAAATAAAACAGGTAAGCAGTGAGTTTTATAGTGGGAATGTCTGGAACTGTCACCATGTCATCTCCTGCAACAGAACTTGCTTCTACTCGTCTAGTAGCCCAGCTCCAAGTAAAGCAATTGGAGAGGCAAAGGGGAGTAGAAGGGCAATAGGATACAGACCCATATGAGTGTAACTGATCTCATCACTCCTTGCCCCTATTCTACAGCCCTCCCTGCCCCTTTCTGACTCCAGAAACCTTGATCCGTCCATTCTGTGTTGCCTATTTCTGGCCAACACAGGAGTGAGAACTGGTCAGGAGGTGTTGCAGGGAACAACTGGTCCTTCCAATTACAGGTATTCAGCTGTCCTTTCCCCAAGTGGCTCTGTCTACTCACCTGCCTCTCTCCTTGGTGACAAGGGCTTTGTGGGGCAAACAAAGAGTGTGAAGAAGATGGAAGGAAAACACTCTGGAAGGAACAATCTTGGTTTCAGGAGTCCCCTGACGGAGCCACAACAGCTAAGATGCTGGATCCGGAAGATAAATATGGTGTGGTGGCTGCTAGTGAGGACAGTTGAATATGAGGGTCAGTTCATGTGGTAGATTGGCTTATGCTGTCCCAGTGTTGGCAAAGAGCTTATTTATGTGTGGAGACTGTTATTTTTCATCTGCCTGAGTTGAATTTATGTTTTCCTTTCAGATAAAGAAACCATACAGGCAGCCTACAATTTCATGAAAGAGCTCACAGTAATCCGAGATAGAAACGAGCTTTTGCAAAATATAACTCGTAAGTTTTTCAGTGTTTGACTTGGAGGTATATGAGGGGAGGGAAACTCTGCACTGAAATTGCTCCTGCTACAACTCCATCCCCATACTGTTCTTACTGCTGAATCCTAAGCTTTTCTGATACCCAGAGATCACTACCACTATATCACTAATATATATCACTAGTGGACCAGAATCACTACTGCTATATCTGACTCCTGTGGGGCTAAGGAGGCTGCCAGAAATCTCCTCAGGGTAAGGGAACATTAGATCTCTTACCCATGTAGAACCCCAGCAGCACCGGTAAGTCTCCATAAGCTATTCAGTAGGCACAGAACTGAGGAGACCAGTGTTTGTCTATGTGGTTCAGGATGTGTATAAGATTTGGCAGCAGCTTTTGCTGCCATCCCCACTCCCATCCTGGGCCTGATCAACTTTCCAGTCCTTCCTCCCACAGCCCAGTTCCACACACTCTCCGTTATTCGTCTGCCCTGCCCCTCCATGAAGATTTTCTGCTACCTGGCAGGTATACGAGTCCTGCCAGGATTGGGGCTGTAAAAACACATCAGTAAAATGTGTGAACGTATCCTTGATTGACAGTCTCTGGACCATCAGTGAAACTGATGGGCAGTAGATACACAACATACAAAAGACATTTTTTTCAGTAATAATGGCCACCCAGCTCAGGTGAATTTAAATGGACATTTATAATGGTACGTCAGCCTAATACCTGGATCCCTTTCCATCTGGCTTCAGGCCTGTCTTTGGGACATAAGCTCTAGTTATTTCAGTGGATTACTTGCATCAGTGACCAGGTTGCCCCCCACAGCCACCAGGAGGCAATTCAGACTTGGATTTCTCATTTGGGGAGGGCACCCCCTAGTCCCAGTCTTTCACCTGGATGGAACCTGAGAGCCCTCCACAAAAAATTGAAACACATGCAAGCAACAATTGAAGCAGCGAGCGAGCAAGTGAGCGAGCGAGCGAGCGAGCGAGAGAGAGAGAGAGAGAGAGAGAGAGAGAGAGAGAGAGAGAGAGAGAGCAGTAGTAGGAACTACTAATAAAAGCAACCAGGGGAAAGTCAAAGGTAGACCCCTAGTCTAAACCAACGACATTACGCAAAGCAATATACCAAACTAGCAGCATAGACCATGTCCAATCCAAAGCAGTGGGTTGAGTGCCCTACCTCCTTCCTCCTCTCACTCAACACAACTCCACACACATGCTAACCCACTCTTTCGCTCTCACACACACAGCATAGCCCAACCCCCACAACACAACCCCACACTCACACACAACACAACTACACACACAACGTACCTCAACCGCCACACACAACCCAACCTCCACACTTTACAAACACACACAAAACCAAACTTTACACATACAAATGCAACCTAACCCATACTCTTTCCCACAAACACAACCTAATCCCAACCCCTACACACAATTTTAAAAGTTTTTTACTTTTAATAGTTTAAATTTAACAGTTTTTTAATGTGTCAAGTTTTTAAAAATTGGACTAGATGGGCCTTTGGCCTGATCCAGTGGAGGCTCTTCTTATGTTCTTACTACCTTAAAAGTCGCACTCCATGTGGCACTTTTAAGCCAGCTCCTGCGTAGGGCATTTTGGGCCTTTGGTCCAAAACTAAAGGGACGTCTGGTCCAGCTTAGAAAACAGTAATTTTGAAGAAAAAACTCTGAACTCCTCAATTTATTTCATGGAACTTGAAAACCTCACTGTAGCTTCTGTCAGTTATTTTCAGACTTGAATTTTTAACGGTTCCCTCCTCATCCGGACACAAATCCCAGTGCTGGATGTTATAATATGTCTTTTTAGAGTAACTTTGAATTCAATATAAATTAAAAAATTTCACAATAATTTTTTTAACTGTTAAAAGCTGTGTGGGGTTTGGTCTATGTTGTGTGTGTGAGAGAGAGAGAAAGAGAAAAAGTAGGTTAGCATGTGTGTGTGTATGTGTGTGTGTGTGTGGAGTTGAATTGTGTGAGTGTATGAAGTGAGGGATTGTTTGTGTGTGTTGTGTGTGTGTGGAGAGTGGGGTTGGGTTGTGGGGGGTGTTGGGCTACATTGTGTGTGCGAGAAAGAGTGGGTTAGCGTGTGTGAGTGGAGAGTGGGGTTGGGTTGTATGTGGGGGTTGGTTTACATTGTGGTGTGAAATAGTGGGCTAGCATGTGTGTGTGGAGTTGAGTTGTGTGTGGGGTTTGGACTATGTTGTGTATTATGAAAGAGTGGTTTATAGGATGTGCTGTGTGTGTGGAGTGTGGGGGTTGTGCTATATTGTGCATGTGTGTGTGTGTAGAATTATGTTGTGTATGAGTGGAATGTGAGGTTGTGAGTGTGGAATTTTGTTGTGTGTGTGAAAAGTGGGGCTTGATTGTGTGTAAGGGTTTGGCTTCACTGTGTGTGTGACTAACCCTACAATCCAGAGTAACTACGGGAACACATAAGAGACTTTACGTGCACCCTTAGCTACTGCACTACCTAGTGAAAACCTATGGGAAATTCATATTGCAATCCAGAGCAAATGGTTCTTACACCGGAGCAAGGACTCCCCGTAGTTACTCAGGATTGCACCCTTAGAGCGGGTTTGTGTGTGTGTGTGTGTGTGTGTGTGTGTGTGTGTGGAGTTGTGTGTGTGGAGTGTTGGATGGGGTTGTGTGTAGGTTAATCCCCGGATCATCCCTATTCCAAAAAGGGATAATATGTTGATGCAGAGCAGGTGTGGGCGAGCTAGAGGGGTTTAGAACATGTGTGGCGTTGTGTTTTGTTGGGTGTGGGTGTGGGGATCAATCCTGGGATCATCCGGATTCCAAAACGGTATAATATGTCTATGTCAGTGATTTTCAACCAGCTGCGGATAGTCCTTAGGTGTGCTGCGGGAATTTGGGGATTGACATTAATTAAAAGGAAAATTGGGGGATTTGAACAGTCTGGTGTGCCTTGTCAATGGTAAAAACAATTGATGGTTTGCCTTGACAATTTCAGGGCCTTATTAAGTGAGCCATGAAATGAAAACAGCTGAAAGTCATTTGTATATGTAGAGCAAGTGTGGGTGGAGCTAGAGGGGTTTATGGCATGTTTGGAATTGTGGGTGTGGGTTTGGGTTGTGTATGGGGGTAAATCCCGGGATCATCCTGTTTCCAGAAAGGTATAATATGTCTATGTAGAGCAGTTGTGGGCAGAGCTAGAGGGTTACCTGACGGACAGATGGACAGACAGAATTAGCTTTTTATTAGTATAGATATACTGTATATTACATGTTTACTGAGAGCTGATTTATATGAACATCTTATTAGCTCTATACAGCAGCAGAATTACATCTCACTGGCTCTCAGAGCCATCAGTAACATGAAAAAGTTTTGAGTTAAGAAAATTCACTTTTGTTCTATAAGGTTTTGTGGTTCCATTTTCCAGTTAATTTGTCATAAAGTTTTATAGAATATAGATATTCCAATGCAGTTTGTTTTGTATTCTGCATAAAATTACCTTTCCAAAGATATGTAACGTGTTGGTATTACCATTCATATGTACCCCATTTTTCACAATTTTAGTCACAAGTTTCAGGCTCAGCTTATAGCCCCCCAAAGTTTGTAGCCCAGTGCAAGTGCTGCCCTTGCATCCCCCAAGCTACACCACTGTGTTATTCTATGAGGAGGTGGTTTACCCATCACTTCGTAAGACTTAATGATATAGCACTTAGATATGGTGGCTCTACTCCCCCCCCCCCAACTGGGAACCCCTTAAAATAAAGGTGTCTGTTTTATGAATGCACTTGTTTCTATCAACATAACACTCAGGAGCACCATCTGACATCAAGAGAATGCCGTTCATGTTCTTGAGGCTTCCAAGGCTTGGGCCAGAAGAAGAAGAACACCTGCTCCTGTGCTCTGTGGAACCACATATTCACCTTGGGAATAAAAGAAGGATCAGGCTGGAGGACATTCTAATCCTTCTGGAATATACACAAATTAGAACAGATCAAGAGAGATCCGAGGTCTGAGACTCTCCTAGCAGAAGTCATAGCCCCAATAAGACTGTTTTAAAAGTCAAATCTGAGAGGGAAATATCATGCATTAATTGAAAGGTGGATCTCATCAGACCTGACAAGATCAGATGCAGGTTCAATTAAGGGAACCTATGTATGGTAGGAGGATTGATTTGGGACATCCGCCTTAGAAAACTTGTCACGTATGAGTGAGATGCCACAGATAGGCCAAAACCATGACCCAAGGTACTCTGTAGTGCTGCCACCTGTTGCTTCAGAGTGTTAGTACTAAGATCCATGTCTAACCCCTCCTGAAGGAAACTGAGAAGATCCCTAGACTTGGATTTAGAGGGAGAAACTCCCACACCTAAATTTCCTTCAGATGGCACCATATACCCTTGGTAGAATCTTTCTCAGAGGCTAGCAAAGTCAGAAGAACCTATTCAGAATATCCCTTTTTAGCCAGCACCTGCCATTTCGTTACTACGCGATCAAGTGGAACAGGTCTGATTGAGGGTGCAGTAGAGGACCCTGTCCATCCAACCCAGGAGAGGCATTTCCACCGCTCCTTTAGACAGAGTGTTAGCGAAGCAGTGTGGTCTTGGCAAGGAGGGTGCTACTCCAATGACTCAGGCCTTTCATGACGAACCCTTGTGAGGAAAACGGCCAGGAGTTGAAGTGGAGGGAGGGCAAAAAGCAGAGCCTCTGGCCACAGGGTTTAGCGGGCATTCACATCCTATGTCTCTGGTAACTCAGATCATAAGATGAATCTTGGGAGTTGGGTGTTGAGGCAAATAGATCCATGATTATAACTCCCAGCTGACTGGTCAGATTGAGGACTAGGTCTAAGTGAAGCTTCCACTGTTTCACTGACCTGTTGCTTGCCTAGTCAGTGGTAGTAGATGTTTGAGATGCCTGGAAGATGTTATGCCTTGACTGAGAGGAAGTGTTCCTCTGCCCAAAGAAATTGCAGGGAATCCACCTCCATGAGGCCCTGGACCTGGTCCCTGCTTGACAGTTTAGATAAGGAGGGACCTTTGCCGTCATGTTGTCTTTCTTGATGAATACATGGGTCCACTGCAGGTAGGGTTGCCATATGTCTGGAAAAACAGACAGTCCAGATTTTGGGGGATTGTGTTCACATGCCGGCAAATGGGACGGAGGATCCTGTACTGGTTTTGTAGAAGAGAATTATGGCAACCCTACCTGCAGGTGATCTGGAAGTGAACCAAGGCCAAGCAAATTGCCCTGAACTCCAACCGTTGAAACTCTGAGCAGATTTCCAGCAGGACCATTTGCCCTGGGCAAAGTTCCTCTCCAAGTGTGTTCCCCAACCTAGGAGACTTGCATCTGTCATGAGGATTTTCTGGTGTGGTAGAGCCATTTTTATTTCCAAACTATAAATTGAGTCTCTCCCAGTCAAATTGAAGCAATCCCAGTGACCTTAGGAAGGAGAGAGTGAGCTGAAGAACTGCTGTCACCTTCTCTCTGGATAGAGATGGAATCAAGATATCATCCAGCTAAGGGTGAAGAGCCAAAACCTATAGGCACAGGTGGACCAAGAGAGCCACCAACAATTTGGTAAATACCCACTGGCAGTCAAATTGAATGGCATTGGTCTGTACTAGAAAGGGATGTTTCCATATCTGAACAGGAAGTAGTGGTGCAGCCTGGGAAGGATGGGAACATGGATGTAAGCTTCCATGAGATGCAAAGAAATGAGGATCTCCTACCTGTGGAAAGGCTACTATGTACCTCCATTTTTCCATCCTGGACTTCATTTTCTTTTTAAAAAAAGATTGATCAACATTAAATTCAGATTCCCTGCTATGTTACCATGCGTCTCATGACACCGTTCTTCTTGGGAATGAGAAAGAACCCCTCTGTTTGAGTTGCACTATCTCTAGGGCTCAAATGACCAGAAGATGGTGGATAGGATGTTTGAAGGCATGTTGCCCTGAAGGAATGTTTGAAGGCAGTATCTATGCACCTATCATATGAATCTTTAGTCTGTGACTTTTCCTCCGAAGAAAGGTGCCCTGAAGAGATAAGGGAAGTGACAAGTCCATCAATCAGGGGAACCTTGAACCTTTACATAATCCTGGCACATGGCCATAGAGCCCCCAGACAAGTGCTCTAAGCTAGTGCTGGGCTTCAGGGGGTTCTCACAGGTTCTATAGAACACTTTGCCAATGAGCGCCTGGTTCTGAGAACTGGCTACTAATGGGACATAGAACCTGTTGTTGTATGGAGATAGAACCAGTTGTTAATTTAGGTTATTAGGTCATAGAACCTGTTGTTAATATATTTGAATCTGACCATTGCTCTAAGCCCAGTGTGCTCAGTCAGGTCTGCTCCAAAGAGGAGAAGGGTGCTCCTCTTCAGAGCTTACCTGACTGTTGGTGCTGATGCACAATGTGCATGCCTAGAGCACAGTGTGCATGCCTCTTCAAAGCAGAGTTCGCTTGTGTCCAGTGCTCATGCCCGGAACTCTGAACATGCACAATAGGCTTGGGTGCTTCTGGACAATGTGCATGCCCAGAGTTCCGGAAATGCATGCTGGGCACCCACACCCTCAGTTGGCTCTCAGTGCCAAAAAGGTTAGCCATCGTTGGTATAGAGTAGAGGTGTCCTAACCCCTGCTGTAGGGCCAGATGCCACCCTAGGCAAGCCACAAGACCCCTCTATCCAGCCCCTAGGCAAGTCCTGTAATCCACTCCCAATACCTTCTTCTATGTAAATTTATGTAAATTTATTCAAATTTGAAATTTAGATTAGTTTTTTTTTGCCTTGACACAGTGTCAGAGAGATATGTGGCCCTCCTGGGAAAAAAGTTTGGAGACCCCAATGGGGTGTTAAAGGGGGAGTAGGATGTCTAAAACTTTCCACCAAGGGTCTATACCTCTATACCATGGGTCTCCAAACTTTTTTTTCAGGAAAGGGTATCAGGAAAATCAGGAAAGTCAGGAAAGGGTATCAGGCTTCAGTGGTCTCAGAGGTCTCAGTGGGGTTCTGGACAAATGCAATGTCCAGCATCTCTACAACCTTGGACATGAGGTGAGGGCAGAGATAGAGCTAACCCCGGTTAACCCCCGCTAATTGGGCAAGAGAAACTCTTTCAAGATGGTGTTCTTCCTTTATCTAGCAGGGGGAGAGTAACTGTCCCTACACACCCCAGCAATGTCTGTTCAAGTGACTTCTGCTGGTTTGGTTTTGTTTTGAGCCCATTTTGAGCAATGTCTGTTCAAGTGGCTTCTTTGTTTTGTTTTGCTCTCATTTGGGACAGGGACCCATTAGCTATTAATTATAATTAGCCCACTTGAGCCAGTGCAGGTTCCTTGCACTGACCCATGAATGTTGCCAATCAATCAATCAATCAATCAATCAATCAATCAATCAATCAATCAATCAATCAGTCTCTCTCTCTCTCTCTCTCTCTCTCTCTCTCTCTCTCTCTCTCTCTCTACTGCTTTTCAACCAAAAATTTCACAAAGTGGTTTACAAAGAAAATGAAAAAAATAATGGCCATCAAACACATCTGCACACCCATTGAAGCAAAGATACCAGCATACAGAATTGTGTTGGCCTCCCTGTGCTGCTCCAGATCTCAGAAGACTGTATGTTGCACTGGCCAAACTCAGCCACTGCAGAGGTCTGGAGGGATTGAGAGAGAGTGGCTAGGAGGCAGGTGAGAGCAGTTTTGGGGCAAGAGAAGGGTGGGTGATGGGGTAGGACTGTGGGCAGGCAGCTGGGAAGTGGGAGACCAGCTGGATCCAAACCATGTTCCCTGGAAGTGAAGAACAGATCCAGGCTGCTCTGTTTTGCTTGGATCACTGCAACCAATTACCCACCAAACATTACCCAAGGTAAGGGATAAGAATTCCCCTTATCCTATGGTAGTGCAGCAGCAGCTCCAAACATGTGCTGGACATAGCACAGGCAATATAGCCTGCCTGTTCCAGCACAATTTTGGATTGGTAATTAATATCACATTCTTAGATATATCTATTCAGAGGAAGCCTAATTGATTTCAATGAGACTTACTAGTAGAAGTGTATATGATGGTACCCTAAGAAATAATATATGATAAATTAAAATAATGGTGATTGTTAGGGTTCGAGTTTTCCCCAAACAATATTGGTTCAGGCAAAGTTGTTCCAGGTGATGCAATCTTCTGGGAGGCTGATGCAATTGAGGAAATCCCCTCAAGTATGACACAGCATAATAGAAAATGCTGAGTCACTATCTCTGCTGGTCACATGTTTTCAGTGAACCATCTTATTGATCCTTTAGTACCACAAAGCCAAATTTAAGAAAGCAGTGTAAGACTGCACTGTGTGGGTTGAGAGGAGTAAATGCTGTAGGTCACTCTGTTGGACTATTACAAATTTGGACTGATCTCTGGACTTGCTATTGGACTTTGCCCTTGGACTTGCTGTATGTACCCTGATTTATTGTGTACTAGCAAAAAGCGTACCTGTGTTGCTGGAGTAAAATTCCCCCAACACCATCCCCCCACTGCACATCAATCCCCCATGCGCATCAATTCCCCATGCGTATCAATCCCCCATGTGCAACATCCCCCATGCACATGATCCCCCTATGCACATCATGCTCATAAACCCCCAATGCACAAATCTCCCATGCGCAACATTCCCCATGTTCATTGCCCCATGCTCATCTGTCCCCCATGCTCATCAGTTCCCCATGCACATCATCTCCCCATGTGCATCAGTCCTCCATGTGAATCAGTCCCCCATGCACAAATCCACCATACACAACATTCCCCATGCACATCAAACCCCCTGTGCATCAAACCCCCATGCGCACCAACCCCCCTATGCGCAGCATCATCTCCAGTGCAACCTCTTCCTCCAAACAATATCCCTCCAGTGCACCAGGGTCCGAGCACCAAATTGGCTGGAGGTTGGTCAGTGTTCCATGTTAAGTATAGGAGAAAACCAGGTTGCAACCCTTTTCAGCCCCTTAAGGGTTAAATTTCTCCACATCGGTTCTTGGTGGGTGTTCATGTGACAGAAGGAACACCCTCCCCATATTTCATGCTTCTAGATCCAGGGGATTGGGCGGAATGTTGATGAGTCATCAATTCTTCAATGCAAAGTACAGGGAGGAAAATGCGTTGCGCTCCTTTTCATCTCCTTCTGGTTGAAATTTCTGAAAACTTGTTCTTAGTGCACCTCTCTATCACAGAAGGAACACCCACCCCAAATTTCTCGCTTCTAGGCCTAGCAGTTTTGGCAGGGCATTGATGAGTAAGTGATTGAGTGAGTGAGTGAGTGAGTCAGTCAGTGACTTTTCTCTTTTATATATAGATGACCTTGGACTGTTTACTGGATTTGCGTTTTGCAATATAACAGTCTTTTTATCACACCCAGCTGTCTCCTGTTTCACTCTGTTGCCGCTGCCCATTTTCCCTGCACAATGCACTCTGCTAGCTCTGCACACCAGCAGGGTCTCGCACCCCTAACAGTGATGATTTATAAGCTAATGTATGTTACATCCTCTCTCTCTCTCTGTCTCTCTGTCTGTCTCTCTCCTTTTCCTTTCTTCCTACTCTCTCTTAGTGTCTCTATCCAAGGACCCAGAATGGGAACCGTTTGGAGGTGTACTCTATCACTTTTCAAAAGAAAAGATGCGAGATAATCAAGTCGAACGTTATTGTGGACAACGTGATGCAGTTATAGTTACAATCCACAGTGATGAACTTGAGGTCAGTAGCTAATTTGATGTTAGTAGAACAAAAGGGTGAAATGACTCCTCAGAGGGAAAGGAGATGAAATATGATTTAGAGCAGGGTTGTCCAACACGCGGCCCAGGGGCCGCTTGCGTCACAGGATGAGGGTGGATGTGGCCCTCCTGCAAAGCTTGCCTCCACCATTGGAAAAACTGGCTTTGTAGCAGCAGCCATTTTCAAATTTCGTATGCTTCTCTGCACACTGCCCTGGGCGGCTGCCACAAAGCTGGTCTGAGCTGCCTGGCTCCTCCCTGCACCTGGCTCCTGGCACTCAAGAGTGCTTCAGGCCCCTGCAGACCTTGCAGCACTCGCGCACCTGCATCCCCCAAAAAGCAGCCTCAGCCTCTATCCGAGCTGCTGCCTGCTGCCCTTGAGACCTACTTAAAAGCTAGCCCCGTTAAAGTCAAACAGGTTTACTCCCAAGTTGCAGTCTGAGAGCCCAATGATGCATATGATGGGTTGTGATCCTCTCTAAGCTTAACCTTGGAGATATGCTGCAACCCTAACCATTTCTACTCAGAAGTAAGGCCCATTGTACCCAGTGGGTCTTACTCCCAGGAAAGTGTGTTCAGGATTGCAGCATATCTCCAAGGTTAAGCTTGGAGAGGATCACAGAGGATCACAAATGTAGGATGTCCTATGAATCATGCCTCCTCAGAAGTAAGCCCCACTAAAGTCAATGAGGCTTACTCCCAAGTTGCAGTCTGAGAGCCCAGTCCTACGCATGGCTACTCAGTAGAAAACCCCATGATAATCAATGAGACTCATTCCAAGGTTTAGCTTGGAGAGGATCGCTGCCCATCCTATGCATCATGCCTACTCTGAAGTAAGCCCCATTAAAATCAATGAGACTTATTCCAAGGTTTAAAAGATGTAGGACAAAATAAAGGACATCCAACATTTTGTCCTACATTTTTCTGAGTTATAGTTCCTCTTTATTCTGCATTCATTAGACCTCACCTTGAGTACTATGTTCAGTTCTGGGCACCTCACTTTAAGAAAGATGCAGCCAAACTGGATCAAGTCCAGAGTAGAGCAACAAAAATGATCAGTGGGATGGAAGGGAAGCCCTACGAGGAAAGGTTGGGGGAACTTGGGATGTTCAGCATGGAGAAGAGGAGGCTGAGGGGAGACATGATTGCCCTCTTCAGATATCTGAAGAGCTATCATAGGGAGGAAGGGGCTCATTTGTTCATGGCTGTTTCTGAAAGCAGAACTAGAACTAATGGGTACAAACTGCAAGAAAGGAGATACCGGTTGGATATCCGGAAAAAATTCCTGAGGGTAAGGAGGGTTCAGCAGTGGAACAGATTGCCAAGGGAGGTGGTGTACTCTCCCCCACTGGAGATCTTCAAGCAGAGGCTCGACGAGCACCTGTCGGAGATGCTGTAGGAGGATTTCCTGCTGCAGGAAATATTTCTGTCCAAACCCTCAAAAGCCCTAGGAATGCTTTTGGCACTCTTTGGATGTAAGGAGGTCCCTAAAAAACTATATTGGTAGGACTAAACCAGTTCAAAAGACTGATGCACGCTTTGTGTGCTGCAGTTTCCTTTGTATGGAAGAAGGCTCCCATACCAACTATTTCTAGGTGGTTTAAGTAGGCTATTATCAATGCCTATAAGGCAGGGGGGTCCAACCTTTTAGCTTTCCTGGGCCGCACTGGAAGAAAACGAGTTGATTTGGGCCGCACATAAACACTAACAACTTTTTTTTAAAAAATGTAGGACAAAATGTAGGATGTCCTATATTTTGTCTTACATTTTTTAAACCTTGGAGTAAGTCTCATTGATTTTAATGGGGCTTACATCTGAGTAGGCATGATGCATAGGATGAGCAGTGATGCTCTCCAAGCTAAACCTTGGAGTAAGTCTTATTGATTATCATGGGGTTTTCTGCTGAGTGGCCATGCATAGGGTTAGGCTCACAGACTGCAACATGGGAATAAGCCTCATTGACTTTAGTGGGGCTTACTTCTGAGGAGGCATGATTCATAGGACATCCTACATTTGTGATCCTCTGTGATCCTCTCCAAGCTTAACCTTGGAGATATGCTGCAATCCTGAACACACTTTCCTGGGAGTAAGACCCACTGGGTACAATGGGCCTTACTTCTGAGTAGAAATGGTTAGGGTTGCAGCATATCTCCAAGGTTAAGCTTAGAGAGGATCACAGCCCATCATATGCATCATTGGGCTCTCAGACTGCAACTTGGGAGTAAACCTGTTTGACTTTAACGGGGCTAGCTTTTAAGTAGGTCTCAAGGGCAGCAGGCAGCAGCTCGGATAGAGGCTGAGGCTGCTTTTTGGGGATGCGGGTGGGCAAGCGCTGCAAGGTCTGCAGGGGCCTGAAGTGCTCTGAGTGCCAGGAAGCCAAAAACAGCTTGAGCACAGTGCACAGAGAAGCATGCGAAATTTGAAAATGGCTGCTGCCACAAAGCTGGTTTTTCCAGTGGTGGTGGCCAGCTTTGCAGGAGGGCCACATCTACCCTTGTCCTGGGCCGCATGCGGCCCCCGGGCCTCCT
Organism: Cryptoblepharus egeriae; assembly: GCA_030015325.1. Classification (NCBI taxonomy): domain Eukaryota; kingdom Metazoa; phylum Chordata; class Lepidosauria; order Squamata; family Scincidae; genus Cryptoblepharus; species Cryptoblepharus egeriae. The sequence continues at coordinate 234,801,623 of JAREYC010000001.1, forward strand.
ATTGGACACCCCTGCTATAAGGCCATGGGAAGGTTTATCTGAATTTCCAGTATTGGGAAAATCTGCTTCATGTAAAGAATGTTTAACGTAACAAGCATGCCTCCGGAACAGATTAAATTTGTTATGTGAGGCGCCACTGTATTCCAATGTAGTTTGCTTCATTGCATTCTGCATTAAATTACCTTTCCAACAATAGTGTATATAACATAATGGTATTATCATTCATTCATACATTCATACATTTTCCTGGGAGTAAGAACCATCAAACACAATGGAGCTTACTTTTGAGTAGACATGGTTAGGCTTGTGCTCAACATCACCTAACTTTTAGCACATTTGCCTGAAAATGTTGCAGGTTCATGCCCTAAGTCAATGGTTTTGGAGCATTTCTGCCCTGAACTCCCTTCTGAGAATGACAATCTGTCTGGGACCCTCAAGAAGTGATGTCATCGATCTGAACATAATGTCATGGCTGGACATGACACCAAACAGGAAGTGACAAAACTGTGGTTCCAGAGGTCCTCCATGTCTACTCAGACCCCCTGAAATGAAGTCACAACCCCCACTTTGAGAACCACTGCTCCAAGTGGTTGTGTCCACTTTATTCAGAAAAGTGACTGAAAATTTTGACGCTTCAGGGCTACAGAGAACAAAAATAATTCTAGAATGGTGGATTCAAAAACCCTGTCTGTGGGTCAGATACAGCCACCATGTGAACCGAGCTTACCATTCTGCCAGGGAGCCTCCATTCTGTGCCAGCGAACACTGCTAAACATCAGCTGACTTTGCCCGGATATCTTTGCCCAAGTTTCCAGGCAGATGCAACTGGCCACAGTGATATTTGGGAGCGATGGACAGTGTAGTCCCTGGCTGACCTGTAAGCTCTCTTAATGTCAGGGAAGGGATATTTTCAAAGCCCAGATATCCCTGTTGTCCAATATTCTTCCTTTATTCAGGAGAGATGGCAATTCAAACAGCTTAGGAAATGATGGCTGACACTTTTTCTTTAATGTATAAAATGGTCCTTAAATGTACTGGAAGTTCTTTATGGCTTTCAACTTGATTTAAATAGGGTGAGGTTTTGTACAAGATGCACGTGAAAAGGTAAGAAACTAGCATGATGGGGGAAAGATTTTGGCAGTCCATTGTTATTCTTCAGATACACTAATCATGTATCTCTGTGTACTTTGGGCAAGAACAGCCTGCTTAGAAGTCCACCCACCAATGGACACATCACAGATGCTGGTGTAATGGAAAATTGGCATGCCAATGTATGTCAAATGTTCTCAGGGTGCAATCGTAACCAATTTTCTAGCTCTGCAGTAAAGACAATGTTTCTCTGAGGTAAGGGAACAAACACTATCCTTCCCTGAAGAAGCCTCCTTGAATGCCCCACAGCTGCAAGATGCAGCACATGCTGCACTGGCACAGCAATACAATTGGTTAGGAAAATTGTTTAGGATTGCCCTCCAAATCCAGCAGAATTTTGCCAGCAGAAAGGCCAAAAGGGGGCAGATTGGGTTTAATAAACTTTGGGGGAGGTTTTGCCACTGACTTTAAACCCGGTGGTTGTTGACCCTTTTCTGTAGAAACCCTCTCTGGAAACCCTCTGTGCTCAAGAAACCTTTGAACAATTTCCATTTGGAGCATGTAGATTGAGCAGGTAATTGTGTCCCAGCTCCAGAGTATCTTGGAGGAATTTCATTATCTGGATTCAGTCTGGCTTCAAACCAGGCTTTGGTTAAGGAACAACTTTGGTCACATTAATGGATGACCACCTGCACCAGGGAATGGATAGGGTAGTGTGTCCCAGTGAGTTCTGCTGGACCTCTCAGTGGTATCTACATAATCGATTATGGTGTCCTTCTGGATCATTGTTGTGGTTCCACTCTTTCTTGGCTTACAGAGCTCTGAAGGTGTTTTTGGGTATGTTTGCTTAGCATCCTGCCCTCTTAGGTGTGGGTTGCCACAAGGTCACATTCTATCCCCCATGTTGTTTAGCATCTATGTAGAGCATCTTGGAGACATCATCTGGAGATTTGGGTTAGGGATAGATATGGGATATCATCCATCCTGGTCTCCGCATCTGTCCCAATCTCCACATCATCTGGATATTGGGATAGATCTGGCATCCTGATGATATCCAGCTCTTTCTTTTCTTTTCACCAGATTCCAAGGGGATAGTTGAGGACTTGGAACATTGTCTGGAGGCAGTTGGGAGCTGTGTCCAAATACTAAACTAATCTGAAGCTGAAACTAAATCAGAGAGTTTCTTTAGGGCTGAAAGTCCACAACTTGGGTAATGGACTATTGTCCTGCTCTGAATGGGGTCCACAACTTAGGGCTTGTCCTGAGATCCCAGTTGCTCCTGGATTATCAGATGACTTCTGTGGCTAGGGAAGCAGCCAGATCATGAAAATGCCTCCTCCTCCTCATGTTTTGATGGCTTTGCTGTCAGGCAAATGAGTTCTTTGAATGGAGAAGGAATGTTGAGTGTCAGCCGGATTGTGAAGCCACTGCCACCTCTGGGAGAACCCAAACATGACATCACAGCATCTCTGCCCCGATGCCACTTTCTTTATGGACACCTCTGCAGTGTTCCTATCTAGAATGGACTTTTATCTTTCATCACCAGAAGGCTTTTAAAGACAAATCTAACCCTTCAAATTCATTAATGACTTTCTGTTTTTTTTGTGTGTGTGGGGGGGGGGTGTGAATGTGAAGGTTTTCTTAGAAGAGAAAGTAAAGGAGAGAAATTCTAATCACTGGATCGGATTACATTCAACAAACGGTAAAAACTTTTTCTGGGACGATAAGGAAGGAAAGGAAATTAAGTGAGTTAATGAACACCATTTTTTATGTCCTTTACTGTTGTTTTTCTGAGTAGCATTCATGTTCTTTGATGTACTGTACATAGAATCAAAACTAATATTTGATTATCTGAAAAATTCTGACTTTCATTTAAAATGGGACAGGAGCTGTATACAGTTGTACCTTGATTTAAGAGTGACTTGAATTATGAGCATTTTGTTTTAAGAGCAAAATGTTCTCAGAAATTTTGACTTGATTTAAGAGCACTGTCTTGAAAGAAGAGCATTTCTTGAGGAAATTTGGAACAGACTTCTATGGCCAGGGAATTCACGGGAGGGATCTGGAAAGAGCAGCCTGAGTCAGGAGTGTGTGTGGGATCCGTGTGTGGCAGTGTGGAAGGTGTGCCTTATCAGTGTTCCAATGCTGCTCCCTATGAGCAACGTTGGAATGTTAAAGGTGCACGAAAAGACAGATTCCACTGAACCAAAGGATAGCAGTGACTCTGTTAGTGATAGTGAAAGTCAACCTACAAAATCTTGTCTCCCACACACCAGCCATGAACGTTTTCAAAGGTACAGTACAGTTCGGTACTATACAGTATAGTATTTTCTTTATGCAGTGTTTTGTAATACTGTATATTACAGTGTTCTGTATTAGATTACAGTGTTTTGAAATCATTTCTATATACAGTTAATAGTTTTATATAAATATTTTGGTTAAGGAACCAATTGTCTGAGTTTTCATTATTTCCTATGGAAAAATCTGCTTTGTATTACGTTTTGAATTACAAGCATGCTTTATAATTATGCTTGTGGATCAAGACACTACTGTAAATGATTAGCATTTTTTAAATATTGTATCTACATCAGGAACACTTGACTTCTTTATCCTTATTAAGGAGGCAGTATGCAACATCTAGGAGAAGGGGGTGGAACATCACTCAATGGTTGAGCATCTGATTTGAAGTGGAAGGTAGCCTGAGACCCTTGTGGCCATTCCAGAAAGATCTGGGAAGAACTTGGCCCAGAGAAACAAGCAGAAGCAACACAAAGCGAGGGGCCTGACTCAGTTTGACAGAGCTTTATGGTGAGGTGACTGCAGTCCAAAGAGAGCATGACGCATGGGGTTGACCACCACATGCAAAGTCCAGCTTGATTGCATCAGTTGCATCAGTTGTGGCAGAAGCTTATAGTGAGGCTCTGCACTGACGAGAACGTTAGCTCTCATTGCCAAGCCTTTTGCCCTGCTCTTCAGAATGATCCAGAATGGTGGTTGTGGCAGATCCCACCCTCTCGTGACCCTCCTGTCCTGAGGTTGCTATCTCCAAGGGGGTCCCGACCCCCTCTTTGATAACCACTGATCCAACATATTATGGTTGTTGTTGTTGTTGTTTTGCTTGGTTGGGTGTGTGTATGGAGGAGTTTTTAACTTCTTCCCTTGCCAGTTTTTAACTTCCCTTCCCTGCCTCTTTCAGACTCCCCGGAAAACAATCTAGCAAGCTTAGAGTGAAGCCCAGACAGCTTTCCTCAGGGAAGGGAAATGCCTCCACTCCATACTTTTGACACTGATTAAATGTTAAATGTTTTGCAATTTGTTTTGCAGAAAGTTCTGCTTCTCCAAACACTCTTATTTAGCTTATTTCCTACAGCGCATCAAATCTGGAGGGTACAAGACACTTTTTGCAGCTGAGTCTTCCTGAGTTGCTTTCTAGACGAAAATGTTTTCTGTTTCTGAGCTATCACAAAAGCAAACCCTCCCACTTTCCATGAAAGAGGAGCCAAGTGCCGACCTAAATACAGTCCCAGTTGGTATTTCAGTATGCTTCTTCATCAGACAGAGCTATCAGGTGGATGGGATGGGGGAGTTTTCCCTTCCCTTTTCCTGAACAGGAGGGAAGAGAAAGCTGCCTTTCTCCAGAGGAGGCTGGCAAAATGTAACAGAAAAAGAATGATTCCTTGGGCAGGGTGAGCATATGCCAGAACCCCAAAAGAGGACAAGGTCCTCCAAAATGGAGGACATCCAAATAAAATAGAGGGCATAAAATAAAACGTAGGACCTCCAAGAAAAATGGAGGACAAAATCAAAGCTAAAAAACTCGTATTGCTTTCCTGTACTTAATTTAAGCATGATATTGCTTATTGTTGTAAAACCAAAAAGGCACAAGTTTAAGTGATCTAAAGCCAAAGCAGGCACCCAGTCTTTGCAAGACCTGTTTGCACCAACAATGCACATTTAAGTTATCCAAAGCAGACAATATTCTCAGGTAGGGGTGCTCTGGAGGGATATAGGGGTGATCTATGTGGTGGGAGATAGGGGGCTTGGGGGGATAGACAGTTGATCCATGCAGCATGCACATACACACAAACGTACACACAAAAAATACATGCAAACACATGCTCCATGCACTTGCAAACGTAAACACACACAGACACACATACACACACACACACAAACCAAGAGTGAGGCTCCTTCTTCCTCCCCCCACTCCTCCTAACTTTCCTGGAGCTGGAAGACACTGCTGCAAGGCGCTCTTGTGAAGCACCTTGCAAAAGTCAAGGGGAATGTGCCACAACGAGCCCCATGGAGTGGCAGGAAGGCTTGCTGGGAAGGCTCCTTTTGCCCCCTTCAGTATGGAGAGGGGAGAGTATGCTGCCATAGCAGTGTGCCTGCAGTCCCCAGGCAGCCTCCCTGTCACTCTTCCGCAGCACAGCCAGGTAGGAAGAGCCTCGTAGAAAGTGCACAGCCTGGCAGGAAGCGTGGCCAGGCTAGCGGCAGATAATCTGCCCCCACCTGGTTTCTGCATCTCAGGTGCTCATCTGCAGTGCTGCCATGTCCTCAATATGCCAGACCAGCACCACTGATCATGGCCAGCTGGCAGGAGAAGCGCACTGCAGTGGCTGGCCTGCTGGCTGTTAGACTACCAGACAATGGGGCTTTTTACTGGATGCCCGGTTACAGGACCCCATTTCTGGATGTGCTTGGCCATTTCTGACACATTGGCAACCCTGTTCCTTGGGCCTACTGCACTCCACCAAGGGTTGGAAGTTCATGCCACCTGTCAGTCCCACTCCCACCACAAACTGCAGCAGGCCCCAGACAAGTGACAGTGTCCTCATGGCTACTTTCTCCTAGATTGCCTTTCAGTCACAGCAGCTCCTGCTTTACCTGCAATGCCAAAGGGCATCATTTTAAAGTGAAACAGCCCTGAGTGCTTTTGCCTTCAAACCTCATTGGCATCAGAACCAAGATACAGAAATGGGATTACATCCTACAGCAGTTACAACAGACTGCCTGCAACTCTATGTATGATTTCCTGGAAGTAATTCCTATTTAATTCAACGAGACTTATTTCTGAGTAAATGTGTCATGTTGTCAGGCCCAAGAAGCAAGAGTTCCTTGCTCAGCTTTGAGTAGGTGATGCCTTGGACAGGGGCTCAAACTTCCCTCAAGTATTCTCGAATAACAGAACAATTTCAGATAACAGAACAATCATAATCATGTTTAATCAGTCATTAATCAAGTAGTTGAGTTCAGTGACACTGAATATTAATGCAAGACTCATTTAGGATTTTATGGATTCATCTCCATAAAAGCCCTGTGAGCCCTACCCCAACTGGTTTTTTTTATTTTTTGACAATCTTTATTAGAGTTCAAAAGTTACAATTCAACAATCAAACCAAAACATTTCTTTTAATACAAAACAACTCAATTTTTAATTCCGAGCAGTCCAATATATCAAAGAGTCTTCTAATTCGTTATCTGTTTTCTTCTCCATCTGCAATAGTGGATACCAAACATCTAAAAAATTATCTTTTTTAGCCTCTCCCCTCATAATTCTTGCTCGCATTGTCAGTTTTTCCATGACAGCAACATCCCAAACTCTTTTCATATATTTTTGAAATGATAGTCCTTTTAAATCTTTCCAATTCTGAGCAATTTCTATTCTTGCAACTCCAATAAGGATCTCTATCAAATTCTTATTATTTAATTTTTCATTCTCATTAGTAAATAACGAGAACAATAAAAGAGTAATATTTCCGTTTATACTTTGGTGTGTCATCTTCTCCAACCATTTTATCACTTCTTTCCAAAAAGCTAATACTTTTGTGCAACATAGTCACACATGTTCCATAGTTCCCTCTAATCTACATTTCCTCCAACAACTTTCTGATATTTATTTATTTTATGGAGTTTTGTAGGGGTCAAATACCATCTGTGGATTGTTTTTAAAACCATTTCTTTTAAGTTTTACAGAAATAGATTTGTATGCTTGACTCTTCCATATCCGATTCCAAATATCATCTGAAATCTTAATCTTCAGATTTTTTTTCCCCATACCATCTTTATCCCATTATGCTTAGGATATACATTTCTTTATATAAGATCAAAATGGAACACCTTTTAATTTTTTGCTTCTCTCCTATACAATATTCCTCTAGCATTGTCAACGCTCTAATAGGTCCAAAATTTCTATATTGCTTTTTTTGTAAAATTCCTTACTTATATTTGCAACCAATTACTATTTATTGTACTTGTTCTTTCTTTTAGTTGTTGTCAGTTAAAATTGGTTCCCCATTTATGAATAGGTCCTTCATTCTATATATACAATTTTTTCCCAATCTCTAAATTGTACATATTGTTCTTGAAATTTAAAATTAGGATGTTCCAAAAAAGGACAAATTGGAGATATAGGTGGTGCAAATATTTGTGCATATTTCCTCCATATTTTTATTGTTTCCTTAAACCCCACGATACCCAAATTTTTCACTATCACTGTTGTCCGTTTGGATTCAGTGTCCCAATACACATAATAATGAATAAATGTTGCTTCTAGTTTCAGTATAACTTTGTTATTTTTATTAGGAAGTGTTGTGGAACAAAGAATTTTAATTTATTACACCTTGCAAAACATTGATTTACCATATATCTAACATATAGTTGATAGTTGATAGTTTGCATATTTCATCACATGTACACAGTCACCACAGAACTTTTAGATGCTCTAGACAGATTGCATATTACATCCCATAGTAATATGCAATTACCACAGAACACTTTTAGATGCTCTAGACAGATGCAGAAAGACAGCAGCACAGTACACAGATCAGCAGCACAGGAGAACAGCAGTCCTGTAATGCAGAAAGGCAGCAGAACCATACACAGATCAGCAGCACTGGAGAACAGGTGAAGCTGCTGGTGTAGCAATGGGTTGCCAGAATATTATATAACAAAAAATCAGCACATGCTGAGAGCTGATAATTGTTTGTGAAGACAAACATTTATGATGCCTATTGATGTGCTGAGGATTTGCAGACATGAACCATTTCTTGCTTTCTGCACAATAATGGGAGGAAACGCTGAATCAAAACCCCAAATTGCATGGGATAGTGTGCCTTTCCACTCACATAGACCTGTCCTTTCAGAAACATAACATCTTCCTGTTGACAAAGATTTGCTCCACAATACGGATAGGATGGAAATATAAAGATGAGCTTTGCTAAACTGCTTTAGCACAATGGTGGAAGGTAATATTTAGGTGTGCTAAACTGCAGGGGATATTGTTTATTTAGCAAGTACTTGTAAAGGAATTTCAAAGTGAATGCAAATGTAATTGAATGGTGAGAAAAGTTCCTACAGAACTGCAGGTGGGCCACTAAGCCCCCTAGATTAACCCCTTGCAACCCTGGATTAGAATCATAGAATCATAGAATTGGAAGGGACCTAGTAGTAATATTGAGTGTAATATTAATGGTGGACTAGTAGTCCAGCTGGCCCTTTTAGAGAAAAAATGATTTTGCAGAAAAAATGTAAATTCAAAAAATTTAATGCTTTTTGATTTATAAGTAAAAGGAAAAAAAGTCACGAAATCTTGTCAAATAATAAGCATAACTTCCATTAAAACCACAAGTAAAACAACCAATTTTGGATCCGCGATCCTGATAGACATCTAAAGGTTTTAAGAAAGGGGTTTTGAATTTGATCTCTTTTAACTGACAGTTTAGTGCTATACAAATATGAGTTTATATTATGTTCTCCTTCAACTTTCTCCATTTGAATCCAATCTAAGTGTTTATTCATTTGTACAACCTTTACTGCTTGTGATAACTGAAAAGCATTGTCATATCTAACTGGAGTATAGCTAAGCCTCCTTCTGCAGTGGTCTATATTTAACAGTATTTATAAATCTTAAATTCTTTTGATTCTCTGAGATAATCTTTTCCAATTTCTTTTGCCAGATTTTTAATTTATTCATTTCTGGCTGCAGCAGTATATTCTGAAATAGGAATTAAAATTTTGGTAAAATGTGAGCTTTGATTACTGCAACTTTCCCTAATAGTGATAATTTCAAATTACCACACTTCTTAATTTTTTCTCTTATCCCATTATACATAAATTTTGTAGTTTCTATATGTTAATTGCTTAATACACTTTGGGCGTAATTCAGAGGAACTACGGGGAGTCCTTGCTCTGGTGTAAGAACAATTTGCTCTGGATTGCATTATGAATTTCCCATAGGTTTGCTCTAGGTGGTGCAGTAACTACGGGTACACATAATGTCTCTTATGTGTTCCCATAGTTACTTTGGATTGTAGGGTCTGTCATCCAGATTCCCAGATATCTAAAACTAGAGTTACATAACTCTAGGTTAGAACCCATCTCCTTTTGCTCTAATCTGGAAACATTAAAACAAAATACTTTAGACTTTTGATAATTAATTTTTATTCCACCATAATTCTTAACCCTACTATAGGCGAGGCTCTGTGACTCCCCATTTACTCAAAGTGCACAAAAATACTCCTGTAAGAAAACTGTCATAAGCACCTAATTAACTCAATTGTAACACTCTTAAAGTGTTAAGTGATATTCATTAGGATGTACAGAGAGACAATAATAGAAATCTGATTCAAAAATCCTCATTTATTAATCATACAGGAATGAGGTATTGCAATAAGCAAATTACATCTGTTGTTTTGAACCTAGGGTTGTAAGGGATCAATGAAGGGGGTCTATGGGGCCCTCATGCTGTTCTGCATTGCTTATCAGCTGTGGAAACAAAGCAGGAGACTTCACACCCACTTGTAAATTGGGTAAATTGGATTGCTTGTAATTTACCCACTACAAAGGACTTCACAGTAAGTAAAACTGTGTGGCTCACCTGCTGTTCTGCATTGCTTATTAGCTGTGGGAAATTCCTCTTACCTTTCAAGCCACAAATGGTCTTTTATTCATGCTTTGAATGAAAGACATTCATGCTAAAAAGAGCTAAACAAACAAATGAATATAAAAGGTTTTCCAAAAGTCAGCATAGGAGTGCGAAGGTGGCCAAATTGGCCAGGGGGGTCACTACTGCTCCCCACAAAAGGAGCAGGAAAAATGCCCAGGGGGGTTTCAAACAGCTCCTAGAACTAGGAAGGTACTGGGAGGGCAGGCCTCTTGGTCATCATGGTGCAGAGAGGGAGAAAAAACAAAATCTCATGAAAAAAATTTTTCAGCTTCATACTTCCTAGTAAAGCTCTCCAATACTTTTTTAAGGATGCTATACTATTTATTGGATCATTCAAAAACAAAAGCATATTGTCTGCATACAAACTAATTTTGATGCCTCTCTCCAATAGTGACTCCCTTGATACTTCCTTTCTTCCTAATTGTAGCCAAACTTCCTTTGGCTTTGTAGCCAAAGTTCCTTTGTAGCCAAAGGAACTTCCTTTGTAGCCAAAGTTTCAGTAGTTATAGCAAAGAGCAATGGAGACAATGGATCTCCCTGCCTAGTTCTTCTACATAATTCAAAGTTTTCTGATTCAATCCCATTAATTAATATTTTAGCAGATGTTGCATTATATAAATTTTTAATTGTTTTAATAAATCATTCCTCCATATTCATCTTTCCCATAACTTTAAACATATATTTCCATTTCAAACAGTCAGATGCTTTGAGAACATCCAAAGAGAGCAAAATTTTTTTCCTCAGTCTTTGAGGGATTAGCTATAATATTTAAAACTTTTTGAAATATATTGTTCATATATAGCATAAACCCATACTGATCTGTATGAATATAGTTAGTTATAAATTTATTTATTTGTTGTGCCAGTATTGAACCATGATAAGGCGGAATTAGAATGGCAGTGTTGACAAATAAATCTGAGTTCTTGGCCAGTATATCTGCAACCCCTGCCTTGGGATACACCATAACTACAACAGCCCACTAACCTGTGGATACATGACTCTCCAAGCAATCCCCTTGCATCCATCCTCCACTCCAGGTCCTGCTGTACAGCAGTCTCATGCTGCAATGTGACTGATTGTCAGGCACTCCTGGGCTTCCTTATAAGGCAGGCACTACAACTGTTCCTTGTTCAATATGATCTGAGGCAGGTCACCTCTGGAGCAAGCCCACCCAAGGGCCCACTGACTTGGTGCCTACTGAGCATGCTCTGGAGCAGCTAGGGCACCCCAGGCTTCCTGACTCTCCGGATTTATCCCAACTTTCTGCTCTGGATACAGCCGACTAGCAGCCTACTAGCAGCCAAGTGGGCCATTCTCACTGCCCTAACAGGATTGCCCTCCAAGGCAATTACCGTGGTAAGAGGGCAGACAAGGAGCTGACCTTCCGCAGAAGGTGCTGACTGCTTTCAAGTGCTAATTGCTCCCAAATGCTAATTGCTTGTTTAGCTAATTGCTAGTTCCTTCTGACCTCTTTTGCAGAGCCTGCCCTGTTTTGCAAAGCTGCTAAGATTGACTTCTTGCAGAAACTGCCCTTCTGCAAAATGAGTTGAGCTGCAAAAGGTGCTCAGCTCTACCAAAAGTTGGCTTCGAAACAAAAGCCAGCACACTCTCTCACGCACACTCTCACTCTCTCTCTCCTCTCTACCTGAAAACTATCATCCTGACTTTTTATTATTTTGTATTATATTACAGTATTGTAATCATTTTATACGAATATTTGGGTTATGGAACAAATCATCTGAGTTTCCATTATTTCCTATGGGAAAATCTCTTTGTATAAAGAGAGATTTGAATAACAAACATGCTTCCGGGACAAATTATGCTCATGATTCAAGAAACCACTGTATTTTGCTGTTCAGTAGTTAAAAGAGATTAGCAAGCAGCATGGTTCATGAAAAACACTGACACAGTGTGGCCTCAGCAGTTTATTGATGTAATTTATAGAAACATGTGAAGAGGACAAAGCTGAGCTTCTGCATGCAATATCCTTTGTATTGAATCTTCATAACTACTGGTATCCATGGACTCCTGTCACCCAATGATACACCATTAGGGCTAAGGTTCTATAGATGGATGCCAAAGTGAGCGATTGCAAAAACACTGGAGGCAATCAGAAGGTTCTTCCTGCTTTCTGGCCCATCTGTGCCTGAGGACTATGAAGAACTTTCTGTTTGAAAGAAGAAACACACAGTCACTCATGCAACAAAATGTGATTCAAAATGTGGATACTGTGATTCATAAGCTACCTTCGCTTTCATCCCATGTAATACATTCTACAGACTCCTGATGTTGTGCTTGCTTACAACCTAGCCTTCGTGCACTCAGGACTTTCCTAGTGCTCTCTTCTTATGTAGGTCTAGGGAGAAACTGAAGATGAGGTTGATGGTATCAGGCCACAGGCCCATCTAGTCCAGCTTCCTTGTGGGGTGCTGTGTGATACAGGGAAGCTGGACAAGAGGGGCCTGTGGCCTGATCCAGTAGAGGCTCTTCTTATATTTCAGTCTTCCAGAGGGCTGGAAGACAAGCCTACAGAAAGAACTTGGTCTGTTCAGCCTGGAGAAGAAAAGGCTCAAAGGGGAAATGATAGCTTGCTTCAAATACCCCAAAGGCTGACTTATGAAAGAAGAGACAAATTTGTTCTCAACTGCCTCTGAAAATAGAACTAGAACCAACTAGTACAAACTGCAAGGAAAGATATTCCAATTGGATGTCAGGAAAATTGGATTCCAGTTGGATATCAGGACAGTAAGGGCAGTTCAGCAGTGGAACAGATTTCCAAGAGAGGTAATGGAATCTCCCTCGCTGGGAATATTCAAGTGAGCACCTTGACAAGCACCTGTAAGACATAATCTAGGACAGTGATTTTCAACTTTTTCATCTCATGGCACACTAACAAGGCATTGAAATTGTCAAGTTGTTTGTAACATCAGTTGTTTGTAACATTGACATGGCACACCAGGCTGTTCAAATCACTGCTCTAGAAGGATTGGGCTAGATGACCTATTCTCTGTCCTGCAGCTATGACCCTTCTCCCCGCATTACAATCTGTTGTGACTAATGTATGCCATCCTCTCTATACCCAAATCAAAGTGTATAGGGAACACACGGACTGTGTGCAGTGAGGTGGCCCCTGTTTCCCCAGTGTCCTAAGCAAGGCCAGCCCATCAATGAGGCCAACTGAAGCAATTGCCTCAGATATTAGTTTGGCTGGGGGTGGAGGTAATTCCACCGCTGCTACTCCCCCTTCAGAGAATGAAAAAAGGAACAGATCAGAAAGGGAAAGTGTGGATGAGAGTTTAGTTTATCATCAGGTGAATGAGGGCAGCTTCAGGCACGAGGAGCCCTTGGGCCAGCCTTAACTCTTCTTACTTTGATCTCTCATAAAAGTGAACCAAGTCAGAGATTGAATAAATTGAAACTTTAACAATGTATCAAATGGTATCAAAACACAGAGAACACATCCAAACCTCTACTGCTCTCTCTCTCTCTCTCTCTCTCTCTCTCTCTCTCTCTCTCTCACACACACACACACACATGCACAAACAGGTCACCTACATTTCTACCTAAATACCCACCAGCTTTCGCGGACTTGGCCTTCTCCAAGTAGCCTGGACTTTTTTCTTATCCCAACTGTGTTCATGTCTGGAATGTTCCAGCAGGTGATCAGATACATTCTACATGTGCCAGCATTTCTCCATCCTATTATGTAACTTCAGAAAGCTTACTTCTTTTTACTATTGTTATTGTTATTATTATTATTATTAATACAGTGGTGCCTCACGTAAAGAACTCCTCATGTAAAGTATGTTTCACGTAACAAAACAAAAATTTCTCTAGATTCTGCTTCACGTAACAAACTGTGCTTCACGTAAAGAACACATGCATTGGCAGTTGGGGCAGACACACTGGCCGACAACCTGTTTAAAAAGCATCAGGGCTGCCTAGCGCACCCGCCCATAGTGAAAGCAACACTTCCATGCTGTTCCTCCTGTGGCCAGGTGTTCGCTGGGCAGAGGGAGAGAAGAGCAGTGGAGAAGAGGAAAGCAGCTCAAGGCTAGCCAGAAGGGAGCAGGGGAGAGAGAGGCGCAGGATGAAGAGACGAAAAAGCGGGGAGACACTTGGAAAGTGTCTTGGATTGCAGCCTTCTAACCAAGTCTACCCAGAAGTAAGCCCCATTTTGTTAAATGGGTCTTATTCCCAGGAAAGTGTTTTTAGGACTGCAGTCTCAGAGCACAATCCAGAGCAAGTTCAGCCTGCTCTGCCCCAACTGCTCTCTCCTTACTACTCTGTATACAGAGCAGAAAGTTATGCTGCATCCAGAGAGTCAGGAAGCCTGGGCTGCCCTAACTGCTCCACAGCATGCTAAGTAATTGACACATGGGGAGGACTTGCTCCTGAGGAGATACCCCTGAGATCACACTGAACAAGGAACAGCTGTGGTGCCTACAGTGGTGACACGACTCTGCGCATCACCTGGTGCAGAGGTCTGTGTGTCACCTCTGGGATGCGCGCATCCCCCTACCTGGACTGCGCAGTCGCTAAAGTTGGCGCTTGCGCAGTTGTTTCTTCCTTTCGGCTTCAGAGGAGACTGTGCAGGTGTCAGAGTTGGTGTCTCTGCAGTACTCTTCTGAAGCCATTTGGCTGCCGTTCCGCCTCCTGAGTGAGGCCGAATGGCTGTGCAGAGGCACAGACTTCCTCTGCTCCAAGGAAGTCTCCTCTGAAGCTGTTTGGCATGCTAGTGTGTTTCTGCACAGTGCAACTCAGCTGGCTATTCAAGGACGAATGGCAGCTTCTGGCTGCTGCTCCGCCTTGGAGCAGGCCTGAATGGGCGTGCTGATGCACAGGGCCTGCCAAAGGACTGTCAAACTCCTCCGGCACATCACCCCATACAGAGCACGTCACCCAATGCGGCCTGTCTGGTGCACCCAATGCACCAGTCTGGTCACGCCACTGGGTGCCTGTCTTATAAAGAGTCCCTGATGAGATGCCAGTACATTCTGCAGTGAGTACAAGGGGCTTTTTGGAGTGACTTGCTGTATCCTGAGGTTTGAGGGCAGCCGTAGTTTGTTCCATATCTTGAGGTTGAGAGGCAGGGATTGCAGCTAGGCTGGCCAAGAACTCAGATTTTTGGTCAACCCTGCCATTCTTACTCGGGCCTTATCATGGACCCCTATGGGTCTACTCATTACTATACCTGCTCCTGAGGTGGTATATCTCTGGGGAGCTGAAAGAGGGCATTTCTGCCTTGGAAAAAGGCTCTGGATACAGAGTAACTGCTCTGCCCTAGGCAATGCTAAACATGCCCTCAACATGCCTCTCCTGAACTAGTTAGGGCAGAGCAGTTAGGGCAGAGCAGTTAGGGCAGAGCAGGTCCACCTCTCTTAGGGCACCCTATGTTGCCTTGCTCTGCCCTAAGCTTTTTCCAGAGTAACTGGAGTAGAGCATCTTGCAGTTGCTCCACCCTAGTGATAGATAGGGCAACCCACGGGCTCTTATGTGGATAGATTAGTTGCTCTGGATTGTGCTGCCAATTTCATTGTTTAAAAAACAAACCTTACAACAACATCCCTTCATCTTCCTTGCATCTCCTTTCCTCCAACTCTATGTATGCGTTCCAAATGCATTTCTGTTCTCTCCTGGTCAGGAATTAACTCTTTAATCCATTTTAAATTTATGGTTTTCAGTTCCTGACCTTTCTCTCCTTCCTTGAACCCTCTGAAGCATAAATTTTGCCAGTGGTTTCGGTTTTCTTGGTCTTCAACTTTATCTCGTTTGCTTTTTAATTCGTTCTCCATAGCATGCACTTTTTCTTCTTGCTCTTTTGCAAGCTCCAAAGCTTGATTAGCTGTTTTTTCAACTCCTTCAAGGTTATTTTTAATTTCAAGCAGAGTTCCCTACAAAGGAGATACCACAGCTTCCCTTCTTCCCTTATCCCCTTATCAGCGTCCTCCTACTTGGCGGATTCTTCCGAGGCTGATTCTTCTGTGGTATCATTTTGTTCATTTTCTCGTTCGCCAGATAGTGTTCAAAGGCTTTTTTTTGCATATTCTTTCTCGGCTTACCCATCCTCACTAATATCTCAGGTCCTCTGTTGTAAAATGTACATTTACTATCTTATGTAAGGTAGGTTGGAGAGGAGCAGGTCTCTTATGCTGCCTTCCTCATGCAGCAGCAAACCACGCCCCACCCCAACTCGTGCCTACTTCCTACTGTCTGCTTTCTACCATGTGCAGTGGTTGGCCCGGCCTGGCCCAACAACCATATCGCCGGAAGTGGGTGGTCCAGGACGGGGTAAGGGGCGGGGCCGGACAGGGCCAGGGAGGGGTAGGGCCAGGGAGGGGACACCACCCACCCCTGCATGCTGCGGGTATGGGTGGGCGGGGTGAGGGGTGGGCCCCAACCCTGGCGCACTGTGCGTGCACTAAAATTGATGCACATGCAGTGGGTGTCCAGAAGCTGGTCGACCAGCTTCAGGACACGCACTGCGTGTGCGTCAACCTTCATTGGTTAGTGTATGCACAGTGTAGGGCTTCCCCGGTGCACCAAACTAGTACACCTAGTTTTCTGCCCCCCCCTGTAGCTACCAGATCGGTAGCGGGGGGCAGAAGTAACAACTGGTTTGGGCGATCTGGCCCGAACCGGCTTCTGCCCACCACTGACCATGTGCTAATAGGAGGACATGCTTCTTTACTCTCTGAGTGCTAAGGGTCAGGGACAGCAGTTGCCTCTTCCACATCAGTGATTCCACATCAGTTCCTCTTTATTCTGCATTGGTGAGACCTCACCTTGAGTACTGTGTTCAGTTCTGGGCACCTCACTTTAAGAAGGATGCAGCCAAACTGGAGCAAGTCCAGAGGAGAGCGACAAGAATGATCAGTGGGATGGAAGGGAAGCCCTACAAGGAAAGGCTGGGGGAACTTGGGATGTTCAGCCTGGAGAAGAGGAGGCTGAGGGGAGACATGATTGCCCTCTTCAGATACCTGAAGGGCTGTCATAGGGAGGAAGGGGCCAATTTGTTCATAGCTGCTTCTGAAAGCAGAACTAGAACCAATGGGTACAAACTGCAAGAAAGGAGATTCCGGCTGGAAATCCGGAAAAAATTCCTGACGGTGAGGGCGGTTCGGCAGTGGAACAGATTGCCAAGGGAGGTGGTGGACTCTCCCTCACTGGGGATCTTCAAGCAGAGGCTCGATGAGCACCTGTTGGAGATGCTCTAGGGGGAATTCCTGCAGCAGGCAGGGGGTTGGACTAGATGACCTACTAGGTCCCTTCCAACTGTATGATTCTATGATTCTATGATTCTATGATTCCTCCTTATGGAGAAATGGCTTACGACTTTTTTGACAGCTCAGGAGAATGATTCTTTTTTGGGGGGGAGGTGACACCTCAGTGTAAGTGAAGACACATAATGTGAGGGTTGCGAAGCAGGCAGATTCCAAGATCAAGATAATTTGAAACAGTATTGAAAATCCGATTGTCAATATCATTATGCCATAATGTTCAAATTGATGGTGAGGCCACATCTGAAATATTCAGTTGTGGATCTGGAAACTGTGCTGCCCAGAGCACAGGATCATCACAGCCCTTGCAACACATTGCCCCCCAGGGAAAATAATAAATCTTTGGAGGCCTCTGGAGTACTGATAGAAATACTTCTGGTACTTTGACAAAAACCAGGAGTACTGTTTAAGGGTGCTTGAGAGGGAGGCCTCAGAATGCTTTCAGACAAACCATGGGGTGAAGCACAGATCTTTACATGCCCCCAGAACAGCAGCACCCCCACCACATTGGGGCTAACTCATTTCTGTAAGGAAAAACCTAATTGACACTGAATTGGAGGATACTGAATCATTTAGCCTATGGGTAAAATGGGGTTTGGTTTTAGGGGACTAAAATGAACTTTATTATGAATTTGAAACTGAACTTGAAATCTATAGGGCTGGATCAGGATGACTTTATGTCCTCTTTTTCCAGGACATGTCTACTTTTTTGACTCATGTCCTGGAAAAAACTTCAATGTCATCCTTTTCCATCTGAGCATGCAACACAAAGCCTTCTAGCACTTAATAAATTACATGTAATAAATTATTAATTACATGTAATAAATTATTAGTGAATTACATGTAATGAAGGAGAAGGAAAACTCCCACTAAACCTCTGCTGCCTTGTGGCTATACCCATTCATGGGAAAGGCTTCAGGAGAAAACCTCGAGGAAAAATCCAGAGCCGGAGTCCCGAAAGCAGTTCGTGACTATGTTACAGTCATGTTCTGGTAACTCCTGCGACGCAGCTGGAACCAATCGTATTGGCTCTGCCTTTCCATTGGACTATTTCAGTGGCGTGGAGAGGGGGGATTCTCTGCTTGGGTAACAGCCTATCCCCCATAATAACCTACCCAGGCCTTCGTGCTCTGGAGAGGAACTCCAGCCTCGCATATAGCGTGGAAACAACATGGGAAGTGGCAGTTACCGGTTATAAGTCGTTGCTCGATTATCGAAGAACGTGACGCCAGGGGCTACTTCCGATGGTGGGAGAGGTCATCGTGCCTCATTGGGCAACTATCACCCGCCTTAAGCTGGGCAGCCCCCAGCCAGTAAGATGCTGCCTCGCCACGGTCTGTTAACCTCACTGGGTGTGTGTGGTTTAGGGTGAAAACTGACAAGCAGGTCGACAACTGAGCACCAAGCAACAAACATAAGAAAACTTCAGCCCTTAAGTTGGGCACCTGGAACATTCGGACAATGACCCCCGGCTTTTCTGACGATTTGCCAGAACTGGATGACGTACGTAAGACAGCTCTCATTGATATGGAGCTGAGCAGACTGGAGATGGACATAGTTGCCCTTCAAGAGACAAGGCTGTCAGACTCAGGATCTATTAAGGAGAGAAATTTCTCATTCTTCTGGCAGGGAAAGCCATCAAGTGAGAGTAGGGAATATGGAGTTGGCTTTGCAGTTAGAAACACCCTACTTGGACTCATTATTCCACCTACTGGAGGAAGTGAAAGAATTCTGTCTCTGCAGCTACAGTCATCAGTAGGGTTAGTCACTCTTACTAGTGCATTTGCACCAACACTATCATGATTGTCATGATCTTCAGCAGAATCCAAAGACAAATTCTATGATGATCTGGCTGCCACTATCAAGAGAATCCCTGAGAAAGAACCATTGTTTATTCTTGGTGATTTTAATGCAAGAGTTGGATCTGACCATAATTCTTGGCCCGCTTGTCTAGGTCGTTTTGGCGTTGGGAAGATGAATGAAAACGGCCAACTCCTGCTGGAGTTTTGCTGCTATCATAAGTTTTGCGTTAGCAATACATTCTCTGGAGGAGTCGGAAAAGGGCCACTCATCATGGATGGGTTTGCCCCGCCCCCTGCCAGTCAGGGCCGGACGAGGTCTTTGATCTCCTTCCGGTGCGGGGCATCCCTTCCCCAGTCCGGCTCTGACTCCCTAAGAGTTGGGTCGTGGTCTTGCTATGCTCCAGAGAGCATAGCTAGTCTCCTTCCTTTCCTCCTACTCTCCTTGTTTTCTCTCCCTCTTCTCTCCTCTCTCCTCTCTGCAGGGACAGGACCGGTGGACAGGACCCCCCCCCCCCGGGATCTGCTACTCCCACGGGGTGTTTTAGGTTGGAGGGCTCCTCTCCTGGCTCCCCCCTTCCGCTCCTTGCTGCACCAGCGGTTTTCAGGCTTAGCTTGGGCCGCCTTTGGGCTTAGCCCTCTCGGACTGCCTGCCCCCTCTGGCCGTTTGCAAGGCACGTGTTGGTCGGGGCCGCCCGAGGCTTAGCCCCTTCGCTCCGCGCTGCCTTGCCATCACCGGGGCCGGGTGGAGGCCGCTTCGGCTTAGCCTGCCCCCAGCCGATCCGGCCAGCACGACCTGCAGCATCGCGCGCGCGCGATCCCCTCTCAGCCCAGCACTCCCGGCTTCAGCGAGGCTCCACTCAGCCGCACGGGCACCAGTGGACCTCGCAGTGCCTGCAGCTCCGCTCCAGCCAGCCAGCCTCCTCTCTCCGGCACAGCACCACCTCCAGAGACAGTGAGAGCTCCCGACCTCCAGGCGGCCTTTATCTTGGGTGCTCCTTTTTCCCGCCGTTTGTCGCGGTGGCCATTTTGGGTCCCCAGCTCCATCAGCATCTCCAAACTGTGAGTAGCTAGGCCTGCCTTGCATGAGAGAGGGGATATAGGGTCTACAGGGGAGTAGGTTGAATAAAATAAAAAAATAAAAATAATTGAAAATTGAGATTCTTTCCTGTATATCTACAAGATGGCTCAGGAGGGGGCAGACAAAGCCATTGAGACAGGCATGCTAGGGGTCTCTAACCTGACAGGTCCGGGTACCCCACAGGCTTCCCTTTCCACTCAGGTTCAAGGGCTTGACCCAGTGCTAGCGTCCCTAAAAGATGCCTTTGATACAGCGGTGTCAGTTAACCTGCCAGCTCTGGTCAAGTCGGCAGTCCTTGAGGCAACATCTGGCAGGATCAATCCCAGGCATAGGAGGGCTCGCTCTCCCAGCCCAGTTATTCCCGTCTCTTCTCCCTCTGAGGAATCTGTACAGTCTTCTCCTAGGAAACGGACCCACAAAGCTAAGCACCTAGAACATCCTAAGTGCAGACGCAAATCCTCCAAGAGTCATCGCAAGCGCCAAAGGTTTTCTTCTTCGTCATCGGCATCTTCAGCCTCTACCTCTTCTGGTTCTGAGGAGGAACACAGGTTGGGCACTGAGACGGAGGAACCCCGTAAAAGCTCACGTCTCTTTCCTAACGAGCTCCTGGAACCTGTGGTGGACAGATCTGCCAGATGCCTCACCCTGCGCAGATCAACAACCTTGGATTCTGAATCAGAGCAGGACAGGGCAGAGGCATTTCCTGAATTGGAAGTACAGCAGACAGTGATTCCCTTTCCTAAGGCCTTCCAGTCTGTTTTCTCCCAAGAATGGTGTTCCCATTCCAAGGGCACAGGCTCCCGTGTGGCAGACAAGTTGTACACCCTCCCGGAGAAGCAGATGGAACTTCTCAAGATTCCAGTGGTAGATCCTCCAGTTGCTGCCTTGGCCTCTTCGTCTGTACCTGTGGACGGGGATGTTCTCCCTAAGAATCCCACCGACAGGCGCATGGAAACTCTGCTCAAGCACAACTTCGAGTTTTCCTCTTTTGCCTTTCGAGCTGCTTCTGCTAATTCGGTCATGGCTCGTGCAGCCTTCATCTGGGCACAGAAGGCAGCCAGAAACAAGAGACTTCCCAGGGACTTCAGAAGTACTCTAAAGAACATTGCTCTGGCATCTGCCTTCGCTGCTGACTCATCCTTGGATGCAATGCGTTTCTCAGCTCGAGCTATGGCTTCCAACGTCTCTACCCGTAGAGCATTGTGGCTACATTCTTGGACGGGAGAAGCAAGGTCCCACTCCAAGTTAATCAACCTGCCTTTTGAAGGGAGCAAGTTGTTTGGTAAGGAATTAGACCCCATCCTCATTGAGTCCAAGGACAAGCGGAAGATTCTTCCCCCAGGGAAGAAAGACGTCCCCAAGCCACGTCAGCCTTCCTTTCGTCCCTCCAGGCCTCGTTTCCGAGACCCCTCGGGGACACAATTCCGATCTCGATGGACCAACGCAAGAGTCCTCCCTCGCTCCAAGCCCAATAACTTCACCAATTCCTCCAAGGATCACTTCCCCCACAAGGGCGGCAAGAATTCCAGGTCCACCTGACGCCAGGCCTGGGCCAGAACCCAGCGCTATTGGAGCTTGTCTCCTGGACTTCGCTCCCTGCTGGCAGGGATTTACTTCAGATACCTGGGTTCTAAACACCGTGGCAAAAGGGTACGCCTTAAAATTCCGTCGTCAGCCTCCCGATCGGTTCTGACGGGTTCCAGTATCACGGGACCCCATAAAACACAATTAGAAACTTCAGGCCATTCAGCACCTATTAGATATCTGGGCTATAGAACGTGTTCCCACTGCCCAACGTGGCAGGGGAGTTTACTCCATAGTGTTTCTGGTTCCAAAGAAGAATGGGGAGATGCGCATGATCCTAGACCTGAAGTGGCTAAACCACTTTACGTTGAAGAAGAACTTCAAAATGGAGACATGGTGGACCATCACAGTGGCCCTAGACCGGGGGGACTATCTAGCATCCATAGATTTGTCGGAGGCATACCTACATGTGCCAATACGTCCATCACACCGACGATTCCTCCGCTTCACTTACGGATCACACCACTTTCAATACAGGGCACTCCCCTTCGGTCTGTCAGTGGCTCCGAGAATCTTCACGAAGCTGCTCATGGCGTTGGTAGCCAACCTCAGGTCCCAGGGCATACGCATCTTCCCGTACCTGGACGACATTCTTGTTGCCGCTTCATCCTTTCATCAAGCCTGCGAAGACCTTCAGTGAGTTGTGTCAACACTGGAACATAACAGATTTGTGATCAACAGAGCAAAGAGCGTTTTAGTTCCCACCCAGTCCCTAGTTCATCTGGGACTTCTGATTCGGACGGACTCATTCCACCTTTTCCTATCACCGGAACGCAGAACGAAGCTCAGGGAGGCTCTTCTTCAGGCCAAGGAATTGACATCGGCACCTCTGATGACATTGGCGTCTCTCCTGGGCCTCATGGTCTCCTGCCAGGACGTGGTGGCCTGGTCCAGGTTCCACCTCCGGCCTCTCCACCGCCTACTGCGTCCCTTTGCACATCACATAGAATGCAAGATCACGAAGCGTGTGGCGATTCCCCCCCGAGTAGCTCAGTCCTTGGATTGGTGGTTGGAGCCCTCCAGACTGGACACGGGAACCAGCCTCGACCTCCCGGATACACAGGTAATACTCCCGACGCCAGTCTCTCTGGGTGGGGGGCCCAATTTCGTTCTCATCTAGTGCAGGGGACATGGTTCCCCCAAGAACGTCTTTTCTCCATCAACAGATTAGAGCTCACAGCAATTCGCCTAGCCCTGATCAACTTCCAGGGTCTCCTGACCAATGCACATGTGCTAATTCAAACGGACAATGTCTCAGCCAAGGCGTTCGTGAATCGCCAAGGGGGGACCAGGTCCAGGGGCATGATGGACGAGGCAACTCTTGTTTATCTGGGCAGAAAGGAATCTTTCCTCATTGAAAGCGGAGCACCTACCTGGGGTCCTGAATCTGGAGGCGGACTGGCTCAGCAGGCAATCACTGGACGAGAACGAGTGGAGCTGGCACCCCCAGGTGTTCTCAATGATCACAGTTCTGCTGGGGAAGCCAGAGATAGACCTGTTTGCTTCTCCCATGAACACTCAATTACCAGCCTTCGTCTCCAGGACTCCTCACCCCTTGGCCATGGGGGTGAACGCCCTGGTGATTCCCTGGCCTCCAGTACTCCTTTATGCGTTCCCTCCTCTTCCACTTATTCCTGCAGTGCTTCAGCGTCTAAAGAGATTCAAGGCTGAGCTCATTCTAGTGACCCCAGATTGGCCGAGGAGACCCTGGTATCCAACTCTGGTCAACTTAGCGGTGGCCCCTCCGATCCGACTACCACCTCGTCGCGACATTCTACGCCAGGGCCCTGTTCTGCATCCCAACCCAGGTCTGTTCAAGTTGACAGCCTGGCGTTTGAGTGGCACAGCCTTAAAAGGAGAGGATATTCGGAAAAGGTTCTTAATACACTGTTGGCCTCCCGCCGGGCCTCTACCAACCGGATTTATGCCAGGACCTGGAGGAGATTCGTTCTCTGGTGCTCGGACAGGAACGTTTCTGTCAGGAATCCAAAAGTACATCATGTCCTGGACTTTTTGCAAGACAGCGTAGACAAGGGCCTAAGCACTAATAAGATTAAGAGACAGTTGGCGACCCTGAGTTCGATTCTGGGTCGAAGGAAGTTTGGCCCTCTCTCCTCTCATCCAGACCTCAAACGTTTTCTAAAGGGACTAAAGCTTATCAACCCCCCAGTAATGCATCGCTTCCCTACCTGGGACCTTCACTTGGTTCTCAAGGCCTTCATGGGGAAGCCCTTTGAGCCCTTGGGTACCGTTCCTGTCAGGTACATGACCCTGAAAGTGGTATTTTTGGTGGCCATCACGTCGGCCAGATGTGTGTCCGAACTGGGATCACTATCCACTAACTCTAACCTTTGTATTTTTCAGGAGGATAGAGTGGTCCTGAGAATGGATACTTCCTTCTTACCGAAGGTTAACTCTATTTTCCATAGGAGTCAGGAGTTAGTTCTACCAACCTTGTGTCCCAACCCCACATCATCGAGGGAGAGAGCCTGGCACTCCCTTGATGTTAAAAGGGCCCTCAGTTATTATTTGGATAGGACCCGGGAATTCCGCAGGTCTGAGGCATTATTTGTATTTTTGGGGGGGTCTCCAAGGAGAAATGGGCTTCGGTATCTTCGCTATCCCGCTGGCTGAAGTCAGCGATAGTGGAGGCTTATAGAGCACTGGGGAAAGATGCACCTGAGGGGATAACTGCACAATCCACAAGAGGGGCGGCCGCCTTGGCAGTCTTCGAGGGTGTTGCTTCTCTTGAGGCTATTTGTAGAGCAGCTGTGTAGTCCTCGGTGGATACATTCATCCGTCACTACAAGGTAGACCAAGCGGCGTCGGCTGAGACCGCGTTTGGTTGCCGGGTTCTCCAAGCTGTGGTGCCTAATGAGATGAGATTAATTGCGTCTCTCCCACCCTGAGAGTGAGGCTTTGGTATATCCCATCCATGATGAGTGGCCCTTTTCCGACTCCTCCAGAGAAGGCAGGAATTTACTTGCCAGAAAATGTCCTTTTCTGTGAGGAGAGGAAAAGGGCCACTCAGGCCCACCTCAGCAGAGACGCGATTTTTCTCGCATTACAAGTTGTTCCCCAGGGCTTTAAAATTTCTAGAGGTCCAATTGGTCCTGTTCCTGCGGGAGTTGTGTGTTGTGTTTCTTTATGGAGGGTCCTGTTCAGAGACTCTGACCGGTTGTTACTTCTACTTTTCTGGCCTGTTGTATTTCGGTTATTCCTGTCTTTAAGTTTGTTACACACTGAGCAGGACAGCGAGGGTGTCGACTTCCTCTTCGGGCTTTGGTATCTGTACTGGGGAAGGGATGCCCCGCACCGGAAGGAGATCAAAGACCTTGTCCGGCCCTGACTGGCAGGGGGCGGGGCAAACCCATCCATGATGAGTGGCCCTTTTCCTCTCCTCACAGAAAAGGACATTTTCTGGCAAGTAAATTCCTGCCTTCCTTAACACAAAGCCTCAACACAGAGTGTCTTGGCAACACCCTAGAATGAAGCATTGGCATCAGCTTGACTTGATCCTCACCAGGCGCTCCAGCCTTCCCAACATTAAGATCACACGTAGCTATCAGAGTGCTGATTGCGATACTGACCACTCCTTGGTGTGCAGCAGAGTAAAACTGCAAGCAAAGAGGCTGCATCACTCAAAGAAGGAAGGAAGACCACGAATTAACATCAGCAAGACCCGCAGTCTGGAAAAAGGGTTGGAATTTGACCAAGCACTCGAGGAAATTCTCCCAGGCCCGGCTGAGGCAAACGCTTCTGAACGACGGGAACATTTCAAGAATGCTGTTTATACTACCGCTTTATCAGTTTTTGGTAAGCAGGTTAGAAAGACAGCAGATTGGTTTGAAGCCCACTCGGAGGAGCTGACACCAGCCCTTGAGGAAAAGAGGAGAGCTCTAACTGCATACAAAGCCTGTTCTAGTGAGCGCAACCTTCAAGCCCTGCGAGCCGCCCGTAGCAAAGTCCAACAGATTGCCAGGAGATGTGCTAACAATTATTGGCTGCAGCTTTGCTCTCAGATCCAGGTAGCAGCTGACACAGGCAACATCAAGGGGATGTACGATGGCATCAAGCAGGCCTTAGGTCCAACAGTGAGGAAATCTGCCCCGCTTAAGTCCGCTACAGGTGAGATCATCCAGGACCGAGCACAGCAGATGGCACGCTGGGTGCAGCACTACTCTGAGCTATACTCCAGAGAAAATGTAGTAACTGAAGAAGCATTAAACAACATTGAGTGCCTGCCTGTCGTGGAGGAGCTCGACAGTGAACCAACTTTAGAAGAACTAAACGAAGCCCTGGATTCCCTTGCTTTTGGCAAGGCACCCGGGAAAGATAACATCCCTGCTGAAGTTCTGGGGTGCTGTAGAGGGACCATTTCCACTGAACTGTACAAGATATTCTGCCTTTGTTGGAGGGATGGTGGAGTACCACAGGACATGAAGGATGCTAATATCGTCACACTGTACAAGAACAAAGGCGACAGGGTGACTGCAACAACTACCATGGCATCTCTCTTCTTAGTGTTGTAGGGAAGCTGCTTGCCCATGTCATACTGAAGAGGCTTCAGGTGCTTGCAGAGAGGAAATATCCTGAATCACAGTGTGGATTTCGAGCCAACAGCTCCACCACTGATATGGTATTTTCCCTTCGACATTTGCAAGAGAAATGTAGGGAACAAAGACAGCCACTCTTTGTAGCCTTCATAGATTTTACAAAAGCTTTTGATTTGGTTAGTAGGGACGGTCTTTTTAAAATCCTCCCCAAGATTGGATGCCCACCTAAGCTCCTTCTCATCATCAGATCCTTCCATGAGGACATGAAGGGCACTGTCGTTTTTGATGGCTTCACATCAGATTCCTTTCACATCCGAAGTGGAGTGAAGTAGGGCTGTGTCCTCGCACCAACTTTATTTGGGATCTTTTTTGCAGTCATGCTGAAGCATGCTTTTGGAAACGCAACAGAGGGAATCTATCTCTGGACCAGATCAGATGGAAAACTCTACAATCCTTCCAGACTAAGAGCAAAGTCCAATGTCCAGCTGAAATGCTTGCGGGAGTTCCTCTTTGCCGATGACGCTGCTATTACTGCTCACTCTGCCGAAGACCTTCAACGACTTATGGACCATTTTAGCAAAGTCTGCCAAGACTTTGGACTAACAATCAGCTGGAAGAAAACACAAGTCATGGGTCAGGGTGTGGATCCACCTCCCTGTATCATAATCTCTGAACATGAACTGGAGGTTGTCCACGACTTTGTGTACCTTGGCTCAACTATCTCTGACACTCTCTTGTTAGATACGGAGCTGAATAAACGTATTGGTAAAGCGGCTACCACGTTCTCCAAGCTTGCAAAGAGAGTATGGCTTAATAAGAAGCTGACGGAACATACAAAGATCCAGGTCTATAGAGCTTGCGTCCTGAGCACACTCTTGTAGTGCAGTGAGTCTTGGACCCTTTATGCATGGCAGGAGAGAAAGCTGAACACCTTCCATATGCGCTGTCTCCGACATATTCTTGGAATCACCTGCCATGACAAAGTCTCAAATGACACAGTATTGGAACGTGCTGGAATCTCTAGCATGTTCACACTTCTGAAACAGCGGCGTCTACGCTGGCTTGGGCATGTCGTGAGAATGGCTGATGGTCGGATTCCAAAAGATCTCTTATATGGAGAATTAGTGCAGGGAAAGCGCCCAAGAAGGAGACCACAGCTGCGATACAAGGACATCTGCAAGAGGGATCTAAAGGCCTTGGGAATGGACATCAACAGCTGGGAAACCTTGACCTCTGACCGTTCAGCGTGGAGGCAAAAGACCCAGCATGGCCTTCTCCAACTGGAAGAGACACTTGTTCGGCAGGCTGAAGCAAAGAGGTAGACCCGAAAGCAGCGAAACCTGGGGCCTGGGCAGGGGATGGAATTTATTTGTCCTCAGTGTGGAAGGGATTGCCACTCTCAAATTGGCCTCTTTAGTCACACTAGATGTTGTTTTAGGACCTCCAATCAGAGCACGATACCATAGTCTTTCGAGACTGAAGGATGCCAATACATACACATGTAATGAATTATATGTAACAGTTTTAAATAATATATACACAGTGGTGCCTTGTAAGAAAAACATAATTTGTTCCAGAAACATATTTGTCTTACAAAGCGTTTTTTATTAAAAAAACAGATTTTCCCCATAGGAAATAATGGAAATGCAGATGATCGGTTCTACAACCCAAAAATATTCATATTAAAATATTAACGCTATGTAAAAGTGATGACAAAACACTGTAACTGAATTCAAAACACTGTAATATAATACAGAACACAATTACTGTAATATTAATAAGAACACTGTAATATACTGTACAATAAAACAGAAAAGAAAAACCTTTATGGCCAAGGATGACTAATTTTCATTAAAAGAGTCACTGGTGTCTTTTCGAGCAACTTTATAAATTTTATAATCAATAAAATAATATTATATATAATTAATAAAAATAATACAATTTTAGAATCCTTTTGGCATGTGGAATGACATTGTAAAAGATTTTTGGCACTACACTGCTGAAAGGTTGCTGACAAGAGCAACAACAAGAGCATCTCTTGTTGAGCCTCTGCTTGAAATCCCCAGTGACGGAGAGTCCAGTACCTCCTTTGGCAATTTATTCCACTGCTGAACTGCCCACCATCAGGAATTTTTTCCTGATATCCAATCTCCTTTCTAGCCTTTGTACCCATTCTAGTTCTACTTTCAGAGGCTGTTTAGAACAAATGAGTCTCTTCTTCCCTAGTTTTACATGTAAGAGATGAGGGGAAAGGTTTGAATCCACTGTTCTGTGGCCTGAGATTATGCAGCTTCTCCACCTTTGGATGTAATCAAATGGCTGCTATCTGAGCAATTGCACAGGGAGGCCTTTCCTGTGACAGTCATTGCTCCCACATCTCCACATGCTTCTTCTTCCAGTGAGGATAAACGTGCAAGGCAAAATTCTCAACAAAAGAGATCCCCCCAGAGCACACGTGGGTTGCAGGAGCCACTGTCTGGCCATCCCGGCAAAAGAAATAAAGTATTAGGCATTGACTGCTGGTATGATCATAGAATCATAGAATCATAGAGTTGGAAGGGACCTAGTAGGTCATCTAGTCCAACCCCCTGCCAGCAGCAGGAATTCCCCCTAGAGCATCTCCAACAGGTGCTCATCGAGCCTCTGCTTGAAGATCCCCAGTGAGGGAGAGTCCACCACCTCCCTTGGCAATCTGTTCCACTGCCGAACCGCCCTCACCGTCAGGAATTTTTTCCGGATTTCCAGCCGGAATCTCCTTTCTTGCAGTTTGTACCCATTGGTTCTAGTTCTGCTTTCAGAAGCAGCTATGAACAAATTGGCCCCTTCCTCCATATGACAGCCCTTCAGGTATCTGAAGAGGGCAATCATGTCTCCCCTCAGCCTCCTCTTCTCCAGGCTGAACATCCCAAGCTCCCCCAACCTTTCCTCGTAGGGCTTCCCTTCCATCCCACTGATCATTCTTGTCGCTCTCCTCTGGACTTGGTCCAGCTTGGCTGCATCTTTCTTAAAGTGAGGGGCCCAGAACTGAACACAGTACTCAAGGTGAGGTCTGACCAATGCAGAATAAAGAGGAACTATAACTTCTCGTGACTTGGAAGCTACAGTCCTCTTAATGCAACCTAAAATGGCATTTGCCTTCTTTGCAGACACATCACACTGCATCCTCATGTTCAGCTTGTTATCCACGGCGACTCCAAGATCCCGCTCACATGTTGTGCTGCCAAGCCAAGTATCCCCCATTTTATACCTATGTTTTTGGTCTTTATTGCCTAAGTGCAGAACCTTGCACTTCTCCCTGTTGAAATTCATTCTGTTTGTTACAGCCCAGGATTCCAGTTTATCCAGATCCTCCTGGAGGTTTCTCCTATCTTCTGATGTGTTTGCTACTCCTCCCAGTTTGGTGTCATCTGCAAATTTGATCAGGCTCCCCCGTATCCCTTTCTCCAAGTCATTGATGAAAATGTTAAAGAGAACCGGTCCCAAGATAGAGCCTTGGGGTACCCCACTAGAAACTGACCTCCAGGTTGACACAGAACCATTTACTAAAACCCTTTGCGTGCAGCCATCGAGCCAGTTGCAGATCCACCTAACAATTGCCTTGTCTAGCCCATATTTTTCCAACTTCCTAATTAAAATGTCATGTGGGACTTTGTCAAATGCTTTGCTGAAGTCAAGATAAAAGACATCCACAGCATTGCCACTGTCCAGTAAGCTCGTAACCCGATCAAAAAAGAAGATCAGATTTGTCTGGCAAGATTTATTCTTGGTAAATCCATGCTGGGTTGTTTTGATCACCGAGTACTTGTCTAGATGTGCACAAATTGTGTGTTTTATGATTTGCTCTAATATCTTGCCCGGGATTGAAGTCAAACTGACTGGTCTATAATTTCCCGGGTCTTCTTTTTTCCCCTTCTTAAAGATTGGGACTACATTTGCCCTCTTCCAGTCCAGTGGCACTTCTCCACTCCTCAAGGATTTCTCAAAGATGATTGACAGAGGCTCTGCAAGGACATCTACGAGTTCCTTCAGAACTCTAGGATGCAGCTCATCCGGTCCAAATGACTTGAATTCATTTAGGCCAGTTAAGTGGTTTCGAACCAGTTCTCTGTCAATCTTAATCTGCTGTTCTGCAGCATCCATGTTTTCATTACCTCTTAGGGGATGTAAACACATCCCCGAATCAGTCAGTGATCCCGCACCCCCATTTGCACAGCCCTCCTTCTGTGAATAGACGGATGCAAAGTAGGAGTTGAGCAGCTCCGCCTTCTGCTGGTTTCCAGACACCTGTTGTCCATCCTTGTCCAAGAGCAGCCCCACCCCCTCGTCTCTCCTCCTGTTCCTTTGGGCATATCTAAAGAAGCTCTTTTTGTTATCCTTGACTCCCCTGGCCAGCCTCAGCTCATACTGAGCTTTAGCATCCCTGACCCCCTCCCTACAGGACCGGGCTACCTGCCTGTACTCCTCTCTGGTGATCTTTCCAGTCTTCCACTCCCTATACTTCTCTTTCTTTAACGTCAGCTGATCCCCAAGTTGCTTGTGGAGCCAACCTGGTTTTTTCAGCATTTCCCCCCCTTTCTTTTTTATTGGAATTGTTTCTGACTGTGCTTGTAGAAGCTGCCTCTTAAGGAGCTCCCACCCATCTTGGGCCCCTTTCCCCATTAGATCATCAACCCATGGGATCCCACCTATGACTCCTCTAAGCCTGTTGAAATCAGCTTTCCTGAAATCCAACATATAAGTTTCACTCTGCACTCTTTTTATTTCCCACATTATTCTAAATTCCAGCAGCTCATGATCGCTTTCCCCTAAAGTTCCCACTATGTTGACCTGATCAACCAGTTCTTCACGATTTGTTAAGATCAGGTCAAGGATGGCCCCTCCCCTTGTCGTTTCCTCCACTTTCTGGACCATGAAGTTATCTTCCAGGCCCATCAGGAATCTACTGGAGCTTCCATGTTTGGCTGAGTTTGTCTCCCAGCAAATGTCTGGGTAGTGAAAGTCCCCCATTACTACTACCTCATATTTCCCTGCAATGCTTGCCAGTTGCTCCAAGAAGACATCGTCTACTCCTTCTCCTTGGCCTGGTGGTCTATAGTAGACGCCCACCACAATGTTTTGTTTCTTATTTTCCCCCCTTACTTTTACCCAAACACACTCCACAGGGATATCCGGACCACTCTCCTGGATTTCAGAGCAAGTATATATGTTCTTGACATATAATGCTACTCCACCTCCCCTTTTGCCACTTCTGTTCCTCCGGAACAGGTGATAGCCTTCCAATTGTGTGTTCCAGTCATGGGAGTCGTCCCACCAAGTTTCAGTTACTCCTATCAAATCAAATTTCCCTTCACTTGCTAAAAGCTCCAGCTCATCTTGTTTATTTCCCAGGCTCTATGCATTTGTGTAAATGCAACTTAAGCCCTGGAGGTTGCAACTCAATGCATTTCCCTCCTTTTTTGTAAGGCCAGGCCCCTCTAAAGATTTTTGAGTTACAGCTGTGCCCTGGCAATTTCCATCCAGAGCATTTTCCTTATTCCTAGGTTCCCTTTGGACGTAACCCACCCCCTTCTTATTTAGTTTAAAGCCCTCCTGATAAGGTTGGCCATCTCTCGTCTGAAGACACTCTTCCCCCAACCCGTAAGATATAGTCCATCCTTTGCTAGGAGTCCTTCCTCAAGGAAGTTCATCCTGTGATCCCAGAATCCAAATCCTTCTTGATGACACCATTTTCGAAGCCAGCTATTGACCTGAAAAATCTTGCTATCTCTCTGAGGACCTTTGCCAATTACTGGGAGGATGGATGAGAATACCACCTGGGCATCCCCCAGGTCCTTAATCTTCCTCCCCAGAGCTTCATAATCCCCAACTATCTTTTGGAAAGTTTCCCGAGCAGTATCGTTTGTTCCTACGTGGATGAGTAAGAACGGGTAACGATCAGCAGGTGTGATCATCCTCGGTAGCCTCTCCGTGATATCCCATATCCTATCACCAGGGAGGCAGCACACCTCACGGGAAAACGGGTCTGGTCGGCATACAGCTTCCACGCCCCTCAGGAGAGAATCTCCAATCACCACCACCCTCCTCCGTGTTCTCCTTCTGTGTCTAGCTTCCCCCACACTAACTGGTTGTGGCTGCTGTCTATGAGGGGGATCTGTAGGCATGCCAGTATGGGCAAAGCCAGGATCCGGTGTAGGTGTGCTAGCAAGAGGAACTTCTGCCAGCATGGTGGAATCTGAGAGACTCTGGAAACGGTTGTATAGCTCCAGTGGTTCTCAACTGCTCCTGCCCCTTTTTCTCCTGACTGTCACATGTCTCCATGAAGAGACATCATTGCTGGGGTCCCCACTGGTGTCATCCCTCTGGAGAAGTTCCGTGTGTGTTGTATCAAGGAACTCCTCAGATGCCTTAATTTGACGAAGGGTGGAAACTTCACCCTCCAATGCTGCCACCTTCTCCTCCAACAGTGCAACCAGTTTGCACTTGCAGCATCGATAATCCCTGGGGTCCTTGGGCAAGAAGACAAACATGGCACATGTGGTGCATGTCACGACAACTGCGCCCTTCCCTTCCATCTCCTGTCAACTTCACAAGTCCTCCTTGCTCACAGGCTCCGGTCCACAGGATCGCGCCTCAGGCCCTAATAAAGCCCTTGAAAGCTCCTCCCGCCAGGCAACCAGCCAATGAACAGCTAGCAGCAATTAAGCACTCAACTAAGCAGCCCCCTCCTCCACTCACCTGGGACTCTGTGTTCCTTCTCACCTCTCCTCTGAAAAGGGTATGAAAATGATATGGTATCGTTGTTAACCTGGAGGCAAGATGACCATATAGAATGGAGGACAACGTGCCCATACCATTAACGATTATGTAGAAAAGGGAATTGAGGCATGTTTAGCTCATCATTGAAGGGTTTAAAAAGTAGCACCTTCCTAAAATCCCTCTTCTGTGCAATAATTAAAGGTAGAGGCACTCTGTCCTCCATTCTGTATGGTCATCCTGACCTGTAGGTGTCTGGGCATAGATTCTATGTTCTCTTGGGCTTGTACTGCCCAATGATCAAAACTGAATCAGAAAATTCATACTTTTATTGGCAATAAAAAGGTAAAGCTAAGGAAACCAGTACAAGAGTGTCAAGATGTTGACTGACTGATGTCTTGTGACTGATAAGAAGGCGCAAGACCAAAGACATACACAGCAGAGTAGTTTACTGTTAACTGTATTTACAAATTTAATTCAAGGCAATCTGGGTCATATACATAAAATCAAGTCTAACACTCTAAAACACTTCAGAGCTTATCTGTATCTCAGAGCTTCACATCTCATCTCTGCTCTGACCAACGTCTGAGCTCCAACTGACAAACAGTTCTAACTGCCAAACCTAACTGCCAACTCCGACAGTTCTAATTCTGACAGTTCTAATCAGTTTACAACTTACCTAGAACTAACGGTAAGATCCAGAAATCTAACAAAGGGATACACAGCAAAAGCTTGATTTTTATACATTTTAAAGATATTGACAACTTGGGTGTCTACTTGTTTATTTCCTTAAATTTGCATCACTTGTTTATTTTCTCATTTCCATGTAGTCAAGAATCAACAACTTTGAACAACCTTGCATGGACATGACATGATATTGAACATTTTCATTAATTGGCTGATCCTTGTCCCTGACAATTATTTAGAAAATCTTCTATATCATCTTGGGCTGTTCATAACTTCCTTCGGGGCATCAGACTTGGTCAGCTGGTCCTGTCTTAGAGCAAGTACATGAAGCAGGGCCAGTAACATAGTGACACAGTAGCAGCATATCTATTAGAAGAAAAACAGAAATAGACCTACAGAAACAGGGTCTAAGAAAGAAAGAGAGGGTCTGTAAATGACAAGCATGCTATCGGAACAAATTATGCTTGTAATTCAAGGCACCACTGTATATAAAACTGAAAAGTCACTGACACGCTGACTAACTCACTGAATGACTCGCTCACTCACTGACTCATCAGTGCCCAGCCAAATGCACTGGACCAAAAAGCGTAAATTTTGGGGAGGGTCTTCCTTCCATTACGGAATTGCCTACGAGGAACCAGTTTTTGGAAATTCCAACCAGAAGGGGGTGAGAGGGGCGCAACACGATTTCATCCCTATACTTTATATTGAAGAATGCCCTGACTGATCAACCCGCTGCCCAATCCCTGGACCTAGAAGCATGAAAGGTGAAAGGGGGTGCAATGCATTTCCACTGGGAAATGCTGTGCTGCGGGGGGTGGGGTGGGTGGAGGTGTTGCATGGGGGTGCTGCATGGGAGTGTGTTGCATGGGAAGGCTAAGAGTGTGCCATGGCATACAAATATTCTTGAAATTTTACCCCTGCATTATAACGTTTAATCTACTCTGTCACTTTAAACAGTCAGGAAATAATCAGTGCTATATTCTCTGTTTTCGTTTCAGGTTCAAGGACTTTAGTCGGAAGAAGTGTATTGTAATCAAAAGCATATGCCAAAGTGTACTTCAATGTTACCAGCGAACAATTTGTAGCGACCAAAATCATTGCATATGTGTGAAGAGGAGGGATCCACAGTGGATGTTCTAAACTTCCACAATCTCTGTACAAAGTCAGAATAATTGGTCAATAATTGATTGGTACAAAGCAGTAGTCAGCTTCCCAGGTGATAGAAGAAAAGGGGTAAAAAAACTTGTTTCATTAAGGTCATCATTCAAGAGCCCCCTTTCAACACCGCTTCCTAGAGCAGGACAACATTCTGTAATAAAATTTGGACTTGGTTAGACTTAGTCTATTTCTGTTGCAATGAACATAATGTGTGTGAATATAAGAAGAGTCCTGCTACATCAGGCCATAATCAAACTTTCTCTGGTCCAAAAGATGCCTCAGGGAACACTCAAAGTGACAAGATAACTTTATTCAGTACATATGAATTCAGTATATTAAAATAATATAATTTTAGAATCCTGTTGGAATGTGGAATAACATCTATATATATAAAAGAGAAAAGTCGCTGACTGACACATCACCGCCCTGCCAAAACAACCGGGCTTAGAAACATGGAATTTAGGGTGGGTGTTCCTTCCATGACCAAGGGGTGCACTAAGAATGGGTTTTCGGAAATTCCAACCAGAGGGGAGTGAAAATGGGCGCAACGCGTTTTCCTCCCTATACTTTGCATTGGAGAATTGATGACTCATCAACATGCTACCCCAACCCCCACACCTAGAAGCATGAAATTTGGGGAAGGAGTTCCTTCTGTCACATGAACACCCACCAAGAATCAATGTGGAGAAATTTAACCCTTAAGGGGCTGAAAAGGGGTGCAAGGTGTTTTTGTCCTATACTTAACATGGCAGACTAAATAACATCCAGCTTATTTGGTGCATGGTGTACTGGGGGGACGTTCAGAGAAAAGTTGTGCTGGGGAGGATGCTGCACATGGGAAGATGTGCATTGGGGTATGTTGTGCATGGTAGGTTGATGGGGGGATGTTGCACATGGGGGTTTATGCACGTGGGGGAAGTTGTGCACAGTGGACTGATGCTAATGGAGGTTGATGCAAATGGGGGAAGTTGCACATGGGGGATTGATGCACATGTGGAGATGATGCGCATGGGGACTGATGCGCATGGGGGACTGATACGCATGGGGAATGTTGAACATGTGGGAATGTTGCGCATGGGGGTTTGTTGTGCATGCTGGGAAGTTGCTCATGGGGGTTGATGTGCATGGGGGACTGATGCGCATGGGGGATGTTGCGCTTTGGGTATGTTACTCATGAGGATAGTTGCGCATGGGGGAAGTTGCGCATGGGGGGAAGTTGCGCTGTGGGGGGATAGCGCATGGGGGAATTATACTCCCGCTATGCGGGTGTAAGAAAGGGACAAAGTTATGAATTTCTGTTAGATTAAAGATGACGTTTTTTCTCTAGGATGCAATTGTGGATGTAATGCTTGGGTGAGAAGGGGAGGAAGGAAGATCAAAGAAAGCTGTAAAGTACCAGATGCCCCTTGAGGAATGTATGGAATTTGTGGGGAGAATGGGGTCTGCTGGGTTAGGGAGAATTTTAGATGCCATTCTTATCAACAAAGGAAAGGTTGTAGAAGGATGTTCCCAGAGTTTGTAACACCTGTAAATTATACCCTGACTTCCTCAGTTGTTGGGAATAAGATAATCAAAGCCCAGAGTTAATAGATCTGGTGATGTGCAACTGAGGATGCTTTTGAGGATATAAGGGATGGGTTGGAGAGATTCCAGAGACTGCTCCTTGGAAACATCTTGGAAGACAGACGATTGAATTTTGGGCAGTTCTCCTTCAGTCTGCAAGGCAATGAAATTTGAAAGACCATGCTATGATAGGGCTGAATGTGTTAGAGAGATGTTAGTTAGCCTTTATTGTTTTGTGAAGTGAGTTCTTTCAATGCATTGTGCCTGTCTGAATAAAACAAGTAAATTTTCTTTAAGTGTTTTAAATTCTTGTTAATCAGATTACCTTTCCTGCAGGGGGGCTAAGAGAAAGCCCAGCTGGGAAGTATTTTAAGGTGGACTAACTCAGGTGGCTGAGTGTAGTCTGGTTTAAGCATCCCTAGTCAAAGGGGGATGCGTCAGGCAGACCTGGTTAAGAGTCCATTAGGGGTAAAAGGATCTATCAGGTGGCCTGGGGCATGAAACCCCCCTGTCTGGGGCATGAAACCCCCCTGTCTGAATCACAGCGAGTATGCTTTTTGCTAATTGTAAAATATTTTTGGCACTACACTGCTGAAAGATTGCTGACCCGTGTCCTAGAGCATCCCTTGTTGAGCCTCTACTTGAAATCCCCAGTGAGGGAGAGTCCACTACCTCTGTTGGCAATCTATTCCACTGCTGAACTGACCACCAGCAGGAATTTTTTCCTAATATCCAATCTGCTTTCTTGCCTTTAAACCCATTCTAGTTCTACAAGGGTTGTTCAAAAAGTTTTGCATCCACATCTGTAACTACTTTATTAACAGAACAAAATGAAATATTTTACATTGACAAGTAACTTTGAAATGTCCACCTTTGAAGGGGTGCCTTATTTTTTGATATAGTAACCACTGGTGGCAATGCACTTCCGCCATCGATACACTAGTTGTTGCAAACCGTCACAGAAGAATGAGAAGGGCTGTTGACAACACCAAGAAAGCACCGCATGGGTGACTTGATAGTTGGACACAAAGTGCGTGCCCCTAAGAAGTTCCTTCAGCTTTGGGAATAGCCAAAAATCACAAGGCCCTAAGTCTGGGCTATAAGGTGGGTGAGGCAAAACATCTGTGAAATCCATTCTCTGTACTCAGGAAGGAGAACGTTCTCATACTGTATGGGTGCTGCCCCTCCCCCATCAGGAGGCTGGACGAAGTCATTCTCCTCCCCTGTGTGGCAGCACCACCATCCCCAGTCTCGTCCAGCCTCTCATCGTGGCCTTTGCACTCTGCCTCCCTTTTTCTCCTTTCTTTTTCTCTCATTCTCCCTCTCTCTCTCTTTTTCTTTCTTCTACTTTTCCTGGCTGCGCTCCCCACTCCCCAACCACCAGGATGAACGCGGGGATCCCCTGGCTTGTTAGCCAGCGGAGATCTCTGTCCACTCCAGCAAGGCGGACACCTTGCAGCAAGGAGCAGAGAGCCAGAAGAGGGGGCGATTGGATGTGGCCCCACGGAGAAGAGCAGGCGCGTTGGGCAGCGGCCAGAAGCGGCCGTAGCGGGCATCACGTGTAGCTGACCCATGCCCTTGGTGGTCACTGGGGTAGTGCCCCATCAGGCTCTGCGCTACTCAGGACCACTCCTCTGGTCAGGCAGAAGGGCCAGCAGTAGCACGAGAGCTGCGTGGCTGCACGTTGGATGTCCACCATGACTCCTTGTCCTCTCCCTCCCAGTTAGAAAGGGAGGAGGGGGAGTTGTCGGGTGAGGAGGTCCTTCTGCCAGACCAGAGGAGCGGTCCTGAGTAGCGCAGAGCCTGATGGGGTTCTAGTGAGGAAACATATCTGGCTTTGACAGTGGGAAGGTGATACAGGCTCTGCCTCCAGAGTTTTAAATCTTCCTTTGAAAGGTGAGAAGCTTTTTGGAGAGGCCCTTGAGCCTCTCTTGGTGGAAAACAAGGAGAAGCAAAAGGTGCTTCCCACCACTATGGAGGTCCATTGTTGCCTCCCTTCAACAGTGGACATCAGTGGACCTCACAGAGGCTTTTCTCACATCAGTGGACCTCACAGAGGCTTATCTCCATGTCCCCATTCTGGAGAAACACAGATGATACCACAGGTTCTGTTATGGAAACCAGTATTTCCACTATAGGGCTTTGCCTTTCAGACTCATTGCAGCTCCCAGAGTGTTCACCAAACTTCTGGTTGCTCTGGTGGCTCACATTCATTGCCAAGGTATTGCGCTACACCCTTACCTGGACAATGTCCTCATCAGATCCCCGTCCAGATCGAGGGCAGAGGAGGACTTAGCTATGACTCTAAGAGGGCTGAAGGACCTGGGCTTTGTGGTCAACCTGCAGAAGAGCTCATTGGTTCCCACATAGTCACTTCAACATCTGGGGTTAATTCTGGACACACAGTCGTTCAGATTTTTTTCTCTCAGGAGAGGCAGAACTGTCTGAAGGAGGCTCTTTTGAAGGTCTGAGACCAAACTCAGGCAGATTTGATGGACTTGACATTGTTGATTGGGTTGATGGTGTCCTGTCAGGACATCATTCCCTGGTCTCATTTCCACCTGAGGACACTGCAGGGTCTGCTCCGCCCCTATGCTCATTTAGTGGAGCAGAGAAAGTCAATCCAGATCTGCCTGTCCAAACAGTTTGTTCAGAGCATCCCTTGATGGCTGTCACACATCAGGCTATCACAGGGCACATCAATGCAGCCCCCAAAGAGGGAGGTTTTGACCACAGATGCCTCCCTATTGGGGTTGGGGCTCATCTTCAGGACAGATGGAACAGGGCAATTGGTCTCAGTCAGAAGTCACTCACAGCATCAACTGGCTGGAGTTAAAGGCTATTCGGCTAGCCATGATCCACTTCCAATCCATGTTGCACAAGGCACGCTTGTACACCCACAACCTGCAATTTTCAAATTGACAGCTTGGAGGTTGAAAGGCAGACCCTAGCTAAGAGGGAATATTCTCACAAGATCCTAACCACCTTGCTAGCTTCTAAAATGTTATCCACTGCCAGAGTGTGCAATAATACCTGGAAGAAATTTAGGTCCTGGTGCGCCTCCAGGGGGCTTTCATCTTTTAAACTGAAGACCAGATATGTCTTGGAATTTCTGCAGGATGGTTATGATAAGGGGCGTAGCACCAGCACCTTACACTGGCAAGTGGCAGCCTTATGGAGCACCCTGGGCACATCATCCAGGAAAGCGGCCTTAGACCATCCTCATATAGGCAGATTCTTGAAGGAAGTGGGTCAGATAAACCCCCCATAGGTCCATCACTTCCCCTCCTGGGATTTACCCTTAGTTTTTTCAGCATTGACAAAGGCTCCTTTTGAGCCTATATGCAGTACTGAGGAGGTTACTTACCTTCAAAACTATTTTTCTTGTAGCCGTTACATTGGCCAAAGTTTTCAGAAGCCGTTACATTGGCCAGAAGGTTTTCAGAACTGACGCATTGTCAGTCAACCCTAATTGCTGTATCTTTCAGGAGGAAAAAGTGGTTCTGCGCCCAGACCCCGCCTTTATCCCCACCAGCAATTCTTGGTTCCATTGGTTGCAAGAACCGGCTATTCCTTCCTTCTGTCCTAAACTCAAGGACAAAAGGGAAAAAGATTGGCATAAACTGGACACTAGGAGGGCGGTCATGTATTATGTAGAGTGCACCAAAGCGTTTCGCAAGACTGACTGCCTCTTTGTGCTGTTTAAGGGACCTGCCATGGGTAAGCGTCCCTCTAGGAGCACTGTTTCAAATTGGCTTAAAGGGACTATAGATGTAGCCTATTTGTCCTCAGCAAGGGGCCCTCTGGCCAGGATCACTGCTCATTCCATTCGAAGTGCCGCTGCCTCCACAGCATATGAAGGGGTGACATCCATTTAATCCATCTGTAGAGCAGCTACATGGGTGTCACCATCCACCTTCATCAGGCACTATAAAATTAACAAAGCAGCGTCCGCAGAGGCAGCATTTGGCAGGAGGGTGTTACAAAGGGTAGTGACAGCCTAGGACCTTCGGGTCAGCCCTCCCTTCCTCTGGACGGATACGGCGTGGCTATGTCCCACACAGCATGAGAACGTCCTCCTTCCTGAGTACAGAGAAAAGAGAGTTCTTCTTACCATAGACTCCTTTCTGGTACAAAGGTGGGAGTTCTGCCCACCTCTTTCTGACCATCAGTTCATGGCTGTGCTAAGTTTACACTGTTGGTTGTTGGTTTTCCATGGGGAACAGTTGGGGGACACGGTCTTACTAAACTTTCCCTTGTTGTTCTTTCAAACTGTTATCTAAGGTTTTCAAGGTCTGTCTGGGCTGACTTTGCCTTCAGACCTGCAATTGGGGTTCAGTACTACTACTCAGCCCGACATATGAGACTGGGGATGGTGGTGTTGCCCTGCAGGGGAAAAGAATGACTTTGTGAAGCCTCCTGATGGGGGAGGGGCAGCACCCACACAGTATGAGAACAACCTCCTTCCTTCATAACAGAAAAGGAGTCCACAGTGAGAAAAACTCTCTTTTTTCTGGAATGCCACATTTGTCTCCCGATTTGTGTGAGGGCGAGCATTGTTGTGTTGATTCACAATGATGTTCTTGAATGTAGCATAATGTCAACTCACAACGCCATGTGCTGACACTGCAGAAATTGCGGTGTGTCAGGGGAAGACCCCCTCCTTACCATGACACTCCACCTCCAGGGCAGGGACAGCAGGCAGCAGCTGAGGCAGGAAACCCCAAGACACCTTCAGGGGCAAGAAGGGCAGACAATGCAGCCACAGAGGGGTGCAGGGGAGAGGCAAGGAGCCCAGGCCCCCTCCAGGGACCAGTAGAGGCAGGCATGCAGCAAGCTGCAGCCGATCCCACTGGTGGGAGAGGGAGGGCTGAATTACTGAGAGACAGCGTGTCAGACGCTGGGCAGGGAAGCAGCTGCAGGGTCCCAGTGCTAGCCATATGTAAGGCACAGGGGATTGAGGGACCCAGGAAAGGGAGAGCACTATGGGGTGAAGCAGGGAAAGACAAGGGGGAAGGCTGGAGGGAAATACAAGGGAATAGGGAGGAGCAAGTGACAGGGTACAGGAGGGTGGTTATGCAAGGGCGAGACGGCAGGAGGAGAGCACATGGGGATGGAAGGGTTAAGGGAGAGGAAGCTGGACCGGAATGTCCACCCCAGATTAAGCACAACATAAAGAGGGAACAGAACGCCGAGGATGAGGGAGGTGGAGCCTAGTCAGTTGCTGAGTGCCCGTTAGGGCTGATGAAGGCACTGGCTTGAGGTGAGCTGGGGTGAGGGTGCTTCAACCCTCCCCATCCCCGATCTGCTAAGGTGTCTTGGGCCTGAACTTGCAGCTTCGTCTGAGGGGGACCCCGGGCCCTGCTTCTGAGAGGGGACAGCGCGGAGCCAACCCTTGAACCCCACAGTGTGCTTGTCTGCAACGAGTCTGTCCTCTAAAAAATGTGATCAACACGACAATGCTCGCCCTCACACAAGTCGGGATACAAATGTGGCATTGCAGAAAATGTGTTTCACAGATGTTTTGCCTTGTGACTTTTGGCTATTCCCAAAGCTGAAGGAACATCTTAAGGGCACGCGCTTTGTGTCCGATGATCATGTCTGATGCGGTGCATTCTTCGTGTCGTCAACAGCTCATCTCATACTTCTGTGATGGCTTGCAACATCTAGTGTATCGATGGTGGAAGTGCATTGCCACCAATGGTGACTATATCGAAAAATAAAATACCCCTTCAAAGGCGGACATTTCAAAGTTACTTG
This sequence comes from Cryptoblepharus egeriae, assembly GCA_030015325.1. Classification (NCBI taxonomy): domain Eukaryota; kingdom Metazoa; phylum Chordata; class Lepidosauria; order Squamata; family Scincidae; genus Cryptoblepharus; species Cryptoblepharus egeriae. The sequence continues at coordinate 234,843,883 of JAREYC010000001.1, forward strand.
TCAGTGTAAAATATTTCATTTTGTTCTGTTAATGAACTAGTTACAGACGTGGAGGCAAAACTTTTTGAACAACCCTCGTACTTTCAGAGGCAGTTTAGAACAAATGCATTCCCTAGTTGTACATGTAAGAGATGAGGGGAAGGATTTGAATCCACTGTTCTGTGACCTGAGATTGTGCAGCTCCTCCACCATTGGATGTAATCAAATGGCAGCTATCTGAGCAATTGCACAGTGAGGCCTTTCCTGTGACAGTAATTGCTTCCACATCTCCACATGCTTCTTCTTCCAGTGAGGATAAAGGTGCAAGGGTTTTTTGCAAGGTGCAAAAATTCTCAACAAAGGAGATCCCCCAGAGCACATGTAGGTTGCAGTGAATGTGACTGCGAACCTTACCAGAAACTTTACCAGTTCTTTGTTAATCATTACAGACATGAAATGTGTCGCTACCACCAGCATACCATGTGTATGAAGAAGAGGGATCCACAGTGGATGTTCTAAACTTCCACAATCTCTGTACAAAGTCAGAATAATTGGTCAATAATTGATTGGTACAAAGCAGTAGTCAGCTTCCCAGGTGATAGAAGAAAAGGGGTAAAAAAACTTGTTTCATTAAGGTCATCATTCAAGAGCCCCCTTTCAACACCGCTTCCTAGAGCAGGACAACATTCTGTAATAAAATTTGGACTTGGTTGGACTTAGTCTATTTCTGTTGCAAAGAACATAATGTGTGTGAATATAAGAAGAGTCCTGCTACATCAGGCCATAATCAAACTTTCTTTGGTCTAGAAGATTATACAGTACATATGAATTCAGTATACAGTGGCACCTCACATAACAAATTTAATTCGTTCCGGAGGCATGTTCTTTACATGAAACTTTCTTTACGTGAAGCAGATTTTCCCATAGGAAATAATGGAAACTCAGACGATTGGTTCCACAACCCCAAAAATATTCATATAAAAATATTAACTGGATGTAAAAATGATGACAAAACACTGGAATTGAATTCAAAACATGCATTCAATGTGCATGATCCTATGAAGTCTACTTAGGCTGCAGTCCTAAAGACACTTTCCTGGGAGTAAGACCAGTGGTGGGCACCAGCAGGTTCGCACCTACTCTATAGAACCAGTTCTTAACAACAGATAGTACATATAAAGTTTAAAAATATCCATTTAAAAGTGGCTGCCAGATGGACAGAGAACCGGTTCTTAATTTCTTTGAAGCCCATCACTGAGTAAGACCCATTTAACACAATGGGGCTTACTTCTGGGTAGACATGGTTAGGAGGCTGCAGTCCAAGACACCTACAAAGTGTCTCCCCACTTTCTCCTTCTCTCCATCCTGAGCCTCTCTCTCCCCTGCTCTTTTCTGGATAGCCCTGAGCTGCTTCCCTCTTCTCCACTTCTCTTTTCTCTCTCCGGCCACAGGAGGAACAGCATGGAAGTGTTGCTTTCATTATGTGCAGGTGCACTAGGCAGCCCTGATGCTTTTTTAAACAGGCTGCCGGCCAGCGCGTCTGCCCCAACTGCCAACGAATGTGTTCTTTATGTGAAACACTTTCTTTACGTGAAGCAGAATCCTAGAGAAATTTTTGTCTGTTATGTGAAACATACTTTACTTGAGGCGTTCTTTACGTGAGGTGCCACTGTATTTGTTTCCTTTCTTTGAAGTGCTTTAGAAAAATGAATCCTATGTTTCATTAGCATGTGGCTTCTGTGGCCACATACTATAACCCACTCTCCAGTCAACAACAAAAAAAACAAACAAAAATTCAAAATTAAAATGGCAAAAGAAAAGTAACAAGGCTACCGCACCAGAGCTGATTGCCTTATCCAGCTGAAAAAAACAACTCCAGAAACACACAGAGGCACACATCGCTGGAGAATGGAGGGTGACATTGCAACCTTCCAGTGTGCATCAATGGATTTGCAAAGAGCTGCCATGGCAAGTAGGACATAAGAGAAGGTGAGACTGGGTGGGCAAAATGGGGGAGGATGTGAGTGTGCAGATTGGTTCCAGAAAGGACAGGCTTATTAGTGGCAGTGAAGGTGGCCTAACCCCTTTCTCACCCCCACAGCACAGCTCAAAGCAGATTTCGGCAGTGGTTTAACTAATGCAGTATCGGCAATCATGGAAGTAATATTACTGCCGGGTAAGGGAGTACAGGCATTCCTCAGTTATTACATGGGTTAGGGACATAGCACCCTTGCTGAAAAGTGGAAGCCAGTATTTTCAGCTTGCAATTGCAAAATGGTCATTAAAAAACCCCACATAAATATCACTTGCAAGCCTAAATAACACCTGTTTATTACACATAGCTACATTCATTCATTGGCATCCTTCAATCTCGAAAGACTATGGTATCATGCTCTGATTGGAGGTCCTGAAACGGCATCTAGAGTGGCTAAAAAGGCCAATTCAAGAGTGACAATCTCGTCCACACTGAGGACAAATAAATTCCGTCCCCTGCCCAGGCCCCAGGTTTCGCTGCTTCCGGGTCTGTCTCTTTGCTTCAGCCTGCTGAACAAGTGTCTCTTCCAGTTGGAGAAGGCCATGCTGGGTCTTTTGCCTCCACACTGAACTATCAGAGGTCAAGGTTTCCCAGCTGTTGATGTCCATTCCCAAGGCCTTTAGATCCCTCCTGCAGATGTCTTTGTATCACAGCTGTGGTCTCCCTCTAGGGCGCTTTCCCTGCACTAATTCTCCGTATAGGAGAGATTTAGAAATCCGACCATCAGCCATTCTCACAACATGCCCAAGCCAGCGTAGACGCTGCTGTTTCAGAAGTGTGAATATGCTAGAGATTCTAGCACGTTCCAAGACTGTGTCATTTGAAACTTTGTCACGCCAGGTGATGCCAAGAATACGTCGGAGACAGCGCATATGGAAGGTGTTCAGCTTCCTCTCCTGCCATGCATAAAGGGTCCAAGACTCACTGCAGTACAAGAGTGTGCTCAGGACGCAAGCTCTATAGACCTGGATCTTTGTATGTTCTGTCAGCTTCTTATTAAGCCATAGTCTCTTTGTCAGCCTGGAGAACGTGGTAGCCGTGTATTAGATTCAGCTCAGTATCTAAGGAGAGAGTGTCAGAGATAGTTGAGCCAAGGTACACAGAGTCATGGACAACCTCTAGTTCATGTTCAGAGATTGTGATATACGGAGGTGGATCCACACACTGTGTTTTCTTCAAGCTGATTGTTAGTCCAAAGTCTTGGCAGGCTTTGCTGAAACGGTCCATAAGTTGTTGAAGGTCTTTGGCAGAGTGAGCAGTAACAGCAGTGTCATTGGGAAGAGGAACTCCCACAAGCATTTCAGCTGGACTTTGGAATTTGCTCTTAGTCTGGAAGGATTGTAGAGTTTTCCATCTGATCTGGTCTGGAGATAGATTCCTTCTGTTGCGTTTCCAAAAGCATGCTTCAGCATAACTGCAACAAAGATCCTAAATAAAGTTGGTGCAAGGCCGCAGCCCTGCTTCACTCCACTTTGGATGTGAAAGGAGTCTGATGTTAAGCCATCAAAAACTACAGTGCCCTTCATGTCCTCGTGAAAAGATCTGATGATGTTGAGGAACTTAGGTGGGCATCCAATACTTAACTAATTACAGTAAAATTAACCAAAGCATATGTGGGCAATGAATTATGTATTTGAACAATGGTAATTTAGTGAGTCATAAGGAAGTCATAAGGAAATAAAGTAATTAGGAAATAAATTAAATTGAATTAAATCAACTTAGCCTACAATCCAGAATAACTACAGGAGGACGTAAGAGAAATTATGTGCCCCCATAGTTACTGCACCACCTAGTGAAAACCTATGGGAAATTCATATTGCAATCCAGAGTAAATTTTTCTTACACTGGAGCAAGGACTCCCCGTAGTTACTCTGGATTGCGCCCTTAGGGATTTAGTCGTGATGGTGCTTGTGCTTAGATGCATGTTGTGGCTTATATTCTACATCATCTGATCTTAGAATCACAGAATCATAAAGTTGGAAAAGACCTAAAAGGTCATCTAGTCCAACTCCCTGCCTGTAGCAGGAAATTCTCCTAGAGCATCTCCAACAGGTGCTCATCGAGCCTCTGCTTGAAGATCCCCAGTGAGGGAGAGTCTACCACCTACCTTGGCAATCTGTTCCACTGCCGAACCGCCCACCGTCAGGAATTTTTTCCTGATATCCAGCCGGAATCTCCTTTCTTGCAGTTTCTACCCATTGGTTCTAGTTCTGCTTTCGGAGGCAGCTAAGAACAAATAAACCTCTTCCTCCATATGACAGCCCTTTAGGTATCTATAGAGTACGATCATAGTCTCCTCTCAACCTTCACTTCTCTAGACTGGGCATACCAAGTTCCCTCAACCTTTCTTTGTAGGGCTTCCCTTCCATCTCACTGATCATTCTTGTCACTCTCCTCTGGACCTGCTCCAGTTTGGCTGCAACTTTTTAAAACTGAGGTGCCCAGAACTGATCACAGTACTCAAGGTGAGGTCTCACCAATGCAGAATAAAGAGGAACTATAAATTCTTGTGACTTGGAAGCTACAGTTCTCTTAATGCAGCCTAAAATTGCATTTGTCTTCTTTGCAATCACATCGAACGCTGCTGACTCATGTTCAGCTTGTGAAACATGGTAACTGCTCACGTATTTTATTGCCTAAGTGTAGAAGCTTGCATTTCTCCCTGCTGAAATTCATTCTGTTACAGCCCAGTATTCCAGTTTATCCAGATCCACCTAAAGGGTTTTCCTGTCTTCTGTTGTGTTTAGTACTAATCCCAACTTGGAGTCTACCGCAAATTTGATCAGGCTCTCCCATATCCTTCCTCCAAGTAGTTAATGTAGATATTAAAGAGAACAAGGCCCAAGACAGAGCCCTGGGGCACACCACTCGAAACCAACCTCCAGTTTGACGGATAACCATTTATTAAAATCCTTCAATTGTGGCCATCAAGCCAGTTGCACCTAACGATTGCCTTGTCTGTCCCATATTCTTCCAACTTCACAATTAAGTTGTAATGTGGGACCTTGTCAAATGCTTTGCTGAAGTGAAGATAAATGACATCAACAGCATTGCCACTGTCCAGTAAGCTTGTAACCTGATCAAAAGAGGAGATCACATTTGTCTGGCAAGATTTATTCTTGGTAAATCCATGCTGGGTTCTTTTGATCACCGAGCACTTGTCTAAACATGCACAAATTATGTGTTTTATGATTTCTTCTAATATGTTTCCTGGGATTGAAGTGAAACAGACAGCTGTGTAATTTTCTGGGTCTTCTTTGTTCCCCTTCTTAAAGATTGGGACTACATTCGCCCTCTTCTACTCCAGTGGATTTCTCAAAGATGATCGACAGAGGCTCTGCAAATACAACCGCAAGTTCCTCCAGAACTCTACGATGCAGTTCACCTGGTCCAAATGACTAGAAATCATTTAGGGAGTTTAGTGGTTTACAAGTCTTGACTCCACACATTTTAAAAGTGCGACTTATTTCACTCAAGGACACTCAGTTTAACCAGGTCGTCTTTTTGCTATGAGCTCCTTTTGGCTTCTGGTCAGTTGCGCACATGACATTCTCAGTGAACTCTCAACTTTCATTTCTCAGGCTGTCAAAAGTACAGGACTCTACTAAAGAAAAACAGACATCAGGTATATTTTAAAACAAGAGAATGGATTCCTGGAAAACAAACTATCAGAAAACATGGGACCCCTGGTTAGGGTTTAAGTATGCTTTACAGTGGTACCTTGCAAGACAAGTGCCCTTTAGGACGAGTGCTCTGAATAATGAACTGAAATTCCTCTGCTTTGTGAGACGAATGTGCTTTGAAAGAAGAATCCCCATTGGCTGGACTCCCTCTCCTCCTTCCTGCATTGGCTGGGCTGGGTGGCTGAGGAGGGACCTGTTCCCAGTACCAGGGAACAGGCCAGCAGAGGGAGTGCAGGCACAGCGTCTCCAAAGCAATATTGGGGAGCTCCCTCTGAGCTGGGGGCCTGGATTTCTGAGCTTCCCCACCAAATCTCCTGCAACCTCCTAAAGCCAGCCAGCATCAGGTATGAGGAAAACCCCTCAAAAGAAACCCCTTCCCCCAAGGAAACCCCTCCCTGCCTGGACCCCACTCCATTTTACTGGGAATCAGCCCCACTTTTGCATCCACACTTTCCTGTGAGTAAGCCCCACTGGGTACAATGGGAATTGATTCCGAGCAAAGAGCATAGGCTCTTGCCCTTTTTGCATCAAGGCAGAAGTTTTTCTGCTGCAAACTGGTTTGCATAAAGAGATCTCACACTCAGAGAGAGGTTCCTTAAAGTTGCTCCAAAAGACACCAGTAACTCTTTTAGTGAAAATTAGACATCCTTGGGAATGAAGGGTTTACTCTTCTGTTTTACTGTACAGAATATTACAGCGTTCTATTACAGTAATTGTGTTCTGTATTATAGTGTTTTGAATTTGTTTACTGTGTTTTGTCATCATTTTTACACACAGTTAATATTTTTATATGAATATTTTTGGGTTATGGAACCAATCGTCTGAGTTCCCATTATTTCCTATGGGAAAATCCGCTTTATAAGAAGACAAGTGAGACAAACTTGCTTCTGGAACAAATTAAATTGGTCTTACAAGGTATATATACCTATATATACCTATACAGTGGTACCTCCCATAACAAACATCTCACATAACAAGCGTTTCACATAACAAGTATAAATTTTCAAGAAATCTTGCTTCACACAACAAGTTCTGCTTCACTTAACAAGCAAGCGTGATATGGGCATACATGCTATTCAGCCCTGATGCTCCACGCAGAAGCTCTTTAAAAGGGCTGCTGGCCAGAGACTCTGTCTCTAACGGCCCCCAACTTGGGGGCAGCTGCCTGGGGGTGCCAGAGGCAGCTGGCCATAACTGCCCTAAGTGCCCCCACTGGCCACCTTGAACCTCCAGATGCAGCCCAGGTAAGCCTTCCAGGAAAGTGTCTTTGATTGCAGCCTCCTAATCATATCTACCCAGAAGTATGCCCCATTGTGTTAAGTGGGGCTTACTCCCAGGAAAGTGTGTTTAGGATTACAGCCTAAGTAGACTTCATAGGCTCATGCACATTTAATGCATGTTTTGAATTTAATTCCAGTGTTTTGTCATCATTTTTACATCAGTTAATATTTATTAACTGGGGGTTGTGGACCCAATTGTCTGAGTTTCCATTATTTTCTATGGGAAAATCCACTTCATTTAAAGAGCATGCCTCTGGAAAGAATTAAGCTCTTTATGTGAGGCACCACTGTAAACTCTATCCCGTAGGGGAATTTTCAGACTTGAGATCTCCTTAAGGCAGTGATTTTCAAATATTGTGCAATGCCAAACTTGTGTCAAGAATAGTCCTGCGTTGTGCTGTGAGAATTTGTGGAATGTCATTAATTAATAGGAAAATTGGGAGATTTGAATAGCTTGGTGTACCTTGTCAGTACCAGTGGTGGGCCCGGCCTGGCCCAACAACTGGATGGCCGGAAGTAGGCAGGCTGTGGCAGGGTCAGGGGGCGGGGCTGGGGTCAGGGGGTGGGGCCAGGATCAGGGGTGAGGCAGGGGAGGGCACGCCACCCACTCCAGCACTCTGCGGGTGCGGGTGGGCGGGGTGAGGGGCGGGCACCAACCCCGGCACAATGCGTGTGCGCCAAGGTCGGCACACACGCAGTGCATGTCCTGAAGCAGCCAAGCTGCTTTGAAGGGGGCAGCGCTGGACCGCCCTCCCTCTAAGAGCAGCCAATCCCCTGAGGGGACTGGCTGCCCTGAGAAGGAACAGCACTGCCCCTTTCAAAGCTGCTAAGCTGCTTTGAAGGTTGGTGCATGCGCAGTGCAGTGGTGGACCGGCCGCAAACCGGTACGGCCAGTTTTCTGTCCTCCCCATAGCTACTGGATCGGTAGCGGGGGGGGGGGGGGCAGAAGCAACAACTGGTATGGGCAATCCGGCCCAAACCGGTTAGTGCCCACCACTGGTAAAAACAATTGATGTTGTGCCTTATAAATATATATTTTTATTGTCATTATAAAACATAACCGGGCAAACAACAGTTTGATGCATATTTACATAAACATCTCTTATATTCCAGTAATCTTTACAATTTTTAAACTATTCATCCTTTGCTTATAGTTACTCCAGAATCAATTCTCTGTTCTTACCATCTACAAAAGGTTTCCCATTTATCCTCCCTCTTTAAATCTCCTTTCAACCTTTCAGATAGGTTATCTATTTCAATCATCTCATATAATTTTAACAATATTTGTTCAATTTTAGGCAATTCTGCTGTCTTCCACCATTGCGCATATAATAATCTTGCCGCAGTTACTATATGAATAATCATATACGTATTTCTTTTTGTAAATTGGAATCACATAGCCTAACATTCCTTCTAATCTATCTTTCATTAATCTCCAATATTCTTTAACTTTTTCACATGACCACCACATATGATAGAAAGTATGTTGGGTTTTTCCAAATTTCCAACAAATATTAGAGATTCCTTTATACATCTTTGCTAATTTTACAGGTTCTAAATACCATCTGAAAAATATTTTATATAAATTTTCTTTATATGCGGTAGCTTTCATCAATTTGATATTTTTCCTCCAAATCTTATCCCACTCCTCCTCCTCAAATGTCCGTCCAATATTTCTTCCCCAAACAGATCTTATTTCTTTAACTTTCCTTTCTAGCATCTCTAATTGCAATAGATAATTATACATTTTTTAATATATTGTTCCTCATCATGTAAAAATATCTTATCAAATTCCAAATCTTCCATGTTTATCCCTATTTTTTATCTTCTTTTAATTTATCAATTACCTGTGCTTCTAACCACCAATCTAGTGTAATACCTGCCTGTAATAATTGTTCCCTATCTCTTAACTCTCCTCTTTCGTCTAACAATACTTTATATGTTTTATTGGCCTCTGTTTTTATCCAATCAGGTTTATTACCTATTTCTAGTGGTCTTATCCAATTTGGTAGCTTCTTATATATTTTATTTCTAACTTGATTCCAAACCCACAACAGAGATTTCCTTAATACAAGCTGTTTGAAAATATCATAATTTTTTGCTTTCTCATTTATTAAGAATGCATGCCACCCAAGTTGTAATCCTTGAGCTTCTAATTTTATATGTTTTAATGACTGTGATTGCGGGGTTATCCATTCCTTAATCCAATTCAAGGCAGTCACTTGGTAGTATAATAACCAGTTAGGGACACCCATGCCAGCTCTATTCTTATCGTTCTGTAGACATCTTAATTTTATTCTTGGTTTCTTTCCATTCCAAATAAACTTTGAAGTCATTTTATCCATTTCCACAAAAAAAGATTTTTTTCATTATAATAGGGTTCGTTTGAAACAAAAATAAAACTTTAGGTAATAATAATAAACCTTTATTACGGTCTTAGACCAGCACAAAACAGTAAAAAAACAGCTTAATTACAAATATCCAAAAGGAAAAGAGCATAATAAAAACGTAGAAATTATCAATATAAAGTGCAAAGGTCATATAAAGGTCATATAGAAAATCATATATAAAAGCCTTGGGTTAAAACCTCAGCCAAGATTACACATAAAATAATGGCCTAATGTATAGAAAATGATAAAAATTGGCAGTCACTTAAACTGAAACATTCATAGCTGCGATCCTGATTCTCATGGCAGCAGTAAGAAATTTTGCAACAACATACACGGAAGTTGGATTTCTGTCAGTCAAGAGCATGTGCAAAAGTTGACAGTTCGATCTCTCGGGCCAATTAGACAGCAATGGATAAATAAGCAGAGTGCGCAGATCTTTATAAAAAGTGCAACGTAAAAGAACGTGCTCCGTAGTTTCAACCTCATCCTGTCCACAAGGGCGAAACCGCTCATCATAAGGGATTTTCTTATAACGTCCCTCTACGACAGTAGAGGGTAGGGTGTTGAAGCGAGCTAGAGTGAAGGCCCTCCTATAACTATATATTTCTAGATGGGTCAGGTATAGCGCTGTGGCCTGTGGTCTAAACTCGGCTTTAAGAAAAGGATCTGCAACACTTGCAAGGTCATTCTGCCATTCAATGTCTCGTATACGTTGTTTGATGACTAACCTAGCCCGTTCAAGACCCAGAAGGGGCAAATCACACATTGAGAGCCCCAACTGTGCTAGTTTTTTTTTAATGTTCTTTAACCAGCCATGATGCACATCATCCCTTAAAATTAGAGTAACAATACCTTCTGAATTGAATAACAGCCTGAGCCAAAAGAAAAGTATATTTATCCAGAACATGGCTTCAACTTTGATCTGCCCCGTCTCCAGCCGAATCTTAGCATTGGAGACATCTCTGGGGATACCTAAAATCGCCCTCAAGAATTTGGATTGTACACGCTCTAGCACTTTTATATTAGCTAGAAATAAAACTTTAGGTAGTATATTCATCTTAATGGTGGCTTAAGGAACTGGCAGATGTCCTTGCAGAGCCTCTGTCGATCATCTTTGAGAAATCCTTGAGGAGTGGAGAAGTGCCACTGGACTGGAAGAGGGCAAATGTAGTCCCAATCTTTAAGAAGGGGAAAAAAGAAGACCCGGGAAATTATTGACCAGTCTTCAATCCTGGGCAAGATATTAGAGCAAATCATAAAACACACAATTTGTGCACATCTAGACAAGTACTCGGTGATCAAAATAACTCAGCATGGATTTACCAAGAATAAATCTTGCCAGACAAATCTGATCTCCTTTTTTGATCGGGTTACGAGCTTACTGGACAGTGGCAATGCTGTGGATGTCATTTACCTTGACTTCAGCAAAGCATCTGACAAGGTCCCACATGACATTTTAATTGGGAAGTTGGAAAAATATGGGCTAGACGGGGCAATCGTTAGGTGGATCTGCAACTGGCTCGATGGCTGCACTCAAAGGGTTTTAGTAAATGGTTCTGTGTCAACCTGGAGGTTGGTTTCAAGTGGGGTACCCCAAGGCTCTGTCTTGGGACCGGTTCTCTTTAACATTTTCATTAATGACTTAGAGGAAGGGATACAGGGGAGCCTGATCAAATTTGTGGATGACACCAAGCTGGGAGGAGTAGCAAACACATCAGAAGACAGGAGAAACCACCAGGAGGATCTGGATAAACTAGAATACTGGGCTGTAACAAATAGAATAAATTTCAACAGGGAGAAGTGCAAAGTTCTGCACTTGGGCAATAAAAACCAAAAATACAGGTATAAAATGGGGGATACTTGGCTTGGCAGCACAACATGTGAGCGGGATCTTGGAGTCGCCGTGGATCACAAGCTGAACATGAGGATGCAGTGTGATGTGTCTGCAAAGAAGGCAAATGCCATTTTAGGTTGCATTAAGAGGTCTGTAGCTTCCAAGTCGCGAGAAGTTCTAGTTCTTCTTTATTCAGCATTGGTCTGACCTCACCTTGAGTACTGTGTTCAGTTCTGGGCACCTCACTTTAAGAAAGATGCAGCCAAGCTGGAGCAAGTCCAGAGGAGAGCAACAAGAATGATCAGTGGGATGGAAGGAAAGCCCTACGAGGAAAGGTTGGGGGAACTTGGGATGTTCAGCCTGGAGAAGAGGAGGCTGAGAGGAGACATGATTGCCCTCTTCAGATACCTGAAGGGCTGTCATAGGGAGGAAGGGACTCATTTGTTCATATCTGCTTCTGAAAACAGAACTAGAACCAGTGGGTACAAACTGCAAGAGAGGAGATTCCGGTTGGATATCTGGAAAAAAGTCCTGACGGTGAGGGCGGTTCGGCAGTGGAACAGATTGCCAAGGGAGGTGGTGGACTCTCCCTCACTGGGAATCTTCAAGCAGAGGCTCGACGAGCGCCTGTCGGGGATGTTCTAGGGGGATTTCCAATTGCAGGCAGGGGGTTGGACTAGATGACCTACTAGGTCCCTTCCAACTCTATGATTCTATGATTCTATTCTCCCCATCATTGACAATTCTAGTTTAGTCCAACTTTCTAAATTTCTCTGTATATCTTTCTGCAATTTAAAGTAATTATCTTGCATAAGACTATTATCTTCTTAGTCATAATAGGAATTATGGGAAAATAAATAGGAAAATTGGGAGATTTGAATAGCTTGGTGTGCCTTGTCGATGGTAAAAACAACTGATGTTGTGCCTTGACATTTCCAAAGCCTTGTTAGCATGTCATGAGATGAAAAAGATTTAAAATCACTGTCTTAAGCTAAGGGACATTTGTGCCCTCAGTCATGCAAATACTCAGACCTACACTGGGTAAATTGGTATCATGTCTCAGTGGATCAATGTTAGCAGACCCGGACTGGGAAGGAGGACACAGTGCAGCATGTTCCAGTGCAGCTGATCTCACCCCTCCTAGGGACTGGTGTATCCACCCCCACCTCTTTCCACCCTTCCCTGTTGCTGTGAGAACGGCAGAGGCATTCCATACACAGGATCTGTCCTATACTGAACAATTGCTACATTGCTGTAATGTCCATTATGCCACATTTGTGACAGTCTGCGCTGGCTAAGCCCTTGCTCTGCCAGTGCAGAGGCATAATAGGATTGTGCTACAAGTCTTTTCCAATGGAACAATGATGAGCTCCTACCTGATGCGTTCAGGGCAACTCAAGCTTGATGCACGAGGGACAAAACCAGGTCTCACTCAAGACCAGTCCCATCCAGATTTATTTATTTAATTTATATCCCACCTTTCCTCACCTGCAAGAGGGAGCCCAAGGCGGCTAACAACGATCAGAATAAAACACCATTAAAATGATCATAAATAAAGATTAAAACATAATTAAAATACAATTAAAATATAATTAGATTACAGTACAATAAGAACAATAAAACAGATTAAAAATAGAACAATAAAACTGCCCCCCCCCCAACCTCTGCCCCATTTAAAAAGCTTTTTTTAAAATAAAAGGTTTTAAGGCTTCTCCTGAAGCTCTGTATTGAGGGAGCTTTCCTCAGTTCTAAGAGGAGGGAGTTCCAAAGCCGGGGTGCCACCACCGAGAAGGTCCTATCTCTGGCCGCCACACCTCTCACATTTCTTAGTGGCGGCACAGTCAGAAGGGCCCCCTCAGATGACCTTAGGTGATGGGTTGGATTGTACAGAAGAAGGCGGTCCCTCAGATATCCTGGACCTGAGCCATTTAGGGCTTTAAAGGTCAGGACCAGCACTTTGAATTCAGCACGGAAATGAATGGGCAGCCAGTATAGTCGCTGAAGCAGTGGCCTGACAATGTTGAACTGACGAGCCCCAACAACCACACGGGCCGCCGCATTCTAGACTAGTTGAAGCTTCTGGACTGTCTTCAGAGGCAGCCCCACATAGAGCGTGTTACAATAATCTAGTCTCGATGTCACTAGGGCACCGTGGTCAGATCTGAGCGACTCAGGTACGGTTGCAGCTGGCAGATCAGCCGAAGCGGAGCAAAGGCTCCCCTGGCCACAGCCGCCATCTGGGACTCCAGGAGCAGCTGCGAATCCATGAGAACCCCCAAGCTGCGAACATGCTCCTTCAGAGGGAGTGCAACCCCATCCAGAACAGGATGATATTCCAATACCCGAGTCGAGGACTTCCAGACCAGGAGAACCTCTGTCTTATCAGCATTTAATCTCAGCTTGTTCACACTCATCCAGTCCCCCACTGCCTCCAGACAACGATTTAGGACTTCAACTGCCTCCTTGGACTCAGGAGCAAAGGACAGATAGAGCTGGGTGTCATCACTCCAAACCTCCTGATGACCTCTCCCAGCGGCTTCATGTAGATGTTAAATAGCATGGGGGATAGAATGGAACCTTGTGGCACCCCGCACCAAAGAGGCCAGGGTGCTGAACAAGAATCCCCCAGCACCACCTTCTGGGACCGGTCAGCCAGGAAGGAGCGGAACCACTGCAAAACAGTGCCTCCAATCCCCAACCCGGCCAACAAACCCAGAAGGACACCATGGTAGATGGTGTCGAAGGCTGCTGAGAGGTCCAGCAGGACCAACAGGGACGCACTCCCCCTGTCCGTTCCTCGGCGTAGGTCATCCACCAAGGCGACCAAGGCAGTCTCTGTCCCAAACCCCGGCCTGAAACCAAATTGGAAGGGATCCAGATAATCAGCTTCATCCAGGCCCTCTGAAGCTGGGACGCTACCACCCGCTCGACCACTTTGCCCAGAAATGGGATGTTTGAGACTGGCCGATAATTGTTTAAGTTTTTAGGATCCTGGGAGGGTTTCTTCAGGAGGGGGCGAACCACCACCTGCTTTAATGCAGGTGGCAACACCCCTTCCCTCAGAGAGGAGTTCACCACCCTCCCTGTCCATTCGGCTAGTCTATCCCGGGCCAATCTGATTAGCCAGGCTGGGCAAGGGTCCAGTGGGCAAGCAGATGGTCTCACACTACAGAGAATCCTGTCCACATCCTCAGGTTCTACTGAGGTTCTAGCTGAAAAGAATCCCAAAAGATGGACTTAGAATTAGAAACATGCCATTGTTTCTGTTCAGATGTTTCAGTTAATTATGGTTAATTTGGGTAGGTATAATATGCCCAGGGTTGTTTGTCAAACATGACCACCCCAAGCCAAGTGGCACCATTATTGATGTTGATGCTATTGGAGACAACAAGACAGAACATTGAGGATGGACCAGGAAAGGAAAAGACACTCTAATGCAGTGGTTCTCAACCTTCTTAATGCCATACCCTTAAAGCCATACCCTTTAATACAGTTCCTCAAGCTGTGGGGACCCCCAACCATAAAATTATTTTCGTAGCTACTTCATAACTGCAATTTTGCTACTGTTATGAATAGTAATGTAAATATCTGATATTTACAGGATGTATTTTCATGGTTATAAATTGAACATAATTAAAACATAGTGATTAATCACAAAAACAATATTTAATTATATATTGTGGAATATTTATTTCTAATTAATATTAGAAGATGCAAATACCTTGAAAGGCTGCAATTTTAAGCACACATTGAACACAATGGGACTTACTTCTGAGTAGGCATGCATAGGACTGGGCTCCAAGGCTGCAATCTTATCCACATTTTCATGGGAGTAAGCACCACTGAGAATAACAGGACTTACTTCTGAGTAGGCATGCATAGGATTGGGCCCTGAGGCTGCAATCCTATCCACATTTACATGGGAGTAAAAGCCCCACTGACTATAATGGGATTTATTTCAGAGTAGGCATGCATAGGATTGGCCTCTCGGGCTGCAACTCAACCACCCACGTTTTACCTGGGAGTAAACCTCATTGAACCCAATGGGAATTACTTCTTAGTAAGCATGCACAGGATTGGGCTCCAAGGCTGCAATCTTATACACTTTCCTTGGAGGCAGTCCCACTCAATTGACTTACTTCTGACTGTGCATAGGATTGGGATCTACTGATGCAGTGCTATGCACACTTTCCTGGAAGTAAACGCCACTGAACCCACTGGGAATTACTTCTGAGTAGGCATGCACAGGATTGGCCTCTCAGTCTGCAGCCTAGTCCCTACCTACATTTTACCTGGGAGTAAACCCCACTGAACCCAATGGGAATTTGTTCTCAATAGGCTTGTATAGGATTCGGCTCTTAGGCTGCAACCCAGCTACCTACGTTTTACCTGGGAGTAAACCCCACTGAACCCAATGGAAATTACTTCTTAGGCATGCACAGGATTAGCCTCTCAATCTGCAGCCTAGCCCCTACCTACATTTTACCTGGGAGTAAATCCCACTGAACCCAATGGGAATTTGTTCTCAATAGGCTTGTATAGGATTCGGCTCTTAGGCTGCAACCCAGCTACCTACGTTTTACCGGGGAGTAAACCCCACTGAACCCAATGGAAATTACTTCTGAGTAGGCATGCATAGGATTGGGTTCTCAGGCTGCAGCACGGCCCCTACCCACATTTTACATGGGAGTAAACCTTGCTGAACCAAATGGGAATTACTTATGAGTAGGCATGCATTGTGGGCAGCGGAGTTTCTGGTCTTACATGATCCTTGGGTCCCGATTCCCATAAAATATGTAGGCATGCATAGGATTGGCTTCTCAGGCTGCAACCCAGCCCCTACCCACATTTTACCTGGGAGTAAACCCCACTGAACCAAATGGGAATTACTTATGAGTAGGCATGCATAGGAAAGCTCCATTGTTGGCAGCAGACAGGCAGCAGGCATGTATGTTGAGGCTGCAACGGGGGCAGACAGTGGTTTGCTCACTTGGAAGGCAGGCGAGGCGGCAGGCAGCCATTTGCAATGTCAGGTGCCCGGCACTGCACTGTGGGGATGGTTCCTCCCCTTCCCCGCCTCACTATTGCTTTGCCTGCTCTGAGTGGCTGCGAGGTTGGGATGGGGAGGAACTTCTTGTCCCACCCATGCCAGACCCAGCAGCAGGACAGCATGCACAGCGGCATGCAAAACTTGAACATGACGGCTGCCACCAACCTTGTTTTCCCAGTGGTGGCCAGTGTTCTTCCCTGCGCTGAACGCGGGGCTTGTTTTCAGGAGGGCACCAGCAGACCACACCAGGGGTCTTTAGGTGACCCCCGTGAAAGGGTTGTTTGACCCCCAAAGCGCTCATGACCCTCACATTGAGGAACACTGTTCTAATGGCCCAGTCTTATCTAGGACTTATTATGTCAGTCCTTCTTTTCAGCTCAGTAAAAGGCAAGTGGCAAGAAAAAGTTATGGTCAATTAACCAGAAAATGAAAACACAAAAGCCTATGGAACAAAGTGGATCTTCTTAATTCAAACTTTCCCATGATACTGATGACTGTGAGAGCCACAGATATGTAATTATGCTACTGTATGGAACTAATAAGGTGTTAATATGAATCAGCTCTCAGTAAAAATGTAATATACAGTACATATACCATAAAACAGTTACCCCATGCTAACTGGGTAAAGAGGCTCTTCTATGTGGTGCTCCTTTTATATTTAGCAAGGAAAGAATAACCATTCCTCTTTGCCCCAGCACACAGTTTTCCTAACAATAAGTGACACAATTTTCATTTTTTTACTGAATTAAATTTGATTTTGTTGTTGTGGGGCGAGTGCAGGGCAACAAAATCCTCTTCAACTCCAGATAGGAAACAGGTGCTTTAGCTATACCGCCAACTGAGCAAATGGTGGTGAACTGCGGAGGAGGAGAAGGCAGGTTTCCCCCCAATTTTCTTTTAAAAAGTACCCAGGGATGACATCGCTTTTGATTGTGACATCACTTCCAGAGCTACATTTTGAGCTTTGCACAGGGCTACATGATCATTAGCTATGCCACTTATCCCACCTGCTTCAAACCCCCCATTTGAGACAAATGGTTGGGGCTAGTGCTCTTGAACTTCAATATAAAACACTATTAGGCTACTGGACTGAGTAGCGCATGGCATTTTGCCTCACTGGCATCACTCAACATCCTTCACCACCAACCATAAGTGCTGAGATCAAAAGCATGAGCCATGCATATGTCAGCAGTTTGGTGCTTGGTCTGTGGCAAAAAGCAAGGCTTTGCCACCTTGTAGGCCTAGATGGAGCAAGGGTAAGATGGCAAAAGGGATAGGTGTGGATTGGGCTCAGGAAGGGTGGAACCAGGAAAGGCAGGATGACCACATGCCAAACTGGAAATTCCTGAATGGCAACCTCAAAATTCCTGCCAGAATGCCAAAATTCCTCCCTTTCCAAGCCAAAATTCCTAATAAAATTCCTACCCACTTAAAAATTGTAGGACACCCCAAAATGTAGGACATGTTAAAATGAAGCAAAAATACTTGTATTGCTTTCCTGTACTTAATTTCAGGAAGCAGGCGCTTCAAGTAGACATGGGATGTTCTTACCTGATAATCCCATGATAGATACTCCCAGGAAAGAGTGGCTAGGACTGCAGCCTCAGAGCCCTGTCCTAAGCATTCCTACACAGAAGTAAATATCATGATAGTCAATAGGCCTTCTCCCAGGAAAGTGTGGCAGGATTGCAGCCTCAAAGCCCCATCATAAGCATTCCAACACAGAAGTAAGTCCCATGATAGTCAGTGGACCTACTTCCAGGAAAGTGTGGCAGGATTGAAGCCTGGTGCTGTGGATAAGAGCAGGCAGGACATGTGCACCATCCAGAGATCCCCTGGCACCATGGACAAGTGGCAAGAGGCATGCGTGCCAGACAGGAGGTCCCTGGCCCCCACGATTGAGTGGGAGGGGCATGCACCGGCCAGGGAACCCTTGGTACCAAGGACAAACAGCAAGAGGCACGCGCACCAGTCCCTGGCCCCTGCAATTGAGAGGGAAGGGCACACATGCCGTCCAGAGAACCCTTGGCACTGTGGATGAGTGGCAAGAGGCATGTGTGCTGGCCAGGAAGCCCCTGGCGCTCAAAAGAAATTTAAAGGGCCAGAAGAGCTGGCTCAAATGCCGGAGCCCAGAGGGGCGTTTTTCAGGAGACCTCCGAGGAATACCAGAAGTCTGGCAACCCTGATAGGTGGTGTCTGTGCATGCCAGATCTTGTCCCCTTTCCTGGCCTGATCTGCTAACATGAATCAATTAAGACTTGTGCCAGATATAGATACTTGGTCCACAAAACCTAGGACAAGGGGATATATGTTCTCCAGCAGCCAAAACTCCCATATGGAATATAGTGTAATCTGTGCCACCACTGTTTCATCACCATCTAAAATTTAGGCAAGATTGGGTTGTTGGGATTTTTTTTGCAAACTTTTTATTGTTATTCTTTTGTTTGTTTTATTTTCAATTTTGTTTCTATGCCTTTAATCCAAATTGCTTTTGAATCTTATCAAAATTATTTTCAGAATACAACATATTCTTCTTTTATTTGATCTCGCATCAACTTTTCCAGTTACCTCTAATGCAGTGTTTCGCAAACTAAGGATTGCAGGGTTCCCAGATGTCCAAACTTCCCCGGATGTGCCCAACATTTGGGACCCTTGTCCGGGGCCCTCTGGGAAAGGAGGGGTCCTTGGGGAACCTTTGCAGCTTCCCCTGCAGCAGTGGCAAGGCTTAGAGCCAGCCGCTGCTCTTTGGGGCAGGTGCCAGCCCTCGTAACCTCCCACCAGCTGCCGAGGCTTCCTCTGGAGGGGGGAGGCCAGGTGGGGGCTGAACTTCCTTTCCCAGCCTGGCCACACCTCCCCAGGGTTTCCCCAGGAATCTTGAAAGCACTGAGGAGGCATGGCTAGGCTGGGAGTAGAAGCTCAGTCCCTGCCTGGCTTCCCCCTTGGGAGGAAGCTGAATCAGCTGGACAGGGGCTGCAGCTGTCCCTGAGTGCTTCCATCCTCTCTCCCTGCCAGCCTGAGCCTCCCCTGCACCAGGGCCTGCAGGTAGGAGGGAGACCTCCCAAAACCCTCCCTGGACCCCCCTTATTTCTCCAACCCACCCCACAGAAACCCCAAACACCCTGCCTGGGTCCCTTCTCTTCCCTCTCACCCTGGGGAGCTGCACAGATTCTCTGGGGAAGGGGGAAATCTCCTCCTCCCCCCAGCCACCCACCACCAGCCTGCACTACTGCCTGCCCTGCACTAACTACCCCCAGTCACCCACCCACCACCAGTCACCCTTACACCAGTCACCCATACATGCATCCACTTCCCCTCCCCCACAAACCCTTTACTTACCTACTCTCCACTTCCCCCAATACCCCCACCATCCACCCCTGCATGCAACAACTATCCCTCCTGGGGTTTGGACTAGTGCAAATGTCTGCATCTGGTTGACTGCAGAGGTTGGTGCAAAAGCCTTAGTGTCTGGGCATTAAAAGAAATATCTGCTTTTATTTTCCATAATGTCAAAACACAAGTGCCAATTTCCCCCCAATTCATTCAAACCTGAACAAAACCTAGATGAAGCTGAATGTCTCATTTGGCAAAGTTTGTTTGGCAAACAAAAGTTTACTGGGATGTTATGGATTATATAACATTTTAAAAAGCTTTGTGGCATATGGCCAGGGTGTCCAGACAACTGGAAAAGCCCGGACTTCTATGGAAAAGGCAGGCCCAGGGGGAAAAGGGGAAAAAAGACCTGCCTGTCCAGAATTCCAGGCACTGCCCCGGTCCGTTCATGCATACTGGCCTCAAATGAGCATGCACCCAGGCCTCAAATGTGTGTGTGCTTGTGTGTGTGTATGAGTGTGTGCTTCTTTGTGTTTGTTTGTGTTTGTCTGGGACTGAACTACATTACTTGGAGTCGCTGGCTTGTGTTATGCTACTACAAACTGTCTCTTAATGGCTTGTGTTATGCTACTATAAACTGTCACCCTACAATCCAGAGTTACTATGGGAGCATGTAAGCGACATTATGTGTACCCGTAGTTATGGCACCACCTAGTGAAAACCTATGGGAAATTCATATTGCAATCCAGAATAAATTGTTCTTACACTGGAGCAAGGACTCCCTATAGTTACTCTGGATTGTGCCCTTAATGGCTTGTGTCATGCTACTACACACTGTCTCTTAATGGCTTGTGTGATGTTATTACAAACTGACTTAAATGTCAGTTTCTTAAATGTGTTATGCTTATGTTATGCTAATCATGCATTTTACAAGGTTGCACTGTGGGTGGCGCAAGTGGTTAAGACACTGTGCCTGTTAACCAGTAGCCCAGGGTTTGAGACCAGAGTCCCCACAAGACAGGGTGTGCTCCTGTCCTTAGCCCAGCTCTGTGACGCAGAGCTGATACAAACCAATCGTATCGGCTCTGCTGTTCCATTAGACTATTTCACTGGCGTGGAGAGGGGGGATTTGCTGCTTGGGTAACAGCCTATCCTCCATATCAATCTACCCAGGCCTTCGTGCTTCACATGCAGCATTGATTACAATACCATAGTCTTTCAAGACTGAAGGATGCCAAGAATTTTAAAAGTGTTGAAATTAAGTACCGGAAAGCAATATGATTTTTTTTTGCTTTATTTTAACATGTCTTACATATGTCCTACTTTTCTGGGGTGTCCTACAACTTTTTAAGTAGGTAGGAATTTTGACTTGGGGGGTAGGAATTCTGGACCTGGGGTTCATGAATTTTGGGTTTGGCATCTGGTCATCCTGCATATGGCATTTTTTAGATCGTCAGACATTTTAGGACAGGGAGCTATTATTTTTTCTGTAAACTGCTTTGTGAACTTTATGTTGAAAAGCAGTATATAAATACTGTTTATATTAATAATTATGGTATAAGGTACAGACATCTCAATATCACCCATGTCACAATAATGCTGATGATCCTCAATTTCTATGGTGATTGCTTTGTGAGCTGATTGGGCACAGCAACCAGTCAAACAGAAAGTAGCCTAAGGTGAATGGGAAGCACCATGAAATGAATGGGAAGCACCCTGAAATGTTTGTCATCAAAGGGAATACAACTGAAACAAGATCAACAGCTGGAAGAAAAACTGAGGCAGAAGGAACTCAAAAGGACTCAGGTGCTGCGTTTTCCAAACAGGGACAGAGTTAGGAGGTGAACAAGATTCCTCTGATGGTGCCATATCCTAAGCCAGATTCACGGTTAACTAGCCCAGAGTTATCCCAGCACTATAGGCTGTCACAAGGGTTCGCGTCACCTGCTGCAAGTGCATATATCCCCGTATACTGTTATATATATACTAGCAAAAAGCATACCCGTGTTGTGGGAGTAAAATTCCCCCATACGCTATCCCCCCACTGCGCATCAATCCCCCAGGCACATCAACCCCCCATGCAATATCCCCCATGTTCATCCACCCCCTGCGCATCATCCCCCCTTTGTACATCAGACCCCCATGCGCAACATCCCCCCATGCGCAACATCCCCCCATGCGCAACATCCCCCCATGCGCAAGATCCCCCCATGCGCACCAACCCCTCATGTGCAACATCCCCCCATGTGCATCAACCCCCCATCCGCAGCATCCTCCCCAGTGCAACTCCTCCCTCCGAACAACATCCCCCAGTGCAATAAGCACCAAATGGGGTGGAGGTTGATCAGTCTTCCATGTTAAGTATAGGACAGGAAGGAATGTAAAGGAATGTAAACAAGCAAACTAAAAAAATACACGTTCCCAAAGGTTGACTGACCAGAATGACAATCAGAAAGAGAAGATAAAATGGCACCCAAAAACGTGGGTAAGTCTCTTATGAATACCACTGTTTTTATTTTCTGAAACTAAACAACTCAAGTCACTACTCAGTCCACAGTTAACTCCCCAATGCAGTGGTGCCAAAGTGAAACGTGCTGCATCCTGGGGGGCCAGAGAAGCAATTGGAGGCCTCCTCAGGAAAAGGGAGCTTTTTCTGCCTTATCTTATGCCTGGTGCTGGCAGCCCATATGTGTCTACTTGGATCTGTGCCAGCTTAATTCCTAGTGCAGTATTAAGGAGAACCATGTTGGGTTCTGATTCCCAGAGATGAGTCAACAGCAGCTAAGTCTGCCACCGCCACCTTACGCCTAGCCTGCCCCCAGTTGCCTCTCCTTGCACTGTTCTGCCCCTCTCAGTTTTCCTGCTGCCCCCTCTGTCCATAAATGCCTCCTTACTGCTCTGCAGCAAACTTATTTTACTGGATTGCAGACCTTTGGGGACGTTTCACCAGGCCTTGTCCAAAAAGATGAAAGTTTTGTGTCATTTTAACTGGGTCTGAGAAAGGGACTGCTAGAATGTGACTTTTGGTTTCTCAGTCTTATAGTCTGCTCAAGATCTCCAGCCTTGGCTGGATGCCATAGTGTGAATCCTAAGACTGAGATCCTTCTATTCTCAGACTCTTTCTCATCACCAGCATGTGATGGCTGTTGTGAAGGAGAGCAATGGGGAGGCATCCTGAGTGGCTCCATGATATAGAAAATGTCACCCCAGAAAGGTCTGCATTATTCATATCCAAGAGAGGCTTGGCAGAGAGGAAGGAAACTCAGGAACGGAAATTGTAAGGAGGGGGTAAGCAGAGGGAGGGGGAGGCAGTGGTTAGAACAGTGGTCAGGGAACAGGGGTGAATTACCCCAAATGGGGTGAAATGAAATTCCTGGGGGTAATGGAACAATATAGGGGAAGCAAGAGACACTAAGGTAGGGATAGATGCACGGTTTGGTGGTGGTAACGTTGGCATATCAAGGGGCATATCTAAATATACTTAGGGGTAAAAAGTAAAAAAGTTTCCTGACCCCTGGGTTAGAATGAATGGCAACAGAGAGGCTAAGCGAGGCAAAGCTTGTCCTGTGATTCATGGAGCCACTCAGAAGAGCAAGAGGCGCAGGATCTGAGCCTGCCCTCCACCGCAGGCCCATCAGATACAGCTTGAAGAAAATCCACAGGGTAATCTCAATGTGTTAGACGCTCACAAGAGCTTTTTCATCTCTTCACTTCAGAATGGTGGCTCCTGGTGGGGAAGATTCAGACCCATGGGAACAGGAGGTTGCCCACTGCAGATCTGGAGATGTTTCCAGGCAGTCAGAGAAGGGCATTCACTGGAAAGATTTTCTGATCTGAGTTGTCTTTCCCTTTGTCTTTCATCAGATCCACCACAGCCTAATTTTTGCCAACGGTTCTGGAAAAGTCCTATTACCATGGCGGTGGTTGCAATACTCACCCTGCTCCTGGTGGCTGGAGCAGTTGCAATGGTTTGTTTGTGTAAGTCCAATAATTCTAGGCTTAAAGAAATGCCTTTAAGATAATTGTGGCTGCCCCCACCCCACCTTTGCTGTCAGAGCCATTTTAATGATCTGGCAGCTGTGCCACATTGGTCTCACAACCCAGAATGCCTCCAAAGGCAAGTGGAAGGAGCAGTTCATTTAGCGCACTGAGAAACTCTGCAATATGCTGTGCCTCCCTCTGGATATGCTTCTGGGCAAGGGAACAGATGCTCTCCTATATCCCAAGGCGGTCTCAACATGCCAGGCTATCCTACCTATGTTGACGCACAAGGGGGACAATGGATTTCACTTTTGCTGGATGATGCATTACTTTTGCTGGATGATGCATTGTATTGGCATCCTTCAGTCTTGAAAGACTATGGTATAGTGCTCTGATTGGAGGTCCTGAAATAACATCTAGTGTGACTAAAGAGGCAAATTCGAGAGTGGCAATCCCTTCCACACTGAGGACAAATAAATTCCGTCCCCTGCCCAGGTCCCAGGTTTCGCTGCTTCTGGGTCTGTCTCTTTGCTTCAGCGTGCCGAACAAGTGTCTCTTCCAGTTGGAGAAGGCCATGCTGGGTCTTTTGCCTCCACGCTGAACGATCAGAGGTCAAGGTTTCCCAGCTGTTGATGTCCATTCCCAAAGCCTTAGATCCCTCTTGCAGATGTCCTTGTATCGCAGCTGTGGTCTCCTTCTTGGGCGCTTTCCCTGCACTAATTCTCCATATAAGAGATCTTTTGGAATCCGACCATCAGCCATTCTCACGACATGCCCAAGCCAGCGTAGACGCCGCTGTTTCAGAAGTGTGAACATGCTAGAGATTCCAGCACGTTCCAATACTGCATCACTTGAGACTTTGTCATGCCAGGTGATGCCAGGAATACATCAGAGTCAGCGCATATGGAAGGTGTTCAGCTTTCTCTCCTGCCATGCATAAAGGGTCCAAGACTTGCTGCAGTACAAGAGTGTGCTCAGGACGCAAGCTCTATAGACCTGGATCTTTGTATGTTCCGTCAGCTTCTTATTAAGCCATACTCTCTTGGTAAGCCTGGAGAATGTAGTAGCCGCTTTACCAATGCGTTTATTCAGCTCAGAGTCTAAGGAGAGAGTGTCAGAGATAGTTGAGCCAAGGTACACAAAGTCATGGACAACCTCCAGTTCATGTTCAGAGATTGTGATACAGGGAGGTGGATCCACACCCTGACCCATGACTTGTGTTTTCTTCAAGCTGATTGTTAGTCCAAAGTCTTGGCAGGCTTTGCTGAAACGGTCCATAAGTCGTTGAAGGTCTTCGGCAGAGTGAGCAGTAACAGCAGCGTCATCGGTGAAGAGGAACTCCTGGAAGCATTTCAGCTGGACATTGGACTTTGCTCTTAGTCTGGAAGGATTGTAGAGTTTTCCATCTGATCTGGTCCGGAGATAGATTCCCTCTGTTGCGTTTCCAAAAGCATGCTTCAGCATGACTACAAAAAAGATCCCAAATAAAGTTGGTGCGAGGCCGCAGCCCTGCTTCACTCCACTTCGGATGTGAAAGGAGTCTGATGTGAAGCCATCAAAAACGACAGTGCCCTTCATATCCTCGTGAAAGGACCTGATGATGTTGAGGAGCTTAGGTGGGCATCCAATCTTGGGGAGGATTTTAAAAAGGCCATCCCTACTAACCAAATCAAAAGCCTTTGTAAGGTCTATGAAGGCTACAAACAGTGGCTGTTGCAAGATTTCTCTTGCAACTTTCGAAGGGAAAATACCATACCAGTGGTGGAGCTGTTGGCTCGAAATCCACACTGTGATTCAGGATAGATCCTCTCTGCAGGCATCTGAAGCCTCTTCAGTATGACTCGGGCAAGCAGCTTCCCTACAACACTAAGAAGAGAGATGCCACGGTAGTTGTTGCAGTCACCCGTCGCCTTTGTTCTTGTACAGTGTGACAATATTAGCATCCTTCATGTCCTCTGGTACTCCACCTTCCCTCCAACAAAGGCAGAATATCTTGTACAGTTCAGTGGAAATGGTCCCTCTACTGCACCTCAGAAATTCAGCAGGGATGTTATCTTTCCCGGGTGCCTTGCCAAAAGCAAGGGAATCCAGGGCTTCGTTTTGTTCTTTTAAAGTTGGTTCACTGTCAAGCTCCTCCAAGACAGGCAGGCACTCAATGTTGTTTAGTGCTTCTTCAGTTACTACATTTTCTCTGGAGTATAGCTCAGAGTAGTGCTGCACCCAGCGTGCATCTGCTGTGCTCGGTCCTGGATGACTTCACCTGTAGCAGACTTAAGTGGGGCAGATTTCCTTACTGTTGGACCTAAGGCCTGCTTGATGCCATCGTACATCCCCTTGATGTTGCCTGTGTCAGCTGCTACCTGGATCTGAGAGCAAAGCTGCAGCCAATAATTGTTAGCACATCTCCTGGCAATCTGTTGGACTTTGCTATTGGCGGCTCGCAGGGCTTGGAGGTTGTGCTCACTAGAACAGGCTTTATATGCAGTTAGGGCTCTCCTCTTTTCCTCAAGGGCTGGTGTCAGCTCCTCCGAGTGGGCTTCAAACCAATCTGCTGTCTTTCTAACCTGCTTACCAAAACCTGACAAGGCAGTAGTATAAACAGCATTCTTGAAATGTTCCCATCGTTCAGAAGCGTTTGCCTCAGCTGGGCCCGGGAGAATTTCCTCGAGTGCTTGGTCAAATTCCAACACTTTTTCCAGACTGCAGGTCTTGCTGATATTGATTCGTGGTCTTCCTTCCTTCTTTCAGTGATGCAGCCTCTTTGCTTGCAGTTTTACTCTGCTGCACACCAAGGAGTGGTCAGTATCGCAATCAGCACTCTGATAGCTACGTGTGATCTTAATGTTGGGAAGGCTGGAGCGCCTGGTGAGGATCAAGTCAAGCTGATGCCAATGCTTCGATCTATGGTGTTGCCAAGACACTCTGTGTTGAGGCTTTGTGTTATGATGCATTACTGTTCCACTAAGGGGATGGAATGAAGAGGCAGTCTCTGTTGCCATCCCCACCCTCGTACCAGACCTGAACTGCCTCCTCCCATGCCCCTTCCCCTCCCCAGCTCATTCATCCTCCCCCCACATTCCACCACTCTCCCCCACCCCAGCATCTCTCCCTGCTACATGGCAGGAAACATTAGCACCAAGTGGTCCTCCAGTTAGTACAGAGGCCCAGTAACTGCCTGTGTCAATCATCTTGCTTGTACCTCCATCGTTCTAGCCACTGCATCATCCCTTCCAGCATGTTTGAAATGGCCCTATCCAAGGCATCACACAGGAGACTGCTGGTACCCCTGAATAGGATCGGGCTGTTAAGTATCCAAAAACTGTCATTGAAATGGCTGTCTAAAACTCTTTATTCAAAAAGTATTTGGAATATTTTCTTCAAAATTACAAAAGACAATATTTTCTGTTGTATTCACCAGTACTCAGTACCAGCACCTTTTTCATCTGCCCCGCAGCAGTGAATTAATAAGTTGTCATATGGGGATGACCTGTGGTGACTACGAGAACATTTTTCCCAGAAAAAAGCACCGCCCTTTGTTCACTTAAAAGAGAACTTGGTACAATCTTTGAATTGGGAAAGGAGTTATCAAGCAAACAGTGTGGTTGATTCTGCCAGGAGCTAGTCAGTCCCGTATTCACACTTATCTAGGTGCAAGTGGGTATAGATTGGGTATTTAGAGAAGGTACACATTACAAAGGCATTATCTTCTTTACCCATGACATTGAAATAAGATTTGAGAATGATAAAAAGGCCAGTTCCATCTCAGAAAAAAGACACAGTTTGTTTCTACCTCTTTTTAAGTATTAAAAGAAGAAAAGAAACATGAAGACGATAGGAAAGAAATGGTGTTGTTACGGGACTTCGTCACAGGGAATAATGAAAGCCTGAAAAGTAAAACAGGTAAGCAGTGGGTTTTTATAGTGGGAATGTCTGAACCTGTCACCATGTCATCTCCTGCAACAGAACTTGCTTCTACTCGTCTAGTAGCCCAGCTCCAAGTAAGGCAGTTGGAGAGTTGGTGGGTTGAAAAGTGATCTATGGAGGAAAGTGAAGCAACTGCCTCCCACCCATCACCTCTCCCCTGAGACTGTCCCTGTCCAGACAGACATTTGAATTCTCAATGTTTAGCAGAGATGGGAATCTGTACTCGCTGAAGAGATAAGTCAAAGACATAGTATACTTTACATCTAAATTGAAAAATCACCAAAAAAAATCTTTTGCCTATTTGTCCACTTTGTGCTGAATTCAAGAAAGGTCAAATTAGCCATTCACTTACAGGTGTGCTTGGTGAAAAAAGGCTGTGGGAGGCACAAATGGTTAAGACACTGTGCCTGTTAACCAGAAGGCCAGGGTTTGAGACCCGTGTTCCCTCTGCGACGTAGCTGGAACCAATTATATTGGCTCTGCCGTTCCATTGGACTATTTCAGTGGTGTGGAGAGGGGGGATTTTCTGCCTGCGTAACAGTCTATCCTCCATATTAATCTACCCAGGCCTTCCTGCTTTGCATGCAGCGTCAAGCACGATAACATAGTCTTTCAAGACTTATGGACACCAAGTTTTGTAAAATGGAAGCTCAAAAAACAGCCAAATTGGCACATTAAAATTGGCACACAAATTGGTACACTGAAAGCGTGATCCTAACCCCTGGTTAGGCTGGCCCAAATCCTGTACTGGCCTGTAGGTGTCAGAAAAGTGCCGTAAAGCACATCTGTACAACTCCTGTGGAGGTTAGGACAGTGCACAGGCATGCACTAGCCTCACCACATTACCATGGAAATGGGAGATGGGTGAGTTGTGCTGGCGTAAATTGGTTAGGATTGCAATCTGAGACTGTAATGGGTGATTTGAGTGACTTTAACTTCACTGCATTCCTCGATGACACTAAGGTCTTTACCATCTTTGTATGAAAATCACCCAAAGCCAGGATTTATTTTTGAGGGAACTGGATCAAAGAAAACTTGTGAATGGAAAATAACCCATATACGCGAGTATAAGCTGACCCAACTATAAGCCGAGGCATCTAATTTTACCACAAAAATCTGGGGAAACTTATTGACTCGAGTATAAGCCTAGGGTGGGAAATGCAGCAGCTACTGCTGTTTTAATGAGAAGAAAACAGCCAATGTGGTGAGCCATCAAGTTCTTACATGCTGGGAGGAATGTGAACAATCTGCTGACTTTTTTAAGAAAAGAAGGAAGCAAAGCAGCCTTTCCTGCTTTTTAAAAACACTGATGTAAGCCGAGCTGCTTGTGCAGAAATCCACTTCTTCGTCCATCTTATGACAAGTATAAGCTGATTGTATAAGCCGAGGGGGGCTTTTGCAGCATAAAAAATTGTGCTGAAAAACTAGGCTTCTACTTGAGTATATACAGTAAATGCAAATTAAATTGCTAATTTATAATACAACCCCTTGCAGCATAAAAACAAAATGTTCCTAAAGCCACAAACACCTCAGTCCAAATCTCCCCGTCGATGCTCATGTGCTGCAAAAGCATGCACTGCATGCTATGGTGGGGGCAGTTGTAACAGTCTCCTCACAATAAGGGAACTTTCTTCTTTTCAAGGGAAAACCTTACTCTTGGGGGAACCTGCACTGCTGCCTCTTTGGTTCTGCACCATCTATTTTGCTAGCACAGAACCAAGGAGCATAAGGCAAGGGGAAGTAGAAGGGCAATAGACCCATATGAGTGTAACTGATCTCATCACTCCTTGCCCTATTCTACAGCCCTCCCTGCCCCTTTCTGAATACAGAAACCTTGATCCATCCATTCTGTGTTGCCTATTTCTGGCCAACGCAGGAGTGAGAACTGGTCAGGAGGTGTTGCAGGGAACAACTGGTCCCTCCAATTACAGGTATTCAGCTGTCCTTTCCCCAAGTGGCTCTGTCTACTCACCTGCCTCTCTCCTTGGTGACAAGGGCTTTGTGGGGCAAACAAAGCGAGTGAAGAAGATGGAAGGAAAACACTCTGGAAGGAACAATCTTGCTTTCAGGAGTCTCCTGACGGAGCCACAACAGCTAAGATGCTGGATCCGGAAGGCAAATGTGGTGTGGTGGCTGCTGGTGAGGACAGTTGAATATGAGGGTCAGTTCATGTGGTAGATTGGCTTAGGCTGTCCCAATGTTGGCAAATAGCTGTAGTGAATTTATTTCTACATTTGTAGAATTTGTAGTGAATTTATTTCTGTGTGGAGACTGTTATTTTTCATCTGCCTGAGCTGAATTTATTTTTTCCTTTCAGATAAAGAAATCATACAGGCAGCCTACAATTTCATGAAAGAGCTCACAGTAATCCGAGATAGAAACGAGCTTTTGCTAAATATAACTCGTAAGTTTTTCAGTGTTTGACTTGGAGGTATATGAGGGGAGGGAAACTCTGCACTGAAATTGCTCCTGCTACAACTCCATCCCCATACTGCTCTTACTGCTGAATCTTAAGCTTTCCTCATACCCAGAGATCACTACTGATATATCACTAGTATATATCACTAGTGGACTAGAATCACTACTGCTATAATCTAGAATAGAATTTAAATAGAATAGAATCCTAGAGTTGGAAGGGACCTAGTAGGTCATCTAGTCCAACCCCCTGCCTGCAGCAGGAAAACCTTCTAGATCAGGGGTCCTCAAAGTATGGCCCAGGGGCCGGATCTGGCCCACCAGGGCCCTCAATCCGGCCCGCGGCCTCTCAGCCTAGCGGGGGTGCTCTGCCCGCAGCTGTGCGGGAGGCAGAGAACCAGGGCGCGCAGTGACTTTCGCACCAGAGGCTCATCCTGCAGGTGCCTCTTCCTGTCCCGCCCCCCGCCAGAGAACCAGGGTGCGCACAGCGAACGTGGCAGCCTCAGGAGGTCGCTGCAGAAGACTCTTCCAGAATCCATCCCACCCCGCCCCCCCCGGAAACCAGGACCCAGGCTGAAACGTTTTAGCATCCCCTGAGGTGAGGTGAAGAACGGGCAGGAGAGGTCCATGCCAATGGTTCTAATGGCCGGCCGCTGCATTCTGCGAAATGTAGTCCTTTCCCCTCACGGCTCTGAGGCGAAGGAGGCCAGGTAGTGGGGTAAGGGGGAGGCAGCCCACCCCCACCCTCGTTGGGGGAGGTGTGAAGCGCCGCCTTGGGGGCAGTGCTGAGGAGAGGGCCGCAGGGGGTTCAGCCAGAACCTGTCATCCCTTGCATGGGGTGGGTTGGCTTCAGGGAAAGGCTGTAGGTGACCTGAATGGGCTGTGC
This sequence comes from Cryptoblepharus egeriae, assembly GCA_030015325.1. Classification (NCBI taxonomy): domain Eukaryota; kingdom Metazoa; phylum Chordata; class Lepidosauria; order Squamata; family Scincidae; genus Cryptoblepharus; species Cryptoblepharus egeriae. Next base: position 234,874,670 of record JAREYC010000001.1, read on the forward strand.
TTCTCTCATTCTCCTATCTGGGGAGATAATTACCATGCATCAGGCTCTCAGGGTGCAATTGTAATCACACTTACACAGGAGTAAGTCCCATTGACTTCCATGGGACTTACTTCCGAGTAGACACGCACAGGATCAGGCTCTCAGGGTGCAATTGTAGTCACATTTACACAAGAATAAGCAACATTGACTTGCATGGGACTTACTTCTGAGTAGATAGGCATTGTATTGAGCTTTGTGTCTCCTGTTTGGGTCCTTATTTTCTCCCCTCCAGAACTGGCCAAAAAGTTCCACATCAGCTTTGTCACTTTCCCCCCCTCTTTCTTTTTTGTTATAATAAAAGAAAAATGACAGAAACAAGCAAGAAATTGTTCTTCATTTTAAATATTTCATTCTTTTTTCCTGTTTTTTGTGCACAAAAATAAAATATGTGCAGGAATTCGTTCATTTTTTTCCAAACTATAGTCCGGCCCCCGAAGTGTCTAAGGGACAGTGAACCGGCCCCCTGTTTTAAAAGTTTGAGGACCCCTGTTCTAGATCATCCCCAACAGGTGCTCATCGAGTCTCTAATAGAAGACCCCAAGTGAGGGAGAGTCCACCACCTCTCTTGGCAATCTATTCCATTGCCGAACTGCCCGAATCGTCAGGAATTTTTTTCTGAATATCCAACTGGAATCTCCTTTCTTGCAGTTTGTAGTCATTGGTTCTAGTTCTGCTTTCAGAAGCAGCTGTGACAGCCCTTCAGGTATCTGAAGAGGGCAATCATGTCTCTCCTCAGCCTCCTCTTCTCCAGGCTGAACATCCCAAGTTCCCCCAGCCTTTCCTCGCAAGGTCTCCCTTCCATCCCACTGATCATTCTTGTCGCTCTCCTCTGGACTGACTCCTGTGGGGCTAAGGAAGCTGCCAGAAATCTCCTAAGGGTAAGGGAACATTAGATCTCTTAGCACATGTAGAACCCCATCAGCACCAATAAGTCTCCTTAAGCTATTCAGTAGGCACAGAACTGAGGAGACCTGTGTTTGTCTTTGTGGTTCAGGATGGACCATCAGTGAAATTGAAGGGCAGTAGATACACAACATACAAAAGACATTATTTTTTCAGTAATAATGTCCCTCAGCTCAGGTGAATTTAAATGGACATTTATAATGGTACGTTAGCCTAATACCTGGATCCCTTTCCATCTGGCTTCAGGCCTGCTTTTGGGACATAAACTCTAGTTATTTCAGTGGATTACTTGCATCAGTGACGAGGTTGCCCCCCCAGAGAGAGAGAGAGAGAGAGAGAGAGAGAGAGAGAGAGAGAGAGAGCAGTAGTAGAACTACCAAAAAAAGCAACTGGGGGAAAGCCAAAGGTAGACCTCTCTAGACCAACTCCATTACGCACAGCAATAGACCAAACTAGCAGCGTAGACCATGTCCAATCCAAAGCAGTGGGTTGAGTGCCCTACCTCCTTCCTCCTCCCCAACCCCACCCTCCACACACACACACAACACAATCCCACATTCCATACACTCACACAACACAATTCCACACACACACATGCTAACCCACTCTTTCTCTGCTTACACACAGCATAGCCCAACCCCCACAACTCAACCCCACACTCATACACAACACAACTACACACACAACGTATCTCAACCACTACACACAACCCAACCCCCACACTCCACAAACACACACAAAACCCAACTTTACACACACACACAACCTATCCCAGACTCTTTCCCACAAACACAACCTAATCCCACCCCCCCCCCCACAATTTTAAAATTTGTTAAAAATTTTTTAACAGTTTAAATTTAACAGCTAAAAATTTTTTTGATGTGTCAAATTGGTCTAGGTGGACCTTTGGCCTGATCCAGTGGAGGCTCTTCTTATGTTCTTACTAGCTTAAAAGCCGCACTCCTTGCAGCACTTTTAAGCCAGCTCCTGCGTAGGGTGTTTTGGGCCTTTGGTCCAAAACTAAAGGGACGTCTGGTCCAGCTTAGAAAATTTTGAAGAAAAAACTTTGAACTCCTCAATTCAGTACATGGAACTTGAAAACCTCACTGTAGCTTCTGTCAGTTATTTTCAGACTTGAATTTTTAACGGTTCCCTCCTCATCCGGACACAAATCCCAATGCTGGATGTTATAATATGTCTTTTTAGAGTAACTCTGAATGCAATATAAATTAAAAAATTTTACAATAAAATTTTTGTAACTGTTAAAAGTTGTGTGGGGGATGGGCTCTGTTGTGTGTGAGAGAGATAAATAAAAAGTAGGTTAGCATTTGTGTCTGGAGTTGTATTGTGTGAGTGTATGAAGTGAGGAATTGTGTGTGGGCAGTTGTGTTGTGTGTGCGTGTGGAGTGTGGGGTTGGATTGTGGGGGTGTTTGGCTACATTTTGTATGTGTGTGTGAAAGAGTGGATTAGCATATGTGAGTGGAGAGTGGGGTTGGGTTGTGTGTGGGGGTTGGTCTACAATGAGTGTGTGAATCAGTGGGTTAGCGTGTGTGTGTGGAGTTGTGTGTGTGTGTGGAGTTGAGTTGTGTCTGGGGTTTGGGCTATGTTGTGAAAGAGTGGGTTATAGGTTCTGTTGAGTGTGGAGTGTGGGGGTTGTGCTATATTGTGTGTGTAAGATTGTGTGTGAAATTATGTTGTGTGTGAGTGGAGTGTGAGGTTGTGAGTGTGGAGTTCTGTTGTGTGTGTGAGGAGTGGGGCTTGATTGTGTGTGAGGGTTTGGCTACACTGCATGTGTGAATAAGAGTGCGTTAGTGTGTGTGTGTTTGTGTGTGGGGGGTTCTGTGTGGAGTGTGGGATTGGGTTGTGTATGGGGGTTAATCCCGGGATCATCCTGATTCCAAAAAGGGATAATATGTCAATGTAGAGCAGGTGTGGGCGAGCTAGAGGGGTTTAGAACATGTGTGGAGTTGTGTTTTTTTGGGTGTGGAGTGTGGGGGTCAATCTCGGGATCATCACGATTCCAGAATAGTATAATATGTCTATGTCAGTGATTTTCAACCAGTGTTGCATGGCACACTGGTGTGCTGTGGATAGTCCTTAGGTGTGCCGCGGGAATTTGGGGATTGACACTGATTAATAGGAAAATTGGGGATTTGAACAATCTGGTGTGCCTTGTCAATGGTAAAAACAACTGATGTTGTGCCTTGACAATTTCAGGGCCTTATTAAGTGTGCCATGAAATGAAAAAGGTTGAAAGTCACTGGTATATGTAGAGCAAGTGTGGATGGAGCTAGAGGGGTTCATGGCATGTGTGGAATTGTAGGTGTGGAGGTGTGGGGTGTGGGTTTGGGTTGTGTATGGGGGTAAGTCCTGGGATTATCCTGATTCCAAAAAGGTATAATATGTCTATGTAGAGCAGAGGTGGGCAGAGCTAGAGTGTTATCTGACGGACGGACAGACAGACAGAATAAGCTTTTTATTAGAATAGATCACAGGTGGGCAGCTGCCGGCTTGAACCGGTTCTGTGGAACTGGTTGTTAATTTGGGGAGGACATGCATGCAAGTGTGTTTGAATTTCTCTTAAAGGGTCTCTTGGTCTGTCTTCCCAGAGGTGAAGCTCACTCCCTCCTCCTCCCTCCTCTTCTGAACCTCCCTCCCCTCCTGAGGGGGGCTCTCTCCCCCCTCCTTCCCTCCTCCTTCCCCCTCCTCCTTCCCCTCCCTAAGGTTATTTTTTAATTTTAAAATACAAACAGTCTGTTCCCATTACCACCATTCAGACAAGGCATCGCAGTCATTCCAGAGCACATCAGACACTCACTGCTGAGATGGGAGGGGTCTGGAGCACTATATAAATCTCCCAAAGCTCAATACTTTAAAGTCAGGGTGAAGAGTTTTTTTAATGCCCTAAAACTTTGTATGACGCTATTCAGGAAGGCTGTCTTTGCTAAACATCTTATTTTGATTAAAAACCTTATTTTTAGCAAGTTTTCAGAAGTTATTCCCTTGTGCAGTTCGCAAACTATGATGGGTTGCTCATATGCAAATGAGGCAGCCTCAGATCAGGCACTTTGATTGACAGCTTTACAAAGGGGTCCTTGGGCGGGAATACAGAAGCCACAGTTGCTAAGAAAGCTCTGGGAGCCTGTAGGAGCAGCATCTGAGTGTTGTTAGGATGAGATCCTCCAGGGCTTTTGTCCTCTGTTCCTCCTGTCTACTTTCCTGAGAGTAAGCCCACTGTCTATAATGGGACTTTCTACTGAGTAGACATGGTTAGGACTGGGCTCTGAGGCTGTAATCCTATCCACACTTTCCTGGGGGTAAGCCCCATTAGCTATAATAGGACTTACTTCTGAGTAGACCTGCACAGGTCTGGGCTATGAGGATGCTGAAACCCTATCCACACTTTCCTGGGGGTAAGCCCCATTGGCTATAATAGGGCTTACTTCTGAGTAGACCTGCACAGGTCTGGGCTATGAGGAAGCTGAAACCCCATCCACACTTTCCTGGGGGTAAGCCCCATTGGCTATAATAAGGCCTACTTCTGAGTAGACCTGCACAGGTCTGGGCTATGAGGACACTGAAACCCTATCCACACTTTCCTTGGAGTAAGCCCCATTGGCTATAATAGGGCTTACTTCTGAGTAGACCTGCACAGGACTATGCTCTGAGGATGCTGCAACCCTATCCCAGGAAAGTGGACGGAACTGCAGCCTGAGAGCCCAACCTGACTACTCAGAGGTAAACCCCATGATAGTCAATGGGACTTACTCCCAGGAAAGTGGCTGGAACTGCAGCCTGAGAGCCCAACCTGACTACTCAGAGGTAAGTCCCATGGTAGTCAATGGGGCTTACTCCCAGGGCAGAGTGGAAAGGACTGCAGCTTCAGAGCCCCATCCTATGCAGTTCTACTCAGTAGAAAGACACATGCCAGTCAATGGGGCTTACTCCCAGGCCAGCATGAAAAGGACTGTAGCCTCAGAGCACTAGCCTATGCAGGTCTACTCAGAAGTAAGCTGCATGCTTAATTAAAAAAAATTAAATTTAAAAGAATTCCATTTTAAATTCTCCTCCGACCCACCCCTGACCTTGGCCCCACCCCCTGACCCAGCCTGGCCCTGCCCACTTCTGGAGAACCAGTTGTTAGGGGAGGCTGGGCCCATCACTGGAATAGATATACTGTATATTACATGTTTACTGAGAGCTGATTTATATGAACATCTTATTAGCTCTATACAGTACCATAATTACATCTTATTGGCTCTCAGAGCCATCAGTAACATGGGAAAGTTTGAGTTAAGAAAATTCAATTTTGTTCTATAAGCTTTTGTGGTTCCATTTTCTGGTTAATTTGTCATAACTTTTTATAGAATATAGATATCCCAATGCAGTTTGTTTCATTGTATTTTGCATAAAATTACCTTTCCAAAGATATATAACATGTTGGTATTACCATTCATATGTACCCTGTTTTTCACAATTTTAGTCACAAGTTTCAAGCTCAGTTTGTAGCCCTTCAAAGCTTATAGCCCAGTGCAAGTGCTGCCCTTGCACCCCCAAGCTACACCACTGTGTTATGCTATGAGGAGTGGTTTACCCATCACTTTGTAAGACTTAATGATACAGCACTTAGATATGGTGGATTTAGAAGCTCTGCTCCAGGTTGTCCAGACGTTCGGAAATGCCCTGACACCTCCGGAAATGGCGGGGGGTCCAGCATGATAGGGAAACCCCCTGCCATGTCCGGAAAGCAGCGCCATGGGTGCCACCCTTTTAGTTTGTGTACTCAAATCAGTGCGCACACAACTCTGCGCTTCACAGTGCAGGAAACTAGAGGCGGACCAGGAGGAGGAGGTCCCTCCTGCCTCTTGATTGGCCATGGGTTGGAAGCCCTGCCCACGGTCGAGCCCCTCGGAGCCACTGCAGCCGCGCGGAGCCACTGCAGCCAGGGGGGTTTTAAAAGAACCCGGCCAGCTCCTCTGGGGGAGGGCTTAGAGACACCAGAGGCTCAGAGTCTCCACACAGCTGCCTGCAGACCCTAAAGGTAAGCCCCCCCAGGGATTGTTTTTTAAAAAAATGTAGGGCAAAATGTAGGGTGTCCTACATTTTTATAAATGTAGGACAAGGTCCTCCAAAAGCCTGGATTTTCAACTGAAAATCTGGACTTTGGGGACCCTTGTCATACATTTTGAGGTCTACCATATGATCACCCTGTTCTACTCCTCCCCCACTGGGAATCCATTAAACAAAATAAAGGTGTCTGTTTTATGAATGAACTTGGTTCTATCAATATAATACTTAAGAGCACCTTCAGACATCAAGAGAATGCAGTTCATGTTCTTGAGGCTTCCGAGGCTTAGGACAGAAAAAGAGTAACACTAGCTCCTGTGCTCTGTGGAACCACATATTCACCTTGGGAATAAAAGAAGGATCAGGCTGGAGGACATTCTAATCCTTCTGGAATATACACAAATTAGAACAGATCAAGAGAGATCCGAGGTCTGAGACTCTCCTAGCAGAAGTCATAGCCCCAATAAGACTGTTTTAAAAATCAAATCTGAGAGGGAAATATCATGCATTAATTGAAAGGTGGATCTCATTAGACCTGACAAGATCAGATGCAGGTTCAATTAAGGGAACCTATGTATGGTAGGAGGATTGATTTGGGACATCCGCCTTAGAAAACTTGTCACGTATGAGTGAGATGCCACAGATAGGCCAAAACCATGACCCAAGGTACTCTGTAGTGCTGCCACCTGTTGCTTCAGGGTGTTAGTACTAAGATCCATGTCTAACCCCTCCTGAAGGAAACTGAGGAGATCCCTAGACATGGATTTAGAGGGAGAAACTCCCACACCTAAATTTCTTTCAGGTGGTACCATATACCCTTGGTAGAATCTTTCTCAGAGGCTAGCAAAGTCAGAAGAACCTATTCAGAATATCCCTTTTTAGCCAGCACCTGCCATTTCGTTACTACGCGATGAAGTGGAACAGGTCTGGTTGAGGGTGCAGTAGAGGACCCTGTCCATCCAACCCAGGAGAGGCATTTCCACCGCTCCTTTAGACAGAGTGTTAGCGAACCAGTGTGGTCTTGGCAAGGAGGGTGCTACTCCAATGACTCAGGCCTTTCATGACGAACCCTTGTGAGGAAAACGGCCAGGAGTTGAAGTGGAGGGAGGGCAAAAAGCAGAGCCTCTGGCCACAGGGTTTAGAGGGCATTCACATCCTATGTCCCTGGTAACTGAGATCTTGAGATGAATCTTGGGAGTTGGGTGTTGAGGCAAAGAGATCCATGATTATAACTCCCAGCTGACTGGTCAGATTGAGGATTAGGTCTAAGTGAAGCTTCCACTGTTTCACTGACCTGTTGCTTGCTTAGTCAGTGCTAGTAGATGTTTGAGATACCTGGAAGATGTTGTGCCTTGATGGAGAGGAAGTGTTCCTCTGCCCAAAGAAATTGCAGGGAATCCACCTCCATGAGGCCCTGGACCTGGTCCCTGCTTGACAGTTTAGATAAGGAGGGACCTTTGCCATCTTGTTGTCTTTCTTGATGAATACATGGGTCCCCTGCAGGTAGGGTTGCCATATGTCTGGAAAAACAGACAGTCCAGATTTTGGGGGATTGTGTTCACAAGCCGGAAAATGGGACCGAGGATCCTGTACTGGTTTTGTAGAAGAGAATTATGGCAACCCTACTTGCAGGTGATCTGGAAGTGAACCAAGGCCAAGCAAATTGCCCTGAACTCCAACCAGTTGAAACTCTGAGCAGATTTCCAGCAGGACCATTTGCCCTGGGCAAAATTCCTCTCCAAATGTGCTCCCCAACCTAGGAGACTTGCATCTGTCGTGAGGATTTCCTGGTGTGGTAGAGCCATTTTTATTTCCAAACCATAAATTGAGTCTCTCCCAGTCAAACTGAAGCAAGGGGACAGACAAACTCATTGTCCTCTCTATGCTGTGCAAATGAGGCTACGACAGAAGAGGCTGAAGGTGAAAGTGAGACCAAGCCACAGTGTCCTCACTTGACACCATGAGGCCCAGTAGTCTACCCAGGTCTATCAGATCTACCACTGGGCTGCCTTTACTGACGAGAGCCCTCCTGAAAGTGACCTGCCTATCCTGAAACATAGGAAGGATTCTGTGTCTATCTGCAGACCAAGGTGCTCCAGGTTCCGTGCTGGGATAACTGAGTTCTTGTCCTCGTTCACCACAAACCCCAGTGACTTTAGGGAGGAGAGAGTTAGCTGAAGAACTGCTGTCACCCTTTCCCTGGATAGATATGGAATCAAGATGTCATCCTGCTAAGGGTGAAGAGCCAAAACCTATAGGCACAGGTGGGCCAAGAGAGCCACCAACAATTTGGGACACACCCACTGGCAGTCAAACAGAACGGCATTGATCTGTATTCATAGAATCATAGAGTTGGAAGGGACCTAGTAGGTCATCTAGTCCAACTCCCTGCCTGCAGCAGGAAATCCTCCTAGAGCATCCCCAACAGGTGCTCGTCGAGCCTCTGCTTGAAAATCCCCAGTGAGGGAGAGTCCACCACCTCCCTTGGCAATCTGTTCCACTGCCGAACCGCCCTCACCGTCAGGAATTTTTTCTGGATATCCAACCGGAATCTCCTTTCTTGCAGTTTGTACCCATTGGTTCTAGTTCTGCTTTCAGAAGCAGCTATGAACAAATGAGCCCCTTCTTCCATATGACAGCCCTCCAGGAATCTGAAGAGGGCAATCATGTCTCCCCTCAGCCTCCTCTTCTCCATGCTGAACTTCCCAAGTTCCCCCAACCTTTCCTCGTCGGGCTTCCCTTCTATCCCACTGATCATTCTTGTCGCTCTCCTCTGGACTTGCTCCAGTTTGGCTGCATCTTTCTTAAAGTGAGGTGCTCAGAACTGAACACAGTACTCAAGATGAGGTCTGACCAATGCAGAATAAAGAGGAACTATAACTTCTTGTGACTTGGAAGCTACAGTCCTCTTAATGCAGCCTAAAATGGCATTTGCTTTCTTTGCAGACACATCACACTGCTGACTCATGTTCAGCTTGTGATCCATGGCTACTTCAAGGTCCCGCTCACATATTGTGCTGCCAAGCCACATATCCCCCATTATATACCTATGTTTTTGGTTTTTATTGCCTAAGTGCAGAATCTTGCACTTCTCCCTGTTGAAATTCATTCTATTTGTTACAGCCCAGTATTCCAGTTTATCCAGATCCTCCTGGAGGTTTCTCCTGTCTTCTGTTGTGTTTGTTACTCCTCCCAGCTTGGTTTCATCTGCAAATTTGATCAGGCTTCCCCGTATCCCTTCCTCCAAGTCATTAATGAAAATGTTAAAGAGAACCAGGTCCAAGACAGAACCTTGGGTACCCCACTTGAAACTGACCTCCAGTCTGACACATAACCATTTACTAAAACCCTTTGAGTGCGGTCGTCGAGCCAGTTGCAGATCCACCGAATGATTGCCTCGTCTAGCCCATATTTTTCCAACTTCCCAATTAAAATGTCATGTGCTTTGCTGAAGACAAGATAAATGACATCCACAGCATTGCCACTGTCCAGTAAGCTCATAACCCAATCAAAAAAGATCAGATTTCTCTGGCAAGGTTTATTTTTGGTAAATCCATGCTGGGGTCCTTTGATCACCGAGTACTTGTCCAGATGTGCACAAATTGTGTATTTCATGATTTGTTCTTATATCTTCCCCGGAACTGAAGTCAAACTGCCTGGTTTAAAATTTCCCGGGTCTTCGTTTTTCTCCTTCTTAAAAATTTGGACTACATTAGCCCTCTTCTAGTCCAGTGGCACTTCTCCATTCCTCAAGGATTTCTCAAAGATGATCGACAGAGGCTCTGCAAGGACATCTGCCAGTTCCTTAAGAACTCGAGGATGCAGCTCATCTGGTGCAAATGACTTGAATTCATTTAGGCCAGTTAAGTGGTTTCGAACCAGTTCTCTGTCAGTCTTAATCTGCTGTTCTGCACCATCCATGTTTTCATTACCTCTTTGGGGATGCAAGCACATCCCTGCATCAGTCAAAGATCCCGCACCCCCATTTGCACAGCCCTCCTTCTGAGAATAGATGGATGCAAAATAGGAGTTGAGCAGCTCTGCCGTCCCCTGGTTTCCAGACACTTGTTGTCCATCTTTGTCCAGAAGCAGCCCCACCCCCTCGTTTCTCCTCCTGTTCTTTTGGGCATATTTAAAGAAGCTCTTTTTGTTATCCTTGACTCCCCTGGCCAGGCTCAGCTCATACTGAGCTTTAGCATTCTTGACCCCCTCCCTACAGGACCGGGCTATCTGCCTGTACTCTTCCCTGGTGATCTTTCCAATCTTCCATTCCCCATACTTCTCTTTCTTTAACTTCAGCCTCTTAAGGTGCTCCCACCCATCTTGGGCCCCTTTCCCCATTAGATCATCAACCCATGGGATCCCTCCTCTAAGCCTGTTGAAATCAGCTTTCCTGAAATCCAATGTATAGGTTTCACTATGCACTCCTTTTTGTTTCCCACAATATTCTAAATTCCAGCAGCTCATGATCACTTTCCCCTAAAGTTCCTGCCACACTGACCCGGTCAATCAGTTCTTCACAATTAGTTAACCCTCTGTTAGTTGAAGCTGGGATTTGAATTCCACCTGATTTTGTTTTTGCTCCCTCTCTGCCCCATGATGGCCAAGAGGCCTGCCCCTCCTAGTACCTTCCTAGTTCTAGGTGCTGTTTAAAACCCCCAAGTCATTTTTGCCAATTCTTTTGTGGGGAGCAGTAGTGACCCCCCTGGAAAATTTTTACCACTTTTGACCATCCTAAGCTGACTTTCGGAAGTTTCTTATTTCCTTTTAGCTTGCATTTTACTGACCATTTCCTCCTCTTCACATCTGTGATTGTTATCTATGCACATGCTAAAGAACAAGTTCTCTTTGCCTTGAGGTAGGATTTTCCCATTGTTCATGGGTTCCTGACCCTGTCCTGACCCTGTTGATGCATATGCGAATATGATCTGGCAACCTTGCACCTCAGTATGCCAAACCATTTCTACTGCTGATCTTCCCAACAGAATGAGAAGACTCTATATTTCCATATATATTGCCTATATTTCCAGTTCAGCTCATAGTTAATGCTCATATGTCTTTTTTTCATGAAAACATAAGGCAATGTGGAAGCGGGTATTAATTTTCAGTGATTTTAGTTTTACTTGCTGAATGATTAATAAATGAGGATTTTTGAATCAGATTTTGATTATTGTCTCTTTGTACATTCTACTGTACAATCCTAATGAATGTCATTAGGATGTAACACTTTAAGAGTGTTACAACTGAGTTAATTAGGTGCTTATGACAGTTTTCTAACAGGGGAATTTGGTTTCCACTTCGACCACCTGGGAGAGTCAAACAGCTTTGACTGACAGAGGGTTAAGATCAGGTCAAGGATGGCCCCTCCACCTTCTGGATCATGAAGTTATCTTTTAGGCCCATCAGGAATTTATTGGAGCTTCCAGGCTGAGTTTGTCTCCCAGCAAATGTCGGGATAGTTAAAATCCCTACTAGAAAGGGAGGTTTCCATATCCAAACAGGAAGTAGTGGTGCTGCTGGGAAGGATGGGAACATGGATATAAGTTTCCATGAGATGCACAGAAGTGAGGATCTCCTACCTGAGGAAAGGCCACTATGGACCTCCATGTTTCCATCCTGAACTTCCTTTTCTTCAAAAAAAGGTTGAGCAGCATCAAATTCAGATTCCCTGTTATGTTGCCATGTGTCTCAAGACACCGTTCATCTTGGGAATGAGAAAGAACCCTGCTGTTTGAGCGGCACTATCTCTAGGGCTCAAATTACCAGAAGGGATGGATGGTGGATGGGATGTCTGAAGGCATGTTGCCTTGAAGGAATGTTTGAAGGCAGTATCTATACACCTATCATATGAATCTTTAGGCTGTGACTTCTCCTCCGAAGAAAGGTGCCCTGAGGAGATAAGGGAAGTGACAAGTCCATCAATCAGGGAAACCTTGAACCTTTACATAATCCTGGCACATGGCCATAGAGTCCCCAGACAAGTGCTCTAAGCCAGTGCTGGGCTTCAGGGGTTTCTCACAGGTTCTATAGAACCCTTTGCTAATGAGCGCCTGGTTCTGAGAACCGGTTACTAATGGGACATATAACCTGTTGTTGTATGGAGATAGAACCTGTTGTTAATTTAGGTTATTAGGACATAGAACCTGTTGTTAATTTATTTGAATCCGACCATTGCTCTAAGCCCAGTGTGCTCAGTCAAGTCTCCTCCAAAGAGGAGAAGGGTGCTCCTCTTTAGAGCAGACCTGACTGTCAGAGCCGATTGTCTGACTGTCAGAGCAACTGTCAGTTGCATGCCTAGAGCTCTAGAGTGTGCATGCCTCTTCAGAGCATAGCTCGCTTATGTCCAGTGCGCATGCCCGGAACTCCGAACATGCACAATAGGCTTGGGAGCTTCTGGACAATGTGCATGCCCAGAGTTCCGGAAATGCATGCTGGGCACCCACACCCTCAGTTGGCTCTCAGTGCCAAAAAGGTTAGCCATCATTGGTATAGAGCAGGGGTGTCCTAACCTCTGCCGTAGGGCCAGATGCCACCCTAGGCGAGCCACAAGACCCCTCTATCCAGTCCCTGGGCAAGTCCTATAATCTGCTCCCAACACATTCTTCTATGTAAATTTATGTAAATTTATTCAAATTTGAAATTTAGATTTTTTTTTTTTGGCCTTGACACAGTGTCAGAGAGATATGTGGCCCTCCTGGGAAAAAAGTTTGGAGACCCAAGGTATAGAGGTATAGACCCTTGGTGGAATGTTTTAGACCCGAAACATCCTACTCCCCCTTTAACAGCCCAGTAAAGGAGTCAGGTAAGGATATCAAATCAGGTTTAGCAGGCCCCTTGGGAAAAAGAGCTTTGAACTCCCTTAGACCTCCCACAGAGGTCTCAGTGGTGTTCTGGACAAATGCAATGTCCAGCATCTCTACAGCCTTGGACATGAGTTGAGGGCAGAGATAAAGGTAACCCTGGTTAACCCCTGCTAACTGGGCAAGAGGCACTCTTTCAAGATGGTGTTCTTCCTTTATTTAGCAGGGGGAGAGTAACTGGCCCCACACCCCAGCAATGTCTGTTCAAGTGGTTCTGCTGGTTTTGTTTTGAGCCCATTTTGAGCAATGTCTGTTCAAGTGGCTTCTTTTTTTTGTTTTGTTTTGAGCCCATTTGGGACAGGGACCCATTAGCTATTAATTATAATTAGCCCACTTGAGCCAGTGCAGGTTCCTTGCATTGACCCATGAATGTTGCCAATCAATCAGTCTCTCTCTCTCTCTCTCTCTCTCTCTCTCTCTCTCTCTCTCCTGCTTTTCAACTAAAAAGTTCACAAGTGGTTTACAAAGAAAATGTAAAAAATAATGGCTAATGGCAAATGTGCCATCAAACACATCTGCACACCCATTGAAGCAGAAATGCCAGCACAGAGTTGTGTTGGCCTCCCTGTGCTGCTCCAGATCTCAGAAGACTCTGTGTTGTACTGGCCAAGCTCAGCCTCAGCCACTGCAGAGGTCTGGAGGGGTTGAGAGAGAGTGGCTAGGAGGCAGGTGAGAGCAGTTCTGGAGCAAGAGAAAGGTGGGTGATGGGGTAGGACTATGGGCAGGCAGCTGGGAAGTGGGAGACCAGCTGGATCCAAGCCATGTTCCCTGGAAGCGAAGAACAGATCCAGACTGCTCTGTTTTGCTTGGATCACTGCAACCAATTACCCACCAAACATTACCCAGGATAAGAGGAAAGATTTCCCCTTATCCTATGGTAGTGCAGCAGCAGCTCCAAACATGCACTGGACATAACACAGGCAATCCAGCCTGCCTGTTCCAGCGCAAGCTCGGATTGGTAATTAATATCACATATATATCTATTCACAGGAAGCCTAATTGATTTCAATGAGTCTTACCAGTAGAAGTGTATATGACGGCACCCTAAGAAATAATATATGATAAATTATAACAGTGGTGATGGTTTATAAGCAAATTTATGTTACATCCTCTCTCTCTCTCTCTCTTTTTCCTTCTCCCTACTCCCTCTCAGTGTCTCTATCCAGGGACCAAGAATGGGAACCATTTGGAGGTAGACTATATCACTTTACAAAAAGAAAGATGTCTGGTTATGATTTCCGACAGTATTGTGCACAACGTAATGCTACTTCAGTTTCGATCCACAGTAAAGAACTTCAGGTCAGTAGGTAACTTGAGGTTAGTGGAACAAAAGGGTAGAATGAATCCTCAGAGGAAAAGGACATGCAATATGGTTTAGAGTGTTGGGAAAAGCCGTGGGACTTGATACAAGTCAAGTCTAAAATCAGTGCCCACCTTCAACTTGAATAAAAAAACAAAATCCCAAAATGAGTCATAATGGGGACACTTTGTGAATCCTAGACTCTCCCTTTGTGACAAAATGAGTCATAATGGGGGCACTTTATGAGTCATTGACTATCCTTTTGTGACTCTATAGTCAAGTCATCCCCCCCCCTTTTAAAAACCCTACTGCAGAAAAAGCTAAGGTGCTTTTGGACTCTGTGTGGTAGCTTTCTTTAAACACTTTCTCCTGTGCATGCCCATCCATAAACGTGATGGGAGGGACTGCAACATTGAGGGGATGAGGTGGCAAGGGATGTGAGGAGGGTCTTGATTGTCAACTGTGAGGCATACTAGGACAACCCAAGCCTTAGCAGTTCTATTCAGTTGTAGAATCACCAACTGATCATTCAAGAAGGGTTCCTTCTCCCACCAAATATGCAGTGTAGAGCATGAGAGCTATGAAACTGCCTCTCCCCTCCTTGCCTCATCCTCCCCCCAGACTTCACAAGAAAATTCTATGGTGAGGAACTCCTGTCCTCCCTTAACCTAGGAAAGTAGTTGAACTCCAATCATTTGTCCAATGATCATTCCTTCCTGCCTTCCTATCAGAATCCCTCCTCTCAGAGGGAAGGATGGCACTTGTGACTGCTCAGATTGCCCCTCCCTGTCCAGGAGGCAGGCCAGACCAGACTTCTACCGGGTGGGGAGGATGCTCCCTAGTCCCAGTCTGGTCCTTCCTCACTGGAAGCAGGTCGTTCTTCAGAGCTCTCTGCTCCACTTCTCTCTATTTCTGTTTGATTCTCTTTCTCTTTTCCTTCTCTCTGTTTCCTCTCCCTCCTGTCTCTGCCTTACCTGATGTCCTTGCAACTGGACCAACAGTGCTTTCACTGGGGAGGGTTGAAAAGACCTGCTCTCCCCCACCCCACATCATCAGAACCAGCTGACAGGAGGGCGGGAGATTGCCTTGGATGCATCTGCGTCCTTCCCAGACTGGCCGAGGGGAGACATCTTGTTCCCCTCCCAGAGCTCATCAGCAGCGCAGACCTTCACAGCCAGCAGCTGTGGAGAGGCAGCTGCAGACTTTGTGAGCACCCAGAGAGTGTGCACAGTCCTCATCCCCCTTCTCACCCAATGATGAACACGTTGAGCTGTGTGGGCACACCCGGCTCCTTCCTGCACTGAGAAGGGAGAACTGAGTGGCTGGAGAGCATATTTGGCAATCCCAGGGTTCAACAGCCCTCCTTTCCGGGACACTTCTGGGACACAAGCAACAGACCCTCCAGAAGACAGGGAAGTGGGGCCCAAGGACTGTTGGTTGCTGTGAACATCCTATCCTCTGCCCATGGCGGCTGCCTTTTTGAGTGCTCTGTCCTTTATAGGCTTATTAAGATAGGGGACAAAAGGGATTCCACAAGGGTAGATGGGAGGTCCAAACAGGGTCATTCCAAGGGACCAGGTACTCGTCGAGCCTGCTTGAAAATCCCCAGTGAGGGAGAGTCCACCACCTCCCTTGGCAATCTCTTCCATTGGCAAATCACCCTCACCATCAGGAATTTTTTCTGGATATCCAACCAGAATCTCCTTTCTTGCAGTTTGTACCCATTGGTTCCAGTTCTGCTTTCAGAAGCAGCTATGTACAAATGAGCCCCTTCTTCCATATGACAGCCCTTCAGGTATCTGAAGAGGGCAATCATGTCTCCCCTCAGCCTCCTCTTCTCCAGGTGGAATATCCCAAGTTCCTGCAACCTTTCCTCATAGGGCTTCCCATCCATCCCACTGATCATTCTTGTCGGTCTTCTCTGGACTTGCTCCAGTGTGGCTGCATCTTTCTTAAAGTGAGGTGCCCAGAACTGAACACAGTACTCAAGGTGAGGTCTCACCAATGCAGAATAAAGAGGAACGATAACATTTTGCAACTGGGAAGCTATAGTCCTCTTAATGCAGCATGTTCAGCTTGTGATCCACGGCGACTCCAAGGTCCCGCTCACATGTTGTGCTGCCAAGTATCCCCCATTTTATACCTGTGTTTTTGGTTTTTATTGCCTAAGTGCAGAACGTTGCACTTCTCCCTGTTGAAATTCTTCAGAGAAGAAGAAAAGAGAGCTTTCTGAGGATGACAGGGGAGGTCAAGGCTCCTCAAAAACATCCCCACAAGATTGTGCCCATTGCAGCTTTGCATATATCTCATGTATAAAGCTGCAAAGACCCTGGAACTGGATGTCGTCAAGTCTGAGGTCGACTCCTGTGGTAAGAAATCCAAGAAGAAAAAGAATCTTTTTCTTCAGACCCCTGCTCAACCTGATGTGGTCCCCTTCCCTGAGTCTTTTGTTAGGGCACTGGAAGGGGAAAAACCTGGGCGCAAAACTGGTTTCTAAAGTGTGTGATAAATTATATTATCTTCCAGAGGACATCATAAAAAGATCAGGCCCTCTGTTGATTCATCAGTTACCTCCTTATCCTCTTCTGCCCTTCTCTCTTCTGAGGGAGAGTCGGGGAAGGACAACTTGGATAATCAAGTCAATTTGGCCCTTAAACGTGCCTTCGAGGCTTCTGCTTGAGCAGGGGTCTCCAAACAGTTTGACAGGAGGGCCACATCTTCTCTCTGACATAGTGTTGGGGGCAGTGGTGGGCTCTAGCAGGTTCGCACCTACTCTATAGAACCGGTTCTTAACAAGAGATAGGACATATAAAGTTTAAAAATAGCCATTTAAAAGTGGCTGCCAGATGGGCAGAGAACCAGTTCTTAAATTTTTTGAAGCCCATCACTGGTTGGGGGCCAGAAAACTAATTTACATTTCCAATTCGAATAAATCTACATATTAGTTTGTATTGGAGTGGATTACAAAGCTTGCCCGAGGGCCAGATAGAAGGGTCTTGCCGGGGGCCACATTGAGGCTCTCCAAGGGCCACATCTGACCCCCAGGTCAGGGTTTGGAGACACCTGTGCTAGATCATTGCAACCTGCCACTACAGCGTCTATCCTGGCAAGAGCTTATATTTTGTGGGTCGATGATTTAATGGAATCAGGCCATAAATTGTCCAAAAGGACCAGGACCACAGTCAAGAAGGTGTCCCTGACCTCAGTATACACCACTGACAAATCTTTAGATGCACTATGGCTTGTCGCCAGGTGAAAGTTGTCCCAAGTCATGGCCTGCAGGTCAGTCTAGTTGAGGGGCTGAGGGGACCTTGCCTCGGTGGGTAGCCTGGATTCCCTTCCCTTTAAGGGTGAGAGACTCTTTGGGGAGACACTTGAACCTTTCCACATTGAGAACACTAACAAACAGTAGGTTCTACTTTATAGGAAGGAGGCTCCTAAGAAGCAAGCTTCCTTTTGCCCCTTTGGATCCTCCTTCAGGCCCTGACAATCTGTCCAGAGGTTGAGAAACAAGTAGAACCGCACCAGTGTCCTCCCAAGAGGAAAAAATCAGTCTAGTTTGGTTTCTTCATGACCAAAAGCTGAAAGGGACCAGTGTCAAACATGATGCCAGGGTCCCTCCGGGCTCTCCTATTATAGGGGCCCAACTCTTGTTCTTTTCAGAAAACTGGCATGAGAGACAAGGAGGTCGTTTTTGGAGTTCTCTGAATTGTCAAGAGCTCTCTAGTGACAGATCCCATAATTCTGGCCAGGATAATGGGTCTCATGGAGTCCTGCTGGGACTTAGTAGCTTGGTCCAGATTCCACCTTCGCCTTTCCAGTCATTCTTTCAACCATTCCCACACCACATGGAAAGGAGGCACAATGTCACCATAGTACTTTCACAGATGGTGAGGGACAGCCTGGAATTGTGGCTTCCCCTAAGGAGGCTTTTTCAGGGAGTATCAAGGCAGGTGTTCCAACCCGGAACAAGCTCAACTGGCTGGAGTTCAGGGCTGTCTGTCTGGTCCTGAGGCACATTCATCAAACCAGGATGGACAGGTTTGGACAGGATGGTCAGGATGGACAACATGATGGCCAAAGTGTACCTCAGCTGTCAGGAGGGGACCAGGTCAAGGAATGATGAAAGAGGCCTCTCGCTTATTCCTTCGGGCAGAAAAACACCTCTCATCCATAAAGGCAGAACACCTGGCAGGGGTCACAAATGTAGTTGGCGACTGGCTGAGACAGCAATAGCTCAGTGAGATGGAATGGCAGCTCAACCCAGATATATACAAGGAAGTGTCCAGGCACATGGGATGCTGATTATGGACCTCTTTGCCACCAATCTAAACTCACAGCTTCTCAGATTCCTCTCAAGGTCATGGGTGCCAGGGTCAGAAGGGGGTTGCACTTCAGAAACTGGAACTGGATCAGGAACTTGAGCTGCTTGGAGCTGTGCCACAGAAGGAAGCCGGCCCAGGTTTTTTCTGCTGTCTGCTCAGGAATCCATGATGGAGTCGAAACTTTTGCAGCCTTTGGAACTTGAGACTCCTCCGGAACCCTGAACTCCTCCGGTCTTCTTCTTTGTAAGCTTATCCTAGGGACTCTTGTGATTCCTGACCTTAGCTCAGAAGGGCTTGAGTGCAATGGGGCACCTTAGCTTGGACTGCTGGCCTTGGGGTCGCAAGGATGGGACCATGCAAGTTGGGGCTGCAAGGATAGGACATCTTGCTGCAGCCTTTTCCTCTCACATTATGGGCTGCAGTATTTTGAAGTGATGACTTTTGCTGTTTAGGCCTTTTGTTTTCCCTGGAAAGCTTTTCTTTTTCCCTGGAAAGCTTTCCTCTCTCTCTCTGTGCCTGCTCTAAAGATTCTGAAAGAATGTTATCTATCTACAGTATTTCTATCTACAGTATTTCTATACTGCTTTTCAACTGGGTTACCCACACCTCCAACCTTAGGAACACTTTCAAACTCCCAAGAAATAACAAAGTCCAGAACCAGGGATTAAAGAGTTAAGCAAGAGCTTTATTTGCTAGCAAACTTGGAGCTAGGCTGACCTTTGGTGGAATCTTTCAAACTGGCCTAAGAACCCTGAATCCCAGAAGGGTTCAAGATTATATACCTCTAAATGACATCAGGAATAATTAAGGATTCACACATTTCATTTGCTTCTGACATTGTCCATTACTGTTATACACCAGTAGCTTACATATGTTCATTAACCAACCAAAGCAGACATTACCTCACTTTACACAAGTTAGTTCTGACTTGTTGACGTGGTCACCACATACTGTTTGTTGCAACTTTAGTATCATACCATCTATGCTCCTATTGTTTGTTCACGGACTAGAACCCGCAGTTGCATACCATGTTATTAGATACTCAATGCGCTTCTGTACAATATCTCTGCTGGCAAATACTTTTTCTCACATGCTGATACTTTACCCATAGTGACTTGGAACTGAAGGCCTAGCAAGAGTGTTGCTTTAAAGTAATTGCTCTCTTTATTTGTTAGTAGTATTGGGGATCATCAAGGATTGGAGTTATCAGTTTTTTGTTTTTTGCATTTCAGATTGTGAGCCCTTTTGGGACAGGGACCCATTAGCTTTTAATTAGCTATTATTATATTTCCATTTTCTTTGTAAACTGCTTTGTGAACTTCTTAGTTGAAAAGCGGGATATAAATACGATAGATAGATAGCTAGCTAGCTAGCTAGCTAGTTAGTTAGTTAGTTAGTTAGTATTGGGGATCAAGGAGACTGCTTTACGTGTTTCCCCCTCTACAGTTAATACACTTTGAAGGGTACACATTCTGAAAGCTACAGTGATTCTAGTGGCTTCCTTCTGGCCAAGACGTCCATGGTTTGCAGATATACTCCAGATGCAGGTGGGAGAATCATGGACCCTTCCCCTTCACTTGGACCTTCTCAGGCAGGGCTCCCTTCTCCATTCTCAACTGGGCATGTTCCTTCTGATGGCATGGACCTTGAGCTGCTAGCTTTAATTAGGAGAGGCTACTCAGAGAAGGTTACACAGACCATACTAGCCTCCAGGAAAGAGTCCACTAGAAGAATCTATGGGGTCATGTGGAGGAGATTCTCTTCATGGTTTCTTAATTGGAGCCTTAATCCACTTAAACCCAGGACCTTAGTTTTCTCCAGGAAGGCCTTGGTATGGGTCTCAGCACCAACATGCTTAGACACCAAACAGCAGCCTTGCACACTACCCTGCAACAGGGGCTATGAATCACAGATACTTCCCATTCAGACACAGTTGGATTTCGTAAAGGAGTTTCTCATATTAATCCCCCAGAGGCTCACAGATTTCCCGCTTGCGAGTTGCACTTGTTCTGGATGGGTTGGCTAAAACACCATTTGAACCTATACACCAATGGGAGCTTCATTCTCTAACTACTAAAACAGTGATATTGGTGGCCATGACCTCTGCCAGGAAAATCTCTGAGTTGGGGGCTATCTCAGTGAATTCTAACTTATGTATCTTCCACAGGGACATGGTTGTGCTGAGACTTTACCTGGCCTTCATACCGAAAATAAACTCATGGTTACACAGAGCACAGGAATTGGTTCTTCTCTCCTTCTGTCCAAACCCTCAAAAGCCCCAGGAATGCTTTTGGCACTCTTTGGATGTAAGGAGGTCCCTAAAAAACTATATTGATAGGACTAAACCAGTTCAAAAGACTGACACATGTTTCATGTGCTGCAGAGTTTCCTTTGTATGGAAGAAGGCTTCCATACCAACTATTTCTAGGTGGCTTAAGGAGGCTATTGTCAGTGCCTAAAAGGCCATGGGAAGGTCTCCCCCAGAGGGAATTACTGCCCATTCCATGCACTCATCTGCACAGCCACATCTGCAGCATTTGAGAGTTTCTTTGGTCCAGAAGACATTTGTAGGGCAGCCACTTGGGCCTCCTCTTCAACTTTCACAAGGCACTACAAGATATATCAGGCGGCCTCAGCAGCAGTCGCATTTGGTAGAAAGGTTGTCCAGAAAGTCGGACAGCAATGACAGTGGTTCGATCCCCCACCTGGTTAGTTTCATACATCTTTTTCACATCCCGAGCAGACACGAGTGCCATCCTTCCCTCCAAGGGGAGAAAGCGGAATTCTTGTCTTGAATAGCCTCTTCTACTGAGGAGGGAAGGATGGCACTCAGCCCACACATTGGATCAAACTGGGCACAGTCATTGATTTATTCATTGTTGGCAGGTTGCAGCAGAGGGAATTCTTTCTTTCTCTTTTGCCTCACTACCTCTGCTGATCTGCTTAACCTATGCTATCTAATCTTCTCTTTTGAAGATTTGTAGTCTGTCTTTACAGCGTTGATAAGAAGGACTCCTGAGTTCTTTCTCATTTATACGGACTGGGACTAGGGGGCGTCATCCCCGGGTGAAGTCTGGTCCGGCCTGCCTCCTGGACATGGAGGGGCATTCACAAGTGCAATCCTTCCCTCCTCGCTAGGAGATTCATGGTAAGAATTCCGCTTTCTCCCTGCTCCCTTGACCCTTCCAGGCTAGAACTCTCCGCTGCTTGCGTGATATGAACAGTGGCCCCACAAGGATTTAATACCATAAGAAAGGAAAAAGTATCTTGCCAAAACAAGCAGACTTCACTTGGGGACTTGAATAAAGATGAGTGTATTAAAAATGCCAATTTTTGTGACACTAGTCTGAGCCATTCAAGTCAAACTCCCGTCTCTGATGATTTAAGTAGCAAAACAGGTGTGCTGAATTCAGCTATGTGTTTCTTCCCTCAACGCTTATTAGCAGTGCCAGCAGTGATGAGGAGATGTATATTCATGGCTGAGACATCCCTAGTTTGGCTCTTCCCTTTGCCATGAGTTCTCCCTAGGAGGTCTTCAAGAAACCAGTCTGAGATATACTTGCAAAGGTTTAGTTATTATTGAGCTCCTCTTGGCACAATGGCACCCTCCAGCTCTTCCATATGGCTACTTCGGGGAAACTGTTATATTGTGTCTCTGCATTGTTTTGTGTCCTGTGCGGACTTGAGGGTTGGCCATTGCTGTGGGACAGGTAGCCTCCATGACAAGGAATTCTGACATCAGCAGCCAGTGGTGTAGGTTATGATCATATAGCCTGTTGCGAAACTCAAAATATTTCCCCAGAAGTGATGTCACAACCAGAAGTGAGGTCATCCCTGGGTGTTTTTAAAAATTGGGGAAAATCCTGCCTCCTCCTCAGTAGTTCACCACTCATTTGCTCTGCTAGTGCAATAGGTAAAGCACCTATTTGCTATCTGGAGTCAAAGAAGATTGACAATTGTGTCCCTTATTGGTTAGGGTAACTGTGCTGCGCTAAATATAAGAGGTGTATCACTTACTTGGAAGTGCCTCTTTACCCAGTTAGCAAGGGTAACTGTATTATTATTATTATTATTATTATTATTATTATTATTATTATTATTATTATTATTATTATTATTATTATTATTATATATACTCGCATATAAGCAGAGTTTCTGTTCCTATCTTTGGAGGGATGCTCCTCCCCCTCCTTTCCTACTAATCACTTTGCTAACCACATGCAAAGACCATCATTCAAACAGGCTCCCATTAATTAAGAGCCTAAATTCTCCCAGCCTAAATAAGTAGGTGTCTAAAACAGCTGTATACTTTACAATGAGGGTAAGAAACAATTTCTGCTTTGATGGCTTGGAAGGAAGCCCCTTGCTGCTAACCCTCCCTCAGTTGAAGCTGTTTGACTCTCCCGGTTGGTCGAAGTGCGCATAAATTTCCCTTTTAGAAAACTGTCTTAGGGCACAATCCAGAGTAACTACGGGGAGTCCTTGCTCCGGTGTAAGAACAATTTGCTGTGGATTGCAGTATGAATTTCCCATAGGTTTTCATCAGATGGTGCAGTAACTACGGGTACACGTAATGTCTCTTACGTGCTCCCGTAGTTACTCTGGATTGTAGGGATAAGCACCTACTTAACTCAATTGTAACACTCTTAAAGTGTTAAGTGACATTCATTAGGATGTACAAAGAGACAATATTCAAAATCTGATGCAAAAATCCTCATTTATAATCATACAGCAAGTAAAACTAAAATCACTGAAAATTAATACACACCTCCACATTGCCTTATGTTTTCATGAAAAAGAAAGACATATGAGCATTAACTATGAGCTGAACTGGAAATATAGGCAATATATATGGAAATATAGAGTCTTCTCACTCTGTTGGGAAGTTCAGCAGTAGAAATGGTTTGGCACAGTGAGGTGCAAGGTTGGCACAGTGAGGTGCAAGGTTGCCAGATCATATTCGCATATGCACCAACTAGGTTAGGACAGGGTCAGGAGCCCATGAACAGTGGGAAAATCTTACCTCAAGGCAAAGAGGACTACTTGTTCTTTAGCATGTGAATAGATAGCAAACAAAGGTGTGAAGAGGAAATGGTCAGTAAAATGCAGGCTAAAAGGAAGTAAGAAACTTCCAAAAGTCAGCTTAGGATGGTCGAAGGTGGTCAAAATTTTCCCAGGGGGGTCACAACTGCTCTCCACAAAAGAATTGGCAAAAATGACTTGGGGGTTTTAAACAGCACCTAGAACTAGGAAGCTACTAGGAGGGGCAGGCCTCTTGGCCGTCATGGGGCAGAGAGGGAGCAAAAACAAAATCAGGTGGAATTCAAATCCCAGCTTCGACTAACGGAGGGTTAAACATCTTATTTTGCTTAAAAACCTTATTTCTAGCAAGTTTTGAAGAGGTATTTTCTTGTTTTGGCAAAGGTGGGTCTAAGCAAATGAGGCCCTCCTTCTTCCTCCCATTGTGTCTGCTCTACTGAAAATTCCTGAGGTGGGAGAGAGGACCTGTGAGTGGCTGCTCTTCTCTCTCCATTCACTGGGGGCCTCAAAGCCCAAATCCTCTGCATGCCTCCTCAGAAGCAAGTCCCATCCTAGTCAATGGAGCTTACTCCCAGGTAGGTGTGGATAGGATGGCAGCATCAGAGCCCGATCCTTTGCATGCCTCCTCAGAAGCAAGTCCCATCCTAGTCAATGGAGCTTACTCCCAGGTAGGGGTGGATAGGATGGCAGCATTAGAGCCCAGTTCTTAGCATGCCTCCTCAGAAACAGGTACTGAGTGACCATTGTCCTCTTTTCCCAGGACAGATCCTCTTTTTTAGCATTGTATGCTGATGGGGGAAAAATAGCACATTGCCCTTCTTTTCATTATGAGCTTACAGCATTGAACCATCATGATCAATGGACTGAGTCCCAGGAAGTACTGTTACCATATGTCCTCTTTTCCCAGGACAGGTCCTCTTTTTTTAGCTTTGTATGCTGGTGGGGGGGAAATAGTACATTGCCCTTCTTTTCATTGTGAGCTTGCAGCATTGAACCATCATGATCAATGGACTGAGTCCCAGGAAAGTACTGAGTGACCATATGTCCTCTTTTCCTAGGACAGGTCCTCTTTTTACTCTTGTGTCCTGGGAAAAAATCTTTATATTTACCAGTAACCTCCTGATGCCTCAGTAAATGTTATTTTATTGGTATCAATTTTTACGGTATTTTGAAATGTACCAGTAGCTGCTGCATTTCCCACCCTCGGCTTATATGCGGGTCAATAAGTTTTCCCAGTTTTTGTGGTAAAATTAAATGCCTCAGCTTATACGCAGGTTGGCTTATATGCGAGTATATACAGTGTATATGGCACCAGTAAGGTGTTGGTATGAATCAGTACTCATTTCCAGATAGACAGATAGATATCTATAATACAGTTTATATATATAACTGTATTATAGATATCTGTCTATCTATCTGGAAATGAGTGCTGATTCATACCAACACCTTCCTAGCGCTATACAGTATCAGAATTACATCTCATTGGCTCTCAGAGAAAATGAGACAGAAAATCATTGGAAAATTTGAGTTTTAAAAGTCCATGTTTTGTTTCATTGGCTTTCATATTTTTCGTTTTCTGGTTAAGGCCATGACTTTTGGTGGAATATAGATATTCCAATGTAGTTTGCTTCATTGCATTCTGCATTAAATTAGCTTTCCAACAATAGTGTATATAACATAATGGTATTATCATTCATCCATATGGATGGATGACCACCTGCACCAGGGAATGGCTAGGGTAGTGTGTCCCAGTTAGTTCTGCTGGACCTCTCAGTGGTATCTACATAATCAATTATGGTGTCCTTCTGGATCATTGTTGTGGTTCCACTCTTTGTTGGCTTACAGAGCTCTGAAGGTGTTTTGCTCAGCATCCTGGCCTCTTAGGTGTGGGTTGCCACAAGGTCACAGTCTATCTCCCATGTTGTTTAACATCTATATAGAACATCTTGGAGACATCATCTGGAGATTTTGGATAGGGATAGAAATGGAATATCATCCATCCCGGTCTCCACATCTATCCCAATCTCTACATCATCTGGATATTGGGATAGATTTGGCATCCTGATGATATCCAGCTCTTTCTCTTCTTTCCACCAGATTCCAAGGGGATAGTTGAGGACTTGGATCATTGTCTGAAGGCAGTTGGGAGCTGTATTTGGACAAACAAGCTGAAACTAAATCAGAGAGTTTCGGACTATTGTCCTGCTCTGAATGGGGTCCACAGCTTAGGGCTTGTCCTGGATTCCCAGTTACCTGGTTTACCAGATGACTTCTGTGGCTGGGGAAGCTTTAATTCAGCAGCCAGATCATGAAAATGCCTCCTCCTCCTCCTCATGTTTTGTTAGCTTTGCTGTCAGGCAAATGAGAGCTTCGACTGGAGAAGGAACATTGAGTGTCAGCCGGATTGTGAAGCCACTGCCACCTCTGGGAGAACCCAAAAGTGACATCACAGCATTTCATTTGGGAGAACCCAAAAGTGACATCACAGCATTTCATTTGGGAGAACCCAAAAGTGACATCACAGCATTTCATCACAGCATTTCTGCCCAAATGCCACTTTCTTTACGGACTCCTCTGTTGTATTCACATCTAGAATGGACTTTTATCTTCCATCATACAGAAGGCTTTTAAAGACAAATCTAACCCTTCAAATCCTTTAATGACTTTCTGTTTTCTTTTTGTGGGGTGGGGTGTGATTGTGAAGGTTTTCTTAGAAGAAAAAGTAAAGAAGAGAAATTCTAGTCACTGGGTCGGAATGCATCAATTAGACCGTAGAAACTTTCTCTGGGACGATAAGGAAGGAGGCAAAATACAGTGAGTTAATGAATACCATTTCTTTTTCTGAGTAGCTTTCATGTTCTTTGATGTACATAGAATCAGGGGTGGGCAGATGCCGGTTTGGGCCTACTCACCCGAACTGGATCTTAACTTTTCCCTGCCATTGGCGAACCGCCAGCGGCAGGGAAAGGAAAAAGAGGGCGGACCAGTTCGCGCCGGCCACCATCTTTCCCCCCGCGTCTTCTCCAGCTGGAGAAGGCGCGCGCGATGTGCACCTCCTCCAGCAGGAGATGAGTGTGTCTCCTCCAACTGGAGGAGACGTACTGCGCACGTGCCGGCCTCGGCGCATGTGCAGTACGTCTCCTCCAGGTGGAGGAGACACACTGTATATGCGCCTACCCCCGGGGTCGGCACGTTCATACTGTGTCTCATTAGAGGAGACGCAGTATGCACGCCAACCCTCAGGGTTGGCGCGTGCGTACTGTGTCTCCTCCAGTTGGAGGAGACGCAGTACGCACGCGTCAACCCTTGGGGTAGGCGCGTGCGTACTGTCTCCTCCAACTGGAGGAGATGCATTGCGCATGCGCCGGGGGTTGGCGCATGTGCAGTGCGCCGGGATTGGGGGTCTGCCCCTAGCCCCGCCCCCTGACCGCAGCCCGCCCCCACCCCCACCCCCGCCCCCCAACTTCTGGCGGACCGGATCTTGGGGGAGGCTGAGCCCACCTCTGCATAGAATCCAAACTAAGATCTGATTTTCTGAAAAATTTTGACTTTCATTTAAAATGGGACATGTGCGGTATGCAGTGGTACCTTGATTTAAGAGTGACTTGAAATTTTGACTTGATTTAAGGGCACTGTCTTGAAAGAAGAGCATTTCTTGAGGAAATTTGGAACAGACTTCCATGGCCAGGGAATTCACAGGAGGGATCTGGGGGGAGCAGCCTGAGTCAGGAGTGTGTGTGGGATCTGTGTGTGGCAATGTGGAAGGTGTGCCTTATCAGTGTTCCAATGCTGCTCCCTATTAGCAGCGTGGGAATGTTAAAGGTGCACGAAAAGACAGATTCCACTGAACCAATGGATAGCAGTGACTCTGTTAGTGATAGTGAAAGTCAACCTACAAAATCTAGTCTCCCACACACCAGCCATGAAAGTTTTCAAAGGTACCGTACAGTTCAGTACTGTGCAGTATTTTCTTTATGCAGCGTTTTGTAATACTGTATATTACAGTGCTCTGTGGCTGTGGGTGGTGCAAGCAGTTAAGACACTGTGCCTGTTAACCAGCAGGCCAGGGTTCGAGACCCGGGTCGTCCCCACAAGACAGGGTGAGCTTCTGTCCTTAGCCCAGCTCTGCGATGCCAGCTGGATCCAATCATATTGGTTCTGCCTTTCCATTGGACTAATTCAGTGGCGTGGAGAGGGGGGATTTGCTGCTTGGGTAACAGCCTATCCTCCATAACAATCCAACCCAGGCTTTTGTGCTTCGCGTGCAGCGTATGCAGCGCTGAGCACGATACCAAAGTCTCTCAAGACTGACAGAGGCCTAATTGTATTAGATTACAGTGTTTTGAAATCATTTCTATATACAGTTAATAGTTTTATATAAATATTTTTGGTTATGGAGCCAATTGTCTGAGTTTTCATTATTTCCTATGGAAAATCTGCTTTGTATTACGTTTTGAATTACAAGCATGCTTTGTCATTATGCTTGTGGATCAAGACACTACTGTAAATGATTAGCATTTTTTCAATATTGTATCTACATCAGGAACACTTGACTTCTTTATCCTTATTAAGGAGGCAGTATGCAACATCTAGGAGAAGGGGATGGAACATCACTCAATGGTTAAGCATCTGATTTGAGGTGGAAGGCAGCCTGAGACCCTTGTGGCCATTCCAGAATGATCTGGGAAGAACTTAGTCCAGAGAAACAAGCAGAGGCAACACAAAGCGAGGGGCCTGACTCAGTTTGACAGAGCTTTATGGAGAGGTGACTGCAGTCCAAAGAGAGCATGACACATGGAGTTGACCACCACTTGCAAAGTCCAGCTTGATTTCTGCTTTGAGAGCAGCCCAGAAACGCGTCAGTTGTGGCAAAAGCTTCTAGTGAGGCTCTGCACTGACGAGAACTTTAGCTCTCATTGCCAAGCCTTTTGCCCTGCTCTTCAGAATGATCCAGAATGGTGGTTGTGGCAGATCCCACCCTCTCGTGACCCTCCTGTCCTGAGGTTGCTATCTCCAAGGGGGTCCCAACCCCCTCTTTGATAACCACTGATCCAACATATTATGGTTGTTGTTGTTGTTTTGCTTGGTTGGGTGTGTGTATGGAGGAGTTTTTAACTTCTTCCCTTGCCAGCATCTGCCTCTTTCAGACTCCCCGGAAAAGAATCAAGCAAGCTTAGAGTGAAGCCCAGACAGCTTTTCTTAGGGAAGGGAAATGCCTCCACTCCATACTTTTGACACTGATTAAATGTTAAATGTTTTGCAATTTGTTTTGCAGAAAGTTCTGCTTCTCCAAACACTCTTATTTAGCTTATTTCCTACAGCGCATCAAATCTGGAGGGTACAAGACATTTTTTGCAGCTGAGTCTTCCTGAGTTGCTTTCTAGATGAAAATGTTTTCTGTTTCTGAGCTATCACAAAAGCAAACCCTCCCACTTTCCATGAAAGAGGAGCCAAGTGCCGACCTAAATACAGTCCCAGTTGATATTTCAGTATGCTTCTTCATCAGACAGAGCTATCAGGTGGATGGGATGGGGGAGTTTTCCCTTCCCTTTTCCTGAACAGGAGGGAAGAGAAAGCTGCCTTCTCTGGAGGAGTCGGAAAAGGGCCACTCATTAGACATGGGTTTGCCCCGCTCCCAGCAGAGTCGGGGCCAGAAGTGATCTTTTGCCTGGTGCGGGGCATCCCATCCCCAGTCCAGCTCTGACTCCCTATGAGTTGACCCTGAAGGTAGTATTTCTTGTAGCCATTACATCGGCCAGGAGAGTGTCGGATTTAGGGGCACTATCTACCAACACAAATCTATGTATTTTTCAGGATGACAGAGTTGTTCTTCGACTGGATCCCTCCTACTTACCGAAGGTCAACTCTGTGTTCCACAGAAGTCAAGAACTAATCCTTCCAACACTTTGTCCAAAGCCTAGGTCCTCACAGGAGAGAGCCTGGCACTCTCTTGATGTCAAGTGGGCTCTAAGTTATTATCTGGATAGGACTAGGGAATTTTGAAAATCGGAAGCCCTCTTCATTTTGTTCAGGGGAGCTTCTAAGGGAAAACGAGCCTCGGTGTCATCTCTGTCACGGTGGCTTAAATGTGCTATTATTGAAACCTATAAGGCAGTAGGGTGGGAGGTAATTGATGGTTTCACGGCCCATTCCACGAGGGGTGCAGCCACTTCGGCAGTATTTGAAGGGGCTGCGTCACTTGAGGCGATTTGCCAGGCAGCCACTTGGTCCTCGGCAGACACGTTTATCAGGCATTACAAGGTGGATCAATCGGCCTCAGCTGAGGCTGCATTTGGTTGCTGAGTTTTGCAGTCCGTGGTGTCTAAATGAGAAACTCTGCATCTCTCCCACCCTGAGTGTGAGGCTCTGGTACGTCCCATGTCTAATGAGTGGCCCTTTTCCGACTCCTCCAGAGGAGGCAGGAATTCTCTGGAGGAGGGAAAAGGTGGATTCAGGAAATGCCTGGGTTTGCCCCTGCCCTCCAGTGAGACAGGGCTGGACTGAAACTTGTCTCCTCCTTGCGTGGGGCAACTCCTCCCCAGTCCGGCTCTGGCTCCCTACGAGTAGGGCCACGTTTTTGCTGAGCTCCATAGAGCTCAGCTAGTCTCTCTCCTTTTCTCCTTCTTCATTCCTCCTCTCTGCCTCCTTCCCCCTGCCCTTGTCTCACCCTCTTTTCTCCAGGTGGACCAGGGCATCAGAACAGGTCTTCTCCTCCAGGTTGGGATTCCTTCCGGGCCTCGAGGGCCTTCGGTGGTGGGGGACCCCCCAGGGTTTCATCCCCCCGCCTGTTTCAGGCCAGCTTACCCGCAGCCAGCGGTGGCTTGGGGGGGCGAGGAGGGCACCTTCGGGCTCCGTCCTCTCGCCTCGCCCGCTCAGTGACTGGGGGGAGGTCGCCCGCGGGCTCTGCCTCCCTGCCGGCGCTGTAGCACTCTCTGGAGTGCAGGAAGACGCGGGGAGCGTCCCAACCCCCAGGAACAGTGCGGATCTCCTCCCCTTCCAGGCGGCAGCGCTCCCGGCCCAGGCACCAGCTCCTGAGATGCGGAGGCCTCGCGTCCTACCCAGCGTGGTCAGGACCACCTCCGGCAACACGGGCTTCCTCACGGCGAGCGCTCTAGCTGCGCCTGCCATTTTAGACCTCAGCATCTTCCCGCGCTTGCTCCACTCAGGACGCCCGCCATTTTGGAGACCCAGCCTGTTCACTGGGCTCCCCTTAGGAGGGGGAAATAATAGTAGGAGGTCTCCTTCATTAGTTAGTGGGAGGTTTTTTCTTGCAAGTCTTCTAAGGAAACATAATTCCATTGCTCCCCCGGGTTGGGTGTCATGGCTCAGGAGCAAGGTTCAGATGGGGTCTCTGACCAGATGGCACTTGGCAAGCAGGATGACTTGGGGTCCCCTGCCTCTGAGGATCAATCCAACTCCCTCACGGCAGCATCGATCAGGAAGGCCATAGATGAGGCTGTGTCTCAAACCCTCCCAGCCCTCGTCAAGGCCATGACTAAATCCTCAGCCAAGACTCCATTTAAATCTAGGGACCCCCATGGATCTAGCTCCCCTTCTTCTTCTTCGGAGGACACTCCACCTAGTCCTCCCAGAAAAAGGCAGCACAAAACCAAACATCTGGAGATAAAAGGCAAATCCAGGCGCAAAGCTTCCAAGAAATTCAAACATGATCCTATCTCACTGTCTACCTCCTCTTCCTCCTCGTCCTCATCACCTGACTCAGACCTGGAGGAGGGGGAGCTCTCGGGAAGGGACACCGAGGAGAAGGCCCGTAAGAAAGACAGGCTTTTTCCTTCAGACTACCTGGAGGCTATGGTGGATCGGTCCTCCATCTGTCTCAACTTGCACCGACCAACTGACATTGATTCGGACTCAGACCATGACAAGGCCGAGGCCTTCCCCAAATCAGACTCCAGGGGCATTGTGTTCCCCTTTCCCAAGGCTTTCAACAGCATATTCACCCAGGAATGGCAAGCTTCTACCTTGGGCCAAAGGGGGTTGGGCCAAAGCTGGTCAACAAATACTATACCCTACCAGACAAGCAAGCAAATGGCGCTTCTCAAGGTACCATCTGTAGATGCTCCTGTGGCCGCCTTGGCTTCCTCCTCTCTCCCGGTAGATGGGGACATATGGCCCAGGGACGCCACCGACCATAAGATTGAGGGGAGTCTTCGTCGGAATTTCGAGCTCTCTTCCTTCTCTTTCCGTGCTGCATCGGCTAATTCAGTGATGGCCAGGGATGCATTCATATGGGCACAGGAGGCCACCAAGATCACTTGCCCAAATCCATCAAGAGCATCTTCAGGAGGACTGCCCTGGCCTCGGCATTCTCGGCGGACGCCTCTTTAGATTCCATGCGCCTCAACGCCAGGGCCATGGCTGCAAATGTAGCAGCACGCCGGGCCCTGTGGCTGAGATCCTGATCCGGGGAATCGGGGGCACATTCTAAGCTGATCCATCTACCCTTCAAGGGCAATAAACTATTTGGCAAGGCCCTGGACCCCATACTGGTAGAGTGCAAGGATAAGCGGAAGGTCCTCCCCTTAGGGAAGAGGGAACCCTCCAAGCCTAGAATGCAGTCCTTTTGTTCCTTTCGCTTCAAACAGCAGGACTCCTCCGGCTCCCGCCTCAAATCCCGCTGGACCAACGCTAGAGTGCTCCCCAGATCCAAGTCAGGATAC
Organism: Cryptoblepharus egeriae; assembly: GCA_030015325.1. NCBI lineage: Eukaryota > Metazoa > Chordata > Lepidosauria > Squamata > Scincidae > Cryptoblepharus > Cryptoblepharus egeriae. Next base: position 234,906,886 of record JAREYC010000001.1, read on the forward strand.
AGAAAACAACAGTACTCCCGCAAGCCTGGGTCCAAGGACTCCAGGACCGCATGACGCCGGGCCTTCGGTCGAACCCTGCACCATTGGGGCCCGGCTGCTTGGGTTCGCTCAACATTGGCGAGAGTCTACTACAGACTCCTGGGTGCTCAAAACTATCCCAGGGCCTCACCTTGGACTTTCACTCTCTTCCACCGGATCGTTTCTGGCAGGTCCCGATCTCCAGAGACCCCACCAAACACAGGATGAAAACCTCGGCCATCCAGCATCTCCTTGACATCCAAGCCATCGAGCTGATCCCTCCGGGCCAGAGGGGCAGGGGGGTGTACTCTGTCTTCTTCTTGATACCGAAGAAGAACGGGGACACCCGCACAATTCTAGACCTGAAATGGCTGAACAAGTTCATTGTCAAGGTAAAATTCAAGATGGAGACATGGAGAACCATCATGGCGGCCTTGGAGCAGGGGGACTTTCTGGCTTCACTGGACCTGTCAGAAGCCTACCTGCACATTCCGATCCACCCACGTTTCAGAAAATACCTGCGGTTTTCCTATGGCACCCGTCACTTCCAGTACAGAGCCCTCCCGTTTGACCTCTCAGCTGCCCCGAGGGTATTCACCAAGGTTGAATACCCAAATCTGGGGAGAATGGCAAATCTGAGGAGACAGGGGATCCGCCTGTTTCCATATATGGACGATATATTAATTGCCGCTTCATCCAGCTCTCTAGCCTTTGAGCATCTTCATCAGACAATAGACTACCTACAGACGCATGGGTTCATCATCAACAGGCAGAAGAGCGCCTTAACTCTGGCTCAAAAGATTGTTCATCTCGGCCTTCTGGTGGACACCTCGTCTTTCCAGATTTCCCTATCCCCGGAACGAAGGGAAAAACTTCAGACGCTTCTGTCATCAATTCGGGAAAATCAAACTGTGACTCTGGCGTCCCTGACCTCCCTGCTGGGGATCCTAGTCTCCTGCCAGGATGTCATTCTGTGGTCGCATTTTCGGCTGCGGTCCCTGCAGGCCTTCCTAAGGCCGTACGTGAAACTCATAGAAAGGAGGGCTCACCTGTCTCTCACAATTCCTCTCAGCGTGATATCTTCGCTGGAGTGGTGGCGGGATCCTCAGCGGTTATTGACCGGCTCCAGCCTGGCTCGGCCCACCGAACTGACGCCAGCCTCCTCGGATGGGGGGCACGTCTTCACACCCATCTGGCACAGGGGTTGTGGTCCAGAAGAGAGGCCTCCTTCTCCATAAATCATCTAGAATTAAGGGCCATTTGCCTGGCTCTGATTCATTTTCAACAGTTCGTCCACCACAGTCATGTGCTCGTTCTCACAGACAACGTCTTGGCAAAGGCCTTCGTGAACTGGCAGGGAGGCACGAAGTCTTCTGGGCTGATGAAGGAAGCCAACAGACTCTTCCTGTGGGCGGAAGTCCACCTCCTGTCCTTGCGAGCAGTTCATCTTCCAGGGAAAACAAACCTGGAAGCGGACTGGCTCAGCCGTCGGAAAATCCTGAAAGGAGATTGGAGCTTGCATCCCCAGGTCTTCCAGCTGATCACGGACAACTTCGGCACTCCGAAAATCGACCTGTTCGCATCCAGGGAAAACGCCCAGGTTCCAAAGTTCGTCTCTCGTTTCCTGGACCTGTTGGCCCTAGCAACCGATGCCCCTTCTTTTTCCTTGGCCTCGGACACTACTGTATGCCTTCCCACTGATTCCACTCCTGCAATCAGTGCTTCAACGCATGCGGAGGTATCGAACATCCTTGATTTTAGTGGCTCCGGATTGGCCCCACCGCCCATGGTACCCAGCCATCATCAATCTCATGACCAGACCATTGCTGCGACTCCCGGTCAGGCCGGACCTTCTGAGGCAAGGCCCAATTCTCCATCCAAATCCAGGAATCTACCACCTGACAGCTTGGTTTTTGAGCGGCAGGAGCTCCTAAAGAAGGGATACTCGGACCGGGTCCTCGAAACCCTGCTAGCTTCCAGAAGGGAATCCATGAACAAGATCTATGCAAGAATGTGGCGAAGGTTCTCCTTCTGGTGTGACTCTAAAGGACTTTCCTGTGACAATCCTAAGCGGTCTCAGGTTTTGGATTTTCTTCAGGAGGGCTTGTACAAAGGCTTAAGCGCAAATACCGTCAAGAGGCAGTTGTCCACCATAAGCTCTATCCTGAGTGCGAAAATGGGCCAATCCTTTTCTCGCCATTCAGACTGCAAGCGCTTCATTCAGGCCTAAAAACTTTTAAAGCCCCTGGTCATCCATCATTTTCCAACCTGGGACCTGCCCACAGTATTAAAAGCTTTAATGGGAGCACCCTTTGAACCTCTTGCCACAGTGCCACTCAGGTTTGTGACCTTGAAGTCTGTGTTTTTAGTGGCTATTACATCTGCAAGGAGGGTGTCGGAAATTGGGGCATTATCCACCAATCCCAACCTTTGTAGTTTTCAAGCCAACAGGGTAGTGCTTAGGCTTGACCCATCGTTCATACCAAAAGTAAACTTGGTTTTCCATAGAACCCAGGAAGTGGTCCTCCCCACCCTTTGCCCAAACCCAGGCTCTCAGAAAGAACGAGCCTGGCATTCCCTCGATGTGGAAAGGGCCCTCAGCTTCTACATAGACAGGACAAAGGACTTTAGGAGGTCTGAAGCACTGTTTGTGCTATTTGGGGGGCAGGCTAAAGAAAAGAGGGCGTCTACATCTTCCCTATCTAGATGGCTTAGGACCTCTATTCTGGAGGCATATGAAGCAGCAGGAAAAGTACCACCCGAGGGTATTACGGCACATTCCACCAGAGGGGCGGCAGCGTCTGCAGTTTTCGAGGGCGGCATTTCTCTCGAAGCCATTTGCAAGGCAGCAGCGTGGACCTCCCCGAATACATTTATAAAGCACTACAAAGTCGACCAGGCAGCCTCGGCCGAGGCCGCTTTCGGCTGCAGAGTGCTCCAAAGAGTGGTGGCTTGAGGATAGGTGCATCTCCCCCACCCTGAGTGTGAGGGCTCTGGTACGTCCCAGGCATTTCCTGAATCCACCTTTTCCCTCCTCCAGAGAAGGCAGGAATTTTCTTACCTGCAAATGTCCTTTTCTTGGAGGAGAGGAAAAGGTGCATTCAGGCCTACCTCAGCGGAGACGCACGCTATCTTATCTTCTCATACAGGTCCAGTGAGGGTTACTGGTGGGAGCTCCTTAGTTACAATTTTTATAGGATGCACCTGGTCTGTTCCTTACCTGGTTGTCCTTTCATGTTCTGCTGTTATGTTTGTGATCCCGAGTAATAATGGTCCCAACCATTGCTCAGGGGAACCGTGTTACCTGTTTGGTTGGTGGTTCCGTGTTGTTTGTTCTCTGTGTTCTCTGTGTTCAGTTTCTGTTTCCAAGCATAGCTACTGGTGGCGATCTTCTCCTTTTCGGGCTCTTGGATCCGGACTGGGGAGGAGTTGCCCCACACGAGGAGACAAGTTTCAGTCCGGCCCTGTCTCACTGGAGGGCGGGGGCAAACCCAGGCATTTCCTGAATGCACCTTTTCCTCTCCTCTAAGAAAAGGACATTTGCAGGTAAGAAAATTCCTGCCTTTACTTACCAGAAAATGTCCTTTTCTGTGAGGAGAGGAAAAGGGCCACTCAGGCCCACCTCAGCAGAGACGCAGTTTTTCTCCAGATTTTGGGTTCTCTGCCTTAGGTACAGGTGTCTTGTTAGTCCTGGTCCTGAGGTAACTGTTTCTGTGTTCCTTCTAACATGCTTGTTCCTTGTGACGGAGGCGACTGTTGACTGGATCTGTCCTTTCTGTCTCCTTTCTACATTCTCATGGTTCTGAAGTTTTCTCTTGGAGTGTGTTCATTTTTCAGTTTATCAGCGGTGGCGTTGACTTCCTCGTCGGGCTCTGGTATCCATACTGGGGATGGGATGCCCCGCACCAGGAGGAGGCAAAAGATCACTTCCGGCCCTGACTCTGCTGGGGGCGGGGCAAACCCACGTCTAATGAGTGGCCCTTTTCCTCTCCTCACAGAAAAGGACATTTTCTGGTAAGTAAATTCCTGCCTTTCTCCACACGAGGCTGGCAAAATGTAACAGAAAAAGAATGATTCCTTGGGCAGGGTGAGCATATGCCAGAGCCCCAAAAGAGGACAAGGTCCTCCAAAATGGAGGACATCCAAGCAAAATAGAGGGCATGTTAAAATAAAACATAGGACATCCATGAAAAATGGAGGACAAAATCAAAGCTAAAAAACTCTCATATTGCTTTCCTGTACTTAATTTAAACCAACAATGCACATGTTAAGTTATCCAAAACAGTCAATATTCTCAGGTAGGGGTGCTCTGGAGAGATATAGGGGTGATCTATGGTGTGGGAGATAGCGGGGCTCTGGGGGGATAGACAGTTGATCCATGCAGTCGATGCACATGCACACAAACTTACACACAGACACACAAAAAATACATACAAACACATGGTCCATGCACTTACAAAGGTACACACAAATATATGCGCACGCGCGCACACACACACACACACACAAACACACCAAGAATGAGGCTCCTTCTTCTCCCCAAGGCACTGCTGAAAGGCGCTCTTGTGAAGCACCTTGCAATACTCAAGGGGTGGCGCAAGTAGCTAAGACACTGTGCTTGTTAACCAGCAGGCCAGGGTTTGAGACCTGGGTCAGCCCCACAAGACAGGGTGAGCTCCTGTCCTTAGCCCAGCTGGATCCAATCGTATTGGCTCTGCCTTTCCATTGGACTAATTCAGTGGCGTGGAGAGGGGGGATTTGCTGCTTGGGTAACAGCCTATCCTCCATAACAATCCAACCCAGGCTTTTGTGCTTTGCATGCAGCGTATGCAGTGCCAAGCATGATACCATAGTCTTTCAAGACTGACAGAGGCCTGCTATGTGCCACAACAGAGCCCCATGGAGTTGCAGGGAGACTTGCTGGGGAGGCTTCCTGTTGCCCCCTTTGGTGTGGAGAGGGGAGAGTATGCTGCCATAGCAGCGTGCCTATAGACCCCAGGCAGCTGTGTCACTCTTCCATAGCGCAGCCAGGTAGAAAGAGCCTGGTAGAAAGTGCATGTCCTGGCAGGAAGCGTGGCCAGGCTAGCGTCTCAGGTGCTCTTCTGCAGTACTGCCGGGTCCTCAGTATGCCAGACCAGCACCACTGATGATAGCTAGCTGGCTGGAGAGGCACACTGCAGTGGCTGGCTTGCTGGCTGTTGGACTACCAGACAATGGGGCTTTTTGCTGGATGCCCGGTTAAAGGACCCCATTTCCGGATGTGCCTGGCCATTTCTGACACTTTGGCAACCCTGTTCCTTGGGCCTACTGCACTCCACCAAGGATTGGAAGTTCATGCCACCTGTCAGTCCCACTCCCACCACAAACTGCAGCAAGCCCAGGATAAGTGACAGTGTCCTCATGGCTACTTTCTCCAAGATTGCCTTTCAGTCACAGCAGCTCCTGCTTTACCTGCAATGCCAAAGGGCATCATTTTAAAGTGAAACAGCCCCAAGTGCTTTTGCCTTCAAACCTCATTGGCAACAGAACCAAGATACAGAAATAGGATTACATCCTACAGCAGTTACAACAGACTGCCTGCAACCCTACATATGATTTCCTGGAAGTAATTCCTATTTAATTCAACGAGACTTATTTCTGAGTAAATGTGTCATGTTGTCAGGCCCAAGAAGCGAGAGTTCCTTGCTCATTTGAGTAGATGATGCCTTGGACAGGGGCTCAAACTTTCCCGAAGTATTCTCGAATAACAGAACAATTTCAGATAACAGAACAATCATAATCATGTATAATCAGTCATTAGTCAAGTAGTTGAGTTCAGTGACACTTACTGAATATTAATGCAAGATTCATTTAGGATTTTATGGATTCATCTCCATAAAAGCTCTGGGAACCCCACCCCAACTGGTGCCTCCTTCCTTCTGTCTGCTTTCTACCACATGCTAATAGGAGGACATGCTTCTTTACTCTCCAAGTGCCAAGGGACAGGGACAGCAGTTGCCTCTTCCACATCAGTGATTCCTCCTTATGGAGGAATGGCTTATGACTTTTTTGTGACAGCTCAGGAAAATGATAATTTGGGGGGGGGTGGGGAGGTGACACCTCAGTGTAAGTGAAGACACATAATGTGAGGGTTGTGAAGCAGGCAGATTACAAGATCAAGATAATTTGAAACAGTATTGAAAATCCGATTGTCAATATCATTATGCCATAATGTTCAAATTGATGGTGAGGTGACATCTGAAATATTCAGTTGTGGATCTGGCACCTGTGCTGCCCAGAGCACAGGATCATCACAGCCCTTGCAACACATTGCCCCCCCAGGGAAAAATAATAAATCTTTGGAGGTCTCTGGAGTACTGTTAAAAATACTTCTGGTACTTTGACAAAAACCAGGAGTACTGTTTAAGGGTGCTTGAGAGGCCTCAGAATGCTTTCAGACAAACCCTGGGATGAAGCGCATATCTTTGCATGCCCCCAGCACAGTAGCACTACAGTGCTCACAGGTATGGAATAGGGCCTTTTTCCTTCTTACTCCTTGCCCAGGACCACTACAGGAAGCACGATGACCATTTCTGGTCAGCACATCATATAATGAACAAAGTGGAACTGCAAAGGGTGCAGAAGAGAGCAACCTAAATACGTAGTTGGCTGAGGCACTTCCCTTATCATGAAAAGCTGAACTCATTTCCGTAAGGAAAAACCTGTTTGACACTGATTTGGAGGATATTGAATCATTTAGCCTATGGGTAAAATGGGGTTTGGTTTTAGGGGACTAAAATGAACTTTATTATGAACTTGAAACTGAACTTGAAATCTATAGGCCTGGATCAGGATGACTTTTTGTCCTCTTTTTCCAGGACATGTCTGCTTTTTTGCCTCATGTCCTGGAAAAAACTTCAATGTCATCCTTTTCCATCTGAGCATGAAACACAGAGCCTTCTGAAACTTAATAAATTACATGTAATAAACTATTAATTACATGTAATAAATTATTAGTAAATTACATGTAATGAATTATATGTAACAGTTTTAAATAATATATACACAGTGGTGCCTTGTAAGAAAAACATAATTCATCCCAGAAACATGTTTGTCTTGCAAAGCGTTTTTAATTCAAAAAAATGGATTTTCCCCATAGGAAATAATGGAAACGCAGATGATCGGTTCTACAACCCAAAAATATTCATCTATATATATATATATATATAAAAGTACTGTGGGTGGCACAAGTGGCTAAGACACTGTGCCTGTTAACCAGAAGGCCAGGGTTCGAGACCCAGGTCGGCCCCACAAGACAGTGTGAGCTCCTGTCCAACGATGCCAGCTGGATCCAATTGTATCGGCTCTGCCTTTCCATTGGACTTATTCAGTGGCGTGGAGAGGGGGGGATTTGCTGCTTGGGTAACAGCCTATCCTCCATAACAATCCAACCCAGGTTTTCGTGCTTCGTATGCAGCGTATGCAGCGCTGAGCACGATACCATAGTCTTCCAAGACTGACGGTGGCCTGCTTGTATATATAAAAGAGAAAAGTCACTGACTGACTGACTGACTGACTGACTCACTCACTCACTCACTCACTCATCACCGCCCTGCCAAAGCTGCTGGGCCTAGAAGCATGGAATTCTGGGAGGGATCCTTCTGTCACCTGAATACACACCAAGAACCATCTGGAGAAATTTAACCCTTCAGGGGCTGAAAAGGGGGCAACGTGTTTCTGTCCTATACTTAACATGGGAGACTGAACAACAACCAGCCAATTTGGTGCTCTGTGCCTGGTGCATTGGGGGGATGTTGTTAGGTTGCACTGTGAAGGATGCTGCGCATGGGGGGTTGGTGTGCATGGGGGGAAGTTGAGCATGGGGAGTTGATGCACATGGCAGGTTGATGCACATGGGGGAAAATTGCGCATAGGGTTGATGCGCATGGGGGAAATTGCACATGCGTGGTTGATGTGCATGAGGGAAGTTGCGCATGGGGGAAGTTGCGCATGGGGGTTGATGCACATGGCAGGTTGATGCGCATGGGGAAGTTGAGCATGGGGGAAGATGCGCACAGGGGAAGTTGCACATGGGGGTTTGAAGTGCATGGGGAAAGTTGCACATGGGGGTTGATGCGCATGGGGGGTTGATGCGCATAGGGGTTGATGCGCATGAGGTAAGTTGCGCATGGGGGAAATTGTGCATGTGGGGAAGTTGCGCATGGGGGTTGATGCGGATGGGGAATTTGTGCATGGGGGTTGATGAGCATGGGGAAGATGCTCATGGGGGTTGATGCGCATGTGGGGAAATTGCGCATGTGGGGTTGATGCGCATGGGAAATTGATGTGCATGGGTGTTGATGCGCATGAGGGAAGTTGCGCATCGGAGGTTGATGCGTATGGGGGGTTGATGTGCATGGCAGGAGTTGCACATGGGGGAGTTGTGCATGGGGGTTGATGTGCATGGAGGAAGTTGCGCATAGGGTGTTGATGCGCATGTGGGGAAATTGCGCATGGGGTTTGATGCGACTGGGAAGTTGATGCGCATGGGTGTTGATGTGCATGGGGAAGTTGCACATGAGGGAAATTGCGCATGGGGAGTTTATGCGCATGAGGGAAGTTGCGCATCGGAGGTTGATGCGCATGGGGGGTTGATGCTCATGCGGGGTTGATGCGCATGGGGGAGTTGTGCATGGGGGAGTTGTGCATAGGGGTTGAAGCGCATGGGGGTAGATGCACATGGGGAAGTTGCACATGGGGGAACTTGCGCATGAGGGAAGTTGCGCATCGGAGGTTGATGCGCATGGGGGAAATTGCGCATGGGGAGTTGATAAGCACGTGGGGAAATTGCACATGGGGGGTTGATGCGCATGGGAAATTGATGCGCATGGGTGTTGATGTGTATGGGGGAGTTGGATGACTACCATAATCTATATATATAAAAGAGAAAAGTCACTCACTGACTCACTCACTGACTCTCTGACTCATCACTGCCCTGCCAAAACCTCTGGGCCTAGAAGCATGAAAATTGGGGTGGGTGTTCCTTCCGTGAGGGAGGGGTGCACTAATAACCGGTTTTCGGAAATTCCAACCGGAAGGGGGTGAAAAGGGGCGCAATGCGTTTTCCTCCCTATACTTTACATTGAGAATTGCTGACTCAGCAACATTCCTCCCCAACTGCTGGGCCTGAAGCATGGAATTCTGGGAGTTCCTTCTGTCACCTGAACTCCCACCAAGAACCATCTGGAGAAATTTAACCCTTCAGGGGCTGAAAAGGGGGCAACGTGTTTCTGTCCTATACTTAACATGGGAGACTGAACAACATCCAGCCAGTTTGGTGCTCAGTGCCTGGTGCACTGGGGGATGTTGTTAGGAGGAAGAGGTTGCACTGGTGAGGATGCTGTGCATGGGGGGAAGTTGCGCATGGAGGAAAGTTGCGCATGGGAGGATGATGCATATGGGGGGAAGTTGTGCATGGAGGAAGTTTCGCATGGGGGACTGATGCACATGAGGAAAGTTGTGCAGGGGGGAAGTTGCACATGGGGAAAGTTGCGCATGGGAGAAAGATGTGCATGGGAGGAAAGTTGTGCATGGGAGGGAAGTTGCGCATGGGGAAGTTGCGCATCGGCGGATGATGCGCATTGGGAAAGTTGCGCATGAGGGGATGATGTGCATGGGGAAGTTGCACATGGGTGGAAGTTGCGCATGAGGAAAATTGCGCATGGGGAATGTTGCGCATGAGGGAAAGTTGCGCATGGGGATGATGCGCATGGGGGAAAGTTGCACATGGGGGAAAGTTGCGCATGGGGGAAAGTTGCTCATCGGTGGATGATGCGCATGGGGAAAGTTGCGCATGGGGAAGTTGTGCATGGGAGAATGATGTGCATGGGAGGAAAATTGCGCATGGGAGAAGTTGCGCATCTGCGAAGTTGCGCATCGGCGGATGATGCACATGGGGAAAGTTGCTCATGAGGGCATGATGTGCATGGGGGAAGTTGCACATGGGTGGAAGTTGCGCATGGGGGAAAATTGCGCATGGGGATGATGCACATGAGGGAAAGTTGTGCATGAGGGAAAGTTGCGCATGAGGGATGATGCGCATGGGGGAAAGTTGCATATGGGGAAAGTTGCACATGGGGGAAAGTTGCTCATCGGCGGATGATGTGCATGGGGAAAGTTGTGCATGGGGGAAGTTGCGCATGGGGGAAGTTGCGCGTGGGGGAAGTTGTGCATGGGGAAGTTGCGCATCGGTGGATGACGCGCATGGGGAAAGTTGCGCATGAGGGGATGATGCACATGGGGGTATTTGTGCATGGGTGTTGCGCATGGGGAAGTTGCACATGGGGATGATGTGCATGGGGGAACGCTGAGCATGGGGGAAAGTTGAGCATGGGGATGATGCGCATGAGGGAAAGTTGCACATAGGGGAAAGTTGCTCATGGGGGAAAGTTGCGCATCGGTGGATGATGTGCATGGGGGAAAGTTGCGCAGGGGGGAAGTTGCACATGGGGGAAGTTGCGCGTGGGGGAAGTTGTGCATGGGGAAGTTGCGCATCGGTGGATGACGCGCATGGGGAAAGTTGCGCATGAGGGGATGATGTGCATGGGGGAAATTGCACATGGGGATTGATGCGCATGGGTGTTGATGCGCATGAGGGAAAGTTGCGCATGGGGGAAAGTTGCACATGGGGAAAGTTGTGAATGGGGAAAAGTTGCACATGGGGAAAAGTTGCGCATGGGGGAAGTTGCGCATGGGGTAAAGTTGCGCATGGGGTAAAGCTGCGCATCGGCGGATGATGCGCATGGGGAAAAGTTGCGCATGGGGAAGTTGTGCATGTGGGAAGTTGCGCATGGGAGGATGATGCGCATGTGGGAAAGTTGTGCATGGGTGGAAGTTGCGCATGGGTGGAAGTTGCACATGGGGAATGATGAGCATGGGGAAAGTTGAGCATGGGGGAAAGTTGAGCATGGGGGATGATGCGCATGAGGGAAAGTTGCGCATGGGGGAAGTTGCGCATCGGTGGATGATGCGCATGGGGAAAGTTGCGCATGGGGGTTGATGCGCATGGGGGGATGATGTGCATTGGGGGATGTTGCGCATGGGGTAAGTTGCGCATGGGGTAAGTTGCGCATGGGGTAAGTTGCGCATGGGGGAAGTTCCGCATGGGGGGAAGTTGCACATGAGGGAAGATGCGCATCGGGGGAAGTTGTGCCGTGGGGGGATGTCATATGGGGAAATGTTACTCCCGCAACACGGGTACGCTTTTTACTATTCTATATATATAAAAGAAAAGTCACTGACTGACTCACTGACTCATCACTGCCCTGCCAAAACTGCTGGCCCTAGAAGCGTGAAATTTGGGGTGCTTGTTCCTTCCGTGATGGAGTGGTGCACTAAGAACCGGTTTTCGGAAATTCCAACCAGAAGGGGGTGAAAAGGGGCGCAACGCGTTTTCCTCCCTATACTTTGCATTGGAGAATTGGTGACTCATCAACATTCCGCCCCAACTGCTGGGCCTGAAGCATGGAATTCTGGGAGGGATCCTTCTGTCACCTGAACTCCCACCAAGAACCGATGTGGAGAAATTTAACCCTTAAGGGGCTGAAAAGGGGTGCACGGTGTTTTTGTCCTATACTTAACATGGCAGACTGACCAACATCCAGACTGACCAAAGCATCCAATTTGGTGCTTTGTGCCTGGTGCACTGGGGGGACATTGTTCAGAGGAAGAGGTTGTGCTGGGGAGGATGCTGCATATGGTAAGATGTGCATGGTGGGATAGAATCATAGAATCTTAGAGTTGAAAGGGACCTAGCGGGTCATCTAGTCCAACCCCCTGCCTGCAGCAGGAAATCCTCCTACATCATCCCCGACAGGTGCTTGTCAAGCCTCTGCTTGAAGACCCCCAGTGAGGGAGAGTCCACCACCTCCCTTGCCAATCTGTTCCACTACCGAACCGACTGAACCGTCAGGAATTTTTCCTGACGTTTTTTCCTGATGTTGCGCCTGGGGGGATGTTGCGCGTGGGGGGAAGTTGCGCATGGGGGAAGTTGTGCTGTGGGGGATAGCACATGGGGAATTTTACTCCCGCAACGCAGGTATGCTTTTCGCTAGTTGTAAAATATTTTTGGCACTACACTGCTGAAAGATTGCTGACCCCTGTCCTAGAGCATCTCTTGTTGAGCCTCTGGTGGATTCACCAGTGAGGGAGAGTCCACTACCTCCGTTGGCAATCTATTCCACTGCTGAACTGACCACCAGCAGGAATTTTTTCCTGATATCCAATCTGCTTTCTTGCCTTTATACCCATTCTAGTTCTACGAGGGTTGTTTTGCCTCCACATCTTTAACTTCTTTATTAACAGAACAAAATGGCGCAGGAGGCACCATCTTGTAAGTCACTGGCCATGGACATAGGGTGTGAATCCAGGAATAGTGCTGGGGAGCCCCAGACTCCCCCAGAATTAGGGAGGACTCCCTCTTGTCAGCCTCTACACTCTCCCAAATGGTGAGGGAAGCAGTGAAAGCAGTATTGCAGGAACAACTGGAGGACCTCAGACCCATGCAGGTCCCTCCTAAGACTTCTCAGAATAGGAAGACCAAGTGCAAGTCTAAGCATCGATATGAGGTCTCTGACTCAGACTCTGAGGAACTTGATTTACCTCACAAAACATAAGTGTTTCTATAAGATGTCTAAACACGATGTCCATCATGACTCCTTGTCCTCTCCCTCACAGTCAGAAAGGGAGGAGGGGGAGTTGTCGGGTGAGGAGGATCAAGAATCTTCCATGCCTCCCAAGGTGGACCAACTGTGTCCCCCTGAATTGTTCGCCAGGGTGCTCACAAAGTTATGAATCTCACTATGCCAGCTGGCCCGGTCAAACTGGACACGCCATCCCACAGAGCCAAGACTTATCCACAGGGCCCAGCTAAGCCACAGGTGGTTCCTTTTCCTGAAGCACTAGAGCGGGTTTTTGTTACTGAGTGGGGGCACTTTAGTCACTCTAAACAGCATAGTAGACTAACTGACAAGCTTTATACTCTGCCAGACCCTATCGCGGCTAAATTGAAGGTTCCCACGGTGGACACCCCAGTAGTGGCAGTGTCTTCGGCTACCACTCTCCCCTCAGAGGGCGAATCGGGCGCCAGGGATGTGTGTGTGATAAAAGGGTGGAAAATTCTTTAAAGCAGGCTTTCTAGTCTAATTCCCAGGCCTTTAGAGTGGCAGTAACCAGTTCCATCTTTTCCAGATCCACAAACATTTGGGCCAAGGAGCTGGCTGCAGAGGACAAGTCCCTGTCAAGTAGAGCCAGGTGTACTTTAAAAAATTGCTCTTGTTTATGCTGTGACAGCTGACTGCACTTATGATTCACTGCAATTGTCTTCCAGAGCCATGGCCATGGGGGTTCTAGTGAGGAAATATATCTGGCTTTGACAGTGGGAAGGTGATACAGCTTCTGCCTCCAGAGTTTTAAATCTTCCCTTTAAAGGTGAGAAGCTTTTTGGAGAGGCCCTAGAGCCTCTCTTGGTGGAAAACAAGGAGAAGCAAAAGGTGCTTCCCACCACCAAGAAGGAGCCGGCCAAGTGATCTCAGTCCTTTCATCGGTCTGGTTTGGTTTATAAGGCCAAGGGTTTCAACCAGCGTCCCAAACCCAAATGGGACAGGAGTAAGGCCTTGTTCAAGAAGCATTCTGGACTGGCACCCTCTTCCGCAGGGAAGCCCACTGAGGACTCTCAATGCGCATGACAACCCCAGCCCCGAAGAGATGACCCTGGTGGGTGCTCGCCTCCTGGCCTTCGCGAATTCCTGGCCTTCGCGAGTCCATCACAACGGACTCCAGGGTTTGAAGTCACAATGGATTGGAGGGCCATTCTCGATTTAAAATGGTCAAACCTCTTTCTCAAAAAGAGAAAGTTCAGGATGGTCCATTGTTGCCTCCTTTCAACAGGGAGATTTTCTCACATCAGTGGACCTCACAAAGGCTTACCTCCATGTCCCCATTCTGGAGAAACACAGACGATACCTCAGGTTCTGTTATGGAAACCAGCATTTCCAGTACAGGGCTTTGCCTTTCAGACTCATGGCAGCTTCCAGAGTGTTCACTAAACTTCTGGTAGCTCTGGTGGCTCACCTTTGTTGCCAAGGCATTTTTTTTCATTTTTTCTTTGATGCATTATATATTTACATATCAATTTCTCTTATATTTACATCATCATACATAAGCATCATTTTCCCCCTGTATATTTCCACCCCCCTTAAAGAAAAGAAAAAGCGACCATCTAATTTTATAACTGCAGCCACAAGCACACCTTTTGGATTTTAACTAAAATAACAATGTTGGCCCCCCTCCTCTTACACAACATATATATAACCCAACCATTTTTTGTATCTCTAATTTATTTTCTTCCCATGTCTTATCCTGTCTCAATATTGACACTATATCTGATTGTGTCCATTCATATAAATATGAATTCCATCTTTCCAGAGTCCATTTTGATGTATCCTTCCACCCATATGCTATGATTCCATGGGCAGCTAAAATCATAGCTTTGAATAAATTCTGTTCAGGTCCTTTTACTTTATTGTTTCCCAGTATTCCCATAAATAGGATTTTCCCAGTCATCTCCAACTTAATATTGTATAAATCCTCCACCTTTTCCAAAACTAACTTCCAAAATTGAATTGCCTTAGGACACTCCCACCAAAGATGTAAATAATATCCATTCACCCTTTTACAGTGCCAGCATGTTGAGTTCATTCCCTTAATCATATAGGACAACTGAGGAGGTGTCCTATACCATTTTAAAATTAATTTCAACTCCATTTCTCTGAATTTTTCCAATTTTATTTCCACAATTCCTTTCATTAATCTTTCTATCTCCTGTGCTGTCAATTCCACCACTCTTTCCCACTTAGGGCGCAATCCAGAGTAACTACGGGGAGTCCTTGCTCTGGTGTAAGAACAATTTGTTCTGGATTGCAATATGAGTTTCCCATAGGTTTTCACTAGGTGGTGCAGTAACTATGGGTACACATAGATTCTCTTACGTGCTCCCGTAGTTACTCTGGATTGTAGGGTTAGTTTGTATTATCCCAGTCATATAATCTTTATTCATTAAGCTATATAACCTCCTTGCAATGCTCTTCTTATTATCATCTTTAATACTGTATATTTTTTCTAAAGAATGTCTTCCTTATTTAGTAGTCTACAATAGTTCCTCTGTTTCAGAATGTTATATAGAGCCATCATCCTTAACCAATATTGTTCTCTGACTTTCTGTGATAATTCTTGTATTGGGATCAAAGTCTTCTGTGAGTTATATACATCTTTCACTATAAAGTAATCCTCTTCCCTTAACTCTTTCAAAATGTTTTCTCAACATTTTTAAATTCCTCGCTTAGGGATTCAAGTGGAGTACATTTGGAGAGACTTGGCAACCACTTGGTTTCAAATTTCCCCCAAATTTTAGTGCTGTCTGTCTTGGGCCTATTGTATTTTCAATTTCATTTTTTACCTTCTGTGTAAATATTCCAAATTTACCTGCTCCTTTATTTAGAGAATCTTCCCATCTCACCCATTTATCTGAATTTTTACCATCTATTTCCAGTAACATCCTTATTTGAAACGCTTCATAGTAACTTTCCAGTTGTGGAATACCCCATCCTAAATCTTCCTGTGATGAATAAATCGCCTTCCTTACTGTTCTAGCTTTCTTCCTTCCAAATATCCAATTCTTTAATTCTTGGTTCCATGAAGCTTAGTGCTTCTTGGAGATCCACTCTGGAAGTACATGAAATAAGTATAACATTTTAGGAATTATAAACATTTTAATTGCCCTTATCTTCCCTAAGATACTTAAATATTTATTATTCCATTGATTTAGGTTTTTTGTATCTTTCTCCAAATTGTTTTGTAATTTGTTCCCATCAGATAAGTAATGTTTTTGCTATTGTTATTCCCAGATATTTTAATCCCATCATTCCTAGTTTCATTCCTGTTAGCTTTGCTATTTCTTTTTGTTCCTTTAAATCTACCTTTCTGAACATAATCTCTGATTTCTTAATGTTTACCCCTAGGCCTGAATATGATTTAAAATCCTCTAAAATTATCAGTAATTCTCTTAAAGCTCCCAGAGGATTCCCTAGCACCAGTAATATATCATCTGCGTATAGATTTAATTTAATTTCCTCCTTACCTACCTTATACCCTTGTATTCTGATACTATTCCTGATTCTATCCGCTAAGGGCTCCATCACTAAGGCAAACAACATGGAGATAGAGGGCATCCTTGTTTTACTCCTCTCTGGATCAATACTTCCTTAGTGTGATCATCATTAACTTTAACAATAGCTTTCCCTTCCATGTAAATTTCTTTTACTGCGTTCAAAAAAGGACCTTAAAAACCAAATTTATCCAGTACTTGAAATAAATACCCATTAGTTAAAGTATCCAACACCTTATAAACATCTAGTTTCCAAAGGGCAAATTTTCCTTCACTGTTTCCATGATATAAAGCATTAATCACATTCCTTATAGCAGCGTTTCTCAAAGTGGGGGTTGGGACCCCTTGGGGGGTCGCCTGGAGCTTTCCTGGGGGTCGCCGAAAGACCCCTGGTGCAGGGGGCCAGTTCAGGCTTGCCAGACCTCCTGCTCTAGCTGCACACACACTGGGGCTGACTGACAGCCTCAGGGCCCAATCCTATGCATGCCTATTCTGAAAAAAAATCCCATTATAGTCAGGGGGCCTTTACTCCCATGTAAATGTGGATAGGATTGCAGCCTCAGGGCCCAATCCTATTCATGCATACTCTGAAATAAATCCCGTTGTGTTCAATGTGTGCATAGAACACACATTTCATTTGTAACAATGAAAATACATCCTGCATATAGGATATTTAGATTATGATTCATAACGTTAGCAAAATTATAGTTATAAAGTAGCAACGAAAATAATTTTATGGGTGGGGGTCCCCACAACATGAGGAACTTATAAAGGGGTCACGGCATTAGGAAGATTGAGAACCACTGCCTTATAGGGTGTCCAATATATCTCCCCTTTACAAAGCCGTATTGTTCATCTCCTACTAAATTTGGGAGTATTTTCTCCAATCTATTTGCTAAAATTTTTTGCAAAATTTTGTAATCCTGAGTAGCCAGGATAATAGGCCGAAATGAATTAGCATCCATTGGATCTCTCAAAGGTTTCAAAATTGTCATGATTTCAGTCTTTCTCCAGGAATCTGGGGCAATCCCTCCCCTCTGTACCCTATTAAACAAACTCTGCATTTCCAGAACTATTAAAGTCCCCACCATTTCATAGAACTCTGCAGTCTAAACCTGTTGACTTCCAATTTTTTAAGTTTTTTATAACACTCAAAATCTCTTGTTGCGTAATATCTTCATTTAAAATTGTCAAATCCTGTTTCTTAATTTTGTTAACTAAAGCTTCTTCAAATTGTTTTCCTTCCTCAGCTTTAAATAGCTTACTATAAAATCTTTCAAAAATCTCTCTTATTTGTTCATCCTTAAATACCTTGGTTCCCATTTCATTTTTCATGCACTCTACCTTTTGCCTTTCCCCTCTTTTCTTAAAATAATTTGCCAATCTCTTCATCAAATTTATATTTATTCTCTGATATTCATTCTTTACTAATATATCTTTTTTCCACAGAGAAAGATTATCTAACCCCCAAATCCTGAGTAACTACAGGAGTACGTAAGAGACTTTATGTGCACCCTTAGTTACTGCACCACCTAGTGAAAACCTATGGGAAATTCATATTGGAATCCAGAGTAAGTTGTTCTTACACCGGAGAAAGGACTCCCCGTAGTTACTCTGGATTTTGCCCTAATTCTTGCAATTCATCTTTCAACCTCTTCAGCTTTTCCTGGGTTTGTCTTTCAAACTTTCCTTGTAATCTTCTCTGTAGTTCTGCTATCTCCTTTAAATTTTGTTCTCTTTTCATATTCATTTTCTTCCTAAAATAAATTTCTTTAGTGATACATATTCTCCTCTAATAACTGTCTTTGCTGCATCCCAAATTATATCTTCCTCTGCAGATCCTTTATTTTCCTTAAAATACTGTTGGATCCCTCTTATTAAATCTTCCCTATCCTTTTGTTGCAAAAACATTTTAGGGTTAAATCTCCACCTAACTGTTTGCTTTTCCTTCAAATCAATCTCAATTATAAGTGTTGCATGATCCGAAATCCATATTGCCCGTCTCCACTCTGTTGACTTCCATATCATTAGTTTCTTTCACTAAAATATAATCGATAACAAAAGAATTTTTTGTGCCTGTTCGAGAAAAAGGTGGGATGTTTTTTTCCTGCAAGAGAATAAATACCTCTTTAAGGCTACAATCCAGAGTAAATATGGGAGCATGTAAGAGACATTATGTGTACCCGTAGTTACTGCACCACCTAGTGAAAACCTATGTGAAATTCATATTGCAATCCAGAGTAACTTGTTCTCACTCTGGAGCAAAGACTCCCCGTAGTTACTCTGGATTGCGCCCTAAGTCTCCATCTGTTTAAATTCAATTTCTTGTTTATAATATCAATGTTACAATTGCCTGCGATCAACAAATTATTTTCATAAAATGATTGCAATCTTTGAAAGACTTGGGTAAAAAAAAGATTTTGACCTTTGTTAGGTGCATAGATATTTGCCAAAGTATACTTCTTCCCATTCATAGTGAATTTCAAAAAAAATCTTCCCTTTTTATCTTTACATTGTTCCAGAATATTTATATTCAATCTAGAATGTATAAGGATAGCCACTCCCCTTGCTTTGTTCCCCGTGGTTCTAACTGCAAACTCCAAACGGGAATTTAACAATGGTCTTAAATCTCTCTTTTATGAGTTTCCTGTATACACAAAATGTCAATCCCTTTATCCTTTGCCATCTTATTTATTCTATAACGTTTAAGGTCTGAGGCCAATCCATTTACATTTAAGGATAGTATTTTAATCACCTTCCCCATTTATGTTTGTAACATTCCCCCTGATGTGCTTGCTGGTCCATCATTTACTATTTTTTGCTGGTTGCTTCCTCCCCCATAGTCTGAAAATAACCTCTTCTTGAGGAGTTGGGTAGGGATTCTAAATCCCTACATCCCTAAAAGTGAAATTCTGAGTACCGCTTACTCACCCCCTCTATAATTCTTCTCTTTCAACCAACACTAACCAAAGAATAATACTATTTTAACACAACATATATATTATACTCTTAAAGAATGCTTCATCAATTCTTATTCATTTTTACAGTCACATTTTATAATCCATTTTACAGTCACAGACAAAATTCCATCTCTCCTCTTCTCCTCCTCCTCCTTCTACTCCTTCTTCCTCTTCAGTTGTCTGAAGATTGTAGTTTATTTTGAATCTGTGAAGGAATTTTTCGTCTTCTGCTGGATTGCTAGCTTTCAAAAGTTTGCCATCTTTGAAGATTAGAATGCTAGCTGGATAGCCCCAGGAAAATAGAATACCATTCTCATGTAGTTTCTGAGCAAATGTTTTCCTAAGCCTTCTTTCATATAAAGTTAATAGTGATAAATCAGGGCGAAGGATAACCCTCTCGCCCTGAAAGTGTAAATCTTTGTTTTTCCTGAGTTTTCTCCAAACATAGTGCTGCATTTTCTCCCTTCAAAAAGCTATTACAACGTCTCTTGGCCTGGTGCCAGGCAGTGGTTTACGTTTCAAACTACGATGATCTTGTTCTGTTATAGAGATTCCGTATTTCTGAAAGAATTCAATTAAAGTTTTTCAAGGTCTTTAGCTGGTATATCTTCTGTTATTCCTGATATTCCCAAGTTCCTATGTCTTTGACAATCTGATAATGCAGCAACTTTTTTATTAATTGCTGTATTTCTTTCTCATTATTTTCACTTATTTTTACAGCATTGTCTGCAGCTGTTTGAGCTGTTTTTACATCTTCAACAAGTTCTTCAAAATTATTTTGTAATTGTTTAATGTCTTGTCTGATATTTTTCCATGTTGGTTATTAGTTCAGACAGTTCTTTGATTTCCTGCTTTGTCGCCATTTTGCCTTGTTATTTGTTATCTTGGGAGAACACTTTTAGATATATTAGGCAAAAGTAGACTCACCAAGTATAAGCAGAACTTGCAGCTGTCTTTTCAAAAGCTCCCCTCAAGTTGTTTATGTCTTCGTTCAAACTTAACTTCCAGTTTTCTTGGTTGTGTTTCAAGTTTATCTAAAATATTTCCTGGAGGGCAGCGTGAGAGCATCTATCCTCATTGACGCATGCTCAGAACGCCCTCCATTGCCAAGGTATTACGCTACACCCTTACCTGGACGATGTCATCATCAGATCCACATCCAGATCAAGGGCAGAGGAGGACTAAGCTGTGACTCTAAGAGGGCTGAAGGACCTGGGCTTTGTGGTCAACTTCCAGAAGAGCTCATTGGTTCCCACACAGTTGTGTCAACATCTGGGGTTAATTCTGGATACACAGTCGTTTAGATTTTCTCTCTCAGGAGAGGCAGAACCATCTGAGGAAGGCTCTTTTGAAGGTCCGAGACCAAACTCAGGTGGATTTGATGGACTTAACGTTGCTGGGGTTAATGGTGTCCTGTCAGGACATCATCCCCTGGTCTCGTTTCCACCTGAGGCCACTGCAGGGTCTGCAGGGAACAAAGACAGCCACTCTTTGTAGCCTTCATAGATCTTACAAAGGCTTTTGATTTGGTTAGTAGGGATGGCCTTTTTAAAATCCTCCCCAAGATTGGATGCCCACCTAAGCTCCTCAACATCATCAGGTCCTTTCACGAGGACATGAAGGGCACTGTAGTTTTTGATGGCTTAACATCAGATTCCTTTCACATCCGAAGTGGAGTGAAGCAGGGCTGTGTCCTCGCACCAACTTTATTTGGGATCTTTTTTGCAGTCATGCTGAAGCATGCTTTTGGAAATGCAACAGAGGGAACCTATCTCCAGACCAGATCAGATGGAAAACTCTACAATCCTTCCAGACTAAGAGCAAAGTCCACAGTCCAGCTGAAATGCTTGCGTGAGTCCCTCTTTGCCGATGACGCTGCTGTTACTGCTCACTCTGCCGAAGACCTTCAACAACTTATTGACCGTTTTAGCAAAGCCTGCCAAGATTTTGGACTAACAATCAGCTTGAAGAAAACACAAGTCATGGGTCAGGGTGTGGGTCCACCTCCCTGTATCACAATCTCTGAACATGAACTGGAGGTTGTCCATGACTTTGCTCAACTATCTCTGACACTCTCTCCTTAGACTCTGAGCTGAATAAATGCATTGGAAAAGCGGCTACCATGTTCTCCAAGCTTGCAAAAAGAGTATGGCTTAATAAGAAGCTGACGGAACATACAAAGATCCAGGTCTATAGAGCTTGCGTCCTGAGCACACTCTTGTACTGCAGCAAGTCTTGGACCCTTTATGCATGGCAGGAGAGAAAGCTGAACACATTCCATATGCGCAGTCTCCAACGTATTCTATGCATCACCTGGCATGACAAAGTTTCAAACTAAGCAGTCTTGGAACGTGCTGGAATCTCTAGCATGTTCGCACTTCTGAAACAGCGGCGTCTACGCTGGCTTGGGCATGTCGTGAGTATGGCTGATGGTCAGATTCCAAAAGATCTCCTATATGGAGAATTAGTGCAGGGAAAGCGCCCTAGAGGGAGACCACAGCTGCAATACAAAGACATCTGCAGGAGGGATCTAAAGGCCTTGGGAATGGACATCAACAGCTGGGAAACCTTGACCTCTGATCGTTCAGTGTGGAGGCAAAAGACCCAACATGGCCTTCTCCAACTGGAAGAGACACTTGTTCGGCAGGTTGAAGCAAACAAACAGACCCGAAAGCAGTGAAACCTGGCGCCTGGGCAGGGGACGGAATTTATTTGTCCTCAGTGTGGAAGGGATTGCCACTCTCGAATTGGCCTTTTTAGCCACATTAGATGTTGTTTCAGGACCTCCAATCAGAGAACGATACCATAGTCTTTCAAGACTGAAGTATGCCAATGATGATGATGGTGCACCTCCAGGGGGCTCTCATCTTTTAAACTGAAGATCAGATATGTCTTGGAATTTCTGCAGGATGGTTTTAGTAAGGGGCTTAGCACCAGCACCTTTCGCCGATAAGTGGCAGCCTTATGGAGCACCCTGGGCACATCCTCTAGGAAAGCAGCCTTAGAACATCATGTAGACAGATTGCTGAAGGGAGTGGGTCAGTTAAACCCCCCCCCGCAAGTCCATCACTTCCCCTCCTGGGATTTACCCTTAGTTCTGTCAGCACTGACAAAGGCTCCTTTTGAGCCTTTATGCAGTACTGAGTTGAGGTTACTTACCTTCAAAACTATTTTTCTTGTAGCTGTTACATCGGCCAGAAGGTTTTCAGAACTGGAGGCATTGTCAGTCAACCCTTATTGGTGTATCTTTCAGGAGGAAAAAGTGGTTCTGTGCCCAGACCCCGCCTTTATCCTCAAGGTCAATTCTTGGTTCCATCGGAGGCAAGAATTCGCTATACCTTCCTTCTGTCCTAAAACCAAGGACAAAAGGGAAAAGGATTGGCATAAACTGGATGCTACGAGGGCGGTCAAGTATTATGTAGCGCGCACCAAAGCGTTTGCAAGACTGCCTCTTTGTGCTGTTTAAGGGACCTGCCATGGGTAAGCGTCCCTCTAGGAGCACTGTTTCAAATTGGCTTAAAGGGACTATAGATGTAGCCTATTTGTCCTCAGCAAGGGGCCCTCTGGCCAGGATCACTGCTCATTCCATTCGAAGTGCCGCTGCCTCCACAGCATATGAAGGGGTGACATCCATTTAATCCATCTGTAGAGCAGCTACATGGGCGTCACCATCCACCTTCATCAGGCACTATAAAATTAACAAAGCAGCATCCGCAGAGGCAGCATTTGGCAGGAGGGTGCTACAAAGGGTAGTGACAGCCTAGGACCTTCGGGTCAGCCCTCCCTTCCTCTGGTCGGATACGGCGTGGCTATGTCCCACACAGCATGAGAACGTCCTCCTTCCTGAGTACAGAGAAAAGAGAGTTCTTCTTACCATAGACTCCTTTCTGGTACAAAGGTGGGAGTTCTGCCCACCTCTTTCTGACCATCAGTTCATGGCTGTGCTAAGTTTACACTGTTGGTTGTTGGTTTTCCATGGGGAACAGTTGGGGGACACGGTCTTACTAAACTTTCCCTTGTTGTTCTTTCAAACTGTTATCTAAGGTTTTCAAGGTCTGTCTGGGCTGACTTTGCCTTCAGACCTGCAATTGGGGTTCAGTACTACTACTCAGCCCGACATATGAGACTGGGGATGGTGGTGTTGCCCCGCAGGGGAAAAGAATGACTTTGTGAAGCCTCCTGATGGGGGAGGGGCAGCACCCACACAGTATGAGAACGACCTCCTTCCTTCATAACAGAAAAGGAGTCCACAGTGAGAAAAACTCTCTTTTTTCTGGAATGCCACATTTGTCTCCCGATTTGTGTGAGGGTGAGCATTGTTGTGTTGATTCACAATGATGTTCATGAATGTGGCACAATGTCAACTCACAGCACTACATGCAGACACTGCAGAAATTGCATGTTTGTCTGCAACGAGTCCATCCTCGAAAAAATGCGATCAACATGACAATGCTCGCCCTCACACAAGTCGGGAGACAAATGTGGCGTTGCAGGAAATGGGTTTCACGAATATTTTGCCTCACCCACCTTATAGCCCGGACTTAGTGCCTTGTGACTTTTGGCTATTCCCATTCTTCGTGTCGTCAACAGCCCACCTCATTCTTCTATGATAGCTTGCAACAACTAGTGTATTGATAGTGGAAGCACATCGCCGCCAGTGGTGACTAGATCAAAAAATAAGGGACCCCTTCAAAGACGGACATTTCAAAGTTACTTGTCAATGTAAAATATTTCATTTCGTTCTGTTAATGAACTAGTTACAGATGTGGAGGCAAAAAATTTTGAACAACCCTCAAACTTTCAGAGGCCGTTTAGAACAAATGCGTCTCTTCTTCCCTAGTTTTACATGTAAGAGATCAGGGGAAGGGTTTGAATCCACTGTTCTGTGGCCTGAGATTGTGCAGCTCCTCCACCATTAGATGTAATCAAATGGCTGCTATCTGAGCAATCGCACAGCGAGGCCTTTCCTGCGACAGTCATTGCTCCCACATCTCCACATGCTTCTTCTTCCAGTAAGGATAAAGGTGCAAGGTAAAATTCTCAACAAAGGAGATCCCCCAGAGCACACATGGGTTGCAGGAGCCACTGTCTGGCCACCCCTGGCAAAAGAAATAAAGTATTAGGCATTGACTGCTGGTATGATATATCATCATTAACCTGGAGGCAAGGTGACCATATAGAATGGAGGACAAAGTGCCCGTACCATTAACTATTATGTAGAAGAGGGAATTGAGGCAGGTTTAGCTCAACATTGAAGACTTTAAAAAGCAGCACCTTCCTAAATTCCCTCTTCTGTGCAATAATTAAAGGTAGAGGCACTCTGTCCTCCATTCTGTATGGTCATCCTGACCTGTAGGTGTCTGGGCATAGATTCTATGTTCTCTTGGGCTTGTACTAGCCAATGATCAAAAGTGAATCAGAAAATTCATACTTTCATTGGCAATAAAAGGGTAAAGCTAAGGAAACCAGTACAAGGGTGTCAGGATGTTGACTGATTGATGTCCTATGACTGATAACATGGCACAAGAGTGAAGACATACACAGCAGATTAGTTTACTGTTAACTGTATTTACAAATTTAATTCAAGGCAATCTGGGTCATATACGTAAAATCAAGTCCAACAGTCTAAAACACCTTAGAGCTTATCCGTATCTCAGAGCTTCACATCTCACCTCTGCTCTGACCAATGTCTGAGCTCCAACTGACAAACAGTTCTAACTGCCAAACCTAATTGCCAACTCCGACAGTTCTAATTCTGACAGTTCTAATCAGTTTACAACTTACCTAGAACTAACGGTAAGATCCAGAAATCTAACAAAGGGATATAGAGCAAAAGCTTGATTTTTATACATTTTAAAGATATTGACAACTTGGGTATCTACTTGTTTATTTCCTTAAATTTGCATCACTTGTTTATTTTCTCATTTCCATGTAGTCAAGAATCAACAACTTTGAACAACCTTGCATGGACATGACATGATATTGAACATTTTCATTAATTGGCTGATCCTTGTCCCTGACAATTATTTAGAAAATCTTCTATATCATCTTGGTCTGTTCATAACTTCCTTCAGGGCACCAGACTTGGTCATCTGGTCCTATCTTAGAGCAATTACATGAAGCAGGGCCAGTAACATAGTGACAGAGTAGCAGCATATCTATTAGAAGAAAAACAGAAATAGACCTACAGAAACAGGGTCTAAGAAAGAGGGTCTGTAAACGACAAGCATCCTACCGGAACAAATTATGCTTGTAATTCAAGGCACCACTTTTTATAAAACTGAAAAATCACTGACACACTGACTAACTCACTGACTGACTCGCTCACTCACTGACGCATTAATGCCCAGCCAAAAGTACTGGCCCAAAAAGCGTAAATTTTGGGGAAGGTCTTCCTTCCATTATGGAATTGCCTACGAGGAACCAGTTTTTGGAAATTCCAACCAGAAGGGGGTGAAAGGGGGCGCAACACGATTTCATCCCTATACTTTATATTGAGGAATGCCTGACTGATCAGGGAATGCCCCCTGCCCAACCCCTGGACCCAGAAGCATGAAAGGTGAAAAGGGGTGCAATGTATTTCCACAGGGGTATATGTTGCACTGGGCAGTGCTGCGAGGGAAGTGTTGCATGGGGGTGCTGCATGGGAGTGTGTTGCATGGGAAGCTTAAGAGTGCGCCCTGGCACACAAATATTCTTGAAATTTTACTCCTGCAACATGGGTACATTTCACTCGTCTAGCATTATAAGAATGTTTAATCTACTCTGTCACTTTAAACAGTCAGGAAATGATTAGTGCTATATTCTCTGTTTTCTTTTCAGGTTACCGCACTGGGCCAGGGAAGAGACGAAATGTGGTGTAATCAAAAGGGAATGCGTACTTTATCCGGAAATTTACAGGGTCTTCGGTCATTGTTACTCAAATCAATATTGTCACTTCAGAAATCATGCCATGTGTGTGAAGAAGAGGGATCCACAGTGGTTGTTCTAAACTTCCACAATCTCTGTACAAAGTCAGAATAGTTGATCAATAATTGATTGGTACAAAAGAGTAGTCAGCTTCCCAGGTGATAGAAGAAAAGGGGTGAAAAACTTGTTTCATTAAGGTCAGCATTCAAAAGCCCCCTTTCACACTGCTTCCCAAAGCAGGACAATGTTCTGTAATAAAATATGGACTTGTTTGGATTTAGTCCATTTCTGTTTCAGCGAACATAATGTGTGTGAATATAAGAAGAATCCTGCTATATCAGGCCATGATCAAACTTTCTCTGGTCCAGAAGATGCCTCAGGGAACACTCAAGACAAGAAGATAACTTTATACAGTACATATGAATTCAGTATATTTCTTTCCTTTCTTTGAAGTGCTTTAGAAAAATGTTTCATTAGCATGTGGCTTCTGTGGTCACATACTATAACCCACTCTCCAGTTAAGGCTTCCCCTTCAACAACAAAAAAACAAACAAAAATTCAA
This sequence comes from Cryptoblepharus egeriae, assembly GCA_030015325.1. NCBI lineage: Eukaryota > Metazoa > Chordata > Lepidosauria > Squamata > Scincidae > Cryptoblepharus > Cryptoblepharus egeriae. The sequence continues at coordinate 234,933,536 of JAREYC010000001.1, forward strand.
AATTAAAATGGCAAAAGGAAAGTTACAAGGCTACCCCACCAGACCTAATTGCCTTATCCAGCTGAAAAAAAACAACTCCAGAAACACACAGAGGCACACATCGCTGGAGAATGGAGGGTGACATTGCAACCTTCCAGTGTGCATCAATGGATTTGCAAAGAGCTGCCATGGCAAGTAGGACATAAGAGAAGGTGAGATTGGGTGGGCAAAATGGGGGAGGATGGGAGTGTGCAGATTGGTTCCAGAAAGGGACAGGCTTATTAGTGGCAGTGAAGGTGGCCCATTCCTAACCCCTTTCCCAGCCCCACAGCACAGTTCAAAGCAGATTACGGCAGTGATTTCACTAATGCAGTACTGGCAATCATGGAAGTAATATTACTGCCAGGTAAGGGAGTACAGGCATTCCTCAGTTATTACATGGGTTAGGGACATAGCACCCTTGCTGAAAAGTGGAAGCCAGTATTTTCAGCTTGCAAATGCAAAATGGTCATCAAAACGCACATACATATCACTTGCAAGACTAAATAACACCTGTTTATTACACATAGCTACAAACTAATTACAGTAAAATGAACGAAAGCATATGTGGGCAATGAATTACGTATTTGAACAATGGTAATTTAGTGAGCCATAAGGAAGTCATAAGGAAATAAAGTCATTAGGAAATAAATTAAATTGAATTAAATCAACTTAGGGTGCAATTCTTTGCATGTCTACTCAGAAGTAAGTCCCATTGTGTTCTACGGGACTTACTCTCAGGAAAGTGTGTTTAGGATTGCAGCCTTACCCTACAATCCAAAGTAACTATGGGAGCACGTAAGAGACTTTACGTGCACCCGTAGTTACTGCACCACCTAGTGAAAACCTATGGGGAATTCATATTGCAATCCAGAGCAAATTGTTCTTACACCGGAGCAAGGACTCCCCGTAGTTACTCAGGATTGCACCCTTAGTCTACAATCCAGAATAACTACAGGAGCACATAAGAGACATTATGTACACACATAGTTACTACACCACCTAGTGAAAACCTATGGGGAATTCATATTGCAATCCAGAGCAAATTGTTCTTACACCGGAGCAAGGACTCCCTGTACTTACTCTGGATTGTGCCCTTAGGGCTTTAATCTTGATATGTTTGTGCTTAGACATATGTTGTTTCTTATATTCTACCTCATCTGATCTTAGAATAACAGAATCCTAGAGTTGGAAAGAACCTAATAGGTCATCTAGTCCAACTCCCTGCCTGTAGCAGGAAATCCTCCTAGAGGATCTCCAACAGGTGCTCGTCGAGCCTCTGCTTGAAGATCCCCAGTGAGGGAGAGTCTACCTCCTACCTTGGCAATCTGTTCCACTGCTGAACCGCCCTCACCATCAGGAATTTTTTCCTGATATCCAGCCAGAATCTCCTTTCTTGCAGTTTCTGCCCATTGGTTTTAGTTCCGCTTTCGGAGGCAGCTAAGAACAAATGAGCCTCTTCCTCCATATGACAGCCCTTCAGGTATCTGTAGAGTACGATCATAGTCTCCTCTCAACCTTCACTTCTCTAGACTGAACATATCAAGTTCCCTCAGCCTTTCTTTGTAGGGCTTCCCTTCCATCTCACTGATCATTTTTGTCACTCTCCTCTGAACCTGCTGCGGTTTGGCTGCAACTTTTTAAAACTGAGGTGCCCAGAACTGATCACAGTACTCAAGATGAGGTCTCACCAATGCAGAATAAAGAGGAACTATAAATTCTTGTGACTTGGAAGCTACAGTTCTCTTAATGCAGCCTAAAATTGCATTTGTCTTCTTTGCAATCACATCGAATGCTGCTGACTCGTGTTCAGCTTGTGATACATGGTGACTCCATGATCTTGCTCATGTATTGTGCTGCCAAGCCAAGTATCTCCCATTTTATAACTGTGTCTTTGGTTTTTATTGCCTAAGTGCAGAAGCTTGCATTTCTCCTTGTTGAAATTCATTCTATTTGTTACAGCCCAGTATTCCAGTTTACCCAGATCCTCCTGGAGGTTTCTCCTGTCTTCTGTTGTGTTTAGTACTAATCCCAGCTTGGTGTCTGCCGCAAATTTGATCAGGCTCCCCCATACCCTTCTTATAAGTTGTTAATGAAGATATTAAAGAGAACTGGGCCCAACACAGAGCCCCTGGGGTACACAACTCAAAACCAACCTCTAGTTTGACGGATAACAATTTATTAAAATCTTTTAAGCGTGGCCATCGAGCCAGTTGCACCTAACGATTGCCTTGTCTAGCCCATATTTTTCCAACTTCCCAATTAAGATGTCATGTGGGACCTTGTCAAATGCTTTGCTGAAGTGAAGATAAATGACATCAACAGCATTGCCACTGTCCAGTAAGCTTGTAACCTGATCAAAAGAGGAGATCACATTTGTCTGGCAAGATTTATTCTTGGTAAATCCATGCTGGGTTCTTTTGATCACCGAGCACTTGTCTAAACATGCACAAATTATGTGTTTTATGATTTCTTCTAATATGTTTCCTGGGATTGAAGTGAAACAGACAGCTGTGTAATTTTCTGGATCTTCTTTGTTCCCCTTCTTAAAGATTGGGACTACATTCGCCCTCTTCTACTCCAGTGGATTTCTCAAAGATGATCGACAGAGGCTCTGCAAATACAACCGCAAGTTCCTCCAGAACTCTACGATGCAGTTCACCTGGTCCAAATGACTAGAAATCATTTAGGGAGTTTAGTGGTTTACAAGTCTTGACTCCACACATTTTAAAAGTGCGACTTATTTCACTCAAGGACACTCAGTTTAACCAGGTCGTCTTTTTGCTATGAGCTCCTTTTGGCTTCTGGTCAGTTGCGCACATGACATTCTCAGTGAACTCTCAACTTTCATTTCTCAGGCTGTCAAAAGTACAGGACTCTACTAAAGAAAAACAGACATCAGGTATATTTTAAAACAAGAGAATGGATTCCTGGAAAACAAACTATCAGAAAACATGGGACCCCTGGTTAGGGTTTAAGTATGCTTTACAGTGGTACCTTGCAAGACAAGTGCCCTTTAGGACGAGTGCTCTGAATAATGAACTGAAATTCCTCTGCTTTGTGAGACGAATGTGCTTTGAAAGAAGAATCCCCATTGGCTGGACTCCCTCTCCTCCTTCCTGCATTGGCTGGGCTGGGTGGCTGAGGAGGGACCTGTTCCCAGTACCAGGGAACAGGCCAGCAGAGGGAGTGCAGGCACAGCGTCTCCAAAGCAATATTGGGGAGCTCCCTCTGAGCTGGGGGCCTGGATTTCTGAGCTTCCCCACCAAATCTCCTGCAACCTCCTAAAGCCAGCCAGCATCAGGTATGAGGAAAACCCCTCAAAAGAAACCCCTTCCCCCAAGGAAACCCCTCCCTGCCTGGACCCCACTCCATTTTACTGGGAATCAGCCCCACTTTTGCATCCACACTTTCCTGTGAGTAAGCCCCACAGGGTACAATGGGAATTGATTCCGAGCAAAGAGCATAGGCTCTTGCCCTTTTTGCATCAAGGCAGAAGTTTTTCTGCTGCAAACTGGTTTGCATAAAGAGATCTCACACTCAGAGAGAGGTTCCTTAAAGTTGCTCCAAAAGACACCAGTAACTCTTTTAGTGAAAATTAGACATCCTTGGGAATGAAGGGTTTACTCTTCTGTTTTACTGTACAGAATATTACAGCGTTCTATTACAGTAATTGTGTTCTGTATTATAGTGTTTTGAATTTGTTTACTGTGTTTTGTCATCATTTTTACACACAGTTAATATTTTTATATGAATAGTTTTGGGTTATGGAACCAATCGTCTGAGTTCCCATTATTTCCTATGGGAAAATCCGCTTTGCAAGAAGTATGCTTTGTGAGACAAACTTGCTTCCGGAACAAATTAAATTGGTCTTACAAGGAACCACTGTATACCTATACAGTGGTACCTCCCATAACAAACATCTCACATAACAAGCGTTTCACATAACAAGTATAAATTTTCAAGAAATCTTGCTTCGCATAACAAGTTCTGCTTCACGTAACAAGCAAGCGTGATATGGGCATGCATGCTATTCAGCCCTGATGCTCCATGCAGAGGCTCTTTAAAAGGGCTGCTGGCCAGCGCTACTGCCTCTAACGGCCCCCAACTTGGGGGCAGCTGCCTGGGGGTGCCAGAGGCAGCTGGCCATAACTGCCCTAAGTGCCCCCACTGGCCACCTTGAACCTCCAGATGCAGCCCTGGTAAGCCTTCCAGGAAAGTGTCTTTGATTGCAGCCTCCTAACCATATCTACCCAGAAGTATGCCCCATTTGTTAAGTGGGGCTTGCTCCCAGGAAAGTGTCTTTAGAATTGCAGCTTTACCCCCCAAATCCAGATTAACTATGGGAGCACGTAAGAGACTTTATGTGCACCTGTAGTTACTGCACCACCTAGTGAAAACCTATGGGAAATTCATATTGGAATCCAGAGGAAGTTGTTCTTACAATGGAGTGAGGACTCCCCATAGTTACTCTGGATTTTGCCCTAAGTAGACTTCATAGGATCATGCACATTTAGTGCATGTTTTGAATTCAATTCCAGTGTTTTGTCATCATTTTTACATCAGTTAATATTTTTATATGAATATTTTGGGGGTTGTGGAACCAATTGTCTGAGTTTCCATTATTTCCTATTGGAAAATCCACTTCATTTAAAGAGCATTTCACTTAAAGAGCATGCCTCTGGAAAGAATTAAGCTCTTTATGTAAGGCACCACTGTATACTCTATCCCGTAGGGGAATTTTCAGACTTGAGATCTCCTTAAGGCAGTGATTTTCAAATATTGTGCCATGCCAAACGTGTGTCAAGAATAGTTCTGCGTTGTGCTGTGAGAATTTGTGGAATGTCATTAATTAATAGGAAAATTGGGAGATTTGAATAGCTTGGTGTGCCTTGTCAATACCAGTGGTGGGCCCGGCCTGGCCCAACAACTGGATGGCCAGAAGTGGGCAGGCTGTGGCAGGGTCAGGGGGTGGGGCCGGGGTCAGGGGGTGGGGCCGGGATCAGGGGCAGGGCAGGGGAGGGCATGCCACCCACCCCAGCGCTCTGCAGGTGCGGGTGGGCGGGGTGAGGGGGCGGGCACCAACCCCATAACAATGCGCGTGTGCCAAGGTTGGTGCATGCGCAGTGCATGTCCTGAAGTAGCCAAGCCGCTTTGAAGGGGCAGCACTGGACCGCCCTCCCTCTAAGGGCAGCCAATCCCTTGAGGGGACTGGCCGCCCTGAGAAGGAACAGCACTGCCCCTTTCAAAGCAGCTTGGCTACTTCAGGACATGCACTGCGCTAAGCTGCTTTGAAGGTTGGTGCATGCGCAGTGCAGTGGTGGACCGGCCGCGAACCGGTACGGCCAGTTTTCTGTCCTCCCCATAGCTACTGTATCGGTAGTGGGGGGGGGGGGTGGCAGAAGCAACAACCGGTACTGGCAATCTGGCCCAAACCGGTTAGTGCCCACCACTGGAAAACAACTGAAGTTGTGCCTTATAAATATATTTTTTAAATTGTCATTATAAAACATAACCGGGTAAACAACACTTTGATGCATATTTACATAAACATCTCTTATATTCCAGTAATCTTTACAATTTTTAAACTGTTCATCCTTTGCTTATAGTTATTCCAGAATCAATTCTCTGTTCTAACAATCTACAAAAGGTTTCCCATTTATCCTCCCTCTTTAAATCTCCTTTCAACCTTTCAGATAGGTTATCTATTTCAATCATCTCATATAATTTTAACAATATTTGTTCAATTTTAGGCAATTCTGCTGTCTTCCACCATTGCGCATATAATAATCTTGCCGCAGTTACTATATGAATAATCATATACGTATTTCTTTTTATAAATTGGAATCACATAGCCTAACATTTCTTCTAATCTATCTTTCATTAATCTCCAATGTTCTTTAACTTTTTCACATGACCACCACATATGACAGAAAGTATGCTGGGTTTTTCCAAATTTCCAACAAATATTAGAGATTCCTTTATACATCTTTGCTAATTTTACAGGTTCTAAATACCATCTGAAAAATATTTTATATAAATTTTCCTTATATGCGGTAGCTTTCATCAATTTGATATTTTTCCTCCAAATCTTATCCCACTCCTCCTCCTCAAATGTCCGTCCAATATTTCTTCCCCAAACAGATCTTATTTCTTTAACTTTCCTTTCTAGCATCTCTAATTGCAATAGATAATTATACATTTTTTAATATATTGTTCCTCATCATGTAAAAATATCTTATCAAATTCCAAATCTTCCATGTTTATCCCTATTTTTTATCTTCTTTTAATTTATCAATTACCTGTGCTTCTAACCACCAATCTAGTGTAATACCTGCCTGTAATAATTGTTCCCTATCTCTTAACTTTCCTCTTTCGTCTAACAATACTTTATATGTTTTATTGGCCTGTTTTTATCCAATCAGGTTTATTACCTATTTCTAGTGGTCTTATCCAATTTGGTAGCTTCTTATATATTTTATTTCTAACTTGATTCCAAACCCACAACAGAGATTTCCTTAATGCAAGCTGTTTGAAAATATCATAATTTTTTGCTTTCTCATTTATTAAGAATGCATGCCACCCAAGTTGTAATCCTTGAGCTTCTAATTTTATATGTTTTAATGACTGTGATTGTGGGGTTATCCATTCCTTAATCCAATTCAAGGCAGTCACTTGGTAGTATAATAACCAGTTAGGGACACCCATGCCAGCTCTATTCTTATCGTTCTGTAGACATCTTAATTTTATTCTTGGTTTCTTTCCATTCCAAATAAACTTTGAAGTCATTTTATCCATTTCCACAAAAAAGATTTTTTCATTATAATAGGGATTGTTTGAAACAAAAATAAAACTTTAGGTAGTATATTCATCTAAATGGTGGCTATTCTCCGCATCATTGACAATTCTAGTTTAGTCCATCTTTCTAAATTTCTCTGTATATCTTTCTGCAACTCAGACTACTGTTTTCTTAGTCATCTGTATTCCCTACACAGGATCTGTCCTATACTGAACAATTGCTACATTGTTCATTATGCCACATCTGTGACAGTCTGCGCTGGCTAAGCCCTTGCTCTGCCAGTGCAGAGGCATAATAAGATGTGCTACAAGTCTTTTCTAAAGGAACAATGATGAACTCCTACCTGATGAGTTCAGGGCAACTCAAGCTTCACATATGAGGGACAAAACCAGGTCTCACTCAAGACCAGTCCCATCCAGATTTATTTATTTAATTTATATCCCACCTTTCCTCACCTGCAAGGCGGCTAACAATGATCAGAATAAAACACCATTAAAATGATCATAAATAAAGATTAAAACATAATTAAAATACAATTAGATTAAAGTACAATAAGAACAATAAAAACAGACTAAAACATTAGTTAAAAACAATATAAAAATAGAACAATAAAACTGCCCCCCCAACCTCTGCCCCTTTTAAAAAGCTTTTTTAAAATAAAAGGTTTTAAGGCTCCGCCTGAAGCTCTGTATTGAGGGAGCTTTCCTCAGTTCTAAGAGGAGGGAGTTCCAAAGCCGGTGTGCCACCACCGAGAAGGCCCTATGTCTGGCCGCCACACTTCTCACATTTCTTAGTGGCGGCACAATCAGAAGGGCCCCCTCAGATGACCTTAGGTGATGGGTTGGATTGTACAGAAGAAGGCGGTCCCTCAGATACCCTGGACCTGAGCTGTTTAGGGCTTTAAAGGTCAGGACCAGCACTTTGAATTCAGCCCGGAAACGAATGGGCAACCAGTGTAGTCGCTGAAGCAGTGGCCCGACAGAGTCGAACCAATGAGCCCCAGCAACCACACGGGCCGCCGCATTCTGGACGAGTTGAAGCTTCTGGACCATCTTCAGAGGCAGCCCCACGTAGAGCGCGTTACAATAATCTAGTCTCAATGTCACTAGGGCATGGGTCACCGTGGCCAGATCTGAGCGACTCAGGTACGGTTGCAGCTGGCAGATCAGCCGAAGCTGAGCAAAGGCTCCCCTGGCCACAGCCGCCATCTAGGACTCCAGGAGCAGCTGCGAATCCATGAGAACCCCCAAGCTGCGAACCTGCTCCTTCAGAGGGAGTGCAACCCCATCCAGAACAGGATGATATTCCAATACCTGAGTCGAGGACTTCCAGACCAGGAGAACCTCTGTCTTATCAGCATTTAATCTCAGCTTGTTCACTCTCATCCAGTCCCCCACTGCCTCCAGACAACGATTCAGGACTTCAACTGCCTCCTTGGACTCAGGAGGAAAGGACAGATAGAGCTGGGTGTCATCACTCCAAACCTCCTGATGACCTCACCCAGCGGCTTCATGTAGATGTTAAATAGCATGGGGGATAGAATGGAACCTTGTGGCACCCCGCACCAAAGAGGCCAGGGTGCCGAACAAGAATCCCCCAGCACCACCTTCTGGGACCGGTCAGCCAGGAAGGAGCGGAACCACTGCAAAACAATGCCTCCAATCCCCAACCCGGCCAACCAACCCAGAAGGACACCATGGTAGATGGTGACGAAGGCCGCTGAGAGGTCCAGCAGGACCAACAGGGACGCACTCCCCCTGTCCGTTCCCCGGCGTAGGTCATCCACCAAGGCGACCAAGGCAGTCTCTGTCCCAAACCTCGGCCTGAAACCAAATTGGGAGGGATCCAGATAATCAGCTTCATCCAGGACCCTCTGAAGCTGGGACGCTACCACCCGCTCGACCACTTTGCCCAGAAATGGGATGTTTGAGACTGGCCGATAATTGTTTAAGTTTTTAGGGTCCAGTGAGGGTTTCTTCAGTAGGGGGCGAACCACCGCTTGCTTTAATGCAGGCGGCAACACCCCTCCCTCAGAGAGGAGTTCACCACCCTCCCTGTCCATTTGGCCAGTCCATCCCAGGCCAATCTGATTAGCCAGGCTGGGCAAGGGTCCAGTGGGCAAGCAGATGGGCAAGATGTACAGTTAATACAGTTAATACTTTAATACAGTTCCTCAAGCTGTGAGAACCCACAACCATAAAATTATTTTTGTTGCTACTTCATAACTGTAATTTTGCTACTGTAATGAATAGTCATGTAAATATCTGATATGCAGGATGTATTTTCATGGTTATAAATTGAACATAATTAAAGCATAGTGATTAATCACAAAAACAATATTTAATTATATATTGTGGAATATTTATTTCTAATTACAAATAAAAAAGATGCAAATACCTTGAAAGGCTGCAATTTTAAGCACACGTTGAACACAGTGGGACTTACTTCTGAGTAGGCATGCGTAGGACTGGGCTCCAAGGCTGCAATCTTATCCACATTTTCATGGGAGTAAGCACCACTGAGAATAACAGGACTTACTTCTGAGTAGGCATGCATAGGATTGGGCCCTGAGGCTGCAATCCTATCCACATTTACATGGGAGTAAAAGCCCCACTGACTATAATGGGATTTATTTCAGAGTAGGCATGCATAGGATTGGCCTCTCAGGCTGCAACCCAACCACCCACGTTTTACCTGGGAGTAAACCCCATTGAACCCAATGGGAATTACTTCTTAGAAGGCATGCACAGGATTGGGCTCCAAGGCTGCAATCTTATACACTTTCCTTGGAGGCAGTCCCACTCAATTGACTTCTGACTGTGCATGCATAGGATTGGGATCTACTGATGCAGTGCTATGCACACTTTCCTGGAAGTAAACGCCACTGAACCCACTGGGAATTACTTCTGAGTAGGCATGCATAGGATTGGCCTCTCAGGCAGCAACCCAGTCACCCACGTTTTACCTGGGAGTAAACCCCACTGAACCCAGTGGAAAATATTTCTGATTAGGCATGCATAGGAAAGGACTCTCAGGCTGCAGCCCGGCTCCTACCCACATTTTACCTGGGAGTAAACCCCACTGAACCAAATGGGAATTACTTAAGAGTAGGCATGCATAGGAAAGCTCCATTGTTGGCAGCAGACAGGCAGCAGACATGTATGCTGAGGCTGCAGTGGGGGCAGACAGTGGTTCACTCACTCAACAGGCAGGTAGGCGAGGTGGCAGGCAGCCATTTGCAATGTCAGGTGCCCGGCACTGCACTGTGGGGATGGTTCCTCCCCTTCCCCGCCTCACTATTGCTTTGCCTGCTCTGAGTGGCTGCGAGGTTGGGATGGGGAGGAACTTCTTGTCCCACCCATGCCAGACCCAGCAGCAGGACAGCATGCACAGCGGCACGCAAAACTTGAACATGACGGCTGCCACCAACCTTGTTTTCCCAGTGGTGGCCAGTGTTCTTCCCTGCGCTGAACGCGGGGCTTGTTTTCAGGAGGGCACCAGCAGACCACACCAGGGGTCTTTAGGTGACCCCCGTGAAAGGGTTGTTTGACCCCCAAAGCGCTCATGACCCTCACATTGAGGAACACTGTTCTAATGGCCCAGTCTTATCCAGGACTTATTATGTCAGTCCTTCTTTTCAGCTCAGTAAAAGGCAAGTGGCAAGAAAAAGTTATGGTCAATTAACCAGAAAATGAAAACACAAAAGCCTATGGAACAAAGTGGATCTTCTTAATTCAAACTTTCCCATGATACTGATGACTGTGAGAGCCACAGATATGTAATTATGCTACTGTATGGAACTAATAAGGTGTTAATATGAATCAGCTCTCAGTAAAAATGTAATATACAGTACATATACCATAAAACAGTTACCCCATGCTAACTGGGTAAAGAGGCTCTTCTATGTGGTGCTCCTTTTATATTTAGCAAGGAAAGAATAACCATTCCTCTTTGCCCCAGCACACAGTTTTCCTAACAATAAGTGACACAATTTTCATTTTTTTACTGAATTAAATTTGATTTTGTTGTTGTGGGGCGAGTGCAGGGCAACAAAATCCTCTTCAACTCCAGATAGGAAACAGGTGCTTTAGCTATACCGCTAACTGAGCAAATGGTGGTGAACTGCGGAGGAGGAGAAGGCAGGTTTCCCCCCAATTTTCTTTTAAAAAGTACCCAGGGATGACATCGCTTTTGATTGTGACATCACTTCCAGAGCTACATTTTGAGCTTTGCACAGGGCTACATGATCATTAGCTATGCCACTTATCCCACCTGCTTCAAACCCCCCATTTGAGACAAATGGTTGGGGCTAGTGCTCTTGAACTTCAATATAAAACACTATTAGGCTACTGGACTGAGTAGCGCATGGCATTTTGCCTCACTGGCATCACTCAACATCCTTCACCACCAACCATAAGTGCTGAGATCAAAAGCATGAGCCATGCATATGTCAGCAGTTTGGTGCTTGGTCTGTGGCAAAAAGCAAGGCTTTGCCACCTTGTAGGCCTAGATGGAGCAAGGGTAAGATGGCAAAAGGGATAGGTGTGGATTGGGCTCAGGAAGAGTGGAACCAGGAAAGGCAGGGTGACCACATGCCAAACTGGAAATTCCTGAATGACAACCGCAAAATTCCTGCCAGAATGCCAAAATTCCTCCCTTTCCAAGCCAAAATTCCTAATAAAATTCCTACCCACTTAAAAATTGTAGGACACCCCAAAATGTAGGACATGTTAAAATGAAGCAAAAATACTTGTATTGCTTTCCTGTACTTAATTTCAGGAAGCAGGCGCTTCAAGTAGACATGGGATGTTCTTACCTGATAATCCCATGATAGATACTCCCAGGAAAGAGTGGCTAGGACTGCAGCCTCAGAGCCCTGTCCTAAGCATTCCTACACAGAAGTAAATATCATGATAGTCAATAGGCCTTCTCCCAGGAAAGTGTGGCAGGATTGCAGCCTCAAAGCCCCATCATAAGCATTCCAACACAGAAGTAAGTCCCATGATAGTCAGTGGACCTACTTCCAGGAAAGTGTGGCAGGACTGAAGCCTGGTGCTGTGGATAAGAGCAGGCAGGTCATGTGCACCATCCAGAGATCCCCTGGCACCATGGACAAGTGGCAAGAGGCACGCGTGCCAGACAGGAGGTCCCTGGCCCCCACGATTGAGTGGGAGGGGCATGCACCGGCCAGGGAACCCTTGGTACCAAGGACAAACAGCAAGAGGCACGCGCACCAGTCCCTGGCCCCCGCAATTGAGAGGGAAGGGCACACATGCCGTCCAGAGAACCCTTGGCACTGCGGATGAGCGGCAAGAGGCATGTGTGCTGGCCAGGAAGCCCCTGGCGCTCAAAAGAAATTTAAAGGGCCAGAAGAGCTGGCTCAAATGCCGGAGCCCAGAAGGGCTCTCGAGGGCCCCGCAGAGAGGGGCATTTTTCAGGAGACCTCCGAGGAATACCAGAAGTCTGGCAACCCTGATAGGTGGTGTCTGTGCATGCCAGATCTTGTCCCCTTTCCTGGCCTGATCTGCTAACATGAATCAATTAAGACTTGTGCCAGATATAGATACTTGGTCCACAAAACCTAGGACAAGGGGATATATGTTCTCCAGCAGCCAAAACTCCCATATGGAATATAGTGTAATCTGTGCCACCACTGTTTCATCACCATCTAAAATTTAGGCAAGATTGGGTTGTTGGGATTTTTTTTGCAAACTTTTTATTGTTATTCTTTTGTTTGTTTTATTTTCAATTTTGTTTCTATGCCTTTAATTCAAATTGCTTTTGAATCTTATCAAAATTATTTTCAGAATACAACATATTCTTCTTTTATTTGATCTCGCATCAACTTTTCCAGTTACCTCTAATGCAGTGTTTCGCAAACTAAGGATTGCAGGGTTCCCAGATGTCCAAACTTCCCCGGATGTGCCCAACATTTGGGACCCTTGTCCGGGGCCCTCTGGGAAAGGAGGGGTCCTTGGGGAACCTTTGCAGCTTCCCCTGCAGCAGTGGCAAGGCTTAGAGCCAGCCGCTGCTCTTTGGGGCAGGTGCCAGCCCTCGTAACCTCCCACCAGCTGCCGAGGCTTCCTCTGGAGGGGGGAGGCCAGGTGGGGGCTGAACTTCCTTTCCCAGCCTGGCCACACCTCCCCAGGGTTTCCCCAGGAATCTTGAAAGCACTGAGGAGGCATGGCTAGGCTGGGAGTAGAAGCTCAGTCCCTGCCTGGCTTCCCCCTTGGGAGGAAGCTGAATCAGCTGGACAGGGGCTGCAGCTGTCCCTGAGTGCTTCCATCCTCTCTCCCTGCCAGCCTGAGCCTCCCCAGCACCAGAGAATGAAGGTAGGAGGGAGACCCCCCCCAAACCCTCCCTTATCCCCCCTTATCCTCCCTTATCCTATCCATTCTATCCCCCATGCTTTTCAACATCTACATGAAGCCGCTGGGAGAGGTCATCCGGAGGTATGGAGTGAGGTGTCATCAGTACGCCGATGACACCCAGCTCTATCTCTCCTTTCCTCCTGAGTCCAAGGAGGCAGTTGAAGTCCTGAATCGTTGTCTGGAGGTAGTGGGGGACTGGATGAGGGTGAACAAGATGAGATTAAATGCTGATAAGACAGAGGTTCTCCTGGTCTGGAAGTCCTCGACTCGGGTATTGGAATATCATCCTGTTCTGGATGGGGTTGCACTCCCTCTGAAGGAGCAGGTTCACAGCTTGGGGGTTCTCATGGATTCGCAGCTACTCCTGGAGTCCCAGGTGGCAGCTGTGGCCAGGGGAGCCTTTGCTCAGCTTCGGCTGATCCGCCAGCTGCAACCATACCTGAGTCGCTCGGATCTGGCCACGGTGACCCATGCCCTAGTGACATCAAGACTAGATTATTGTAACGCGCTCTATGTGGGGCTGCCTCTGAAGACGGTTCGGAAGCTGCAATTAGTCCAGAATGCGGCGGTCCGTGTGGTTGCTGGGGCTCGTCAGTTCGACTCTGTCGGGCCACTGCTTCAGCGACTACACTGGCTGCCCATTCGTTTCCGGGCTGAATTCAAAGTGCTGGTCCTGACCTTTAAAGCCCTAAATGGCTCAGGTCCAGGGTATCTGACGGACCGCCTTCTTCTGTACAATCCGACCCATCATCTAAGGTCATCTGAGGGGGCCCTTCTGACTGTGCCGCCACTTAGAGATGTGAAAGGTGAGGCGGCCAGAGATAGGGCCTTCTCGGTGGTGGCACCCCGGCTTTGGAACTCCCTCCCTTTTGAACTGAGAAAAGCTCCCTCAATAAAGAGCTTCAGGTGGAGCCTTAAAACCTTCTATTTTAAAAAAGCATTTTAAATGGGGCAGAGGTGGGGGGACACTTGTTTTTATTGTTTTCTACTGTTTTTAACAAATATTTTTAATCTGCTTTTTTATTCAATTTAATTGTATTTCAATTATATTTTAATGGTGTTTTAATCTTTATTTATGTGCTATTTTAATGATGTTTTATACCCTAATGTCAGCCTCCTTGGGCTCCCCCTTGCGGGGGAGGAAAGGCAGGATATAAATTGATTAAATAAATAATAAATAAATATTTCTCCCACCCACCCTACAGAAACCCCAAACACCCTGCCTGGGTCCCTTCTCTTCCCTCTCACCCTGGGGAGCTGGACATATTCTTTGGGGAAGGGGGAAATCTCCTCCTCCCCCCAGTCACCCACTACCAGCCTGCCCTGCTGCCTGCCCTGCACCTACTACCCCCAGTCACCTACCCACCACCCTGTCACCCTTACACCAGTCACCCATACATGCATCCACTTCCCCTCCCCCACAAACCCTTTACTTACCTACTCTCCACTTCCCCCAATACCCCCACCATCCACCCCTGCATGCAACAACTATCCTTCCTGGGGTTTGGACTAGTGCAAATGTCTGCATCTGGTTGACTGCAGAGGTTGGTGCAAAAGCCTTAGTGTCTGGGCATTAAAAGAAATATCTGCTTTTATTTTCCATAATGTCAAAACACAAGTGCCAATTTCCCCCCAATTCATTCAAACCCGAACAGAACCTAGATGAAGCTGAATGTCTCATTTGGCAAAGTTTGTTTGGCAAACAAAAGTTTACTGGGATGTTATGGATTATATAACATTTTAAAAAGCTTTGTGGCATATGGCCAGGGTGTCCAGACAACTGGAAAAGCCCGGACTTCTATGGAAAAGGCAGGCCCAGGGGGAAAAGGGGAAAAAAGACCCGCCTGTCCAGAATTCCAGGCACTGCCTCTGGCCCGTTCATGCATAATGGCCTCAAATGAGCATGCATGCTGGCCTCAAATGTGCATGTGTACGCATGTGTGCTTGTGTGTGTGTATGAGTGTGTGCTTCTTTGTGTTTGTTTGAGTTTGTCTGGGACTGAACTACATAATTTAGAGTCGCTGGCTTGTGTTATGCTACTACAAACTGTCTCTTAATGGCTTGTGTTATGCTACTATAAACTGTCACCCTACAATCCAGAGTTACTATGGGAGCATGTAAGCGACATTATGTGTACCCGTAGTTATGGCACCACCTAGTGAAAACCTATGGGAAATTCATATTGCAATCCAGAATAAATTGTTCTTACACTGGAGCAAGGACTCCCTATAGTTACTCTGGATTGTGCCCTTAATGGCTTGTGTCATGCTACTACACACTGTCTCTTAATGGCTTGTGTGATGTTATTACAAACTGACTTAAATGTCAGTTTCTTAAATGTGTTATGCTTATGTTATGCTAATCATGCATTTTACAAGGTTGCACTGTGGGTGGCGCAAGTGGTTAAGACACTGTGCCTGTTAACCAGTAGGCCAGGGTTTGAGACCAGGGTCCCCACAAGACAGGGTGTGCTCCTGTCCTTAGCCCAGCTCTGTGACGCAGAGCTGATACAAACCAATCGTATCGGCTCTGCTGTTCCATTAGACTATTTCACTGGCGGGGAGAGGGGGGATTTGCTGCTTGGGTAACAGCCTATCCTCCATATCAATCTACCCAGGCCTTCGTGCTTCACATGCAGCATTGATTACAATACCATAGTCTTTCAAGACTGAAGGATGCCAAGAATTTTAAAAGTTTTGAAATTAAGTACCGGAAAGCAATATGATTTTTTTTGCTTTATTTTAACATGTCTTACATATGTCCTACTTTTCTGGGGTGTCCTACAACTTTTTAAGTAGGTAGGAATTTTGACTTGGGGGTAGGAATTCTGGACCTGGGGTTCATGAATTTTGGGTTTGGCATCTGGTCATCCTGCATATGGCATTTTTTAGATCATCAGACATTTTAGGACAGGGAGCTATTATATTTTCTGTAAACTGCTTTGTGAACTTTATGATGAAAAGCACTATATAAATACTGTTTATATTAATAATTATGATATAAGGTACAGACATCTCAATATCACCCATGTCACAATAATGCTGATGATCCTCAATTTCTATGGTGATTGCTTTGTGAGCTGATTGGGCACAGCAACCAGTCAAACAGAAAGTAGCCTAAGGTGAATGGGAAGCACCATGAAATGAATGGGAAGCACCCTAAAATGTTTGTCATCAAAGGGAATACAACTGAAACAAGATCAACAGCTGGAAGAAAAACTGAGGCAGAAGGAACTCAAAAGGACTCAGGTGCTGCGTTTTCCAAACAGGGACAGAGTTGGGAGGTGAACAAGATTCCTCTGATGGTGCCATATCCTAAGCCAGATTCACGGTTAACTAGCCCAGAGTTATCCCAGCACTCTAGGTTTCTTTTCCCAGCCAGGGGTGTCACCAGGGTTTGCGTCACCTGCTGCGGATGCAAGTGCATATATACCCGTATACTGTTTTATATATACACACTTTATATATTTATACATATATAAGTATGTATATATGTGTATTAATATACATTTATAGTGTATAAGTATACATTTATACACTATATACATTTTATACATATAGACTTGCGGAAGCAAGTGCATATATACCCGTATACTGTTTTTATATCTGTGCGGTTTGAATGACAAGGCTGCTTCCAGAACAAACTATGCTTGTAATTCAAGGCACAACTA
This sequence comes from Cryptoblepharus egeriae, assembly GCA_030015325.1. Lineage (NCBI taxonomy): Eukaryota > Metazoa > Chordata > Lepidosauria > Squamata > Scincidae > Cryptoblepharus > Cryptoblepharus egeriae. The sequence continues at coordinate 234,950,394 of JAREYC010000001.1, forward strand.
TAATTTCCGTTCTGTTCAATGAAACTGACTCCCGGGAAAGTTTGGATTGTGCCGCCTGCATGCTGCATTCCAAGATAGTCACATCCACTACCTGATTCCAAGATGTCTGTGCCCAGCGTTTTTGAACCCCAGAAATGAAGTCACAAGCCTCCAAGGGTGCCCCAACCTCCACTTTGAGAACCACTACAGTAGCCGTGCCTCCAGAAAAGGAGATGTGAAAATCCACTTATTTTATCTTGCCAGGAACAAGGCAGGTTCTGAGAAAAAAACTTAAAAGGTTTATTAAATGAAGCAAAGGGAAATATCCTAACCAATTTTCCATCTCTGGGGTTAGAGTAATGCAACTCCAAGCTAAGGAAATAAACATTGCCTTACTTTGTGCAGGATGCAACACATACTCCACTGGCACAGTTATGCCAGTGCAGGGAAGCTGGATAGTAGTGTGCCCTAATGAAACTAAAAGGGGTAACAGCCAACTGAACCAGAGAAAACACAGTTGATGGCGCTGAGCCTATGCAATCTCATGTAACCATTGAAACCTAAAGCTAAACTGCAACCATTAAAACCCAAAGCTAGATGGTTTTGAATAGCGTGCATCAAAATAGGTCTTTAAAATGGCAAAAGGTTTTAGACCAGTGGTTCCCAATCTGGTGGATCATGACCCGCCATTGGAACTGGGTAAGACCATTCCTTGATATGGGGAGTGGCCAAGTAATGACAGCAGCAACAACACCACAGCAATTGCACTGCCACTGTGAGCAAGAGATTGATTTAACAAGACCCCTCAGGAAGCTCCAGAAATTCCAAGGTTGTGAGGGGGAGAATCCAGTCAGTCTCCCCACTGCCTCAAATAGCTTCTGTCTCCAGTCATGACCTACATATGATTTGTTATTGCAAATCCAGGAGTGGGTTTCAGTCAAAGATAGGAGCTGTTTTGAGCAGTAGGGAGGTCTACAGAGAAGACCATGTTGGCGTACACGCTCTGGGAAAGCCCATTTCTTCACGGGTACCTTACTAAATCCCTTGATCTCAGCAGAAGCACAGTTCCTGTGGTGCTGTACTGTACCCCTTTCTCCCCACAAATATAGGTCTAGCCTTTTTATATATGGCTTTTTAATACACTGATTTTACACAATGTGAATGGTCACAGCAAATGAGAAGGCCTGGGACCCAGCGGCCACCATCAGCCTGCCTTAGCTCTTGGGAGCTGGCTGGGTGCTCAGTTGCGACTTAGCTTGGCTTGCCTCCCAGCTGGGCTCCAAGTGCTGGGAAAGAGGACGAGAAGGAAAGTGGGCCAGATCAAAAGGCTAGGTGGGCGAGATTTGGCTCACGGACCTTGAGTTTGATACATCCAATATAAAGTAAGGAAACTGCAAATACCCATCATGGCTTGTAACCTGTAAAGAGTGTTTCCTCCAGAAATTTGCCCAATCCCCTCTTAATGGCCGCCTTGGGTTTTCTGTTTGAAAGAAGAAAGGCAGGATATAAGTCAAATAAATAAATGATAATAAAGGCCATCATCACATCTTTTGGCAAGGAGTTCCACAGACGAATTACATGCTGGGTAAAGAAATTTTTTTTATCCTAACTCTCCCAACACTTAAAAGTCTGCTTCAGCTTCCATTGTCTGTTTCCCTTGTTTTACATTAACCTTTGAGGTGCTTTGAACCCTGCCAGTTGGGGAGAACAGCAACAAGGAAGGAATGGTTTGGTTAAATAAGCAAACTAAAAATATACGTGTTCCCACAGATCAACTGACCAGAATGTCAATCAGAAAGAGAAGATAAAATGGCACCCAAAAACGTGGGTAAGTCTCTTATGAATACCACTGTTTTTATTTTCTGAAACTAAACAACTCAAGTCACTACTCAGTCCACAGTTAACTCCCCAATGCAGTGGTGCCAAAGTGAAACATGCTGCATCCTGGGGGGCCAGAGAAGCAATTGGAGGCCTCCTCAGGAAAAGGGAGCTTTTTCTGCCTTATCTTATGCCTGGTGCTGGCAGCCCATATGTGTCTACTTGGATCTGTGCCAGCTTAATTCCTAGTGCAGTATTAAGGAGAACCATGTTGGGTTCTGATTCCCAGAGATGAGTCAACAGCAGCTAAGTCTGCCACCGCCACCTTACGCCTAGCCTGCCCCCAGTTGCCTCTCCTTGCACTGTTCTGCCCCTCTCAGTTTTCCTGCTGCCCCCTCTGTCCATAAATGCCTCCTTACTGCTCTGCAGCAAACTTATTTTACTGGATTGCAGACCTTTGGGGACGTTTCACCAGGCCTTGTCCAAAAAGATGAAAGTTTTGTGTCATTTTAACTGGGTCTGAGAAAGGGACTGCTAGAATGTGACTTTTGGTTTCTCAGTCCTATAGTCTGCTCAAGATCTCCAGCCTTGGCTGGATGCCATAGTGTGAATCCTAAGACTGAGATCCTTCTATTCTCAGACTCTTTCTCATCACCAGCATGTGATGGCTGTTGTGAAGGAGAGCAATGGGGAGGCATCCTGAGTGGCTCCATGATATAGAAAATGTCACCCCAGAAAGGTCTGCATTATTCATATCCAAGAGAGGCTTGGCAGAGAGGAAGGAAACTCAGGAACGGAAATTGTAAGGAGGGGGTAAGCAGAGGGAGGGGGAGGCAGTGGTTAGAACAGTGGTCAGGGAACAGGGGTGAATTACCCCAAATGGGGTGAAATGAAATTCCTGGGGGTAATGGAACAATATAGGGGAAGCAAGAGACACTAAGGTAGGGATAGATGCACGGTTTGGTGGTGGTAACGTTGGCATATCAAGGGGCATATCTAAATATACTTAGGGGTAAAAGGTAAAAAAGTTTCCTGACCCCTGGGTTAGAATGAATGGCAACAGAGAGGCTAAGCGAGGCAAAGCTTGTCCTGTGATTCATGGAGCCACTCAGAAGAGCAAGAGGCGCAGGATCTGAGCCTGCCCTCCACCGCAGGCCCATCAGATACAGCTTGAAGAAAATCCACAGGGTAATCTCAATGTGTAAGACGCTCACAAGAGCTTTTTCATCTCTTCACTTCAGAATGGTGGCTCCTGGTGGGGAAGATTCAGACCCATGGGAACAGGAGGTTGCCCACTGCAGATCTGGAGATGTTTCCAGGCAGTCAGAGAAGGGCATTCACTGGAAAGATTTTCTGATCTGAGTTGTCTTTCCCTTTGTCTTTCATCAGATCCACCACAGCCTAATTTTTGCCAACGGTTCTGGAAAAGTCCTATTACCATGGCGGTGGTTGCAACACTCACCCTGCTCCTGGTGGCTGGAGCAGTTGCAATGGTTTGTTTGTGTAAGTCCAATAATTCTAGGCTTAAAGAAATGCCTTTAAGATAATTGTGGCTGCCCCCACCCCACCTTTGCTGTCAGAGCCATTTTAATGATCTGGCAGCTGTGCCACATTGGTCTCACAACCCAGAATGCCTCCAAAGGCAAGTGGAAGGAGCAGTTCATTTAGCGCACTGAGAAACTCTGCAATATGCTGTGCCTCCCTCTGGATATGCTTCTGGGCAAGGGAACAGATGCTCTCCTATATCCCAAGGCGGTCTCAACATGCCGGGCTATCCTATCTACAGGATAGAGTGGGTGCTATGCTGGTGCTTCTATGTTGATGCACAAGGGGGACAATGGATTTCACTTTTGCTGGATGATGCATTACTTTTGCTGGATGATCCATTACTGTTCCACTAAGGGGATGGAATGAAGAGGCAGCCTCTGTTGCCATCCCCACCCTCGTACCAGACCTGAACTGCCTCCTCCCATGCCCCTTCCCCTCCCCAGTTCATTCATCCTCCCCCCACATTCCACCACTCTCCCCCACCCCAGAATCTCTCCCTGCTACATGTCAGGAAACATTAGCACCAAGTGGTCCTCCAGTTAGTACAGAGGCCCAGTAACTGCCTGTGTCAATCATCCTGCTTGTACCTCCATCGTTCTAGCCACTGCATCATCCCTTCCAGCATGTTTGAAATGGCCCTATCCAAGGCATCACACAGGAGACTGCTGGTATCCCTGAATAGGATCGGGCTGTTAAGTATCCAAAAACTGTCATTGAAATGGCTGTCTAAAACTCTTTATTCAAAAAGTATTTGGAATATTTTCTTCAAAATTACAAAAGACAATATTTTCTGTTGTATTCACCAGTACTCAGTACCAGCACCTTTTTCATCTGCCCCGCAGCAGTGAATTAATAAGTTGTCATATGGGGATGACCTGTGGTGACTACGAGAACATTTTTCCCAGAAAAAAGCACCGCCCTTTGTTCACTTAAAAGAGAACTTGGTACAATCTTTGAATTGGGAAAGGAGTTATCAAGCAAACAGTGTGGTTGATTCTGCCAGGAGCTAGTCAGTCCCGTATTCACACTTATCTAGGTGCAAGTGGGTATAGATTGGGTATTTAGAGAAGGTACACATTACAAAGGCATTATCTTCTTTACCCATGACATTGAAATAAGATTTGAGAATGATAAAAAGGCCAATTGCATCTCAGAAAAAAGACACAGTTTGTTTCTACCTCTTTATAAGTATTCAAAGAAGAAAAGAAACATGAAGACGCTAGGAAAGGAATGGTGTTGTTACGGGACTTCGTCACAGGGAATAATGAAAGCCTGAAAAGTAAAACAGGTAAGTAGTGAGTTTTTATAGTGGGAATGTCTGGACCTGCCACCATGTCATCTCCTGCAACAGAACTTGCTTCTACTCGTCTAGTAGCCAAGCTCCAAGTAAAGCATTTGGAGAGTTGGTGGGTTGAAAAGTGATCTATGGAGGAAAGTGAAGCAACTGCCTCCCACCCATCACCTCTCCCCTGAGACTGTCCCTGTCCAGACAGACATTTGAATTCTCAATGTTTAGCAGAGATGGGAATCTGTACTCGCTGAAGAGATAAGTCAAAGACATAAGTCAAAGACATACTTTACATCTAAATTGAAAAATCACCAAAAAAATCTTCTGCCTATTTGTCCACTTTGTGCTGAATTCAAGAAAGGTCAAATTAGCCATTCACTTACAGGTATGCTTGGTGAAAAAAAGGCTGTGGGTGGCACAAATGGTTAAGACACTGTGCCTGTTAACCAGATGGCCAGGATTTGAGACCCGGGTCCCCTCTGCGACATAGCTGGAACCAATCATATTGGCTCTGCCGTTCCATTGGACTATTTCAGTGGTGTGGAGAGGGGGAATTTTCTGCCTGGGTAACAGTCTGTCCTCCATATTAATCTACCCAGGCCTTCCTGCTTTGCATGCAGCGTCAAGCACGATAACATAGTCTTTCAAGACTTATGGACACCAAGTTTTGTAAAATGGAAGCTCAAAAAACAGCCAAATTGGCACATTAAAATTGGCACACAAATTGGTACACTGAAAGCGTGATCCTAACCCCTGGTTAGGCTGGCCCAAATCCTGTACTGGCCTGTAGGTGTCAGAAAAGTGCCGTAAAGCACATCTGTACAACTCCTGTGGAGGTTAGGACAGTGCACAGGCATGCACTAGCCTCACCACATTACCATGGAAATGGGAGATGGGTGAGTTGTGCTGGCGTAAATTGGTTAGGATTGCAATCTGAGACTGTAATGGGTGATTTGAGTGACTTTAACTTCACTGCATTCCTCGATGACACTAAGGTCTTTACCATCTTTGTATGAAAATCACCCAAAGCCAGGATTTATTTTTGAGGGAACTGGATCAAAGAAAACTTGTGAATGGAAAATAACCCATATACGCGAGTATAAGCTGACCCAACTATAAGCCGAGGCATCTAATTTTACCACAAAAATCTGGGGAAACTTATTGACTCGAGTATAAGCCTAGGGTGGGAAATGCAGCAGCTACTGCTGTTTTAATGAGAAGAAAACAGCCAATGTGGTGAGCCATCAAGCTCTTACATGCTGGGAGGAGAGTGAACAATCTGCTGACTTTTTTAAGAAAAGAAGGAAGCAAAGCAGCCTTTCCTGCTTTTTAAAAACACTGATGTAAGCTGAGCTGCTTGTGCAGAAATCCACTTCTTTGTCCATCTTATGACAAGTATAAGCTGATTGGAGTATAAGCCGAGGGGGGCTTTTGCAGCATAAGAAATTGTGCTGAAAAACTAGGCTTCTACTTGAGTATATACAGTAAATGCAAATTAAATCGCTAATTTATAATACAACCCCTTGCAGCATAAAAACAAAATGTTCCTAAAGCCACAAACACCTCAGTCCAAATCTCCCCGTCGTTGCTCATGTGCTGCAAAAGCATGCACTGCATGCTATGGTGGGGGCAGTTGTAACAATCTCCTCACAGTTTCAGTTTCAGTTTGTGTGTAACCTTTATTGGCATATACATCAATGATAAAATATATAAATCAGAACTACTGGCACTGTATATACAGAACCAGTTAGTCACAATACAAAAGGTCTGAAAGGTTTAAAAAAAAGTTGGAGTTAAGTAGGTGAATTTAGAGAATTGCAGAATTTACTAGAGCAAGTTTGGCTTGTTTCAAACCAGGGGTTTTTGTTAACACGTGAGCCAAAAAAGAGGCAACAGCATATAGAATCATAGAATCATAGAATTGGAAGGGACCTAGTAGGTCATCTAGTCCAACCCCCTGCCTGCAGCAGGAATTCCCCCTAGAGCATCTCCAACAGGTGCTCATCGAGCCTCTGCTTGAAGATCCCCAGTGAGGGAGAGTCCACCACCTCCCTTGGCAATCTGTTCCACTGCCGAACCGCCCTCACCGTCAGGAATTTTTTCCGGATTTCCAGCCGGAATCTCCTTTCTTGCAGTTTGTACCCATTGGTTCTAGTTCTGCTTTCAGAAGCAGCTATGAACAAATTGGCCCCTTCCTCCATATGACAGCCCTTCAGGTATCTGAAGAGGGCAATCATGTCTCCCCTCATCCTCCTCTTCTCCAGGCTGAACATCCCAAGTTCCCCCAACCTTTCCTCGTAGGGCTTCCCTTCCATCCCACTGATCATTCTTGTCGCTCTCCTCTGGACTTGCTCCAGTTTGGCTGCATCTTTCTTAAAGTGAGGTGCCCAGAACTGAACACAAGGCTTCAGTAGTATCTTCCATTGACATTGAGAGAGAAGCTGTAGAGGCGGGAGGATAAAGTAAGAGCCAAGTGGCTAAATAATGATTACGGAGGTAATAGTGAGATGGACAAAAAAATAATATATGAGAGAGAGAGTATCAGGAGCTTCTTTACAAAATAAACAGAGGCGTTTGCTGCGAGGAATACGCAGATAGCGACCATAGTGAATGGCGGATGGAAATATGTTAAATCGGGCTAGCAGAAAAGCCCTTTTCAGTTTTGGATTAACAAGGTTATAGAAATAATTTGAATTAGAAACATGTTGAGGCAATAAGCCTAAAGAAAGAGGAGAGCAGGTTGGGTTAAGGGAATTTCTAAGAAAATTAAATTCAGCCAAAAAAAGATGCTCCTTGATAGTATTATAAGCTTGGGAAAGATTTAAATCAGCTAGGGCTTCAATTGAGAGGTTAAGAGAAAAAAGTTTCACTTCCACTAATTGAAACCAGGAAGAAATATAACATTCTTTTAATAAAAGGGAAATGAGGGAATCGGGGGACAGGGATAAATGAATTTTTAGCCAAAATTTAAATGTTAGTAGCCATGCATAAGTGGAGGGGAGATGGAGACCAAGCTCGATCAGTATTGTAGCCAATCGAATAAGATTTGGGATTCCAAGGATTCTTCGGAAAAAGGAAGCTGCCAACTGGTCTATTTCCGTAGTAACGGCGCTAATCCATATTGGAACCCCATAAAATAAATGAGAAATGATCTTAGATTTTAAAATTTGAATAACAACTGGGATGAACTGGTTTCCAGAATTGAAGTGGAAACTTACTATAGCGGATAGGTGGATGGTAGTAGAGGAAATGATTGCCTTTTTGTGACAAGACCAAGATAATTTATGGTGAAACATAAGACCTAGATATTTGAAAGATTTAACCTGTAAATAAGTGTGAGAATTAATTGACCAAGAAGAAGGAGACCAGTGTTGTGAAAAGACTAAGATTTGGGTTTTTTTTGAGTTAATTTTAAGGTCGTTATTTTTGCAGTAAGAGTGAAACTTAATCGTAAGATCACGCAGCCCAGATTTTGTTAGGGCGAGTAGAACAGCGTCAACCGCGTAAAGCAATAAAGGAACCGGTAGAGAATTGATTACAGGAAAAGAAAAGAAATTGGAGGCTAAATGCTGAGGAAGATCAGCCAAGAATAAATTAAAAAGGAGTGGGGCAAGGATACATCCTTGCCTCACACCCTTGTTAATAGGAAAACTTGAAGAAAGAATATTTGAAGTGGGAATACGGACCTAACATTGGTTTTCTGAGTGGAGTTGGTGGAGTAAAAAAAGAAGACGGGGGTCAATTCCCCAATTACTAAGTTTATTCCATAAAAGATCTCTATTTACTGAATCAAAGGCCCCTTGAAGGTCGACGAAGGCAACAAACAAACTGGCTTTGTGATAAATAGAGTATTTCTCTGCAAGAAAAGATAAAAGAAAAGCATGATCGAGGGTAGAAACACCAGGACGGAAACCTGATTGTTCTATCCCCGGTAAATTGTTAGAGCGTGCCCAAGATGAGAGTTTAGAGAGTGGATATTTAGCATAAAGCTTCCCGATACTGGACAAGAGACTAATTGGGCGGTAATTGGAAGGAAGGGTGGGATTATCCTTCTTAAAAATAGGAATAAGGAAAGAAAGCCACCAAGCGCCTGGGAAGCTACCCGAGGTGTTAATCAGGGTAAAGAGAGATGCCAAGGGATTTGCCCACCAACCTGGATTACAAAGTAAAACCTCATTAATTATGAGGTCAGGGCCAGGAGCCTTGCCAGGTTTGAGAGAAACGATAAGATCGTTTATCTCTGATGGATTGACCGGTGGCCAGTCAGGAAGGTTATGGTGAGAGTTATCAGAAAGAGGAGGGGGAGGAAAGGAATAGAAGGTTTTAGAGAAATAGTCCACCCAGGTGGCCTCTGAAATAGGAGGATGTTTGACATAAGGGGAACGACTAGATCTGGAAACTATCGACCAAAAAGCCTTATGGTTTTTGGTCATAATGGCTTGTAAGAGGGAGGACCACTTTCTGAGGGCATGTTGGTGTTGTTTATCTTGGATCATTTTATGAGATATGCTTCGTAAACGAAAGTAATTAGTTAAATTATGATTAGAGGGACTGTTGCGGACAGAATTGAAAAGCTGACGAACTTGTTTTTTTAAGTTCCAACATTCAATGTCAAACCAAGAGTTACTAGCATGGGGAGGAAGACCATTGGGTTAGAAACACTCAGGTAATCAATCAAAGAAGAAATTAAGGAGTTAAAAACTTTAATTGCATTGAGACAAGATTTTGAAGAAATTAAGTCTTGTAACAAAGAAATGGTTTCTGGGGATTGTGTCCATCGAATATATGCATTTTCCGCTGCAGGGGACCATCTATAGGGACGACATGGGTTTGGGGAAGGGAGGAAGGGGGAGAGGGGGTCAGAAAGTATTGAAAAGGAAAACACAATAGGTAGATGATCACTTTCAGAATGTGGGCTAACGGAAAAATCAGAGAGGAAGGGATCAAGATCAGGTGAAAGCAAAACATAATCAATCACGCTAGCTCCTCTTGGAGAAAAGTGGGTATACTCCCATGGAATATCTTGGCCCCTGGAGCCATTTAAGATGAAAACGTTTGCTGAGATGCACAGATTGACAAAATTAGAGGCAAAACTGTTAATTGTGGGATCTTTAGATTTCCTTGGAATTGTAAACCAAGGAGGAATCTGGTCTACAAAATGCCAGTACATGAATCGGGCTAGAGCTAAGTTTGTTGATCCAATTCTAGAGTTAAAGTCGCCAGTGATAATCAAGGAGGCCAATGGATAAGAATTAGTAAGATCTGAGATGGTCTTACCGAGATCAGACCATATATCGGGTGGGGCTAACATATATATTCCCCCACAGTCTCCTCACAATAAGGGAACTTTCTTTTTTTTTAAGGGAAAACCTTACTCTTGGGAAAACCTGCACTGCTGCCTCTTTGGTTCTGCACCATCTATTTTGCTAGCACAGAACCAAGGAGCATAAGGCAAAGGGAAGTAGAAGGGCAGTAGGATACAGACCCATATGAGTGTAACTGATCTCATCACTCCTTGCCCCTATTCTACAGCCCTCCCTGCCCCTTTCTGAATACAGAAACCTTGATCCGTCCATTCTGTGTTGTCTATTTCTGGCCAACACAGGAGTGAGAACTGGTCAGGAGGTGTTGCAGGGAACAACTGGTCCCTCCAATCACAGGTATTCAGCTGTCCTTTCCCCAAGTGGCTCTGTCTACTCACCTGCCTCTCTCCTTGGTGACAAGGGCTTTGTGGGGCAAACAAAGCGAGTGAAGAAGATGGAAGGAAAACACTTTGGAAGGAACAATCTTGCTTTCAGGAGTCTCCTGACGGAGCCACAACAGCTAAGATGCTGGATCCGGAAGGCAAATGTGGTGTGGTGGCTGCTGGTGAGGACAGTTGAGTATGAGGGTCAGTTCATGTGGTAGATTGGCTTAGGCTGTCCCAATGTTGGCAAATAGCTTATTTGTGTGTGGAGACTGTTATTTTTCATCTGCCTGAGTTGAATTTACGTTTTCCTTTCAGATAAAGAAATCGTACAGGCAGCCTACAATTTCATGAAAGAGCTCACAGTAATCCGAGATAGAAACGAGCTTTTGCAAAATAGAACTCGTAAGTTTTTCAGTGTTTGACTTGGAGGTATATGAGGGGAAGGAAACTCTGCACTGAAATTGCTCCTGCTACAACTCCATCTCCATACTGCTCTTACTGCTGAATCTTAAGCTTTCCTCATACCCAGAGATCACTACCACTATATCACTAGTACCATATATACTCGAGTATAAGCCGACCCATGTATAAGCTGAGGCACCTAATTTTACCACAAAATTGGAAAAACTTATTGACCCGCATATAAGCCAAGGGTGGGAAATGCAGCAGGTACTGGTACATTTCAAAACACCATAAAAATAGATACCAATAAAATAACATTTACTGAGGCATCAGTAGGTTACCGGTAAATGTAAAGATATTTTCCCAGGACACAAGAGTTAAAAGAGGACCAGTCCTGGGAAAAAAGGACATAAGGTCAGTCAGTGCTTTCCTTGGAGTTAGTCCTTTGACCACGATGGCTCAATGCTGCCAGCAAACAAAGAAAAGAAGGGCAATGTATTTTTCCCCCCATCAAATTCAAGGCTAAAAACGAGGACCTGTCCTGGAAAAGAGGACATATGGTCAGTCAGTGTTTCCCAGGGAGTCAGTCCTTTGACCACAATGGCTCAATGCTGCCAGCAAACTAAGAAAAGAAGGGCAATGTATTTTTCCCTACCAGGAGACAAGGCTAAAAAAGAGGACGTGTCCTGGGAAAAGAGGACATATGGTCACTCAGTACTTGCTTCTGAGCAGGCATGGAGAGGATTGGGCTCTGAGGCTGCCATCCTATCCACACCTACCTGGGAGTAAGCTCCATTGACTAGGATGGGATTACTTCTGAGCAGGCATGGAGCAGATTGGGCTCTGAGGCTGCCATCCTATCCACACCTACCTGGGAGTAAGCTCCACTGACTAGGATGGGATTGCTTCAGAGCAGGCATACAGAGGATTGGGCTCTGATGCTGCAATCCTATCCACACCTACCTGGGAGTAAACTCCATTGACTAGGATGGGACTTGCTTCTGAGTAGGCATGCAAAGGCAGCGAATGAAGAGAGGAGTGCAGGCACTCAAAGGTCCTCTCTCTCTCCTCAGGAATTCTTAGTGGGCGTCTATGAACCTGCCTGACTCAGCATACACAATGGAAGGAGGGAGGGGACATCATTTGCATAGACTCTCCCTTTACAAACATACCTCCTCAAAACTTGTGAGGAATAAAATTTTTAACCAAAATAAGATGGTTAGCAGAGAGACCATTCCTTAATAGTCCCCAGGGTTAATAGACCCTTCCTTAATAGACTTCAGAGAGCTCCAGAGAGATCCTTCCTTAATAGACTTCAGGGCAGAAAATTCTTCTCACTCTGACTGTAAAGTATACCTACTTATTTGGACACCTACTTGTTTAGGCTCCATAGGAAAGAAGGGGGGAGGATGGAGGAGCCTCTGGGGAGAGGGAGGAGGAGGAATATAAAGCGACCTGCTCCTCCTGGGAACTCCTGCTGGACTAGCTGGTTTCTTGACCCCCATATAAGCTGAGGAAGCTTTTTAAGCTCCAAAAAAAGGTTAAAAACTTGGCTTATATGCAAGTATATACAGTATACATCACTAGCGGACCAGAATCACTACTGCTATATCTAGAATGGAATAGAATAGAATCCTAGAGTTGGAAGGGACCTAGTAAGTCATCTAGTCCAACCCCCTGCCTACAGCAGGAAAACCTGCTAGATCATTCCCAACAGGTGCTCGTCAAGGGAGAGTCCACCACCTCCCTTGGCAATCTGTTCCACTGCCGAACTGCCCAAACCATCAGGAATTTTTTCTGGATATCCAACCGGAATCTCCTTTCTTGCAGTTTGTACCCGTTGGTTCTAGTTCTGTTTTCAGTAGCAGCTATGAGCGCCTTCCTCCATATGACAGTCCTTCCTCCATATGACAGTCCTTAAGCTGTTCAGTAGGCACAGAACTGAGGAGACCTGTGTTTGTCTCTGTGGTTCAGGATGTGTATAAGATTTGGCAGCAGCTTTTGCTGCCATTCCCACTCCCATCCCGGGACTGATCAACTTTCCAGTCCTTCCTCCCACAGCCCAGTTCCACACACTCTCCATTATTTGTCTACCCTGCCCCTCCATGAAGATTTTCTGCTACCTGGCAGGTATATGAGTCCTGCCAGGATTGGGGCTATAAAAACACATCAGTAAAATGTGTGAACCTATTCTTGATTGCTTGACAGTCTCTGGACCATCAGTGAAACAGATGGGCAGTAGACACACAACATACAAAAGACATTTTTTCCTGTAATAATGGCCACCCAGCTCAGGTGAATTTAAATGGACATTTATAATGGTACGTCAGCCTAATACCTGGATCCCTTTCCATCTGGCTTCAGGCCTGCCTTTGGGACATAAACTCTAGTTATTTCAGTGGATTATTTGCATCAGTGACCAGGATACCCCCCACAGCCACCAGGAGGCAATTCAGACTTGGATTTCTCCTTTGGGGAGGGCACCCCCTAGTCCCAGTCTTTCACCTGGATGGAACCTGAGAGCCCTCCACAAAAAATTGAAACACATGCTAGCAACAATTCAAACAGAGAGAGAGAGAGAAGTAGTAGGAGGAACTACTAATAAAAGCAACTGGGGAAAGCCAAATGTAGACCCCTCTAGACCAACTCCAATACACACAGCAATAGACCAAACTAGCAGCATAGACCATGTCCAATTCAAAGCAGTGGGTTCAGTGCCCTACCTCCTTCCTCCTCCCCAACTCCACACGTACAGAACACAACCCCACACACAATTCCACATTCCATACACTCACACAACACAATTCCACACACAAACACATGCTAACCCACTCTTTCTCTGCTTACACACAACCCCACACTCACAACAACGCAAATACACACACAACGTATCTCAACCGCCACACACAACCCAAACCCCACACTCCACAAACACACACAAAACCCAACTTTACACACACACGCAACCTAACTCACTTTCACACAAACACAACCTAATCCCAACTCCACACATAATTTTAAACGTTTTTTTTAAAAAATAAACAGTTTAAATTTAACAGTTTAAAATTTTTTAATGTGTCAAGTTGGACTAGATGGGCCTTTGGCCTGATCCAGTGGAGGCTCTTCTTACTACCTTAAAAGCCGCACTCCAAGTGGCACTTTTAAGCCAGCTCCTGCGTAGGGCATTTTGGGCCTTTGGTCCAAAACTAAAGGGACGTCTGGTCCAGCTTAGAAAACAGTAATTTTGAAGAAAAAACTCTGAACTCCTCAATTCATTTCATGGAACTTGAAAACCTCACTGTAGCTTCTGTCAGTTATTTTCAGACTTGAATTTTTAACGGTTTCCTCCTCATCCGAACACAAATCCCAATGCTGGATGTTATAATATGTCTTTACAGAGTAACTTTGAACTCAATATAAATTAAAAAAATTCACAATAATTTATTTAACTGTTAAAAGCTGTGTGGGGGTTGGGCTATGTTGTGTGTGTGAGAGAGATAAATAAAAAGTAGGTTAGCATGTGTGTGTGTGGAGTTGTATTGTGTGAGTGTATATAGTGGGGGATTGTGTGTGGAGGGTTGTGTTGTGTGTGTGTGTGGAGTGTTGGGTTGGGTTGTGGGGGGTGTTGGGCTACACTGTGTGAGAAAGAGTGGGTTAGCATGTGTGAGTGGAGAGTGGGATTGGGTTGTGCGTGGCAGTTGGTCTACAGTGTGTGTGTGAATCAGTGGGTTAGTGTGTGTGTGTGTGGAGTTGTGTGTGTGTGTGGAGTTGAATTGTGTGTGGGGTTTGGGCTATGTTGTGTATTGTGAAAGAGTTCTCTTGAGTGTTTGGAGTGTTCTGTAGGTTCTGTTGAGTGTGTGGGTTGTGCTGTATTTTGTGTGTGTAAGATTGTGTGTGAAATTATGTTGTGTGTGAGTGGAGTGTGAGGTTGTAAGTGTGGAGTTCTGTTGTAAGAGTGGGGCTTGACTGTGTGTGAGGGTTTGGCTACACTGTGTGTGTAACCCTACAATCCAGAGTAACTACGGGAGCACGTAAGAGACATTACATGTACCCATAGTTACTGCACCACCTAATGAAAACCTATGGGAAATTCATATTGCAATCCAGAGCAAATTGTTCTTACACCGGAGCAAGGACTCCCCGTAGTTACTCTGGATTGCGCCCTAAGAGTGATTTAGTGTGTGTGTATGCGTGTGTGTGGAGTGTGGGATTGGATTGTGTGTGGAGGTTAATCCCGGGATCATCCTGATTCCAAAAAGGGATAATATGTTGATGTAGAGCAGGTGTGGGTGAGCTAGAGGGGTTCAGAACATCCATCCATCCATCTATAGTATTTATATACCGCTTTTCAACAAACAAGTTCACAAAGTGGTTTACAAAGAAAATGGAAAAATAATAATAGCTAATTAAAAGCTAATGGGTCCCTGTCCCAAAAGGGCTCACAAACTAAAATGCAAAAAAG
The DNA here is from genome assembly GCA_030015325.1 of Cryptoblepharus egeriae. Classification (NCBI taxonomy): domain Eukaryota; kingdom Metazoa; phylum Chordata; class Lepidosauria; order Squamata; family Scincidae; genus Cryptoblepharus; species Cryptoblepharus egeriae. Next base: position 234,965,580 of record JAREYC010000001.1, read on the forward strand.
AACACCAGCAGAAGCCACTAGAACAGACATTGCTGGGGTGTGTAGGGCCAGTTACTCTCCCCCTGCTAAATAAAAGAGGAGCACCCACTTGAAAGAGTGCCTCTTGCTCAGTTAGCAGGGGTCAGTTAGCATGTGTGGAGTTGTGTTTTGTTGGGTGTGGTCCCCCCTGCCTCTTGATTGGCCATGGGCTGGAAGCCCTGCCCACGGTCGAGCCTCTTGGATCCACTGCAGCCATGTGGAGCCACTGCAGCCAGAGGGTGGGGTTTAAAGGAACCTAGCCGGCTCCTCTGGAGTGGGGGGCTTAGAGACACCAGAGGCTCAGAGTATCCACACAGCTGCCTGCAGACCCCAAAAGTAAGCCCCCCAGAGAGTGTTTTTTTAAAAAAAATGTAGGGCAAAATGTAGGACAATGTCCTCCAAACTGAGAATCCAGACTTTTGGGGACCCTTGACGTACATTTTGAGGTCTACCATATAGTCACCCTGTTCTACTCCCCCCACTTGGAACCCCTTAAAAAAATAAAGGTGTCTGTTTTATGAATGAACTTGTTTCTATCAACATAACACTCAGGAGCACCATCTGACATCAAGAGAATGCCGTTCATGTTCTTGAGGCTTCCAAGGCTTGGGACAGAAGAAGAAGAACACCTGCTCCTGTGCTCTGTGGAACCACATATTCACCTTGGGAATAAAAGAAGGATCAGGCTGGAGGACATTCTAATCCTTCTGGAATATACACAAATTAGAACAGATCAAGAGAGATCCGAGGTCTGAGACTCTCCTAGCAGAAGTCATAGCCCCAATAAGACTGTTTTAAAAGTCAAATCTGAGAGGGAAATATCATGCATTAATTGAAAGGTGGATCTCATCAGACCTGACAAGATCAGATGCAGGTTCAATTAAGGGAACCTGTGTATGGTAGGAGGATTGATTTGGGACATCCGCCTTAGAAATCTTGTCACGTATGAGTAAGATGGCACAGATAGGCCAAAACCATGACCCAAGGTACTCTGTAGTGCTGCCACCTGTTGCTTCAGGGTGTTAGTACTAAGATCCATGTCTAACCCCTCCTGAAGGAAACTGAGGAGATCCCTAGACATGGATTTAGAGGGAGAAACTCCCACACCTAAATTTCTTTCAGGTGGTACCATATACCCTTGGTAGAATCTTTCTCAGAGGCTAGCAAAGTCAGAAGAACCTATTCAGAATATCCCTTTTTAGCCAGCACCTGCCATTTCGTTACTACGCGATGAAGTGGAACAGGTCTGGTTGAGGGTGCAGTAGAGGACCCTGTCCATCCAACCCAGGAGAGGCATTTCCACCGCTCCTTTAGACAGAGTGTTAGCGAAGCAGTGTGGTCTTGGCAAGGAGGGTGCTACTCCAATGACTCAGGCCTTTCATGACGAACCCTTGTGAGGAAAACGGCCAGGAGTTGAAGTGGAGGGAGGGCAAAAAGCAGAGCCTCTGGCCACAGGGTTTAGCGGGCATTCACATCCTATGTCCCTGGTAACTGAGATCTTGAGATGAATCTTGGGAGTTGGGTGTTGAGGCAAAGAGATCCATGATTATAACTCCCAGCTGACTGGTCAGATTGAGGACTAGGTCTAAGTGAAGCTTCCACTGTTTCACTGACCTGTTGCTTGCTTAGTCAGTGCTAGTAGATGTTTGAGATGCCTGGAAGATGTTGTGCCTTGATGGAGAGGAAGTGTTCCTCTGCCCAAAGAAATTGCAGGGAATCCACCTCCATGAGGCCCTGGACCTGGTCCCTGCTTGACAGTTTAGATAAGGAGGGACCTTTGCCATCTTGTTGTCTTTCTTGATGAATACATGGGTCCCCTGCAGGTAGGGTTGCCATATGTCTGGAAAAACAGACAGTCCAGATTTTGGGGGATTGTGTTCACATGCTGGCAAATGGGACCGCCAGCATCCTGTACTGGTTCCTGTACTGGTTTTGTAGAAGAGAATTATGGCAACCCTACTTGCAGGTGATCTGGAAGTGAACCAAGGCCAAGCAAATTGCCCTGAACTCCAACCAGTTGATACTCTGGGGAGATTTCCAGCAGGACCATTTGCCCTGGGCAAAGTTCCTCTCCAAGTGTGCTCCCCAACCTAGGAGACTAGCTTCTGACATGAGGATTCTCTGGTGTGGTAGAGCCATTTTTATTTCCAAACCATAAATTGAGTCTCTCCCAGTCAAACTGAAGCAAGGGGACAGAGAAACTCATTGTCCTCTCTATGCTGTGCAAATGAGGCTACGACAGAAGAGGCTGAAGGTGAAAGTGAGACCAAGCCACAGTGTCCTCACTTGACACCATGAGGCCCAATAGTCTACCCAGGTCTATCAGATCTACCACTGGGCTGCCTTTACTGACGAGAGCCCTCCTGAAAGTGACCTGCCTATCCTGAAACATAGGAAGGATTCTGTGTCTATCTGCAGACCAAGGTGCTCCAGGTTCCGTGCTGGGATAACTGAGTTCTTGTCCTCGTTCACCACAAACCCCAGTGACTTTAGGGAGGAGAGAGTTAGCTGAAGAACTGCTCTCACCTTTTCCCTGGATAGATATGGAATCTAGATGTCATCCTGCTAAGGATGAAGAGCCAAAACCTAAAGGCACAGGTGGGCCAAGAGAGCCACCAACAATTTGGGACACACCCACTGACAGTCAAACCGAATGGCATTGATGTGTACTCATAGAATCATAGAGCTGGAAGGGACCTAGTAGGTCATCTAGTCCAACTCCCTGCCTGCAGCAGGAAATCCTCCTAGAGCATCTCCAACAGGTGCTCGTTAAGCCTCTGCTTGAAAATCCCCAGTGAGGGAGAGTCCACCACCTCCCTTGGCAATCTGTTCCACTGCCGAACCGCCCTCACCGTCAGGAATTTTTTTCCGGATATCCAACCGAAATCTCCTTTCTTGCAGTTTGTACCCATTGGTTCTAGTTCTGCTTTCAGAAGCAGCTATGAACAAATGAGCCCCATCTTCCATATGTCAGCCCTCCAGTTATCTGAAGAGGGCAATCATGTCTCCAGCCTCCTCTTCTCCATGCTGAACATCCCAAGTTCCCCCAACCTTTCCTCATAGGGCTTCCCTTCCATCCTACTGATCATTTTTGTCGCTCTCCTCTGGACTTGCTCCAGTCTGGCTGCATCTTTCTTAAAGTGAGGTGCACAGAACTGAACATAGTACTCAAGGTGAGGTCTGACCAATGCAGAATAAAGAGGAACTATAACTTCTCGTGACTTGGAAGCTACAGTCCTCTTAATGCAGCCTAAAATGGCATTTGCTTTCTTTGCAGACACATCACACTGCTGACTCATGTTCAGCTTGTGATCCATGGCTACTTCAAGGTCCCACTCACATGTGCTGCCAAGCCAAGTATCCCCCATTTTATACCTATGTTTTTGGTTTTTATTGCCTAAGTGCAGAACCTTGCACTTCTCCCTGTTTAAATTCATTCTATTTGTTACAGCCCAGTATTCATGGAATCATATCATAGAATCATAGAGTTGGAAGGGACCTAGTAAGTCATCTAGTCCAATCCCCTGCCTGCAGCAGGAAATCCCCCTAGAGCATCCCCAACAGGTGCTCGTCAGGTTTATCCAGTTTATTCCAGTTTATCCAGATCCTCCTGGAGGTTTCTCCTATCTTCTGTTTGCCACTCCTTCTAGCTTGGCGTCATCTGCAAATTTGATCATGCTCCCCTGTATCCCTTCCTCCAAGTCATTGATGAAAATGTTAAAGAGAGTCCCCAGGGCCCAAGACAGAGCCCTGGGGCACCCCACTTGAAACCGATCTCCAAGTTGATGCAGAACCATTTAATAAAACCCTTTGAGTGCAGCCATTGAGCCAATTACAGATCCACCTAACGATTGCCTTGTCTAGCCCATATTTTTCCAACTTCCCAATTAAAATGTCATGTGGGACCCTGTCAAATGCTTTGCTGAAGTCAAGATAAATGATATCCACAGCATTGCCACTGTCCAGTAAGCTCGTAACCCGATCAAAAAAAGAGATCAGATTTGTCTGGCAAGGTTTATTTTTGGTAAATCCATGCTGGGGTCCTTTGATCACCGAGTACTTGTCTAGATGTGCACAAATTGTGTATTTCATGATTTGTTCTTATATCTTCCCCGGAACTGAAGTCAAACTGCCTGGTTTAAAATTTCCTGGGTCTTCGTTTTTCTCCTTCTTAAAAATTTGGACTACATTAGCCCTTTTCCAGTCCAGTGGCACTTCTCCATTCCTCAAGGATTTCTCAAAGATGATTGACAGAGGCTCTGCAAGGACATCTGTGAGTTCCTTAAGAACTTGAGGATGCAGCTCATCTGGTTCAAATGACTTGAATTCATTTAGGCCAGTTAAGTGGTTACAAACCAGTTCTCTGTCAATCTTAATCTGCTGTTCTGCACCATCCATGTTTTCATTACCTCTTTGGGGATGCAAGCACATCCCCACATCAGCCAATGATCCCGCACCCCCATTTGCACAGCCCTCCTTCTGAGAATAGATGGATGCAAAGTAGGAGTTGAGCAGCTCTGCCTTCTCCTGGTTTCCAGACACTTGTTGTCCATCTTTGTCCAGAAGCAGCCCCACCCCCTCGTTTCTCCTCCTGTTCCTTTGGGCATATTTAAAGAAGCTCTTTTTGTTATTCTTGACTCCCCTGGCCAGCCTCAGCTCATACTGAGCTTTAGCATCCCTGACCCCCTCCCTACAGGACCGGGCTATCTGCCTGTACCCTGGTGATTTTTCCAATCTTCCATTCCCTATACTTCTCTTTCTTGAACTTCAGCCTCTTAAGGTGCTCCCACCCATCTTGGGCCCCATTCCCCATTAGATCATCAACCCATGGGATCCCACCTATGACTCCTCTAAGCCTGTTGAAATCAGCTTTCTTGAAATCCAGTGTATAGGTTTCACTATGCTCTCCTTTTTGTTTCCCACAATATTTTAAATTCCAGCAGCTCATGATCACTTTCCCCTAAAGTTCCTGCCACATTGACCCGGTCAATCAGTTCTTCACGATTAGTTAAGATCAGGTCAAGGATGGCCCCTCCACCTTCTGGACCATGAAGTTATCTTTTAGGCCTATCAGGAATTAATTGGAGCTTCCATGTTTGGCTGAGTTTGTCTCCCAGCAAATGTCGGGATAGTTAAAATCCCTACTAGAGGGAGGTTTCCATATCCAAACAGGAAGTAGTGGTGCAGCTGGGAAGGATGGTAACATGGATATAAGCTTCCATGAGATGCACAGAAGTGAGGATCTCCTACCTGAGGAAAGGCCACTATGGACCTCCATGTTTCCATCCTGAACTTCCTTTTCTTCAAAAAGAAGGTTGAGCAGCATCAAATTCAGATTCCCTGATATGTTGCCATGCGTCTCAAGACACCGTTCATCTTGGGAATGAGAAAGAACCCCGCTGTTTGAGTGGCACTATCTGTAGGGCTCAAATTACCAGAAGGGATTGGATGGATGGTGGATGGGATGTCTGAAGGCATGTTGCCCTGCAGGAATGTTTGAAGGCAGTATCTATGCACCTATCATATGAATCTTTAGGCTGTGACTTCTCCGAAGAAAGGTGCCCTGAGGAGATAAGGGAAGTGACAAGTCCATCAATCAGGGGAACCTTGAACCTTTACATAATCCTGGCACATGGCCATAGAGTCCCCAGACAAGTGCTCTAAGCCAGTGCTGGGCTTCAGGGGTTTCTCACAGGTTCTATAGAACCCTTTGCTAATGAGCGCCTGGTTCTGAGAACTGGTTACTAATGGGACATATAATCTGTTGTTGTATGGAGATAGAACCTGTTGTTAATTTAGGTTATTAGGACATAGAACCTGTTGTTAATTTATTTGAATCCGAACATTGCTCTAAGCCCAGTGTGCTCAGTCAGGTCTGCTCCAAAGAGGAGAAGGGTGCTCCTCTTCAGAGCAGACCTGACTGTCAGAGCCGATGCACAGTGTGCATGCCTAGAGCTTTAGAGTGTGCATGCCTCTTCAGAGCAGAGCTCGCTTATGTCCAGTGCTCATGCCCGGAACTCTGAACATGCACAATAGGCTTGGGTGCTTCTGGACAATGTGCATGCCCAGAGTTCCGGAAATGCATGCTGGGCACCCACACCCTCAGTTGGCTCTCAGTTAGCCATCATTGGTATAGAGCAGGGGTGTCCTAACCTCTGCCGTACGGCCAGATGCCACCCTAGGCGAGCCACAAGATCCCTCTATCCAGTCCCTGGGCAAGTCCTATAATCTGCTCCCAACACATTCTTCTATGTAAATTTATGTAAATTTATTCAAATTTGAAATTTAGATTTTTTTTTTTTTGGCCTTGTCAGAGAGATATGTGGCCTCCTGGGAAAAAAGTTTGGAGACCCAAGGTATAGAGGTATAGACCCTTGGTGGAATGTTTTAGACCCGAAACATCCTACTCCCCCTTTAACACCCCAATAAAGGAGTCAGGAAAGGATATCAAATCAGGTTTAGCAGGCCCCTTGGGAAAAAGACCTTTGAACTCCCTTAGACCTCCCACAGAGGTCTCAGTGGTGTTCTGGACAAATGCAGTGTCCAGCATCTCTACAGCCTTGGACATGAGTTGAGGGCAGAGATAAAGGTAACCCTGGTTAACCCCTGCTAACTGGGCAAGAGGCAATCTTTCAAGATGGTGTTCTTCCTTTATTTAGCAGGAGGAGAGTAACTGGCCCCACACCCCAGCAATGTCTGTTCAAGTGGTTCTGCTGGTTTTGTTTTGAGCCCATTTGGGACAGGGACCCATTAGCTATTAATTATAATTAGCCCACTTGAGCCAGTGCAGGTTCCTTGCATTGACCCATGAATGTTGCCAATCAATCAGTCTCTCTCTCTCTCCTGCTTTTCAACTAAAAAGTTCACAAGTGGTTTACAAAGAAAATGTAAAAAATAATGGCTAATGGCAAATGTGCCATCAAACACATCTGCACACCCATTGAAGCAGAAATGCCAGCACAGAGTTGTGTTGGCCTCCCTGTGCCGCTCCAGATCTCAGAAGACTCTGTGTTGTACTGGCCAAGCTCAGCCTCAGCCACTGCAGAGGTCTGGAGGGGTTGAGAGAGAGTGGCTAGGAGGCAGGTGAGAGCAGTTCTGGAGCAAGAGAAAGATGGGTGATGGGGTAGGACTATGGGCAGGCAGCTGGGAAGTGGGAGACCAGCTGGATCCAAGCCATGTTCCCTGGAAGCGAAGAACAGATCCAGACTGCTCTGTTTTGCTTGGATCACTGCAACCAATTACCCACCAAACATTACCCAGGATAAGAGGAAAGATTTCCCCTTATCCTATGGTAGTGCAGCAGCAGCTCCAAACATGCACTGGACATAACACAGGCAATCCAGCCTGCCTGTTCCAGCGCAAGCTCGGATTGGTAATTAATATCACATATATATCTATTCACAGGAAGCCTAATTGATTTCAATGAGTCTTACCAGTAGAAGTGTATATGATGGCACCCTAAGAAATAATATATGATAAATTATAGCAGTGGTGATGGTTTATAAGCAAATTTATGTTACATCCTCTCTCTCTCTCTCTCTCTCTCTCTTTTTCCTTCTCCCTACTCCCTCTCAGTGTCTCTATCCAGGGACCAAGAATGGGAACCATTTGGAGGTAGACTATATCACTTTACAAAAAGAAAGATGTCTGGTTATGATTTCCGACAGTATTGTGCACAACGTAATGCTACTTCAGTTTCGATCCACAGTAAAGAACTTCAGGTCAGTAGGTAACTTGAGGTTAGTGGAACAAAAGGGTAGAATGAATCCTCAGAGGAAAAGGACATGCAATATGGTTTAGAGTGTTGGGAAAAGCCGTGGGACTTGATACAAGTCAAGTCTAAAATTAGTGCCCACCTTCAACTTGAATAAAAAAACAAAATCCCAAAATGAGTCATAATGGGAACACTTTGTGAATCCTAGACTCTCCCTTTGTGACAAAATGAGTCATAATGGGGGTACTTTATGAGTTACTGACTATCCTTTTGTGACTCTATAGTCAAGTCATCCCCCCCTTTTAAAAACCCCACTGCAGAAAAGGCTGAGGTGCTTTTGGACTCTGTGTGGTAGCTTTCTTTAAACACTTTCTCCTGTGCATGCCCATCCATAAACGTGATGGGAGGGACTGCAACATTGAGGGGATGAGGTGGCAAGGGATGTGAGGAGGGTCTTGATTGTCAACTGTGAGGCATACTAGGACAACCCAAGCCTTAGCAGTTCTATTCAGTTGTAGAATCACCAACTGATCATTCAAGAAGGGTTCCTTCTCCCACCAAATATGCAGTGTAGAGCATGAGAGCTATGAAACTGCCTCTCCCCTCCTTGCCTCATCCTCCCCCCAGACTTCACAAGAAAATTCTATGGTGAGGAACTCCTGTCCTCCCTTAACCTAGGAAAGTAGTTGAACTCCAATCATTTGTCCAATGATCATTCCTTCCTGCCTTCCTATCAGAATCCCTCCTCTCAGAGGGAAGGATGGCACTTGTGACTGCTCAGATTGCCCCTCCCTGTCCAGGAGGCAGGCCAGACCAGACTTCTACCGGGTGGGGAGGATGCTCCCTAGTCCCAGTCTGGTCCTTCCTCACTGGAAGCAGGTCGTTCTTCAGAGCTCTCTGCTCCACTTCTCTCTATTTCTGTTTGATTCTCTTTCTCTTTTCCTTCTCTCTGTTTCCTCTCCCTCCTGTCTCTGCCTTACCTGATGTCCTTGCAACTGGACCAACAGTGCTTTCACTGGGGAGGGTTGAAAAGACCTGCTCTCCCCCACCCCACATCATCAGAACCAGCTGACAGGAGGGCGGGAGATTGCCTTGGATGCATCTGCGTCCTTCCCAGACTGGCCGAGGGGAGACATCTTGTTCCCCTCCCAGAGCTCATCAGCAGCGCAGACCTTCACAGCCAGCAGCTATGGAGAGGCAGCTGCAGACTTCGTGAGCACCCAGAGAGTGTGCACAGTCCTCATCCCCCTTCTCACCCAATGATGAACACGTTGAGCTGTGTGGGCACACCCGGCTCCTTCCTGCACTGAGAAGGGAGAACTGAGTGGCTGGAGAGCATATTTGGCAATCCCAAGGTTCAACAGCCCTCCTTTCCGGGACACTTCTGGGACACAAGCAACAGACCCTCCGGGAGACAGGGAAGTGGGGCCCAAGGACTGTTGGATGCTGTGAACATCCTATCCTCTGCCCGTGGCGGCTGCCTTTTTGAGTGCACTATCCTTTAAAGGCTTACTAGCGGAAAGCGTACCCGCGTTGCGGGAGTAACATTTCCCCATATGTCATCCCCCCACGGCGCAACTTCCCCCATGCGCAACTTCTCGCCATGCACAACTTCAACCATGCACATCAACCCCCATGCTCAACTTCCCCCCATGCGCATCAATACCCCATGTGCAACTTCCCCATGGCGCAACTTCCCCATGGCGCAACTTCCCCCATTCGCATCAACCCCCATGCACAAATTCCCCCATCCGCAACTTCCCCCATTCGCATCAACCCCCATGCACAAATTCCCCCATCCGCAATTTCCCCCATGCGCATCAACCCCCATGCGCAACTTTCCCCATGCACATCAACCCCCCATGCTCAACTTCCCCATGCGCAACTTGCCGCATGCGCATCAACCCATGCACAATTTCTTCTATGCGCAACTTCCCCCATGTGCATCTACCCTATGCACAACTTCACCCCATGCGCATCAACCCCCATGCGTAACTTGGCCCCATGCGCATCAACACCCCATACGCAACTTCCCCCATGCACAACTTTTCCCCATGCGCAACTTGCCCCATGCGCATCAACCCCCCATGCGCAACTTTCCCCCATGCACAACTTCCCCATGTGCATCAACCCTCATGCGCAACTTCCCCATGCACATCTTCCCCCATGCGCATCAACCCACCCATGCTCAACTTCCCATCATGTGCACCAACCCCCCCTTGCACAGCATCCTCCACAGTGCAACCCCTACCTCCAAACAATATCCCCCCACTGTACTAGGCACTGAGCACCAAATTGGCTGGATGTTATTCAGTCTCCTTTTCAGCCCCTGAAGGGTTAAATTTCTCCAGATGGTTCTTGGAGGGTGTTCAGGTGACAGAAGGAACTCCCAGAATTCCATGCTTCAGGCCCAGCAGTTGGGGTAGAATGTTGAGGAGTCATCAATTCTCCAATGCAAAGTATAGGGAGGAAAACGCACTGTGCCTCTTTTCACCCCCTTCCGGTTGGAATTTCCGAAAACCGGTTCTTTCCGAAAGTTGAGCATAGGGGGCTGATGCGCATGGGGCTGATGCAAGTACACCCCTCCGTCATGGAAGGAACACCCACCCCAAATTTCACGCTTCTAGGCCCAGCGGTTTTGGCAAGGGCGGTGATCAGTGAGTCAGTCAGTGAGTCAGTCAATGAGTGACTTTTCTCTTTTATATATATAGATTAATATAGGGGACAAAAGGGATTCCACAAGGGTAGATGGGATGTCCAAACAGGGTCATTCCAAGGGACCAGGTGCTCGTCGAGCCTCTGCTTGAAAATCCCCAGTGAGGGAGAGTCCACCACCTCCCTTGGCAATCTGTTCCATTGGCAAATCACCCTCACCGTCAGGAATTTTTTTCTGGATATCCAACCGGAATCTCCTTTCTTGCAGTTGGTACCCATTGGTTCTAGTTCTGCTTTCAGAAGCAGCTATGTACAAATGAGCCCCTCCCTCTATATGACAGCCCTTCAGGTATCTGAAGAGGGCAATCATGTCTCCCCTCAGCCTCCTCTTCTCCAGGTGGAACATCCCAAGTTCCTGCAACCTTTCCTCATAGGGCTTCCCTTCCATCCCACTGATCATTCTTGTCGGTCTTCTCTGGACTTGCTCCAGTTTGGCTGCATCTTTTTTAAAGTGAGGTGCCCAGAACTGAACACAGTACTCAAGGTGAGGTCTCACCAATGCAGAATAAAGAGGAACGAAAACATTTTGCAACTTGGAATCTATAGTCCTCTTAATGCAGCATGTTCAGCTTGTGGATCCATGGCAACTCTAAGATCCCGCTCACATGTTGTGCTGCCAAGCCAAGTATCCCCCATTTTATACCTGTGTTTTTGGTTTTTATTGCCTAAGTGCAGAACCTTGCATTTCTCCCTCTTGAAATTCCTCAGAGAAGGAGGAAAGAGAGCTTTCTGAGGATGACAGGGAGGTTAAGGCTCCTCAAAAACATCCCCATAGATTGTGCCCATTGCAGCTTTGCATATATCTCATGTATAAAGCTGCAAAGACCCTGGAACTGGATGTCGTCAAGTCTGAGGTCGACTCCTGTGGTAAGAAATCCAAGAAGAAAAAGAATCTTTTTCTTCAGACCCCTGCTCAACCTGATGTGGTCCCCTTCCCTGAGTCTTTTGTTAGGGCACTGGAAGGGGAAAAACCTGGGCGCAAAACTGGTTTCTAAAGTGTGTGATAAATTATATTATCTTCCAGAGGACATCATAAAAAGATCAGGCCCTCTGTTGATTCATCAGTTACCTCCTTATCCTCTTCTGCCCATCTCTCTTCTGAGGGAGAGTCGGGGCCCAAGGACAACTTGGATAATCAAGTCAATTTGGCCCTTAAACGTGCCTTCGAGGCTTCTGCTTGAGCAGGGGTCTCCAAACAGTTTGACAGGAGGGCCACATCTTCTCTCTGACATAGTGTTGGGGGCAGTGGTGGGCTCTAGCAGGTTCGCACCTACTCTATAGAACCGGTTCTTAACAAGAGATAGGACATATAAAGTTTAAAAATAGCCATTTAAAAGTGGCTGCCAGATGGGCAGAGAACCAGTTCTTAAATTTTTTGAAGCCCATCACTGGTTGTGGGCCAGAAAACTAATTTACATTTCCAATTCGAATAAATCTACATATTAGTTTGTATTGGAGTGGATTACAAAGCTTGCCCGAGGGCCAGATAGAAGGGTCTTGCCGGGGGCCACATTGAGGCTCTCCAAGGGCCACATCTGACCCCCAGGTCAGGGTTTGGAGACACCTGTGCTAGATCATTGCAACCTGCCACTACAGCGTCTATCCTGGCAAGAGCTTATATTTTGTGGGTCGATGATTTAATGGAATCAGGCCATAAATTGTCCAAAAGGACCAGGACCACAGTCAAGAAGGTGTCCCTGACCTCAGTATACACCACTGACAAATCTTTAGATGCACTATGGCTTGTCGCCAGGTGAAAGTTGTCCCAAGTCATGGCCTGCAGGTCAGTCTAGTTGAGGGGCTGAGGGGACCTTGCCTCGGTGGGTAGACTGGATTCCCTTCCCTTTAAGGGTGAGAGACTCTTTGGGGAGACACTTGAACCTTTCCACATTGAGAACACTAACAAACAGTAGGTTCTACTTTATAGGAAGGAGGCTCCTAAGAAGCAAGCTTCCTTTTGCCCCTTTGGATCCTCCTTCAGGCCCTGACAATCTGTCCAGAGGTTGAGAAACAAGTAGAACCGCACCAGTGTCCTCCCAAGAGGAAAAAATCAGTCTAGTTTGGTTTCTTCATGACCAAAAGCTGAAAGGGACCAGTGTCAAACATGATGCCAGGGTCCCTCCCGGCTCTCCTATTATAGGGGTCCAACTCTTGTTCTTTTCAGAAAACTGGCATGAGAGACAAGGAGGTCGTTTTTGGAGTTCTCTGAATTGTCAAGAGCTCTCTAGTGACAGATCCCATAATTCTGGCCAGGATAATGGGTCTCATGGAGTCCTGCTGGGACTTAGTAGCTTGGTCCAGATTCCACCTTCGCCTTTCCAGTCATTCTTTCAACCATTCCCACACCACATGGAAAGGAGGCACAATGTCACCATAGTACTTTCACAGATGGTGAGGGACAGCCTGGAATTGTGGCTTCCCCTAAGGAGGCTTTTTCAGGGAGTATCAAGGCAGGTGTTCCAACCCGGAACAAGCTCAACTGGCTGGAGTTCAGGGCTGTCTGTCTGGTCCTGAGGCACATTCATCAAACCAGGATGGACAGGTTTGGACAGGATGGTCAGGATGGACAACATGATGGCCAAAGTGTACCTCAGCTGTCAGGAGGGGACCAGGTCAAGGAATGATGAAAGAGGCCTCTCGCTTATTCCTTCGGGCAGAAAAACACCTCTCATCCATAAAGGCAGAACACCTGGCAGGGGTCACAAATGTAGTTGGCGACTGGCTGAGACAGCAATAGCTCAGTGAGATGGAATGGCAGCTCAACCCAGATATATACAAGGAAGTGTCCAGGCACATGGGATGCTGATTATGGACCTCTTTGCCACCAATCTAAACTCACAGCTTCTCAGATTCCTCTCAAGGTCATGGGTGCCAGGGTCAGAAGGGGGTTGCACTTCAGAAACTGGAACTGGATCAGGAACTTGAGCTGCTTGGAGCTGTGCCACAGAAGGAAGCCGGCCCAGGTTTTTTCTGCTGTCTGCTCAGGAATCCATGATGGAGTCGAAACTTTTGCAGCCTTTGGAACTTGAGACTCCTCCGGAACCCTGAACTCCTCCGGTCTTCTTCTTTGTAAGCTTATCCTAGGGACTCTTGTGATTCCTGACCTTAGCTCAGAAGGGCTTGAGTGCAATGGGGCACCTTAGCTTGGACTGCTGGCCTTGGGGTCGCAAGGATGGGACCATGCAAGTTGGGGCTGCAAGGATAGGACATCTTGCTGCAGCCTTTTCCTCTCACATTATGGGCTGCAGTATTTTGAAGTGATGACTTTTGCTGTTTAGGCCTTTTGTTTTCCCTGGAAAGCTTTTCTTTTTCCCTGGAAAGCTTTCCTCTCTCTCTCTGTGCCTGCTCTAAAGATTCTGAAAGAATGTTATCTATCTACAGTATTTCTATCTACAGTATTTCTATACTGCTTTTCAACTGGGTTACCCACACCTCCAACCTTAGGAACACTTTCAAACTCCCAAGAAATAACAAAGTCCAGAACCAGGGATTAAAGAGTTAAGCAAGAGCTTTATTTGCTAGCAAACTTGGAGCTAGGCTGACCTTTGGTGGAATCTTTCAAACTGGCCTAAGAACCCTGAATCCCAGAAGGGTTCAAGATTATATACCTCTAAATGACATCAGGAATAATTAAGGATTCACACATTTCATTTGCTTCTGACATTGTCCATTACTGTTATACACCAGTAGCTTACATATGTTCATTAACCAACCAAAGCAGACATTACCTCACTTTACACAAGTTAGTTCTGACTTGTTGACGTGGTCACCACATACTGTTTGTTGCAACTTTAGTATCATACCATCTATGCTCCTATTGTTTGTTCACGGACTAGAACCCGCAGTTGCATACCATGTTATTAGATACTCAATGCGCTTCTGTACAATATCTCTGCTGGCAAATACTTTTTCTCACATGCTGATACTTTACCCATAGTGACTTGGAACTGAAGGCCTAGCAAGAGTGTTGCTTTAAAGTAATTGCTCTCTTTATTTGTTAGTAGTATTGGGGATCATCAAGGATTGGAGTTATCAGTTTTTTGTTTTTTGCATTTCAGATTGTGAGCCCTTTTGGGACAGGGACCCATTAGCTTTTAATTAGCTATTATTATATTTCCATTTTCTTTGTAAACTGCTTTGTGAACTTCTTAGTTGAAAAGCGGGATATAAATACGATAGATAGATAGATAGATAGATAGATAGCTAGCTAGCTAGCTAGCTAGCTAGCTAGCTAGCTAGTTAGTTAGTTAGTTAGTTAGTTAGTTAGTATTGGGGATCAAGGAGACTGCTTTACGTGTTTCCCCCTCTACAGTTAATACACTTTGAAGGGTACACATTCTGAAAGCTACAGTGATTCTAGTGGCTTCCTTCTGGCCAAGACGTCCATGGTTTGCAGATATACTCCAGATGCAGGTGGGAGAATCATGGACCCTTCCCCTTCACTTGGACCTTCTCAGGCAGGGCTCCCTTCTCCATTCTCAACTGGGCATGTTCCTTCTGATGGCATGGACCTTGAGCTGCTAGCTTTAATTAGGAGAGGCTACTCAGAGAAGGTTACACAGACCATACTAGCCTCCAGGAAAGAGTCCACTAGAAGAATCTATGGGGTCATGTGGAGGAGATTCTCTTCATGGTTTCTTAATTGGAGCCTTAATCCACTTAAACCCAGGACCTTAGTTTTCTCCAGGAAGGCCTTGGTATGGGTCTCAGCACCAACATGCTTAGACACCAAACAGCAGCCTTGCACACTACCCTGCAACAGGGGCTATGAATCACAGATACTTCCCATTCAGACACAGTTGGATTTCTTAAAGGAGTTTCTCATATTAATCCCCCAGAGGCTCACAGATTTCCCGCTTGCGAGTTGCACTTGTTCTGGATGGGTTGGCTAAAACACCATTTGAACCTATACACCAATGGGAGCTTCATTCTCTAACTACTAAAACAGTGATGTTGGTGGCCATGACCTCTGCCAGGAAAATCTCTGAGTTGGGGGCTATCTCAGTGAATTCTAACTTATGTATCTTCCACAGGGACATGGTTGTGCTGAGACTTTACCTGGCCTTCATACCGAAAATAAACTCATGGTTACACAGAGCACAGGAATTGGTTCTTCTCTCCTTCTGTCCAAACCCTCAAAAGCCCCAGGAATGCTTTTGGCACTCTTTGGATGTAAGGAGGTCCCTAAAAAACTATATTGATAGGACTAAACCAGTTCAAAAGACTGACACATGTTTCATGTGCTGCAGATTTTCCTTTGTATGGAAGAAGGCTTCCATACCAACTATTTCTAGGTGGCTTAAGGAGGCTATTGTCAGTGCCTAAAAGGCCATGGGAAGGTCTCCCCCAGAGGGAATTACTGCCCATTCCATGCACTCATCTGCACAGCCACATCTGCAGCATTTGAGAGTTTCTTTGGTCCAGAAGACATTTGTAGGGCAGCCACTTGGGCCTCCTCTTCAACTTTCACAAGGCACTACAAGATATATCAGGCGGCCTCAGCAGCAGTCGCATTTGGTAGAAAGGTTGTCCAGAAAGTCGGACAGCAATGACAGTGGTTCGATCCCCCACCTGGTTAGTTTCCTACATCTTTTTCACATCCCGAGCAGACACGAGTGCCATCCTTCCCTCCAAGGGGAGAAAGCGGAATTCTTGTCTTGAATAGCCTCTTCTACTGAGGAGGGAAGGATGGCACTCAGCCCACGCATTGGATCAAACTGGGCACAGTCATTGATTTATTCATTGTTGGCAGGTTGCAGCAGAGGGAATTCTTTCTTTCTCTTTTGCCTCACTACCTCTGCTGATCTGCTTAACCTATGCTATCTAATCTTCTCTTTTGAAGATTTGTAGTCTGTCTTTACAGCGTTGATAAGAAGGACTCCTGAGTTCTTTCTCATTTATACGGACTGGGACTAGGGGGCGTCATCCCCGGGTGAAGTCTGGTCCGGCCTGCCTCCTGGACATGGAGGGGCATTCACAAGTGCAATCCTTCCCTCCTCGCTAGGAGATTCATGGTAAGAATTCCGCTTTCTCCCCGCTCCCTTGACCCTACCAGGCTAGAACTCTCCGCTGCTTGCGTGATATGAACAGTGGCCCCACAAGGATTTAATACCATAAGAAAGGAAAAAGTATCTTGCCAAAACAAGCAGACTTCACTTGGGGACTTGAATAAAGATGAGTGTATTAAAAATGCCAATTTTTGTGACACTAGTCTGAGCCATTCAAGTCAAACTCCCGTCTCTGATGATTTAAGTAGCAAAACAGGTGTGCTGAATTCAGCTATGTGTTTCTTCCCTCAACGCTTATTAGCAGTGCCAGCAGTGATGAGGAGATGTATATTCATGGCTGAGACATCCCTAGTTTGGCTCTTCCCTTTGCCATGAGTTCTCCCTAGGAGGTCTTCAAGAAACCAGTCTGAGATATACTTGCAAAGGTTTAGTTATTATTGAGCTCCTCTTGGCACAATGGCACCCTCCAGCTCTTCCATACGGCTACTTCGGGGAAACTGTTATATTGTGTCTCTGCATTGTTTTGTGTCCTGTGCGGACTTGAGGGTTGGCCATTGCTGTGGGACAGGTAGCCTCCATGACAAGGAATTCTGACATCAGCAGCCAGTGGTGTAGGTTATGATCATATAGCCTGTTGCGAAACTCAAAATATTTCCCCAGAAGTGACGTCACAACCAGAAGTGATGTCATCCCTGGGTGTTTTTAAAAATTGGGGAAAATCCTGCCTCCTCCTCAGTAGTTCACCACTCATTTGCTCTGCTAGTGCAATAGGTAAAGCACCTATTTGCTATCTGGAGTCAAAGAAGATTGACAATTGTGTCCCTTATTGGTTAGGGTAACTGTGCTGCGCTAAATATAAGAGGTGCATCACTTACTTGGAAGTGCCTCTTTACCCAGTTAGCAAGGGTAACTGTATTATTATTATTATTATTATTATTATTATTATTATTATTATTATTATTATTATAATATATACTCGCATATAAGCAGAGTTTCTGTTCCTATCTTCTGTTCCTCCTCCCCCTCCTTTCCTACTAATCACTTTGCTAACCACATGCAAAGACCATCATTCAAACAGGCTCCCATTAATTAAGAGCCTAAATTCTCCCAGCCTAAATAAGTAGGTGTCTAAAACAGCTGTATACTTTACAATGAGGGTAAGAAACAATTTCTGCTTTGATGGCTTGGAAGGAAGCCCTTTGCTGCTAATCCTCCCTCAGCTGTTTGACTCTCCCGGTTGGTCGAAGTGCGCATAAATTTCCCTTTTAGAAAACTGTCTTAGGGCACAATCCAGAGTAACTACGGGGAGTCCTTGCTCCGGTGTAAGAACAATTTGCTGTGGATTGCAGTATGAATTTCCCATAGGTTTTCATCAGATGGTGCAGTAACTACGGGTACAAGTAATGTCTCTTACGTGCTCCCGTAGTTACTCTGGATTGTAGGGATAAGCACCTACTTAACTCAATTGTAACACTCTTAAAGTGTTAAGTGACATTCATTAGGATGTACAAAGAGACAATATTCAAAATCTGATGCAAAAATCCTCATTTATAATCATACAGCAAGTAAAACTAAAATCACTGAAAATTAATACACACCTCCACATTGCCTTATGTTTTCATGAAAAAGAAAGACATATGAGCATTAACTATGAGCTGAACTGGAAATATAGGCAATATATATGGAAATATAGAGTCTTCTCACTCTGTTGGGAAGTTCAGCAGTAGAAATGGTTTGGCACAGTGAGGTGCAAGGTTGGCACAGTGAGGTGCAAGGTTGCCAGATCATATTCGCATATGCACCAACAAGGTTAGGACAAGGTCAGGAGCCCATGAACAGTGGGAAAATCTTACCTCAAGGCAAAGAGGACTACTTGTTCTTTAGCATGTGAATAGATAGCAAACAAAGGTGTGAAGAGGAAATGGTCAGTAAAATGCAGGCTAAAAGGAAGTAAGAAACTTCCAAAAGTCAGCTTAGGATGGTCGAAGGTGGTCAAAATTTTCCCAGGGGGGTCACAACTGCTCTCCACAAAAGAATTGGCAAAAATGACTTGGGGGTTTTAAACAGCACCTAGAACTAGGAAGCTACTAGGAGGGGCAGGCCTCTTGGCCGTCATGGGGCAGAGAGGGAGCAAAAACAAAATCAGGTGGAATTCAAATCCCAGCTTCGACTAACGGAGGGTTAAACATCTTATTTTGCTTAAAAACCTTATTTCTAGCAAGTTTTGAAGAGGTATTTTCTTGTTTTGGCAAAGGTGGGTCTAAGCAGATGAGGCCCTCCTTCTTCCTCCCATTGTGTCTGCTCTACTGAAAATTCCTAAGGTGGGAGAGAGGACCTGTGAGTGGCTGCTCTTCTCTCTCCATTCACTGGGGGCCTCAAAGCCCAAATCTTCTGCATGCCTCCTCAGAAGCAAGTCCCATCCTAGTCAATGGAGCTTACTCCCAGGTAGGTGTGGATAGGATGGCAGCATCAGAGCCCGATCCTTTGCATGCCTCCTCAGAAGCAAGTCCAATCCTAGTCAATGGAGCTTACTCCCAGGTAGGGGTGGATAGGATGGCAGCATTAGAGCCCAATTCTTAGCATGCCTCCTCAGAAACAGGTACTGAGTGACCATTGTCCTCTTTTCCCAGGACAGATCCTCTTTTTTAGCATTGTATGCTGATGGGGGAAAAATAGCACATTGCCCTTCTTTTCATTATGAGCTTACAGCATTGAACCATCATGATCAATGGACTGAGTCCCAGGAAGTACTGTTACCATATGTCCTCTTTTCCCAGGACAGGTCCTCTTTTTTTAGCTTTGTATGCTGGTGGGGGGGAAATAGTACATTGCCCTTCTTTTCATTGTGAGCTTGCAGCATTGAACCATCATGATCAATGGACTGAGTCCCAGGAAAGTACTGAGTGACCATATGTCCTCTTTTCCTAGGACAGGTCCTCTTTTTACTCTTGTGTCCTGGGAAAAAATCTTTATATTTACCAGTAACCTCCTGATGCCTCAGTAAATGTTATTTTATTGGTATCAATTTTTACGGTATTTTGAAATGTACCAGTAGCTGCTGCATTTCCCACCCTCGGCTTATATGCGGGTCAATAAGTTTTCCCAGTTTTTGTGGTAAAATTAAATGCCTCAGCTTATACGCAGGTTGGCTTATATGCGAGTATATACAGTGTATATGGCACCAGTAAGGTGTTGGTATGAATCAGTACTCATTTCCAGATAGACAGATAGATATCTATAATACAGTTTATATATATAACTGTATTATAGATATCTGTCTATCTATCTGGAAATGAGTGCTGATTCATACCAACACCTTCCTAGCGCTATACAGTATCAGAATTACATCTCATTGGCTCTCAGAGAAAATGAGACAGAAAATCATTGGAAAATTTGAGTTTTAAAAGTCCATGTTTTGTTTCATTGGCTTTCATATTTTTCGTTTTCTGGTTAAGGCCATGACTTTTGGTGGAATATAGATATTCCAATGTAGTTTGCTTCATTGCATTCTGCATTAAATTAGCTTTCCAACAATAGTGTATATAACATAATGGTATTATCATTCATCCATATGGATGGATGACCACCTGCACCAGGGAATGGCTAGGGTAGTGTGTCCCAGTTAGTTCTGCTGGACCTCTCAGTGGTATCTACATAATCAATTATGGTGTCCTTCTGGATCATTGTTGTGGTTCCACTCTTTGTTGGCTTACAGAGCTCTGAAGGTGTTTTGCTCAGCATCCTGGCCTCTTAGGTGTGGGTTGCCACAAGGTCACAGTCTATCTCCCATGTTGTTTAACATCTATATAGAACATCTTGGAGACATCATCTGGAGATTTTGGATAGGGATAGAAATGGAATATCATCCATCCCGGTCTCCACATCTATCCCAA
Organism: Cryptoblepharus egeriae; assembly: GCA_030015325.1. Taxonomy (NCBI): domain Eukaryota; kingdom Metazoa; phylum Chordata; class Lepidosauria; order Squamata; family Scincidae; genus Cryptoblepharus; species Cryptoblepharus egeriae. Next base: position 234,985,928 of record JAREYC010000001.1, read on the forward strand.
TCTCTACATCATCTGGATATTGGGATAGATTTGGCATCCTGATGATATCCAGCTCTTTCTCTTCTTTCCACCAGATTCCAAGGGGATAGTTGAGGACTTGGATCATTGTCTGAAGGCAGTTGGGAGCTGTATTTGGACAAACAAGCTGAAACTAAATCAGAGAGTTTCGGACTATTGTCCTGCTCTGAATGGGGTCCACAGCTTAGGGCTTGTCCTGGATTCCCAGTTACCTGGTTTACCAGATGACTTCTGTGGCTGGGGAAGCTTTAATTCAGCAGCCAGATCATGAAAATGCCTCCTCCTCCTCCTCATGTTTTGTTAGCTTTGCTGTCAGGCAAATGAGAGCTTCGACTGGAGAAGGAACATTGAGTGTCAGCCGGATTGTGAAGCCACTGCCACCTCTGGGAGAACCCAAAAGTGACATCACAGCATTTCATTTGGGAGAACCCAAAAGTGACATCACAGCATTTCATCATAGCATTTCTGCCCAAATGCCACTTTCTTTACGGACTCCTCTGTTGTATTCACATCTAGAATGGACTTTTATCTTCCATCATACAGAAGGCTTTTAAAGACAAATCTAACCCTTCAAATCCTTTAATGACTTTCTGTTTTCTTTTTGTGGGGTGGGGTGTGATTGTGAAGGATTTCTCAGAAGCAAAAGTAAAGAAGAGAAATTCTAGTCACTGGCTCGGAATGTATTCAACAGACAGTAGAAACTTTTTCTGGGACGATAAGGAAGGAGGCAAAATACCGTGAGTTAATGAACACCATTTCTTTATGTTCTTTATTGTTGTTTTTCTGAGTAGCTTTCATGTTCTTTGATGTACTGTACATAGAATCAGGGGTGGGCAGATGCCGGTTTGGGCCTACTCGTCCGAACCGGATCTTGCCTTTTCCTTGCCGTTGGCGAACCGCCAGCGGCAGGGAAAGGAAGAACGTAGTGCGCACATGCAGTGCACCGGGGTTGGGGGTCCGCCCCTAACCCCGCCCCCTGACCCCGACCCCACCCCCGACCCCGACCCCCAACTTCCAGCGGACTGGATCTTGGGAAAGGCTCAGCCCACCTCTGCATTGAATTCAAACTAAGATCTGATTTTCTGAAAAATTTTGACTTTCCTTTAAAATGGGACATGAGCGGTATACAGTGGTACCTTGATTTAAGAGTGACTTGAAATTTTGACTTGTTTTAAGAGCACTGTCTTGAAAAAAGAGCATTTCTTGAGGAAATTTGGAACAGACTTCCATTGCCAGGGAATTCACAGGAGGGATCTGGGGGGAGCAGCCTGAGTCAGGAGTGTGTGTGGGATCTGTGTGTGGCAGTGTGGAAGGTGTGCCTTATCAGTGTTCCAATGCTGCTCCCTATTAGCAGTGTGGGAATGTTAAAGGTGCATGAAAAGATGGATTCCACTGAACCAATGGATAGCAGTGACTCTTAGTGATAGTGAAAGTCAACCTACAAAATCTTGTCTACCACATACCAGCCAAGAAAGTTTTCAAAGGTACAGTACAGTTCAGTATTGTACAGTATTTTCTTTATGCAGCGCTTTGTAATACTGTATATTACAGTGTTCTGTGGCTGTGGGTGGCACAAGCGGGTAAGACACTGTGCCTGCTAACCAGCAGGCCAGGGTTCTAGACCCGGGTCAGCCCCACAAGACAGGGTGAGCTTCTGTCCTTAGCCCAGCTCTGCGACGCCAGCTGGATCCAATTGTATTGGCTCTGCCTTTCCATTGGACTAATTCAGTGGCGTGGAGAGGGGGGGATCTGCTGCTTGGGTAACAGCCTATCCTCCATAACAATCCAACTCAGGTTTTTGTGCTTCGCGTGCAGCGTATGCAGCGCCGAGCACGATACCATAGTCTCGCAAGACTGACGGAGGCTTGCTAATTGTATTAGATTACAGTGTTTTGAAATCATTTCTATATACAATTAATAGTTTTATATAAATATTTTTGGTTATGAAGCCAATTGTCTGAGTTTTCATTATTTCCTATGGAAAATCTGCTTTGTATTGCGTTTTGAATTACAAGCATGCTTTGTCATTATGCTTGTGGATCAAGACACTACTGTAAATGATTAGCATTTTTTCAATATTGTATCTACATCAGGAACACTTGACTTCTTTATCCTTATTAAGGAGGCAGTATGCAACATCTAGGAGAAGGGGATGGAACATCACTCAATGGTTAAGCATCTGAATTGAGGTGGAAGGCAGCCTGAGACCCTTGTGGCCATTCCAGAATGATCTGGGAAGAACTTGGCCCAGAGAAACAAGCAGAGGCAACGCAAAGCGAGGGACTCAGTTTGTGACTCAGTTTGACAGAGCTTTATGGAGAGGTGACTGCAGTCCAAAGAGAGCATGACACATGGAGTTGACCACCACTTGCAAAGTCCAGCTTGATTTCTGCTTTGAGAGCAGCCCAGAAACACGTCAGTTGTGGCAAAAGCTTCTAGTGAGGCTCTGCACTGACGAGAACTTTAGCTCTCATTGCCAAGCCTTTTGCCCTGCTCTTCAGAATGATCCAGAATGGTGGTTGTGGCAGATCCCACCCTCTCGTGACCCTCCTGTCCTGAGGTTGCTATCTCCAAAGGGGTCCCGACCCCCTCTTTGATAACCACTGATCCAACATATTATGGTGGCTGTTGTTGTTGTTTTGCTTGGTTGGGTGTGTGTACGGAGGAGTTTTTAACTTCTTCCCTTGCCAGCATCTGCCTCTTTCATACTCCCCGGAAAAGAATCAAGCAAGCTTAGAGTGAAGCCCAGACAGCTTTCCTCAGGGAAGGGAAATGCCTCCACTCCATACTTTTGACACTGATTAAATGTTAAATGTTTTGCAATTTGTTTTGCAGAAAGTTCTGCCTCTCCAAACACTCTTATTTAGCTTATTTCCTACAGTGCATCAAATCTGGAGGGTACAAGACACTTTTTGCAGCTGAGTCTTCCTGAGTTGCTTTCTAGACGAAAATGTTTTCTGTTTCTGAGCTATCACAAAAGCAAACCCTCCCACTTTCCATGAAAGAGGAGCCAAGTGCCGACCTAAATACAGTCCCAGTTGGTATTTCAGTATGCTTCTTCATCAGACAGAGCTATCAGGTGGATGGGATGGGGGAGTTTTCCCTTCCCTTTTCCTGAACAGGAGGGAAGAGAAAGCTGCCTTTCTCCACACAAGGCTGGCAAAACGTAACAGAAAAAGAATGAGTCCTTGGGCAGGGTGAGCATATGCCAGAACCCCAAAAGAGGACAAGGTCCTCCAAAATGGAGGACATCCAAACAAAATAGAGGGCGTAAAATAAAATGTGGGACATCCAAGAAAAATGGAGGACAAAATCAAAGCTAAAAAACTTGTATTGCTTTTCTGTACTTAATTTAAGCATGATATTGCTTATTGTAAAACAAAAAGGCACAAGTTTAAGTGATCCAAAGCCAAAGCAGGCACCCAGTCTTTGCAAGACCTGTTTGCACCAACAATGCACATGTTATGTTATCCAAAGAAAGCCAATAGTCTCAGGTAGGGGTGCTCTGGGGGAGATATAGAGGTGATCTATGGGGTGAGAGATAGCAGGGCTCTGGGGGCATAAACAGGTGATCCATGCAATCATGCACATACACACAAACGTGCACACAGACACAGAAAAAATACATGCAAACACATGCTCCATGCACTTTCAAACGTAAACACAGACAGACACACATAGACACACACACAAACCAAGAGTGAGGCTCCTTCTTCCTCCCCCCACTCCTCCTAACTCTCCTGGAGCTGGAAGACACTGCTGCAAGGTGCTCTTGTGAAGCACCCTCCAAATGTCAAGGGGTATGTGCCACAACAGAGCCCTATGGAGTGGCAGGGAGGCTTGCTGGGAAGGCTCCTGTTGCCCCCTTTGGTGTGGAGAGGGGAGGGTATGCTGCCATAGCAGTGTGCCTGCAGCCCCCAGGCAGCCTCCCTGTCACTCTTCCGCAGCACAGCCAGTTAGGAAGAGCCTCGTAGAAAGTGCACAGCCTGGCAGGAAGCGTGGCCAGGCTAGCGGCAGATAATCTGCCCCCACCTGGTTTCTGCATCTCAGGTGCTCTTCTGCAGTGCTGCCATGTCCTCAGTATGCCAGACCAGCACCACTGATCATGGCCAGCTGGCAGGAGAAGCGCACTGCAGTGGCTGGCCTGCTGGCTGTTAGACTACCAGACAATGGGGCTTTTTACTGGATGCCCGGTTACAGGACCCCATTTCTGGATGTGCTTGGCCATTTCTGACACATTGGCAACCCTGTTCCTTGGGCCTACTGCACTCCACCAAGGGTTGGAAGTTTATGCCACCTGTCAGTCCCACTCCCACCACAAACTGCAGCAAGCCCAGGATAAGTGACAGTGTTCTCATGGCTACTTTCTCCTAGATTGCCTTTCAGTCACAGCAGCTCCTGCTTTACCTGCAATGCCAAAGGGCATCATTTTAAAGTGAAACAGCCCTGAGTGCTTTTGCCTTCAAACCTCATTGGCAACAGAACCAAGATATAGAAATGGGACTACATTCTACAGCAGTTACAACAGATTGCCTGCAACTCTATGTATGATTTCCTGGAAGTAATTCCTATTTAATTCAATGAGACTTATTTCTGAGTAAATGTGTCATGTTGTCAGGCCCAAGAAGCAGGAGTTCCTTGCTCAGCTTTGAGTAGGTGATGCCTTGGACAGGGGCTCAAACTTCCCTCAAGTATTCTTGAATAACAGAACAATTTCAGATAACAGAACAATCATAATCATGTTTAATCAGTCATTAATCAAGTAGCTGAGTTCAGTGACACTTACTGAATATTAATGCAAGATTCATTTAGGATTTTATGGATTCATCTCCATAAAAGCCCTGGGAACCCCACCCCAACTGGTGCCTCCTTCCTTCTGTCTGCTTTCTACCACATGCTAATAGGAGGACATGCTTCTTTACTCTCCAAGTGCTAAGGGACAGGGACAGCAGTTGCCTCTTTCACATTAGTGTTTCCTCCTTTTGGAGGAATGGCTTATGACTTTTTTGTGACAGCTCAGGAGAATGATTCTTTTTTTGGGGGGTGGGGGGAGAGATGACACCTCTGTGTAAGTGAAGACACATAATGTGAGGATTGTGAAGCAGGCAGATTCCAAGATCAGGATAATTTGAAACAGTGTTGAGAATCCAATTGTCAATATCATGTCATAATATTCAAATTGATGGTGAGGCCACATCTGAAATATTTAGTTGTTGATCTGGCAACTGTGCTGTCCAGGGCACAGGATCATCACAGCCCTTGCAACACATTGTCCCCCACGGAAAAATAATAAATCTTTGGAGGCCTCTGTAATATTGTTAAAAATACTTCTAGTACTTTGACAAAAACCAGGAGTACTGTTTAAGGGTTCTTGAGAGGCCTCAGAATGCCTTCAGACAAACCCTGGGATGAAGCGCAGAGCTTTGCATGCCCCCAGAACAGCAGCTCACAGGTATGGAATTGGGCCTTTTGCCTTCTTACTCCTTGCCCAGGACCACCACAGGAAGCACAATGAACTTTTCTGGTCAGCACATCATATAATGAACAAAGTGGAACTGCAAAGGGTGCAGAAGAGAGCAACCTAAATACATAGTTGGCTGAGGCACTTCCCTTATCATGAAAAGCTGAACTCATTTCCATAAGGAAAAACCTGTTTGACACTGATTTGGAGGATATTGAATCATTTAGCCTATGGGTAAAATGGGGTTTGGTTTTAGGGGACTAAAATGAACTTTATTATGAACTTGAAACTGAAATTGAAATCTATAGGGCTGGATCAGGATAACTTTATGTCCTCTTTTTCCAAAACATGTCTGCTTTTTTGCCTCATGTCCTGAAAAAAACTTCAGTGTCATCCTTTTGCATCTGAGCATGCAACATAGAGCCTTCTAGCACTTAATAAATTACATGTAATAAACTATTAATTACATGTAATAAGTTATTAGTAAATTACATGTAATGAATTATATGTAACAGTTTTAAATAATATATACACAGTGGTGCCTTGTAAGAAAAACATAATTCATCCCAGAAACATGTTTGTCTTGCAAAGCGGTTTTTATTCAAAAAAGTATTTTCCCCATGGGAAATAATGGAAACGCAGATGATCAGTTTTACAACCCAAAAATATTCATATTAAAATATTAATTTTAATTCATATTAAAATATGTAAAAGGGATGACAAAACACTGTAACTGAATTCAAAACACTGTAATATAATACAGAACACAATTACTTTAATATTAATAAGAAACACTGTAATATACTGAAGAGTAAAATAGAAAAGAAAAACCTTTATGGCCAAGGATGACTAATTTTCACTAAAAGAGTCACGTGTCTTTTCGAACAACTTTAACAAGGAACCTTCTAATGACACTTGCTTTTGTCTCATTTTGAGGGTTTCATGGAAATGGAACATTGCATGGTCTTTCAACAGATTCATTGTTCGCACTGCTACAGCCTTATTTGGGTGATGCTTTTCTACAAAATTTTGCAGTTTCCCAATGTTTACAAATGTCCTTAATCTCATCTGAGGGATTCCTTATTCTCCTCCTCCTCTGCTGATGAGATCTCATCCATAACCTCTTGTTGCTCATGATGCAGATCCAACAATTTGTTCATTTTACGACAAATTTTTGTTGTAAAACTCTCTTACAAAGCACTATTTTTCATATAAGGCAGAATTCCTTAGAAATTTTAAGTAACACTCCTTGTACCACTGTAACAAAGTACTGCTGTATCGTCTTTGCAGATAATGGTGGGCTGGAGGCACAAGCCTACTCACTCCGGGGTGGGGTTCTTCCAAACCCCCTACCGTTGGCGAGCCGGCAGCAGCAGAAGGCCCCCAGAACAATGAGGACCGGTTCGGCAGCCACCACACTCTCCTCTCTGGCGGGGGGAGGGGCTGAGGAGGAGGAGTGCAGCCCCAGCGCATCCTTCAGCCTCTCCCTGCTGGCGGGGGGGCTGAGGAGGAGGAGCGCAGCCCCAGTGCGCTCACCAAGCCTCTCCCAGCTGGTGGGCAGTGGGGGCTGAGAGCCACATCCTATGCAGGTCTACTCAGAAGTAGGTCCCAGTATAGTCAATGGGACTTACTCCCAGGAAAGTGTAGAGAGGACTGCAGCCTCAGAGCCCCATCCTATGCAGGTCTACTCTGAAGTAAGTCCCAGTATAGTCAATGGGATTTACTCCCAGGCCAGTATGGAGAGGACTGCAGCCTCAGAGCCTCATCCTATGCAGGTCTACTCAGAAGTAAGTCCCAGTATAGTCAATGGGACTTACTCCCAGGCCAGTGTGGAGAGGACTGCAGCCTCAGAGCCCCATCCTATGCAGGTCTACTCGGAAGTAAGTAATTTTATTTTTATGTTTTTATTTTTTATTTTTAAATTTAAAACCTCCCCGGCCCCGCCCCCTGGCCCTGGACCCATCCACTTCCAGAGAACCGGTTCTTGGGCCAGGCTGGGCCCACCACTGGCTGGAGGCATGGGGCAGTGGTCAGAAAGGCCTCTCTGACACATATGCCATAGATTCACCACCACTGTCCTACTGAAGGGGTAGGCAACCCCGGCACAAGTGCCAAGTTTGGCACATGGAACAGTGCTTGGTGGCACATCTAGGCACCCATGAGAGCTACAGCCAGAAGGTGCCACCGCTGCCGCTGTCCCAGTTGACAGCAGATGACTGCCTGTCACTATTTCTAGTGCCCAGAATGGCACCATCTCTCCTCACCCTCACCCTGCCTGCCTCCATCAGAATGGAAGTGGTGGAGAAGAGTGCATACTGCACAATCCTGCATCTCTTTACTCTGAAATAAACCCTTTGCAATCAGTGGAGCCTACTCCCAGAAAGCATAGAGAAACGTTCATTTGTAGAGCCCAACAGTGAGCATTTCTGCTGTGAAGTAATCCTTTTGCATGAGGTATGTCAAAGATAGGATCAGGATGTTCTTCAGCATCTCCAGCTCCCACAGCAATGTGGGGATGGAGAAGCCCTTTGGAGGAGGGCCGAAGGAACCACATGCTGGCTGGAGGACAGACCACCAAAGATGTGGTCTCTGCTTATATATTAATTATTTATATTTTATATAACATTATATAACTTATAATATATTGTATTATATGTTATATGGATACAATATAATAAATTTTATCTATATATATAAAAGAGAAAAGTCACTCACTGACTCACTGACTGACTCACTGACTGACTCATCACCGCCCTGCCAAAACTGCCCGCCCTAGAAGCGTGAAATTTGGGTTGGGTGTTCCTTCCGTGACGGAGGGGTGCACTAAGAACCGGTTTTCAGAAATTCCAACCGGAAGGGGGTGAAAAGGCGCAACGCGTTTTCCTCCCTATACTTTGCATTGAGAATTACTGACTCATCAACATTCCGTCCCAACTGCTGGGCCTGAAGCATGGAATTCTGGGAGTTCCTTCTGTCACCTGAACACCCACCAAGAACCATCTGGAGAAATTAACCCTTCAGGGGCTGAAAAGGGGGCAACGTGTTTCTGTCCTATACTTAACATGGGAGACTGAACAACATCCAGCCCATTTGGTGCTTGGTACCTGGAGCACTGGGGGGACATTGTTCGAAGGAAGAGGTTGTGCTGGGGAGGATGCTGCACATGGGAAGATGTGCATGGGGGGATGTTGCACATGGTGGGTTGATGGGGGAATGTTGTGCATGGGGGATGTTTCACATGGGGGGATGTTGCACATGGGGGTTTATGCACATGGGGAAGTTGCGCATGGGGGATTGATGCGCATGTGGAGATGATGCACATGGGGGAAGTTGCGCATGGGGGAAGTTGTGCATGGGGGGTATTGCACATGTGGGAAGTTGCGCTGTGGTGGATAGTGCATGGGGAATTTTTCTCCCGCAACCTGGGTATGCTTTTCGCTAGTTGTAAAATATTTTTGGCACTACACTGCTGAAAGATTGCTGACTCCTGTCCTAGAGCATCCCTTGTTGAGCCTCTGGTTGAAATCCCCAGTGAGGGAGAGTCCACTACCTCCATTGGCAATCTATTCCACTGCTGAACTGACCACCATCAGGAATTTTTTTTCCCGATATCCAATCTGCTTTCTTGCCTTTAGACCCATTCTAGTTCTACGAGGGTTGTTCAAAAAGTTTTGCCTCCACATCTGTAACTACTTTATTAACAGAACAAAATGAAATATTTTACATTGACAAGTAACAAAATTGTCAATTTTACACTGACATGTCTGCCTTTGAAGGGGTGCCTTATTTTTCGATATAGTCACCACTGACGGCAATGCACTTCCACCATCGATACACTAGTTGTTGCAAGCCGTCACAGAAGAATGAGAAGGGCTGTTGACAACACCCAGAAAGCACCGCATGGGTGACTTGATAGTTGGACACAAAGCACGTGCCCCTAAGATGTTCTTTCAGCTTTGGGAATAGCCAAAAGTCACAAGGCCCTAAGTTTGGGCTATAAGGTGGGTGAGGCAAAACACCTGTGAAATCCATTCTCTATATTCAGGAAGGAGGGCGTTCTCACACTGTATGGGTGCTGCTCTTCCCCCTTAAGGAGGCTGGACGAAGTCGTTCTCCTCCCCAGTGGGGCAGCACCACCATCCCCAGTCTTGTCCAGCCTCGCATTGTGGCAGGTCAAAGTTGGGTACCTCTGCCTCCCTTTTCTCCTCTCTCTTTCTCTCTCTCTCTCTCTCTCTCTCTCTCTCTCTCTCTTTCTTTCTTCTATTTTTCCTGGCCCTGCTCCCCACTCCCTCAACCACCAGGACGAGTGTGGGGAACCCCTGGCTTGTTAGCCAGTGGAGGAGATCTCTGTCCACTCCAGCAAGGCGGATGCCTTGCAGCGTGGAGCCGAGAGCTAGGAGAGGGGGTGATCGGATGCGACCCCGTGGAGAAGAGCAGGCGCATTGGGCAGCGGCCAGAAGCGGCTGTAGCGGGCATCGTGCATCGCGCGTAGCTGACCCATGCCCTTGGTGGTCACTGGGGTAGTGCCCCATCAGGCTCTGTGCTATCCAGGCCCACTCTTCTGGTCAGGCAGAAGGACCAGCAGTAGCGGGAGAGCCGCGTGGCTGCACGTTGGGCTTCCTGCTGGCCGCCATTTTGTGCTCTGTTTTCTGGCACAAGAGGCACCATCTTGTAAGTGGAAAAAGGGTGCAAATCCGGGGATAGTGCTGGGGAGCCCTAGACTCCCCCAGAATTAGGGAGGACTCCCTCTTGTCAGCCTCTACACTCTCCCAAATGGTGAGGGAAGCAGTGAAAGGAGCATTGCAGGAACAACTGAAGGACCTCAGACCCATGCAGGTCCCTCCTAAGACTTCTCAGTATAGGAAGGCCAAGTGCAAGTCTAAGCATCGATATGAGGTCTCTGACTCAGACTCTGAGGAACTTGATTTACATCACAAGAGACATAAGGGTTTCTATAAGATGTCTAAACACGATGTCCATCATGACTCCTTGTCCTCTCCCTCACAGTCAGAAAGGGAGGAGGGGGAGTTGTCAGGCGAGGAGGATCAAGAATCTTCCATGCCTCCCAAGGTGGACCATCTGTTCCCCCCTGAATTATTCACCAGGGTGCTCACAAAGTCTGCCAAAGTTATGAATCTCACTATGCCGGCTGGCCCGGTCAAACTGGACACACCGTCCCACAGAGCCAAGACTTATCCACAGGGCCCAGCTAAGCCGCAGGTGGTTCCTTTTCCTGAAGCCCTAGAGCAGGTTTTTGTTACTGAGTGGGGGCACTTTAGTCACTCTAAATAGCATAGTAGACTAACTGACAAGCTTTATACTCTGCCAGACCCTATCATGGCTAAATTGAAGGTTCCCACGGTTCACGCCCTGGTAGTGGCAGTGTCTTTGGCTACCACTCTTCCCTCAGAGGGTGAACTGGACACCAGGGATGTGTGTGATAAAAGGGTGGAAAAGCGGGCTTTCTAATCTAACTTCCATGCCTTTAGAGTGGCAGTAACCAGTTCCATCTTTTCCAGATCCACATACATCTGGGCCGAGGAGCTGGCTGCAGAGGACAAGTCCCTGTCAAGTAGAGCCAGGTGTACTTTAAAAAAGATTGCTCTTGCTTCTGCTGTAACAGCTGACTGCACTTACGATTCAATGCAATTGTCTTCCAGAGCCATGGCCATGGGGGTTCTAGTGAGGAAACATATCTGGCTTTGACAGTGGGATGGTGATACAGCCTCTGCCTCCAGAGTTTTAAATCTTCCCTTTGAAGGTGAGAAGCTCTTTGGAGAGGCCCTTGAGCCTCTCTTGGTGGAAAACAAGGAGAACCAAAAGGTGCTTCCCACCACCAAGAAGGAGCCGGCCAAGCGATCTCAGTCCTTTCATCAGTCTGGTTTGGGTTATAAGGCCAAGGGTTTCAACCAGCGTCCCAAACCCAAATGTGAGAGGAGTAAGGCCCAATTCAAGAAGCATTCTGGACCGGCACCCTCTTCCACAGGGAAGCCCACCGAGAATCATAGAATCCTAGAGTTGAAAGGGACCTAGTAGGTCATCTAGTCCAACCCCCTACCTGCAGCAGGAAATCCTCCTAGATTATCCCCGACAGGTGCTCGTCAAGCCTCTGCTTGAAGGTCCCCAGTGAGGGAGTGTCTATCACCTTCCTTGGCAATCTGTTCCACTGCCAGACCGCCCTCACCCTCAGGAAATTTTTCTGGATATCCAACTGGAATCTCCTTTCTTGCAGTTTGTACCCATTGGTTCTAGTTCTGCTTTCAGAGGCAGCTATGAACAATTGAGCCCCTTCCTCCCTATGACAGACCTTAAGGTATCTGAGGAGGGCAATCATGTCTCCCCTCAGCCTCCACTTCTCCAGGCTGAACATCCCAAGTTCCCCCAACCTTTCCGCGTAAGACTTTCCTTTCATCCCACTGATCATTCTTGTCGCTCTCCTCTGGACTTGCTCCAGTTTGGCTGCATCTTTCTTCAAGTGAGGTGCCCAGAACTGAACACAGTACTCAAGGTGAGGTCTGACCAATGCTGAACAAAGAGGAACTAGAACTTCTCGCGACTTGGAAGCTACAGTCCTCTTAATGCAGCCTAAAATGGCATTTGCCTTCTTTGCAGACACTTCACACTGCTGGCTCATGATCCACGGCTACTTCAAGATCCCACTCACATGTTGTGCTGCCAAGCCAAGTGTCCCCCATTTTATACCTGTGTTTCTGGTTTTTATTGCCCAAGTGCAGAACCTTGCACTTCTCCCTGTTGAAGTTCACTCTGTTACAGCCCAGTATTCCAGTTTATCCAGATCCTCCTGGAGGTTTCTCCTGTCTTCTGTTGTGTTTGCTACTCCTCCCAGCTTGGTGTCATCTGCAAATTTGATCAGGCTCCCCTGTATTCCTTCCTCCAAGTCACTGATGAAAATGTTAAAGAGTACTGGGCCCAAGACAGAGCCTTGGGGTACTCCACTTGAAACCAACCTCCAGGCTGATGCAGACCCATTTACTAAAACCCTTTGAGTGCGGCCATCGAGCTAATTGCAGATCCACCTAACGTCCTAACAATTGCCTCATCTAGCCCATATTTTTCCAACTTCCCAATTAAGATGTCGTGTGGCACCTTGTCAAATGCTTTGCTGAAGTCAAGATAAATGACATCCACAGTATTGCCACTGTCCAGTAAGCTCGTAACCTGTCTCCAGAGTTTTAAATTTTGTGGGACTCTCAATCTGCAGGACAACCCCGGCCCCAAAGAGGAGACCCGGTGGGTGTTAGCCTCCTGGCCTTTGCGGAATCCCTGAAGTCCATCACAATGGACTCCTGGGTTCTGCAGATGGTCAGCAGGGTGTACTCTCTGGAGTTCCTCTGGCTCCCTCAGGATCAGAATTGGAAGATTCCGTTCTTCAGGGACCCGATCAAACACCAGCTGAAACTGGAAGCCAAGCCCACCTCCTCCAGATAGGGACAATAGAGCCAGTCCCATTGGGTCAGAGGGGCAAGGGGGTGTTCTCTGTGTTTTTTTCTGGTTCCAAAGAAGAATGACAATTGGAGGGCCATTCTCGATTTAAAATGGTTGAACCTCTTTCTCAAAAAGAGAAAGTTCAGGATGGTCCATTGTTGCCTCCCTTCAACAGGGAGATTTTCTCACATCAGTGGACCTCACAGAGGCGTATCTCCATGTCCCCATCATGGAGAAACAGAGACAATACCTCAGGTTCTGTTATGGAAAACAGCATTTCCAGTACAGGGCTTTGCTTTTCAGACTCATGGCAGTTCCCAGAGTGTTCACCAAACTTCTGGTAGCTCTGGTGGCTCACCTTTGTTGCCAAGGCATTTTTTTTCATTTTTTATTTGATGCATTATATATTTACATATCAATTTCTCTTATATTTACATCATCATACATAAGCACCATTTTCCCCCTGTATATTCCCACCTCCTTAAAGCAAAGAAAAAGCTACCATCTAATTTTATAACTGCAGCCACAAGCACACCTTTTGGATTTTAACTAAAATAACATTGTTGCCCCCCTCCTCTTACCCAACTTATACATCCCAACCATTTCTTACGTATCTCTAATTTATTTTCTTCCCATGTCTTATCCTGTCTCAATATTGACACTATATCTGATTGTATCCATTCATAAAAAAGCAGGCCTCCGTCATATTTGAAAGACTATGGTATCGTGCTAAGCACTGCATACGCTGCATGCGAAGCATGAGAGCCTGGGATGGATTGTTATGGAGGATAGGCTGTTACCCAAGCAGGAAATCCCCCCTCTCCACGCCACTGAATTAGTCCAATGGAAAAGCAGAGCCGATATGATTGGATCCAGCTGGCGTCGCAGAGCTGGGCTAAGGACAGGAGCTCACCCTGTCTTGTGGGGCCGACCTGGGTCTCGAACCCTGGCCTGCTGGTTAACAGGCACAGTGTCTTAACCGCTTGCACCACCCACAGCCACAACAAATCTTTCCAGAGTCCATTTTGCTGCATCCTTCCACCCATATGCTATGACTGCATGGGCAGCTAAAATCATAGCTTTGAATAAATTCTGTTCATGTCCTTTTACTTTATTGTTTCCCAGTATTCCCATAAATAGGATTTTCCCAGTCATCTCCAACTTAATATTACATGAATCCTCCACCTTTTCCAAAACTAACTTCCAAAATTGAATTTCCTTTAGGACATTCCCACCAAAGATGTAAATAATATCCATTCACCCTTTTACAGTGCCATCACGTTGAGTTCATTCCCTTAATCATATAGGACAACTGATGAGGTGTCCTATACCATTCTAAAATTAATTTCAACTCCATTTCTCTGAATATTTCTAATTTTATTTCCACAATTCCTTTCATTAATCTTTCTATCTCCTGTGCTGTCAATTCTACCACTCTTTCCCACTTAGTTTGTATTATCCCAGTCATATAATCTTTATCTTTATTCCTTAAGCTATATAACCTCCTTGCAATGCCCTTCTTATTATCATCTTTAATACTGTATATTTTTTCTAAAGAAGTGTCTTCCTTATTTAGTAGTCTACAATAGTTCCTCTTTTTCAGAATGTTATATAGAGCCATCATCCTTAACCAATATTGTCCTCTGACTTTCTGTGATAATTCTTGTATTGGGATCAAAGTCTTCTGCAGTTATATACATCTTTCACTATAAAGTTACCCTCTTCCCTTAACTTCTTCCAAAATGTTTTCTCAACATTTTTAAATTCCTTCCTTAGGAATTTAAGTGGAGTCGATTTGGGGAGACTTGGCAACCACTTGATTTCAAATTTCCCCCAAATTTTAGTGCTGTCTGTCTTGGGCCTATTGTATTTTCAATTTCATTTTTTACCTTCTGTGTAAATATTCCAAATTTACCTGCTCCTTTATTTATAGAATCTTCCCATCTCACCCATTTATCCGAATTTTTACCATCTATTTCTAGTAACATCCTTATTCGAAACACTTCATAGTAACTTTCCAGTTGTGGAATACCCCATCCCAAATCTTCCTGTGGTGAATACATAACCTTCCTTACTGTTCTAGCTTTCTTCCTTCCAAATATCCAATTCTTTAATTCTTGGTTCCATGAAGCTTAGTGCTTCTTGGAGATCCACTCTGGAAGTACATGAAATAAGTATAACATTTTAGGAATTATAAACATTTTAATTGCCCTTATGTTCCCTAAGATACTTAAATATTTATTATTCCATTGATTTAGGTTTTTTTGTATCTTTCTCCAAGTTGTTTTGTAATTTGTTCCCATCGGACTAGTAATATTTTTTTGTTGTTATTCCCAGATATTTTAATACCATAATTCCTAGTTTCATTCCTGTTAGCTTTGCTATTTCTTTTTGTTCCTTTAAATCTACCCTTCTGAACATAATCTCTGATTTCTTAATGTTTACCCCAGGCCTGAATATGATTAAAAAAACCTCTAAAATTATCAGTAATTCTCTTAAAGCTTCCAGAGGATTCCCTAGCACCAGTAATATATCATCTGTGTATAGATTTAATTTAATTTCCTCCTTACCTACCTTATACCCTTGTATTCTGATACTATTCCTGATTCTATCCGCTAAGGGCTCCATCACTAAGGCAAACAACATGGAGATAGAGGGCATCCTTGTTTTACTCCTCTCTGGATCAATACTTCCTTAGTGTGATCATCATTAACTTTAACCATAGGTTTCCCTTCCATATAAATTTCTTTTACTTCTTCAATAAAGGACCTTAAAAACCAAATTTATCCAATACTTGAAATAAATATCCATGATTTAAAGCAGTGGTTCTCAATCTTCCTAACGCCATGACCACTTTATAAGTTCCTCATGTTGTGGGGACCCCCAACCATAAAATTATTTTTGTTGCTACTTCGTAACTGTAATTTTGCTACTGTTATGAATCATAATGTAAATATCAGATATGCAGGATGTATTTTCATTGTTACAAATGAAATGTGCGTTCTATGCACACATTGAACACAATGATTTATTTCATAATAGGCATGCATAAGATTGGGCCCTGAGGCTGCAATCCTATCCACATTTACATGGGAGTAAAGGCCCCCCTGACTATAATGGGGTTTTTTCAGAATAGGCATGCATAGGATTGGGCCCTGAAGCTGTCAGTCAGCCCCACTGCGCGCGCAGCTACAGCCGGAGGTCTGGCAAGCCTGACCTGGCCCCCTGCACCAGGGGTCTTTCGGCAACCCCCAAAAAAGCTCTAGGCGACCCCCAAAGGGGTCCTGACCCCCACTTTGAGAAACAATGATTTACAGTATCAAACACCTTGTAAACATCTAGTTTCAAAAGGGCAAATCTTCCTTCACTGTTTCCATGATATAAAGCATTAATCACATTCCGTATAGGGTGTCCAATATATCTCCCCTTTACAAAGCCATATTGATCATCTCCAACTAAACTTGGGAGTATTTCCTCCAATCTATTTGCTAAAATTTTTGCTAAAATTTTGTAATCCTGATTAGCCAGACTAATAGGCTGAAATGAATTAGCATCCATTGGATCTCTCAAAGGTTTCAAAATTGTCATGATTTCAGTCTTTCTCCAGGAATCTGGGGCTATCCCTCCCCTCTGTACCCTATTAAACAAACTCTGCATTTCCAGAACTATTAAAGTCCCCACCATTTCATAGAACTCTGCAGTGAGTCCATCTCAACCTGGTGACTTCCAATTTTTTTACGTTTTTTATAACACTCAAAATCTCTTGTTGCGTAATATCTTCATTTAAAATTGTCAAATCCTGTTTCTTAATTTTGTTAACTAAAGCTTCTTCAAATTGTTTTCCTTCCTCAGCTTTGAATAGCTTACTATAAAATCTTTCAAAAATCTCTCTTATTTGTTCATCCTTAAACACCTTGTTTCCCATTTCATTTTTCATGCACTCTACCTTTTTCCTTTCCCTTCTTTTCTTCAAATAATTTGCCAATCTCTTCATCAAATTTATATTTATTCTCTGATATTCATTCTTTACTAATATATCTTTTTTTCACAGAGAAAGATTATCTAATTTTTTTCAATTGATCTTTCAAGCTCTTTAGCTTTTCCTGAGTTTGTCTTATCTTCTTGTAGTTCTGCTATCTCCTTTAAATTTTGTTCTCTTTTCATATTCATTTTCTTCCTAAAATAAATTTCTTTAGTGATACATATTCCTCTAATAACTGTCTTTGCTGCATCCCAAATTAAATCTTCCTCTGCAGACCCTTTATTTTCCTTGAAATACTGTTGGATCCCTCTTATTAACTCTACAATCCAAAGTAACTACGGGAGCACATAACAGACATTACGTGCACCCATAGTTACTGCACCACCTAGTGAAAACCTATGGGAAATTCATATTGGAATCCAGAGTAAATTGTTCTTACACCAGAGCAAAGACTCCCCGTAGTTACTGTGGATTGTGCCCTAAATCTTCCCTATCCTTTTGTTGAAAAAACATTTTAGTGTTAAATCTCCACCTTCTGACTTTTTGCTTTTCCTTCAAATCAATCTCAGTTATAAGTGGTGCATGATCCGAAATCCATATTGCCCCTGTTTCCACTCTGTTGACTTCCATATCTTTAATTACTTTCACTAAAATATGATCGATACAAAAGAATTTTTTGTGCCTGTTCAAGAAAAAGGTAGGATGTTTTTCTTCCTTCAAGAGACTAAATACCTCTGTAAGTTTCCATCTGTTTAAATTCAATTTCTTGTTGTTTAAAATATCAGTGTTAAAATTGCCTGCGATCAACAAATTATTTTCATAAAATGATTGCAATCTTTGAAAGACTTGGGTCAAAAAAAGAGTTTGACATTTGTTAGGTGCATAGATATTTGCCAAAGTATACTTTTTCCCATTCATAGTGAATTTCAAAAAATAAATCTTCCCTCTTTATCTTTACACTGTTCCAGAATATTTATATTCAATCTAGAATGTATAAGGATAGCCACTCCCCTTTCTTTATTTGTTCCCCGTGATTCTAACTGCAAACTCCAACCGGGAATTTAACAATGGTCTTAGATCTCTCTTACTTTTATGAGTTTCCTGTATTCACAAAATGTCAATCCCTTTATCCTTTGCCATCTTATTTATTCTATAACATTTAAGGTCTGAGGCCAATCCATTTACATTTAAGGATAGTATTTTAATCACCTTCCCCATTTATGTTTGTAACATACCCCCTTATGTGCTTGCTGGTCCATCATTTACTATTTTTTGCTGGTTGCTTCCTCCCCCCTAGTGTGACAATAACCTTTTCTTGGGCAATTGGGTAGGGATTCTGAATCCCCCCTTTTATCCCTAAAAGTGAAATTCTGAGTACCCACTTACTCACCCCCCTCTATAATTCTCTTTCAACCAATACTATCCAAAGAATAATACTATTTTAACACAACATATATATTATACTCTTAAAGAATGCTTCATCAATTCTTATTCATTTTTACAGTCACATTTTATAATCCATTTTACAGTCACAGACAAAATTCCATCTCTCCTCTTCTCCTCCTCCTCCTTCTACTCCTTCTTCCTCTTCAGTTGTCTGAAGATTGTAGTTTATTTTGAATCTGTGAAGGAATTTTTCGTCTTCTGCTGGATTGCTAGCTTTCAAAAGTTTGCCATCTTTGAAGATTAGAATGCTAGCTGGATAGCCCCAGGAAAATAGAATACCATTCTCATGTAGTTTCTGAGCAAATGTTTTCCTAAGCCTTCTTTCATATAAAGTTAATAGTGATAAATCAGGGCGAAGGATAACCCTCTCGCCCTGAAAGTGTAAATCTTTGTTTTTCCTGAGTTTTCTCCAAACATAGTGCTGCATTTTCTCCCTTCAAAAAGCTATTACAACGTCTCTTGGCCTGGTGCCAGGCAGTGGTTTACGTTTCAAACTACGATGATCTTGTTCTGTTATAGAGATTCTGTATTTCTGAAAGAATTCAATTAAAGTTTTTCAAGGTCTTTAGCTGGTATATCTTCTGTTATTCCTGATATTCCCAAGTTCCTATGTCTTTGACAATCTGATAATGCAGCAACTTTTTTATTAATTGCTGTATTTCTTTCTCATTATTTTCACTTATTTTTACAGCATTGTCTGCAGCTGTTTGAGCTGTTTTTACATCTTCAACAAGTTCTTCAAAATTATTTTGTAATTGTTTAATGTCTTGTCTGATATTTTTCCATGTTGGTTATTAGTTCAGACAGTTCTTTGATTTCCTGCTTTGTCGCCATTTTGCCTTGTTATTTGTTATCTTGGGAGAACACTTTTAGATATATTAGGCAAAAGTAGACTCACCAAGTATAAGCAGAACTTGCATCTGTCTTTTCAAAAGCTCCCCTGAAGTTGTTTATGTCTTCGTTCAAGCTTATCTTCTAGTTTTCTAGGTTGTGATTCAAGTTTATCTAAAATATTTCCTGGAGGGCAGCGTGAAAGCATCTATCCTCATTGATGCATGCTCAGAACTCCCCCATTGCGAAGGTATTACGCTACACCCTTACCTGGATGATGTTGTCATCAGGTCCCCATCCAGATCGAGGGCAGAGGAGGACTTAGCTGTGACTCTAAGAGGGCTGAAGGACCTGGGCTTTGTTGTCAACTTGCAGAAGAGCTCATTGGTTCCCACATAGTCACTTCAACATCTGGGGTTAATTCTGGACACACAGTCGTTCAGATTTTCTTTCTCAGGAGAGGCAGAACTGTCTGAAGGAGGCTTTTTTGAAGGTCCAAGATCAAACTCAGGCGGATTTGATGGACTTGACGTTGTTCCTGGGGTTGATAGTGTCCTGTTAGGACATCATCCTCTGGTCTCGTTTCCACCTGAGGCAACTGCAGGGTCTGCTCCACACCTATGCTCATTTAGTGGAGCAGAGAAAGTCAATCCAGATCTGCCTGTCCTAACAGTTTGTTCAGAGCATCCCTTGGTGACTGTCACATGGCAGGCTATCACAGGGCACATCAATGCAGCCCCCAGAGAGGGAGGTTTTTACCACAGATGCCTCCCTACTGGGTTGGGGGCTCATGTTCAGAGACAGATGGTACAGGGCAGTTGGTCTCAGTCAAAAGCCACTCACAGCATCAACTGGCTGGAGTTAAGGTCTATTCGGCTAGCCATGATCTACTTCCAATCCATGTTGCACAAGGCACACTTGCTGGTCCAAACAGACAATATGACGGCCAAAGCATTTGTGAACAAGCAAGGGGTCCCCGCTCCAAGAGGCTTATGGCAGAGACCAACTGCCTTTTTACCTGGGCTCCCTCAGCTCCCATCTCAGCTCACTTGAGGGTGGAACATCTAGCAGGCACTGACAATGTCACAACAGACTGGCTCAGTTGGCAGGTGGTCAAGGACATGCAATGGAGGCTCCATCCGCAAGTTTTCCAACCGCTGGTAGCCAGATGGGGGACCTCGGTGGTGGATCTGTTTGCAACACAACAGAACAAACAGGTTCCACGATTCATGTCCCGTTTTCAGATGGACAGTGCCATGCGGATAGATGCCCTGCAACATCCATGGCCCAAGGGTCTTCTTTATGCCTTTCCTCCACTCAAAGTTCTACCACTTTTCCTGAGGCGGGTAAAAAGCCTAGGCACTGAAGTCATCCTGGTAGTTCCTCATTGGCCAAGGTGAACATGGTTTCCAGTCATATTGAGGTTAGCCACAGAGTTGGGGTGGAGGCTACCGCTCAGGTCAAATCTTCTGACACAGGGTCCAATAGTACATCCACAACCAGCAATTTTCAAACTGACAGCTTGGAGGTTGAAAGGCAGACCCTAGCTAAGAGGGGATATTCTCACAAGATCCTAACCACCTTGCTAGCTTCTAAAAAGTTATCCACTGCCAGAGTGTGCAATAATACCTGGAAGAAATTTAGGTCCTGGTGCGCCTCCAGGGGGCTCTCATCTTTTAAACTGAAGACCAGATATGTCTTGGGATTTCTGCAGGATGGTTTTAATAAGGGGCTTAGCGCCAGCACCTTACACCGGCAAGTGGCAGCCTTACGGAGCACCTTGGGCACATCCTCCAGAAAAGTGGCCTTAGACCATCCTCATGTAGGCAGATTCTTGAAGGAAGTGGGTCAGTTAAACCCCCTACAGGTCCACCCTACACTTCCCCTCCTGGGATTTACCCTTTGTTCTGTCAGCACTGATGAAGGCTCCTTTTGAGCCTATATGCAGTACTGAGTTGAGGTTACTTACCTTCAAAACTATTTTTCTTCTAGCTGTTACTTCAGCCAGAAGGTTATCAGAACTGGGGGCATTGTCAGTCAACCCTTATTGGTGTATCTTTCAGGAGGAAAAAGTGGTTCTGTGCCCAGACCCCGCCTTTATCCCCAAGGTCAATTCTTGGTTCCATCGGGCGCAAGAATTGGCTATTCCTTCCTTCTGTCCTAAACCCAAGGACAAAAGGAAAAAAGATTGGCATAAACTGGACACTAGGAGGGCAGTCAAGTATTATGTAGAGTGCACCAAAGCGTTTGCAAGACTGACTGCCTCTTTGTGCTGTTTAAGGGACCTGCCATGGGCAAGCGTCCCTCTAGGAGCACTCTTTCTAATTTGATTAAAGGGACTATAGCTTTAGCCTGTTCGTCCTCAGCAAGGGACCCTCCTGCCGGGATCACTGCTCATTCCATTCGAAGTGCCGCTGCCTCTGCAGCATATGAAGAAGTGACATCCATTGAATCCATCTGTAGAGCAGCTACATGGGCGTCACCATCCACCTTCATCAGGCAATATAAAATTAACAAAGCAGTGTCTGCAGAGATGTTATTTGGCAGGAGGGTGTTATAAAGGGTAGTGACAGCCTAGGACCTTCGGGTCAGCCTTCATCTGGATGGATACGGCTTGGCTATGTGCCACACAGCATGAGAACGCCCTCCTTCCTGAGTACAGAGAAAAGAGAGTTCTTCTTACCGTAGACTACTTTCTGGTATGAAGGTGACAGTTCTGACCCTCTTTCTGACCCTCGGTTCCTGGCTATGCTAACTTTACACTGTTGGTCATTGGTTTTCCATGGGGAAAAGTTGGGGGACATTGTCTTACTAACCTTTCCTTTGTTGTTCTTTCAGACTGTTATCTAAGGTTTTTAGGGTCTGTCTGGGCTGACTTTGCCTTCAGACCTGCAATTGGGGTTCAGTACTACTACTCAGCTCGACATATGAGACTGGGGGTGGTGGTACCACCCTGCAGGGGAGGAGAACGACTTTGTGCAGTCTCCTGATGGGGGAGGGGCAGCACCCACACAGTATGAGAACAACCTCCTTCCTTCATAACAGAAAAGGAGTCCACAGTGAGAAAAACTCTCGTTTTCCTGCAATGCCGCGTTTGTCTCCCGATTTGTGTGAGGGCGAGCATTGTTGTGTTGATTCACAATGATGTTCTTGAATGTGGCACAATGTCAACTCAACGCTACATGCAGACACTGCAGAAATTGCATGTTTGTCTGCAACGAGTCCATCCTCGAAAAAATGCGATCAACATGACAATGCTCGCCCTCACACAAGTCGGGAGACAAATATGGCGATGCAGGAAATGGGTTTCACGAATATTTTGCCTCACCCACCTTATAGCCCGGACTTAGTGCCTTGTGACTTTTGGCTATTCCCATTCTTCGTGTCGTCAACAGCCCACCTCATTCTTCTATGATAGCTTGCAACAACTAGTGTATTGATGGTGGAAGTACATCGCCGCCAGTGGTGACTAGATCGAAAAATAAGGGACCCCTTCAAAGACGGACATTTCAAAGTTACTTGTCAATGTAAAATATTTCATTTTGTTCTGTTAATGATCTAATTACAGATGTGGAGGCAAAACTTTTTGAACAATCCGCAAACTTTCAGAGGCCATTTAGAACAAATGCGTCTCTTCTTCCCTAGTTTTACATGTAAGAGATGAGGGGAAGGGTTTGAATCCACTGTTCTGTGGCCTGAGATTGTGCAGCTCCTCCACTATTAGATGTAATCAAATGGCTGCTATCTGAGCAATCGCACAGCGAGGCCTTTCCTGCGACAGTCATTGCTCCCACATCTCCACATGCTTCTTCTTCCAGTAAGGATAAAGGTGCAAGGTAAAATTCTCAACAAAGGAGATCCCCCAGAGCACACATGGGTTGCAGGAGCCACTGTCTGGCCACCCCTGGCAAAAGAAACAAAGTATTAGGCATTGACTGCTGGTATGATATATCATCATTAACCTGGAGGCAAGGTGACCATATAGAATGGATGACAAAGTGCCCGTACCATTAACAATTACGTAGAAGAGGGAATTGAGGCAGGTTTAGCTCATCATTGAAGGATTTAAAAAGCAGCACCTTCCTAAATTCCCTCTTCTGTGCAATAATTAAAGGTAGAGGCACTCTGTCCTCCATTCTGTATGGTCATCCTGACCTGTAGGTGTCTGGGCATAGATTCTATGTTCTCTTGGGCTTGTACTAGCCAATGATCAAAACTGAATCAGAAAATTCATACTTTTATTGGCAACTAGCAAAAAGCGTACCCGCGTTGTGTGAGTAATATTTCCCCATACGACATCCCCCCGGCACATCAACACCCCATGCGCAACTTTCCCCCATGCGCAACTTCCCCCCATGCACATCATCCCCCATGTGTAATTTCCCCCATGCGCATCATCCCCCATGCACATCATCCCCATGTGCATCATCCCCCCATGTGCATCATCCCTCCATGCACAATCTTTCCTATGCGCAACTTCCCCCCGTGCTCATCATCTCCCATGAGCAACTTTCCCCTGTGTGCAACTTCTCCCCATGTGCAACTTTCCCCCGTGTGCAACTTCTCTCCGTGCACAACTTCCCCCCGTGCGCAACTTCCCCCGTGCACAACTTCCCCCCGTATGCAACTTCCCCTCATGCGCAACTTCCCCAATGTGCAACTTCCCTCCATGCACAGCTTCCCCCATGCACAACTTTCCTACATGCGCATCATCCCCCCATGTGCAACTTTCCTACATGCGCAACTTCCCCCATGCGCATCGTACCCCCATGCACATCATCCCCATGCGCATCGTACCCCCATGCGCATTGTACACCCATGCACATCATCCCCATGCGCAACTTCCCTCCATGCACATCATCCCCCATGTGCAACTTCTCCCCATGCACAACTTTCCCCCATGCTCATCATCCCCCCATGCACAACTTCCCTCCATGCGCAACTTCCCCCATGCGCAACTTTCCTGCATGCGCACCATCCCCCATGCGCAACTTTCCTACATGCGCACCATCCCCCCATGCGCAACTTCTCCCCATGCGCAACTTCCCCCCATGTGCAACTTCCCCCCATGCGCATCATACCCCCATGTGCATCATTTCCCCATGCGCATCATACCCCCATGCGCATCATCTCCCCATTCGCAACTTCCCCCATGCGCAGCATCCTCTCCAGTGCAACCTCTTCCTCCTAACAACGTCTCCCCAGTGCACCAGGCACTGAGCACCGAACTGGCTCGATGTTATTCAGTCTCCCATGTTAAGTATAGGACAAAAACACGTTGCCCCCTTTTCAGCCCCTGAAGGGTTAAATTTCTCCAGATGGGTCTTGGTGGGAGTTCAGGTGACAGAAGGATCCCTCCCAGAATTCCATGCTTCAGGCCCAGCAGTTGGGGCGGCATGTTGAGGAGTCAGCAATTCTCAATGCAAAGTATAGGGAGGAAAACGCGTTTCGCCCCTTTTCACCCCCTTCCGGTTTGAATTTCCGAAAACCGGTTCTTAGTGCATTCCTCTGTCACAGAAGGAACACCCACCCCAATTTTCACGCTTCTAGGCCCAGTGGTTTTGGCAGGGCAGTGATGAGTCATTCAGTGAGTCAGTCAGTGAGTCAGTGAGTCAGTCAGTGAGTGACTTTTCTCTTTTATATATATATAGAGATAGATAAAAGGGTAAAGCTAAGGAAACCAGTACAAGGGTGTCAGGATGTTGACTGATTGATGTCCTGTGACTGATAAGAAGGTGCAAGACTGAAGACATACACAGCAGAGTAGTTTACTATTAACTGTATTTACAAATTTATCCAAGGCAATCTGGGTCATATACGTAAAATCAAGTCCAACAGTCTAAAACACCTCAGAGCTTATCCGTATCTCAGAGCTTCACACCTCACCTCTGCTCTGACCAATGTCTGAGCTCCAACTGACAAACAGTTCTAACTGCCAAACCTAACTGCCAACTCTGACAGTTCTAATTCTGACAGTTCTAATCAGTTTACAACTTACCTAGAACTAACAGTAAGTTCCAGAAATCTAACAAAGGGATATAGAGCAAAAGCTTGATTTTTATACATTTTAAAGATATTGTCAACTTGGGTATCTACTTGTTTATTTCCTTAAATTTGCATCACTTGTTTATTTTCTCATTTCCATGTAGTCAAGTATCACCTTGCGTGGACATGACATGACATGACACTGAACGTTTTCTTTAATTGGCTGATCCTTGTCCCTGACAATTATTTAGAAAATCTTCTATATCATCTTGGTCTGTTCATAACTTCCTTCGGGGCATCAGACTTGGTCATCTGGTCCTATCTTAGAGCAAGTACATGAAGCACGGCCAGTAACATGGTGACACAGTAGCACCATATCTATTAGAAGATAGAAATAGACCTACAGAAACAGGGTCTAAGAAAGAGAGAGGGTCTGTAAATGACAAGCATGGTACCGGAACAAATTATGCTTGTAATTCAAGGCACCACTTTTTATAAAACTGAAAAATCACTGACACACTGACTAACTCACTGACTGACTCACTGACGCATTAATGCCCAGCCAAAAGTACTGGCCCAAAAAGCGTAAATTTTGGGGAAGGTCTTCCTTCCATTACGGAATTGCCTGCGAGGAACCAGTTTTTGGAAATTCCAACCAGAAGGGGGTGAAAAGGGGCGCAACATGATTTCATCCCTATACTTTATATTGAGGAATGCCTGACTGATCAGGGAATGCCCCCTGCCCAACCCGTGGACCCAGAAGCATGAAAGGTGAAAAGGGGTGCAATGTATTTCCACAGGGGTATATGTTGCACTGGGCAGTGCTGCGAGGGAAGTGTTGCATGGGGGTGCTGCATGGGAGTGTGTTGCATGGGAAGCTTAAGAGTGCACCCTGGCACACAAATAATCTTGAAATTTTACTCCTGCAACGTGGGTACATTTCACTAGTCTAGCATTATAAGAATGTTTAATCTACTCTGTCACTTTAAACAGTCAGGAAATGATCAGTGCTATATTCTCTGTTTTCTTTTCAGGTTACGGACCTATTCCCCGTATTTACCAGAATGTGGTGTAATCCACTGGGACTGCGAACGTTACCAGAAATTTTACCAGTTCTTTGTTCATTGTTACAGGCACGAATTGTGTCAGTACCTACATTATGCCATATGTATGAAGAAGAGGGATCCACAGTGGATGTTCTAAACTTCCACAATCTCTGTACAAAGTCAGAATAGTTGATCAATAATTGATTGGTACAAAAGAGTAGTCAGCTTCCCAGGTGATAGAAGAAAAGGGGTGAAAAACTTGTTTCATTAAGGTCAGCATTCAAAAGCCCCCTTTCACACTGCTTCCCAAAGCAGGACAATGTTCTGTAATAAAATATGGACTTGTTTGGATTTAGTCCATTTCTGTTTCAGCGAACATAATGTGTGTGAATATAAGAAGAATCCTGCTATATCAGGCCATGATCAAACTTTCTCTGGTCCAGAAGATGCCTCAGGGAACACTCAAGACAAGAAGATAACTTTATACAGTACATATGAATTCAGTATATTTCTTTCCTTTCTTTGAAGTGCTTTAGAAAAATGTTTCATTAGCATGTGGCTTCTGTGGTCACATACTATAACCCACTCTCCAGTTAAGGCTTCCCCTTCAACAACAAAAAAACAAACAAAAATTCAAAATTAAAATGGCAAAAGGAAAGTTACAAGGCTACCCCACCAGACCTAATTGCCTTATCCAGCTGAAAAAAAACAACTCCAGAAACACACAGAGGCACACATCGCTGGAGAATGGAGGGTGACATTGCAACCTTCCAGTGTGCATCAATGGATTTGCAAAGAGCTGCCATGGCAAGTAGGACATAAGAGAAGGTGAGATTGGGTGGGCAAAATGGGGGAGGATGAGAGTGTGCAGATTGGTTCCAGAAAGGGACAGGCTTATTAGTGGCAGTGAAGGTGGCCCATTCCTAACCCCTTTCCTAGCCCCACAGCACAGTTCAAAGCAGATTACGGCAGTGATTTCACTAATGCAGTACTGGCAATCATGGAAGTAATATTACTGCCAGGTAAGGGAGTACAGGCATTCCTCAGTTATTACATGGGTTAGGGACATAGCACCCTTGCTGAAAAGTGGAAGCCAGTATTTTCAGCTTGTAAATGCAAAATGGTCATCAAAACGCACATACATATCACTTGCAAGCCTAAATTATTGGCATCCTTCAGTCTCGAAAGACTATGGTATCGTGCTCTGATTGGAGGTCCTGAAACAACATCTAGTGTGACTAAAGAGGCCAATTCGAGAGTGGGAATCCCTTCCACACTGAGGACAAATAAATTCCGTCCCCTGCCCAGGCTCCAGGTTTCGCTGCTTTCGGGTCTGTCTCTTTGCTTCAGCCTGCCGAACAAGTGTCTCTTCCAGTTGGAGAAGGCCATGCTGGGTCTTTTGCCTCCACGCTGAACGGTCAGAGGTCAAGGTTTCCCATCTGTTGATGTCCATTCCCAAGGCCTTTAGATCCCTCTTGCAGATGTCCTTGTATCGCAGCTGTGGTCTCCTTCTTGGGCGCTTTCCCTGCACTAATTCTCCATATAAGAGATCTTTTGGAATCTGACCATCAGCCATTCTCACGACATGCCCAAGCCAGCGTAGACGCCGCTGTTTCAGAAGTGTGAACATGCTAGAGATTCCAGCACGTTCCAATACTGTGTCATTTGAGACTTTGTCATGGCAGGTGATTCCAAGAATATGTCGGAGACAGCGCATATGGAAGGTGTTCAGCTTCCTCTCCTGCCATGCATAAAGGGTCCAAGACTCACTGCAGTACAAGAGTGTGCTCAGGACGCAAGCTCTATAGACCTGGATC
The DNA here is from genome assembly GCA_030015325.1 of Cryptoblepharus egeriae. Lineage (NCBI taxonomy): Eukaryota > Metazoa > Chordata > Lepidosauria > Squamata > Scincidae > Cryptoblepharus > Cryptoblepharus egeriae. Next base: position 235,013,960 of record JAREYC010000001.1, read on the forward strand.
TTTGTTTGTTCCGTCAGCTTCTTATTAAGCCATACTCTCTTTGTAAGCCTGGAGAATGTAGTAGCCGCTTTACCAATGCGTTTATTCAGCTCAGAGTCTAAGGAGAGAGTGTCAGAGATAGTTGAGCCAAGGTACACAAAGTCATGGACAACCTCCAGTTCATGTTCAGAGATTGTGATACAGGGAGGTGGATCCACACCCTGACCCATGACTTGCGTTTTCTTCAGGCTGATTGTTAGTCCAAAGTCTTGGCAGGCTTTGCTAAAACGGTCCATAAGTCCTTGAAGGTCTTCGGCAGAGTGAGCAGTAACAGCAGCGTCATCGGCGAAGAGGAACTCACGCAAGCATTTCAGCTGGACTTTGGACTTTGCTCTTAGTCTGGAAGGATTGTAGAGTTTTCCGTCTGATCTGGTCCGGAGATAGATTCCCTCTAATAACACCTATTTATTACACATAGCTACAATACATAACTAATTACAGTAAAATGAATGAAAGCATATGTGGGCAATGAATTACATATTTGAACAATGGTAATTTAGTGAGTCATAAGGAAGTCATAAGGAAATAAAGTCATTAGGAAATAAATTAAATTGAATTAAATCAACTAGCCCTACAATCCAGAGTAACTACGGGAGCATGTAAGAGACATTACGTGTACCCTTAGTACTGCACTACCTAGTGAAAACCTATAGGAAATTCATATTGCATTCCAGAGCAAATTGTTCTTACACCGGAGCAAGGACTCCACATAGTAACTCTGGATTGTGCCCTTAGTGTGCAATTCTTTGCATGTCTACTCAGAAGTAAGTTCCATTGTGTTCTATGGGACTTACTCTCAGGATAGTGCGTTTAGGATTGCAGCCTTAGCCTACAATCCAAAATAACTACGGGAGCACATAAGAGACATTACGTGCACCCATAGTTACTGCACCACTAGTGAAAACCTATGGGAAATTCATATTGCAATCCAGGGTAAATTGTTCTTACACTGGAGCAAGGACTCCCCGTAGTTACTCTGGATTGCGCCTTTAGTCTTGATGATACTTGTGCTTAGACATATGTTGTTTCTTATATTCTACCTCATCTGATCTTAGAATCACAGAATCATAGAGTTGGAAAGGACCTAATAGGTCATCTAGTCCAACTCCCTGCCTGTAGCAGGAAATTCTCCTAGAGCATCTCCAACAGGTGCTCATCGAGCCTCTGCTTGAAGATCCCCAGTGAGGGAGAGTCTACCTCCTACCTTGGCAATCTGTTCCACTGCTGAACCGCCCTCACCGTCAGGAATTTTTTCCTGATATCCAGCCAGAATCTCCTTTCTTGCAGTTCCTATCCATTGGCTCTGGTTCTGCTTTTGGAGGCAGCTAAGAACAAATGAGCCTCTTCCTCCATATGACAGCCCTTCAGATATCTGTAGAGTGTGATCATAGTCTCCTCCCAGCCTTCTCTTCTCCAGACTGAACATATCAAGTTCGCTCAGCCTTTTTTTGTAGGGCTTCCCTTCCATCCCACTGATCATTCTTGTCACTCTCCTCTGAACCTGCTCCGGTTTGGCTGCAACTTTTTAAAACTGAGGTGCCCAGAACTGATCACAGTACTCAAGATGAGGTCTCACCAATGCAGAATAAAGAGGAACTATAAATTCTTGTGACTTGGAAGCTACAGTTCTCTTTTGTATTGGAATCCTTCAGTCTCGAAAGACTATGGTATCGTGCTCTGATTGGAGGTCCTGAAACAACATCTAGTGTGACTAAAGAGGCCAATTTGAGAGTGTCCATCCCTTCCACACTGAGGACAAATTAATTCCGTACCCTGCCCAGGCCCCAGGTTTCGCTGCTTTCGGGTCTGTCTCTTTGCTTCAGCCTGCCGAACAAGTGTCTCTTCCAGTTGGAGAAGGCCGTGCTGGGTCTTTTGCCTCCACGCTGAACGGTCAGAGGTCAAGGTTTCCCAGCTGTTGATGTCCATTCCCAAGGCCTTTAGATCCCTCTTGCAGATGTCCTTGTATCACAGCTGTGGTCTCCTTCTTGGGCGCTTTCCCTGCACTAATTCTCCATATAAGAGATCTTTTGGAATCTGACCATCAGCCATTCTCACGACATGCCCAAGCCAGCGTAGATGCCGCTGTTTCAGAAGTGTGAACATGCTAGAGATTCCAGCACGTTCCAATACTGTGTCATTTGAGACTTTGTCATGGCAGGTGATTCCAAGAATACGTCGGAGACAGCGCATATGGAAGGTGTTCAGCTTTCTCTCCTGCCATGCATAAAGGGTCCAAGACTCACTGCAGTACAAGAGTGTGCTCAGGACGCAAGCTCTATAGACCTGGATCTTTGTATGTTCCATCAGCTTCTTATTAAGCCATACTCTCTTTGTAAGCCTGGAGAATGTAGTAGCCGCTTTACCAATGCGTTTATTCAGCTCAGAGTCTAAGGAGAGAGTGTCAGAGATAGTTGAGCCAAGGTACACAAAGTCATGGACAACCTTCAGTTCATGTTCAGAGATTGTGATACAGGGAGGTGGATCCACACCCTGACCCATGACTTGCGTTTTCTTCAAGCTGATTGTTAGTCCAAAGTCTTGGCAGGCTTTGCTAAAACGGTCCATAAGTCCTTGAAGGTCTTCGGCAGAGTGAGCAGTAACAGCAGCAGCATCGGCGAAGAGGGACTCCAGCAAGCATTTCAGCTGGACTGTGGACTTTGCTCTTAGTCTGGAAGGATTATAGAGTTTTCCGTCTGATCTGGTCCGGAGATAGATTCCCTCTGTTGCGTTTCCAAAAGCATGCTTCAGCATGACTGCAAAAAAGATCCCAAATAAAGTTGGTGCGAGGCCGCAGCCCTGCTTCACTCCACTTCGGATGTGAAAGGAGTCTGATGTGAAGCCATCAAAAACGACAGTGCCCTTCATATCCTCGTGAAAGGACCTGATGATGTTGAGGAGCTTAGGTGGGCATCCAATCTTGGGGAGGATTTTAAAAAGGCCATCCCTACTAACCAAATCAAAAGCCTTTGTAAGGTCTATGAAGGCTACAAAGAGTGGCTGTCTTTGTTCCCTACATTTCTCTTGCAACTGTCGAAGGGAAAATACCATATCAGTGGTGGACCTGTTGGCTCGAAATCCACACTGTGATTCAGGATAGATTCTCTCTGCAAGCACCTGAAGCCTCTTCAGTATGACTCGGGCAAGCAGCTTCCCTACAACACTAAGAAGAGAGATGCCACAGTAGTTCTCTTAATGCACAGTTCTAACAGTTCTCTTAATGCACAGTTCTCACAGTTCTCTTAATGCAGCCTAAAATTGCATTTGTCTTTGCAATCACATCGAACACTGCTGACTCATGTTCAGCTTGTGATATATGGTGACTCCAAGATCTTGCTCATGTATTGCGCTGCCAAGCCAAGTATCTCCCATTTTATAACTGTGTCTTTGGTTTTTATTGCCTAAGTGCAGAAGCTTGCATTTCTCCCTGTTGAAATTCATTCTGTTACAGCCCAGTATTCCAGTTTATCCAGATCATCCTAAAGGGTTTTCCTGTGTTCTGATGTGTTTAATACTACACCCAGCTTGGTGTCTATCGCAAATTTGATCAGGCTCCCCAATACCCTTTCTCCAAGTTGTTAATGAAGATATTAAAGAGAACTGGGCCCAAGAGAGAGCCCTGGGGCACACAACTCGAAACCAACCTCCAGTTTGATGGATAACCATTTAGTGTGGCCGTCGAGCACCTAATAGTTGCACCTAACGATTGCCTAGTCTAGCCCATTTTTTCCAACTTCCCAATTAAGATGTCATGTGGGACCTTGTCAAATGCTTTGCTGAAGTCAAGCTAAATGACATCCACAGCATTGCACTGTCCAGTAAGCTCGTAACCCAATCAAAAAAGATCACATTTGGCAAGATTTATTCTTGGTAAATCCATGCTGGGTTCTTTTGATCACCGAGCACTTGCCTAGATGTGCACAAATTGTGTGTTTTATTATTTCTTCTAATATGTTTCCTGGGATTGAAGTGAAACAGACAGCTTTATAATTTTCCGGGTCTTCTTTTTTCCCCTTCTTAAAGATTGGGACTACATTCGCCCTCTTCTACTCCAGTGGATTTCTCAAATATGATCAACAGAGGCTCTGCAACTACATCTGCAAGTTCCTTAAGAACTCTAGGATGCAGTTCACTTGGTCCAAATGACTAGAAATCATTTAGGGAGTTTAGTGGTTTACAAGTCTTGACTCCACACATTTTAAAAGTGCGACTTATTTCATTCAAGGACACTCAGTTTAACCAGGTCTTCTTTTTGCTATGAACTCCTTTTGGCTTCTGGTCAGTTGCGCATATGACATTCTCAGTGAACTCTCAACTTTCATTTCTCAGGCTGTCAAAAAGTACAGGACTCTACTAAAGCAGCGTTTCTCAAAGTGGGGGTCGGGACCCTTTTGGGGGTCGCCTAGAGGTTTTCTGGGGGTCGCCTAAAGACCCCTGGTGCAGGGGGCCAGGTCAGGCTTGCCAGACCTCCAGCTGTAGCTGCGCGCACACTGGGGCTGACTGATAACCTCAGGGCCCAATCCTATGCATGCCTACTACGAAATAAATCCCATTATAGTCAGCGGGGGCTTTACTCCCATGTAAATGTGGATAGGATTTCAGCCTCAGGGCCCAATCCTATGCATGTCTACTCTGAAATAAATCCCATTGTGTTCAATGTGTGCATAGAACACACATTTCATTTGTAACAACGAAAATGCATCCTGCATATCAGATATTTACATTACGATTCATACAGTAGCAAAATTACAGTTATAAAGTAGCAACGAAAATAATTTTATGACTGGGGGTCCCCACAACATGAGGAACATATAAAGGGGTCATGGCGTTAGGAAGATTGAGATCCACTGTAACAGACCTCAGGGTATATTTTAAAACAAGAAAATGGTTCCTGTAAAACAAACTATCATAAAACATGGGACCCCTGGTTAGGGTTTAAGTATGCTTTACAGTGGTACCTTGAAAGATGAGTGCCCTATAAGATGAATTCTCTGAATAATGAACTCTGTGAATTCCTCTGGGATTCTGCTTTGTGAGACAAATGTGCTTTGGAAGACGAATCCCCATTGGCTGGGCACCCTCTCCTCCTACCTGCATTGGCTGGGCTGGGTGGCTGAGGAGGGACTTCTCCTGCCTGCAGTACCAGGGAACAGGCCAGCAGAGGGAGTGCAGGCACAGCGTCTCCAAAGCAATATTAGGGGAACTACCTCTGAGCTGGATTTCTGAGCTTCCCCATCAAATCTCCTGCAACCTCCTAAAGCCAGCCAGCATCACGGATGAGGAAAGAAAGAAACCTCAAAAGAAACCTCTTCCCCCAGGAAAGAAACCTCCCCTCAAAAGAAACCTCTTCCCCCAGGAAACCCCTCCCTGCCTGGATCCCACTCCACTTTACTGTGAATGAGCCCCACTTTTGCATCCACACTTTCCTGTGAGTAAGCCCCACTGGGTACAATGGGAACTGATTGCAAGTAGAGAGCATAAACTCTTGCCCTTTTTGCATTATGGCAGAAGTTTTGCTGCTGCAAACTGGTTTGCATAAAGAGATCTCACAGAGAGAGAAAGGTTCCTTGTTAAAGTTGCTCCAAAAGACACCAGTAACTCTTTTAGTGAAAACATTCTTGGCAATAAAGAGTTTACTTTTCTGTTTTACTGTACAGAATATTACAGCGTTCTATTACAGTAATTGTGTTCTGTATTACATTATAGTGTTTTGAATTTGATTACTGTGTTTTGTCATCTTTTTTACATACAATTAATATTTTTATATGGATATTTTTGGGTTATGGAACCAATTGTCTGAGTTCCCATTATTTCCTATGGGAAAACCCGCTTTGTAAGAAGTATGCTTTGTAAGACAAGCTTGCTTCCAGAACAAATTAAATTTGTCTTACAAGGCACCACTGTGAACCTATACAGTGGTACCGCTCATAACAAGCATCTCATATAACAAGCATTTCACATAACAAGTATAAATTTCCAAGAAATCTTGCTTCACATAACAAGTTCTGCTTCACTTAACAAGCAAGTGTACTATGGGCACACGTGCTATGCAGCCCTGACGCTCCACACGGAGGCTTTTTAAAAGGGCTGCCAGCCAGCACTACTGCCGCTAACTGCCCTCAAATTGGGGGCAGTTGCCTGAGGGTGCCAGAAGCAGCTGCCCCGAACTGCCCCCAGGTGTCCCCACCGGCAACCTTGAACCTCCAGCAGCAGCCCAAGTAAGCCTCTCAGGAAAGTGTGTTTGATAGCAGCCTCCTAACCTACTTCACTCAGAAGTAAGTCCCATTGTGCTAAATGGGGCTTACTCCCAGGAAAATGTCTTTGATTGCAGCATTCTAACCATGCCTACTCAGAAGTAAGCCCAATTGTGTTAAATGGGGCTTCCTCCCAGGAGAGTGTCTTTAGGATTGCAGCCTAAATAGATTTCATAGTATATTGCACATTGAATGCATGTTTTGAATTCAATTACAGTGGTACCTCACATAACAGAGTTAATACGTTCCGGAGGCAGTTCCTTTACGTGAAACTTTCTTTACATGAAGCGGATTTTCTCATAGGAAATAATGGAAACGCAGATGATTGGTTCCACAACCCCAAAAATATTTATATAAAAATATTAACTGGATGTAAAAATGATGACAAAACACTGTAATTGAATTCAAAACATGCATTCAATGGGCATGATCCTATGAAGTCTACTTAGGCTGCAATCCTAAAGACACTTTCCTGGGAGTAGGACCCATTTAACACAATGAGGTAGGCTTCTGGGTAGACATGGGTAGGAGGCTGCAATCAAAGACACTTTCTTCTGTAATCCAAGTCACTTTACAAGTGTCTCCCCACTTTCTCCTTCTCTTCATCCTGAGCCTCTCTCTCTCTGCTCCCTTCTGGCTGGCCCTGAGCTGCTTCCCTCTTCTCCACTGCTCTTCTCTCCCTCTGCCCAGCGGATGTCTGGCCACAGGAGGAACAGCATGGAAGTGTTGCTTTCACTATGGGCAGGTGCGCTAGGCAGCCCTGACACTTTTTAAACAGGTTGCTGGCCAGCGCGTCTGCCCTAACTGCCAACAAATGTTTTCTTTACGTGAAGCACTTTCTTTACGTGAAGCAGAATCCTAGAGAAATTTTTTTTTGTTACGTGAAACTTACTTTACGTGAGGCGTTCTTTACGTGAGGCGTCACTGTACAGTGTTTTGTCATCATTTTGACATCCAGTTAATATTTTTATATGAATATTTTGTACACCATACCACCATGGCACAACATTCCCCCATGTGAAACATCCCCCATGCGCATCTTCCCTCATGAGCATCTTCCCCCCATGCGAATCAGTCCCCACATGCACACCATCCCCACATGCACAACATCCCCATGCGCATCAACCCCCCATGCGCATCAACCCAAGTGCAACATCCCCATGAGCATCAGTCCCAGATGCTCAACTTCCCCCATGCGCATAAACCCTCCATGTGCATCAACCCTCCACGCGCATCAACCCCCCCTTGCACAACATCCCACATGCGCAACATCCTCTGTGTGCATCAACTCCCCATGCGCATCAACTCCCATGCGCATCAACTCCCATGTGCTTCAGTCCCCCATGTGCAACATCCCTCATGCAGAACATCCCCCATGCGCAACATCCCCCCTTGAGTATCAACCCCCATGTGCAACATTCCCCTAGGCGCCTCAACCCCCAATCGCAACATCTCCCCATGCGCAACATCCCCCATGCACATCAACCCCATGCACATCATTCCCCCTGCGCATCAAGCCCCATGTGCATCATTCCCTCATGCACAGGATCTCTCCATGTGCATCTTTCCCCCATGCGCAAGATCTCTCCATGCGCATCATTCCCCCATGCACTTCATTCCCCATGAGCATCATTCCCCCATGCGCATCAACTCCCAATTGCAACATCTCCCCATGCGCAACATCTCCTCATGTGCATCTCCCCATGCGCATCAATCCCTCACATGCATCAATCCTCCATGCGCATCATTCCCCCATACACAACATCTCCCCATTTGCAACATCCCCCCATTTGCATCAACCTCCCTTGTGCAACTCCCTATGCACAGCATCTTCCCCAGTGCAACATCTTCCTCCAAACAACATCCCCCCAGTGCACGAGGCACTGAACACCAAATTGGCTGGATGTTGGTCAGTTTTCCATGTTAAGTCTAGGACAAAAATTCTTTGCACCTCTTTTTGGCCCCTTAAGGGTTAAATTTCTTCACATCATTTCTTGGTGGGTGTTCATGTTACAGAAGAAACTCCCTCCCCAAATTTCATGCTTCTAGGTCTGGGGGTTGGGGCTGAATGTTGATGTGTCATCAATTCTCCAATGCAAAGTAGAGGGAGGAAAAGGGGTTGTGCCCCCTTTCACTCCCTTCTGATTGGAATTTCTGAAAACCGATTTTTAGTGCACCCCTCAGTCACAGAAGGAACACCCTCCCCAAATTTCACGCTTCTAGGACTGGCGGTTTTGGCAGGGCGTTGATGGACTTCTATATATATAAAAGAGAAAAGTCATTCACTGACTCACTGACTGACTGGATCACTGACTCATAACTGCCCTGCCAAAACCGCCAGCCCTAGAAGCGTGAAATTTGGGGTGGGTGTTCCTTCTGTGACGAATGGGTGCACTAAGAACCGGTTTTTGGAAATTCCAACCGGAAGGGGGTGAAAAGGGGCGCAACATGCTTTCCTCCCTATACTTTGCATTGAAAATTGCTGACTCATCAACATTCCTCCCCAACTGCTGGGCCTGAAGCATGGAATTCTGGGAGTTCCTTCTGTCACCTGAACACCCTCCAAGAACCATCTGGAGAAATTAACCCTTCAGGGGCTGAAAAGGGGGCAACGTGTTTCTGTCCTATACTTAACATGGGAGACTGAATAACATCCAGCCAGTTTGGTGCTCAGTGCCTCGTGAACTGGGGGATGTTTTCCGGAGGAAGAGGTTGCACTGGTGAGGATGCTGCGCATGGGGGAAAGTTGCGCATGGGAGGATGATGCACATGGGGGAAGTTGTGCATGGGGGAAGTTGTGCATGGAGGAAGTTTCGCATGGGGGAATGATGCACATGGGGGAAGTTGCGCATGGGGGAAAGTTGCGCATCGGGAAAAGTTGCGCATCAGCGGATGATGTGCATGCAGAAAGTTGCGCTTGAGGGGATGATGCACATGGGGGAAAGTTGAGCATGGAGGAAAGTTGCGCGTGGGGAATGATGCGCATGGGGGAAAGTTGCGCATGGGGAAAGTTGCGCATGAGGGGATGATGCCCATGGGGGAAAGTTGCGCATGGGGGAAAGTTGTGCATGGGGGAAGGTTTTGCATGGGGAACAATTGGGGAAATTTTGCATGGGGGAAAGTTACGCATGGGGGATGATGCGCATGGGGGAAAGTTGCGCATGGGGGAACTTGCACATGGGGAAAGTTGCACATCGGGAGAAGTTGTGCATGGGGAAGTTGCGCTTGAGGGAAGTTGCGCATGGGGGAAGTTGCGCATGGGGGAAGTTGCGCATGGGGGGAAGTTGCACCTGGGGAGAAGTTGCGTTTGGGGAAGAGTTGCGCATGGGGAAGAGTTGCGCATCGGCGTATGATGCGCATGGGGGAAAGTTGCGCATGAGGGGATGATGTGCATGGGGGACGTTGCGCATGGGTGGAAGTTGCGCATGGGGGAAGTTGCGCATGGGTGGAAGATGCGTAAGGGGGTGATGCGCATGGGGTTAACGCGCACGGGGGTAATGCGCACGGGGGAAGTTGCACATGGGGAAATTTGCACATGGGGACATGATGCACTTGGGGACATGATGCACGTGGGGTCATGATGCGCATGGGGGAAAGTTGCACATGGGGGAAAGTTGCGCATGGGGGAAGTTGTGCATTGGGGAAAGTTGTGCATGAGGGGATGTTGCACATGGGGGGTCGATGCGCATGGGGGGATGATGCACATGGGGGGATGATGCACATGGGGAGATGATGCGTATGGGGGGATGATGTGCATGGGGGAAGTGGCACGTGGGGTGTTTCTGCGCCATGGGGGATGGCATAGGGGGAAATGTTACACCCGCAACGCGGGTACACTTTTTGCTAGTTTATATATAAAGAAGATGAAGCGCCATGTAGTTGTCCACTGTGGAAATTACATGTCTTGTCAACTGATGAATCAGCAAGTGACAAAAGAGCAAAATGAATGAAAATGGGGTGGCAGAATGTAGGGGACACTTGAAAAAAATATATACATATTGAGTTATGATGTTTTTTGGTTATTTTTTGAAACCCCATGTTCCTGGGACATAAATCAATGACCTTTTGTTCAAAAGTAATGACAAAGGTAAAACTTTGGTTTAGTTTTTGCAAAAGGTCACTCCCAAACTAAAATTCAGGAGTTCAAGTTGTGAGTAATGCCAGAAGGAGTGAGCTCCCTTCATTAGCCTAGCAGTTTGAAAGCATGTAAATGCAAGTAGATAAATAATTACTACTTCTATGGGAAAGACAATGTCCTGGTGACGGGCCCCTGCGAAAGGCTGGCCAGATATCTCCAAGTCACATACATTGTGTACCTACATTGCAGGAGTAAAATACCCCCTGTATGTCATCCCCCATTGCACAACACCTTCCCATGCACAACACCCTCCCATCAGCATCAACCCCCACGTGCGTTAAACCGCCCATCCACATCAACCATCCATACAACACACCCAATGTGCATCAACCCCCCCATGAGCATCAACCCCTATGCACTTCAACCCCCATGCGCATCACAGCCATGAACAATAACATCCCATGTGCAACAACACCCTGTGCACAACAAAACTCTGATATGCAACATCCCCCCATGAAGAACATCCCCCTATGTGCAACATCTCACACATAGAACAGCATCCCTCATAAACATAAACACCCCTACCAGGAGGGTGCAACATTTGGGGTTAGGTGTTGATCAGTCATCAATGATAAGTACTGTATAGGCTGAAAATGCATTGCACCCCCTGTCAGCCCCTAAGGGGTTAAATTTAAATAAATCAGTTATTAGTGGGTGTTGATGTCACATAAGGAACAACCTCCCTGAATTTCATGCTTCTAAGTCCAGGAGTTGGGGCAGAGCATCCTGCAGTCAGGGATTCTTCAATGCAAAGTATAGGGAGGAAAACGCATTGTGTCCCTTTTCACCTCCTCCTGGTTGGAATTTCCAAAAACTAATTCTTAGTGGAAGCCTCTATCACAGAAGGAACACCCTCCCCAAATTTCATGCCTCTAGGTTTTGCGCCTCCAAAGGTTTTGTTTGAGCATTGATGAGTCAGTGACTCTTCAGTTTTATATATATACTAGCAAAAAATGTACCCATGTTGCAGGAGTAACATTTCCCCATATTTCATCCCCCATGGCGCATCAACACCCCATGCGCAACATCCCCCATGCGCAACTTCTCCCATGCTCAACTTCCTCCATGCACAACTTCCCCCATGCACAACTTCCCCATGTGAAACTTCCCCACATGTGCAACTTCCCCCATGCGCATCATCCCCCATGCACATCATTCCCCCCATGCGCAACTTCCCCCATGTGCAACTTCCCTCCATGTGCAACTTCCCTCCATGTGCATCATTCCCCCATGCGCAACTTCCCCCATGCGCAACATCCCCCATGCACAACTTCCTCCCATACGTGACTTCCCCATGTGTGACTTCCCCCCATGCGCAACTTCTCCCATGCGAAATTACCCCCATGCGCAACATCCCCTATGCATAACTTTCCCCATGCGCAACTTCCCCCCATGCGCAACTTCAAGGCCCAGTAGTTGGGGCGGAATGTTGATGAGTCAGCAATTCTCCAATGCAAAGGGAGAAAACCGCGTTGCACCCCTTTTCACCCCCTTCCGGTTGGAATTTCTGAAAACCGGTTCTTAGTGCACCCCTCCATCACGGAAGGAACACCCACCCCAAATTTCGTGCTTCTAGGCCCAGCGGTTTTGGCAAGGTGGTGATGAGTGAGTCAGTGAGTCAGTCAGTGAGTCAGTCAGTGAGTCAGTCAGTGAGTGACTTTTCTCTTTTATATATATAGAAGATGGGGCAGCTGGGTAGTGTAGTGGTTAAGAGCACTGCCTCTGGTGTGGAAAGCCAGAGTGCAGAAAGATCAGGGTTCAAATCCCCATATAGCCATTTGGGTTCAACCCTGGTCTAGAAACCTCCTACTACAGTAAGATGTCATTGGGCATCGACATCTAATGCCCCCTAATGCCTTAACAGCCTACCTCAAAAATAACATAAGAGTAAAACGAACAAAGAGAGTCATGCCAGCTCAGACGTTGCCCAGACTAACAAGGTCCATGTCAGATGTTGAGGGACCAGGACAACCTGATGACAAGTGGGCTACTGGAACAAACCATAAATGGATGAGGAAAGAGAACCTGGAATTAATGGAATGCTACTACAAGAGCAGACCTAACGAAAGGGGATACATGGAATGTATGAAAAGGCTATGGGTGGAGAAAAGACCTACCTCCACACTGACTAAGAAACAAATAGGCGCTCAGCACTATAACATAGTGAAGAGAAAGCTGCTGTCAAACCTTGAGATTGAACAACTACAGCTGACACCACAGATACAAGGAAAAAGCCCAGAAGAGCAATTGGGCATACAACAATCAGGGGAAACACTGGACAAAAAAACAACTTCTGAAACTAGAACATCATCTCCACCCAGCCCATTATAGAGCACATCAGCAGATATGAGAAATAAGATCATGTCCAAACTAGCCACAATTAACACTCGGGTTAGATTACCAAGACTTGCAAAGAATTACCATCGCACAGTATGCTGAAAGATGTCAATAAGGCCCTTACGACAATCCCTACCACTACCATAACCCAAACTAACAAAATAATATATGCCACAGCCATCATCATACTAGAAATGCTTGGCTATTCAATTAAACAAGGAAACAACATCAGCACACACCCCCCTTGGAAAATGAGGCTAGAAGCTAAGATCAAGACAACTCGAAAAGAAGTCAGCCTACTGGTGGAACTACAGAAGGGGGTGAAGATCAAAAACCAGTCTCAGATAATTAGAAAATGTAAGGGCCTGACTCTACCCGAAGCCCTCGAGACTGCAAAACAAAGGTTCGCAGCCCTGGCTGCAAGATTAAAAAGATATACCAGAGAAGCAGAGGCTAGAAGGATAAACACCCTGTTCTCCAGAGAACGATCCAAGGTATACTCTCAACTGCAGTGTAATAATATAATAAGAACAGAACTGAACAGTACGGGAAGAACATATGGGAGAAAGAGATAACACACACCAGTGCAAAATGGCTACAAGAACGAAAAGCAAGCCACAGCGATCTCCCAGAACAAGAGCCAGTCACCATCACAACAGAAGATATCCAGCAACGAATCAGCAGTATGAAGAGCTGGACAGCACCAGGGCCAGAAATGATCCATACTTACTGGCTAAAGAAGTTCACAGCACTGCATGAACGTTTGGCAGCTCAAATGAACCAGCTGCTAGCAGTAGGCTCCCACTCAGGCTGGCTCACACAAGGAAGGACAGTACTGATTCAGAAAGACCCCCAACAAGGAACAACACCATCCAATTATCAGCCTATAACCTGCCTCTCTACAACATGGAAAGTCCTATCAGTCATCATAGCCACTAAAATGCAAAAGCATATGAGCCAATAAACGAGCATAGCTCAAAAGGGCATTGCGAAGAATACCAGGGGCTCAAAACATCAACTGCTCATAGATAGTACTGTAGCCCAAGACTCAAGAACCAGACAGACTAATCTGTGCACAGCTTGGATTGACTACAGAAAGCCTATGACTCAGTCCCACATATGTGAATCTGTGAATGCCTGGCATTATACCTCGTATAAAGTAAATAAGACTTTAATGACCTTCCTTAAGAACTCCATGGGGCAATGGAACAAACAAACAACTTTATTTGTGTAACCATTTGGTCATTACAAAACATTTCAGCTGGTTAAAATAACTTACTTGACTTGACTCGACTGCCCTTAATTCCTCAAATCTTCTTTCTCTTAGAGCTTCCTTACTTGACTCCTTGGAGCCTATAACCACCTTTGAAAAAATTACAACCAACTTGAGACCTCTCTTAGTCACTTCAAAACCCTTGTTATCTAACTCTTCTCTTGCAAATGACTGGTATGATAGAGACTGCCTCAACTACAAGCGACTTCTGACCAGAGCCTTCAGGAAACTAGCAACCAAGTATTCGACTGCTAACTTTTCAACATACATTAAAAGAAGAAGAGCCTACAAAAATCTCCTAAAAGCTAAAAAGAGCTTTTCTATTCAAAAATCCTGGCAGAACCTGGCTTCTGCCATGTCTATGAAAAACTCTTCTAAATTCTGATCCATAGTATCCAGAGGCATTAACTTTCGATATGGAAATACGGGAAATCAAATCATAGCCAGCAAATGGCAAGCCCACTTTTCGGCCATCTTCTCGGAAGGTGATAGCTCTACATCATTAACTCTAGACTATGTACTTGCTGCACCTTCTTTGGATCTCTTGCCTGCTTGGGACCCAGTTTCACCTGAAGAAATTAAAGCCCTAATTTCCTCAGCCCCAGATAAAAAGGCCCCTGGTCCTGATATGATTCCTTACAAACTATATAAACAAAACTCGGACTGGTGGTGCCCAATTCTTGCCAAATTATTTTCTCATATTAATTGCAAGGGTGATTTTCCTTCGAGCTGGAAAGAAAGTACTGTGGTTCCCATTTATAAGAAAGGCTCTAAATCTGATCCTAAAAACTATAGGCCTGTCTCTTTGCTTTGTGTTAGCTAAGCTTTATACGAAATACAAGTATTTACTAAGTAAGCCTGAGACTTGGGCCAAAGAAAATTCCATTATAGCAGAAGAACAAGCTGGCTTCCAACAAGGGAAATCTACGTTAGACCATTGTTTTATTATACACCACCTAATTCAGAAATATATGCAAACTGGTAATAGGAAATTATATACTGCTTTTATTGATCTTACCTCAGCTTTCGATCTAGTAAACAGGGAACTCCTCTGGCATAAGCTGGCTGACACAAATATTGATAGGAGATTGCTATTTCTTATCCAAACTCTTCATACTGGTACCAGTTTAAGAGTTAGATTTGACCAAACGGGATTACTATCTGAAAGCATCCCTACCAACAGAGGGGTCCACCAAGGCTGCCTTTTAGCTCCCTTTCTATTCAACTTTTACATAAACAACATAGTGAAAACCCTTCAGGGCCCTGAATTTTTTTCCCCCAGCGATTGGGTTGAGGAAACTATCAGTCTTACTTTACGCTGATGACAGCCTTATTTTCTATTACCTCAATTGGTCTACGCAGACTCTGACACAGATTAAACTCCTTCTGTGCTCAAGAGAAGCTCATTATTAATTATGGCAAATCTAAGGTTCTGGTTTTTGGTAGGAACAGAAGCACAAATGATCTATTGGTGACTATCGGACTGAACAAGTAAATACCTTTAAATATTTGGGAGTCACATTTAATGCAAATCTTTCTTGGTCCCCCCACAATAGCTACACGAAACTTAAAGTTGAACGATCTATTCAGATGCTAATCCATTTTATGAGAACTAAGGGTGGAAATTTGGTGCTTGAGATTTTTGCTAAGAAAATCATCCCTCAATTGCTATACGGAGCTCAAATCTGGGGCTACTCTCAACTCTCTTGTTTTGAAGCTATTCAAAACAACTTTAGTCGCATGCTTCTAGGTGTTCCTAGGTCAACACTGTCTTCCTTAATTAGAGCAGAAGTTGGACTTATCCAAATTACTGCACACTGTCACACAGCTCTGGCTCTTTATTGGTACAGATTGGTCTCCATGAACCCTTTATGTCTCCCAAGATTATGTTTTGATGAGCAAATTACCAACTTAGCTTTCTCCTCTTGGGCGACTTCAGTCAGGCCTATTTTGGAATCTTTTGATTTCCCTGTGGATACTTTCCCTTCATTTTTTTCTCCCAGATTTAAATGCTCGCTTAGAGATTCTATACGCCTCTATTATATGAGGCAGGATCTTGGCGCAGTCATCAACTCTCCTTGTTCACATTGGCTTTTATTTTACAAAACAACTTTTGTTCTCGAAAATTATTTAATTAACCTGATCAATCCTACTTTGAGAAAGGCTTTTTCTGCCTTATGTCTCCAGATCATGCAGTCTGCACTACTGGAAGGCAGATTCAACAATACTCCCTATGACCTCAGACTATGTAAGTGCAGTTCAGGAGAGGTTGATGACATTGCACACTATCTTCTGCGATGCCCACTATTGGATATTCCCAGAGCAAAATTTCTGGCCAACTTTATTATCAGTTTCAGCAATAGACCATTTATTGATCTCTTATGCTGGCTTTTGAGGGGCAATGGAAAACAACACTGGAAGTCAACACAAAAGAATTAGCACAAGTATCTATCAAGCGTGGCATATATCAAGGTGATGCACTCTTCCCCCCCCCCCCCGGCTGAACCCAAGTAATTGCAAAGACTGGATATGGGTACAAGTTCAAAAGTGGAACTACCATCAGCCACCTCCTCTATATGGATGACATCAAGCTGTATGCCAAGAATGAATGAGACATCGACTCATTGATACATCTGACAAGGATCTACAGTGAGGCTATTGGGATGTCATTTGGCCTGAATATGTGCAGCCAAATGATAGTAAAGAGAGGAAAAGTGGTTAAGACCAGTGGGATAGAATTACCAACAGGGTACATAACAGACATAGAGACCAGCTATAAGTACCTAGGTATCCCACAATCCCATGGAAATCATGAAGAAGAGGCAAGGAAGATAGCAATGGAGCAACCTCCATGCACATCATCCCCTGTGTGCATCATCCCCTGTGTGCATCAACCCCTCATGCGCATCATCCCCCATGCGCATCAGTCCCCCATCAGTCCCTGTCATGCCTCTCACTGTCTCACTCACCAGTTCGACTTCTATCTCTTCTATCTCTTCTCTCTTTTCTGTTGTCCTCTTTAACCCTCTGTTTGACCGGACCCTCTCAAATAACAACAACCAGTCAGGTAAGTAGTTTCAAAAAGATTATTTGTTTACTCTCATATAGAGGCACATAAGCGTAATGGTTACAGTTCTTTCCCTTTTTCTTTAGGTTACAGATAACTCAAACCAACGTGTGAAACATAGCAAACTTCGCTCTCCAACCCAAAGGTGAGTATCCAGGTAAGTATCCAACATCTATCCCAACAGTAACTTTCTGTTCTTCTTTCTCTTTCAGGTTAACGACTTCTTCCAGACTTGGGTCCCCAGGCCTGGGTATCTCTACCTTGGACAGCAACAGACTTTCTCCTTCTCTCTCTAGCGTCCTCCTCCTACTGTCCTCCCTCCTGTCTTTTCCTCTTATATATCCCGACCTCCACTCCTCCCCATCCGGGTTCCCCCATCCATTCTCCTTCTTCCCACTGCACGGGAAGAACCTGGATTGAGTCAAGCAGAGATCGGTCTCCCAAGGTACATCCTTCTTTTCTTGTTCATGTACAACCTGAGCAGTTCCCAAAATGAGTCAGATCAGGTCTCCCTCTCTCTCTCGGTTGAAGCCAGCACCTCTGCCCAGACATCTCTTTTCTTAACGGGCTCGCTCATCAAGTCCTCCTGTGGTTCAGGGGCTCCACCACAGCCCCCTATGCACATCCACCGCCATGCGCAATATCCCCCAACCGCATCATCTCCCTGTGATTCTAAAAAAGGGGGATCAAGCCCCTTTTCCCCTCAAGCCAACCCCAAGATCCTTAGGTCCCCACCAGGTTTGGCTTGATATAGAATATTTTAAGAACTCAGCTGCCCTCAGCTAGAGTCCACCTTAAAAATCAAACCTCCCAACCAGCCTTCTCCAGCCCTCTGGGAAACCAACCCCACCACCCGGGAATTGAAGAAGATAATCCCTTAAGAAAGATGCAGCCAAACTGCAGCAAGTCCAGAGGAGACCAACAAGAATGATCAGTGGGATGGAAGGGAAGCCCTACGAGGAAAGGTTGGGGGAACTTGGGATGTTCAGCCTGGAGGAGGCTGAGGGGAGACATGATTGCCCTCTTCAGATACCTGAAGGGCTGTCATATGGAAGATGGGGCTCATTTGTTCTTTGCTGCTTCTGAGAGCAGAACTAGAACCAATGAGTATAAACTACAAGAAAGGAGATTCCAGTTGGATATCTGGAAAAAATTCCTGATTGTGAGGGCGGTTCGGCAGTGGAATATATCGCCAAGGGAGGGGGTGGACTCTCCCTCACTGGGGATCTTCAAGCAGAGGCTCGATGAGTACCTGTCGGGGATGCTTTAGGAGGATTTCCTGCTGCAGGCAGGGTGTTGGACTAGATGACCTATATAGGTCCCTTCCAATTCTACGATTCTATGATCCCCCCATGCTCATCAACCCCCCCATGCTCATCAATTCCCCTGTGCAACATTTCCCATGCGCAACGATCCCACATGCGCAATGACTCCACATGCGCAACAACCAGTGATGAGATTCAAAGAAATTAACAACCGGTTCTATGCCCATGTGGCAGCCACTTTTAAATGGCTATTTTTAAACTTTGTATGTCCTAGCTTTCATTAACAACCGGTTCTACAGAGTAGGTGCAAACTTACTGCATCCCACCACTGGCAACAACCCCCAAGTGCAATACCCCCAGGGGCAACATCCCCATATGCATCAACCCCCATGTGCAACAGTCCCCCATGCGCATCAACCCCCATGTGCAACATCCCCCCATTAACAACATCCCCATGCGCATCAACCCCCATGTGCAAAATCCTCCATGCGCAACGATCCCACATGTGCAATAACCCCCCAAATGCATCACCCTCAGGGGCAACACCCCCATGCGCATAAACCCCCATGCACATCAATCCCCATGCACAACATCCCCCATGCACATCATCCCCATGTGCATCAATGCCCCATGCGCATCAAACCCACATGCACAACATCCTCCCATGTGCATCTACCCAATGCACATCAACCCCAATGCGCATCAACCCCCATGCGCATCAACCCCCATGTGCATCATCTCCTCATGTGCATCAGCTTGGTATCATCCGCAAATTTGATGAGGCTCCCCTGTATCCCTTCCTCTATGTTGTTGATGAAGATATTAAAGAGAACCGGGCCCAAGACAGAGCCCTGGGGCACCCCACTTGAATCTGATCTCCAGGTTGACACAGAACCTTTGAGTGCGGCCATTGAGCCAGTTGCAGATCCACCTAACGATTGCCTCGTCTAGCCCATATTTTTCCAACTTCCCATTTAAGATGTCATGTGGGACCTTGTCAAATTCTTCCCCTTCACCAGTGGTGGACACTGACCGGTTTGGGCTGGATCGCCCGAACCAGATGTTTAAATTTTTCCCCCGCTACTAATTCGGTAGCAAGGGGGATGCCAGGAAACCGGCCATACCAGTTCCCGGCAGGCCCACCACTGCACTGCGCATGCGCCAACTTTTGTTGGCGCACGCACAGTGCGTCCTGAAGCTGGTGAGCTACAGGACGCTCTGCATGTGCGCAGGGTTGGGGCCCTCCCCTCGCCCCGCCACCTGCAGCACGCTGGGGTGGGTAGCATGCTCGCCCCCGGCCCCGCCTCTGGCCCTCCCCGGCCCCACCCCTGACCCTCCCTGCCCCCTGACCCCAGCCTGGCCCTGCCCCTGCCCCTGGCCTGGCCCCGCTCACTTCCGGCGAACCGCATGTTGGGCCAGGCTGGGCCCACCTCTGCCCATCACCATAGATGCAATAATACCAACATAGCTACCACTGTAACCTGTTGGGGGAGGGTGAAATGGAGGTCTTCCCTGGGTAAAGGATTATGTACTCTCTTACCTGGGGTTAAGCCTCTATTGCTTGGGGTGCAAGTGGTCTACTGAACTAGTTAAATCACTGACACAAATCTACATGGGCCTGTGCTGTGAGTTGGAAGTTAGGATTTGGCAGCTACCACTTTGGTAAGCTACCACTTGGGTACAATTTCTGGACCCAGTCTACCGACTCCCAACCCAATTGGTGCCTTGTTGCCTCCATTTTGCCTACCTAATCTCTCCTCCTCTGAAGTCCTGCCTACCATGGTAGGTACTTTGATGCAGATGGTAAGGTTCCAACTTTACTGTCATGTTTTCAGTAATGTGTACCTCTGTAAGCCTCTGGAAATGTGTTTTTATTTTTAACAATCGTCTAAGGTAGTCAGCTTGGTGGGGCAGCCCTAACACTAATCCTTAGCCATTTTAATTTTTTTTTCGGGGTGGGGGGAGCCTTAATGGGAGAGGGGGTAACAGTATGTGATCACAGTTTCCCTTTCTTATGTTTTTTAAAGGACTGCAAAGCATTGCTTTTCTTTTTTTAAGTACTACATAAAGCACTACTGAATTCATGTGTATACACATGCATACATGTATACATGTAGGCCAGAGTAAGTTTGATTAGATAGATCCTTGGCCAAGTACAGCAGGGCTCTTCTTATGTTCTTATGATATGTTTATTGCAACACCAAGTAGACTAAAATTTCAAATTTAAGTGGACTTAAATTTAGAATTTTAGAATCATTATCTTAGGCATCCTCTATTAAGAGTTTTTATACAAATACATAGATTTTATACAAATAGATTTTGTACAAAAATAGATTTTATACAAAAACACCATTATGGTTTTCCCAACAAGAAATCTTTTTGGTCATTATATGGGCCATAAAGAAACCTGGTTATAATATAGAAATTTAATAATTTTTACACCAAATTATTATAAGATAAAGACAAGAGAGGAATTTTTAGATGAAGGATTTGTGTGTCAGAGGTTTTCTGTACAGACAGCTTTTAGAAATGAAGAATAAAATGTCTGGTTTTGAAAATTCTGTCTTTAATAGAGTCAATTATTTTTTAGAAAAACAAGCTATTTACCAGGATATATATGTTATTGTTAAGATATGAAACAGAAGAAGTTAAAGATTTTCTAATACATTGGGCAAAAATGTTGGACATGAAATACTGATGAAACAATTTAGAATTATGCACTTGCCATATAGCTTTCATTTCTGTTTTTATTATTTCTGTTTTGTTTTTTTCTTTATACTTTATTCTCTGTTTTCTTTTTGTTAAAATCGATAAAAAGTATTTTTAAAAGAAAAAACCCCAAATTGACTAAAACCAAACTATTTCATTTTTATTACACAATGTTGTTCTTCCTGTAGGAAACAGATTGAAAAAGGGTTTTTGAATGCTGACTTTCATTAATTGAGTTATTTTACCCCATTCTTCTATCATCCGGGAGGCTGACTGCTGCTTGGTACTAAACTAGGTCTTGATCAATTATTCTGATTTCATACAAAGATTGTGACAGGGTTTAGAACATCCACTGTGGATCTCTCTTCTTCATACAAATGACACTATCTTCGCTGTCACATTTCTGATTTTTCCAACACTTAAGTGGTTGGCACTGGGTAGCTGCTACTACAGTGCAATCTAAATCTGAATGAGCTTGAGATGGAAATTTAGAATCCCAGAATCTGAAAAGAAAAATTAGAATACAGAACACATTATTCCTGTCTGTTTCTACAAAATCTAGCATTATATGAATATTTAATCTCCCCGCTCTCCTATAGACACAGACACAAAAGGCATGGCATTTCAGCAGGTCCCAATTCAGTCCCAAGTACAGTACCTCCAAATAGGACAGAGAAGAATTTAAGTCTGCAGCTCCTCAGAGCTACTGCTCTCGGGACATAATTGACCTAGATTTAGGTTACTACAATCCTAAAGTGCACACAGACAAATGGCAAAACTATGGCCCTCAACCATCTCTCTTGCAGTTCTCAAACATCTAGAATTTATCATATGTGGCTCTTATGTTAAGCAGATTTTGCACTTCCATTTTGGCCTCTCCTGACTGCATGTAGGCACACTAAGCCCTTAAACTCACTGCAGCTGATTCTGGGTGTAACATAAGCTGCAATCCTAAAAACACTTTCCTGGGAGTAAGACCCATTAAACACAATGGGGCTTATTTTTGAGAAGACGTGGTTAGGATTGTGCTCATAAAATCAGTAGGGTATTTAAGAAGGGGCATTCTGAAACCTCAGTGTGGGTTACAGAAGGAGCATTGGTGAATTACGGACTGATTGATATGGGAATTGCTGATTATACTGGACTGACTTGACATTGCCTGAAACTCTGTATGTATGATCCTGGACTGGACTTTGACTATGAATATTGCTTAATCCTTTAAGACAAGTTGCTAGATCTCAGATACTTTGTTGTCTTGTCTTCTTTACTAATTACATTGTTCTAGACTTGATCAGTGGTATACTTCTGCTGTGCCATGGGCTAATCTACCCTATATAGCTCTGGCAAATGGTTACGGTCCCAGTGCCAACATACCAATACTGATTATCAGGCCAGAATGGATGCAATAGTTCTGAATACAACATTGCTGAGTGTGCACTGTGTAAAGAGGGACGTAGTCACTGAGAGGATCATGGCGTCAAGTCTAACCATATCGGGATTCGTAATTCCATGTTTGGGCGATAATAATTACACGTTTTGGTCGCAGAAAGTATCTATGCTCTTGAGACGTGAAGAACCATGGTCTTATGTCAATGACTCACCAGATGATATGACAGATGAACAGAATGATAAAGCCCTAGCTACAATTGTGCTGACGCTAGAGGACAGAGAGCTGGGGCATTTGTGGGGCATCACCTCTGCTAAAGATTGTTGGGATGCTTTAAAGGCTATCCATGTCAGGGATGGTGTGGGAAGCCAGATTCATCTGACAAGAAAACTGTTTCGTGCTTGTTTGCAACCAGGAGGAGATTTACTGGAGCACCTGGAGTCAGTGAGAAGTATGCTGCTTGATCTGAGAGAAAAGGAGGTGTACTTCACCGAGCAGCAGGAGGTGTTCATACTTTTATCTTCACTGGACTCATCCTATGATGCATTTGTGTCCAACCTGGAGGTGTTACCAAAAGATGACCTCACTATGGCGAACGTGACAAGTCGCCTACTGGAGGAAAATCAGAAGAGAAAGGACAACGTGCTACTCCGAAAGTCCAGCTCCACATCTTGGCAGCTGCCGGAAGAGCAACGGACGGAGGAGGAGGGTGAGAAAGCATCTGCAACAAGATGCTGTTACGGATGCGGTTTGTCAAAACATCTGATTAGCAAAGGCAAAGAAAGGGAAGCAAGGCAAAGAAAGGGAAGCAACCCTATCTCCAAGGTATTAGGCAGAATGTGCATTATATTCATGTTTCACTATTAATTCTATATTTCATTCAAAATTGGATTGTTCTCCATATCAGAAATGGACAGGGAGAAAACCAACTCTTAACTTTTTACATGTATTTGGGGCACTAGCATATGTTGCAACTCCCGTGAAAATGAGAAGGGAGATGTAAAAGCTAAGAAAATGTATTTTCTTGGATATCAGTCCAAAGAAAAGCCATGAGATTTGGAGAAGAAAATGGAAAAGTTGTAATAAGTGCGAGTGCTAAAATAGATGATGGCTTTGACCTTGAAACACAAACAAAACAGCTGGTACTCCCAGAACTAAGTCAGACCTTGAGAAGGGAAAAAGAGAAAATGCTTGATAGCAAACAGACTCCTAAGAAAGCAAGCAAGTCTGAATTAACACTAGAAGTTCAGATATCTAAAGAACAGGAGGAGGAAGTAATTCTAAGTGGGACTGAAACTCCTAGAATATTACCTAGAAGGACTGCTAGGCAAATCAAAGCCCCAGAAAGGTATTCACCATCTGTGAACTGTGTATCAAATGCTGAACCTTGTACATATGATGAAATCATGCAACTTCCTTTAGTTGAAAGGCAAAAGTGGCTTCAAGCCATAAATAAGGAATTGCAATCGCTAAAGGAAAAGGGTGTATATGAAACAGATAAATACCCAGAGAATCAAAAGGTACTTGGCTGTAGGTGGATCCTCAAAAGAAAAGTTGGTTCCACAAATGATATAAGATACAGAGCTAGTCTAGTAGCCAAAGGATATTTACAAACATCTAATGACTTTGACCAGATTTTTTTACCAACCTTGAAATCTGAAAGTTTGAGATTTGTTCTAATGTATGCAGCTAAGAACAATTACAAGTTAAGACATTGATTTTGAATGTGCTTACCTGACCTCAAATTTGGATCACCTGATTTATATGGAAATACCACCATATATTTGGTGTGTACCACCAAATACCAGGTGTGGAAGGTGATGGTAAAACATGTTGGAAACTTAGAAAGAGTCTTTATGGTCTACGTCAGAGTGCATTTCAATGGAATACTGATCTAACCAAATCATTAATCAGGCAAGGATTTAAACAAGGTGAAGCAGATCCATGTTTATTTATCAGAAAAAACCAAATTGTACTTTGTTTTGTTGATGATGTCTTATTAGCCACACCCACTGATGATGAATGTGATGAAATACTTAAAAGTGCTGAGAAAGAAATATAAGATAAGAGATCTGGGTAAAGTGAAAAACTATCTAGGAGTGGAAGTGCAAAAAGTTGACAATGGGTACAAGATATCCCAAAAACAGAAAATATTGAAATTGTTCGAGCAGTACAATATGCAAAACTGCCAAGGTACAAAGACTCCTATGATCTTAGGATTTGAGAAAGATACTAATGAGAGTAATCCATGTGATGCTGATCTATACAGGTCATTAATAGGAAGCTTGCTGTATCTAAGTCAATGGACCAGACCTGATATATGCATGGCTGTAAATTACTTGTCCAAATTTAATCAGAATCTAACTCAAAAACACCGGCAGGCTGCAAAATGGGTTATGAAATACTTAAAGGAGACACAGGACAAAGCATTGTACCTAACTCCTACAAAAGATCTCATATTAACAGCCTATGCTGATGCAAATTTTCAATCTGATCCAAACACAAGAAAATCAACTCCAGGAATTGCAGTATATCTTGGTGACACTCTGATACACTGGAAGTAAATTAGACAACGTTTTATAGCCTTATCTACAGTATTTATATACTGCTTTTCAACTTAAAAGTTCACAAAGCGGTTTACAAAGAAAATTGAAAAATAATAATAGCTAATTATTATTAATTATTAAGCTAATTATTATTAATTATTAAGCTAAATTTTTGTCACCTTTCTGTATCTCATAGCTCATTTCTTGCATCAATGCCGGAAAGAAGTAAGAGACTGTCAGGCCTGACTCATGTGATGTCCATCTGCTGAAGCTCTGTTTGCTTCAGCTCTTGATGATATCAATGCAAGATATTGAGTACCTCACCTTGAGTACTGTGTTCAGTTCTGGGCACCTCAATTTAGGAAAGATGCAGCCAAACTGGAGCAAGTCCAGAGGAGAGCGACAAGAATGATCAGTGGAATGGAAGGGAAGCCCTACGAGGAAAGGATGGGGGAACTTGGGATGTTCAGCCTGGAGAAGAGGAGGCTGAGGGGAGACATGATTGCCCTCTTCAGATACCTGAAGGGCTGTCATATGGAGGAAGGGCTCATTTGTTCATAGCTGCTTCTGAAAGCAGAACTAGAACCAATGGGTACAAACTGCAAGAGAGGAGATTCCGGTTGGGTATCTGGAAAAAAATTCCTGACGGTGAGGGCGGTTTGGCAGTGGAACAGATTGCCAAGGGAGGTGGTGGACTCTCCCTTACTGGGGATCTTCAAGCAGTGGCTTGACGAGCACCTGTTGGGGATGCTCTAGGGGGATTTCCTGCTGCAGGCAGGGGGTTGGACTAGATGACCTACTAGGTCCCTTCCAACTCTATGATTCTATGATTCTATCCCCCATGTGCAACTTCTCCCATGTGCATCAACCCGCCATGCGCAACTTCCACTAGGCCCAGCGATTTTGGCAGGGCGGTGATGAGTCAGTGATTCAGTGAGTCAATCAGTCAGTGACTTTTCTCTTTTATATATATATAGATTGCACTCTGATGCTCTACAGACCATTGAAGAAACCTCTGATGGCTTTATTGGACCCTTTTGGGTACCTCCTGCCTTGGTTGGGTTTAGCCACTTTTATGTGGTGCCAGCTTCTGTAGTTCAGGCTCTCCTGTCTTCCCTGATGAAGTTCCCACATGGTTCACACACTGTGGGCCCCAGTTGCCCCTGCATGTTTTATGGAGAGTTTGCACACTGACTGGGGTTGGCACACTAACATTCCTCATAATGAGGGAGAAAATTTGGAGAGGGAAGTACACAGACATTTTTAGCTTACTTCACAGGGAATTGAAATCTCTGGATAAGACAAGTGACCTGGAGGTGTTCTGTAGGTTGAAAACTTCCCAAAAATGGACAAACTGGTTTGAATGTTCATGGGTTTGGTTATGCAAACAATCTGACCAAGTGTTCTGCTTTGGCTAAGTTCCAAGACATTACCCATAGGGCCTTTAGGGATAGATTACTCAGGTTCTCAGTGGCTTTCCTGTGTTGAGAATTTTTGCATGTGCGCAGCTTCACTGGAAGTAGCATGTGGAAATGTGAGAACAATTATTGTCCCTGTGCTCAGACCTTTTGAGTGCATGCAATGGTGCTCAGGCATCAGAGCAGCAGGTTCAACCCCCTATCCCACAGCTACTACAAGTAAAACTAGGCAGAGTGGTATTCCAAAAACAATTGCCATAGCAGCACACCTGCAGTCTATGTGGCACCACGTATATCCTTGCCCCATGCCCAGCAGGCAAATGGGACAGGAAAGGGAAAAGGTCGAATGAACCACAAGCAAGGCTGAAGCTCAAGCAATGCCCTACTTTCAAAAGGACCGTGTCCAATTAAGATCCCCATATTGGCTAGACTTCTGTGGAACTACCCTGATCCTACCCAAGGTAGAGTGCTTGACCATGAGGTATTCCTACTTGGGGTCATGTCTAAAAAGACCCTAGGCAAATACTATCTTCAACATGATTTTTCCTGTCCTGCTTGTACAACATGATTTGTTCTCAGTGAACAATGGCAACTCTGTTCATCTCTGATTAGATCAATACACATCTTTTTTTTGAGGTGGTTCGCATTTTGAGAGGGTGTGGCCTCAGAGCCTTCAGGGAAAAGTGTGAATAGAGTAGGCTTCTGGGATACTCTGTCAACAGAGAGGAGTTCAATCTAATAGATTTTTCCTTTGAGGGTCATTTATACCTGGATTGGGCGTTCTCTTTCTTGTCTGATCTTTACGAAGTTAGGCTCCATGCAGGAATGGGCAGTGAGGTGGTCTACTAGAATTGTAGCTTGGAGATTACATTCAATTAACCAGGGTGCCACTGACACTAGGTATTTTAAAATAACCCTCAGCTAATCATGGTGGAAAAAGAGAAGGGAGGAAAAAATAGAGGAAGATTGTGATTTGGAAAACCTGGACGTACTACCCTGTTTCCCTGAAAATAAGTCCTACCCTGAAAATAAGACCTAGTGCTACTTTAAGGATTCCTAAAATATAAGACCTACTCCAAAAATAAAACCTAATTCTGATTGTACCTATGGCTGGTGGTAGCAGTGGCATACCTAGTGGAAAGAAATGGGATGGGGGCCGCTTCCATCCCAACTGGCTGCAAAGATTGCTGCTGAAGCTCAGGAGCAATTTGTACCTCATCAGCAGTAACCTTTTCACCCTGCTCTACCAGCTTCAGTTCTTCCTGCAAACAGCTGCAAAGCCCAGAGAGCAAAGTCACCGTGCAGAGGCAATCACATGGTTGTCCCAGCCAGAGAAAAGATCACAAAGGAGAAACAGCCCCATGCCTACCCAAAAGTAAGCCCCATTGTGTTAAATGACACTTACTCCCAGGAAAGTGTCTTTAGGATTGCAGCCTAAGTAGATTTCAATTTCAGTATTTTGTCATCATTTTTACATACAGTTAATATTTTTATATGAATATATTTTGGGTTATGGAACCAACCATCTGAGTTTCCATTATTTCCTATGGGAAAATCCGCTTCACGTATAGAATGTTTCATGTAAAAACCATGACTCCGGAATGAATTAAATTTGTTACGTGGAGCTCCACTGTATATATGTGTGCAGTGGTGGGCTTCAGCAGGTTCGCACCTACTCTATAGAACCAGTTGCTAACGAGAGATATAAAATATAATTTATTACATATAATTGATGAATTACAAGCAGACTACATTATGCCTGCTCACAAGGAAATGGAGGACAAGGAAGGCTTTTCTAGGACACCAGGCTAAAAAAGATGTGTCCTGGAAAAAGAGGACATCTGGTAAAAAATATTTAAAAGTCAAAATTGCCTTAACATGCCCCCCCCAAATGCATTAAAACCCAGAGGGAAGAGAGCTAGAGATCCAGATGAGGTTTGAGTAGAGGGAGAAGAGAAGTTTGGACTTTACAAAGGCTTTAGAAATAATTTTTTTTAAAATTTCCTTTACCTGCTGAGCCAGTTTCACTGTTGAGGAGTCTGCCTTCTGGAGCCCTTTCAGGCTCCAGGTGCCTGTGATCAGGACCATTCTGAAGACTTGCACCCCCTTGCACCTTCCAGACCAGCCAATGCACATCTGGTTACTCACAAGTAAACAATGCAAAGGGGAACTTTTTAGGAGGGAACTTCCTACTGGATGACTTGTGGGGGCTGTAGTTCTTGGATGACCTTGGCTTACTCTCAGCCTCTCCTTTCTAGCAGACTAAGGCCAGTCCGCCTACCCATGCGTTAGCCTACTTGCACGATATACAAATTTTGGGGTTTCTGGGGATTTTTTTTTGTTTTTTGGCCATAACTTTGGCTAGGATTGTTGCAGATTGTTGCATTTTACAACCCTTAGGACCCCAACCAGTTTTTTAAACACATTGTACCGCAGGGTCCATTGGACCCGATTGGAAGTTTGTGTTGTGTTTTTTACTGGAATTATTATTATTACTTGACAAGACTTTCTGATGCTTTTACTGCTAATGAGACAGTTACAAATCCAAAAGCAGAAAAGTGTTTGAATTTACAGTTTTTTCTGTAAATTCCAATTTTTACATATCATCCCAACCGGGTCCACTGGAAATTTGTGTTGTGTTTCTTACTGAAATTCATTATTTTTACTTGACAAGACTTTCTGAGTTTCTTACTGCTAATGAGACAGTTACAAATGCAAAAGCAGAAAAGTGTTTGAATTTACAGTTTTTCTGTAAATTCCAATTGTCACATATCGCCCCAGGTCGGGTCCATTGGACCTATTTTGCAAGGATGATATTTATAAATTGGAATTTACAGAAAAACTGTAAATTCAGACACTTTTTTGCTTTTGCATTTGTAACTGTCTCATTAGCAGTAAGAAACTCAGAAAGTCTTATCAAGTAATAATAATGAATTCCAGTAAAAAAAACACAACACAAACTTCCAATCAGGTCCAATGGACCCGATTGGGACCCTAATTGCTCTCCAAGACGAATCCAACAACCTATGACTCGAGGGAGTAGTGCACACCATCGCAAAGTTGCATTTTGGGAGTCCCACAACCCCCCAATGCATGTCACCCCCCAAGCACATCACCAATGTGGGCCACACACGCCACACTCCCTTGGTGATGTCTCCATCTCATTTCAAATGAAAGTTCAAATTTCTCAGGAAACCAAATATTGGTTTGAATTCTAAATACAGTACATCATAGAACTTGAATAGATCTTAGAAATATAACAGTAAAGGGCATAAAGAAATTGTGTTCATTAACTCACGTGTGTAGAAGCTTTTCTTTATTATCCCAGGAAAATTCTCCTTGGTTTCTCTTCAATCCAATCCAGAAATTTTTGCCTTTTTCAGTTGCTTTCTTTTCTAAGAATTCCTGCCCCACCCCGCCAAAAATATCAGAAAGGCATTACTGGGATAGATTTAGATTTATCTCAAAAAGCCTTCTGTATGATGGAAAAGGCCTTGTAGATGATGGGACAGGGCTCAGACATCCCTAGAAGAAGTGACATTGGAGTGGAGATGCTGTGATGTCACTTCTCAGTTCTCCCAGAGGTGATATTGGTTTCACAGTCCTCTGACTTCATTCCTTCTTCATTCAAAGCTCTCACTTGCCAGACAGCAAAGCCACCAAAACATGAGAAGGATGAGTCTCTGGCCTCCACAGGACAATGCAGATACATATAATCTATATAAATGGTGAATTCTGTCTGTCTGAAAACCCTCTAATTCAGGCCACACTTGCTCTACATCAGCAGTTCTCAATCTTCCTAATGCCGTGACCCCTTTATAAGTTCCTCATGTTGTGGGGACCCCCAGCCATAAAATTATTTTCGCTGCTACTTTATAACTGTAATTTTGCTAATTTTGTAATTTTGGTGCGGGTTTTCTTTGGGGTATTGGGCACAGGCAGGGCCAGGTGAGTTGGTGGGGGTGGCTGAGTATAGTGGGTGCTATAGGCATCAGGGGAGGCTGGTGGGGAGTTTCTGGGGGGAAGGGGAGATTTCTCTGGGGGAAATGGGCTTTAGGATTGGCCTCTCAGGCTGCAAGCCAGCAACAGTTTACCTTGCTGGTAAATTGCAAGCAAGTTGGCAGCTGGGGGGGCAGCGGCTGGTGGGCTGGCTGGCGGGCAGCATGCATGCCTGGAGAGAAGCCCCCTCCTGCATGATCTGGATGGGCAGCACACGCGTGCCTGCAGGAAAGCCCCCTGCTCAGCAGTCAGAAGTCCCTGGGGCAGCCTCTAAGGAAGCCCCAGTGCACGTGCAGCTACAGCCAGAGATCTAGCAAGCGTGACCTGGCATCCCTGCACCAGGGGTCTTATGGCGACCCCCAAAGGGGTCCTGACCTCCACTTTGAGAAACGCTGCTCTACATAGACAAAGGCTAAAATTCAGAGTAACTACAGGAGCACATAAGAGACATTACATGCACCTGTAGTTATTGCACCACCTAGTGAAAACCTATGGGAAATTCATATTGCAATGCAGAGTAATTTGTTCTTACCCTGGAGCAAGGACTCCCTGTAGTTACTCTGGATTGCGCCCATATTATACCTTTCTGGAATCAGGATGATAATGGTACTGAAAATCTTCCCTTCATCTGCTGCTTGAAAATCCAGGATTGGAATTTGTGTCTGGCCCAAATAAGCAGACATGCCATTTGAATTCAAGAGACAATGTATTTGTCTCTTTAGTTTTGGGCCAGAGGCACAAAATGCCATCTGCATGAGCTGGCTTAAAGGTCTGCACAGAGTGCAGCCTCTCTGCACTCTGTGAAAGCAGAATTTTAAGCTAGTCTATATATATAAAAAAGAAAAGTCACTCACTGACTGACTGACTCACTGACTGACTCATCACTGCCCTGCCAAAACTGCTGGGCCTAGAAGCGTGAAATTTGGGGTGGGTATACCTTCCGTGAGGGAGGGGTGCACTAAGAACCGGTTTTCGGAAATTCCAACCGGAAGGAGGTGAAAAGGGGCGCAATGCGTTTTCTTCCCTATACTTTGCATTGAGAATTGCTGACTCAGCAACATTCCGTCCCAACTGCTGGGCCTGAAGCATGGAATTCTGGGAGTTCCTTCTGTCACCTGAACACCCACCAAGAACCCATGTGGAGAAATTTAACCCTTCAGGGGCTGAAAAGGGGGCAACGTGTTTCTGTCCTATACTTAACATGGGAGACTGACCAACATCCAGCCAATTTGATGCTCAGTGCCTGGTGAACTGGGAGATGTTTTTCAGAGGAAGAGGTTGCACTGGCGAGGATGCTGTGCATGGGGGGAAGTTGCGCATGGAGAAAAGTTGCGCATCGGTGGAAGTTGCGCATGGGGGAATGATGTGTATGGGGGAAAGTTGCGCATGGGGAAAGTTGCGCATGGGGGAAAGTTGCGCATAGGGGAAATTTGCGCATGGGGGAAGTTGCGCATTGGGGAAAGTTGCGCATGGGGGAAAGTTGCGCATTGACAGATGATGCGCATGGGGGAAGTTGCACATGGGAAAGTTGCGCATGGGGGGAAGTTGCGCATTAGCGGATAATGCGCATGGGGAAAGTTGCGCATGAGGGGATGATGCGCATGGGTGGAAGTTGCGCATGGGTGGAAGTTGCACATGGGTGGAAGTTGTGCATGGGGGATGATGTGCATGGGGGAAAGTTGTGCATGGGGAAAGTTGCGCATGGGGAAAAGTTGTGCATGGGGGAAATTTGCGCATGGGGGAAATTTTCGCATGGGGAAAGTTGCGCATAGGGAAAGTTGCGCATGGGGGAAAGTTGTGCATGGGGGTTGATGCGCATAGGGGAAAGTTGCACAGGGGGTAAGTTGCACATGGGGAAAGTTGCGCATGGGGAAGTTGTGCATGGGGAAGTTGCGCATGGGGGGAAGTTGCGCATCGGCGGATGATGCGCATCGGGAAAGTTGCACATGAGGGCATGATGCGCATGGGGGAAGTTGCGCATGGGTGGAAGTTGCACATGGGTGGAAGTTGCGCATGGGGGAAAGTTGCGCATGGGGGATGATGCGCATGAAGGAAAGTTGCACATGGGGAAAAGTTGTGCATGGGGATTAATGCGCATGGGGGTTGATGCACATGAGGGAAAGTTGCGCATGGGGGAAAGTTGCACATGGGGGAAAGTTGCGCATAGGGAAAAGTTGCGCATGGGGAAAAGTTGCGCATTGGCAGATGATGGGCATAGGGGAAAGTTGCGCATGAGGGGACGTTGCACATGGGGGGATGATGCGCATGGAGGGATGATGCGCATGAGGGGATGATGCGCATGGGGTGTTTCTGTGCCATGAGGGGATGGCATAGGGGAACATGTTACATCCGCAACGCAGGTACGCTTTTTGCTAGTATAAAATAAAAGGACAATGCAGAAAATAAGGGTCTTCATGAAGCATCCAGATGGAGGTTATCTAGAGAGAACTCTGAAGGCCATTCTTGAAGGCCAAAAAGAGAGAACTCTGGAAGAGCCAAACTGGGAATGTCTCAGCCATAAGTTGCATCATAAAGCCATAATGGCACCTCTGCTTCATTGGTGGTCCTGCTAAATAAGCATTTGGGAAGAAATACCAATGGGTTTCAGTGATTTCAGCACATTGTACTGCTAATTAAATAGGTGGGAATTTTAGTTGAATTCTCAAGTCTCGAAAAATTGCATTTTTGGTGACTTGCCGACTTGCTATTTGCACATGTGGGAAGTCTCTGAAAAACACTCATGTTGGGGCCTTGTGTCTTTTATTCAAGTCACCAAATTAAATTGCCTATGTTTGGGAGGGGGTGTTTGTTTACTGTTTTCATGACATGAAAAACCTTTGGGGCTGTTATGCAGACCAGAGAACAAACAGGGAGTTCTTTGCCTTACAATCAGCTTGCCTGGGATGATGAGACAGGGAAAGGGAGAGGCAGGTTAACAGCAATCATGCTCTTCATTGCATGACTGGTGAGAGAAGGAATGCTCAATGAATTATTGGCTTCAGTGAGAGTAATTCTGAGTAAGGCTGGCAAGGCTTGGGTCATCCTAGTAAGCCTCACACCTGCTGCTTGTGAGTGCCCTCCTCCCTCTTGTCACTTTCTTCCCCTCTCTCCCACCTTGTTTACAAATGGGCAAGGATGGTGGGGGAGTGTTTAAAGAGTACTCAGAGACACACAGAGCCCAGCAGCAGCTCTGCTTTTTCTGCAGCAGGCTATTGAAATGGGGAGAGATTTTTGACTCAAGTCCAGTAGTCAATGACTAGAGTCAAGCAATTTGGGACTCTTTCCAACACTGTAAATCATATTGCCTGATCTCTCCCTGATGGTTCATTCTGTCCTTTTGTTCCACTGTGATATTTACCTCAAGTTCTTCACTGATGACTGAAACAATAACAGCATCATGATTTACACAATATTGTAAGGCAGCAGAATATTGCATTGCTGCAGTTGAAAAGTAAAATCGGCCATCTGCAGCTGGAATCCATTCTCTTTCATTGTCAAGAAATTCTGAGAGAGAGAGAGAGAGAGAGAGAGAGAGAGAGAGAGAGAGAGAGAGAGAGAGAGAGAGCATACAGTACACAGGATCAGAAAACAGTTTGTAATAACCAAAACCATAATCAACAACAACATTTATTGTGTATTATTTCTAACGCTGCAATCCAGAGTAACTAAGGGAGCTCTTACATTGATGAAAGAGACATTTATGTCAGCGTAGTTACGGTGCCACCTAGTGAAACCAATGGGAAATTCATATTGCAATCCATAGTAAATTTTTCTTATGTCAGCGTAACAGCTCCCGTATACTCTGGATTGTGCTCTTAGTGTGCCATCATATATACTTTCATTTAGGAATAAGTCTCATTGAAATCAATGAGGCTCACTTCTGAGAAAATAATCCTAGGATGTGCTGTTAATCACCTAAGAAAGACACAGTCAATTCAGTCCTAACTTGCACTGGTACAGTTGGCTGCAGTGCAAGTTTGTGGTTGCTACTGCTCCACTATAAGGCAAGGGAAACCTTTTCCCTTTCCCCCAGAAAACAAAAGAGCAGCCCAAATATGTCCACTTGGACCTGTGCCACAAAAATGGGGGCACAGAACCAAACAGAAGAGAGCAGACTGGATTTGGATCCAGCACACACAGAGTCAAGGAGTGAACTGGATATTGCGGAGTTATTACTTGAGTTAGTAAATGATATCAGACAAGAGGTGAAAACTGTGGAAGAAAGAAGGGCAAAACAGATAAAGGAAGTGACAGATGAAATGAAAAAAGATGATCCAGGTTATAAAGATGAACAAAGATCAGCTAAATAACCAGCTAATTGAACATTTAAAGCAAAATGTTAAGGAATGAGACCATAAGATTGAAAAATTAGAAATGTTGGTAAATAAGAAAGAGATACAGCAAAAAAAATTAGATTGTTATGTTATGAAATTGGAATTGGAGATAAGTAATGTTGTAACTTGCATACAAAATTTTCCAGAACAAGGGAATGGAAAGGAACTGGAAAGAGTGGAAGCATTGCTTCTTAGGCCGGAATGGATGAAGAATGTAAAAAAAAAAACCAACTCTATACACAGATAAGCTCAAAATATGCTACGGTAATTAATTTACCAAGAGATTTCTTCATTAAATGCAGACATAAAACAGCCAGAGAACTGATCCTGCATAAATTGGAGGAAAAACCAAGAAAAATGGATGGAGGGATGGTGAAAATCTTCAGAGAGTTGCCAATGAAGTTTAAACAAAAGCGACTGATATATAAAAATTTCGCAGAATCTCTCAGATGGAATGATATTAATTACAGATGACAGTTACCAGAAGATATGAATTTTTATTTTAAAACTAAAAGATATAATATCAATTCTATAAGGGAAATGCAAGGTTTTCTGTCAAAACATGGAGAGGAACTAGGTGAAAAGACACAAGCGATACAAAAACCTAAAGAAAAAAAGACATATTCCTGTAAGCAGTTCAATCTCTGCAAAGAAAAGTTGGGTAGCGAGAACTCAGTATATGAGTATAAGGATTGTACAACAGAGGTCCTAATGTCTGTATCCTTATGTACCCCCACCCTATATGTATTCCATTTTGCCCTTTACCTGTATCTGAAATTAATAAAAAACCAATCAAAAAACCTTATAAAAATTGAGAAAAAATCAGATACCTGCACTGGCCAAGCTCTGCCAGTGCAGCTTTCTGGCCTATGGGGCCTCAAGTGGCATGGGGGTGGCCCCTGTGCTGGTCACTTCTCACTGGGTGTGCAGACATGTTTCATAATGGACAGGATAGACCACACACATGGCAACTCAAAGACCATAGACCGGGATCAACTCCAAGCTGGAGTGAAACCACCCCCAAACAGTTTATCAGATGCCCAATTAAGCCAACTGTCCCAGATAAACACCATGTTTGCTGCTTTACAAAAGTAACTGACAGGACCAACAGGGATATATTGCCCTTTCTAGTCACTGGTGCAAATCATCCACCAGAAGAGATGGAGTTATTTATGTCACTAAGTCAGGCTTGAAGCCACATTCGAAAGGATCCAGGTAATGTTAGGCTGATGTACCACCATAAATGTCCATTTAAAACAACCTGATATGGGTGGCCATTGCTGCATCTTGTACAGAGAATACCACAAGTCTTTTGAAGAAAGAATTTCCTTTGCGTGTTATGTTTCTACTGCCCATTAATTTCACTGATGGTCCAGTGACTATTAAGAAATCATGAATAGGATTTCACATTTACCTGATGTGTTTTTACAGCCCAAATCCTGGCAAGACCATTGGGTGATATGTATCCCTGCCAGGTGGTGGGAAAATTTCTGAGGCGGAGGTCAGGTGAATGATGGAGACTGGGTGTAACTCGGCAGAGGGAGGAAGGGCTAGAAGGTAGATCAGGACAGGGATAGGAGTGGGGATGGCAGCAAAAGCTGCTGCCATTTCCTAAACCCTGCCTGAGTCACTGAGACCAACATGGATCTCCTGTGCTACCTAAATAGCTCTAAGGAGACTCAGAGCACAATCCTAACCATGTCTACTCAATGGGTCTTACTCCCAGAAAAGTGTCTTTAGGATTGCAGCCTTAATGAAACTTCTGGAGACATGGGGTAAGAGAACCAATGATCATGAGGAGATCTCTGACAGCTTTTTTGTCCCCACAGGAATTAAATATAGTGGCAGTCATTTGGTCCCAGTGTACCTATGGGTGTCAGGAAAGCTTAGGATTCAGCTGGAGGAGTAGTGTGGGAGATGGATTCTTATCAGGAGCAATTTCAGTGCAGAGTTTCCCTCCCCTCATACACAAATGTCCAAGTCAAATACTGAAAAACGTACGAGTTATATTCTTCAAAGCCGCATTTTTATCTCGGATTAGTGTGAGCTCTTTCATGAAATTGTAGGCCGCCTGTATGATTTCTTTATCTGAAAGGTAAATAAAAATTCAACTTAGAGATATTAGAAATAACAGTCCTCACATATAACTAAGCTATTTCCTCACAATGGGACAGCCTAAGCCAATCCACCACCTTCAGATTCAACTATCTTCACCAGCAGCTACCTTACCACTTTTGTCTTCTTGATCTGATTCCTTTGCTGTTGTGACTGTCAGTGACCCCAACCTTACTATACAAAGGAAGGATAACCAGAGTGCTTTTCTTGTTGACTCACTCCAGGGTGACCAGATGCCCAAACCTCTAAAGGAGGTCTTGGACTCCTCTCAGGCTGGCATTTCCTGCAGACAATAGCATGTTTGCCTACTCATGAGTAAAGCTGCAAAGTTCCAAAATGAAGCCAAATTGGAGGACAATGAAGCCCTTTTGAAGGACACGCAGACAGAAGGCTAAAAATGAGGACAAATTCGGAAATTTTCGGTCTTATGATCTCCCTGACTCACTCTGTTTATCCCCAAAAGCCCACTCCTCCCTGCCATGTCACCCAAGGAGAGAGGCAGATGAGGAGACAGAGTCACTCGGGAAAGGACAGTTCCTTGTAATCCCTCATTACCAGAAGAATTTCCTGAATTAGGGAGCACATAGCAGAGGAATCAATGGATGATGAAAGAGGCAGGAAGGGAGGTGGAATAGGAGCAAGATCATTTGCACTTATGTGGGTCTGTATCCTATAGTAGAGTCCTATAGCAAAATAGCTGGCGCAGAACCAAAGAAGCACCAGTGCAGTATTTCCCAAGAGTGGAGTCCTGTCAGTTCTTTAAATTAGCAATTTTATTTCCATGTATTTTTCATTCAAATATTTATTTGGTACAATTCCTTCAAAAATAAATCTTGGACTAATTTTTCCAATACAGTACATTTTATATCAAAATTCCCAGTGAGATGGAAAAGATACCCAAATTATTTTATTATTTATCTAAATAACTAAGAGTGCAATCCAGAGTTAGGGCAGAGAGAATGGCCCAGCTGGGCTGTCCCAAGTATCTGGCTGTATCCAGAGCAGAAAACTGGGCTCAATCCAGAAAGTCTGGAAGCCTGGGCCGCCCTAGCTGCTCCAGAGTCAGGAGAAGCCTAAGTCTGCTCCTCCAGGCATGTTCAGTAGCAGGGTGCTCAGATGACTGGAAATGCCTGGAGACCTCCAGAAAAAGGTGGGGCTTATTAGGCAACTGGAAAAAAATCCCCTTTTTACAGGGTTCCGGGCATTTCCCCGTCTCCATTTTGAATTTCACTCAAAGGCTCTGGGACTCCCCAGAGCACGAAGCAGAGGCAGAACCAAAAAGAGGTCCCGCCCTTGCCTCGTGGTTGGCCAGCAGTCACCACCACCAGCCTCAACCTACCCATCTGCCCGCCTTCCCACCAGCCAGAGCAGCAGGGGGCTGTTGGTGACCTTGCTTTTACAGCCCAAATCAGGTGATGGGTAAGAGGTAGTTGCTTCACTTTCCTCTATGGATCATTTCTGTACCCACCAATTCCCCTACTGATTTATTAGGAACTGGGTTACTAAAGTTCTGTTGCAGGAGATGACCTGGAGACAGGTACAGGCATTCCCAGTATAAAAACTCATTGCTTACCTGTTTTACCTTTAAGGCTTTCATTGTTCCCTATAACAAAATCTCGCAGTAACACCAGTCCTTTCTTATTGCCTTCATGTGCTTTCTCTTCATGTGCAGCTAATAAAGAAGTAGGAAGAAACATTATGTCCTCTTTCTGGGATGGAACTGGCCTCTTTTGGCTAATATAGCACTGAATATTAAAAATATTGCTATGTTGGAATATCTCACTTTGTACTAATATCGTTCACTTCAAAAAGTTGTTTTGAAAAAAAATGTTTTACTACATAACTATGTGATGTACACATATGTGTACAGCTTACAACTAGGGTGTAAAATTTTTCCATTACTGCATACAGGAAAATAAATCCATGCAGGGGACAGCAGGGAGCTGTCCAGGACTTCAATTGTCCCAGCCGATTGCTTTGTTGCCCTTGGTTCGGCTTGTACACATTTGTGTACGGATGTTCTCAGCCAGATACTGGCTCAATAGTAGCTCCAGCCAGATACTGGACCTCAATAGCTGCAATCTGCTGCCTCAGGGTTCAACCAGAGAACATTGCCTTATTTGGGAAAAAGCCTCAGCCTTGCTGGAGCCAGATAAATTGCAGGAGGTTCATGTGAAGGTGACTACATGAATTATTTTTACAGAGGGAGCCTGTTTTGCCATTCAAACT
This sequence comes from Cryptoblepharus egeriae, assembly GCA_030015325.1. NCBI lineage: Eukaryota > Metazoa > Chordata > Lepidosauria > Squamata > Scincidae > Cryptoblepharus > Cryptoblepharus egeriae. The sequence goes on from JAREYC010000001.1 coordinate 235,053,067, forward strand.
ATGTTCACAAAATAGCCAAGGCAATCCTGCCATCTGCTGGCTCTTCTGAGGAAGCACATGGGCCTTTTTAATACCAGGAACTTTAAAGTGAATGGAAATTTTGTTCCTAGCATTTTATATGAATTTTTATCTATCCGTACACAAATGTGTTTTCATGGGCTGAGAGGATTTTAACAACCCTAAACCTTATTTCAGTTCCATGTATCACCTCCTAAAGAGGATAACGCCTTTGTAATATGTACCTTCTCTAACTATCCATTTTCCACCCACTTGCACCTAGTTAGAGGGATCAACTTTTAGGAGTGTGTGAGTAGAAGAGGGGGAGTTGAGTGCTGGGCCCTGGTGCTGACTGCAGGACCACTTGGTGCCACTGGGAATAAGTTTCCTGCCTACTGGGACCGGGGAGAGTGATGGAAAGTTGGGGGAGGGTGAAAGGGATGAGGAGGGTGGGAAACAGGGGAGGAGGAAGTTGAGGCCTGGTACAAGGGAAAGGATGGCAGCAGAGGCTGGCACTGCCTTCCATCCCTTCTTCCAACCTGACAGCCTACATGGGTCTACTCATTCCTTGTCAGCAGTTCAAGCCAGATATGAGCAGACCTGTACGGCCTGACAGGGGGTAAGGAAACATTGGTTAGGTGACCAAGGAGACCTCTACCTGCCTCCCTCGCTTTGTGGTTTCATTGGCAGCCATTTTTATGCCACTCTACCATGAAATGGCAACTTCATTAGGATTGGGATGCTTCCTAAATAGATGTTTTGGGTACATGAATTTCCTACTTTTTTGCCCCATGGAGGAAGGTGGGTGGCTGCCTGTTTCATGGCTCATTCTATTAAATAAATTAGCCAGAGAGAATATTAAGACATAATTCATTGTCCATGTAGCACTTTGTAATTTGCTTGTAATGCCCTTCTGGTAAGTTAGAAACAGTGAATCATATTCTAGCAACAATGAAATACACTATTTTCCCTTGTGCAGCGATGCAGAAGCACTACCAAAGCGCCCGCCATATCCTTTGGAGGAGTTCTGGCATGTTGAGGTCTATTTGGGATATGAGGGATATGTGGGATATATTTGGGATATGTTCCCTTGCCAAGTAGCATACCAAGAGAGAGGCACAGCATTAAATACTGCAGAGTGCCTCAGTGCTCTAAATAAGCTGCTTCTCACCCTTGCCTTTGGAGGCATTTAGGGCCGTGACAACAATGCATACTTTGGCAACCACTATTATCTTAAAGAAATTTATTTAAAGTTAGAATTATTGGACTTACAAAGAACAACCATTCCAACTGCTCCAACAACCAGGAATATGGTGAGAAATGCAGTTACTGTCATAGTAATACGACTTTTCAAGATGTCTTGGAGATAATCACGCTCTGGTGGATCTGATGAAAGACAAAGGGACAGAAAACTCAAAACTGAGTTTTCTTTGAAACTCTGAGTTTCTGGAAACATCTCCAGGTCTTCAGTAGCCAATCTCCTGTTCCTGTGGGACTGAATCTTCCCCACATCTCAGGAGCCACTATTCCTGAAGGGATGAATAAGCTCTTGTGAGCATTTTGCACACTGAGATCACCCTATGGATTTTCCACAAGCAGAATCTGGTTATGGCAGATCCTGTACCTCTTGCTCTTCCATGTAAATCACAGGACAAACTTTGCCTCTCTCAGCATCTCTATTGCCATTAATACTAACCACTGCCTCCCCCTCTCTCTGCTTCCCCCCTCCCTCCATTTTCCCTCCCTGAATTTCCATCCTCTCTGCCAAGCCTCTCTTGAATACGAAAAACACAGACCTTCCTTTCCTTTGGCAACCTTTCCTTTGGCATCCTTTCCTTTGGAATTTGTAAAAAAAGAAAAGAAAGAAATGTTAACTTCTTCAAAAAAAAATTCATAGAGCACAATCCTAACCATGTTTACTCAAAAATAAGCCCCACTGTGTTCAGTGGGTCTTCCTGCCAGGAAAGTGTCTTTAGGATTGCACCCTTTGTGTCTGAAAAATAATACAATACATTTTAAATAAACTTTACAGTCACTACAAAGCTGCACAGGGCTATTTTTTATAAGCACCAGTGATGGAATGTGTAAAAGTTGGTTTATGTGAGGTGTAGATCCAAAGAGGGCCTGGGTGCACGGCCTCCCTAAACTGATGCACGTATGAAGGCTTCCTCCTCCCTAGGATGGGGAGCAGCCCAGAGAACAGCTGGGAACTCTGCTGACCTGTACGTGGTCAATCTGGGCTTCATGTCCAGGCAGGAGCCCTGGTCTACCAGCTCAGCAGATCCTGGTTATGGTGGCTGGTGGATCTGGGCCAGGCTGAGCAGATGACAGGAATTTCCCTGATAGAACCAGAAATGAGGCCCTGGAACTGGAAGTCTGGGTAGAAGCCTCCCTGTCATGAATTTGGGGGCCTTTCCAGCCATTTTCTGGAATTTGAGGCCTGTTTTAGGCCATTTTAGGCCTCTTAGGTCTGCTGAGGCTGCTGGTTAAAGGAGGAGGTGGGAGGGGAATTTAGTCTATGCTCTCTTTCCCATGCTAAAGCCCCTTTCCAAGCGATCAGTGGAAGAACTACATCTCTCAGCCTGCATCACACCAGATCCCCATTTTGCAGCCTGCTTCCCAGAGGCCCACGTAGGCCTCTAAATGGGCCTCTCAGTTGCCATTCCCAAATGGCTGTGCTTAGCAGTGGCTCCCAGTCCCTGCAGAGAAAAAGATCTGGGCGGGGGAGGAAACGCTGCTTGCTGTGCAAAGGAAGGAGGGAGCTGAGGCTGCTGGAGAGGAGAGCAAAGGAGGGGGTCTTGGAAATGGAGCTGCTGCTGCTCTGAAACTTTGCAGTGAGTTTGGCTTGGAGGGAAAGGAGGGGAAAATTTTTTTTAAAGCAAGGTTGCCAACTGACCAGAGAAACCCCAACCTCTCCTGTTCCTATGCCTTTGTAGATCGATCCACCAATATATACTTTGCACAAAAAGGGATGTAATTCACAACAAAGGCTTGAGTTGTTCAGGTTTGGGGCTCAGAGTTGAAAGGTTTGGGGCCTTTCATCCAGCTATTGTCAAAGCAGAGGAGCAGGGGGCTGAGTGTGAAGTTGACAACCTTCTCAGGGTAGGGATGGTTGGGATAACTCCTGGCTCTTAAAGTTTTAAGGCTCCAAGCCCAATTGTGTCCACTCAAAAGTATGTTAGTCAGTGGAGCTTATATTGTGTTAAAAGGGGCAAAGGAAAGGAGGCTGAAAGGCCAAGCCTCTGCATGCCTGCTTGAGAAAGGATGGCTGCTTTGATCACTTAAACATCTGCCTTTTTGATTGGTGTCTGGTCTATTGCAATGAGATTTGTGCAAAAATTAAGTACAGGAATGCAATATGAGTGTTTTTAGTTTTACGTATTTTAACATGGCCTACATTTGGCCTACTTTTTTGGGTGACCTGCATTTTTTTAACCTGGTCCAAGTCCAAGATGGGGCAGCCCAGTTATGCCAGAAAAGGCTTGGGGCAGCCGAAGTCAACGTAGGGTGGACCTGGGCTGCCCTAGCTGTGTCAGTTTAAGCAGCTCAGCAGAGGCATGTGGAGGGTATGTTTAGCATTGCGTAAGACAGAGCAGTTATGCTGTATCCAGAATGTGATTCCCAGGCATAAATTCACTCTTCCAGCTCAGGAGCAGGTATAGTAATGAATAGACCCATAGGGGCCCATGATAAGGCAGAGTAAGAATGGCAGTGTTGACCAAAAATCTGAGTTCTTGGCCAGACTATCTGCAACCCTGCCTCTCAACCTCAGTATATGGCACAACTATGGCAGCCCTCTAACCTGGGGATACAGCAGGCCACTCCAACTCCCTTGAATCCATGGTAAACTTACTGCAGCCTCATGCTGCAGATGTTACTGGTTATCAGGAACTCCTTATAATGCAGGCACCACAGCTGTTCCTTGTTCAGTGTGAATTGAGGGGGGTCTCCTCAGGAGCAAGCCCTTCTCAGGTGCCACTAACTTGATGCCTACTGAGCATGCCCAGGCTTGTTGATTCTCTGGATCCAGCATAACTTTCTGCTCTGGATTCAGAATAGCTGGGGCAGCCCAGCTAGGGCATTCCTCACTGCCCTAACTCTGGATTGCAGCCTAAGACAGTGATTCCCAGAAGGTTGCCTTTGCAGTGCAGTTCAGAAATGCTTTTTCTAGGCGGGACTAAAACCCCTCCTTTCACAGGGACAGTTTCTTTCAACTTTCTACTGGCCTCTTCTCAAACTTTCTTTTAGTGTCCCTGTGGTCAGAGTTCTGGGGATAACATTTTCTATATCATGGGGCTACTCAGGATGCCTCTGAGATGCTCTCCTTCATAAGAACCATGTTGGTGACAAGAAAGAATCTGAGAATACAGCATTCGCTTGTTCTGTGCCCCTGTATCACAGGGCATTTCCTCCAGTAGGATTTGGGCTGTAAATCTATATGACAAAACAAGCTATACATGATGATATACTTTCTAGAGACCTTAGCTCCTTGACTTATAAATGTCCAAGTTAACAGGTAGTTGCATTGACATTTTCTTCTTTGTGATGCTTTCATGGAGGAGGGCAGATTGGGATTGAATCCAAGCCCCCTTTCTGGGCTTGATCTGCCTTCACAATATTGCTAGTATGTATCTGCACATACTCACCAGACCAGCAGGGGCCTTCCATAGGAACGCTCCCTTGAGTTGAAGAGACTCCAAAGACAAAAATCTCCCATGAGTTGCAGCAGAGATCACACTGGCACAACTGCATTGCTGTGTGGGAGTTAGCCTTTTGAGCTGTGGCAGAAGTTTCCAAAGGACAGACCCAGTGGACAGATGTGGCCCACTACAAGCCTCAGCCAGCCTCTGGTCTACAGAGAGGTCCTGGCCCACATAGAATAAAACCACACCTGTGCTCTGTTTGCATCTAGAAAGTGTTCTGAAGGTCTCAGAATTAGAGTTCTATTTCTAATATATTATTTAAATTGTATAAGAAAAATTTTTTCAGCCTTCGAAAACATGCCAGATATTTGATGCAGCCCCTTGGCCAAAATGGTTTGATATCCCTGGTTTAGAAAATAAGAATAGTAGCAGTAATAAGAGACTTACCTGGTTTTTTGGGTGCCATTTTATCTGCTTTTTCTGATGGACATTGTGGTTATTCAATCTGTGGAAACACATTTGTTTAGGGTGCTTATCTAAACAGTGCTCCCTTCTGCTATTCTCTCCAACTGGCAAGGCTCAAAGCACGTCACAGGTTAATGTAAAACACAAAAAGCAGAAAATGGAAGCTAAAGTAGACTATTGAGTGTTGGGAGAGTTAGGACAGACAAAAGAAAATATTTGTTTACCCAGCATGTAATTAGTCTGTGGAACTTCTTGCCATAACATGTGGTGATGGCATGTTAGCCTCAATGCCTTTAAGATGGGACTAGAGGAAAAGCCCATCACAGCTGAGAAGCGATGAAGGATGAGTGCGTGTGTGCGTGCCTGCATGTGTGTGCATAAAGAGATGTAGATATAGATAGATAGATAGATAGATAGATAGATAGATAGATAGATAGATAGATAGATAGATAGATAGATACATACATACATACCTACCTACCTACCTACCTACCTACCTACCTACCTACATACATACATACATAGAACCAGCCACAAATAAGACAATATGCAGAAGTATAAAAAAAATATTGGGATCAATTGGTTCTATCTGCTCCATTCCGCATGGGCAAAGAGGGTAATGCGTTAAACCGGGACACAGTAAATGACCTATGTCTGGGTTGTTTCAACTGGGCAAAATAAGGTGCTGCTGCAACCTTATATAAGCTGTCCTTCCTAAAGTAGAATTCTGGGGCACAGCTTAAATAATTTTGTCTCTCAGTATCCTCAATACGCTGCCTAATGATTTTCTTTGCCTGTTCCAGTTCCAGGGTTAACAGAGTCTACCTAGAGAGACCCAAAAGGACTACTTTTTGCTCAGTTAGCTGAACCCATTGTGACTTAAAAATGTCTTGCAGGATCAATGGTGCAAGACCATTGGGGAGGTAAAACAATCTAAACCAGTACATAAAAATTGCAATCCATATCCTGGCTTCAATTTTAATTTGACCGGTTTCCAATCTTAATTTTACGTTGGTTGCATCTCTGGGGACTCCTAATGAGGCCCTCGGGAATTTAGTTTGTACTTGTTCAAGGGTTGCAATATTCAGGAAGGGGCTCAATTGGGAGCCATACAGTAGTTGGGCAACTGCTTTTGCGTGGAACAATTTAATGGCTGAGGGAATATGATGCCCTCCCTTTGTTCTCATAAATTGTAATATTATGGCAGAACTTCTCCGGGGCATTTAATGCCACATAGACACTGTGTGCTTTCCTAGAGCTGTTAGATTGGAAAACGACACCTAAATATTTAAATTGGTGGATCTGAAAGATTCTGTGTTGGTTTATCATCCATATATGCATTACAGGCCTTTTAGCAAAAGACATGATTTTGGCTTTTTGAAAGTTTATTATGAAGTCTTCCTTCTCAAAATATAAAGACAGCCTTCTCAATGCTCTTCTTAGCACAGCTGAGGGCCTAGAAATAATAGCTGCACCATCAGCACACAGTAGTGTTGTAATACACCTCCCTGCAATTTTGGGGGGATGAAAATATTTCTTAACTGGTCCACCATAGAATCAATGTAAAAATTAAACAAAAGTGGAGCCAGAAGGCAGCCTTGTTTGACTCCTTTTTGGGTTTGAATGGCATTAATAAGATGGCCATGGGCACCACATCTTACCTTAAGAGAGGTATTTCTATAGAGAGCCTCAATGAGGTAGACACTTATCAATGTTAGAAGTCTCTCTAATTTCCTCCATAATTTGATCCTTGATATTGACTCAAAAGCTGCCTTGAGATCTATAAAAGCTACATGGAGTGAATTTGCTTTATCAGAGGTATATTTTTCAACAAGATATTGTAATATCAAACATTGATCAATGGTAGATTGTCCTTCCCTGAAGCCTGCCTGCTCTTCAGCAAGTATTTTGTCTTGCTCCAACCAATCTTTAAATTTCCCATATAAGTGCCTGGTATTTAATTTAAAGATTGTGTTAAGGAGACTAATGGGCCTGTAGTTTGCAGGATCATCTTTCTTTCCCTTTTTGAATAAGGGGACTATGATAGCAAATCCCCAATTATCTGGAATTCGGCCTGTAGTATCAATATACATAGAGACGCTAAAACTGGAGCCCAAAATTCTAAATTGTTTTTAACTGCCTCTGGAGATGTAGATATAAGCAACCTCAAAGACGCAGGATAGACCACCTCGTTGCATGTGGCTTTTGTGCTCTTTGAGGCATCAGGTGGGCCTCTGAACTAATTGAGTATTTGGTCTGATACAGCAGAGGCTCTTATGCTCTTAAAAAGAAGGGTTAAGATTCAGCATGCACCATTACTTCCAGATTGACCCTCTCTCACAGCCTCCCCACTCCTGTTCCTCCCCTTTCATGCTCTACCACTAATCCTGTCCTGTCACTGCTTTGCTGCTATGGTAGTTCCACATTCCATCCACCAATGTTTTGGGAGTGCCTCTTTTGTAAGTGCTCCCAAGACAGCTACTAATGCACCATTGTATGCTCCATTGGTAAACATTTTATGATAGCAGGACTCTAATCCACTGTCATAAATGGCTGTGCATGAGAGGCCAATGTGGAATTGGATTAGGTCAGTGGTTTGCAAATTTTTTTGACTGGTGGCTCCCTTGACCTACCAGGCCACTGGAGGTGGCTTCCCATTAGGTCTACTATACATTGTATATGGCATCAGGTTTTTTACAAGGATTTGGCAGCTCCCCTGTGGGCCTCCATGGCTCCCTGGGATGCAATTAGGGTACCACTGGATTAGGCTGTTAGTTTCTTGTAGTGTCTTAGCTGACTATGGCTGTGAGGGTGTTGTGAAGAGCACCTGCACTTCAGAATTGTTCACCATATTGCTGGATACGTGGTGTGCCATAACGCAATGACAGCATCTTTTGTACAGAGTAATATTCCTACCATCTTAAGTTAAAAGGTTCTCTGTAAACCAGTTTGAGGAAAATAAACTTAGAGTGGACAACGCTGGGCTAGATAAACATGGATCTGGCTTAGGGTATGGCACCTTCAGAGGAATCATGTCTCCCCTCCATTTCTGCTCCTGTTTAGATAATGAAGCACCTTAATCCCTTTGTCTTCTGCCTTGGTTGTTTCTTCTAGCTGTTGGTTCAGTTTTCTTCCTTTTGATGATGATGAATGGTGAACATTCCAGGTTGGATCCCATTCACCTTAGGCTACTTTCTGATTGGTTGTCAGCTATGCCAATCATCATTCAAAGAAATTGCCATAGAAATTGGGGGTCATAAATATTATTGTGACATGTGACACTGAGTTGGCTGCAGCTTATACTATTACTAGCTATAAATATTTAGGCATATAAATAATTAAAATAAATTTTAAATAATATAAGCTGCAATCCTAATTTCCATTTAGGCCAGTGTAGGCCCTAACATAAGTCCTGTGCTGACATGCAGTAACACACAAAAAATGCAGTAAGGCAATCTGCCCCACTGCTGGGATACACTGTACAGGCAGACAGTAAAATTTAAATAATATGTCAAGTCAGTGTTTATAAATTTATAAGGGAAAACAAACTGGATTGTATTCAGAACCTCACCTTTGCAATTTTTTTACCAACCTCTGCAGCATTTGTACATTCAGAAATAGACCTACTGATTTACATGGGTGTTATTAGTAATGGTGCACTGAATTTTAGCCCAGCACTTTGTTTTAGATTGCAAGTAGGACTGGATTAAAAAACAGACCATTGCAAACATTTACAAACCTTTGGAGCTTCAGATGTAGGCCCCTTAGGGTATGAATATCTAAAAATTGGTTCTTAGTGGGTGCCTCCATCATGGAAGGAATAAAGTCCCCAAATTTCATGCTTCTAGGTGAATTAGGGCTAGCCAATGATGAGTGAGTGACTTACTCATCAATGGCTAGCCCTAATTCAACTAGAAGTGTGAAATTTGGGGAGAGGGTTCCTTCTGTGATGGAGGCACCCACTAAGAACCAGTTTTTGGAAATTCCAAGTGGAAGGGAGTGAAAAGGAGTGCAACACTTTTTCCTCCCTCCACTGTACATTGAAGAATCCCTGACTGAGGGATGTTCTGCCTCAACTCCCAGACCTAGAAGCATGAAATTTGGGGACTGTATTCCTTCTGTGATGGGAACACCCACCATGAACCAGTTTCTAGAAATTTAACTCCTAAGGGTCTGAAAAGGGGTGTGATATAGGCATTTTCGGCCTATACTTAACATTGAAGACTGACTGATCAACATTCAACTGATGCACTAGGAGGGAGGGTGCACAGTGGATGATGTTGTGAATGGGGGGTTGGTGTGCATAGGAGGGCGGTGTGCATGGGGGGTTGGTGAGCATGGGAGGATATTGCCTATGGGGGGCTGATGTGCATGGGAGGGTATTGTGCAGGGGGGTTGATCAGTGGTGGGCTCCAGCAGGTTCGCACCTACTCTACAGAACTGGTTGTTAATTAGAGATAGGACATATAAAATTTTAAAATAGCCATTTAAAAATGGCTGCCAGATGGGCATAGAACCGGTTGTTAATTTCTTTGAATCCCTTCACTGGGGTTGATGCTCACAGGAGGTTGATGCTCCCGTTAATGCACATTGGGGGTGGTGTGGGTATTGCACGGGGGGGTTGATGCACATGGGGGATGATACACAGTGGGGGTGTGTTGATGTATATAGGTGTTAATACACATGGGATGTTGATGCGCATGGAGTTGTTGCATAGTGGGGAGGTGCATGGAGGGAATTTTACTCCCACAACACAGGTACGTTTTCACTAGTTGATTATATATAAAATTGTTTTCTCACCTTCCATGGCTGGTGTATGCATATTATCCTCAATCTCAAGTCCTCTACCAGTGGCCTGGGAGTTTGAGGGTTCTGCGCAGTATCTTAGCTATTCCTAGCAATGCGCTTTTGTGGATCGAGTGTTCTGATGTACTTCCTGGAATCTGTTGGAGCCATTCTTCCAGCTTGGATGTCACAGCCCCTTGTGCTCCAGTCACTATTGGGATCACATTCACCCTCACTTTCCACATCCTTTCTAATTCCACCTTCAAACCTTGATACTTTTCCAACTTTTCATGGCTTTTTTCCTGATGTTGCTGTCATTTGGTATTGCTATTTCTATCACCAGGGCTGTCTTCTGAGCCTTATCTACCACCACAGTGTCTGGCTGGTTAGCCAGTACCTTGTTATCTCTACAAACGACAGAGGACCGTGAAGGCACCAAACAATTATGCTGTAAATATATTTAAAGTAGACATCTAAAGGAATTCATACAATATAATCATTTATAAATATAAACATTCAGATGAGTACAAATGGCAAAATCCCAGGATAAAGTCTATTTATAAATAGTTGATACTTAAGAGTCCTTGATAATAGAAGAGTCCATTGCAATTATAAAAAAGTCTGTGGTTATTAATGTGCAATCCAGTAAAGTTGTTATCTTATTGTTTGAAGGCTATGCGACACGGATGCTGGCTGTAGATTCTGTGTTTCGCTGTGTGCTCTTTCTCAAGCATAGCTTCCAGCCTGTATACAAAACAGTAAAATTAGTTTATATATACAAAGTAAAACTAGGATAAAATATGAAAGAAAAATCACAATTACTTACAGATAGAGCGTTTTACATATCAAGGAAATCAAAAGGGCTCCACTAGGGCTCTACCCTGCACACCTGGTAGGCAATTGTTTCTAATAGCAGGTAGATATTTAACTCTTAATGTTGGGAAACACCCCATAAACTTTCATAACATTTAAAGTGACCACATTTGACATAAATAGAATACAATTATTTCTCAAAACATAAAATATAATAGGGAACCAGAAAACAAACTTGTCATCAAAGTTTAATTGAAAAAGCTGCAAATAAAGGGTCAGCCAAGAGGCCAATCGTTTTATACATGTTCAGAGAGAAACAAAATTTTTTTTGGGCTTTTCTTATAGGAAGCAAGACAAATCATTATTTTGATTTAATCCATGGGGTTCTATAGATTTTAATCTATGTATCCATCTACATTCCTGTTTTAATAGATCTGATTGAATGGGAAGAGAATTAGTATGTTTAGAGACATATAAGACAGAAAATCATTACAGGAGTGGCCGTGTGTAATAAAATGTTGCATAATAAAATAAAAATAAAATAAAATAAATCACAGTGTTAATGTTTGCATCAGGCCAGAAATGTGGCTCTTGAGAATTGACTCCTCAGATCTAAGCATGGACCAGCAGTGCCTTTGGTGAGGGGTGAAAGGGAAGACTATTTCTTTTCAAGCTATGGTTGTGGAGTGCACCGAGACTTTAAACAGATCTCCAATTATGTCTTTACCTATGCAGGGCTAACCCTGGCCTGCGTAATGTTCATCCTGACAAGGGGTGGGAGAATCCAGATTCCACCACTGCAGGCAGGAAGGTGATATAATAACAAAACTCTCCCATATAGCACTTTTTCTTCTCTCCAGAAATAAAACAAAAGCTTTTTGCAGTGAAGAGCTTTTTTCCTCTTGAACTGACAGCAAGAATGATGGCACTTTTCTTCTGTAGCAGGACTTACTTCAGAGTAGACATGCTAGGCTTGGGCTCTCAAGGCTGCAATCCAATGTCTGCAACAGGGCTTACTTCTGAGTAGAGCTGCCAAGGATAGGCTCTTCAGAGGGAGGCTTTGGGTGGTACTCATGCAGCTTCTTCCACATGTCTACCGGGCTCCTGCTTGCCCTTCTTCTGCTTGTTCACCCCACCCAGGCACACTGGAGGAGTTGGGGGTGGGCTGGATCATCAGCTCAGGGCCTTTTCCATCCTGGTACTGGTTGGCAGGCCTCATTACTGCAAGGCTGAGGCAGGTGCTCTTCCACTGGAGCACCAGCAGCAACAGCCCAGCTGCTGACTCTTTTCCCAGTGGGCTAGATGGGACAATGGACAAGACACCCAAAAATCGGAATTGTCCCTTGAAATTGGGATGGATGGCATCCCTATCCCCAAGTCAGCATGGGACTTATGTCAGGGCTTAGACTGGCCTAAGTGGAGGTTAGAATTGCAGCTGATAAGAGAAATGTCTACTCAGCAGGGCTGTATCTATATATATCTATATATATAAAAGAGAAAAGTTACTGACTGACTGACTGACTGACTCATCACCGCCCTGCCAAAACCGCTGGGCCTAGAAGCGTGAAAATTGGGGTGGGTGTTCCTTCCGTGACTGAGGGGTGCACCAAGAACCGGTTTTCGGAAATTCCAACCGGAAGGGGGTGAAAAGGGGCGCAACGCTTTTTCCTCCCTATACTTTGCATTGAGAATTGCTGACTCATCAACATTCCGCCCCAACTGCTGGGCCTGAAGCATGGAATTCTGGGAGGGATCCTTCTGTCACCTGAAACCCACCAAGACCCATCTGGAGAAATTTAATCCTTCAGGGGCTGAAAAGGGGGCAACGTGTTTCTGTCCTATACTTAACATGGGAGACTGAACAACATCCAGCCAGTTTGGTGCTCAGTGCCTGGTGCACTGGGGGAGGTTGTTCGGAGGAAGAGGTTGCACTGATGAGGATGCTGCGCATGGGGGAAGTTGCGCAAGTAGGAAAGTTGCGCATGTAGGAAAGCTGCGCATGTAGGAAAGTTGTGCATGGGGGGAAGTTGCACATGGGGGATGATGCGCATGGGGGATGATGCGCATGGGGGGAAGTTGCGCATGGGGGAAGTTGCACATGGGGGAAGTTGCGCATGGGGGAAGTTGCACATGGGGGATGATGCGCATGTAGGAAAGTTGCACATGGGGAAGTTGCGCATGGGGGAAGTTGCACATGGGGGGATGATGCGCATGTAGGAAAGTTGCACATGGGGAAGTTGCACATGGGGATGATGCTCATGGGGGATGATGCGCTTGGAGGAAAGTTGCGCATGGGAGATGATGCGCATGGCAGGACGATGCGCATGGAGGGAAGTTGCGCATGGGGATGGTGCGCATGTAGGAAAGTTGCACATGGAGGGAAGTTGCGCATGGGGGGAAGATGCGCATGGGGGGATGATGTGCATGGGGGATGATGCGCATGGGGGGAAGTAGCGCATGGGGGGAAGTTGCGCACGGGGGGAAGTTGCGCATGGGGGGAAGTTGCACATGGGGGGAAGTTGCGCACGGTGGAAAGTTGCGTGTGGGGAGAAGTTGCGCGTGGGGTGAAGTTGCGCATGAGGGATGATGTGCACAGGGGAATGTTGTACATGGGGGTAGGTTGTGCATGGGTTGTTGATGCGCCGTGGAGGATGTTGTATGGGGAAGTTACACCCGCAACACAGGTACGCCTTTCGCTAGTTATTCATAAAGCTTACTAGGCAGAAGCCGAGGGACCCTGTACGAACTAGGGACCTATCATTGTTTGATTTTTTTGTGTTTTTTTGGCAGGGGGGCTGACACACTGTTTTCTTGTCCTAGGCCTTCAATGGTTAAAGGCACTCTGAGTTGTGCTGTGAGGCAGTATGTGTCCATACAGATCCACTCATCTCCTGACACACTCCCAGTTCTTCTCTCAACACATCCTCTTACTCCACTTTCCCTTACAGCCTGCTGCCCAGTTACTGCTCTGCTGCCCAGTTACCAGTAATTGTAAAGCCTCCTGAAGTTGCCATCTCTGGCTATTTGCATCAGTCCCTCTCCTTTTGCATATCCCTTAAATACTTTCTGCTGCCTGAAATTTAATTATAGAAGTGCAAGGCCCCACTAGGGCTGAGGCCTTAGGCCACAATCCTGCACACTCTTTCCTGAGAATTTCATGTGTTCCCACTAAACACAATGCATCTTCTTCTGAGTAAACATGCATAGGATTGTTCTGTAAGTCTAATTCTGGATTTTTTTTTGTTTCCTTTATCATATACTGTATGTTTTCTGAAAGAATAATATATCTATATTTCATTTTTAAAAATAATTTGGTCCATTCTTCCTTTCTTACAGTAGTTCATTAAAGCAAGAAATAAATTGTTTCTTGTTTTAAATAAAAAACAATTTTTTGGTAAATTAATATTGTTCCCAATTATCAAAAACAATGAACATTTAGAAGTTGCAAGAATTAGGGTGTAATCCTAACCTAAGATAGCACAACACATCGGTCTTCCTGTTCATGTGGTGATGTAGGAAGGCAAGTGCATGTTTGTTCACTGGCCTAACCCTCCACCAGGAGTGGTGTAGAGGTACCTTATTGGCACTTTGTGACACTCCCAGGCCAGGATGGGACTTGTTCTGGGGCTTACAGCAGCCTAAGGGTTGGGGGTTAGGTAGCCTTAATAAAATTCTTACAAGGTTGTTTTTTGTTTTATTTGGGTTTTGGCCAGTTATTGTACTTTCTGAATTGTCTTAACTTGTGCTTTTTTCTAGAAACAAATTTGGAGTAGTGAGGGTCCCTGCAGTTCTAGGGGGTGGAGTGGGGGTAGTGAAGGGGTTCTGGGACTCCATCAGTGCAACAGTACGGATCAGCACACTCAGTCAGCCAGTTAGTATGAACAGGTAAGTAGCTTTACTCTTTCAGGAGACACACTAGAGTCGGAACTTAGTTAGTCAACAAGTATAACATTGTAACACTCAACAACTCAAGACTCCTGAATCACCTCTGAGGTGTTACCATTGTGATCAGGTCCGAACCCCAAATTTCCCTCCAAATTCATCAAAATTCCTACCCGGTTAAAAAAAAATTGTAGGACAACCCCCAAAAATATAGGACATGTTAAAATAAAGCTAAAAACACTCGTAAAAACACCCGTATTGCTAAAAACACTCGTATTGCTTTGAAACACTCATATTTCATGGTCAATAAGTTGACCATGACTTTGCCAAATGAGGCATTCAGCTTCATGTGGACTCCATCTAGATTTAAATGACTTGAAACTAATTTGGGGGAGAATTGGCACTGGTGTTCTGGCATTCTGGAAAATAAAAGCAGGTATTTCGTTTAATGACCAGACACTAAGAGTTTTGCGCCAATCTTTGCAATCAACCAGACACAGACATTTGCAACAGAGTCACAGAGTAGGAAGGGACCCCAGTAGGTCATATAGTTTGAAAGATCAGAAAAGTTTGGAGGTAAGTGGGGGGTTTCTCTTTGGGGAGGGGGATGGTGCATGGATGGTTTGTCTTGGGGGAGGGGATGCAAGGGAATTTAGGGAAGTGGAAGGTGTTTTTCTTGGGGAGAGAGGATGCAGGGGCAGTTAGAGAAGTGAGGGAGTTTGTTGGGGGGAGAAGATGTAGGGGCAGTTAGGGAAGTGGGGGTATTTGTCTTGGGGGAGGGCATGCAGGGGGCAGTTAGGGAAGTGGGGGGTGTTTGACTTGGGGAGAAGGCATGCAGGGAAGTGGGGGGTTCAGGAGCAATTATGGTTAGACCACTCACCTGGCTCTCTGGCTGCCCAGGGCCAACTAAGGAGGAGCTGCAAAGGAAGCTGGTTAGGAGAGGTCCCTTTGACAGGTCCCTTCCTGAGCGCTCAGCATCCTCTGGGGAGTCCCATGAGGCAGCTGCTGAAGGGAAGGTTCTCTGGTGCAGTTGCAGGGCCCGGAATCTTCCACTTGCAGTGCATGCTGCCTGGAGAGACACATGTGGGGGAAGGCAATCCCTCCATGTGCCCTGTGCCTCTCCATCCTCTCCCCCACCCCCTCCTGCATTGTTAGTAGTGGCGCCAGCGCATCTCTGAAGCAACAGGGGCTCCAGAGGCATCTTCCTGGTCCCAGCTGGTATGCAGGAGAAGTGCACGCACTGGGCGGTGTCCTGGTTCCTGGACAATTGGGCTCTTCCCTGGATTTCCAGGGAGGATGGGCAATTTCCTAATTTCTCCAGGGGTTTCTGGGCAAATGGGAACCCTGAGTGTTATAGTTGGGGTTAGGTCTACTCTTCCCAAGCCATGTGGAATGTCCTAGGCCTTTTGCTAGGGCAGGATGCCAATGTCCCAGCTTCTTTCGCCTATATCTCCATGCCCAACTCCTGGGCTCCTCGGTTCCCTTTCTTTTCTACTTGCCTGTTTTTCCACCCTCCCCTGAGTCCTTCCCAGGGTGGTGGGGAAACAGTTGAAACAGTTATCTCCCTTGAAGGTGCTTGGATTGGGCTTGTAAGTTTACTCCCCCCCCCCCCCCGCAGGTCTCCTTTTCCAGTGGGTGGTTTCCAGGCTCAGTTCCCTCTCTTGAACTCCCATATGTCTCTCTCCAGAAACCCCTTCTCCAGTAGTCTTCCTCATGGTCTTTTCCTGTCCTTCCCTCCTCATTCCAACCCATTGACCTAGGATTATGTAAGGGATGGGTCATCCCCAGCCATCCTGGGTCATCATCCTCATCTGAGATGGACAGATGAAGCAGGTCCATCTCCAACTCCTCTGCCGGAGTCAGTTCCAACCAGGGTGACCAGATGTCCAAACCTCAAAAGGAAGACAAGGTCTTGGATTCCTCTCAGCCAGGCCTTTCCAGCAAACAATGCACGTTTGCCTGTTCACGAGTAAAGCCATGATAATTGTCACTTTTGCTTACCATAGAGCTCAATGCATATTTTTAATTTTTAGCTTTTTTGGCCATAACTTTTGATAGCAATGAGATATTTCAAAATAAATTTTTGCATTGTATTCTGTTCTTCAATACAAATCAAACGGTATATGACATGATGGGCTACTGCACACCATTGCAAAATTCCAAAATGGAGAACAGTGAAGCCCTTTTGGTCATATGGTCACCCTGGTTCCACCACCTTCCAGGGGTACTCACCATGAAGATGTTATTTGTAATCTTGGCATTCTACTTACGGGCCACAGAGGTGCTGGTATTCACCACAGAGGTGCCTGTACTCAGTTAAGACCCCTGGTCTTAAATAATCATTTGTTATCATGAATTAAGCCATTTCAAACTGCATTGCCGGCTGTTCTTCAGGCTTTATAGGCAGCAGCTCTACCACTCAGCCAGACTAACTAACAATAATAATAATACCCGTCAGCCTCCATACAGGACAGCCATAATGTCCATGATGTAATTCAGGCTGCAATCCTATCCCCACTTACCACAGGAGTTAGTGGGCATACAAGAGTTAGTGGTCTCCTGAGCAGATAGGAATTAGTGGCTCTGGTGGGAGTTCTTGTGTTGGCCCATCAGCAACTATAATACCTATGCCATCAGAAAATGCTTTATGGTGCTTTTGCAATCGCCTGCACTGCTGGCTCAGACATTTCCATTCACTGTAATGGGACTAGCAGTCTGAGTGGGCATACAGATGTCCTCATTACACACTAGAGTTTTGTTCCAGAACTTCCCATGGATAAAAAAATGAGTGTATAAAGAAAACAACGGAAAGATAGGTAAAAAAAAAAAACTACTTCCATGTTTCTTGCTCCTTTCTGGAGCCTAATGGAATAAGTTAGTGCCTCAATATCTGAAGGGGTTTGATTCTGGTACTGAAAAATGGAATGATTGTTTGCATAACTACCTTTGTACAAGAGCAGAAAAACAGTTTTTAAAACTGTGATTTACAGTGGCCATTTGTGTTGAGTCGAATCCATGTATAATATCCATGTATAATAAGTTTGGACCTGTACATAGGATTGGGCTCTAGGAGCGCCACTTCAGTGCCTGTTGTATTCTGTAGAGGAGTTTCAACCTCCTGAAGCATCTTCGTTATAACACATTCTCTTCCCATGGACAGTGTTTCTCAAACTACTAGGGAAATTTACACCCTAAGACTTTGGAGGGGAGGGGCGAAGACAGTAACACAATCCCAGGATTGTGTTGCTAAGTGGGAGGAAAGGGGGTGTTTTCACTTTCACTTTCTGTGTGCTGCAGAAAACTCCAGGAGGTCTGGAATGTTCTCAGGCAGACTCTGGGGCTTGGAATGTTCGCAAATGAACATTCCAAATCACCTCCTAAGTTGGAAGTCTATAACAGCACACACATGCGCGCACACGCAGACACACTCACTCACACACACACACACACAGAGAAAATGGAAGCATCCCCTTTCCTTTCCCCTTCGTGACATATCAACGCCCTTGGGATCTTTACATGAACTGCAGGATAAGTATTATTGCCCTAGGGCAGGGATCTCCAAATCCCAACCTTGGGGTCAGATACAGCCCTCAGAAAGCCCTTGTCTGACCCTCAGCAAGCTCCCTCCATCTGGCCCTTGAGCAAGCCCTATAATCCTCCAGAGGAGAAGGGAGTTCTGCTTTCCACACCTTGGTAGGATATTTCAAGGGCTGGAGAGGCTGCACACATCTCCTTTCTGTGTGTATGAAAGTGCTTAGGAACTGGTTTGAAGATCACCCTCTCTGTGTGTTTTGGAAAGTTTTAATGAACTGATTTGAATTCATTCATTCACAAGTTCCATCACTAATACAGTCATTTATGTAAATTTATTCAAATTTGAAATGTAAATCAAATTCTTTCTTCCTTCCTTTCCTACACAGTATCAGAAAGATGATGTGTCCCTCCTGCAAAAAAGGTTTGGAGACCCCTGCCCTAGGGTGAGCCCATGCTTGGCAGCCTGGTTTACTTGGACCTGCAATATTTCTACAGCTGGCATAAGTCACAGTGGATCTGGATCAGAGGATTGAGAGCAGGAAGTGGGTTAGGGAGTTCCTGAGCAGATAGGAGTTAGTGGCTCTGGTGAGAAGACCTGTGTTGGCCCACTAGCACCTATGCTGTCAGAAAGTGCTTCACAGTGGTTTATTTATTTTATTTATTTATTTATTAGATTTATACCCCGCCTTTCTTCCCTACCAAAAGGAAGCTCAAGGCGGCTAACAACAATTGATAAAATAGCATTAAAATTAAGTCATACAGATTAAAATACAATTAAAATACAATACAATTAATACAATATTAATTGTATTACAATACAAATACATTTGTAATACAATACAATTAAATACAATTAAAATACAAATAAAAATAAAATAAAAACAGTGGTTTTGGGACTGCCTGCTTTTCTGGCTCAAGGTAGGATTGTGCCCTGAAGGAATAGGGTTGTGTGAGTTTAAACCTAGGAATACTAAAAAATTTTTGCCCCCCGTAAGACCGCATGGGTCAAGTGTGACCCGTGCTCCCCTGTACTATAGTTAGATACATTAGGTACATACAATGTTCATATAATATACATATAATGAATAAATGTTGTGTCAAGTTTTAGTATAATTATTTTTATTGTGAAATAATGATTTTTAGTATAATTTTTATCACCTGCACAGACTGCACAGGTCTGCACGGGTCAATTTTGACCCATGCGACCCTGTACTATAGTTAGGTACATACAATGTTCATATAATATACATATAATTAATAAATGTTGTGTCAAGTTTTAGTATAATTATGATTATAATTAGTATAATGATTTTTAGTACAGTTTTAGCTAGTGAAATATTGAATAACCAGTGAAAGGCAACATGGGTCAACCTTGACCCGATTGGTATCCTATGTATAAATTGGAATTTGCAGAAAAATTTTATATTCAAAAGCTTCATGCTTCTGGAATTGTAACTGTCTGAATAGCAGGGAAAAGTCAGAAAGTCTTGTCAGGTGATAATAATAAATTCCAGAAAAAAACACAACATTTTGACCTGGCCGGTCAACATTGACCCGGATGGTATTCCTATTAATGGGCTGAGTGAAGAGTTCTTGATTAGTCACCACCAGGTCAGACCCTATTAAAGTATAAGTGAAGTTGGGTGTTTCTCCTAATGTTATTTATTTTAAACTTATTTGGACTGAAAGTTTTTTCAAATTGATCTGAAGGAGCATCAGGTGGCATTCTGAACCCTCCCACCCATGATTACATGTTGCACTTTTGTAACTTTTTGAGCAGTTTTGTATGTGGTTGAAATAAATTAATGAAAACTGAACGGATAATTTAAGAGAGCAGCACAATACCTCTTGGCACACCAAGTTCCCCACAGTTGTGTGTTGTATAGAACTTAAATATATGAAGCATGGCAAGGAACTATTCAGAAAGGAGGAAGAGAATGGAATGTTCCAGAAATTATTTAGAATTACCCTCATTAAGCCAAAGAGGAACATGTACTATTGCAAGTAAATAAAAAATAAAGAGTAAAAGCATGAAATTTAAGCAGAAGTAACAGGCTTCCCAATTATTGGTTAGTGACTCCAAACTATTTTTCTTTTAGATATTGATGTATTTCTTCTTACTTAATTTCTTCGTGGGATTGTGAATATACCATCTTATGTGCTTTTAAACTGGATGGGGATTAAAAAAAACCTTTCCCCCAGGGGATGGCACTAAGCTTTATGCTAACCCTCACAAATACATGCTGAGGGCTCAATCCTAACCAATTTAGGCCAGCATAAATCACCTGGCATATCTTGTGGTATACCAGTGGTGGTATAGGGATGGCGGTGTATGCCTAGGCACTGGCCTAAACACCCCCCCACCCAGGAGTGGAGCAGAATTGACTTATGACACTTTTGTGACACCCACAGGTCAGTGCAGGACTTATGCTGGGATTTATGCTGGCCTAACTGGAGTCTGCAGCCTGAGTCTCAGGGAATGGGCCCTACTAATAAATCAGAGGGATGGCAATAAATGCAGTGGCAGAGGAAGAGGACCTCATGTACAAGAAGGAGAGGACCAAATCTTCCTCTTCAATTGATTCTCACAGGATGAGGCCCTTTCCATCCTGAACAACAGTCTCATGGGGTAGGGCCAGGCAAAACAGGGGACTGTGTTTGGGAAGAAATTGCCCAGGAAGGGGCAGATCCCCTAAGGCAGTGGTTCTCAATCTTCCTAATACTGTGACCCCTTTTTAAGTTCCTCATGTTGTGGGGACCCCCAACCATAAAATTATTTTCGTTTCTACTTTATAACTGTAAATTTGCTACTGTTATGAATCAAAATGTAAATATCTGATATGCATGATGTATTTTCATTGTTACAAATGAAATGTGTGTTCTATGCACACTATGAACACAATGGGATTTATTTCAGAGCAGGCATGCATAGGATTGGGCCCTGAGGCTGCAATCCTATCCACATTTGCATTGGAGTAAAGGTCCCCCTGACTATAATGAGATTTATTTCAGAGTAGGCATGCATAGGATTGGGCCCTGAGGCTGTCAGTCAGCCCCAGAGAGCGTGCAGCTACAGCCAGAGGTCTGGCAAGCCTGACCTGGCCCCCTGCTTCAGGGGTCTTTAGGTGACCCCCAGGAAAGCTCTAGGCAACCCCCAAAGGTGTCTCGACCCCTACTTTGAGAAACGCTGCCCTAAGGGGATTGCCTAAGGGGCAGAGGTGCATATCACACCTGAAGCAATGATGAGCTAGTCTCTGGACAGGCTTCTTGAGACATGCCTTGTGCTACCTCTTATGTGACTGCGATTGGGTGCCAGGATTTGATGCCTCTCATGATGGCCTGCCAGGAGCAGGAAGAGGGGTGAGTAAGAACTTACAGTTGGCAATGAATCAATTTAATAAAACTAGGCTATTTTAAATCATGGTAATTTTGCCTCTCTATTTGGGGAATAGCAGATAACCTCTCATAAGTGGTGGTAGCTTATGTGCCAATATGTGCATTGTTAGCTAACATATCATTCAACATTGCTTTTACAACTATGATTCATGAGCATGCTGAAATTTCCTGAGATCTTATCTAGGGTCATACAATGAAATAAGTATCCTTGAAAGACAACTTGCCCAACCTTTTTGAAATTTCCTGGACAGTTGCTGTAGCAGGCAAATACTGGTTTTGTTCTAGATTACACTCTTGGACATGGTGGGGTCTGCATGAGCTCATCTACCCTTATCCTTCATAAAATTTACCCAAACATAGTTTCTTCATAAGAACTATATGTTGCTTTCCCTTCTGGACAAGATTTATATGTACTCCGCATTTCTGGATGTATGTATTCTGAAATTGTATTTAAGCTATTTAGAAAGATTCTACCTATACAGATAGCGTCCTGAACATAGGGTCCTGTTCATGGGTTGAATCTTTTACCTTCTAGTTAACTCAGAGTTTTCTGCCACTTTGGAACCATGAAGATTTTCCGTTTTCCCTTGGGCTTCTTCTTCATGGCCATACTACTGATTGCTCCAGGTATGTTATGCATGTGAGCTAACAGAGATTTATGAGATACTAGAGGGATGTACTTGTCATTGTGGGAATAAAATTTAAAGAATATTTGTGGACCCTGGACACCAGTGGGCACTGCTACGCACTGGGGCCACTGCTGGGCAGGCACTAGGCACCAATAGGAACTGGGCACTGGCGGGTAGCAGTGGGCAGTGGCGGGCAGCAGCGGGCAGTGGAATCCAGCAGGCACCAGTAGGCATTGGACACCATTGGGTACCAATGGGCATGGGCATCAGCAGGCACTACTGGCAAACAAGCATCTCTACTGCGGGCCCAATATCCCTGCTGGGCAACTTTAGTCAGTGGGCACCTCTTGGCATCTGTATGCAGCAGATACCACCAGGTACCAGTGGTCACTGGGCATCCCTACCAGGCACTACCAGGCACCAGGTACCACCATTCAGTGGGTAGTGGGTACCACCCAACCAAGCACCAGTGGGCACCCCTACGAGACACCACCAAATACACGCGGGCACAGGAACAGGGCACTACCAGGCATGGGACACTAGACATCAGGGAACTGGGACACATCTCTACCCAGCACAAGGCATCAGTGGACAGCAGTGTGAAGCAGGCACCACTGAGAACCATCATGCATCTATTCTGCCCACTACCACTAGGCATTCCCGCTGACCACTGGGCACCACAGGACACCACAAATCACTTCTGGGCAGTAGGCACCACTGGGTGGCAGTGGGCAGTTGACACTACTGGGCACCACCAGGCACTACCAAGCACTGGGCATCCCTCCTGAGCACCAAGCACCAGCAGGCAACACCAGACATTGAGTACCACTGAGCACCAAATCAATTCTTAGTGGGTCTTTGCAACACAGAAGTAATACACCTCCCAAATTTCATGCTTTTAAGTGCAGGGGTTGGGACTGAGTGTTGATCAATCAGTCTTCAGTGTTAAGTATAGGAATGAAAACACATTGCACCCCATTACGGGGTTAAATTTCTTAAAATTGGTTTTTAGTGGGTGCCACATCATGGAAGAAATACCCTTCCCAAATTTCGTGCTTCTGTGTCTAGCAATTTGGGCTGGACATTGATGAGTCAGCGAGTCAGTCAATGACTCTTCAATTTTATATATAGAGATTTGCAACTTTAAATTGAGTCATGAAAGAGTGCAGAACCATGACAGGGAAGGCTGGCTGGTAACTGAGGTGATCTTATAAGCGTAAGGAAGGGGTGCCAAACAGGGCTCCTGGACCTTTAACAAGGGTAGAGGAGGAAATTTCAGCAGGTGTAGCTTGTCATTTCACAAATAGACTTAAGGATTAGATGCTCCCATAAATATCACTTGCAGAAGCCTAAATAACAATGGCTGGAGTGGCTCTGCATATGAAGATGCAGTGCCTGTTGATTTGAAGATTGGCAGGTCAGCAGTTTGAGGCCCAGTGCTGTATAATGGAGTGAGTTCCCATCACTTCTCCCAGCTCCTGTCAACCTAGCAGATTGAAAGCATGCAAATGTTAGTAGATAAATAGGTACCACTTCGGTGGGTGGGTGGGAAGCAATGTCCTGGTGACAGGCCCCTGTGACAAGTCAGCCAGATTTTCTCTTGTTGCATCAACAATCTAAGCGGACCCCACCAGGAGCAAAAACAATGCTAAGATGATAATGAAAAGCCAAAGATACACATATTTATTAACTTCTTCTTCACTTCCTCTTTCACTGCTTTGGGAATCAAGCGAGATTTAAAGTTCTGGATCTTGTGGTATAGTGAACAAAATCACTTCCCAGGATCAATCAAAATTTATATGAATTTATTAGAATTATTAGAATCATAAAGTACAATCAGAAAGCCTTGGAAAAGCCCCAGCCAGGAGCAGGCAGCTAGCTGACAGACCAGAAGCAATCAATAGGCTCCCCTGAAGGGATTAAGCCTTCACAGGGAACATTCAGTCCTAGAGCTCTTTGATGTGGTCAGAGGTGTGAATTGCCCGATTGTCTTCAATAAACTTTCCCCGGCAGCCAAGCTGTCAATCAACCATTGTTGAAGCCACAGCACAGACAGGCTTAACAAGGTCTAGTCTCCAGAGGTCAAGGATGATGACATCACAAAGGGGCTGGGAGAAAGCCTTGCTGATGAGTTGATTAGCTTGTTTAAAGCTACAGGAAGGATTCCCCTTGTCCTGATTTGAACCCTCCAGCTGTCAGAAGGGCTAGATAAAGAAAATAAAGAATGTCATTACACAAGGGGCCAGGAAACCATTGCAAAAATTGATACCAATTATCAGATAAGTCGGAAGAGCTTATCCAAGACCATAGATTATAAAAATTAAAATAAAATTTTAATTCATTTCTTATGTGTGAACGGGAACCTAGACGGATCAACCAATGACAGGATACACATACTTAGATTGCCACAAGAACTCTTCATTGTATTGATGTATAATGTCATGTCTTGCCACATATACGTGCTTGATAAACTACGGATGTTCCTCATTGTACTGATGTGTAGTGTCATGCCCTGCCGCGTTTTTCTCATCTCAGCTCAGGAAGCCACTGAAGATAACATCTTTTTCCTTTTGTTATGAATGAAATAATCTCTTTAAGTAAGGAATGTATATGTGACAGAAATAGTATAAAAAGTCTGAATAATTTGTACCAAGTGCTCAGTCCTTTTGAAGGCAGGAAACTCTGTCCAGCTGAGCCCGGAGCTCTGAATAAAGCTGATCCATGCTTGCATCATCGTCTCCTGAGTTTTTCCCTGCTGGTACCTACTTCATTCCTATTACAGCGGTTCTGGAGGCTTCTTCCAATTTCATTTGGTGTTGTAGCAGTATGTCCTTAATGTTATCTCTCCTTTGTACCCTGTGTCTATCTTTTGCTCTTTGTCCTTCTTCTCTCTTGACACAAGTCTTCTATGGTATGACTTCCCAAGTGTGCAAAGTACTTTATTTGCTGCCTTGCTATATATTGCAGAATTGGTTCTTTTTGAATTCTCTCCCTTATTATTTTATTCCTGATTTTATCCCTTTTTCTTACTCCAACAGCTTTCCTAAGACCTAATTTCTGTTGTTACTAACTTCCTCTTATGTTTTATTACGAGTTTTATTTACATGTTTGGCACTGGTAAAATAAAGTGGGAATGAATATACTTTGTATGAGACACTTCCGTGTACTGATCGGTATTGCCTTATCTTGTAGCACTGGAGCTGTGGGTGGCACAAGCGGTTAGGATGCTGTACCTGTTAACCAGCAGGCCAGGGTTGAAGACCCAGGTCAGCCCCAGGTCCTATCCTTAGCCCAGCTCTGCGACGCCAGCTGGATCCAATCGTATTGGCTCTGCCTTTCCATTGGACTAATTCAGTGGCATGGAGCGGGGGGATTTGCTGCTTGGGTAACAGTCAATCCTCCATAACAATCCAACCCAGGCTTTCATACTTTGCATGCAGTGTATGCAGTGCTGAGCATGATACCATAGTATTTCAAGACTGAAGGAGGCCTGCTTTTTGGAGCTAACTGTCCCAACACTTGGTTTGCCTTACTAAACCATATCTATTCATCTATTCTGCAATCTTCAGCAAATGTTGTTCCCACTTACAGTGGTGCCTCACATAACAAGTTTAATTCATTCCGGAAGCATGCTTGTTATGTGAAACGCTCTTTATGTGAAGCAGATTTTCCCATAGGAAAAAATGGAAACTCAGACTATTGGTTCCAGAATCAAAAAGATATTCATGTAAAAATATTAACTGTATGTAAAAATGATGACAAAACACTGGAATTGAATTCAAAACATGTGTTCAAAGTGCATGATCTTATGAAGTGTACTTAGGCTGCAATCCTAAAGACACTTTCCTGTGAGTAAGCCCCATTTAACACAATGGGGCTTATTTCTGTGTAGACATCATTAGGCGGCTGCAATCAAAGACACTTTCCTGTGAATAAGCCCCATTTAACACAACGGGGCTTACTTCTGTGTAGATATGGTTAGGCGGCTACAATCAAAGAAACTTAGCTGGGAGTAAGCCCCATTTAACACAACGGGACCTACTTCTGGGTGGACATGGTTAGGAGGCTGCAATCCAAGACATTTTCAAAGTGTCTCCCCACTTTCTCCTTCTCTTCATGCTGAGCCTCTCCCTCCCCTGCTCCCTTCTGGCTAGCCTTGAGCTGCTTCCCTCTTCTCCACTGCTGTTCTCTCCCTCTGCCCAGCGGACGCCTGGCCACAGGAGGGACAGTGTGGAAGTGTTGCTTTCACTATGGGCAGGCATGTAGAAGTGTTGCTTTCGCACGCTAGGCAGCCCTGGCGCTTTTTAAAAGGGCTGCCAGCCAGCGTGACTGCCCCAACTGCCAACAAGTGTTTGTTAAGTGAAGCAACAGTTATGTGAGGCAGAATCCAAGAGAAATTTTTGCTTGTTATGTGGATCACTTGTTAAGTGAGGCACTTGTTAAGCGAGGTTCCACTGTCTTTAAACTCTAACAATTGTTTTATCCTTGTTTCCTCTATTGTGATATTTAGGGTATGTTTTTCTCTTCCAATTGCCATCACTTCAGTCTTTTCTGTACTGATTCTCATATTTTTTTATCTTACATTCTTGATTCATGGACTGAAGGTGTTGCTGAAGTTCCTCAGCTGTATCTGCTACTAAAACTTGATCATCCGCAAAGATCAATTCATTAATGTTTCTATTCTTGGGCTTGGCTTTCTTGCTTAGGCTGTCTTAATATGTGATAAATAACAATGGTGATAGTACACATCCCTTCCTTACTCCAGATGTTACTGTGAAAGGTTCTGATGTTCCCCAACTTGTTCTAACTATATTTTTACAGTTACTGTTTAATAAGCTTTTACATAACCTAATAAGGTGGTCACTTACCACATACAGGGACAATGTTTGCCATAATAATGTCCTATCAGCTCTATCAAATGCTTTCTCTTGGTCTACAAATGCAAAAAAAAGGTTCTTATTGTATTCTATTTTCTTTCTATTAGTCGATGAAGTGTAAAAATTGCATCTGTACAACTTCTATTTCTTCTGAAATCCATCTGGCTTTCAGCTAGTTGTAATTCAATAATTGGTCTCATCCGCCTTTCTATTATTTTAGCATACATTTTCCTTGCATGGCTCAAGAGTGAGACGCCTCAATATTGTGTGCATTCTCGCTTGCTCCCCTTGTTTTTGCACAGTGGTATTATTATTGCTTGTTGCCAGTCCACGGGTGCTGCTGATTGCATCGAAGCTGCATTAAAGAGCAAGCATCTGATGCAACCATCTGATACTGCTTCCTCCTGCTACTTGTATTATCTCTGTGGGCAATCCATCTATTCCTGGTGCTTTATGCTTAGGTGACTGTTGAATGACTCTTGCAACTTCTAACAATACTCCTGGTTCTGTCCTTATTGCTTTTTGGTCTTGCATTGTTCCTTTATGATATTCTCCTAAGGGGTTGAGGAGTTCTTTAAAGTATTATCTCCATCTTCCTATAACATCTGATAGTTCTACTAATGGTTTTCCTTTCTTATCATTAATTATTTCAGTGGGGTTATAGTTCTCTTTTCTGCATGCTTTTGATTATTTGAAAAACTGTTCTACAAGCTGTTCTTTGGTTATCTCCTAATGTTTTGCCAAAGCTCTCCCAAGGCATATTTTTCTTTCTTAATAATTCTGTTAGTGTCCATTGTAATCTGTAGTTTATGTAGTTTATTTATTAACACACAGCCAAAATACATCACAAATTACAGTGGTGACTTGTAAGACAAACTTAATTCATTCCGGAAGCATGTTTGGCTTACAAAGCATACTTCTTACAAAGCAGATTTCCCATAGGAAATAATGGGAACTCAGACGATTGATTCCACAACCCAAAAATATTCATATAAAAATACTAGCGAAAAGCATATCCGCGTTGCGTGAGTAAAATTTCCCCACAGCACAACATCCCCCATGTGCATCAGTCCCCCCAAGCGCATCAGTCCCCTATGCGCATCAACTTCCATGCGCATCAACCCCTATGCGCAACATTCCCCCATGCGCATCAACCCCCATGTGGAACATCCCCCATGCACATCAACCGCCCATGAGCAACATCACTCTTCCATGTGCAACATCCCCAATGCACCAGCTCCCCATGCGCATCAGGCCCCAATGCACAACATCTCCCAATGTGCCTCAGCCCCCCATGCGCCTCAGCCCCCCATGCGCAACATTCCCCAATGTGCAACATTTCCCAATGCGCAACATCCCCCATGCGCATCAGCCCCCCATGCACATCAATACCCATGCACATCAGTTCCCATGCACATCGCCCATGTGCCTCAAACCCCATGCGCAACATCTCCCATGTGCAACATCCCCCGTGCACAACATTCCCCATGTGCATCAGTCCTGCATGCGCATCAGTCCCCCATGCGTAACATCCCCCATGTGTAGCATCCTCCCCAGTGCAACTTCTGCACAACATCCCCCCAGTGCATCAGGCACTGAGCACCAAATTGGCTGGAGGTTGTTCAGTCTTCCATGTTAAGTATAGGACAAAAACATATTGCACCCCTTTTCAGCCCCTTAAGGGTTAAATTTCTCCACATTGGTTCTTGGTGGGTGTTCATGTGACAGAAGGAACACGCCCCCCCCCCCCCCCTGCCGAATTTCATGCTTCTAGATCCGGGGGTTGGGGCGGAATGTTGATGAGTCATCAATTCTCCAATGCAAAGTTTAGAGAGGAAAACGCGTTGCGCCCCTTTTCACCCCCTTCCAGTTGGAATTTCCAAAAACTGGTTCTGAGTGTACCCCTCTGTCACAGAAGGAACACCCACCCCAAATTTCACGCTTCTAGGCCCGGCGGTTTTGGCAGGGCGGTGATGAGTGAGTCAGTGAGAGAGTGAGTCAGTCAGTCAGTCAGTCAGTCAGTCAGTGACTTTTCTCTTTTGTATATATAGATAATGGGGCTTACTTCTGAGCAAACATGCACAGGATTGTGTCCCAAGGCTTTAGTCCTTTCCACACATTCCAGGGAGTAAGCCTCAGGCAGACCCAGCAGCATTGTCTGAGCCCACTCCTTCAGCCAGCTTGATTCTGAGCAGACAGGATCATGCCCATTTTGCATGCAAGGAAAAGCCTGGAGTGCTCTTCCCTCCACCTTTAAATGCCTAGGATCCCACACCAGAGGGAATGCAATGGGGTTTGATTCTGAGTAGACTACACCAGTAACTCTTAGTGAAAATTAGTCTTCCTTTTCTTTTCTGTCTACAGAAATATACATGGAATATACATACAGTATATTATAGTGTTTTATTACAGAAATTGTGCTGTATTACAGTGTTTTGAATTCAATTACAGTGTTTTGTCATCATTTTTACATACAGTTAATGTTTTTATATGAATATTTTTGAGTTGTGGAACTCAAAAATGTTTATATTTTTATATTTTTAATTTTTATATGAATATTTTTGAGTTGTTTCCATTATTTCCTATAGGAAAAGCTGCTTTGTAAGAAGTATGCTTTGTAAGACAAACTTGTTTCCAGAATGAATTAAGTTTGTCTTACAAGGCACCACTGTATTTTTATTTATGTAGGGCTTTGTATTCTGGTTACTGCCCTGGCTAGTTGTCATTAGCAAAGGCAGAAAAGTCCATTCACTCTGAGAAGATGTTCAGTCTTTTATCCATCTACCTCGTTTATTTTGGTAACTGTTGCTTCTCTCATATGGCTCTCATAATGCTAAATTTTATATCATTTTACTAATCAAAGGCATATATTTTTCTCTGCAGCAGGAGTTTCTCACCCTTGAACTTTGTCCTGTATAGGAATGGAATTAATTTTAAAGATAAATATCTAAATGATTCCCAAATTTACAGACCTTCAGTGCTGTCTGATTTGGGATAGAAGACCTTATTCCATTGTTGTCGTGCGTTGCTGGAACTCTTGTTCCGGAAGCACAAGAAATTTTTGATTGGTGTAATATTTCTATTCTTCCTGTAAAATCTCAGAAACTTAAAAAACTACAGTACTTTATAAGTAGAGGTGTGATTTTTTCCCCCACTTATTTTTTAACAAGAAGTGGAGAAAGCTGCGTGATTTGTTTTCATTTTGTTATCTGTAACACATCAATAAAAGAAATATGATACAGCTGGACCTTTGATCCCATTCAGCAGTGCTTTTTCTGTCTTTTCCTGTAACAGTGAGACACAACAGACTGGATTGCTTCCAATCTCTTTTCTTTTTCACAGAATTCACAGAATTAACAGATTTAACTACTAGAATTAAAAGCGAGTCGAAGTGTTATCGTTTGGGTGGATTCTGCTTTCCAGGCGCATGTCCCTACCCTCCAATACGAAATGTCGGCTTTTGTGAATGGTTCCTTATGCGTTGTTGTGTTCGTTGACCTCAAGACAACTAAGCAGATGTTCCACAATGTATAAAACAGAGGAAAAAAACAGAGTTTTATAAATGTATAAAACTTGGGAAAAAAATAAAATGAGGTGTGGTTGTGAAAATCTGTTCTTGATAGTTTCTCTAATCATCGTTGAAGTTCTCAAGGTGGAATTCAGGACCAGGAGCCTAATGAATCCTAAATCCTAAAACCCCCTTCTGCTGATGTAGCTGTGTTACAGCCCATTCTTATCCCTGGTGACACCAAAATGGATATTGCTGTATCCATTTCAGGGGTCTCTTCATGGGAAGAGGACTTCCCTGTGGTCAGGCTTCTCAATTCGAATTTGAAAACCTCAAGTATTGAAAATAGCTCATGTTCGGCTGTAATATGAATATGGGGGAGCAGTGGATTAAAACTGTAGAGGAAATGCACCCTGGATAGACTGAAATTGAGGTATCCAAATTTATTTTGTAATAAATTTTTGTATTGTATTTTTTTCTGTCTGGGTCCATTCAAGGCCCAGGTCCTGGGGAATTTGTCAGCCTGTCCCATCATTTTCTTAGGCCTGAGTGAGAGGAAATGGAATCCTGATGCATGCTGGAGCTGTCAGGATCCACTCCCTTCCTCCCTACAATATGCCTCCTTCAGACATCCTCCTTGCCAGACACTCACTTGTTCCTCCCCTTCCCACTCTGTTCCATCTCCCTTCTTGTCTTGAGTGGTGTACTTACTCCTGCTCCCAGACCAAAGATCCACAAAGCCACCCTGCATGTGAATCCATCCCTGTCTTCTGAAAGTGATGAATCCTCATGCAACTCTTGGGACCAACTAGGGAAGCCTTCTGAGTCTTCCTTGCAATCGTAAACTGCACTTCCAGAAAACTGGAAATACAGTTTCCAACCATGTTAAGAACATCAATAAAGCTTCCCATTCAGTCCTAGAGTTGTGCAGGCTCAACACCTGGGGCATTAGCCCCACAGCTCATTAACCCCCACATTAGCTCTGTTCAGTGATGGGCTTCAAAAAATTTAAGAACCGGTTCTCTGCCCATCTGGCAGCCACTTTTAAATGGCTATTTTTAAACTTTATATGTCCTATCTCTTGTTAAGAACCGGTTCTATAGAGTAGGTGCGAACCTGCTGGAGCCCACCACTGGCTCTGTTGCTGCCTGTCCTTCCACTGCTACCCTCCATGTTGCCTTATAGGTACACTTTAACAAATAGCTGACCTTAGCAGTGGGTATCTGACACTGCTGCTGTTTGTTTCAAAATTGCCACCTTTCGGCCACAATTTTTGACAGTTAATTTACAGTTCTAGTCAGCCCTTGACATTGTGAAGAAGATAGCAATAAATCAATGCTGTACTACAGTGGTTCTCACAGGGAGGGGTTGGGACACCCTTGGGAGGGATCACAACTTCATTTCAGAGGGGTCTTGAAAAGTGGGTACTGCCAACTTGGAATGGGGCACTCTGGCACTCTTGTTCATTGAACAAAATGGGACTTACTTCTGAGTAGACACGGAGGAGCATTGGTACCAGACTGATGTCACTTCCTATTTCATGTCACTTGCAGCCATGACATCACTTCCGGGGGACCTGGACAGATTGTCATTCTCAGAAGGGGGTCCCAGGCTGAACAGTCTGAGGACTATTGATTGATTGATTGATTGATTGATTGATTGATTGATTGATTGATTGATTGATTGATTGATTGGATTGGATTGGATTTATATCCCGCCTTTTCTCCCTAACAAAAGGGAGCTCAAGGCAGCTAACAGCAATTAAAAGAACAATAAAACACAGATTAAAACACAATTAAAATACAATTAGATTATACAAAGACTAAAAACGATTAAAACAAAAGGCTAAAAACACATGTTAAAAACAATAAAACAACAGCCCCCCAACCTCTGCCCCATTAAAAAGCTTTTTTGAAATAAAAAGTTTAAAAGCTCCACCTGAAGCTCTGTATTGAGGGAGCTTTCCTCAGTTCTAAGGGGGGGAGGGAGTTCCAAAGCCGGGGTGCCACCACTGAGAAGGCACTATCTCTGGCCGCCACACCTCTCACATCTCTTAGTGGCAGCACAGTCAGTAGGGCCCCCTCAGATGACCTTAGGTGAGGGGTCGGATTGTACAGAAGAAGGTGGTCCCTCAAGTATCCTGAACCCGAGCCGTTTAGGGCTTTAAAGGTCAGGACCAGCACTTTGAATTCAGCCTTGAAACGAATGGGCAGCCAGTATAGTCGATGAAGCAGTGGCCTGACAGAGTCGAACCAACGAGCCCCAGCAACCACAAGGATCACCGCATTCTGGACGAGGTGAAGCTTCTGGACCATCTTCAGAGGCAGCCCCATGTAGAGCATGTTACAATAATCCAGTCTCAATGTCACTAGGGCATGGGCCACCGTGGCCAGATCGGAGCGACTCAGATATGGTTGCAGCTGGCGGATCAGCCGAAGCTGAGCAAAGGCTCCCCTGGCCACAGCTGCCACCTGGGACTCCAGGAGCAGCTGCAAATCCAGGAGAACCCCCAAACTGCGAACCTGCTCCTTCAGAGGGAGTGCAACTCAATCCAGAACAGGATGATATTCCAGAGTACTGCTATACAGGGTGTGTATGCTCTGTCTATAGCTGGCAGCTGGTTTCCAGTGTTTAATAAATATTCTACTAGCGACAGTCAGTTACCCAAAGATACACATTTTAAATTTCCCCTTTCACTTCCCATTCCAGGATTCAAATGTTGAACACTGAGACTGAACATGACATCAAAGCCTGAATTTCAAAAGCACTTTTGCTATCCTGTGGGGGCAGAAATGGTTAACAGCACCAGGTTTGAATTCAGGAAGTGGCCAGGAGGCAAAGAATTAACTGGTCATCCACCATCACTGTTCCACTCTCCCATTTTCCCCTCTGAAAGCTCATTTTTTGAAAAGGCTGTCAAGTTTCCTAAGTAAAGACACTATCAACCTAGTCCTATCACCCACTGCTCAACAGCATTCAGCCACAGCAACAGAGCACATGTTGCAATCTGTGGTGTTTGGATGGGGGGAGTGCATGATTAAATGGCAAGAGAGAGGTAAGGTCACTTGATTGCCTATGAATCTCCTCGAGTTCATGCCAGCTATTTTTTTTCTGGCAAATGTCTGGGAAGAGTGGTGTCCTTATTCCTGGATCATTGGGAAGTCATTTAAATCAACCATTTTTTAAAACAAAAGCAAAACAACAAAAAATAAAAGAGATTTAATTGAAAAAGCCCAATAATAAGTAATCTGGATCTACATTTCTATGAAATGTGGCATGTTTATAAAGTAATGGATAATAATAGAAACTTTATTAGTTATCTGTTGAGGAGGTTGGTAAAATGGAACCCAGACAGCTGTGTTGTGTGGTGTGTCGTTTCTTCTGCTTTAATAAACAGTGTCATTAATTTTTGTCAAATTCTTGGACTGTGATCAGTGACAGCCCACTTCTATCCAAATTCCACACAACAATGCAGCAGTGCCAGTTGCAAAATTTTGGCTATTGGTCTCCCCCGGACAAGACACAGCAGCTGCAATTGTGCGAACTGGATCCACATCAGCATTATCATTTGCCCAAGTTAGGGTAGATCAGCAGATGTCAAGAAGGCCTGGGAAAGCATTAGGAAATGGTGCACTTGGGCACACTTGATCCTGCCACTTCCCAGGACCAATTTGCCCACCACACTCCCATCATTTCTCCATTCCACTGTCTGTATCACCCTGTCACTTTGCCCCTGCCACTTTGCCCCAGTAGGATATCGTAGAGTCAAGACTTGGCATAAGTCTTGTGCTGACCTGTGGGTGTTACAAAATTTCTGTAAGATACTTCTGCTCCTCCACTCCTGTGGGGGGGGGGGGGGGCGGTGTTAGGCCAGTGCATAGGCATATATGGATTTTCTCACACCACCATGGGAAGATATACAAGGTTAATCAATCCTAAATTGGTTAGGATTGCACCCTAGATCTCTTAAACCACTTCCTCAGTTATTCACATAATCTGGTTTGCTTGTAACTGCTATCAGTATGGTTAACTCCAATAATATACCGTATTTACTCGAATCTAATGTGCTATCGTATCCAATCTAACGTGACCCCTATTTTAAAACGCTTCAGATTAAAAAAATGTTTACTGGCAATTTTAATGCTCAGTTGCAAAGCAGGTACAAAATTCAATTTTACTGCATTTAATTCGTTGTATGATAAAAATATAATGGCAATGGGCTTACGTTATTATTTTTACCTAATTACACTACTTTACATGTGCACTGCTCGTAAGTCAATGGGTTTATGTTACATTTTAATTACAATATAGTAAACTTTTAAACTAAATACTGACCTATACTAATAATCAAATACCTATATTTACCTGACTCTAATGAGCCATCAAATTGAACGTGCACCTCAATTTTGGAGACTAAGGCTGCAATCCAGAGCAAATTCAGCCTGCTCTGACCTAACTGCACTCTCCTAACTATTCTGTATCCAGAGCAGAAAGTTATGCTGAATCCAGAGAGTCAGGAAGCCTGGGCTGCCCTAACTGCTCCAGAGCATGGTAAGTAATTTACACAAGGGGAAGACTTGCTCCTGAGGAGACACCCCTCAGATCACACTGAACAAGGAACAGCTGTGGTGCCTACAGTGGTGACATGACTCTGCACATCACCTGGTGCGGAAGTCTGTGCGTCATCCCTGGGATGCGCACCCCCCCCCACCTGGACTGCACAGTCACCAAAGTTGGTGCCTGCGCAGTTGTTTCTGAAGCCAACTGGCTTCAGAAAGAGTACTGCGCAGGCACCATCTCTGACACCTGCGCAGTACTTTTCTGAAGCCTTTTGGCTTCGGGGGAGACTGTGCAGGCGTCAGAGTTGGTGCCTGTGCAGTACACTTTCTGAAGCCATTCGGCTGCCGCTCCACCTCCTGAGTGAGGCCGAATGGCTGTGTAGAGGCGCGGACTTTCTCTGCTCTAAGGAAGTCTCCTCTGAAGCTGTTCGGCATGCTCAGTGTGTTTCTGCGCAGTGCATCTCAGATGGCCGTTCAGGCCAGCTCCTCAGACAAGTGGCAGCTTCTGGCTGATTCTCCGCCTTGGAGCAGGCCTGAATGGGTGTGCTGATGCCCGGGGCCTGCCAAAGGACAGTCAAACTTCCGGGGAGGAGCCCTTGCCGACGCCAGCAAGAATTCCTTTCTCCTCAGCAAGGCCTTAATATAATCTATTTATTATTTTAATTGGGCTGAATAATATTTACTTTTCTGACTTGTAAGTTAGTAATTTCAAGTTAGTATTTTCAGCCAAGTTTTATCTCTTATGATAAGGCGGAGAGTGTGTCGGCTCTGGAAGTTGCTGTAACTGGCACTTAAAGCCTAGCCGCTGCCTCCTTATTTATTTTATTTTTCTTTTAATCCTTGGCCTTGGTAGTTTGCTTGGTGTTTGCTTGTTCTACTAGCAAGTATTTTTGTCGTCGGTTTTCGGCTGTGTTTATTGAAGAGATGGGAAGGAAGAGGAGACTTAAACAATCTCCGGACAACTGCTCTTCTAAGCCGTTGAAACAACTACGCCTGCTGGACTTCTCAGCGTGGTCTGATTCACCAGGTGATCTCATTAATTTAGCCTCCCCTGGACGGACTAAAGCTGTTTTATCTCCTGATGCAGGCCCAGAAGTGGTATCTCAACTTTCTCCTGACTCTTCCTTGAGTTGCCCTCTCTCCCCTAAGCAGTTTGATTTTCCTTCCTTGGATGTACAGTCCTCTTGTGTAAGTGAACATGATAATAATTTTCTATCCCTGCTTGGTGATTACAACATTATTGTGGGTGACTCCCTTTTATTTATATGCAAACAACTCAAGGATATTCAAACACAATTGGACTCTCTTCTCCGGCTCAGCCAGTTCCACCAAGCCCTCCCGAGTACCCAAGATGTACAAATTGATGTACAAAAAGATGTACAATAATTTCGAAGCTAAAGTTCAGCAGGAGGCTAGAGCTGGTGAGGAATCTGCTTTTCGTCTTTTGAACAACCAGATTTTTCTGGAATTTCAGGATGCTCCGTTGCATAGGGGCTGTTGGTCCAATTTGTCTCAAGCTAAAGATTCTATTTGCAGGTTATTGAACCTTAATTTAGCCTCTTCCAACAGGATTGACCTGCAAGAAATTATAAAGTTTCCCAGGTTCCCTCAGTTTCCTTCATGGTCCCGTTTTTTACTGAAGTTTACTTCCGCCAGATTTCCGAGGCAGCTTCATATGCATAGACGTTTTCTTCAGTCTTTAGGAATCTTCCAGCGGAGGGTCTTCACAGATATGATCAGGAAGCCCCTGCTCCCAACTTGCAGATTATTCCCTTCATCTTCTTCGGCACCAAAGTCATCTCAGGAAGGTCTAGTGTCCATCCAGAGGTCAGTGATTCAAACTCAACAAGATGCAAATCACTTAATTGAACTCAGTTCTTTAGTGCCGCCCAGCGAAATAAAGGCAGTTACAGCTACCCTTGAAAATGCTTTAGCACAATTTAAATCTTGGCTGTGCAAGCCTCAACTACCTACTTGTCCTGTGGCTCCGGTAGCAGTTCTTGTTCCTTCCAAGGTTTCTTCAGGGGAGCTTGTGAACCTTTCTTCTCCTGACCAATCAATAGAATTGAGGGAGATGGTTGATCCCTCTGATCAATTAGTCGATATTACTGCTAACGCTCTGAGTGGTTCATCCCAATCCCCTGGGAAGCAGCAGAAGCAAATTAAGGAGCCGGATTATAGTTCCACAGATAACATAACTCCGATTGTGACTTTTAACCAAGCTTCAGATTGTCCGGAGCATATTTCTTTTGCTACTGAGGCTCCTGATACGGGTCCCTTGACCGATACAAGCAACGTCTCTAACCTGCCTCAATCAACGCTTATTTGTACTTCCTCTCTATTCCCTGATTGTGTTATAACCAAAAATGCTCCTGGGGGTTCCTTTACTTTAGTTGATTCTCAGGCTCAAAAGGATCCTCCCCTGGTCTTTGACTATGTTAGTAATAAGGGGAAGGAGTGACTAGTCTCCTCTCCTGTGGACCTTGTCTCACACCCTCGTATTCTTTCTTGGAACATTGCGGGGTGGAAGGCCAAACAAACTGACAGTTCCTTTTTAAATTACTTAAGATCATTTGATATTATCTTGGTGCAGGAGACATGGTCCCAAGATCATATTCATCTACAAGGCTTTGAAGTCTTTGAAGTACCAGCAGTCAAACATTCCTCGAAGGGTCGCCCCTTAGGGGGGCTGGCATGTTTTGTTTCAAAACAATTCAGGGCTTGTTCTCTGGACACTATAAACGGTTGCTGCATGTTACAGGCAGTGAGGGTATTTATGGTGGTCATGGACTTAATATTTGTCAATATTTATATCCCTCCTATGTTAAATTGCTCACAAAGAATAAATATTTGGGCTGATTTATCGACCTGTATGACAGAGCTTACCCAATCTTATCCCCAGTCCTCGATTCTTTTGTCTGGCGATTTCAATGCTAGGGTGGGGAACTCAACTGGTATTTTTTCCAGGTACTGGGGGGACTCAGATGAGAATGACCTTCCTTCCTTCTGTGCACTAGAAAGATGCTCTAAGGACTCTTACCAAAATGCAAATGGTTTCAATCTTGCTAAGTTTTCTATCAATGCCAATATGATCTGGCTCAACGGGTTAACAGAGTTTCCCTTGTCAGGAGAATTCACTTTTGTTTTAGCTAGGGGTGCTAGTGTTGTAGATTATTTTTTGCTTCCTTTCTGTTTGAAACATTTAGTGGTCGAGTTTGCAGTTGGGGATACAACCTTTAGTGATCATTTACCTTTAATTCTGGTCTTAGATCTCCATCTTGGTTGTGTTCCCCAGGTTGATGTTGAACAGGACCCAACTTGTGGAGCAAAGATAATGGTCAATAATACCCTAGTTACTAAATTTAAGAGTTTAAAACTGGACATGATGAGTGGTAATTGTTTAAAGATCATTTTTCATGACCCCGACCCTTCATCTCAACTTAAAGCTCTGGATGATTTTTTGGGCCACATTTTCGATTCGCTGAGCTCACGGCCCTTGGCTAGATCTCGTCCAAGGCCTGTTTCGTGGATGGGGTTCAATTCTGAATGTAAGGTACTGAAAGCTTCTATTAGGACTGCTTTCTTGGCATTTAGGTTACACAATGACCCTGAGTGTTTAGCGTATTATTTTTCCCTTAAAAAGCGATTCAGAGACCTACTCATGGAGAAAAGGAAGAAGGCAGTTATGCTCCAATGGAATAATCTATTCCAGGCTATTCAGCAAAAAAACTCCAAAAAATTTTGGGCAGTGATTGCTGGTTCAAGCAGGACCGATCTTTACGACCCGGCATGCTAAGTAATTGACACAAGGGGAAGACTTGCTCCTGAGGAGACACCCCTCAGATCACACTGAACAAGGAACAGCTGTGGTGCCTACAGTGGTGACATGACTCTGCACATCACCTGGTGCGGAAGTCTGTGCGTCATCCCTGGGATGCATGCCCCCCCACCTGGACTGCACAGTCACCAAAGTTGGCGCCTGCGCAGTTGTTTCTGAAGCCAACTGGCTTCAGAAAGAGTACTGCGCAGGCACCATCTCTGACACCTGCGCAGTAGTTTTCTGAAGCCTTTTGGCTTCGGGGGAGACTGTGCAGGCGTCAGAGTTGGTGCCTGTGCAGTACTCTTTCTGAAGCCATTCGGCTGCCGCTCCACCTCCTGAGTGAGGCCGAATGGCTGTGTAGAGGCGCGGACTTTCTCTGCTCTAAGGAAGTCTCCTCTGAAGCTGTTCGGCATGCTCAGTGTGTTTCTGCGCAGTGCATCTCAGATGGCCGTTCAGGCCAGCTCCTCAGACAAGTGGCAGCTTCTGGCTGATTCTCCGCCTTGGAGCAGGCCTGAATGGGTGTGCTGATGCCCGGGGCCTGCCAAAGGACAGTCAAACTCCTCCGGCACATCATCCCATACGGAGCGCATCCCCAATGCAGCCCACACCAGCCGCACCAGTCTGGTGATGCCACTGGGTGCCTGCCTTATAAGGAGTCCCTGATGAGATGCCAGTACATTCTACAGTGAATACAAGGGGCTTCTTGGAGTGGCCTGCTGTATCCTGAGGTTTGTGGGCAGCCGTAGTTTGTTCCATATCCTGAGGTTGAGAGGAAGGGGTTGCAGCTAGGCTGGCCAAGAACTCAGATTTTTGGTCAGCACTGCCATTCTTACTCGGGCCTTATCATGGACCCCTATGGGTCTACTCATTACTATACCTGCTCCTGAGGTGGTATAACTCTGAGGGCTGGAAGAGGGCATTTCTGCCTTGGAAACAGGCTTTGGATACAGAGTAACTGCTCTGCCCCAGGCAATGCTAAACATGCCCTCAACTTGCCTCTCCTGAGCTGCTTAGGCTGCCCCAGTTAGGGCAGAGCAGGTCCACCTCTCTTAGGGCACCCTATCTTGCCTTGCTCTGCCCTAAGCCTCCTTCAGAGTAACTGGGCTGGAGCATCTTGCAGTTGCTCCAACCTAGTGTTAGATAGGGCAACCTAAGGGCTCTTATATGGACAGATTAGTTGCTCTGGATTGGGCTGTAAGGGCGCAATCCAGAGTAACTACGTGG
The DNA here is from genome assembly GCA_030015325.1 of Cryptoblepharus egeriae. NCBI lineage: Eukaryota > Metazoa > Chordata > Lepidosauria > Squamata > Scincidae > Cryptoblepharus > Cryptoblepharus egeriae. Next base: position 235,093,199 of record JAREYC010000001.1, read on the forward strand.
AGTCCTTGCTCTGGTGTAAGAACAATTTGCTCTGGATTGCAATATGAATTTCCCATAGGTTTTCACTAGGTAGTGCAGTAACTAAGGGTACACGTAATGTCTCTTATGTGCTCCCGTAGTTACTCTGGATTGTAGGGTAAATTTCGCTGAAAAAGGTGAAGGCTAGATTTGTGTAAATAAGGTCGTTGATTATAACTCCCATTTTTTAAGTCTTCTGCTCCTATCACCTCTAAAAATATTCCACAAATATAAAGGCTTTTTGTTATTTGTGCTGGGAAATGGCTGTGATTATCAGTCAAACCAAATGGAAACAACGTATTAAAAACGAGAGACAGAGTCTCTATCAGTACATCTGTTTATGTGTGGGATGTCCCTAAAGCAGTATAGAAAGCACACCAAGGAACAGTTCGGAAAGGTGGCAGAGAATGGAATGTCCCTGAAATTATTACCATTGGACCAGTCAAAGAAGGGAATGTTGTACCAACGCAATCAAAAGAATGAAGAAGACTATAAGAAAGAAATCTAAGAGCAACCAACAAAGACTTCCCATCTCAAGGTAATTGGCTACCACAATAATCCTTTTAGAAACTACAGTATTTTTCTTCTGAATTATTTCATCTTTGGATTGTGAGTATGCTCCATTGGGTTACAATGAATGGGCAGGTCCTTAAAAATGCAGTAAAAATGCATGGTCCCCTTCCCTCCTTCGCTGCTCCTCTATGAAAGTCTTAGCAAAGGAATACAAGCCAGAGTATATTTTTCATGTCCAGCCACCTGTCAGGCAACATTCATTAGCAATGAAACAGGGATGGAAGGGGAGTTCTATGTGTATTGAATAGATGGAACAGTGAAGAACAATATTGAAAGTACTGTGAAATAATACTGTGAATACTGAATTGGTTTTTCTTATTCTATATTGGATTAAACATTTGAGTACTTTTATGTAGAAAGATAATCAGTGCAACAAATAAACCAAAATAAAAAAAGTTTTCCTTGCAGAGACATGTGAATTGGAGAGTTACTCTGAGAAGTCTACTTCCCATGCCCTGTGCAATCAAAGGATCACCCAGAACAGTCTTCAAAACAGGAGACACATTTTGGTAAGGAATGACTTGAATTACAAATAAGGAATCACTTGAATAACTACTTGATGTAGTAGTAGTAGTAGTAGTAGTAGTAGTAGTAGTAGTAGTAGTAGTAGTAGTTGTTGTTGTTGTTATTGTTGTTGTTGTTGTTGTTTATGTTTATGTACTCATGAAAATTGTGTGTTGGGGAAGAGGTGAGTTTGAGTTTCAAGGGCAGATGTTTGCTTAACAAAGTGAGTTGCCACAGTAACACAATCCAAGATCTAGTTCTGGTTGAGTAGGTAAATCTCCCTTTATGGCAGTGTTGCCTATAAGGGCAGCATCTATTCGTTCTCATAGGAGTGAAACACAGTGGTACCTTGCTTAACAAGTGCCTCACTTAACAAGCATTTCACATAAATTTCCAAGAAATCTTGCTTCACATAACAAGTTCCGCTTCACTTAATAAGGTAGCACTATGGGCATGCATGCTATGCAGCCCTGACGCTCCACATGGATGCTCTTTAAAATTGCCTGGACGTGCCAGAGGCAGCTGTCCCTAACTGCCCCCAAGTGCCCCCTTTCCAAGGAAAGTGTCTTTGCAGTCTCCTAACTGTGTCTACCCAGAAGTAAGCCCCATTGTGTTAAATGGGGCTTACTCCCAGGAAAGTGTCTTTAGGATTTCAACCTAAGCAGACTTCATTGGATCATGCACATTTAATGCATGTTTTGAATTCAATTACAGTGTTTTGTCATCATTTTTACATCCAGTTAATATTTTTATATGTGTATTTTGGGGATTGTGGAACCAATCATCTGAGTTTCCATTATTCCCTATGGAAAAATCTGCTTCACTTAAAGAGCGTTTCGCTTAAAGAGTATGCCTCCGGAACAAATTAGGCTCTTTATGTGAGGCACCACTGTACAGCAGTATATGTATATGGCACACAGGAGGTATAGGTAAGATTAGGTGTCTCATTTGTTTCTACACTGTCCAGATAACACCATGCCAGGTCTGATTTTGGTCCCAATTATATCTAACGTTCCTGTGCTGATATTGCTGCACTACAGTCTTGAGGTAAAGGATCAAAAATTCCCTTCAGGAGGCCTCTGTGTTCGCCCCTCCAACACAGGACATAGTTGCATGTCGTGTTGTCATGGCTGTCTCAGTGCTGGAGTGTTAGATAGGATTTGGCCCTCAGTCACACCTTCATTTTGTCCCACAGTATAGAATAATTCCTCAGGTGGCTTCCTTTGTGGCAAGTTGGTTTCTTTTCTTCTGCCTTGCTTGTGTCTCTTTTTCATTTTCTCTGTCTCATTCTGTGTCACAGGACACAGAAAATGCACTTTGGAACATTGCTCAGTATGAATTAAACCTGCCCCGTAGATCCTAGCATTTTAACTGTGTTGCCTGTTGGAACACCTGCTGTCTGGATTCTACTAACTTGGAATCCAATTCTTGGTTACTGGTTGAATTTAGGAGAATCCTGATGTTTCCATATAGAAATCTATACGCTTCTATAGATCAGAACCATTATTTATTCTGATATCAAATTACGAGGTTCTGTAACTGTTAAGAGCTACAGTTTTGTCATCATTTTTACATCTAGTTGATATTTTTATATACGTATTATGGAGGTTGTGCAACCAATCATGTGAGTTTCCATTATTCCCTATGGAAAAATCTGCTTCACTTAAAGAGCGTTTTACTTAAAGAGTATGCCTCCGGAACAATTAGGCTCTTTATGTGAGGCACCGCTGTACAGCAGCATGTGTATACGGCACACAGGAGGTATAGGTAAGGTTAGGTATCTCATTTGTTTCTACACTGTCCGGATGACACCATGCCAGATCAGATTTTGGTCCCAATTATATCTAACGTTCCTGTGCTGATATTGCTGCACTACAGTCTTGAGGTAAAGGATCAAAAATTCCCTTCAGGAGGCCTCTGTGTTTGCCCCTCCAACACAGGACACAGTTGCATGTCCTGTTGTCATTGCTGTCTCAGTGCTGGAGTGTTAGATAGGATTTGGCCCTCAGTCACACCTTCATTTTGTCCCACAGTATAGAATAATTCCTCAGGAACCTTCCTTGGTGGCAAGTTGGTTTCTTTCCTTCTGCCTTGCTTTCTACTAGCACACTGTGTTTCATTTTCTCTGTGTCTTTCTGTGTCACAGGACACAGAAAATGCACTTTGGAACACTGCTCGGTATAAATTAAACCTGCCCTGTAGATCCTAGCATCTTAACTATGGGTGAAATCCAGAGTAACTACGGGGAGTCCTTGCTCTGATGTAACCACAATTTGCTCTGGATTACAATATGAATTTCCCATAGGTTTTCACTAGGTTGTGCAGTAACTACAGGTGCACACAATGTCTCTTACGTTCTCCCGTAGTTACTCTGGATTGTAGGGTATGTTGCACGTTGGAACATCTCCTATAGGATTCTATTAACTTTGATTCCATTTCTTATTTACTGTTTAATGTAGGAGAATCCTGATGGTTTCCATATAGAAATCTATAGGCTTCTATAGATCAGAACCATTATTTCTTCTGCTATCAAATTACAAGGTTCTGTAACTGTTAAGAGCTAAAACATTTCCTGGAAAACTCATCAAACGTGGCAGCAAAGACTTTGAAGGATCCATGACATCAGGGCTGAACTCTGACTGGGGAGAGGCATTCCAGATTGCTGGTGTCACACTGCTATTTTCCATTTCAGTGAGTGCAGCGTTCTCAATCACCTTCAAATATGAAGACCTTCTGCCATCTGTCAGTCCTTCTTCTGGTGCTGTTGCTCCTGGCTGCTCAAGGTGAGTTCTTCATGAAATGGAGAAGTGTTTGATGGTGTAGAGAGGTGGTCATTTGGCACAAGGGTCAATAAATTTCTGAAAATCCTCCACATATATCACAAAATTATTTTCAGTAATAGCCACAGTGACTGCCTGCTATTTATTGAGGGGGGGGGGCGACGACTTAGGAGCATGGTGATAAGATGAGCGGAAATGCCTGGACGTAACCGAGAATGAGGCTCTGGAACCGGAAATCTAGTTTTAGGGCCTCTTTGTCAGGAAATTGTGGGCATTTCTAGCCATTTCCTGGGATTTTAGGCCTTTGAGGCCTGCTACAGACCAACTGAGCCACTGAGGCTGCTGGTTAGAGGAGGAGGAGGGAAAGAGGAAGGGAAAGGAATTGTACTCATTCCCCCTCCTCCCCATGCTGAAGCACCTTTCCAAGTCATCAGTGGAAGAACTATCTCTCCGAGCGTGTATTGCGCCAGGGGCTGAGGAGCTCCAGCTTTGGAGTGAAAAGGGGTTGAATTAATTTTTTTAAAGCAAGGTTGACAACTGACCGGAGAAACCCCCGCCTCCCCTGCTCCTATGCCCTTGTAGATGGATCCACCAATTTATACTTTCCACCAAAAACATGTATTTCACAACAAGGGCTTGATTTCCTTAGATTGTGGAGCCTTTCATCCAGCTGTTGTCAAAGAAGCGGAGCATAGGCTGCCTGGTTTCCAATAGGTCTCCTTGTACATATGCCAGCTGTTTAATTGGTCATTACTAAGTGAGCCTAAATCAGAGAGGCCTGATTCACTCCTGATGTAAATACTATGCCCACACTGACACTAGAAAATCAACACTGAAAACATGGGACTTGCAATGCTGTTAGAAAGCTTTATTGTATCAGCCACGTTGCACTTCCAGTGTTGTCCTTAATCCTGACAAAACACACCACATTTCACCACCTAATTGTTCCATTTAACTTATTCCTTCAGGCTTGTTCCATTCCTCCTCCTCCTCCTCCTCCTCCTCCTCTTCTTCTTCTTCTTCTTCTTCTTCTTCTTCTTCTTCTTCTTCTTCTTCTTTTTCTTCTTCTTCTTCTTCTTCTTCTTCTTCTTCTTCTTCTATTCCTTCAGGCACAGGGAGATCACATCCCCTGGCAGGGGTGGAATAAGTAAAGCTTAGACTAACCTCTTTGCACTGTGTGGTTTTAGGAGGCTTGGCGTAACTGGTTGTTCTGCCAGGCTTGATGAGATGGAGGACTGATTTATTTTTGCTGATATGGTATTTTTATCTTATTTTTCTTGCATATAGTGCTTCCTCTACTTTTAAAAAGTCTGTGATTTTAAAATTTTCCATGCAAACTTCATCGGTAGCTGTTGATGTGATTGTACACAGAATGAATAGCTAATCCAAATTTTATATATTTTCATACGATTACTCCAAGTAGTTGTTCTCTCTGTTTCTTTTTCCCTGCCCTTCCTGGCTCTGCTTAATGTCTTTTCTTTTCTTCTTCTTTTTTGCAGGAATAACGAAAAAGATAAAGAATAGGGGAGACTGTATCAAAGCTAGAGGGATATGCCTGCCATTGTATTGTAAATTTCCCCATGTTCAACACATTGGAAACTGTAAGGTGTTAGTAAAATGTTGCATACTTTGACTTTCAATCATTAAGGAAGAATTGTTATCTTTTATGGAATTATTCAGTTTATTCAGCCACATCCATCTCATAACCAGCTATGACCACAAACAAGAACTGCCACTGATCTTGAAATTAGTGAATAAGAGCAGTGAATAAGAGCAATGAATAAAAGCAATGATGCAGTGATTAGGGTGCTGGACTAAGACCTGGAAAAGCAAGGTCCAAATCCCACTGGGAGATCACAGGCCAGTCACTCACTGACAGCCTCATCTACCCGACAGGGTTGTGGTGAGAACAGCAGGAAGAGCTAATCCTTTGTAAGCTGCCTTGGGCATTTGTGATGGAATGGGAAAGGTGGTGCATGAACAGGATAACCACATACCCTTTTTTTCCCCAGCACATGTCCTTTTCAAAAGTTTCCTGTACTGGAAAAATAATCATCGTTGTCCACCTTTTCCTTTTGAACAGCATACAGCTGTCTTGTAATTAATAGAAAAGGGCTGTAATTCTAAAAACACTTTCCAGGGAGTAAGACTCATTGAACACAATGATGCTTACTTTTTATGTAGACATTATTAGGATTGTGCTGTATATGTAATAAATTATATGTAATAATTTTAAATTGAATAAACCTTAATATAGTTTTTAAATTACCCACATGTATTTTGGTTTTTTTAGCTTTTAATTTATCATGTCTTATATTATTCATGCGATATATTTTGGAGAGGGTTTGTCTCTTTTGCAGTTATGACATCTGGTCACCCTGGTAAACAATCTGTTATCTGAGAGCAAAAATCACTGCCAAAAAAAAGATCTTTAGACACTGGTCAGAAAACACCACTAGTGGCATAGTCACTCAATCTCCCTGACCACTAGCAGGTTTCTTTCAGCTGTATACATGTTGGACATCCCTTCACAATATAGAAGCTGAATGGGCACTTAGGTCCCAATCCAAAAAGTGCCGAGCATAGATTATGACCCTTAGGCTGCAATCCTAAAGACACTTCTATGGGAATAAGAACCATTGAACACAATGGGGCTTACTTTTGACATGTTTAGGATCGTGCTCTTAGTGCAATACGAGATGCTGCAAACATGCCATACAGCATGTTCACAGCATATTGAGAGTAAGGAGCACTGGTGCTGGGTCCAGGGCCATCCAAGCACTAGGGTAAGACTGCTGGGGTAATTGTTCAGGAGTTGTGGGGGTGGAGAGGGCAGAATAAGGGTGGGATACAGAGAGGAATTGGATGAAAGGAGGTGGAATCAGCAGAACTCTGCCATGCTATATCCAGAATGCCTAACAGAGAATCTCTCATGTTTATGCTAGTAAAATATTTTCAACAACAGAAAAAATACTTTGTAAGAAGAAAGCTTTGTAAGACAAACTAAAATTTCTAAGGAATTCCGCTTTGTAAGACAAACAGTGCCTTGTAAGACAAACCGTTTTGGCAGAGTTTGACAAACAGTTTTGCAAGGAAAATTTGTGGTAAAATGAACAAATTGATGTATCTGCATTGTGAGCAACAGCAAGAGGTTCTGGAGGAGATCTCATCTGCAGAGGAAGAGTAGAATAAGGAGGAGGCATCCCTCACATCAGATGAGATTAAGGACATTTGTAAACATTGGGAAATTGTGAAAAATTTTATAGAAAAGCACCACCCAAATAAGGCTGTAGCAGTGCGAGCGATGAAACTGTTGAATGACAAGGCAAAGTCACATTTCTGTGAAATCCTCAAAAGGAGGCAAAAGCAAGTGTCATTAGAAGGTTCCTTGTTAAAGTTCAAAAAGACACCAGTGACTCTTGTGGAAAATTAGTCAACCTTGGCCATAAAGGTTTTTCTTTTCTGTTTTTCTGTACAGTATATTACAGTTTTTTATTACTATTACAATAATTGTGTTCTTTATTATAGTACAGTGTTTTGAATTCAGTTTCAGTGTTTTGTCACCACTTTTACAAACAGTTAATATTTTTATATGAAAATTTTTGGGTTGTGGAGCCAATCATCTGAGTTTCCATTGTTTCCTATGGGAAAATCCGCTTGGTAAGAATGCTTTGTAAAATAAACATGCTTCCAGAATGAATTATGTACTTCTTACAAGGCACCACTGAATATAAATTAATATACAGTGATACCTTGTAAGACAAATGCTCTGTAAGACGAATGCTTTGTAAAACAAACTAAAATTTCTATGGAATTCTGCTTTATAAAATGAACTGTGCTTTGTAAGATGAATGCCCCTTGGCTGGGCTCGAGTGGCTGAGGTGGGACTTCTCCTGCCTGCAGTACCAGTGACTGTGCAGAGGGATGCACAGGCAGCAGCCTTGTCTGGGCCTCCCACCCAATATTTCAGCCAGCAAGCCAATGGTGGCTTCCTGATGGCAGGTAGGAATTAAACCCCCTCCTAGACCCTCTCAATAGAAAACCCTTCCCCCGAGGACCCACTCAATAGAAACCCTTCCCCGCAAAGGACCTGCCTGGACACCTACCTGCCCGGACCCCACTACAACTACCCCTCTTCCTCCTTGTCCTTTCCTGCCACTCCACCCCACTTTTGCATCCAGGCAGAGGCCTTTGCTGCTGCTGCTGCTGCTGCTGCAAACTTAGAAAGAGTCAGGCTGGCATCTCTTTCCTGTAAGTAAACCCCAGTGGATTCAATGGGACTTGATTCTAAGTAGACAACATAGGATCTGCATCAGGCAGAAGCCTTTGGTGCTTCTCCTGCATCCTGCACACTTTCCTGTGAGTAAGCCCCAGTGGATAAAATGGGGCTTGATTCTGAGTAGACAGCATACAATCTTGCCCCTTTTGCATCAAGGCAGAAGCTTTTGCTGCTGCTGCAGACTGCCTATCTGGTTTGCATAGATCTGACACACAGAGGTTCTTTGTTAAAGATGCTCAAAAAGACTCCAGTGACTCTTAGTGAAAATTAGTCATCCTTGGCCATAAAGGTTTTTCTTTTCTGTTTTGCTGAACCGTATATTACAGTGTTTTATTAGAGTAATTGTGTCCTGTATTGCATTACAGTGTTTTGAATTTGATTACAGTGTTTTGTCATCATTTTTACATCCAGTTAATATTTTTATATGAATATTTTTGGGTTGTGGAACTAATCATGTGAGTTTCCATTATTTTCTGTGGGAAAATCCACTTTGTAAGACAAACATGCTTCCTGAACGAATTAAGTTTGTCTTACAAGGCACTACTGTAATCTGTATATATTAAAGTGAAAAGTCACTGACAGACTGATTCACTGACTGAATCACTGACTGACTCACTGACTCATGAACACCCAGCCAAAACTGCCGAGTCTAGATGTGTGAAATTTGGGGAGGTGTTACTTCCATGATGGAGGCACCCACTAAGAACTGGTTTCAGGAAATTCCCACCAGAAGGGGGTGAAAAAGGTTGCAACGCATTTTCCTCCCTATACTTTACATTGAAGAATCACTGACAAGAATATTCCCCCCCAACCCCTGGACCTCGAAGCATGAAATATTGGGACGGTGTTCCTTATGTGATGTGAGCAACCACTAAGGACCAATGTTGAGAAATTTAATCCTTAAGGAAGTGAAAAGGGGTGCAACCTGTTTTTGTCCTACACTTAACATTGAAGATATATTGATCAACATCCAGCCAATTTGGTGCCCACTGCCTGATGCACCAGGAAGGAGGGTGCACTGGGGGGTGTACATGAGGGGTTTTGCAGATGGGCGTTGTAGTGCATGGGGTGGCTGTTGCGCATGGGGAGATTGTTGTGCATGGAGGGGTGTTATGCATGGGGGCATTGAGCAATGAGGGATGGTGTACAGGGGGTATTTTACTCCTGCAATGCGGGCATAGCTAATGATCATGTAGCCCAGTGCAAAACTCAGAATGTAGACCTGGAAGTGATGTCACAGAAGTGATGTCATCCCCAGATATTTTTTTTTAAATTAAAGAAAATTGGAGAAAACCTGCCTTCTCCTTCTTAGCAGTTCACCACCCATTTCCTCTACTAGTGGCATGGCTAAAGCACCTATTTGCTATGTGGAGTCAAAGAAGACTTTGTTGCGCCTCCCCCACCCCCGCATTACAACCAAATCAAATTTAATTAATTTTAAAAAAATAAAATTGTGGCCTCTTTTGGTTAGGGAAACTGTGGTGGGGGAAAGAGGAATGGTTATTCTTTCCCTGCTAAATAGAAGAGGCGCACCACTTAGAAGAGCCTGCATACCCAGTTAGCCTGTTTTATGATATATGTAGCTTATATGATATACATACTGAGAGCTGATTCATATTAACACCTTATTAGCTCCATACAGTACCAGAATTACATGTCATTGTCGCTCAGTGCCATCATTAACATGGGAAAGTTTGAATTAAGAAAATCCACTTTTGTTCTGTAGGCTTTTGTGTTTTCATTTTCTGATTAATTGGTGATAACGTTTGAGAGAATATAGATAGGCCAATGCAGTTTGTTTCATTGTATTCTGCATAAAATTACCTTTCCATCGATATATAACATGATGGTATTATCATTCATACATATCCTGTTTTCACAATTTTAGTCACTAGTGTCAAGATCAGCTTGTAGCCCCCCCTAAAGTTTGTAGCCTGGTGCAAGTGCACCCCCTAGCTATGCCACTGCACATGGGTTTGTGGAAAGGGGGAATGGCACATGGGGGGTATTTTATTCCTGAAACGGGGGTACCTTTCGCTAGTTAAAGATAAAACTAAAACACATAGATGGGCAGGTCTTGCTCAGGGAGAATCAGCATGGGTTCTGTAAAGAAGGGTAAGTCTTGTCTCACAAATCTTTTAAAATTATTTGAAAAGGTCAGCAGGCATGTGGATGCAGGAGAACCTGTGGACATCATATATCTGGACTTTCAGAAAGCGTTTGATATGGTCCTCATGAAAGACTTCTGAGAAAACTCCACAGGCAGGGAATTAGAGGGCAGGTGCACTCATGGATTGGGAACAGGTTGAGGGCCAGGACACAGAGGGTGGCTGTGAAGGGGCAATTTTCAAAATGGAAAGAGGTGAAAAGTGTCCTGGGACTGGTGCTTTTCAAACTTTTCATAAGTGACCTAGAAAGAGTGTTAAGCAGTGAGGTAGCAAAGTCTGAGGATGACACCAATCTATTCTGAATGGTGAAAACTAGAAGAGACTGTGAAGAGCTCCAAAAGAATATCTCTGTACTGGCAGATGAATTTTAATGTAAGGAAATGTAAAGTTATGCACAGTAGGGCAAGGAATCCTAACATTACATATAGGTTAATGGGCTCTGAGCTATCAGTGACAGAGCAGGGGAGAGATCTAGGGGTGCTAGTGGCTAGCTTGATGAAGGTGTCAACCCAATGTGTGGCGGCAGAGAAGAAGGCAAATTCCATGCTTGGGATCATTAGGAAAGGAGTTGAAAATAAAACGGCAAAAGTTATGCTGCCATTGTACAAGTCAATGGTGTGGCCACATTTGCAGTACTTTGCCCAGTTCTGGTCGCCACACCTCAAAAAGGATGTAGAGGAAATGGAGAATGTTCACACGAGAGAGACTAAAACGATTAATGATCTGGGACATCTTCCATATGAGGAAAGGATACAGCATTTGAGGCTCTTCAGACTAGAAAAGGGATGCTTGAGGGGGACATGACTGAGATGTACAAAATTATGCAGGAGATGGTTAGAATGGATATGGAGATGCTATTTTCCCTTTCACATAACAGCAGAACTAGGAGACATGCACTAAAATTGAATGTTCGGAGGGTTAGGAGAGATGAAATGAAATATTTCTTTTCTCTGCATGTAATTGGTCTGTGGAATACCCTGCCATTGGACGTTGTGTTGGCATCTATCCTTAATGCCTTTAAGAAGGGATTGGACAAATTCCTAGATGATAGGACCATCATAAGTTACAAGCCATGATGGGAGTGTGCATAGATGTAGATGTGGGCACTCTCAAAATGCCAGCTGCAGGGAAGGGTCCTGGTTCCTGGTGCCATATGTGCTCCCTGAGGCATCTGGTGATGCAGGAAGCTGGTCTAGATGTACCTTTGGCCTGATCCAGTTGAGACTCTTCTTATGTTTTTTTCTTGAGAGGGATGCCATGAGCCCCAGAGATCTGAGCACTGCCCCACTGGTGGCCAGATGGTGTCATGCACACACAAAGACACAAGTAAAAATACACTTCCTTTGATCAAATCCAAAGGAACAGAATGCAACACACACTGTATGAACATGCGTAGGAGTCTTCTGATAAGGCAATTCTTCAGAGAACACATTTGCATCACCCAGGCTAAGCCACACTGGGGAATATGAGTAAGTTCTGTGACTGGTAAAGACATAGGGCACTATCCAGAGTAACTACGGGAGCACATAAGATACATTAGGTGCACCCATAGTTGTTGCACCACCTAGTGAAAACCTATTGGAAATTCATATTGCAATCCAGAGCAAATTGTTCTTACACCAGAGCAAGGACTCCCCATAGTTACTCTGGATTTCACCCATTGTTCTGGTGATTCTCCAACAAATGCTTGGAAACCTTCAGTGAACTGGTCCTTCTGGCTCTGTCTGACTGGTAGACAGCTCTGTAATTGTTTCCCTCAGGACAGCCAAGTCCTCTCTGGACTCACTGAAAGCCACTGTATAATCAACTCCCTGCTAATGGTGTCCACTGCTGCCAGTGGTTGATGCTTGTGAGTGAGTGGCTAATGAATGAATCCTGGGATCACGGTAGACAGAGATACACGTAGAGGTTCTGCTGTTTCCTGAACATGTCAGTCCAGAAGACTCAAAAGGGATGATGTTGATGAGGTGATGTTCATGGGGGAGGTGATGTGCATGGGGAGTGTTTATGCTCATGGGGGGTGTTTATGTGCATGGGGGTGTTGTGCATGGAGGTGTTGTGCATGGGGAGAAGTTGCGTATGGGGGTGTTGCGCATGGGGTGTGTTGCACATGGGGGGAGTGATGCACAATGGGGGGAGTGGCATATGGGAGCATTTTACTCCCACAACGCTGGTACATTTTGCTAGTGTAAAATGAAAATTTTACTAAAAATAATGATTTTATTTATTATGTTGCCAATAAGACTAAGAGCGCAATCCTAACCATGTCTACTCAGATGTAAGCCCCATTGTGTCCAATGGGTCTTACTCCCAGGAAAGTGTCTTTAGAATTGCAGCCTTAGAGAAAAAGAATCAAGGTTTGGCAAAATGAAATAGATTTTGTAACAGTAATGAAAAAGAAAGGATAAATAATAAATTATAGTGTTTACCATAAAGAGAAGAGACTTTAGAGCTGTTGTTTAGTCATTCAGTCGTGCCAGACTCTTTATGACCATTTATATTGTAGGACATCAGGCAATTGTATCCCCGTCAGTAATATTATCTAACCAACTCATCCTCTGCTGATCCCTTCTTCTTTTACCTTCTGTTTTCTCCCAACATCAGGGTCTTTTCTGAAGAGTCCTTCCTTCTCATCATGTGGCCAAAATATTTGAGCTTCAGTATCTGTCCGTCTGTCAACAGTCAGGGTTGATTTCCTGCAGGATGGACTGATTTGATCTCCTTGCAGTCCAACGGACCCTCAAGAATCTTCTCCATGCTTTAATTCAAAGGCATCTATTCTTTGGTGCTCAGCCTTCCATAAGTTGCTAAACCATAGCTTTAACTAGATGGATCTTTGTCAGCAAAGACTTTGTCATCTTGACTTTTAATTGTCTAGTCCTTCCATAGCTTTCCTTCCCAGAATCTGGAGTCTTAATTTCACGGCTGCAATCGTTATCTGCAGTGATCTTAGAGCCCAAAAACATAATGTCTGTCACAACTTCCATTTCTTCTCCTTCTGTTTGCCATGAATTGATGGAAGCAGAAGCCATGATGTTAGGTTTTTTTTATATTTTGTTTTAAGCCACATTTTGCACTTTCTTCTTTCTCCCTCATCAAGAGGTTTCTTAGTACCTGCTCACTATCTGCTGTTTGAGTGTTATCATCTGTGTATCTGAGGTTATTGATATTCCTCCCAGTGATCTTAATTCCGGCTTGTGATTCATCCAGCTCAGACTTTTGAATATGACAATATACAGCCTTGCCATATTCCTTTCCCAATTTTAAACCACTCTGTTGCTCCATATTTGGTTCTAACAGTTTCTTCTTAACCCACATACAGGTTTCTCAGAAGATGAATAAGAAGATCTGGTAAGAATCTTCTTTAAGAACTTGCCACAGTTCGTTGTGCTCCACACAGTCAAAGGCGTTAGCATAATCAATGAAACAGAAGTAGGTGTTTTTTTCTGGAACTCCCTTGCTTTTTCCATAATACAACAAATAGTAGCAATTTGATCTCTTGTTCCTTTGCCTCTCTGGAAACCAGCTTGTACATTTAGGTTTTGGCTGGGCACTGATAAGTGAGTGAGTCAGTCAGTCAGTCAGTCAATCAGTCCATCTGTCTGTCCATCAGTGACTTTTATATATATAGATGTACACACACACACACAATATAATAATTATTATATATCTGTTGAGAAATATCCTTGAAATCTTAACTCAAACTGGAAATTAAATTTGGTTGGATATAGAACCTGAAGAGTTAAAAGAACTTATAAAAATTTATTCTTTAAGATGGATATTTAGAGTGTGTGTGTGTTACAGTTGTGTTTTTAAAATTAAATAAAAATTTTAAAAAAACTAAAATAAAAAATAAACCATGAACTCCACATGCGTGGATAGGTAAAGGTAAAGGTGTCCCCCACAGGTTGGCTTGCTAATTGTGACCAACTATGGGGTACAATGCTCATCCCCATTTCTAAGCCAATGAGACAGCATTGTTCAAAGACACTTCCATGGTCATGTGGCCGCCATGACTATATGCCAAGATGCACAGAATGCTGTTACCTTCCCAGCAACGTAGTATCCATTTATCTACTTGCATTTCCATGCTTTTGAACAGGAGCTGGACTAAGGACGGGAGCTCACCCTGTCTTGCAGTACTCTCATCTCAAACTGCTGACCTGCCTATCTGTGCAAGCACAGCACCTTTAACCACTAAACCAACTGCAGCCATGTTTGTGAATAGCCTTTATAAAAATATTTCAAGGAACTGTTCAGAAAAGCACTTGAGAGTTCAATGATCCTGAAATTATTATCATTGACCCAATGAAAAAGAGCCATGTTGCAACAATTCAGTAAAGGCAACTGAGATTAAAAAAAATGAGATGAGAGGCTTTCAGTTGCATCTCATTGACAGCTATCAGTTTAGCCATCAGAAACATTGTTCTTCTGGCTTGATTGCATCTTGGGATTGTCTGACTGCCCTCTGGAGCCATCCTTATACCATCATGAGCCATGAAAGGCTGCAGGAAATCACCATCAGTTCCCCTTTACATAGATCAATTCCCCATTTTACTTCTTGTCTCATTGCTGTTTTTTGTTCAATTAGGACAGTTTTCAGGCAGTTTTCAGCCATGAAGACCTTCTGTTTTCCTCAGTTCTCATCAGGGCTGTAGCTCCAAGGGGGTGCATGGGAGGACACTAAGTTTTGCAGTTAGCCTCACTGCAGAGTGCATGGGACATCCTCCCCTCTGAGCCATTCCAAGAGGAGGAAGCATCCTGGAATGGCTCAGAGCATCCTGACTCTGGAACGGCTCAGAAGGGGACAAGACCCCTTGCACTGAGCCATTCCAGGATGCTTCCCCCTCCTGAAATGGCTCAGAGGAGAGGAGGTCCCTTACACACTATGGGTAGGATCCAGTGATGGGCTAGAAAAAAATTAACAACCGGTTCTATGCCCATCTGGCAGCCACTTTTAAATGGCTATTTTTAAACTTTATATGTCCTGTCTCTCATTAACAACCGGTTCTATAGAGTAGGTGCAAACCTGCTGGAGCCCACCACTGGTAGGATCCCTTCAAAACTTAGTGTTTTCTCCCCCTTCTGGCTACAACCCTGGTTCTCCTCATCATGGAACTGATGCTGATTGATTCAGGTAAGTTGTGAACGTGTGTTGGTAAGGAAAATATTTGTTTTGGAAATATAAGGAAGTGATTTTTTTGGTCCTCAGAACTCCCTCCAGACATAGCATCACTTGAGGAGGGTATATGCCAATTTCTTTACAAAATTTCCAGTTACTGTTATTAGTAATTTTTATTAACAGTATTTATATACCCTTTTCACTTATAAACCACTTTATATACCACAAGTTCTTAAAGTATTACAGAGAAAATGAAATAACTAATGGTTTCCTGTCCTAAAAGGTCTCACAATCTAAAAAAGATGAAAAAGAATACCAACAAAAGCCATTGCTGGAGTGAGGAGGGCCAGTCACTCTTTTCCAACTAAACTTAAGAGGAGTACCCACTCCAAAAGTGCCTCTTACCCCATTAGCAGGGGTTAGCAGTTCCATTGCACCAATCCAAAGACAGGTGATTTCAGGTGCCATAGATGTCATGGTTTAGAAGACATTAAGGCAGTAATCCTAAACTTACTTATCTGGGAATAAGTCCTATTGAATTCAGTGAGACTTACCTCTGTGTGGACAAACTTAGAGAACAATCCATAGTAACTACAGGGAGTCCTTGCTTTGGTGTAAGAATAATTTACTCTAGACTGCAATATGAATTTCCCATAGGTTTTCTCTAGGTGGTTCAGTAACTACAGGTGCACGTAATGTCTCTTACATTAGTTATTAACAATCCATAACTTAAAATCCATAGTTACTCAAGATTGTAGGGATAGTAAGTGCTTTATCTGTTTTTTTAACTTCACTCGGACATAGGCTGCAATCAATGAAATAGCTTTCCTGGAGGTAAATTCCATTGAATTCAAATAGACTTACTGCTAAGTAGACATACACAGGATTGTGCTATTAATGAAGGATGTGAAGCTTTGGTTTAGCAACTTTATTAACCCTCAGGGTACCAAATTGTCATTTGGACAATATCAGAAATGATTGCTGTGTTTTTTAAATAGAATTTTTAATTATTATTTGACAAGAATCTATGACTTTTTTACTGCTAATTAGACAGTTATAAATCCATAAGCATTACTTTTTTGAATTTACAGGTTTTCTGTAAATTCAAATTATAGCATCAAATACCGGCATGGTCCATTGGAACCATGTTGCTATTCACTGGTTTACCTCTGTCATCTCCTGCAAGTCCATCACCTGTAGAGATTTTGGCTGCAATCCAGAGCAAATTCAGCCTGCTCTGACCTAACTGCACTCTCCTAACTATTCTGTATCCAGAGCAGAAAGTTATGCTGAATCCAGAGAGTCAGGAAGCCTGGGCTGACCTAACTGCTCCAGAGCATGCTAAGTAATTGATACAAGGGGAAGACTTGCTCCTGAGGAGACACCCCTCAGATCACACTGAATAAGGAACAGCTGTGGTGCCTACAGTGGTGACATGACTCTGCACATCACCTGGTGCGGAAATCTGTGCGTCATCCCTGGGATGCGCGCCCCCCCCCCCCACCTGGACTGCACAGTCACCAAAGTTGGTGCCTGCGCAGTTGTTTCTGAAGCCAACTGGCTTCAGAAAGAGTACTGCGCAGGCACCATCTCTGACACCTGCGCAGTACTTTTCTGAAGCCTTTTGGCTTCGGGGGAGACTGTGCAGGCGTCAGAGTTGGTGCCTGTGCAGTACTCTTTCTGAAGCCATTCGGCTGCCGCTCTGCCTCCTGAGTGAGGCCGAATGGCTGTGCAGAGGCGCGGACTTTCTCTGCTCTAAGGAAGTCTCCTCTGAAGCTGTTTGGCATGCTCAGTGTGTTTCTGCGCAGTGCATCTCAGATGGCCGTTCAGGCCAGCTCCTCAGACAAGTGGCAGCTTCTGGCTGATTCTCCACCTTGGAGCAGGCCTGAATGGGTGTCCTGACACCCGGGGCCTGCCAAAGGACAGTCAAACTCCTCCGGCACATCACCCCATACGGAGCGCATCCCCAGTGCAGCCCACACCAGCCGCACCAGTCTGGTGACGCCACTGGGTGCCTGCCTTATAAGGAGTCCCTGATGAGATGCCAGTACATTCTGCAGTGAATACAAGGGGCTTCTTGGAGTGGCCTGCTGTATCCTGAGGTTTGTGGGCAGCCGTAGTTTGTTCCATATCCTGAGGTTGAGAGGAAGGGGTTGCAGCTAGGATGGCCAAGAACTCAGATTTTTGGTCAGCACTGCCATTCTTACTCGGGCCTTATCATGGACCCCTATGGGTCTACTCATTACTATACCTGCTCCTGAGGTGGTATAACTCTGAGGGCTGGAAGAGGGCATTTCTGCCTTGGAAACAGGCTCTGGATACAGAGTAACTGCTCTGCCCTAGGCAATGCTAAACATGCCCTCAACTTGCCTCTCCTGAGCTGCTTAGGCTGCCCCAGTTAGGGCAGAGCAGGTCCACCTCTCTTAGGGCACCCTATCTTGCCTTGCTCTGCCCTAAGCCTCCTTCAGAGTAACTGGGCTGGAGCATCTTGCAGTTGCTCCAACCTAGTGTTAGATAGGGCAACCTAAGGGCTCTTATGTGGACAGATTAGTTGCTCTGGATTGGGCTGTTTGCTTCTGGTGGGAAATGCTCCATAAGTCCATCATCATCTGCAGAACTTTTGTTTCTCGTGGGAAACCTATCTGGAATGCAGGTAAAAAATACAAAAGGAAGATTTTCCTTACCTATCTTGGGAAAGCACTGGCTGGAGTATCTGAAGTACGTAAGGGGCCTGACATTCCTCAAACTTCTACCTCAGAAGAACCACCAAGAAAGAAAGCATGCTGCAGTATCTGCCATTACAGCAAAAATGGGAAAACAAGAACAGTGTGTTGTGTGTGCAAAAAAAATGTATGCAAAGAACATCTGAAAGTGGTTTGTTTGAAGTGTGGACAGTGAAACATTTTCAACATACAGTATATCACAGAAGTAAGTTCACCCCTCAAATTTTTGTAAATATTTTATTATATTTTATCATGTGACAACTCTGAGGAAGTGCCACTTTGCTACAATGTAAAGTAATGAGTATACAGCTTGGATAACTGTAAATTTGCTGTCCCCTCAAAATAACTTTGCTAACTGCCTATGCCCTACAACTACATATCAAAATTTCATGTTTCTCTCAACTGATAATTTCTTTATCATTTTTATAATTATCTGTGAATTTATGTGCAAAATAATATGACGAAATACTCTTCACCGTTGGTGCTCATAATATGGAGAATAAACAAATATATTCTTTATCACCAAACAAATAAGCATTTCTTTGTATTTCATGGTTATTCAATATTTTGCTAGCTAAAATTTTAATCAAAATTCATTATTTCACAATAAAAATAATTATACTAAAAGTTGATGCAACATTTATTCATTATATGTACCAAACTATAGTACATTGTGCATTGGTCAATGGCAGCAATACGTGATACATACAAAAAAAAGGCAGGACCCCAAGTGTTAAGCTATTTTCCAGTTAATAAATGAGACTAGAAATAAATGCACAGTTCAGCATAATTTTGGCTCTTTTACATGTCTGATATCCAGTGGGAGATTATTCCAAGAGCACTTTCTAATTCAATTTATGAATAAATCCCAGTCCATATTAAAATGTTAAGCTCTTGGGCTTCTCATTATCTTATCATCATCTTCTCTGTGTTGCAGCATTCTCCAACTATATGCAAAATCCAGAGTAACTACAGGGAGTCCTTGCCCCAGTGTAAGAACAATTTACCCTGGATTCCAATATGGATTTCCCATAGGTTTTCACTAGGAGGTACAGTAACTATGGGTGCACATAATGTCTTTTATGTGCTCCCATAGTTACTCTGGATTTGGGGGTAAGATTTATTGATTGATTTATACATTTATCCATGCATTTATTTGTAGTCAGAGTGATTCATTTTGGTGTCCTAAATGTAAATGTTCCTTTCCTCAACAGGTTCACAAGATAAATAATTCTTTGTTGAACGTAGTATAATTCTTAATTCTTTGGTTTAAGAATAGGGGTGGTGGTAAAATTATTTTGGGGAATAAAAGAAGTACAATGACATCAAAATGGAAATTGGTAATTTGCATCTTGACCATGGCACTTGAAGGGGTATAAACAGCATTAACCATTTTAAAAACTTTGTCATCTCCAGCATCTCATTTTCCCATATTTTCAATGGTAAATTGAAGCTGACAGTTGAAATGTTCACAGTTCCCTTTCCTCAGATTCCTTGATTAACATGGTATGTTGGCCAGTAGTGAGGACACCAATGGTCAAGGAATTGATTTAGAGAGAGATTCTTCCTCTTTCCATTGCAACTTATTTCATTGCAACTAACCTTTCAAAAGATTTGAAGGCTTTGCACCAATTTGGCTTTAAAGTTACTTCTGTGTTATTTGCACAATGTTCATAGTACATGCACTATAGCCTGCAGTGTAACATCTACTGGGGTGACCATACAGAATGGAGTGCCTGTGCCTTTAACCATTGCATAGAAAAAGGAATTTAGGCAAGTGTAGCTCAACATAGAAGGGTTTAAAAAGCAGCACCTGCCTAAATTCCCTCTAAATATCCTCAAAGAAGGCATTATTTGTTCACTTACCTTGAAGTTGCATTGCCTTTATGCACTCATGGAGTACTTGGGAAGGATCATATGAGCCCTAGAGGTCAGAGACTTGCCCTGCCTGTGGCCATATAGTGCCCATGTACACACAAAAGCCAATGCACACTTTCTTGTAAGCATCCCCAGAGGAACAAAATGCAACAAACACCTATGTCAACATATATAGGACTGTTGTGCCAAGGCAGCTTTCCAGGGAACATACTCACTGAGTACACTCTGTTAGTGAAAGTCCAAGAGGACATCCTCTTCTAGACAGCTCTCATGATATTTTTAAGAATTGATGCTGACAGTTATTCATGGTTTGTCTACAAGCTAATTTTGCTGGTCATAGGATAAGACAGTGGTTCTCTAAGTGGGGGTATGAACTCCCTTGAGGGCTTGTGACTTCATTTCAGGGTGGTTGTGAAAAGCTGGGAACCACCATCTTAGAATCCAGCACTCAGTGTCGCCATCTTGGAATGGGGCACTCAGGCTGCTTTCCTGGGAGTAAGTTTCTTTGAACATAATGGGACATACTTCTGAGTAGATATGGAGGAGCTATGGTATCACAGTGTTAATGTTGGCATCAGGCCAGAAATGCGGCTCTTGAGAATTGAGTCCTAGATCTAAGCATGGACCAGCAGTGCCTATGGTGAGGGGTGAAAGGGAAGACTATCTCTTTTCAATCCAAGGCTATGGTTGTGGAGTGCACCAAGACTTTAAACAGATCTCCAATAATGTCTTTACCTATGCAGGGCTAACCCTGGTCTGCATCTCACTGTAATGTAATGTTCATCCTGACAAGGGGTGGGAGAATCCAGATCCCACTACTGCAGGCAGGAAGGTGATATACAGTGCTACCTTGCTTAATTAACAGGCACCTCACTTAACAAGCATTTCACATAACGAGCAAAAATTTCCAAGAAATCTTGCTTCACGTAACAAGTTCCACTTCACTTAACAAGCATGCGTGCTATGCAGCCCTGATGCTCCGCATGGAGGCTCTTTAAAAGGGCTGTGGGCCAGCGCTGTTGCCTCTAACTGCCCCCAAGTGCCCCCACCGACCACCTTGAACCTCCAGCAGCAGTCCAGGTAAGCCTCCCAGGAAAGTGTCTTGGATTGCAGTTTCCTAACTATGTCTACTCAGAAGTAAGTCCATTATGTGAAATAGGGCTTACTCCCAGGAAAGTGTCTTTGCATCTTCTTAACCATGTCTACCTAGAAGTAAGCCCCATTGTGTTAAAAGGGGCTCACTCCTAGGAAAGTGTCTTTAGGATTGCTGCCTAAGTGGACTTCATAGGATCATGCACATTGAATGCACGTTTTGAATTCAATTATAGTGTTTTGTCATCATTTTTACATCCAGTTAATATTTTTATATGAATATTTTGGGGGTTGTGGAACCAATCGTCTGAATTTCCATTATTTCCTATGGAAAAATCTGCCTCACTTAAAGAGCATTTCACTTAAAGAGCATGCCTCTGGAACAAATTAAGCTTTTTATGTTGAGGCACCAATGTAATAACAAAACTCTCCCATATAGCACTTTTCCTTCTCTCCCGAAATAAAACAATTGCTTTTTGCAGTGATGCAGACTTTCCTCTTGAACTGACAGCAAGAATGATGGCACTTTTCGTCTGTAGCGGGACTTACTTCAGAGTAGACATGCTAGGCTTGGGCTCTCAAGACTGCAATCCTGTCTGCAACAGGGCTTACTGCTGAGTAGACCTGCCAAGGATAGGCTCTTCGGAGGGAGGTACTCATGCAGCTTTTTCCACATGTCTGCTGGGCTCCTGCTTGCCCTTCTTCTGCTTGTTCACCCCTACCTAGGCACGCTGGAGGAGTTGGGGGTGGGCTGGATCATCAGCTCAGGGCCTTGTCCATCCTGGCACTGGTTGGCAGGCATTACTGCAAGGCCGAGGCAGGTGCTCCTCCACTGGAGCACCAGCAGCAACAATTCAGCTGCTGACTCTGTTCCCAGTGGGCTAGATGGGACAACGGACAGGACTGTGGTGCGGGTATGGGAGGGTGATGTGAGTAGACCCCGCAGAGTTCTCCCCGAGGATGGCAATAATGAAATAATGCCAAGGCGACACAGGAGGAATGTCTAATACAACACTTTTACTCTCTTCCACATGGGAGGCACCATCCATAGTTACAAACAGGTATTCTTCTAAGAACACAGCAACAGTCCTGATTCCTCACCAACAGCAAAGTAAGTATTCCCTCCTTCCCGGCGGACTCCTCCACTCCAGGGAAACGTCCCTCTTTAGGATCTCAGGTAAGTATAAACGTTCCACCAAGCACTCAACAACATTTCTCCCCCTTGTCACCAAACCAACCAACCAACAACCAACTCTTCCTGCTCTTTTCCTTTTATACTACTTCCAAGGTCCCCGCCCCCTTGGCAACGTCCACCCCTCCTGTCTAGGCGGGGGTGGGACCTTGCTCCACCAAGCGGCCCATGATCCAGTCCAGGCCTCCTTAGACTGAATCCTTCTGGGCTCCCCTCACCTGGTTCCTTGTAGGCCCGGGCCCTCCTGTCTCTCCAATAGGCGGCCACTCTCCTCTTCCTCTCCTGCTCTTCTCGTGCTGTCATTCTCTGAACTTCCTCAGGTGTGAGGGTCTCGGCGAACACCTCCTCTGCTTCTCACTCTCGCCGTTCTCATCCCTGAGGACAAGTGCACAGGGTCGAATAACGTGTGGCTGCCCCACAATGGCACTCTGGATCTCCTTCTTCCCTAGTTCATTAAAGCAAGAAATAAATTGTTTCTTGTTTTAAATAAAAAAAAATTTTTTTGGTAAATTAATATTGTTCCCAATTATCAAAAAACAATGAACATTTAGAGGTTGCAAAAATTAGGGTGTAATCCTAACCTAAGATAGCACAACACATCGGTCTTTCTGTTCATGTGGTGATGTAGGAAGGCAAGTGCATGTTTGTTCACTGGCCTAACCCTCTACCAGGAGTTGTGTAGAGGTACCTTATTGGCACTTTGTGACACTCCCAGGCCAGGATGGGACTTGTTCTGGGGCTTACAGCAGCCTAACTAAGAGTTGGGGGTTAGGTAGCCTTAATAAAATTCTTAAAAGGTTGTTTTTTGTTTTATTTGGGTTTTTGCCAGTAATGTACTTTCTGAATTGTCTTAACCTGTGCTTTTTTCTAGAAACAAAGTTGGAGTAGTGAGGGTCCCTGCAGTTCTAGGGGGAGGAGTGGGGTAGTGAAGGGGTTCTGGGACTCCATCGGTGCAACGGTATGGATCAACACACTCAGTCAGCCAGTTAGTATGAACAGGTAAGTAGCTTTACTCTTTCAGGAGACACACTAGAGTCGGAACTTAGTTAGTCAACAAGTAAGTATAACATTGTAACATTCAACAACTCAAGACTCCTGAATCACCTCTGAGGGGTTACCATTGTGACCAGGTGCCGAACCCCAAATTTCCCCCCAAATTCACCAAAATTCCTACCCAGTTAAAAAAATTATAGGACAACCCAAAAAAAATATAGGACATGTTAAAATAAAGCTAAAAACACTCGTATTCAGTGATGGGCCCAGCCTGGCCCAACAACCGGCTCGCCGGAAGTGGGCGGGCCAGGCCAGGGTCAGGGGCGGGGCCGAGGTCAGGGGGCAGGAAGGGTCAGGGGTGGGTGCGGGTGGGTGGGGTGAGGCAGGGCGAGGGGCGGGCCCCAATCCCAGTGCACACACAGAGTCCAGCTGGAGGAGACGCACTCCGCATGCGTCAACCTTCTTTGGTTGGCACATGCGCACTGCAGGGCTTCCCCGGGCACTCTGAACCGGTGTGCCCAGTTTTATGGCCCCCTTCTAGCTACCAGATTGGTAGCGGAGGGTCAGAAATAAGAAGCGGTTTGGCTTCAGCCCACCCCTGCTCATATTTGTTTCCTGTACTTAATTTCAAGACTTCTTATAAGGTTGTTTTTTGTTTTATTTGGGTTTTTGCCATGTTAAAACTCGTACTGCTTTCCTGTACTTAATTTCCGGACTAAATTACTTCCTTTAAGATTGAAAACTGATGGAACTCTCTACTCACCCCCCTGCCAGTCCAGTTGACCATGACTTTGCCATGACTCCATCCAGATTTAAATGACTTGAAACTAATTTGGGGGAGAATTGGCACTGGTGTTCTGGCATTCTGGAAAATAAAAGCAGGTATTTCTTTTAATGACCAGACACTAAGAGTTTTGCACCAATCTTTGCAATCAACCAGACATAGACGTTTGCAACAATCAGAGTCACAGAGTCGGAAGGGACCCCAGCAGGTCATCTAGTCCAATCCCCTGCATGTAGCAGGAAAGATCTTTGAAAGATCAGGAAACTTAGGAGGTAAGTGGGGGGTTTCTCTTTGAGGAGGGGGATGGTGCGTGGATGGTTTGTCTTGAGGGGAGGGGGTGCAAAGGAAGTTAGGGAAGTGGGGGTGTTTGTCTTTGGGGAGAGGATGCAGGGGGAGTTAGAGAAGTGGGGGTGTTTGTCTTGGGGTGAGGGCATGCAGGGAATTAGGGTTAGACCACTCTCCTGGCTCTGTGGCTGCCCAGGGCCAACTGAGGCAGAGCTACAAAGGAAGGTGCTGAGGAGGGGTCTCTTTGACAGACCCCTTCCTGAGTGCTCAGCAGCCTCTGGGGAGTCCCATGAGGCAGCTGCTGAAGGGAAAGTTCTCTGGTGCAGCAGCACGGCCCGGAGTCTTCCACTTGCAGTGCATGCTGCCTGGAGAGATGCATGTGGGGGAGGCCAATCCCTCCATGTGCCCTGTGCCTCTCCTTCCTCTCCCCCACCCCCTCCCGCATTGTTAGTAGTGGCACCAGCACATCTCTGAAGAAACAGGGGCTCCAGAGGCATCTTCCTGGGCCCGGCTGGCATGCAGAAGTGCACGCACTGGGAGATGATTCCTGGCACGTTTGCCTATTGATGAGTAAAGCCATGATAATTGTCACTTTCACTTACCATAGAGCTCAATGCATATTTGAGCCAATGCATTTTTGGCCATAACGTTTGATAGGAAGGAGATATTTCAAAATCAATTTTTGCATTGCATTCTGTTCTTCAATACGAATCAAACGGTATATGACATGATGGGCTACTGCACACCATTGCAAAATTCCAAAATGGAGAACAGTGAAGCCCTTTTGGTCATATGGTCACCCTGGTTCCACCACCTTCCAGGGGTACTCACCATGAAGATGTTATTTGTAATCACTGGCATTCTACTTAGTGGCCACAGAGGTGCTGGTATTCACCACAGAGATTCCTGTACTCAGTAAAGACCCTTGGTCTTAAATAATCGTTTGTTATAATGAATTAAGCCATTTCAAACTGCATTGCCGTCTGTTCTTCAGGCTTTATGGGCAGCAGCTCTACCACTCAGCCAGACTAACTAACAATAATAATAATACCCATCAGCCTCCATACAGGACAGCCCTAATGCTCCATGATGTAATACAGGCTGCAATCCTATCCCTATTTACCACAGGAGTTAGTGGGCATACAAGAGTTAATGGTCTCCTGAGCAAACAGGAATTAGTGGCTCTTGTGAGAGTTCTTGTGTTGACCCATCAGCAACTATAATACCTATGCCGTCAGAAAATGCTTTATAGTGCTTTTGCAATTGCCTGCATTGCTGGCTCAAACATTCCTATTCATTGTAATGGGACTTGCAGTCTGAATCGGCATACAGATGTCTGTCTGTCTGTCTGTCTGTCTGTCTGTCTGTCTGTCTGTCTATCTATCTATCTATCTATCTATCTATCTATCTATCTATCTATCTATCTATCTATCTACAATATTTCTATACCGCTTTTCAACTAACAAGTTCACAAAGCGGTCTACAAAGAAAATGGAAAAATAATAATAGCCAATTGAAAGCTAATGGGTCCCTGTCCCAAAAAGGCTCACAATCTGAAATGCAAAAAAGAACACCAGCAGAAGCCACTTGAACAGACATTGCTGGGGAGTGCTGGGGAGTGTAGGGCCAGTTACTCTCCCCCTGCTAAATAAAAGAGGAACACCATTATCCACTAGAGGTCTGTTCCAGAACTTCCCATGGATAAAAAAAAAATGAGTGTATAAAGAAAACAATGGAAAGGTAGGTTTTAAAAAATAACTTCCATGTTTCTTGCTCCTTTATGGAGCCTGATTGAATAAGTTAGTGCTCAATATCTGCAGGGGTTTGATTCTGGTACTGAAAAATGGAATGATTGCTTGCATAACTTGATTGCTTGTACAACTTGATTGCTTGTACAACAGCAGAAAAAAAGTTTTTAAAACTGTGATTTACAGTGGCCATTTGTGTTGAGTTTAATCGTATAATATCCATGTACTAGCGAAAAGTGTACCCGCGTTGCGGGAGTAACATTTCCCCATATGCCATCCCCCCACAGAGCATAAACACCCCATGCACATAAACACCCCATGCGCCTTTTCCCCCCATGCACCACATCCCCCATGCACAACTTTTCCCCATGCGCAACTTTCCCCCATGCACAACTTTCCCCCATGCGCAGCTTTCCCCCATGCGCAGCTTTCCCACATGCGCAACTTTCCCCAGGTGCATCAACCCCCATGCGCATCATCCCCGCATGCGCAACTTTCCCGCATGCGCAACTTTCCCCCATGCGCATCATCCGGCCATGCACAACTTCCGCAACTTCCCCCATGCGCATCACCCCCCATGATCAACGTCCTCCATGTGCATCATACCCCCACGTGCCTCAACTCTCCATATGCAACATCACCCATCTACATCAGTCCCCATGTGAGTCAACCCCATGTGCAACTTTCCCCCATGCGCAACTTTCCCCAGGTGCATCAACCCCATACGCATCATCCCCCATGCACATCATCCTCCCATGTGCAACTTTTCCCCATGCGCATCAACCCCCATGCACATTATCCCCCATGCGCAACTTCCCCCCATGCGCCTCAACCCCCCATGCGCATCAACCCCCGTGCACAACTTCCTCCATGAGCAACTTCCCCCCATGTGCATCATCCCCCCATGCGCAACTTCCCCCATGCACAACTTCCCCCATGCGCAACTTCCCCCCATGCGCAACTTCCCCCCATGCGCAGCATCCTCGCCAGTGCAACCTCTTCCTCTGAACAACATCCCCCCCCCCCCCGTGCACCAGGGTCCGAGCACCAAATTGGCTGGTTGTTGGTCAGTCTTCCATGTTAAGTATAGGACAAAAACACGTTGACCCCTTTTCAGCCTCTTAAGGGTTAAATTTCTCCAGATGGTTCTTGGTGGGAGTTCAGGTGACAGAAGGAACTCCCTCCCAGAATTCCATGCTTCTAGGCCCAGCAGTTGGGGTGGAATGTTGATGAGTCATCAATTCTCCAATGCAAAGTATAGGGAGGAAAACTCGTTGCGCCCCTTTTCACCCCCTTCCGGTTGGAATTTCCAAAAACCGGTTCTTAGTGCACCCCTCCGTCACAGAAGGAACACCCACCCCAATTTTCATGCTTCTAGGCCCACCGGTTTTGGCAGGGCAGTGATGAGTCAGTGAGTGAGTCAGTGAGTGACTTTTCTCTTTTCATAGAATCATAGAATATCATAGAATCATAGAGTTGGAAGGGACCTAGTAGGTCATCTAGTCCAACCCCCTGCCTGCAGCTGGAAATTTCCCTAGAGCATCCCCGACAAGTGCTCATCAAGCCTGTACTTGAAGATCCCCAGTGAGGGAGAGTCCACCACCTCCCTAGGCAATCTGTTCCACTGCCAAACCGCCCTCACCGTCAGGGATTTTTTCCGGATATCCAACCGGGATCTCCTCTCTTGCAGTTTGTACCCATTGGTTCTAGTTCTGCTTTCAGAAGCAGCTATGAACAAATGAGCCCCTTCCTCCCTGTGACAGCCCTTCAGGTATCTGAAGAGTGCAATCATGTCTTCTCTCAGCCTCCTCTTCTCCAGGCTGAACATCCCAAGTTCCACCAACCTTTCCTCGTAGGGCTTCCCTTCCATCCCACTGATCATTCTTGTCGCTCTCCTCTGGGCTTGCTCCAGTTTGGCTGCATCTTTCTTAAAGTGAGGTGCCCAGAACTGAACACAGTACTCAAGGTGAGGTCTGACCAATGCTGAATAAAGGAACTAGTGTCAGTTTGTAAGCTGTGCTGGTTGAATTATAGATAATAAGTACTAACAGCTGAGTTCAATTTATTGTTGGGTGTGGCTTATATAAGCAATGGTTAATTTGGATTGGTTAATGTTTTATATAAATATTTGTTCTGTGCTGTTCCTCTCATGGTGGGGTTTTGACCTGGCTGTGTTCTTGCTGATGGGTCTCCTGTGCATGTGTAGATGCTGATAACCATGGATTGGATATTTACTGGAAAAATGCTTTAGCCTTATTCATCTTCCTCTTATGAAGAACTGTTGCTGCTACTGTATGAAGATTATTGCTGTGCTACTCTGTGCTACTAGTATTGTTTATTGGATTCTTTGTTGCTTTGGACCATGGAATGTTTATCTGACAACTCTTAATGGATTATGTTTTTGCACTGGAATGAAAATATATATTTTTCTACATGAATGTCTGCTGTTTGTTGCATTAACAACCAATACTGGGATGACTAGCTTATAAGTATATTGACAACTAGAACTTCTTGCGACTTGGAAGCTACTTGGGAGCTTTTATATATATAGATAACAAGGTTGGACCTGTACATAGGATTGGGCTCTAGGAGCGCCACTTCAGTGCCTGTTGTATTCTGTAGAGGAGTTTCAACCTCCTGAAGCATCTTCGTTATAACACATTCTCTTCCCATGGACAGTGTTTCTCAAACTACTAGGGAAATTTACACCCTAAGACTTTGGAGGGGAGGGGCGAAGACAGTAACACAATCCCAGGATTGTGTTGCTAAGTGGGAGGAAAGGGGGTGTTTTCACTTTCACTTTCTGTGTGCTGCAGAAAACTCCAGGAGGTCTGGAATGTTCTCAGGCAGACTCTGGGGCTTGGAATGTTCGCAAATGAACATTCCAAATCACCTCCTAAGTTGGAAGTCTATAACAGCACACACATGCGCGCACACGCAGACACACTCACTCACACACATACACACACACACACACACAGAGAAAATGGAAGCATCCCCTTTCCTTTCCCCTTCGTGACATATCAACGCCCTTGGGATCTTTACATGAACTGCAGGATAAGTATTATTGCCCTAGGGCAGGGATCTCCAAATCCCAACCTTGGGGTCAGATACAGCCCTCAGAAAGCCCTTGTCTGACCCTCAGCAAGCTCCCTCCATCTGGCCCTTGAGCAAGCCCTGTAATCCTCCAGAGGAGAAGGGAGTTCTGCTTTCCACACCTTGGTAGGATATTTCAAGGGCTGGAGAGGCTGCACACATCTCCTTTCTGTGTGTATGAAAGTGCTTAGGAACTGGTTTGAAGATCACCCTCTCTGTGTGTTTTGGAAAGTTTTAATGAACTGATTTGAATTCATTCATTCACAAGTTCCATCACTAATACAGTCATTTATGTAAATTTATTCAAATTTGAAATGTAAATCAAATTCTTTCTTCCTTCCTTTCCTACACAGTATCAGAAAGATGATGTGTCCCTCCTGCAAAAAGGTTTGGAGACCCCTGCCCTAGGGTGAGCCCATGCTTGGCAGCCTGGTTTACTTGGACCTGCAATATTTCTACAGCTGGCATAAGTCACAGTGGATCTGGATCAGAGGATTGAGAGCAGGAAGTGGGTTAGGGAGTTCCTGAGCAGATAGGAGTTAGTGGCTCTGGTGAGAAGACCTGTGTTGGCCCACTAGCACCTATGCTGTCAGAAAGTGCTTCACAGTGGTTTATTTATTTTATTTATTTATTTATTAGATTTATACCCCGCCTTTCTTCCCTACCAAAAGGAAGCTCAAGGCGGCTAACAACAATTGATAAAATAGCATTAAAATTAAGTCATACAGATTAAAATATAATTAAAATACAATACAATTAATACAATATTAATTGTATTACAATACAAATACAAAGCAGGCCTCCTTCAGTCTTGAAAGACTATGGTATTGTGCTTGGCGCTGCATGCAAAACACGAAAGCCTGGGTTAGATTGTTATGGAGGATAGGCTGTTACCCAAGCAGCAAATCCCCCCCTCTCCATGCCAGTGAATTAGTCCAAGGGAAAGGCAGAGCCAATACGATTGGATCCAGCTGTGTCGCAGAGCTGGGCTAAGGACAGAAGCTCACCCTGTCTTGTGGGGCTGACCTGGGTCTCAAACTCTGGCCTGCTGGTTAACAGGCACAGGGTCTTTATAATACAATAAAATACAATACAATTATAATACAAATAAAATAAAATAAAAACAGCGGTTTGGGGAGTGCCTGCTTTTCTGGCTCAAGGTAGGATTGTGCCCTGAAGGAATAGGGTTGTGTGAGTTTAATGGGCTGAGTGAAGAGTTCTTGATTAGTCACCACCAGGTCAAACCTTATTAAAGTATAAGTGAAGTTGGGTGTTTCTCCTAATGTTATTTATTTAAAACTTATTTGCACTGCGGAGTGGAGCAGAGCTTTTACAACTATGATTCATGAGCATGCTGAAATTTCCTGAGATCTTATCTAGGGTCATACAATGAAATAAGTATCCTTGAAAGACAACTTGCCCAACCTTTTTGAAATTTCCTGGACAGTTGCTGTAGCAGGCAAATACTGGTTTTCTTCTAGGTTACACACTTGGACAGGGTGGGGGCTGCATGAGCTCATCTACCCTTATCCTTCATAAAATTTACCCAAACATAGTTTCTTCATAAGAACTATATGTTGCTTTCCCTTCTGGACAAGATTTATATGTGCTCCGCATTTCTGGATGTATGTATTCTGAAATTGCTATTTAGAAAGATTCTACCTATACAGATAGCGTCCTGAACATAGGGTCCTGTTCATGGGTTGAATCTTTTACCTTCTAGTTAACTCAGAGTTTTCTGCCACTTTGGAACCATGAAGATTTTCCGTTTTCCCTCAGGCTTCTTCTTCATGGCCATACTACTGATTGCTCCAGGTATGTTATGCATGTCCACTAACAGAGATTTATGAGATACTAGAGGGATGTACTTGTCATTGTGGGAATAAAATTTAAAGAATATTTGTGGACCCTGGACACCAGTGGGCACTGCTACGCACTGGGGCCACTGCTGGGCAGGCACTAGGCACTAACAGGAACTGGGCACTGGAGGGTAGCAGTGGGCAGTGGCGGGCAGCAGCGGGCAGTGGAATCCAGCAGGCACCAGTAGGCATCGGACACCATTGGGTACCAATGGGCATGGGCATCAGCAGGCACCACTGGCAAGCAAGCATCTCTACTGCGGGCCCAACATCCCTGCTGGCCAACTTTACTCAGTGGGCACCTCTTGGCATCTGTATGCAGCAGATACCACTGGGCAGCAGATACCACCAGGTACCAGTGGTTACTGGGCATCCCTACCAGGCACCAGGTACCACCATTCAGTGGGTAGTGGGTACCACCCGACCAAGCACCAGTGGGCACCCCTACGAGGCACCACCAAATACACGCGGGCACAGGAACAGGGCACTACCAGGCATGGGACATTAGACATCAGGGCACAGGGACACATCCCTACCCAGCACAAGGCATCACTGGACAGCTGTGGGAAGCAGGGCACCACTGAGAACCAGCATGCATCTATTCTGCCCACTGCCACTAGGCATTTCTGCTGACCACCGGGCACAACAGGACACCGCAAATCACTTCTGGGCAGTAGGCACCACTGGGTGGCAGTGGGCAGTTGACACTACTGGGCACCACCAGGCATTACTAAGCACTGGGCATCCCTCCTGAGCACCAAGCACCAGCAGGCAACACCAGACATTGGATACCACTGAGCACCAAATCAATTCTTAGCAGGTCTTTGCATCACAGAAGGAATACACCCCCCCAAATTACATGCTTTTAAGTGCAGGTAGAGCACACGGAGGCTCACTGTGGCGAGTTTGCCCAACACTTCGCGGACAAGGTCGATCAGATCCGACATGACTTGGACGCCACTTTAACAACATCCAATGATGTCCCTGGGGCACCTGTCTTGTCCATCTTTTGGGATTCTTTTCAGCTTGTAGAACCTGAGGATGTGGACAGGATTCTCTGTAGTGTGAGACTATCTTTTGCCCGCTGGACCCTTGCCCAGCCTGGCTAATCAGACTGGCCCGGGATGGACTGGCCAAATGGACAGGGAGGGAGGTGAACTCCTCTCTCAGGGAGGGGGTGTTGCCTTCTGCATTAAAGCAGGCGGTGGTTTGCCCCCTCCTGAAGAAACCCTCCCTGGAACCTAAAAATCTAAACAACTATCGGCCAGTCTCAAACATCCCATTTCTGGGCAAAGTGGTCGAGCGGGTGGTGGCGTCCCAGCTTCAGAGGGTCCTGGATGAAGCTGATTATCTGGATCCCTTCCAATCTGGTTTCAGGCCGGGGTTTGGGACAGAGACTGCCTTGGTCACCTTGGTGGATGACCTACGCCGGGGAATGGACAGGGGGAGTGCGTCCCTGTTGGTCCTGCTGGACCTCTCGGCGGCCTTCGACACCATCGACCATGGTGTCCTTCTGGGTCGGTTGGCCAGGTTGGGGATCGGAGGCACTGTTTTGCAGTGGTTCCGCTCCTTCCTGGTTGACCGGTCCCAGAAGGTGGTGCTGGGGGATGCTTGCTCGGCACCCTGGCCTCTTCGGTGCAGGGTGCCGCAAGGTTCCATTCTATCCTCCATGCTTTTTAACATCTACATGAAGCCGCTGGGAGAGGTCATCCGGAAGTTTGGATTGAGGTGTCACCAGTACGCTGATGACACCCAGCTCTATCTCTCCTTTCCTCCTGAGTCCAAGGAGGCAGTTGAAGTCCTGAATCGTTGTCTGGAGGCAGTGGGGGACTGGATGAGGGTGAACAAGCTGAGATTAAATCCTGATAAGACAGAGGTTCTCCTGGTCCGGAAGCCCTCGACTCGGGTATTGGAATATTGTCCTGTTCTGGAAGGAGTTGCACTCCTTCTGAAAGAGCAGGTTCGCAGCTTGGGGGTTCTCCTGGATTCACAGCTGCTCCTGGAGTCCCAGGTGGCGGCTGTGGCCAGGGGAGCCTTTGCTCAGCTTTGGCTGATCCACCAGCTGCAACCATACCTGAGGCATTCAGATCTGGCCACAGTAACCCATGCCCTAGTGACATCGAGACTAGATTAACTACTTCTTCACTTCCTCTTTCACTGCTTTGGGTATCAAGGCAGATGTAAAGTTCTGGATCTTGCGGTTCTGGCGGCCTCTTCCAGTTTCATTTGGTGTTGTAGCAGTATGTCCTTAATGTTGTCTCTCCATTGTATCCTGGGTCTATCTTTTGCTCTTTCTCCTTCTTTTCTCTTGACATAATTCTTCTATGGTATGACTTCCCAAGTGTGCAAAGTACTTTATTTGCTGCCTTGCTGTATAATGCAGAAT
Organism: Cryptoblepharus egeriae; assembly: GCA_030015325.1. NCBI lineage: Eukaryota > Metazoa > Chordata > Lepidosauria > Squamata > Scincidae > Cryptoblepharus > Cryptoblepharus egeriae. The sequence goes on from JAREYC010000001.1 coordinate 235,126,679, forward strand.
TGGTTCTTTTTGAATTCTCTCCCTTATTATTTTATTCCTGATTTTATCCCTTTTTGTTACTCCAACAGCTTTCCTAAGACCTAATTTCTGTTGTTACTAACTTCCTCTTATGTTTTGTTACAAATGCCCATGTTTGGCACTGGTAATATAAAGTGGGAATGAATATACTTTGTATGAGACACTTCCGTGTACTGATTGGTATTGCCTTATCTTGTAGCAGTGGAGCTGTGGGTGGCACAAGCAGTTAAGACGCTGTGCCTGTTAACCAGCAGGCCAGGGTTCGAGACCCAGGTTGGCCCCACAAGACAGGGTGAGCTCCTGTCCTTAGCCCAGCTCTGCGACGCCAGCTAATCCAATCGTATTGGCTCTGCCTTTCCATTGGACTAATTCAGTGGCATGGAGAGGGGGGATTTGCTGCTTGGGTAACAGTCAATCCTCCATAACAATCCAACCCAGGCTTTCGTGCTTCGCATGCAGTGTATGCAGTGCTGAGCATGATACCATAGTCTTTCAAGACTGACGGAGGTCTGCTTTTTGGAGCTAACTGTCCCAACACTTGGTTTGCCTTACTAAACCATATCTGTTCATCTATTCTGCAGTCTTCAGCAAATGTTGTTCCCAGATACAGTGGTGCCTCACATAACAGGTTTAATTCATTCCGGAAGCATGCTTGTTATGTGAAACGCTCTTTATGCGAAGCAGATTTTCCCACAGGAAATAATGGAAACTCAGACTATTGGTTCCAGAATCAAAACGATATTCATGTAAAAATATTAACTGTATGTAAAAATGATAACAAAACACTGGAATTGAATTCAAAACATGTGTTCAAAGTGCATGATCTTATGAAGTGTACTTAGGCTGCAATCCTAAAGACACTTTCCTGTGAGTAAGCCCCATTTAACACAATGGGGCTTACTTCTGTGTAGACATCATTAGGCGGCTGCAATCAAAGACACTTTCCTGTGAATAAGCCCCATTTAAAACAACGGGGCTTACTTCTGTGTAGATATGGTTAGGCGGCTACAATCAAAGAAACTTAGCTGGGAGTAAGCCCCATTTAACACAACGGGACTTACTTCTGGGTGGACATGGTTAGGAGGCTGCAATCCAAGACACTTTCAAAGTGTCTCCCCACTTTCTCCTTCTCTTCATGCTGAGCCTCTCCCTCCCCTGCTCCCTTCTGGCTAGCCTTGAGCTGCTTCCCTCTTCTCCACTGCTGTTCTCTCCCTCTGCCCAGCGGACGCCTGGCCACAGGAGGGACAGTGTGGAAGTGTTGCTTTCACTATGGGCAGGCATGTAGAAGTGTTGCTTTCGCACGCTAGGCAGCCCTGGCGCTTTTTAAAAGGGCTGCCAGCCAGCGTGACTGCCCCAACTGCCAACAAGTGTTTGTTAAGTGAAGCAACAGTTATGTGAGGCAGAATCCAAGAGAAATTTTTGCTTGTTATGTGGATCACTTGTTAAGTGAGGCCCTTGTTAAGCGAGGTTCCACTGTCTTTAAACTCTAACAATTGTTTTATCCTTGTATCCTCTATTGTGATATTTAGGGTATGTTTTTCTCTTCCAATTGCCATCACTTCAGTCTTTTCTGTACTGATTCTCATATTTTTTTATCTTACATTCTTGATTCATGGACTGAAGGTGTTGCTGAAGTTCCTCAGCTGTATCTGCTACTAAAACTTGATCATCCACAAAGATCAATTCATTAATGTTTCTATTCTTGGACTTGGCTTTCTTGCTTAGGCTGTCTTAATATGTGATAAATAACAATGGTGATAGTACACATCCCTTCCTTACTCCAGATGTTACTGTGAAAGGTTCTGATGTTCCCCAACTTGTTCTAACTATATTTTTACAGTTACTGTTTAATAAGCTTTTACATAACCTAATAAGGTGGTCACTTACCACATACAGGGACAATGTTTGCCATAATAATGTCCTATCAGCTCTATCAAATGCTTTCTCTTGGTCTACAAATGCAACAAAAAGGTTCTTATTGTGTTCTATTTTCTTTCTATTAGTCGATGAAGTGTAAAAATTGCATCTGTACAACTTCTATTTCTTCTGAAATCCATCTGGTTTTCAGCTAGTTGTAATTCAATAATTGGTCTCATCCGCCTTTCTGTTATTTTAGCATACATTTTCCCTGCATGGCTCAAGAGTGAGACGCCTCAATATTGTGTGCATTCTCGCTTGCTCCCCTTGTTTTTGCACAGTGGTATTATTATTGCTTGTTGCCAGTCCACGGGTGCTGCTGATTGCATCGAAGCTGCATTAAAGAGCAAGCATCTGATGCAACCATCTGATACTGCTTCCTCCTGCTACTTGTATTATCTCTGTGGGCAATCCATCTATTCCTGGTGCTTTATGCTTAGGTGACTGTTGAATGACTCTTGCAACTTCTAACAATACTCCTGGTTCTGTCCTTATTGCTTTTTGGTCTTGCATTGTTCCTTTATGATATTCTCCTAAGGGGTTGAGGAGTTCTTTAAAGTATTATCTCCATCTTCCTATAACATCTGATAGTTCTACTAATGGTTTTCCTTTCTTATCATTAATTATTTCAGTGGGGTTATAGTTCTCTTTTCTGCATGCTTTTGATTATTTGAAAAACTGTTCTACAAGCTGTTCTTTGGTTATCTCCTAATGTTTTGCCAAAGCTCTCCCAAGGCATATTTTTCTTTCTTAATAATTCTGTTAGTGTCCATTGTAATCTGTAGTTTATGTAGTTTATTTATTAACACACAGCCAAAATACATCACAAATTACAGTGGTGCCTTGTAAGACAAACTTAATTCATTCCGGAAGCATGTTTGTCTAACAAAGAATACTTCTTACAAAGCGGAAATAATGGGAACTCAGACAATTGGTTCCACAACCCAAAAATATTCATATAAAAATTCTAGCGAAAAGCATACCCGCGTTGCGGGAGTAAAATTTCTCCATATGCCACCCCCCACAGCACAACATCCCCCATGCGCATCAGTCCCCTATTCGCATCAACCCCCAAGTGCAACTTCCCACCACGCGCAACTTCCCCCTATGCGCATCAACCTCCATGTGCATCAACCCCCATGCGCAACATCCCCTCATGCGCATCAACAGCCCATGAGCAACATCACTCCTCCATGTGCAACATCCCCAAATGCGCAACATCCCCCATGCGCATCAGCCCCCCATTCGCATCAGCCTCCCATGCGCCTCAAACCCCAATGCGCAACAGTCCCCCATGCGCAACAGTCCCCATGCGCAACAGTCCCCCATTCGCATCAACCCCACATGAGCATCATTTCCCCATGCGCAACATTCCCCAATGTGCAACATCCCCCATGCGCATCAGCCCATGCACAACTTTTCCCCATGCGCATCAACCCCCATGCACATCAACACCTATGCGCATCAATTCCCATGCACAACATCCCCATCTGCATCAGTCCCCCATCTGCATCAGTCCCCCCAAACCCCATGCGCAACATCCTCCTTGTGCATCAGTCCCCCATGCGCATCAGTCCCCCATGTGCAACATTCCCCAAGTGTAGCATCCTCCCCAGTGCAACTTCTGCACAACATCCACCAAGTGCACCAGGCACTGAGCACCAAATTGGCTGGAGGTTGTTCAGTCTTCTATGTTAACTTTTAGACAAAAACGCGTTGCACCCCTTTTCAGCCCCTTAAGGGTTAAATTTCTCCACATCAGTTCTTGGTGGGTGTTCATGTGACAGAAGGAACACCCTCCCTGAATTTCATGCTTCTAAGTCCGGGGGTTGGGGTGGCATGTTGATGAGTCATCAATTCTCCAATGCAAAGTATAGGGAGGAAAACGGGTTTCCCCCCTTTTCACCCAATTCTGGTTGGAATTTCTGAAAACCGGTTCTTAGTGCACCCCTCCATCACAGAAGGAACACCCACCCCAAATTTCACACTTCTAGGCCCACCGGTTTTGACAGGGCAGTGATGAGTGAGTGAGTGCGTGAGTGAGTGAGTGAGTCAGTCAGTCAGTGACTTTTCTCTTTTATATATATAGAAGATAGATTAACTGTATGTAAAAATGATGACAAAACACTGTAACTGAATTCAAAACACTAATACAACACAATTACTGTAATAAAACACTGTAATATGCTGTATGTACAGTAAAACAGAAAAGAAAAGGATGACTAATTTTCACTAAAAGCATCCCTGGTGTAGACCACATTTGATCTACTCAGAATCAAGCCCCATTGCATTCTCTCTGGTGGGGGATCCCAGGGATTTAAAAGTGGGGGAGAGAGTGGCATTCCAGGATCAAAACAGGCATGATCCCATGGGGTCTACTCAGAATCAAGCTGGCTGAGGAAGGGGGCACAGACAACATTGCTGGGTCTGTCTGAGGCTTGCTCCCTGGAAAGTGTGGAAAGGACTGAAGCTTCTGCTCTGGCAGGAAGAGAAGCCTAAGAGGCAGGAGGGCAGGCTGCAATCCTCTCCCCTTTTTCTTGGGAGTAAGCCCCATTGACTATACTGGGGCTTACTTCTGAGGAACCAGATGTTCAGGCAGGCATATGCACAGGGCCTCCCTGCAGGACCAGTGAGACACAACAGACTGAATTGCTTCCAATATCTTTTCTTTCTCACAGAATTAACTACTTTGGTTAGAACCATCTCGGGCTGTAGAAATGGTGGTGGATTCTGCTTTCCACTCGCATGTCCCTACCCTCCAATACGAAATGTCGGCTTTTGTCATACGATCTTTCTGCGTTGTTGTTACAGTGGTTACAGTGGTTAAAGTGTTGTTACAGTGGTTGACCGCAAGACAACTAGGCAAATGTTCCACAATGTATAAAACAGAGGTACTTGGAAAAAAATAAAGTGAGGTGTGGTTGTGAAAATCTGTTCTGTATAGTTTCTCTAATCATCGTTTAAGTTCTCAAGGTGGAATTCAGGACCAGGAGCCTAATGAATCCTGAATCCTAAAACCCCCTTCTGCTGATGTAGCTGTGTTACAGCCCATTCTTATCCCTGGTGACACCAAAATGGATATTGCTGTATCCATTTCAGGGGTCTCTTCATGGGAAGATGACTTCCCTGTGGTCAGGCTTCTCAATTCGAATTTGAAAACCTCAAGTATTGAGAATAGCCCATGTTTGGCTGTAATATGAAGGATAGAATATGTGGGAGCAGTGGATTAAAACTGTAGAGGAAATGCACCCTGGATAGACTGAAATTGAGGTATCCAAATTTATTTTGTAATAAATTTTTGTATTGTATTTTTTTCTGTCTGGGTCCATTCAAGGCCAAGGTCCTGGGGTGTTTGTCAACCTGTCCCATCATCTTCTTAGGCCTGAGTGAGAGGAAATGGAATCCCGATGCATGCTGGAGCTGTCAGGATCCACTCTCTCCCTCCCTACAATATGCCTCCTTCAGACATCCTCCTTGCCAGACACTCACTTGTTCCTCCCCTTCCCACTCTGTTCCATCTCCCTTCTTGTCTTGAGTGGTGTACTTACTCCTGCTCCCAGACCAAAGATCCACAAAGCCACCCTGCATGTGAATCCATCCCTGTCTTCTGAAAGTGATGAATCCTCATGCAACTCTTGGGACCAACTAGGGAAGCCTTCTGAGTCTTCCTTGCAATCTTAAACTGCACTTCCAGAAAACTGGAAATACAGTTTCCAACCATGTTAAGAACATCAATAAAGCTTCCCATTCAGTCCTAGAGTTGTGCAGGCTCAACACCTGGGGCATTAGCCCCACACAAGCTCTGTTGCTGCCTGTCCTTCCACTGCTACCCTCCATGTTGCCTTACATATACACTTTAATAGCTGACCTTAGCAGTGGGTATCTGACACTGCTGCTGTTTGTGATAGCTGTTTCAAAATTGCCACCTTTCGGCCACAATTTTTGACAGTTAATTTACAGTTCTAGTCAGCCCTTGACATTGTGAAGAAGATAGCAATAAATCAATGCTGTACTACAGTGGTTCTCACAGAGAGGGTGGGGGACACCCTTGGGAGGGGTCACAACTTTGTTTCAGAGGGGTCTTGAAAAGCGGGTACTGCCAACTTGGAATGGGGCACTCTGGCACTCTTGTTCATTGTACAAAATGGGACTTACTTCTGAGTAGACACCAAGGAGCATTGGTACCAGAATGATGTCACTTCCTGTTTCATGTCACTTGCAGCCATGACATCATTTCTAGGGGGACCTGGACAGATTGTCATTCTCAGAAGGGGGTCCCAGGCTGAACAGTCTGAGGACTACTGCTATACAGGGTGTGCATGTTCCGTCTATAGCTGGCAGCTGATTTCCAGTGTTTAATAAATATACTACTAGCGACATTCAGTTACCCAAAGATACACATTTTAAATTTCCCCTTTCACTTCCCATTCCAGGGTTCAAATGTTGAACACTGAGACTGAACATGACATCAAAGCCTGAATTTCAAAAGCACTTTTGCTATCCTGTGGGGGCACAAATGGTTAACAGCACCAGGTTTGAATTCAGGAAGTGGCCAGGAGGCAAAGAATTAACCTGTCATCCACCATCACTGTTCCACATTCCCATTTTCCCCTCTGAAAGCTCATTTTTTGAAAAGGCTGTCAAGTTTCCTAAGTAAAGCCACTATCAACCTAGTCCTATCACCCATTGCTCAACAGCATTCAGCCACAGCAACAGAGCACATGCTGCAATCTGTGGTGTTTGGGTGGGGGGAGTGCATGATTAAATGGCAAGAGAGAGGTAAGGTCACTTGATTGCCTATGAATCTCCTTGAGTTCATGCCTGCTATTTTTCAGGCAAAAGTCTGGGAAGAGTGGTGTCCTTATTCCTGGATCATTGATAAGTCATTTAAATCAACCATTTTTTTAAACAGAAGCAAAACAACAAAAAATAAAAGAGGTTTTAATAGAAAAAGCCCAAAAATAAGAAATCTGGATCTACATTTTTATGATATGTGGCATGTTTATAAAGTAATGGATAATAACAGGAACTTTATTAGTTATCTGTTGAGGAGGTTGGTAAAATGGAACCCAGACAGCTGTGTTGTGTGGTGTGTTGGTTCTTCTGCTTTAATAAACAGTGTCATTAACCCTAGGGGGCTTGAAGCTGCAAAAATCATTGCATAAGATTTTGTTTTTTCTCCCTCTCTGCCCCATGATGACTAAGAGGCCTGCCCCTCCTAGTACCTTCCTATTTCTAGGTGCTGTTTGAGACCCCCTAGTCATTTTTCCAGCTGCTTGGGGGGGGGGGCTGGGAGCCCCTGGACAAAAATTCCAACTTCGACCCTTTTGGGAAATTACTTATTTCCATTTATATTTATCATAACTGTTCATTTATCTCTTTTTATGAATGGAAATTATTTATTATTTATTTATTTATTTAAGTAATTTTTATCCCGCCTTTCTTCCCCCACAGGGGGGAACTCAAGGCGGCCAAACAATTAAAAAACAATAAAACACCACTAAAATTACATATGATAATAAATAGAGATAAAAACACATTAAAATGTAATTAAAATACAATTAGATTAAAGCTAAAAACGTAGACTAAAAACGATAAAACAGAAAAGATAAAAAAGATAAAAGCCCCCCAACCTCTGCCCCCATTTAAAAAGCTTTTTTAAAATAAAAGGTTTTAAGGCTCCGCCTGAAGCTCTGTAGTGCAGCTTTCCTCAGTTCTAAGGGGAGGGAGTTCCAAAGCCGGGGTGCCGCCACCGAGAAGGCCCTATCTCTGGCCGCCACACCTCTCACGTCTCTTAGTGGCGGCACATTCAGAAGGGCCCCTTCAGATGACCTTAGGTGACGGGTCGGATTGTACGGAAGAAGGCGGTCCCTCAGATACCCTGGACCCAAACCGTTTAGGACTTTAAAGGTCAGGACCAGCACTTTGAATTCAGCCCGGAAACGAATGGGCAGCCAGTGTAGTCGCTGAAGCAGTGGCCCGACAGAGTCGAACCGACGAGCCCCAGCAACCACACGGGCCGCCACATTCTGTACTAGTTGCAGTTTCCGAACCGTCTTCAGAGGCAGCCCCACGTAGAGCGCGTTGCAATAATCTAGTCTCGATGTCACTAGGGCATGGGTCACCGTGGCCAGATCCAAGCGACTCAGATATGGTTGCAGCTGGCGGATCAGCCGAAGCTGAGCAAAGGCTCCCCTGGCCACAGCCACCACCTGGGACTCCAGGAGCAGCTGCGAATCCAGGAGAACCCCCAAGCTGAGAACCTGCTCCTTCAGAGGGAGTGCAACCCCTTCCAGAACAGGATGATATTCCAATACCCGAGTCGAGGACTTCCGGACCAGGAGAACCTCTGTCTTATCAGGATTTAATCTCAGCTTGTTCACCCTCATCCAGTCCCCCACTGCCTCCAGACAACGATTCAGGACTTCAACCGCCTCCTTGGACTCAGGAGGAAAGGAGAGATAGAGCTGGGTGTCATCAGCGTACTGGTGACACCTCACTCCAAACTTCTGGATGACCTCTCCCAGCGGCTTCATGTAGATGTTAAATAGCATGGGGGATAGAATGGAACCTTGTGGCACCCCGCACCGAAGAGGCCAGGGTGCCAAACAAGCATCCCCCAGCACCACCTTCTGGGACCGGTCAGCCAGGAAGGAGTGGAACCACTGCAAAACAGTGCCTCCAATCCCCAACCCGGCCAATCGACCCAGAAGGACACCATGGTCGATGGTGTCGAAGGCCGCTGAGAGGTCCAGCAGGACCAACAGGGACGCACTCCCCCTGTCCATTCCCCGGCGTAGGTCATCCACCAAGGTGACCAAGGCAGTCTCTGTCCCAAACCCCGGTCTGAAACCAGATTGGAAGGGATCCAGATAATCAGCTTCATCCAGGACCCTCTGAAGCTGAGACGCTACTACCCTCTGAAGCTGAGACGCTACTAAAATTACAAAGATTGTGGATATTTTGTTCATAATATTGTACATATTTTGTACATAAATATATATTTTTGCCTGGGGTTGCTAATTAGGTACAGTTCAAGCAAGCATGTACTCCTATTTGCTTTTTCTCTTGTCTTTGAAAAAAGCATGCGTATTATTACTGACCATTTCCTCATGTTGTCTTCACACCTTTGATTGCTCTCTATGCACATGCTAATGAATAAGTCCTCTTTGCCTTGAGGTAGGCCTCTCCCATTGTCCATGGGGTTCCTGACCCTGTCCTGACCCTGTTGATGCATATGCGAATATGATTTGCCAACCTTGCACCTTACTGTGCCAAAGCATCTCTACTGCTGGACTTCCCAATAGAGTGAGAAGACTCTATATTTCCATATATATTGCCTATATTTCCAGTTCAGCTCATAATTAATGCTCATATGTCTTTCTTTTTCATGAAAACATAAGGCAATGTGGAGGCGGGTATGAATTTTCAGTGATTTCAGTTTTACTTGCTGTATGATTAATAAATGAGGATTTTTGAATCAGATTTTGATTGTTGTCTCTTTGTACATCCTAATGAATGTCATTTAACACTTTAAGGGCGCAATCCAGAGTAAATATGGGGAGTCCTTGCTCCGGAGTAAGAACAAGTTACTCTGGATTGCAATATGAATTTCCCATAGGTTTTCGCTTACTAGTGCAGTAACTACAGGTGCACGTAATGTCTCTTACGTGCTCCCGTAGTTACTCTGAGTGTTACAGTTGAGTTAATTAGGTGCTTATGACAGTTTTCGCACAGTGTTCTAAAAAGCGCACTTCGACCCCAAGGATAATAACAGAGCTTCGAGAGACAGAGGGTTAATTTTTGTCAAATTGTTGGACTGTGATCAGTGACAGCCCACTTCTATCCAAATTCCACACAACAATGCAGCAGTGCCAGTTACAAAATTTTGGCTATTGGTCTCCCCGGACAAGCCACAGCAGCTGCAATTATGCGAACTGGATCAACATCAGCATTATCATTTGCCCAAGTTAAGGTTGATCAGTAGATGTCAACCTGGCCTGGGAAAGCATTAGGAAATTGTGCACTTTGGCACACTTGATCCTGCCACTCCCCAGGACCAATTTGCCCACCACACTCCCATCTCTTCTCCATTCCACCATCTGTGTCACCCTGCTGCTTTGCCCCTGCCACTTTGCCCCAGTAGCATACTGTAGAGTCACAGTGCCTGTTCATCCTTGCTCCATATGGAGGGGGAGGTGGGCTGCTTCTGGCACTGGGCTGGGGTTTGAACACCCCTGAGTTAGATAAATAATGTTGCATATGGAGGGCACAAAAATTAATAGGCCTACATCAAGTGATCTAGGTATGCTACTGCCTGGAATGACTGTAAAGGTTTAGGGAAATAGTCCATGATCTCCACTTCTAGGAAGAGAATAACAAAATGACTGCACACATACTTCTAACAGCCTTGGGAACACAGGACCCTGACTATTGTTAATTTTAATATCAATATGGGAAATGATTTATATCTTTTGTTGTCTAGTAATGCTATGTGGATCATAACTGATTGTTATTTTAAAAAGTGGATTCAAGTGCTAAAAGTTTGGCAAACACTGCCATAGATAATATCATTCATCCTGTATTAGTTGGGAAGCAATTCTAAACTCTAGTTAGGCCAGCCTAAGCCTTGGCATATGTCTTGTGCTGACCTGTGGGTGTCACAATATTTCTGTAAGGTACTTCTGCTCCCCCACTCCTGGGTGGGGAGGGTGTTAGGCCAGTGCATAGGCATATATGGATTTTCTCACACCACCATGGGATATACAAGGTTAGTGTGGCCTAAATTGGTTAGGATTGCACCCTAGTTCTCTTAAACCACTTCCTCAGTTAGGGTGAAATCCAGAGTAACTATGGGGAGTCCTTGCTCTGGAGTAAGAACAAGTAACTCTGGATTGCAATATGAATTTCCCATAGGTTTTCACTAGCTGGTGCAGTAACTATGGGTGCACATAAAGTCTCTTACGTGCTCCCATAGTTACTCTGGATTGTGCCCTAAGTCACAAAAACCTGGACTGCTTGTAACTGCTATCAGTATGGTTAACTCCAATAATATACCGTATTTACTCGAATCTAATGTGCTATAGTATCCAATCTAATGTGACCCCTATTTTAAAAGGCTTCAGATTAAAAAAAATGTTTACTGGCAATTATAATGCTCAGTTGCAAAGCAGGTACAAAATTCAATTTTACTGCATTTAATTAGTTGTATGATAAAAATAAAATGGCAATGGGCTTACGTTATTGTTTTTACCTAATTACACTACTTTATATGAGCACTACTTGGACGTCAGTGGGTTTATGTTAAATTTTAATTACAATATAGTTAACTTTTAAACTAAATACTGACCTATACTTATAATCAAAATACCTGTATTTATTTGATTCTAATGAGCCATCAAATCGAATATGCACCTCAATTTTGGAGACTAAATTTGGCTGAAAAAGGTGAAGGCTAGATTCGGTAAATAAGGTAGTTCATTATAACTCCCATTTTTAGGTCTTCTGCTTCTATCACCTCTAAATATATTCCATAAATATAAAGGCTTTTTGTTATTTGTGCTGGGAAATGGCTGTAATTTTCAGTCAAACCAAATGGAAACATCGTATTAAAAATGAAAGACACAGTCCCTATCAGTACATCACTATCCCCATTGTTTATGTGCGGGATGAACCTAAAGGAGAATACAAAGCACGCCAAGGAACAGTTCGGAAAGGTGGCAGAGAATGGGATGTCCCTGAAATTATTACCACTGGACCAGTCAAAGATGGGCATGTTGTACCAACGCAATCAAAAGAATGAAGACAATAAGAAAGAAATCTAAGAGCAACCAACAAAGACTTCCCATCTCAAGGTTATTGGCTACCACCAATAATTCTTTTAGAAACTACAGTATTTTTCTTCTGAATTATTTTATCTTTGGATTGTGAGTATGCTCCCTTGACCTACAATAAATGGGCAGGTCCTTCAAAATGCAGTAATCTTCATGGCCCCCTTCCCTCCTTCCCCGCTACTCTCTGAAAGTATTTAGCAAAGGAATACAAGCCAGAGTATACTTTTCATGTCCAAACACCCCTCAGCCAACATTCACTAGCTACGAAACAGGGATGGAAGGAGAGTTCTATGTTTATTGAATAGATGGAACAGTGAAGAACAATATTGAAAGTACATGTATATTATACTGTGGAATAATACAGTGAATACTGAATTGGTTTTTCTTATTCAATACTGGATTATTTGTGTTACTTTTATGTAAAAGACAATCAGTGCAACAAATAAACCAAAATAAACAAGTTTTCCTTGCAGAGATATGTGAATTGGAAAGTTACTCTGAGAAGTCTACTTCCCATGCCCTGTGCAATCAAAGTATCACCTGGAACAGTCTTCAAAACAGGAGACACATTTTGGTAAGGAATAATTTGAATTACAAGTAAGGAATCACTTGAATAACTACTTGATGTAGGCCAGGGTTCAAGACCCGGGTCAGCTCCACAAGACAGGGTGAGCTCCTGCCCTTAGCCCAGCTCTGCGACACCAGCTAGATCTAATCGTATTGGCTCTGCCTTTCCATTGGACTAATTCAGTGGCTTTGGTAATTTGCTGCTTGGGTAACAGCCTATCCTCCATAACAATCCAACACAGGCTTTCGTGCTTCGCATGCAGCGTATGCAGTGCTGAGCACGATACCATAGTCTAGTCTAGTAGTAGTAGTAGTAGTAGTAGTAGTAGTAGTAGTAGTAGTAGTAGTAGTTTATAGGATCATAGAATCATAGAGTTGGAAGGGACCTAGTAGGTCATCTAGTCCAACCCCCTGCCTGCAGCAGGAAATCCCCCTAGAGCATCCCCGACAGGTGCTCGTCGAGCCTCTGCTTAAAGATCCCCAGTGAGGGAGAGTCCACCACCTCCCTAGGCAATCTGTTCCACTGCCGAAAAGCCCAAACTGTCAGGAATTTTTTCCGGATATCCAACCAGCATCTCCTCTCTTGCAGTTTGAACCCATTGGTTCTAGTTCTGCTTTCAGAAGCAGCTATGAACAAATGAGCCCCTTCCTCCCTGTGACAGCCCTTCAGGTATCTGAAGAGGGCAATCATGTCTCCTCTCAGCCTCCTCTTCTCCAGGCTGAATATTCCAAGTTCCACCAACCTTTCCTGGTAGGGCTTCCCTTCCATCCCACTGATCATTCTTGTCGCTCTCCTCTGGGCTTGCTCCAGTTTGGCTGCATCTTTCTTCAAGTGAGGTGCCCAGAACTGAACACAGTACTCAAGGTGAGGTCTGACCAATGCTGAATAAAGAGGAACAAGAACTTCTCGTGACTTGGAAGCTACAGTCCTCTTAATGCAGCCTAAAATGGCATTTGCTTTCTTTGCAGACACATCACACTGCTGATTCATGTTCAGCTTGTGATCCACAGCGACTCCAAGATCCCGCTCACATGTTGTGCTGCCAAGCCAAGTATCCCCCATTTTATACCTGTATTTTTGGTTTTTATTTCCTAAGTGCAGAACCTTGCATTTCTCCCTGTAGAAATTCATTCTATTTGTGACAGCCCAGGATTCCAGTTTATCCATATCCTCCTGGAAGTTTCTCCTGTCTTCTGTTGTGTTTGCTACTCCTCCCAGCTTGGTGTCATCTGCAAATTTGATCAGGCTCCCCCGTATCCCTTCCTCTAAGTCATTGATGAAAATGTTAAAGAGGACTGGGCCCAAGACAGAGCCTTGGGGTACCAACACTTGAAACCAATCTCCAGGTTGATACAGACCCATTTACTAAAACCCTTTGAGTGCGGCCATCGAGCCAGTTGCAGATCCACCTAACAATTGCCCTGTCTAGCCCATATTTTTCCAACTTCCTAATTAAAATGTCATGTGGGACCTTGTCAAATGCTTTGCTGAAGTCAAGATAAATGACATCCACAGCATTGCCACTGTCCAGTAAGCTCGTAACCCGATCAAAAAAGGAGATCAGATTTGTCTGGCAAGATTTATTCTTGGTAAATCCATGCCAGGTTCTTTTGATCACCGAGTACTTGTCTAGATGTGCACAAATTGTGTGTTTTATGATTTGCTCTAATATCTTGCCCGGGATTGAAGTCAAACTGACTGGTCTATAATTTCCCGGGTCTTCTTTTTTCCCCTTCTTAAAAATTGGGACTACATTTGCCCTCTTCCAGTCCAGTGGCACTTCTCCACTCCTCAAGGATTTCTCAAAGATGATCGACAGAGGCTCTGCAAGGACATCTGCAAGTTCCTTAAGAACTCGAGGATGCAGCTCATCCGGTCCAAATGACTTGAATTCATTTAGGCCAGTTAAGTGGTTTCGAACCAGTTCTCTGTCAATCTTATCTGCTGTTCTGAACCATCCATGTTTTCATTACCTTTTTGGGGATGCAAGAACATCCCCGCATCAGCCAATGATCCCGCGCCCCCATTTGCACAGTCCTCCTTCTGAGAATAGATGGACGCAAAGTAGGAGTTGAGCAGCTCTGCCTTCTCCTGGTTTCCAGACACCTGCTGTCCATCTTTGTCCAAGAGCAGCCCCACCCCCTCGTCTCTCTGCCTGTTCCTTTGGGCATATCTAAAGAAGCTCTTTTTGTTATCCTTGACTCCCCTGGCCAGCCTCAGCTCATACTGAGCTTTAGCATTCCTGACCCCCTCCCTACAAGTCCGGGCTATCTGCCTCTACTCCTTCCTGGTGACCTTTCCAGTTTTCCACTCCCTATACTTCTCTTTCTTTAATTTCAGCTGATCCCCAAGTCGCTTGTGCAGCGAACCTGCTTTTTTCAGGTTTTTTCCCCCTTCCTTTTTCATGGGAATTGTTTCTGACTGTGCTTGTAGAAGCTGCCTCTTAAGGAGCTCCCACCCATCTTGGACCCCTTTCCCCATTAGATCATCAACCCATGGGATTCCGCCTATGACTCCTCTAAGCCTGTTAAAATCACCTTTCCTGAAATCCAATGTATAAGTTTCACTCTGCAATCTTTTTATTTCCCACATTATTCTAAATTCCAGCAGCTCATGATCGCTTTCCCCTAAAGTTCCCGCCACGTTGACCCGGTCATTCAGTTCATCAAAATTAGTTAAGATCAGGTCAAGGATGGCCCCTCCCCTTGTTGTTTCCTCCACCTTCTGGACCATGAAGTTATCTTCCAGGCCCATCAGGAATTTATTGGAGTTTCCATGTTTGGCTGAGTGTGTCTCCCAGCAAATGTCTGGATAGTGAAAGTCCCCCATTACTACTACCTCATATTTCCTTGCAACGCCTGCCAGTTGCTCAAAGAAGACATTGTCTACTCCTTCTCCTTGGACTGGCGGTCTATAGTAGACACCCACCACAATGTTTTATTTCTTGTTTTTCCCCCTAACCTTTACTCAAACACACTCCACAGGGATATCCGGACCAGTTTCCTGGATTTCAGAGCAGGTATATATGTTCTTGACATATAATGCTACTCCACCTCCCCTTTTGCCACTTCTGTTCCTCCTGAACAGCTGATAGCCTTCCAATTGTGTGTTCCAGTCATGGAAATCATCCCACCAAGTTTCAGTTATTCCTATCAAATCAAATTTCCCTTCACCTGCTAAAAGTTCCAGCTCATCTTGTTTATTTCCCAGGCTCTGTGCATTTGTGTAAATGCAACGTAAGCCCTGGAGGTTGCAACTCAATGCATCCCCCCCCCTTTTTGTAAGGCCAGGCCCCTCTAAAGATATGTGACTTACGGCCATGCCCTAGCAATTTCCATCCAGAGCATTTTCCTTATTCCTAGGTTCCCTTGGGACGTAACCCACCCCCTTCTTATTTAGTTTAAAGCCCTCATGATCAGGTTGGCCATCTCCCATCTGAAGACACTCTTCCCCCAACCTGTAAGATGTACTCCATCCTTTGCTAGGAGTCCTTCCTCAAGGAAGTTCATCCTATGATCCCAGAATCCAAATCCTTCTCGATGACACCAATTTCGAAGCCAGCTATTGACCTGGAAAATCTTGCCATCTCTCTGAGGACCTTTGCCGATTACTGGGAGGATGGATGAGAATTCTATCTCCATGAAGAGACATCGTTGCTGGGGTTCCCACTGGTGTCATCCCTCTGGAGAAGTTCCGTGTGCGTTGCATCGAGGAACTCCTCTGATCTCTTAATTTGACGTTGTGTTAAATGGGGCTTACTCCCAGGAAAGTGTCTTTAGGATAGCAGCCTAAGTAGACTTCATAGGATCATTCACATTGAATGCATGTTTTGAATTCAGTTCCAGTATTTTGTCATCATTTTTACATCTAGTTAATATTTTTATATGTGTATTTTGGGGGTTGTGGAACCAATCATCTGTGTTTCCATTATTCCCTATGGAAAAATCTGCTTCAGTTAAAGAGCGTTTTACTTAAAGAGTATGCCTCCGGAACAAATTAGGCTCTTTATGTGAGGCACCACTGTACAACAGCATGTGTATATGGCACACAGGAGGTATAGGTAAGGTTAGGTATCTCATTTGTTTCTACACTGTCCAGATAACACCATGCCAGATCAGATTTTGGTCCCAATTATATCTAACGTTCCTGTGCTGATATTGCTGCACTACAGTCTTGAGGTAAAGGATCAAAAATTCCCTTCAGGACGCCTCTGTGTTTGCCCCTCCAACACAGGACACAGTTGCATGTCCTGTTGTCATTGCTGTCTCAGTGCTGGAGTGTTAGATAGGATTTGGCCCTCAGTCACACCTTCATTTTGTCCCACAGTATAGAATAATTCCTCAGGAACCTTCCTTGGTGGCAAGTTGGTTTCTTTCCTTCTGCCTTGCTTTCTACTAGCACACTGTCTCTGTTTCATTTTCTCTGTGTCTTTCTGTGTCACAGGACACAGAAAATGCACTTTGGAACACTGCTCGGTATAAATTAAACCTGCCCTGTAGATCCTAGCATCTTAACTATGGGTGAAATCCAGAGTAACTACGGGGAGTCCTTGCTCTGATGTAACCACAATTTGCTCTGGATTACAATATGAATTTCCCATAGGTTTTCAATAGGTTGTGCAGTAACTACAGGTGCACACAATGTCTCTTACGTTCTCCCGTAGTTACTCTGGATTGTAGGGTATGTTGCACGTTGGAACATCTCCTATAGGATTCTATTAACTTTGATTCCATTTCTTATTTACTGTTTAATGTAGGAGAATCCTGATGGTTTCCATATAGAAATCTATAGGCTTCTATAGATTAGAACCATTATTTCTTCTGCTATCAAATTACAAGGTTCTGTAACTGTTAAGAGCTAAAACATTTCCTGGAAAACTCATCAAACGTGGCAGCAAAGACTTTGAAGGATCCATGACATCAGGGCTGAACTCTGACTGGGGAGAGGCATTCCAGATTGCTGGTGTCACACTGCTATTTTCCATTTCAGTGAGTGCAGCGTTCTCAATCACCTTCAAATATGAAGACCTTCTGCCATCTGTCAGTCCTTCTTCTGGTGCTGTTGCTCCTGGCTGCTCAAGGTGAGTTCTTCATGAAATGGAGAAGTGTTTGATGGTGTAGAGAGGTGGTCATTTGGCACAAGGGTCAATAAATTTCTGAAAATCCTCCACATATATCACAAAATTATTTTCAGTAATAGCCACAGTGACTGCCTGCTATTTATTGAGGTGGGGGGGGGGACGACGACTTAGGAGCATGGTGATAAGATGAGCGGAAATGCCTGGACATAACCGAGAATGAGGCTCTGGAACCGGAAATCTAGTTTTAGGGCCTCTTTGTCAGGAAATTGTGGGCATTTCTAGCCATTTCCTGGGATTTTAGGCCTTTGAGGCCTGCTACAGACCAACTGAGCCACTGAGGCTGCTGGTTAGAGGAGGAGGAGGGAAAGAGGAAGGGAAAGGAATTGTACTCATTCCCCCTCCTCCCCATGCTGAAGCACCTTTCCAAGTCATCAGTGGAAGAACTATCTCTCCAAGCGTGTATTGCGCCAGGGGCTGAGGAGCTCCAGCTTTGGAGTGAAAAGGGGTTGAATTAATTTTTTTAAAGCAAGGTTGACAACTGACCGGAGAAACCCCCGCCTCCCCTGCTCCTATGCCCTTGTAGATGGATCCACCAATTTAAACTTTCCACCAAAAACATGTATTTCACAACAAGGGCATCCCCTGCCTCCCCTGCTCCTATGTCCTTGTGGATGTGTCCACCAATTTATACTTTGTACCAAAAACATGTATTTCACAACAAGGGCTTGATTTCCTTAGATTGTGGAGCCTTTCATCCAGCTGTTGTCAAAGAAGCGGAGCATAGGCTGCCTGGTTTCCAATAGGTCTCCTTGTACATATGCCAGCTGTTTAATTGGTCATTACTAAGTGAGCCTAAATCAGAGAGGCCTGATTCACTCCTGATGTAAATACTATGTCCACACTGACACTAGAAAATCAACACTGAAAACATGGGACTTGCAATGCTGTTAGAAAGCTTTATTGTATCAGCCACGTTGCACTTCCAGTGTTGTCCTTAATCCTGACAAAACACACCACATTTCACCACCTAATTGTTCCATTTAACTTATTCCTTCAGGCTTGTTCCATTCCTCCTCCTCCTCTTCTTCTTCTTCTTCTTCTTCTTCTTCTTCTTCTTCTTCTTCTTCTTCTTCTTCTATTCCTTCAGGCACAGGGAGATCACATACCCTGGCAGGGGTGGAATAAGTAAAGCTTAGACTAACCTCTTTGCACTGTGTGGTTTTAGGAGGCTTGGCGTAACTGGTTGTTCTGCCAGGCTTGATGAGATGGAGGACTGATTTATTTTTGCTGATATGGTATTTTTATCTTATTTTTCTTGCATATAGTGCTTCCTCTACTTTTAAAAAGTCTGTGATTTAAAAATTTTCCATGCAAACTTCTTCGGTAGCTGTTGATGTGATTATACACAGAATGAATAGTTAATCCAGATTTTATGATATTTTCATACCATTACTCCAGGTAGTTGTTCTCTCTGTTTCTTTTTCCCTGCCCTTCCTGGCTCTGCTTAATGTCTTTTCTTTTCTTCTTCTTTTTTGCAGGAGTAACTAAAAAGATAAAGACTAGGGAAGACTGTAACAAAGCTAGAGGGGCACGCCTGTCATTGCATTGTAAATTTCCCCATGTTCAACGCATTGGAAACTGTAGCACATTTGTAAAATGTTGTATGTTTTGACTTTCAATCATTAAGGAAGAATTGTTATCTTTTATGGAATTATTCCATTTATTCAGCCACGTCCATCTCATAACCAGCTATGACCACAAACAAGAACTGCCACTGATCTTGAAAGTAGTGAATAAGAGCAGTGAATAAGAGCAATGAATAAAAGCAATGATGCAGTGATTAGGGTGCTGGACCTGGAAAAGCAAGGTCCAAATCCCACTGGGAGATCACAGGCCAGTCACTCACTGACAGCCTCATCTACCCGACAGGGTTGTGGTGAGAACAGCAGGAAGAGCTAATCCTTTGTAAGCTGCCTTGGGCATTTGTGATGGAATGGGAAAGGTGGTGCATGAACAGGATAACCACATACCCTTTTTTCCCCAGCACATCTCCTTTTCAAAAGTTTCCTGTACTGGAAAAATCATCATTGTTGTCCACCTTTTCCTTTTGAACAGCATATAGCTGTCTTGTAATTAATAGCATAGGGCTTCAATCCTAAAGACACTTTCCAGGGAGTAAGACTCATTGAACATAATGGTGCTTACTTTTAAGTAGACATTATTACTTAAATAATGTATATGTAATATACTGTAATATACTGTGCTGTATATGTAATAAATTATATGTAATAATATTAAATTTAATAAACCTTAATATAGTTTTTAAATTACCCACATGTATATTGGTGTTTTTAGCTTTTAATTTGTCATATCTTATATTTTTCATGCCATACATTTTGGAGAGGGTTTGTCTCTTTTGCAGTTATAACATCTGGTCAGCCTGGTAAATAATCTGTTTTCTGAGAGCAAAAAGCACTGCCCCGCAAAAAAAGATCTTTAGACACTGGTAACAAATCTCCACTAGTGGCATAGTCACTCAATCTCCCTGACCACTTGTAGGTTTCTTTCAGCTGGATACATGTTGGGCATCCCTTCACAATATAGAAGCTGAATGGGCACTTAGGTCCCAATCCAAAAAGTGCCCAGAACAGATTATGACCCTTAGGCTGCAATCCTAAGGACACTTCCATGGGAATAAGAACCATTGAGCACAGTGCGACTTACTTTTGAGTAGACATGTTTAGGATCATGCTCTTAGTGCAGTACGAGGTGCTACAAACATGCAATACAGCATGTTCACAGCATATTGAGTGTAAGGAGCACTGGTGCTGGGTCCAGGGCCATCCAAGCACTAGGGTAAGACCACAGGTGGGCCGTAGCCGGCTCTCACCGGTTCTGTAGAACCGGTTGTTAATTTGGGGAGGACGTTAGGGAACTGGTAGCTAAGAGGGGCCGTCATCTTTGAATTGCATGCATCTGTGTTTGAATTTCTCTTAAAGGGTCTCTGGGTCTGTCTTCCCAGAGGTGAAGCTCCACTCCTTCCTCCTCCCTCCCCTTCTGAATCCCCCTCCCCTTCTGAGGGGGGATCTCTCTCCCCCCTCCTTCCCTTCCCTAAGGTTATTTTTTAATTTTAAAGTACAAAGTCTGTTCCCATTACCATCATTCAGACAAGGCATTGCAACCATTCCACAGCACACTCAGACACTGCACTGCTGAGATGGGAGGGTGCTTGGATCACTATAAGCTCAATACTTTCAAGTCAGGGTGAGGAGCTTCTTCATGCCCCAAACCTTTTGTTGATGCTATTCAGGAAGTCTCTCTATGCTAAACATCTTATTTTGATTAAAAACCTTATTTTAGCAAGTTTTCAGAAGTTATTTCCTTGTGCAGTTTGCAAAGCATGATGTGTTTCTCATATGCAAATGAGGCAGCCTCTCTGGGGATGGTGTTTTTGTGGGTCTTTCTTTTGGGTCTGGCACATTCATGGACAGCTTTACAAAGGGGTCCTTGGGTGGGAATAGAGAAGCCTGAAGCCAGAGCTACTGAGAAAGGTCTGAGTATTGTGAGGATGAGATCCTCCAGGGCTTTTGCCCCTGTTCCTCCAGCCCTGTCTACCTTCCTGAGAGTAAGCCCACTGTCTATAATGGGACTTACTTCTGAGGAGATTGGCAGAGGCTTGGATCTCTCCCTCTAGCCCTGTTTCTCCAGCCCTGTCTACTTTCCTGAGAGTAAGCCCACTGATTATAATGGGACTTTCTTCTGAGTAGACATGGTTAGGACTGGTATCTGAGTAAGTTCCATTATAATAGTGAAGCTTACTCCCTGGAAAGAAGCTGGTTTCTAAGAGCTTGTAATCCTATGCCTGACTACTCAAAAGTTAATCCCATTTCAATCTATGAAGCTTACTCCCAGGAAAGTGTGCAGAGGAGTGCAGCATTAGAGCCCAATCCTATTCTTGGCTACTCAGAAGTAAGTCCCATTAGAGTCTGTGGAGCTTACTTTCAGGAAAGTGAATAGGATTGCAGCCAAAGGATGGTTACTGAGAGCTCAGTCCTTTGCTTGACTACTCAGAAGTCCTATTATATTCAATGAGGCTTTCTTACAGGAAAGTGTGGACAGGATTGTACCCTTAAGTAGTGGCTTAGAGGCAAACCTCAACCTGCAGAGGGGACACCACAGACTCTGGTCGTAAACTGTAGATCAGTGTTTCTCAACCAGTGGTATGAGCACCACCAGTGGAACTTGTGGTAGTGTCTGCTGGTACTGAGGCACCTGGATGCAAGTGTTATATTGCAGCAAGAGGCTGGGATTCTAAGAGCCAAAATCTTATGTATGACCATTCAGAAGTACTGGTAAGTCCCATCACAGTTAATGGAGCTTACTTACAGGAAAGTGTGGACAGGATTGCAGCCCTGAGTAGTGGCTTAGAGGCAAACCTCAACCTGCAGATGGACACCACAGACTCTGGTCCTAAACTGTAGATCAGTGTTTCTCAACCAGTGGTATGAGCACCACCTGTGGAACTTGTGGTGTGTCTGCTGGTACTTAGGCACCTGGATGCAAGTGTCATATGTGCTCCCTGAGGCAGCTGGTGGGCTGCTGTGTGATTCAGGAAGCTGGACTAGATGGATCTTTGGTGTGATCCAGTGGAGTCTATTCTTATGCTTTTATGTTCTTATTTGTGGCACACATTCCCCCTGAGAGCACAACAAGGCATAATGCATAGGAATAAATTACACAGAACCCAGGGGCTTAATATTGATTGATGCGGTCACAAGTGATACAATTTTTTTTGGTAGACTAAGGGTTAAGGTGGTGTGCCCTCCCCAGCCCCACCCCACCCCCTGACCCAGCCTGATCCAGCCCCCTGACCCAGCCTGGCCCTGCCCACTTCTGGAGAACCGGTTGTTGGGCCAGGCTGTGCCCACCACTGGGTAAGACTGCTGGAGTAACTGTTCAGGAGTTGTGAGGGTGGGGAGGGCAGAATAAGGGTGGGATATAGAGAGGAATTGGATGGGAAGAGGGGGAATCAGCAGAACTCTGCCACGCCATATCCAGAGCCTAACAGAGAATCTCTCATGTCTGTGCCAGCAAAATATTTTCAACAGAACAGAAAAATGTTCTGTTGTAAGAAGAAAGCTTTGTAAGATAAACTAAAATTTCTAAGGAATTCCGCTTTGTAAGACAAACAGTGCCTTGTAAGACAAACAGTTTTGGCAGAGTTTGACAAACAGTTTTGCAAGGAAAATTTGTGGTAAAATGAACAAATTGATGGATCTGCATTGTGAGCAACAGCAAGAGATTCCGGAGGAGATCTCATCTGCAGAGGAGGAGTAGAATAAGGAGGAGGAATCCCTCACATCAAATGAGATTAAGGACATTTGTAAACATTGGGAAATTGTGAAAAATTTTGTAGAAAAGCACCACCCAAATAAGGCTGTAGCAGTGCGAGCGATGAAACTGTTGAATGACAAGGCAAAGTCACATTTCTGTGAAATCCTCAAAAGGAGGCAAAAGCAAGTGTCATTAGAAGGTCCTTGTTAAAGTTCAAAAAGACACCAGTGACTCTTTTGTGGAAAATTAGTCAACCTTGGCCATAAAGGTTTTTCTTTTCTGTTTTTCTGTACAGTATATTACAGTTTTTTATTACTAATACAATAATTGTGTTCTTTATTATATTACAGTGTTTTGAATTGCATCAAGGCAGAAGCTTTTGCTGCTGCTGCAAACTGCTGCAGACTGCCTATCTGGTTTGCATAGATCTGACACACAGAGGTTTTTTGTTAAAGATGCTCAAAAAGACACCAGTGACTCTTAGTGAAAATTAGTCATCCTTGGCCATAAAGGTTTTTTTTTTCTGTTTTGCTGAACCGTATATTACAGTGTTTTATTAGAGTAATTGTGTTCTGTATTGCATTACAGTGTTTTGGATTTGATTAGTGTTTTGTCCAGGGTGACCAGATTCAAAAGTTGGAATTCCTAACCTGGTCACTTTAAAGTCCGGATTTTCATGTGAAAATCCGGACTTTTAAAAAACCGATGTAGGACAAAATATAGGACGTCCTACATTATGTCTTACATTAAAACAATTTTTTGCTTGCCTGGGGTCTAGGGAGGTGTTCTAGTGGGGTGGGAGGGTGATTGGGAGCAATTGGGGGGCAGTGGGGGCTCTTTAGAGCCAGTTCTGGGTGGGGGATGGTGATTGGGAGCACTGGGGGCTTGCTACAATCAGTAGCGTTTAGCTGTGGCTAAATAAAGGTGTTGATGCGCTGTGTGCGGATTGCGTATGGGGAAATGTTACTCCCACAACATGGGTACGCTTTTCGCTAGTAATTATTATGTATCTGTTGTGAAATATCCTTGACATCTTAAACTGGAAATTAAATTTGGTTGGATATAGAACCTGAAGAGTTAAAAGAACCTATTAAAATTAAGATGGATATTTAGAGTGTGTGTGTTACAGTTGTTGTTTTTTTTAAATTAAATAAAAAATTTTTTAAATTAAAATAAAAAAATAAACCATGAGCTCCATTTGCGTGGATAGGTAAAGGTGAAGGTGTCCCCCACATGCTGCCCTGTTAATTGTGACCAACTATGGGGTACAATGCTCATCCCCATTTCTAAGCCAACGAGACAGCATTGTTCAAAGACACTTCCATGGTCATGTGGCCGCCATGACTATATGCCAAGATGCACAGAATGCTGTTACCTTCCCAGCAACGTAGTATCCATTTATCTACTTGCATTTCCATGCTTTTGAACAGGAGCTGGGCTAAGGACGGGAGCTCACCCTGTCTTGCAGTACTCTCATCTCAAACTGCTGACCTGCCTATCTGTGCAAGCACAGCACCTTTAACCACTAAACCAACTGCAGCCATGTTTGTGAATAGCCTTTATAAAAATATTTCAAGGAACTGTTCAGAAAAGCACTTGAGAGTTCAATGATCCTGAAATTATTATCATTGACCCAATGAAAAAGAGCCATGTTGCAACAATTCAGTAAAGGCAACTGAGATAAAAAAATGAGATGAGAGGCTTTCAGGCTGCAATCCTAAAGACACTTTCCTGGGAGTAAAACTCAATGAATACAATGGGGCTTACTTTAGAGTAGACATGGTTAGGATTGTGCTCTCAGTTGCATCTCATTGACAGCTATCAGTTTAGCCATCAGAAACATTGTTCTTCTGGCTTGACTGCATCTTGGGATTGTCTGACTGCCCTCTGGAGCCATCCTTATACCATCATGAGCCATGAAAGGCTGCAGGAAATCACCATCAGTTCCCCTTTACATAGATCAATTCCCCATTTTACTTCTTGTCTCATTGCTGTTTTTTGTTCAATTAGGACAGTTTTCAGGCAGTTTTCAGCCATGAAGACCTTCTGTTTTCCTCAGTTCTCATCAGGGCTGTAGCTCCAAGGGGGTGCATGGGAGGACACTAAGTTTTGCAGTTAGCCTCACTGCAGAGTGCAAGGGACATCCTCCCCTCTGAGCCATTCCAAGAGGAGGAAGCATCCTGGAATGGCTCAGAGCATCCTGATTCTGGAACGGCTCAGAGGGGGACAAGACCCCTTGCACTGAGCCATTCCAGGATGCTTCCCCCTCCTGAAATGGCTCAGAGGAGAGGAGGTCCCTTACACACTATGGGTAGGATCCCTTCAAAACTTAGTGTTTTCTCCCCTTTCTGGCTACAACCCTGGTTCTCCTCATCATGGAACTGATGCTGATTGATTCATGTAAGTTGTGAACGTGTGTTGGTAAGGAAAATATTTGTTTTGGAAATATAAGGAAGTGATTTTTTTGGTCCTTGGAATTCCCTCCAGACTTAGCAGCGCTTGAGGAGGGTGTATTAAAATTCATTTTAGGCCAATTTCTTTACAAAATTTCCAGTTATTGTTATTAGTAATTTTTATTAACACTACAGTGGCGCCTCACGTAAAGAACTCCTCATGTAAAGTACGTATGTTTCATTTAACAAACAAAAATGTCTCTAGCATTCTGCTTCACGTAACAAACTGTGCTTCACATAAAGAACACATTCATTGGCAGTTGGGGCAGACGCACTGGCCGGCAGCCTGTTTAAAAAGCGTCAGGGTTGCCTAGCGCACCTGCCCATAGTGAAAGCAACACTTCCATGCTGTTCCTCCTTGGCTGGGTGTACGCTGGCAGAGGGAGAGAAGAGCAGTGGAGAAGAGGGAAGCAGCTCAGGGCTAGCCAGAAGGGAGCAGGGGAGAGAGAGGCTCAGGATGAAGAGAAGGAGGAATTGGGGAGACACTTTGAAGGTGTCTTGGATTGCAGCCTCCTAACCATGTCTACCCAGAAGTAAGCCCCATTGTGTTAAATAGGGCTTACTCCCAGGAAAGTGTCTTTAGGACTGCAGCCGAAGTAGACTTCATAAGATCATGCACATTGAATACATGTTTTGAATTCAATCCCAGTTTTCTGTCATTATTTTTACATCCAGCTAATATTTTTATACCAATATTTTTGGGGTTGTGGAACCAATCGTCTTGAGTTTCCATTATTTCCAATGGGAAAATCCGCTTCACCTAAAGAATTTTCATATAACGAACATGCCTCCAGAAAGAATTAAATTTGTTACGTGAG
This sequence comes from Cryptoblepharus egeriae, assembly GCA_030015325.1. NCBI lineage: Eukaryota > Metazoa > Chordata > Lepidosauria > Squamata > Scincidae > Cryptoblepharus > Cryptoblepharus egeriae. Next base: position 235,152,700 of record JAREYC010000001.1, read on the forward strand.
GCACTGTATTTATATACCACTTTTCACTTATACATCACTTTATATACCACAAGTTCTTAAAGTATTACAGAGAAAATGAATGGTTTCCTGTCCTAAAAGGTCTCAGAATCTAAAAAAGATGAAAAAGAATATCAATAAAAGCCACTGTTGGAGTGAGGAGGGTCAGTCACTCTTTTCCAGCTAAACCTAAGAGAGCACCCACTCAAAATTGCCTCTCACCCCATTGGCAGGGGTTAGCAGTTCCATTACACCGATCCAAAGACAGGTGATTTCAAGTGCCATAGATGTCATGGTTTAGAAGACATTAAGGCAGTAATCCTAAATTTACTTATCTGGGAATAAGTCCTATTGAATTCAGTGAGACTTACCTCTGGGTACAATCCATAGTAACTACAGGGACTCCTTGCTTCAGTGTAAGAATAATTTACTCTAGATTGCAATTTGAATCTCCCATAGGTTTTCTCTAGGTGGTTCAGTAACTACAGGTGCACGTAATGTCTCTTACATTAGTTACTTACAACCCATAACTTAAAATCCATAGTTACTCTAGATTGTAGGGATAGTAAGTGCTTTATCTGTTTTTTAACTTCACTGGGACATAGGCTGCAATATCAATGAAATAGCTTTCCTGGAGGTAAATTCCAATGAATTCAAATAGACTTACTGCTGAGTAAATGCACAGGATTGTGCTATTAATGAAGGATGTGATCCAGCTCTGGTTTAGCAACTTTATTAACCCTCAGGGTACCAAATTGTCCATTGGACAATATCAGAAATGATTGTTGTGTTTTTAAAATAGAATTTTTAATTATTATTTGACAAGAATCTATGACTTTTTACTGCTAATTAGACAGTTATAAATCCATAAGCATTACTTTTTTGAATTTACAGGTTTTCTGTAAATTCAAATTATAGCATCAAATACCGGCATGGTCCATTGGAACCATGTTGCTATTCACTGGTTTATCTCTGTCATCTCCTGCAAGTCCATCACCTGTAGAGATTTTGCTTCTGGTGGGAAATGCTCCATAAGTCCATCATCATCTGCAGAATTTTTGTTTCTCGTGGGAAACCTATCTGGAATGCAGGTAAAAAATACAAAAGGAAGATTTTCCTTACCTATCTTGGGAAAGCACTGGCTGGAGTATCTGAAGTATGTAAGGGGCCTGACATTCCTCAAACTTCTACCTCAGAAGAACCACCAAGAAAGAAAGCATGCTGCAGTATCTGCCATTACAGCAAAAATGGGAAAACAAGAACAGTGTGTTGTGTGTGCAAAAAAAATGTATGCAAAGAACATCTGAAAGTGGTTTGTTTGAAGTGTGGACAGTGAAACATTTTCAACATACAGCATATCACAGAAGTAAGTTCACCCCTCAAATTTTTGTAAATATTTTATTATATTTTATCATGTGACAACCCTGAGGAAGTGACACTTTGCTACAATGTAAAGTAATGAGTATATAGCTTGTATAACTGTAAATTTGCTGTCCCCTCAAAATAACTTTGCTAACTGCCTATGCCCTACAATACATATCAAAATCTCATGTTTCTCTCAACTGATAATTTCTTTATCATTTTTATAATTATCTGTGAATTTATGTGCAAAATAATATGACGAAATACTCTTCACTGTTGGTGCTCATAATATGGAGAATAAACAAATATATTCTTTATTATCACCAAACAAGCATTTATTTGTATTTCATGGTTATTCAATATTTTGCTAGCTAAAATTTTAATCAAAATTCATTATTTCACAATAAAAATAATTATACTAAAAGTTGATGCAACATTTTTTCATTATATGTACCAAACTATAGTACATTGTCCATTGGTCAATGGCAGCAATACGTGATACATACAAAAAAAAAAGGGCGGGACCCCAAGTGTTAAGCTATTTTCCTGTTAATAAATGGGACTAGAAATAAATGCACAGTTCAGCATAATTTAGGCTCTTTTACATGTCTGATATCCAGTGGGAGATTATTCCAAGAGCACTTTCTAATTCAATTTATGAATAACTCCCAGTCCATATTAAAATGTTAAGCTCTTGGACTTCTCATTATCTTATCATCATCTTTCAGCAGCATTCTCCAACTATATGCAAAATCCAGAGTAACTACAGGGAGTCCTTGCCCCAGTGTAAGAACAATTTACCCTGGATTCCAATATGGATTTCCCATAGGTTTTCACTAGGAGGTACAGTAACTATGGGTGCACATAATGTCTTTTATGTGCTCCCATAGTTACTCTGGATTTGGGGGTAAGACTTATTGATTGATTTATACATTTAACCATGCATTTATTTGTAGTCAGAGTGATTCATTTTGGTGTCCTAAATGTAAATGTTCCTTTTCTCAACAGGTTCACAAGATAAATAATTCTTTGTTGAAGGTTGTATAATTTTTAATTCTTTGGCTTAAGAATAGGGGTGGTGGTAAAATTATTTTTGGGAACAAAAGAAGTGCAATGACATCAAAATGGAAATTGGCAATTTGCATCTTGACCATGGCACTTGAAGGGGTATAAAAGCATTAATCAGTTTTAAAACCTTTGCTATCTCCAGCATCTCATTTCCCCATCTTTCAATGGTAACAGGAAGCTGACGGTTGAAATATTCACAGTTCCCTTTCCTCAGATTCCTTTATTAACATGGTATGTTGGCCAGTAGTAAGGACACCAATGGTCAAGGAATTGATGTAGAGAGAGATTCTTCCCCTTTTCATTGCAACTTATTTCATTTCAACTAACCTTTCAAAAGATTTGAAGGCTTTGCACCAATTTGGGTTCAAAGTTACTTCTATGTTATTTGCACAATGTTCATAGTAAATGCACTATAGCCTGCAGTGTAACATCTACTGGGGCGACTATATAGAATGGAGTGCCTGTACCTTTAACCATTGCATAGAAAAAGGAATTTAGGCAAGTGTAGCTCAACATAGAAGGGTTTAAAAAGCAGCACCTGCCTCTAAATATCCTCAAAGAAGGCATTATTTGTTCATTTACCTTGAGGTTGCATTTATGGAGAACTTGGGAAGGATCATATGAGCCCTAGAGATCAGAGACTTGCCCTGCCTGTGGCCATATAGTGCCCAAGTACACACAAAAGCCAATCCACACTTTCTTGTAAACATCCCCAGAGGAACAAAATGCAACAAACACCTGTGTCAACATATATAGGACTGTTGCGCCAACTTAAGGCAGCTTTCCAGGGAACACGCTCACTGCACCCAGACAGAATAAAGGGACATCGGGGAAATGTGACTGCCTCTGTGACTGGTAATGGCATAATTCTGCTGTTTCTCCAAAAAATTCTTGGAAACCCTCTGTGAAGGTCAGTTCAGCTCTACGTGATTGGAAGGTGGATATCTAGAGTGACTCCTGCTATAAGTCACATCTGCATCACATGGAGAGATGGGGAGGCCAGTACAGAGAGTTGTGTTGGTCTCCTCTTGCCACTACAAGCCCTGGCAACAGATGGGTTGAGCTGGTCAAGCTTTGGCTGCATAGGGGACAGGGAGCAGTGGAGAAGGTAGGGAGGAGGCTGGATGGAGGTGTTTTGGGATGGGAGGATGGTAGGTGGCAGACAGGACTAGACAGGCAAGAGGAGAGCAGAAGATGTTTCTGGGATCTAGCATGTGCCAGATCCATGTCTCATTTCCAGCCAGCATGCGCTGTTTCCAGGTTGCTTGGATCCATGCCACCAAAATTGGTGACACAAATCCCAGCAGACCCATTGGTGCTGCTGTTGTAGTGGCCAGGCAAGGTTAAGAATAGATGCTGACTGTTATTCATGGTTTGTCTACAAGCTGAGTTTGCTGGTCATAGGATAAGACAGTGGTTCTCTAAGTGGGGGTATGGACTCTCACTGAGGGGTTGTAACTTCATTTCAGGGTGGTTGTGAAAAGCTGGGAACCACCATCTTAGAATCCAGCACTCAGTGTCGCCATCTTGGAATGGGGCACTCAGGCTGCTTTCCTGGGAGTAAGTTTCTTTGAACATAATGGGACATACTTCTGAGTAGATATGGAGGAGCTATGGTATCACAGTGTTAATGTTGGCATCAGGCCAGAAATGCGGCTCTTGAGAATTGAGTCCTAGATCTAAGCATGGACCAGCAGTGCCTATGGTGAGGGGTGAAAGGGAAGACTATCTCTTTTCAATCCAAGGCTATGGTTGTGGAGTGCACCAAGACTTTAAACAGATCTCCAATAATGTCTTTACCTATGCAGGGCTAACCCTGGTCTGCATCTCACTGTAATGTAATGTTCATCCTGACAAGGGGTGGGAGAATCCAGATCCCACTACTGCAGGCAGGAAGGTGATATACAGTGCTACCTTGCTTAATTAACAGGCACCTCACTTAACAAGCATTTCACATAACAAGCAAAAATTTCCAAGAAATCTTGCTTCACATAACAAGTTCCGCTTCACTTAACAAGCAAGCGTGCTATGGGCACGCGTGCTATGCAGCCCTGATGCTCCGCATGGAGGCTCTTTAAAAGGGCTGCTGGCCAGCGCTGTTGCCTCTAACTGCCCCCAAGTGCCCCCACCGACCACCTTGAACCTCCAGCAGCAGCCCAGGTAAGCCTCCCAGGAAAGTGTCTTGGATTGCAGTTTCCTAACTATGTATACTCAGAAGTAAGCCCATTGTGTTAAATAAGGCTTACTCCCAGGAAAGTGTCTTTGCATCCTCTTAACCATGACTACACAGAAGTAAGCCCCATTGTGTTAAATGTGGCTCACTCAGTGGTGGGCCCAGCCTGGCCCAACAACCAGATCGCTGGAGTGGGTGGGCCAGGCCGGGGTCAGGGGAGGGTCAGGGGTGGGGCCGGGGAGGGCACGCTACCCACCCCAGTGCACTGTGAGTGCGGGTGGGTGGGGTGAGGCCCAACCCAGAGCACTGCGTGTGCTTCAATCTTGCCGGGCGTCAAGAACAGGCTTTGGCCCACCACTGGGCTCACTCCTAGGAAAGTGTCTTTAGGATTGCAGCCTAAGTAGACTTCATAGGATCATGCACATTGAATGCATGTTTTGAATTCAATTCCAGTGTTCTGTCATCATTTTTACATCCAGTTAATATTTTTATATGAATATTTGGGGGGTTGTGGAACCAATCGTCTGAATTTCCATTATTTCCTATGGAAAAATCTGCTTCACTTAAAGAGAGTTTCACTTAAAGAGCATGGCTCTGGAACAAATTAAGCTCTTCATGTGAGGCACCACTGTAATAACAAAATTCTCCCATATAGCACTTTTCCTTCTCTCCAGAAATAAAACAATTGCTTTTTGCAGTGATGCAGACTTTCCTCTTGAACTGACAGCAAGAATGATGGCACTTTTCTTCTGTAGTGGGACTTACTTCAGAGTAGACATGCTAGGCTTGGGTTCTCAAGGCTGCAATCCAGTGCCTGCAACAGGGCTTACGTCTGAGTAGACCTGCCAAGGATAGACTCTTCAGAGGGAGTTACTCAAGCAGCTTCTTCCACATGTCTGCCAGGCTCCTGCTTGCCCTTCTCCTGCTTCTTCACCCCTACCTAGGCACGCTGGAGGAGTTGGGGGTAGGCTGGATCACCAGCTCAGGGCCTTGTCCATCCTGGCACTAGACCGGTTGGCAGGCCTCATTACTGCAAGGCCGAGGCAGGTGCTCCTCCACTGGAGCACCAGCAGAAACAGCCCAGCTTCTGACTCTGTTCCCAGTGGGCTAGATGGGACAATGGACAGGACACCCAAAAATCGGAATTGTCTCTTGAAATTGAGATGGATGGCATCCCTATCCCCAAGTCAGCACGGGACTTATGTCAGGGCTTAGACTGACCTAAGTGGAGGTTAGAATTGCAGCTGATAAGGGAAATGTCTACTCAGCAGGGCTGTATTATTCATAAAGCTTACAAGGTTAAACCCGAGGGACCCTGTACGAACTAGGTGGACTATCCCTCACTGAGGGTCTTCAAGCAGAGGCTTGACGAGCACCTATCGGATGATCTAGGAGGATTTCCTACTGCAGGCAGGGGGTTGGATCAGGTGACCTACTAGGTCCCTTTGGGGGAGGGGGGGTGCTGACACATTCTTTTCTTGTCCTAGGTCTTCAATGGTTAAAGGCACTCTGTGCTGTGCTCTGTAGCAGTATGTGGCCATACAGATCCACCCCTCTCCTGACACACTGCCAGTTCTTCTCTCAACGCATCCTCTTACTCCACTTTCCCTTACAGCCTGCTGCCCAGTTACTGCTCTGCTGCCCGGTTAACAGTAGAATCATAGAGTCATAGAGTTGGAAGGAACCTAGTAGGTCATCTAGTCCAACCCCCTGCCTGCAGCAGGAAATCCCCCTAGAGCATCCCCGACAGGTGCTCGTCGAGCCTCTGCTTGAAGACCCCCAGTGAGGGAGAGTCCACTTGGCAATCTGTTCCACTGCAGAACCGCCCGAACCGTCAGGAATTTTTTATGGATAACCAACCGGAATCTCTTCTCTTGCAGTTTGTACCCATTGGTTCTAGTCCTGCTTTCAGAAGCAGCTATGAACAAATTAGCCCCTTCCTCCCTATGACAGCCCTTCTGACAGCCCTTCTGACAGCCCTATGACAGCCCTCCCTATGACAGCCCTTCTGGTATCTGAAGAGGGCAATCATGTCTCCTCTCAGCCTCCTCTTCTCCAGGCTGAAGATGCCAAGTTCCCTCAACCTTTCCTGGTAGGGCTTCCCTTCCATCCCACTGATCATTCTAGTCGCTCTCCTCTGGATTTGCTCCAGTTTGGCTGCATCTTTCTTCAAGTGAGGTGCCCAGAACTGAACACAGTACTCAAGGTGAGGTCTGACCAATGCAGAATAAAGAGGAACTAGAACTTCTTGTGACTTGGAAGCTACAGTCCTCTTAATGCAGCCTAAAATGGCATTTGCTTTCTTTGCAGACACATCACAATGCTGACTCATGTTCAACTTGTGATCCACGGCGACTCCAAGATCCCGCTCACATGTTGTGCTGCCAAGCCAAGTATCCCGCATTTTATACCTGTATTTTTGGTTTTAGTTTCCTAAGTGTAGAACCTTGCATTTCTCCCTGTAGAAATTCATTCTATTTGTGACAGCCCAGGATTCCAGTTTATCCATATCCTCCTGGAAGTTTCTCCTGTCTTCTGATATGTTTGCTATTCCTCCCAGCTTGGTGTCATCTGCAAATTTGATCAGGCTCCCCTGTATCCCTTCCTCTAATCATTAATGAAAATGTTAAAGAGAACCGGTCCCAAGACAGACCCTTGAGGTACCACACTTGAAACCAACCTCCAGGTTGACACAGAACCATTTACTAAAACACTTTGAGTGCGGTCGTTGAGCCAGTTGCAGATCCACCTAACAATTGCCCCGTCTAGCCCATATTTTTCCAACTTCCCAATTAAAATGTCATGTGGGACCTTGTCAAATGCTTTGCTGAAGTCAATATAAATGACATCCACAGCATTGCCACTGTCCAGTAAGCTCATAACCCGATCAAAAAAGGAGATCAGATTTGTCTGGCAAGATTTATTCTTGGTAAATCCATGCTGGGTTCTTTTGATCACCGAGTACTTGTCTAGATGTGCACAAATTGTGTGTTTTATGATTTGTTCTAATATCTTGCCCGGGACTGAAGTCAAACTGACTGGTCTATAATTTTCCAAGTCGTCTTTTTTTTCCCTTCTTAAAGATTGGGACTACATTTGCCCTCTTCCAGTCCAGGCACTTCTCCACTCCTCAGGGATTTCTCAAAGATGATCGACAGAGGCTCTGCAAGGACATCTGCAAGTTCCTTAAGAACTTTAGGATGCAGCTCATCCGGTCCAAATGACTTGAATTCATTTAGGCCAGTTAAGTGGTTACAAACCAGTTCTCTGTCAATCATAATCTGCTGTTCCGCACCATTCATGTTTTCATTACCTCTTTGGGCATGCAAGCACATCCCTGCATCAGCCAATGATCCCATACCCACATTTGCACAGCCCTCCTTCCGAGAATAGACGGACACAAAGTAGGAGTTGAGCAGCTCTGCCTTCTCTTGGTTTCCAGACACCTGTTGTCCATCTTTGTCCAGGAGCAGCCCCACCCCCTCGTTTCTTCTCCTGTTCCTTTGGGCATACCTAAAGAAGAACTTTTTTTTTATCCTTGACTCCCCTCGCCAGCCTCAGCTCACACTGAGCTTTAGCATTTCTGACCCCCTCCCTACAGGACCAGACTATCTGCCTGTACTCCTCCCTGGTGATCTTTCCAGTCTTCCACTCCCTGTACTTCTCTTTCTTTAACTTCAGCTGATTCCCAAGTTGCTTGTGGAGCCAACCTGGTTTTTTCAGGTTCCCCCCCCCCCTTTCTTTTTCATAGGAATTGTTTCTGACTGAGCTTGCAGAAGCTGCCTCTTAAGGAGCTCCCACCCATCTTGGACCCCTTTTCCCGTTAGTTCATCAACCCATGGGATCCCACCTATGACAATTCTAAACCTGTTGAAATCAGCCTTTCTGAAATCCAATGTGTAAGTTTCACTCTGCACTCTTTTTATTTCCCACATTATTCTAAATTCCAGTAGCTCATGATTGCTTTCCTCTAAAATTCCCGATACGTTGACCCAGTCAATCAGTTCATCACGATTAGTTAAGATCAGGTCAAGGATGGCCCCTCCCCTTGTTGTTTCCTCCACCTTCTGGACCATGAAGTTATCTTCCGGGCCCATCAGGAATTTATTGGAGCTTCCATGTTTGGCTGAGTGTGTCTCCCAGCAAATGTCTGGATAGTGAAAGTCCCCCATTGCTACTACCTCATATTTCCTTGCAACGCCTGCCAGTTGCTCCAAGAAGACATTGTCTACTCCTTCTCCTTGGCCTGGCGGTCTATAGTAGACGCCCACCCAGTGGTAGGCTCTAGCAGGTTCGCACCTACTCTATAGAACCGGTTCTTAACAAGAGATAGGACATAAAAAGTTTAAAAATAGCCATTTAAAAGTGGCTGCCAGATGGGCAGAGAATCGGTTCTTAAATTTTTTGAAGCCCATCACTGCTCCCACCACAATGTTTTGTTTCTTGTTTTCCCCTAACCTTTTCCCAAACGCACTCCACAGGGATATCCGGACCAGTTTCCTGGATTTCAGAGCAGGTATATATGTTCTTGACATATAATGCTACTCTGCCTCCACTTTTGCCACTTCTGTTCCTCCTGAACAGCTGATAGCCTTCCAATTGTGTGTTCCAGTCATGGAAATCATCCCACCAAGTTTCAGTTATTCCTATCAAATCAAATTTCCCTTCACTTGCTAAAAGTTCCAGCTCATCTTGTAATTGTAAAGTAACTGTAAACCCTCCTGAAGTTGTCATCTCTGGCTATTTGCATCTGTCCCTCTCCTTTTGCATATCCCTTAACTACTTTCTGCTGCCTGAAATTTAATTATAGAAGTGCAAGGCCCCACTAGGGCTGAGGCCTTAGGCCACAATCCGGCACACTCCTGAGAATTTCCTGTGTTCCCACTAAACACAATGCATCTTCTTCTGAGTAAACATGCATAGGATTGTTCTTTGAATCTAATTCTGGATTTTTTTTTGTTTCCTTTATCATATACTGTATGTTTTCTGAAAGAATAATATAATCTATATTTCATTTTTAAAAATAATTTGCTCCATTCTTCCTCTTTTAAGGTAGTTCATTAAAGCAAGAAATAAATTGTTTCTTGTTTTAAATAAAAAACAATTTTTGGGGAAATTAACATTTTTCACAATTATCAAAAACAATAGACCTATGGACTTTTCGAAGTTGCAAGAATTAGGGTGTAATCCTAACCTAAGATAGCACAACACATCTGTCTTCCTGTTCATGTGGTGATGTACGAAGGCAAGTGCATTTCTGTTCATTGGCCTAACCCTCCACCAGAAGTGGCGCAGAGGTACCTTATTGGCAATTTTGAGACACACCCAGGCCAGGATGGGACTTGTTCTGGGGCTTACAGCAGCCTAACTAAGGATTGGGGGTTAGGTAGCCTTAATAAAATTCTTATAAGTTTGTTTTTTGTTTTATTTGGGTTTTTACCATGTTAAAACTCGTATTGCTTTCCTGTACTTAATTTCCAGACTAAATTACTTCCTTTTAGATTGAAATCTAATGGAACTCTCTACTCACCCCCTGCCAGTCCAGTTGACCATGACTTTGCCAAATGAGGCATTCAGCTTCATGTGGACTCCATCCAGGTTTCAATGACTTGAAACACTAGCCAATTTGGGGGAGAATTGGCACTGGTGTTTTGGCATTCTGGAAAATAAAAGCAGGTATTTTGTTTAATGACCAGACACTAAGAGTTTTGCACCAATCTTTGCAATCAACCAGACACAGACGTTTGCAACAATCAGAGTCACAGAGTAGGAAGGGACCCCAGTAGGTCATATAGACCAATCCCCTGCACGTAGCAGGAAAGATCTTTGAAAGATCAGGAAAGTTAGGAGGTAAGTGTGGGTTTCTCTTTGGGGAGGGGGATGGTGCATGGATGGTTTGTATTGGAGGAGGGGATGCAAGGGAATTTAGGGAAGTGGAAGGTGTTTTTCTTGGGGAGAGAGGATGCAGGGGCAGTTAGAGAGGGTATGCAGGGAAGTGGGGGGTGCAGGGGCAATTATGGTTAGACCACTCACCTGGCTCCCTGGCTGTCCAGGGCCAACTGAGGAGGAGCTGCAAAGGAAGGTGGTTAGGAGAGGTCCCTTTGACAGGTCCCTTCCTGAGTGATCAGCATCCTCTGGGGAGTCCCATGAGGCAGCTGCAGAAGGGAAAGTTCTCTGGTGCAGTAGCAGGGCCCGGAGTCTTCCACTTGCAGTGCATGCTGTCTGGAGAAATGTGGGGAAGGCCAGTCCTTCCATGTGCCCTGTGCCTCTCCTTCCTCTCCCCCACCACACCCCCGCATTGTTAGTAGTGGCGCCAGCACATCTCTGAAGAAACAGGGGCTCCAGAGGCATCTTCCTGGGCCTAGCTGGCATGCAAAAGTGCACACACTGGGCGGTGTCCTGGTTCCTGGACATTTGGGCTCTTCCCTGGATTTCGGGGGGGGGGGGGGAGGGGCAATTTCCTAATTTCTCCAGGGGTTTCCGGGCAAATGGGAACTCTGGGTATTACAGTTGGGGCTAGGTCTACTCTTCCCCAGAAATGTGTAATGTCCTAGGCCTTTTGCTGGAGCATGGTACCAATGCCCCAGCTTCTTTCGCCTATATCTCCACGCCCAACTCCTGGCTCCTCAGTTCCCTTTCTTTTCTACTTGCCTGTTTTGCCACCATCCCATGGGGCCCTTCCCAGAGTGGTGGGGAAACAGTTATCTCCCTTGTAGGTACTTGGATTCGGCCTGTAAGTTTACCCCCTGGCAGGTCTCCTTTTCCAGTGGGTGGCTTCCAGGCTCAGTTCCCTCTCCGTCAGCCCCTTCTCCAGTAGTCTTCCCATGTTCAGTTCCTTCCTCATGGTCTTTTCCTGTCTTTCCCTCCTCATGCCAACCCATTGGCCTTGGATGAATTAAGGGATGGGTCATCCCCGGTCATCCTGGGTCATCGTCCTCTTCTGAGATGGACAGATGAAGCAGGTCCATCTCCGACTCCTCTGCCCGAGTCAGTTCCACCCAGGGTGACAAGATGCCCAAACCTCAAAAGGAGGATAAGGTCTTGGATTCCTCGCAGCCTGGCCTTTCCAGCGAACAATGGCACATTTGCCTATTCACGAGTAAAGCCATGATAATTGTCACTTTCACTTACCATAGAGCTCAATGCATATTTTTAATTTTTAGTTTTTTGGCCATAATGTTTGATAGGAAGGAGATATTTCAAAATCAGTTTTTGCATTGGATTCTGTTCTTCAATACAAATCCAACGGTACAGAATATGACATGATGGGCTACTGCACACCATTGCAAAGTTCCAAAATGGAGAACATTGAAGCCCTTTTGTTCATATGGTCACCCTGGTTCCACCACCTTCACGGGTATTCACCTTGAAGATGTTATTTGTAATCATTGGCATGTCCACTTGGGGGCCACAAAGGTGCAGGTATTCACCACAGAGATTCCTGTACTCAGTAAAGACCCCTGGTCTTAAATAATTATTTGTTATCATAATGAATTAAGCCATTTCAACTGCATTGCCAGCTGTTATTCTGGCTTTATAGGCAGCAGCTCTACCACTCAGCCAGACTTACTAACAACAACAATAATAATGTCAGCCTCCACACAGGACAGCTCTAAAGCTACATTATGTAATTCAGGCTGCAGTCCTATCCCCACTTCCCACAGGAGTTAGTTGGCATATAAGAGTTAGTGGTCTCCTGAGCAGATAGGAATTAGTGGCTCTGGTGGGAATTCTTGTGTTGGCCCATCATCATCAATGGCACCCTTCAGTCGTGAAAGACTATGGTATCATGCTCTGATTAGAGGTCCTAAAACAGCATCTGTTGTGGCTAAAAAGGCCAGTTTGAGAGTGGCAATCCCTTCCACACTGAGGACAGATAAAGTCTGTCCCCTGCCCAGGCCCAGGTTTTACTGCTTCCGGGTCTGTCTCGTTGTTTCAGCCTGCAGAGCAAGTGTCTCTTCGAGTTGGAGAAGACCATGCTGCATCTTTTGCCTCCAAGCTGAACGATCAGAGGTCAAGGTTTCCCAGCTGTTGATATCCATTTCCAAGGCCTTTAGATCCCTTTTGCAGATGTCCTTATATCGCAGTCATGGTCTTCCTCTAGGGCGCTTTCTCTGCACTAATTCTCCATATAGGAGATCTTTCAGAATCCTACCATCAGCTATTCTTACGACATGCCCAAGCCAACGTAGATGTCGCTGTTTCAGAAGTGTGTACATGCTAGAGATTCCAGCATGTTCCAAGACTGCGTCTTTTGAGACTTTGTCAAGCCAGGTGACGCCAAGAATATGTCGGAGACAGTGCATATGGAAGGTGTTCAGCTTTCTCTCCTGCCGCACATGAAGGGGCCAAGACTCACTGCAGTACAAGAGTGTGCTCAGGATGCAGGCTCTATAGACCTAGATCTTTGTATGTTCCGTCAGCTTCTTATTAAGCCATACTCTTTTTGTAAGTCTGGAAAAAATTGTAGCCGCTTTACCAATATGTTTATTCAGCTCAGTAACTAAGGAGAGAGTGTCAGAGATAGTTGAGCCAAGGTACACAAAGTCATGGACAACCTCCAGTTCATGTTCAGAGATTGTAATACAGGGAGGTGGATCCACACCCTGACCCATGATTTGTGTTTTCTTCAAGCTGATTGTTAGTCCAAAGTTTTGGCAGGCTTTGTTAAAATGGTCCATAAGTAGTTGGAGGACTTTGGCAGAGTGATTAGTAACAGCAGTGTTGTCAGTGAAGAGGAACTCACGCAAGCATTTCAGCTGGACTTTGGACTTTGCTCTTAGTCTGGAAGGATTGTGGAGTTTTCCATCTGATCTGGTCCGGCGATAAATTCCCTCTGTTGCATTTCCAAAAGCATGCTTCAGCATGACTGCAAAAAAGATCCCGAATAAAGTTGGCGCGAGGCCGCAGCCCTGCTTCACTCCACTTCGGATGTGAAAGGAGTCTGATGTTAAGCCATCAAAAACTACTGTGCCCTGCATGTCCTCGTGAAAGGACCTGATTATGTTGAGGAGCTTAGGAGGACATCCAATCTTGGGGAGAATTTTAAAAAGGTAGTCCCTACTGACCAAATCAAAAGCCTTCATAAGATATATGAAGGCTACAAAAAGTGGTTGTCTTTGTTCCCTACATTTCTCTTCCAACCGTCTAAGGGAAAATACCATGTCAGTGGTAGACCTGTTGGCTCGGAATCCACACTGTGATTCAGGATAGATTCTTTCTACAAGTACCTGAAGCGTCTTCAGTATGACTCGGGCAAGCAGCTTCCCTACAATGCTAAGAAGAGAGATGCCGCGGTAGTTAGAGTCACCCCTGTTGCCTTTGTTCTTGTACAGTGTGACGATATTAGCATCCTTCGTGTCCTGCGGTACTCCACCTTCCCTCCAACAAAGGCAGAATATTTCATACACTTCAATGGAAATGGTCCCTCTACAGCATCTCAGAACTGCGGCAGGAATGTTGTCTTTCCCAGGTGCCTTGCCAGGAGCAAGGGAGTCTAGGGCCGCATTTAGTTCTTCTAAAGTTGGTTCATTGTCAAGCTCTTCCATGACAGGCAGGCACTTGATGATGATGCTTCTTCAGTTACTACATTTTCTATGGAGTATAGCTCAGAGTAGTGCTGCACCCAGCATACCATCTGCTCTGCTCGATTCTGAATGATCTCACCTGTAGCAGACTTCAGAGGGGCAGATTTCCTCACTGTTGGATCAGCACGCAGGGCCTGAAGGGCCTGAAGGTTGTGCTCACTATATGCAATTAGAGCTCTCCTCTTTTCCTCAAGGTTGGCTTCAGCTCCTCTGAGTGGGCTTCAAACCAATCTGCTGTCTTTCTAACTTGTTTACCAAAAACTCACTGGGTAGATTTTTATGGAGGATAGGCTGTTACCCAAGCAGAGAATCCCCCCTCTCCATGCCACTGAAATAGTCCAATGGAAAGGCAAGGCCAATACAATTGGTTCTAGCTGCGTCACAGGAGTTACCAGAACATGACTGTGACACAGTCACAAACTGCTTTCGGGACTCCGGCTCCGGATTTTTCCTTGAGGTTTACTCCTGAAGCCTTTCCCATAGATGGGTATACCCACAAGGCAGTGAAGGTTTAGTGGGAGTTTTACTTCTCCTTGGTGGGTTCAAGAAGGACTCTCATATGATTTGCACAGTCACATGAGTCACACTCAGTCACACTCAGTCTCATGCTCCACTTTAAGGGAAAACAGAGGACTCCTCCCCCTCCCTTGAACCAACAATGTGAGAAGGCCCAGACTCACCCTCCTTCATGCAACCAGGGATTTCAAGCACAGAGGCCAAACAGAGAACTTCTCCTCCTCCCTTGAACCAACAAGGTGAGAAGGCCCGGACTCACCCTCATGTATAGGTAATTAATACGCGTAGGTATTATAGTTGTTGGCCACCAGCAATTATAATACCTATGCCGTCAGAAAGTGCTTTATAGTGCTGTTGCAATTGCCTGCACTGCTGGCTCAAACATTCCCATTCACTGTAATGGGACTTGCAGTTTGAGTGGGCATACAGATGTCCCTTATTATCCACTAGAGTTCTGTTCCAGAACTCTCCGTGGATAAAAAAAATGAGTGTATAAAGAAAACAATGGAAAGATAGGTTAAAAAAACTACTTCCATGTTTCTTGCTTCTTTATGGAGCCTAATGGAATAAGTTAGTGCCTCAGTATCTGCAGGAGTTTGATTCTGGTACTGAAAAATGGAATAACTTGAATAACTTGCATAACTACCTTTGTACAACAGCAGAAAAAACAGTTTTTAAAACTGTGATTTAAAGTGGCCATTTGTGTTGAGACCTGTACGTAGGATTGGGCTCTCAGGAGCGCCACTTCAGTGCCTGTTGTATTCTGTAGAGGAGTTTCAACCTCCTGAGGCACCTTCATTATAACACATTCCCTTGCCTTGGACAGTGTTTCTCAAACGTCTAGGGAAATTTACTCCCTAAGTCTTTGGAGGGGACGAGAGGGGAGGGGCGAAGATAGTGACACAATCCCAGGATTGTGTCGCTAAGGGGGAGGAAAGGGGGTGCTTTCACTGTCACTCTCTGTGTGCTGCCGAAAACTCCAGGAGGTCTGGAATGTTCTCAGGCAGACTCTGGGGCTTGGAGTGTTCGCAAATGAACATTCCAAATCACCTCCTAAATGGAAGTGCTTTGGAATGTTCATTTGCGAACATTCCACGCTCTGAATTCTGCTTGTGAACATTCCAGACATCCTGGAGTCTCCTACAGCACACACACACATGCGCACGCAGACACACTCACAGACACACACAGAGAAAATGGAAACATCCCCTTTCCTCTCCCCTTAGTGACATATCACTGCCCTTGGGATCTTTACATGAACTGCAGGATGAGTATCATTGTCCCAGGGCAGAGATCTCCAAATCCTGACCTTGGGGTCAGATACAGCTCTCAGTGAGCCTCTATCTGACCCTCAGCAAGCTCCCTCCATCTGTCCTTTGAGCAAGCCCTGTAATCCTCCAGAGAGAGGGGAGTTCTGCTTTCCACACCTTGGTAGGATATTTCAAGGGCTGGGGAGGCTGCACACACCTCCTTTCTCTGTGTATGAAAGTGCTTAGGAACTGGTTTGAAGATCGCCCTCTTTCTGTGTTTTGAAAAGTTTTAATGGACTGATTTGAATTCATTCATTCATTCACAAGTTCCGTCACTAATACTGTCATTTATGTAAATTTATTCAAATTTGAAATGTGTCCCTCCTGCAAAAAGGTTTAGAGACCCCTGCCTTAGGGTGAGCCAATCCTTGGCAGCCTGCTTTACTTGGACCTTCAACATTTCTACAGCTGGCATAAGTCACAGTGGATCTGGATCAGGAGATCGAGAGCAGGAAGTGGGTTAGGGAGCTCCTGAGCAGATAGGAGTTAGTGGCTCTGGTGAGAAGTCCTGTGTTGGCCCACTAGCACCTATGCTTTCAGAAAGTGCCTCATAGTGGTTTTGGAACTGCCTGCTTTTCTGTCTCAAGGTAGGATTGTGCCCTGAAGGAATAGGGTTGTGTGAGCTGAATGGGCTGAGTGAAGAGTTCTTGATTAGTCACCACCAGGTCAGACCCTATTAAAGTATAAGTGAAGTTGGGTGTTTCTCCTAATGTTATTTATTTTAAACTTATTTGCACTGAAACGTTTTTTCAACTTGATCTGAAGGAGCATCAGGTGGCATTCTGGACCCTCCCACCCATGATTACATGTTGCACTTTTGTAACTTTTTGAGCAGTTTTGTATGTGGTTGAAATAAATTAATGAAACCTGGAATCTGGGTTCCAAACCTGGAATCCAACAAATCTGGGTTTTTCTGGTCATATGGTCACCCTAATTGAAGTAATAGGCTTCCCAATTATTGGCTAGTGACTCCTAACTACTTTTCTTTTAGATATTGATGTCTTTCTTCTTACTTCATTTCTTCATGGGATTGTGAATATACCACATTGTGTGCTTTTAAACTGGATGGGGATAAAAAACATTCCCCCAGGGGATGGCGCTAAGCTTTATGCTAATCCTCACAAATACATGCTGAGAGCTCAATCCTAACCAGTTTAGGCCAGCATAATTCACCTGGCGTATCTTAGTGTGGTGGTGTAGGCATGGCAATGTATGCCTAGGCACTGACCTAAACACCCTCCCCAAGGTGTGGAGCAGAAGTGACTTAATGGCACTTTTGTGATGCCCACTGTTCAGTGCAGGACTTATGCTGGGCCTAACTGGAGTCTGCAGCCTGAGTCTCAGGGAATGGGCCCTAGTAATAAATCAGAGGGATGGCAATAAATGCAGTGGCAGAGGAAGAGAACCTGAGCTCTTCTCTCATGTGCAAGGAGGGGACCAAATCTTCCTCTTCAATTGATTCTCACAGGATGAGGCCATTTCCATCCTGGACAACATTGTCTCATTAACCATGGGTAGGGCCAGGCAAAACAGGGGGCAGCGTTAGGGAAGAAATTGCCCAGGAAGAGGCATATCCCCTAAGGGGATTGCCTAAGGGCCAGAGGTGCATATCACACCTGAAGCAATGATGAGCTAGTCTCTGGACAGGCTTCTTGAGACATGCCTAGTTATACCTCTTATGTAACTGAGATTGGGTACCAGGATTTGGTGCCTCTCATGATGGCCTGCCAGGAGCAGGAAGAGGGGGGGAGTAAGTTTCTACTCCCCCCCTCTTCCTGCTCCTGGCAGGCCATCATGAGTTGGCAATGAATCAATTTAATAAAACCAGGCTATTTTAAGTTATTTTAAGTTTAATTTTGCCTCTCTATTTTGGGAATAGCAGATAACCTCTCATTATTATTGGCATCCTTCAGTCTCGAAAGACTATGGTATCGTGCTCTGATTGGAGGTCCTGAAACAGCATCTAGTGTGGCTAAAAAGGCCAATTCGAGAGTGGCAGCCCCTTCCACACTAAGGACAAATAAATTCCGTCCCCTGCCCAGGTCCCAGGTTTCGCTGCTTTTGGGTCTGTCTCTTTGCTTCAGCCTGCCGAACAAGTGTCTCTTCCAGTTGGAGAAGGCCATGCTGGGTCTTTTGCCTCCACGCTGAGCGGTCAGAGGTCAAGGTTTCCCAGCTGCTGATGTCCATTCCCAAGGCCTTTAGATCCCTCTTGCAGATGTCCTTGTATCGCAGCTGTGGTCTCCTTCTTGGGCGCTTTCCCTGCACTAATTCTCCATATAGGAGATCTTTTGGAATCCGACCATCAGCCATTCTCACGACATGCCCAAGCCAGCGTAGACACCGCTGTTTCAGAAGTGTGAACATGCTAGAGATTCCAGCACGTTCCAATACTGTGTCATTTGAGACTTTGTCATGCCAGGTGATTCCAAGAATACGTCGGAGACAGCGCATATGGAAGGTGTTCAGCTTCCTCTCCTGCCATGCATAAAGGGTCCAAGACTCACTGCAGTACAAGAGTGTGCTCAGGACGCAAGCTCTATAGACCTGGATCTTTGTATGTTCCGTCAGCTTCTTATTAAGCCATACTCTCTTTGTAAGCCTAGAGAATGTAGTAGCCGCTTTACCAATGCGTTTATTCAGCTCAGAGTCTAGGGAGAGAGTGTCAGAGATAGTTGAGCCAAGGTACACAAAATCATGGACAACCTCCAGTTCATGTTCAGAGATTGTGATACAGGGAGGTGAGTCCACACCCTGACCCATGACTTGTGTTTTCTTCAGACTGATTGTTAGTCCAAAGTCTTGGCAGGCTTTGCTAAAACGGTCCATAAGTCGTTGAAGGTCTTCGGCAGAGTGAGCAGTAACAGCAGCGTCATCGGCGAAGAGGAACTCACGCAAGCATTTCAGCTGGTCTTTGGACTTTGCTCTTAGTCTGGAAGGATTGTAGAGTTTTCCGTCTGATCTGGTCCGGAGATAGATTCCCTCTGTTGCGTTTCCAAAAGCATGCTTCAGCATGACTGCAAAAAAGATCCCAAATAAAGTTGGTGCGAGGACACAGCCCTGCTTCACTCCACTTCGGATGTGAAAGGAATCTGATGTTAGGCCATCAAAAACTACAGTGCCCTTCATGTCCTCGTGAAAGGACCTGATGATGTTGAGGAGCTGAGGTGGGCATCCAATCTTGGGGAGGATTTTAAAAAGGCCATCCCTACTAACCAAATCAAAAGCCTTTGTAAGGTCTATGAAGGCTACAAAGAGTGGCTGTCTTTGTTCCCTACATTTCTCTTGCAACTGTCGAAGGGAAAATACCATATCAGTGGTGGACCTGTTGGCTCGAAATCCACACTGTGATTCAGGATAGATTCTCTCTGCAAGCACCTGAAGCCTCTTCAGTATGACACGGGCAAGCAGCTTCCCTACAACACTAAGAAGAGAGATGCCACGGTAGTTGTTGCAGTCACCCCTGTCGCCTTTGTTCTTGTACAGTGTGACAATATTAGCATCCTTCATGTCCTGTGGTACTCCACCTTCCCTCCAACAAAGGCAGAATATCTTGTACAGTTCAGTGGAAATGGTCCCTCTACAGCACCTCAGAACTTCAGCAGGGATGTTATCTTTCCCGGGTGCCTTGCCAAAAGCAAGGGAATCCAGGGCTTCGTTTAGTTCTTCTAAAGTTGGTTCACTGTCGAGCTCCTCCAAGACAGGCAGGCACTCGATGTTGTTTAATGCTTCTTCAGTTACTACATTTTCTCTGGAGTATAGCTCAGAGTAGTGCTGCACCCAGCGTGCCATCTGTTGTGCTCGGTCCTGGATGACCTCACCTGTAGCGGACTTAAGTGGGGCAGATTTCCTCACTGTTGGACCTAAGGCCTGCTTGATGCCATCATACATCCCCTTGATGTTGCCTGTGTCAGCTGCTATCTGGATCTGAGAGCAAAGCTGCAGCCAATAATTGTTAGCACATCTCCTGGCAATCTGTTGGACTTTGCTACGGGCGACTCGCAGGGCTTGAAGGTTGCGCTCACTAGAACAGGCTTTATATGCAGTTAGAGCTCTCCTCTTTTCCTCAAGGGCTGGTGTCAGCTCCTCCGAGTGGGCTTCAAACCAATCTGCTGTCTTTCTAACCTGCTTACCAAAAACTGACAAGGCGGTAGTATAAACAGCATTCTTGAAATGTTCCCACCGTTCAGAAGCGTTTGCCTCAGCCGGGCCTGGGAGGATTTCCTCAAGTGCTTGGTCAAATTCCAACACTTTTTCCAGACTGCGGGTCTTGCTGATGTTAATTCGTGGTCTTCCTTCCTTCTTTGAGTGATGCAGCCTCTTTGCTTGCAGTTTTACTCTGCTGCACACCAAGGAGTGGTCAGTATCGCAATCAGCACTCTGATAGCTACGTGTGATCTTAATGTTGGGAAGGCTGGAGCGCCTGGTGAGGATCAAATCAAGCTGATGCCAATGCTTCGATCTAGGGTGTTGCCAAGACACTCTGTGTTGAGGCTTTGTGTTAAAGAATGTGTTGCTAATGCAAAAATCATGGTAGCAGCAAAACTCTAGCAGGCGTTGGCCATTTTCATTCATCTTCCCAATGCCAAAATGACCTAGACAAGCGGGCCAAGAACTATGGTCAGATCCAACTCTTGCATTAAAATCACCAAGGATAAACAATGGTTCTTTCTCAGGGATTTTCTTGATAGTGGCAGCCAGATCATCATAGAATTTGTCTTTGGATTCTGCTGAAGATGATAGTGTTGGTGCATATGTACTAATAAGAGTGACCAGCCCTACTGATGTCTGTAGCTGCAGAGACAGAATTCTTTCACTTCCTCCAGTAGGTGGGATAATGGAGCCAAGTAGGGTGTTTCTAACTGCAAAGCCAACTCCATATTCCCTAGTCTCACTTGATGGCTTTCCCTGCCAGAAGAATGAGAAATTTCTCTCCTTAATAGATCCTGAGTCTGGCAGCCTTGTCTCTTGAAGGGCAACTATGTCCATCTGCAGTCTGCTCAGCTCCATATCAATGACAGCTGTCTTACGTACATCATCCAATTCTCGCAAGTCGTCAGAAAAGCCGGGGGTCATTGTCCGAACGTTCCAGGTGCCCAACTTAAGGGCTGAGGTTTTCTTATGTTTGTTGCATGGTGCTGAGTTGTCGATCTGCTTGTCGGTTTTCACCCTAAACCCCACGCACCCAGTGAGGTTAACAGACCGTGGCGAGGCAGCATCCTACTGGCTGGGGGCTGCCCAGCTTAAGGCGGGCGATAGCTGCCCAATGAGGCACGATGACCTCTCCCACCGTCGGAAGTAACCCCTGGCGTCAAGCTCTTCGCCAATCGAGCAGCGACTTATAACCGGTAACTGCCACTTCCCGTGTTGTTTCCACGCTGTATGCGAGGCTGGAGTACCTCTCCAGAGCACGAAGGCCTGGGTATGTTTTTATGGGGGATAGGCTGTTACCCAAGCAGAGAATCCCCCCTCTCCACGCCACTGAAATAGTCCAATGGAAAGGCAGAGCCAATACGATTGGTTCCAGCTGCGTCGCAGGAGTTACCAGAACATGACTGTAACACAGTCACAAACTGCTTTCGGGACTCCGGCTCCGGATTTTTCCTCGAGGTTTTCTCCTGAAGCCTTTCCCATGAATGGGTATAGCCGCAAGGCAGCGGAGGTTTAGTGGGAGTTTTCCTTCTCCTAGGTGGTAATTTGTGTGTGAACATGTGCATTGTTAACTAACATATCATTCAACATTGCTTTTACAACTATGATTCATGAGCATGCTGAAATTTCCTGAGATCTTATCTAGGGTCATACAATGAAATAAGTATCCTTGAAAGACAACTTGCCCTACCTTTTGAAATTTCCTGGACAGTTGCTGTAGCAGTCAAATACTGGTTTTGTTCTAGGTTACACACTTGGACAGGGTAGGGGCTGCATGAGCAAATCTACCCTTGTCCTTGATAAAATTTACCCAAACATAGTTTCTTCATAAGAACTATATCTTGCTTTCCGCTCTGGACAAGACTTGATATGTATTCCCCATATCTGTATATATGTATTCTGAAATTGTATTTAAACTATTTAGAAAGGTTTTACCTATATAGAGAGGGTCCTGAACATAGAGTCCTGTTCATGGGTTGAATCTTTTACCTTCTAGTTAACTCAGAGTTTTCTGTCACTTTGGAACCATGAAGATTTTCCGTTTTCCCTTGGGCTTCTTCTTCATGGCCATACTACTGATTGTTCCAGGTATGTTATGCATGTGAGCTAACAGAGCTTTATGAGGTACTAGCGAAAAGCGTACCCACGTTGCGGGAGTAAAATTCTCCCCTACGCCACTAACCCACTACATATCAATCCCCCATGTGCATCCACCCCAGTGTGTATTGTCCCCCAGTGCGCATCATTCCCCTGTGCGCCACTTCCCGCCATGCGCACCAACCCCCTGTACGCACCAACCCCCATGCGCATCTTCCCATGCGCTACCCCTCCATGTGCAGCAGCCTCCCCAGTGCATCCTCTTCCTCCAGAGAACATCCCCCCCCCAATGCACCAGGCACTGAGCACTAAAGTGGCTGGAGGTTGATCAGTCTTCCATGTTAAGTATAGGACAAAAATACATTGCACTCCTTTTCAGCCCCTTAAGGGATAAATTTCTTTACATGGGTTCTTGGTGGGTGTTCATGTGACAGAAGGAACTCCCTCCCAGAATTTCATGCTTCTAGGTCCGGGGGTTGGGGCAGAATGTTGATGAGTCATCAATACTTTAATGCAAAGTATAGGAAGGAAAACGTGTTGTGCCCCTTTTCACCCCCTTCTGGTTGGAATTTCAAAAAACCGGTTCTTAGTGCGCCCCTTGGTTACTGAAGGAACACCCACCCCAAGTTTCACACTTCTAGGCCCACCGGTTTTGGCAGGGCGTCGATGAGTCAGTCAGTCAGTCAGTCAGTCAGTCAGTGACTTTTCTCTTTTATATATATAGACTAGATCACTAGAGGAATGTATTTGTCATTGTGGGAATAAAATTTAAAGAATATTTGTGGACCCTGGACACCAGTGGGCACTGCTAAGCACTGGGGCCACTGCTGGGCAGGCACTGGAGTTCCAACAGGAGTTCCAGCAGGAACTGGGCACTGGAGGGTAGCAGTGGGCAGTGGCAGGCAGCAGGGGGCAGTGGAAACCAGCAGGCACCAGTAGGCATCAGACACCATTGGGTACCAAAGAGCATGGGCATCAGCAGGCACCACTGGACACCAAGTATTTGGTCTGTGGGCCGGACATCCCTGCTGGGCACCATTAGGCAGTGGGCACCACTGGGCACCAATCTGCAGCAGATACCACTAGGCAGCAGACACCACCAAGTACCAGTGATCACTGGGCATCCCTACCAGGCACTACCAGGCACCAGGTACCAACATTCAGTGGGTAGTGGGGACCCCCCCTACCAAGCACCAGTGGGCACCCCTTTGAGGCACCACCAAATACATGTGGGCATAGGAACAGGGCACTAACAGGCATGGGACACTAGTCATCAGGGCACTGGGTACCACACCTCCCTGTCCAGCACAAGGCATCACTGGACAGCAGTGGGAAGCAGGCACCACTGGGCAGTGAGCACCACTGGGTGGCAGTGGGTAGTAGGCATTACTGGGCACTATCAGGCACTACCAAGCACTGGGCATCCCTCCTGAGCACCATGCACCACAAGGCAACACCAGACATTGGGTATCACTGAGCACCAAATCAATTCTTAGTGGGTCCTTACATCACAGAAGGAATGCACTCCCCAAATTTCATGCTTTTAGGTGCAGGGTTTGGGACTGGGTGTTGATCAATCAGTCTTCAGTGTTAAGGATAGGAATGAAAACACATTGCACACCCTTTCACCCCATTAGGGGTTAAATTTCTAAAAATCAGTTTTTAGTGCCTACATCATGGAAGAAATATCCTTCCCAAATTTCATGCTTCTCTGTCTGGCAGTTTGGGCTGCACATTGATGAGTCATTGAGCCAGTCAGTGACTCTTCAATTTTATATACAGAGATTTGCAACTTTAAATTGTGCGGAACCATGATAGGGAAGGCTGGCTGGTAACTGAGGTGATCTTATAAGCATAAAGGGGTGCCAAACCTTTAAACTTCAGGGCTCCTGGACCTTTAACAAGGGCAGAGGAGGAAATTTCAGCAGGTGTAGCTTGTCATTTCACAAATAGACTAAGGACTAGATGCTCCCATAAATATCACTTGCAGAAGCCTAAATAACAATGGCTGCAGTGGCTCTGCGGTTAAAGGTGCAGTGCCTGTTGATTTGAAGATCGGCAGGTCAGTAGTTTGAGGCCCAGTGCTGCATAATGGAGTGAGTTCCCATCACTTGTCCCAGCTCCTGCCAACCTAGCAGATTGAAAGCATGCAAATTAGTAGATAAATAGGTACCACTTTGGGGGGTGGGTGGGAAGCAATGTCCTGGGGACAGGCCCCTGTGACAAGTCAGCCAGATTTTCTCTTGTTGCATCAACAATCTAAGCCAGTGGTTCTCAATCTTCCTAACGCCATGACCCCTTTATAAGTTCCTCATGTTGTGGGGACCCCCAACCATAAAATTATTTTCATTGCTACTTTATAACTGTAATTTTGCTACTGTTATGAATCGTAATGAAAATATCCAATATGCAGGATGTATTTTCATTGTTACAAATGAAATGTGTGTTCTATGCACACACTGAACACAAAGGGATTTATTTCAGACTAGGCATGCATAGGATCGGGCTCTGAGGCAGCAATCTTATGCACTTTCCTTGGAGGCAGTCCCACTGAACTCAGTGGGAATTACTTCTGAGTAGATATGCATTGGATTGGGCTCTAGTGCGGCAGTGCTATGCACACTTTCCTGGGAGTAAGCCCCATTCACTATCATGGGACTGACTTCTGAGTAGACGTGCATAGAATTGGGCTCTAAGGCTGCATATATAAACACATATAAGGCATGCACTCACTGACTCATGCCTGACACATGCAAACACACATGCAAGCCATGCTCTCACTCAGTCACTCACACACACACATGCAAACACACACAATTGCATACAAAAGCACACTCACCTCATCTGGAGAGTGTGGGCTGGCTGGGGAAGGAGGGAGGGAGGGAGGGAGGGAGGCAGCTCTCTGCTGCAGGCAAGGCTGCGCTGTTGGAGGGGGAGAGCCAGCAAGCCTCCATGTGTTCACTGGCTACCTCTCCCCCATCTTGCTGTGGCCATGCTGCAGGTGCCACTCTGGGTATCCCTCAGAGCATAAACTAGAGAGGCTGGAGCTTTCCCTGGTGGCCGGAGGCTGAACTGCTCCAACCTCCCTAATATATGCCCAGGAGTGCTCAGAGCAGCATGCACAAGGGGGAAACGTCGCTGCCAGGTCCAGCCTGCTTAGGCAACCCCACTGAAAATCTTGTGCGACCCCCAAAAGGGTTGCAACCCCCAGTTTGAGAACCCCTGATCTAAGCAGACCCCACCAGGAGCAAAAACAATGCTAAGATAAGATGATAATGAAAAGCCTAAGATACACATATCTATTAACTTCTTCTTTTTCACTTCCTCTTTCACTGCTTTGGACATCAAGAGAGATGTAAAGTTCTGGATCTTTACGGATCTTTCTGGATCTTGTGGTTCTGGTGACCTCTTCCAATTTCATTTTGTGTTGCAGCAGTACGTCCTTGATGTTATCTCTCCATTGTACCCTGAGTCTATCTTTTGCTCTTTGTCCTTCTTCTCTCTTGACATACGCCTGCTATGGTATGGCTTCCCAAGACATTCTCTCCAAGTGTGCAAACTACTTTATTTGCTGCCTTTCTATATAATACAGAATTGGTTCTGTTCCAATTCTCTCCCTTATTATTTTGTTCCTGATTTTATCCCTTTTTGTTACTCCGACAGCTTTCCTCAGACATCTCCTTTCTATTGTTACTAACTTCCTCTTATGTTTTCTTACAAGTGCTCACGTTTGGCACTGGTAATATAACGTGGGAATGAATATACTTTGTATGAGACACCTCCGTGTACTGATTGGTACTGCCTTGTCTTGTAGCAGTGGAGCTAACTGTCCCAGCACTTGGTTTGCCTTACTACACCTTATCTATTCATCTATTCTGCCATCTTCAGCAAATGTTGTTCCCAGATACTGTTTAAACTCTGACAATTGTTTTATCCTTGTTTCCTCTATTGTGATGTTTAGGGTATGTTTTTCTCTTCCAATTGCCATCACTTTAGTCTTTTCTGTTCTGATTCTCATATTTTTGATCTTACATTCTTGATTCATGGCTGAAGGTGTTGCTGAAGTTCCTTAGCTGTATCTGCTACTAAAACGTGATCATACTCAAAGAGCAACTCATTAATGTTCTCTGGAGTGAGGACAGGGTGCATTCAGTTAAGGACTGGGCTATGCCCTGCCCACTTTGGAGACAGGGCTGGATGTAAAGTTGTCTCCTTCTGGGGTGGGGCATTGCCTCCCCAGTCCGGCTCTGGCTTTCAGAGAGAGGGGGCACGTTTTGCTGTGCTCCCTAGAGCGCAGCTAGTCTCCTTCTTCTCCTTTCCTCAGCCTCATTTTTCCTCACAGCCTTCCTTGTATTTCTCTGCCCTGCTCTCCTCTCTCTTGGCAGCTTTTGGGGACCAGGATATCAGGACAGACACCCCCTCCCAGCAAGGGGCTTTGAGGCCCTTGGGGGTCAGTGGATGTTGGGGACCCTTACCAGACCTCCCCTACACCACCACAGCCAGTCCGCCTGAACCACCAGCGGCTATTTAAGAAGAGGATGTGGGGGCCTCCTGTAGGTCCCACCCCCTCACCCTTCCAACTGGCAGCCACAGAGAGGCCTCCTTTGGGCCAGGTCTCCCCGTGGCGACTGCGGAGTGCCCATTGTTGGGAGGAGAGTGCTGGGAAGCGCTCCCTCGGGATGCCCGCCTGCTTCCTTCCCGCCACCCCGCGCCTGAGTGGCAGTTCGCCAAGCCCCCGGAGGGGCACAGAGCAGCGCACCCACCCCAGCACTTGAGATCCAGCCACCCCAGGAGCGCTAGACCTGGTCCCCAGGCGCTCGCATGGGGCCCAGGACATCAGGAGGGAGTCACACGGGTAGTGCCCGCCATCTTAGGTGCCAGTTTTCCCATGCCGACTGATGGTGACCATTTTGTCTGTCCGGAGGTGCACTTCTGAGGGCACAGTGAGTCACAGCGGGGCCCTGAACTGGCCCTGAGGGAGGTGCCTGGGGACCCAGGTTTTCCTTTCATATATTGAAAAAAGAGGAGGTTTGATGATGGCTCAGGGTCTTAGCCCTATAGTTTCATTGGAGGAAGATGAGGGGTTGAACCTTACAGCACCAAGCGCAACGCATGCCTCTGGTTCTGCCATGGCAATGTCCTCAGAGCCTTTTGTTTCTGCAGCAGCACTGCAACAGGCCATTGATTTAGCTGTTTCCCAAAGTCTACCCAACCTGGTCAAGGAGGCGGTTAAAGCAGCAGCTAAACCTGCCCCCAGACCTAAGGCTTCCAAAAGGCGTCAGCATAAATCCCTGTCTCTCCCCTCCTCACCTCTTTGGAGGTTTCTCTCAGCTCTCCCCCCTGCAAGAGGAAGCGCAAAACTGAACACTTGGACCACAAGGCAATCCATAAACAAGGGAAGGTCCACAAGAGACACAGATCCCTGCACTATTTTGAATTGTCCTCCTCTTCCTCTCTGTCCTCGCCTTCTTCCTCAGAGTTAGAAGAGGGGGAGCTGTCAGAGGATGAGCCTGAGGAGAAAAAACACAAGAAAGAGAGACTTTCCCCCCTTGATTACTTACCTAAGATGGTTGATTTGTCGCCTTCTGCCTGCATCTCCCCCACCCAGGTGATCTGGATTCTGATTCAGGCCAGGACAGAGCTGAGGCCTTCTCTAAGAGATCACCTAAGCAAACAACCTTTCCTTTCCCCAAGGCTTTTAATGGAATCTTTGCTCAGGAATGGAGTTCCCACCCTAGAGGCCTAGGACCTCTACCTGAAAAGCAGATGTCCATGCTTCAGGTGCCCGCTGTCGACGCACCAGTGGTGGCCTTGGCTTCTTCCACCGTCCCAGTGGATGGGAACATGTGGCCCAAAGACCCCAATGATCGTAAAATGGAGAGAAGCCTCAAACGCTTCTTCTCAAATACTTCTTTGAGAAGCCTCATACACTTTGAACTATCTTTCTTTGCTTTCAGGGCCTGAGCTGCAAACTCAGTCATGTCCAGGGCAGCCTTCATTTGGGCACAGGAGGTGGCCAAGATAAAGCACCTGCTGAAATCCATCAAAAACATCTTCAAGAAAATCGCCTTCGCCTCCGCATTCTCAGCCGACACTCCTCTGGACACCCTGGAGCAGCCTGACACTCGGCAATCAGGAGAGCCAACAGCTGTTGAGGCCCAGCTGCTTGGCTTTGCTCCATGCTAGCAGGGGTCTACTTCCGACGCCTGGGTTCTCCACATGGTTTCCCAAGACCTTTTTTTTCCTAGAGTTCAACCGCTCCCCACCAGATAGGGTCTGGATGGTGCCCATATCCCGAGATCCAGTGAAGCATCTTCAAAAGCTTCAGGCCATCCAACATCAAACACGAAGACCATAGAGCCGGTTCCATGTTTCCAGTGAGGGAAGGGAGTGTACTCGGTCTTTTTCCTGGTCCCGAAGAACAGGGACATGTGAACTATCCTGGACCTCAAATGGCTCAACCCCTATGCCATCAAGAGGAAATTCAAAATGGAGACCTGGCATGCCATCCTGGCAGCCCTGCAACAGGGATTTCCTGGCCTCCATAGACCTTTCCAAGGCGTACCTCCATATTCCAATTCTGCCTGCCCACCTAAGATTTCTTCACTTCTCCTACGGGAAACAGCACTATCTGTATCGGGCTCTCCGTGGCCCCTCGGGTGTTCACAAAGATCCTGGTGGCACTCATTGCCAGTCTTCGGAGGAAAGGCATCCGTCTCTTCCCCTACTTAGACGACATCCTCAATGCAGATTCCTCCAGCTCTTGGGTCTCAAAGGACCTTCAGATGACCATGTTGTATTTGAGGGAATGTGGTTTCGTAATCAATCTACAAAAGAGTGTTCTGATTCCAACCCAAAGTCTTACCCACCTCAGACCTCTGGTAGCTACCAGGAGCTTTCAAATGTTCCTGCCAGAGGGCCACAAGAACAAGTTATTTCAGTCTCTGCTACAGGCGAGAGAAGCCTGGTCTGCCAACCTGATGTTTCTGGACTCTCTCCTAGGGCTCATGGTGTCTTGCCAAGATGTGATACCATGGTCCTGGTTCCATCTAAGACATCATGCAGACCTTCCTCTGGCCCTACTCGCACCTGATAGAGAGGAAAGTCTCCCTTCAGCTTACTCTGCCACAGCATCTACTTGCCTCCCTGTCCTGGTGGTTGGACAAACAGTGTCTCAACCAGGGGACCAGCATGGACCCACCAAACTGCTTGGTTATAACGACTGATGCCAGTCTGGCGGATTGGGGGAGCACACGTGTTGTCCCAGTGGGCATAGGGCATGTGGTCAAGTCAGGAAGCCACCTTCTCTACCAATCGCCTGGAGCCCTTCTCCATTTTCAGCAATCGGTCCAAAATGTACACGTCCTCATCCGAACAGACAACGTCTCAGCCAAAGCGTTTATAAATTGCCAAGGGAGACCAGATCCCGGGGCCTGATGAAGGAAGCTAGCCTCCTCTTCACATGGGAAGTGGAGCATCTTTTATCCATCAAGTCCAAACACCTCCCAGGAATCACCAACCTCGAGGCTGACTGGCTGAGCCAGCAGCAGGTGGAAGAAGGGGAGTAGTGCCTCCTCCCTGAGGTGTTTGATCAGATCTCCTCCCAGTTCGGACAGCCCAGTTTGGATCTCTTCGAAACCAGGAAGAACACTCAAGTCCAGGCTTTTCTGTCCTGAGTCGCAGATTCCCTGGCCCTAGGGACGAATGTCCTGGTCTATCAGTGGCTGAAAGCACTCGTGTATGCTTTCCCTGCCTTTCCTCTTATTCACGCAGTTCTACAAAAGGTTCGCAAATTCAAGGTACAGCTAATTCTAGTGGCTCCGGACTGGCCCTGGCGCCTGTGGTATCCATCGATAGTAAACCTGGCGCAGTGCCCTCCGTTCCGGCTTCCAAACACTCTGGATTCCCTGAGGCAGGGTCCTCTACACCATCCAGTCTCGGGCATCTTCCATCTGACAGCCTGGCTTTTGGACGGAGCGGCTTAGTTTGCAAGGGCTATTCAGACAAGGTAGTTTCTACTCTTATGGCGTCCGGGCGCACCTCAACCAATATTATTTACTCATATACATGGAAGCGATTTGTCTTGTGGTGTGCCAATAGATCTATTCAGGTAAAAAAGGTTAAGTTCAAACATGTTCTTGAGTTCCTTCAGCAGGGAGTCGACAAGGGGCTCAGCACCAAAACCATCAAGAGGCATCTTTCAAACATCAGCTCCATCCTCGGTCCTAGGAAGTCGGGACCTCTTTCACAACACCCAGATAGCAAAAGGTTCATTCAAGTTTGAAACCTTAACCCACCGGCAGTACACTGCTTCCCCACCTGGAATATGCACTTGGTGCTAAAAGCCTTACTGGGTCCTCCCTTTGAGCCCCTTGCCACGGTGCATGTCAGGTTTGTCATCCTGAAAGTCATCTTCCTAGTTGCTATCACTTCAGCCAGGAGGGTATCGGAATTGGATTCCCTATCAATTAACCCTAATTTGTGTCTCTTTCAGGATGACAGGGTGATCCTCAGACTCGACCCTTCATTCATGCCAAAGGTTAATTCCGTTTTCCATAGGTCTCAGGAGCTAAGCTTACCAACGCTGTGCCCTAATCCAGGGTCTTCTACGGATGTCTACATTCCCTGGATGTCAAGAGGGGCCTCGGTTTCTACCTGGACAGGACTAGGAATTTCAGGAAATCTGACGCCTTGTTTGTTCTGTTCAGGGGCCCATCTAGGGGTAAGAGAGCCTCCCTGTCCTCCTTAGCCGGGTGGTTGAGGTTGGCTATCACAGAATCTTACAAGGCAGTGGGAAGGGATCCCCCAGAGGGAATCAAAGTGCACTCCACAAGAGGAGCAGCGGCTTTAGCTGCTTTTGAGGGCAGTTTCTCACTAGATGCAATTGGTAGGGCAGCAGCATGGGCTTCACCTAACACATTTATACAGGGTGACCAGATGCCAAACCCAAAATTCCTGAACCCCAAGGCCAAAATTCCTAATCCCAGGCCAAAATTCCTACCCGCTGAAAAAAAATTGCCAAAAATGTATTTTTTTGTTTTTGTTTTTTGGTTTTTTGACCATAATTTTTGATAGGAAGTTATTATCTCAAAACTGATTCATGCATTGGATTCTGCTCTTCAATATGAATCCAACGACATATGGCATGATGGGGTACTGTGCACTATTACAAAGTTTCAAAATGAAGCCAAAATGTAGGACAATGATGCCAAGATGTAGGACACCTGGACTGGAGGCTAAAAATCCGGACAAATCCGGGTTTTTCTGGTCTTCTGGTCACCCTGACATTTATAAGACACTATAAGGTTGAGGAAGGTGCTGCAGGGGGTAGTGACTCTGTGAGGTTGTCTGCGTCTCTCCCACCTTGAGTGTGAGGCTCTGGTACATCCCAGTCCTTGACTGAATGCACCCTGTCCTCATTCCAGAGAAGGAAGGAATTTCCTTACCGTAAATGTCCTTTCCTTGGAGATGAGGACAGGGTGCATTCAGGCCCACCTCAGCAGAGACACAAACTAACCTCACCCTTACTGGGGGTGGTTTCTTTGAACCCTTTTTCATTTGTTTGTCAAATCCAGGAGGTGGTATCTTTGGGAGATAGGCATCCAGACGTTCCTGGTCCCCGCTCTGGTTGGTGAGTTCACCTGTTAGAGACCTCTTGTTCTGGTCTCCTTTACTGTTACCTCTGCTTCAGTTCTTTATTCTACAGTTTGTTCGCTGTTATCTGTCGGCGGTGGCAATGTTCCTCTCTTCGGCTCTGGTATCCGGACTGGGGAGGCGATTCCCTGCCCTTAAAGGAGAAAATTTAACGTCCGGCCCTGTCTCCAAAGTGAGCGGGGCATGGCCCAGTCCTTGACTTGAATGCACCCTGTCCTCATCTCCAAGAAAAGGACATTTACGGTAAGGAAATTCCTTCCTTTCCATACTTGGACTTGGTTTTCTTGCTAAATATGTGATAAATAATAATGGTGATAGTACACATGCCTGCCTTACTTCAGATGTTACTGTGAAAGTTTCTGATGTTCCCCAACTTGTTCTAACTAAATTTGACAGTCGCTGTTTAATAAGCTTTTACATAACCTGATCACTTACTCCATACTGGGAAAATGTTTGCCTTAATAATTTTCTATCAGTGCTATCAAATGCTTTCTCTTGCTCTACAAATGCAACAAAAAGGTTCTTATTGTATTCTATTTTCTTTTCTATTAATTGTTGAAGTGTAAAAATTGCACCTGTCCAACTTTTGTTTCTTCTGAAACCCATCTGTTCTTCAGTTATAATTCAATACTTGGTCTCATCCTCCTTTAGCTAACATTTTCCCTGCATGGCTCAAGAGGGAGATGCCTCCATATTGTGTGCATTCTCGCTTGCTCCCCTTGTTTTTCTACAGTGGTATTATTATTGCTTATTGCCAGTTTGTGCAACCATCTGATGCTGCTTCTCCTGCTGCTTGTCTTATCTCTGTTGGCAGTCCATCTTTTCCTGGTCTTTTATGCTTAGGTGACTGCTGAATGACTCTTGCAACTTCTTCTAACAATACTCCTAGTTCTATCCTTATTGCTTTTGGGTCTTGCGTTGTTCCTTTGTGATATTCACAATGTTCTCCTAAGGGGTTGAGGAGTTCTTTAAAGTATTATCTCCATCTTTCTATAACTTCTGATGGTTCTGCTAATGGTTTTCCATTCTTATCATTAATTATTTCAGTGGGGTTATAGTTCTCTTTTCCGCATGCTTTTGATTATTTTAAAAAATGTTCTACAAGCTGTTCTTTCATTATCTCCTAATGTTTTGCCAAAGCTCTCCTGAGGCCTCTTTTTCTTTCTTAATAATTCTGTTAGTGTCCCTTTGTTGTAATCTGTAATTTATGTAGTTTATTTATTAACACATAGCCAAAATACATAACAAATTACAGTGGTGCATTGTAAGACAAACTTAATTCATTCCGGAAGCATGTTTGTCTTACAAAGCATACTTCTTACAAAGTGGATTTCCCATAGTAATTTCCCACTGTAATTGTTGCATGTATGTGTATATATATGTGTGTGTGTGTATATATATATATAGTGTTGTATTACAGTGTTTTGAATTCAATTAGTGTTTTGGCATCATTTTTACATGCAGTTAATATTTTATATGTAAGAGAAAAGTCACTCACTCACTCACTCACCCACTCATCAATGCCCTGCCAAAACCGCTGGGCCTAGAGGCGTGAAATTTGGTGTGGGTGTTCTTTCTGTGACTGAGGGGTGCACTAAGAACTGGTTTTAGGATATTCCAATCGGTTTTAGGATATTCCAACCGGTTTTAGTATATTCCTCCCTATACTTTGCATTGAGGGATTCTCTGCCCCAACCCCTGGACCTAGAAGTGTGAAATTTGGGGAGAGTGTTCCTTCTGTCACATGAACACCCACCAAGAACCGATGTGGAAATATTTTTTCCCTTAAAGGGCTGAAAAAGGGGGCACTGTGTTTTTGTGCTATACTTAACATGAAAGTTTGACCAATATCCAGCCAATTTGCCTCTCAGAGCCTGGTGTACTAGGGGGGATGTTGTTTGGAAGAAGAGGTTGTACTGGGGAAGATGCTGCACATTGGGGGGTTGTACATGTAAAGATGTGCTTAGGGGTTGATGTGCATGAGGGGTTTGAAGCGCATAGGGGATGTTGCGCATGGGGATATGATGCGCATGGGGGACTGATGCGCATGGAGGTTTGATGCGCATGAGGGTTTTATATGCATTGGGAAATGATGCACATGGGGGTTGATGCACATGGGGAGATGATGTGCATGCTGGACTGGTTGTGCATGGGAGATTTGTGCATGGGTGTTTGATGAATGTGGGTGGTTGGTGTGCATGGGGGGTGATGCGCATGGATTGGATGAACATAGGAATGTTGCACATGGGGTGGATACACATGGGGGTTGATGTGCATGGGGGATTGATGCGCAGTGGGGGGATGGCGTACAGGGGAATTTTACTCCCACATTGCGGGTACACTTTTCGCTAGTTACTGTAATAAAACACTGTAATATAATAATCTCAGGCTGAGAAAGGAGGCACAGACAACATTGCTGGGTCTGTCAGAGGCTTACTCCCTGGAAAGGACTGAAGCCGCTGCTCTGGCAGGAAAAGAAGCCTGAGAGGTAGGAGGGCAAGCTGCAATCCTCTCTGCTTTTTCTTGGGAGTAAGCTCCATTGACTGTACTGGGGCTTACTTCTGAGGAACCAGATGTTCAGGCAGGCATATGCACAGGGCCTCCCTGCAGGACCGCAAAGACCTGAGGTGGAGAAGTGCAGCACGGGCGAGGCAGGCACTAGGGATCCAGGCATCCTGACGCATCCACCACCACCCACTGCAGGAGATCTACCAGCCGGATCAGGCCCCATTCACTTTCTCATCTCCCCACCCTCCCCCAAGCCTGCCTGTGCACGCCTCTAAAGGACACACTGGTGCTGCAGGCAGACTGAGAGGCCCTGCCTCTCTTTTTCCCTGCGTCACTCACCCAGACACTGGCCAGTCAGAGTTCATCTTACAAAGCACATTTGTCTCATGATGCAGAATTCCTTAGAAATTTTGATTCATCTTTCAAAGCATATGTTTTACAGGGCATTTGCCTTATGAGGTACCACTGCATAGTAAAATAAACAATGGCATGTGCAGGCAATGAATATCTTATGTATTTGAATGATGGCTATTTACTGAAGTCATAAGGAAATGATAAAAACAGTTTGATCACCATGTCACTTGCAAATCAACATCAGGGAAGATACTTTTAGCCTTTAGATCAGCAGAGAGAGGTTGAAAGAGTGAAGCATGTATTGAATGAATGAGTCCTGGGTATAATTGGAATGTGTTGAAAGAGTGGAACCATGAGAAAAGCAAACCATCAGAAAGTGGGGGAATCTCTGTATTCTGGAAATCCTTGCTTTTGAGAAGTTGCTCTTGAGCAGGTCTCAGTGTGATTTCATTCCTCTTGAGTATCTCAAGGGAATTCTGATACTCTTTAAAGAGTATCAAAGCTATTCAGTGCCGTTTTCCTACTAAAGGGGCCAATATATTCTGTCCGGATTACAAGTTTTCAGTGTGAAGTTAATTGCTCAGTCTTTTCTACAGGATTGAATTTGGATATAAATTTCAGCTTGAATGTTGAAAAGGTTTGTTGAAGTGCCTTATTGCAGAGGTCCTCAACCTTTTTGGCCCCAGGGACAGATTCTGTGGGGAAAAAAATTTCCAGGGACCAGCCCAGGGGTGGGGGGAGAGTACTGCCTCTGGCGACCTGGAGGGAGGACTTCCCCACTGGGAGCACAGCACAGCTGCCGCCAGCTGTAAATCCCATTAAAATAAATAGAGGTATTGGTAGGTTACTGTGGATAAGATTGCAGGTGTAAACCCAATGTCTCAACGCATGCTTTCTCAGAGCAGGGATTTTCAACACTTTTTCATGCAGGATGCTTTGAAAATGCACAGTCATTCTAGTCACTCTTATTGGAGAGTAAGCCTCATTGACTATAATGGGACTTATTTTTGAGTAGACAGGCATATGACTGGTCTCTGAGGGTGCAAGACTCTGACAGAGCCCTTCTGCTGTGAGGAGGGGAATATACACTTAGAGGAGTCCTCTCACAGACTGGTCAGGCAACTGCCAAGGATCTCCAGTGGTCCCCAGACCTGTGGCTGAGAAACCCTGCCTTATTGAATTCCGGATTGTGTGCCAGCTTCAATTCTGTGACTGGAAACTGGTTCAATCTCAGTAGCAGCAAATCTTTGGCTTTCTACAGTGGTACCTCGTAAGACGAATGCCTTGTAAGAAGTATGCTTTGAAAGACAAACCCTTATTGGCCAGGGTCCGGTGGCTGAGGTGGGGAAAAGGAGAGGCAGGACCTCTCAACCCCCCTGTAGCACAAGCAGAGGCAGCACAGGCAGGCCTGGGGGAGGGTGGGGAGAGGAGAAAGCGGCCTCTCTGCTTTTTCTTGGGAGTAAGCCCCATTTACTGTACTGGGGCTTACTTCTGAGGAGACAAACAGGCAGGCATATGCAAGGTGCCTCCCTGCAGGACTCCAAAGAGAGGTTCACCCCCTGCGAAGGGCACCCAGAAGGCATGGCCGGCTGCATGACTCTCCTCTTCCCTGTGAGGGAGACGGCATGAGGTGGGTTGATTTCAAGGGAATGGGGTGAGCTGTGCCTGCAATCCTCCCCACGCTTTCCTGGGAGTAAGTCTCATTAAGTATAATGGGGCATAGTTTTGTGCAAACATGCATTGGATTGTGTCCCAAGGTTTCAGTCCTTTCCACACTTTTCAGGGGGTAAGCCTCATTGGGTATAATGGGGCTTACTTCTGAGCAATCATGCACAGAATTGTGTCCCAAGGCTTCAGTCCTTTCCACACATTCCAGAGAATAAGCCTCAGGTGGACCCAACAGCATTGTCTGAGCCCTCTCCCTCAGCCAGCTTGATTCTGAGCAGACAGGATCATGCCCATTTTGCATGCAGGGAAAAGCCTGGAGTGCTCTTCCCCCTTTAAATGCCTGGGATCCCTCACGAGAGGAAATGTAATGGGGCTTGATTCTGAGTAGACCCCATGGAGTCTATACCATTGACTCTTAGTGAAAATGGTGAAATCTAGAGTAACTATGGGGAGTCCTTGCTCTGGTGTAATAACAATTTACTCTGGATTGCAATATGAATTTCTCATAGGTTTTCACTAAGTGGTGTCATAACTATGGGTGCACGTAATGTCTCTTAGTTGCTCCTGTAGTTACTCTGGATTGTATGGTTAGTCATAGTTTTCTGTTTACAGAAATATACATGAAATATACATACAGTATATTACAGTGTTTTATTACAGCAACTAGCAAAAAGCATACCCGCGTTACGGGAGTAACTTTTCCCCATACAAAATCCCCCCACAGCACATCAACAACCCATGTGCAACATTCCCCCCATGCGCAATATTCCTCCCGTGCACAAGTCCCCCTGTGCGAAACTCCTCCCGTGCGCATCATCCCCCCATGCACAACTTCCCACCGTGCACAACTTCCCCGTGCGCAACTTCCCCCCGTGCGCAACTTCCCTCCGTGTGCAACTTCCCTCCGTGTGCAACTGATAGTTTTTTGAAATTGAGGAATAAGTTAAAATGAAACACTAATAGCCCAATCCTAACCAATTCTCCAATGCAGATCATCAGCCATAGTGCAGCCCTGTGTTAATCCCCTGATAACTGGGCAATGTCTGTTATAGTGGCTTTTGGGACAGGGAACCCTTCACCATCAGTTATTTTATTTTTTCTGTAAACTGCTTGTGAACTTTTAATTGAAAAGCAATGTAGAAATACTATTGATTAATTGATTGATTGACTGAAATAAGGTAGAACCTGTACCTTGCCTTGAGGAGGCTTCCATGACTGCCCATCACCATCACAGAATGCAGAACATACTTCATTAAAATGGCAGCATTGGAAAATTGGATAGGATTGGGCAGTAAATGGGTGTGTACAGTATATCCGGAGTCTGCCAGTGTTGATGTCTCATTATTACACATAGAATTCCCGTTTTTGATGGAGTCCTGTTCATTATGCCATGGTGACAATAGTTTTCTATATGTATAGGAGACTGCAACTGATATATAAATACTTAGAGATGTCTTTTCCAAAACTTTTTGCTTTGTTTTTGATAACATTTCTTTTCTTCCTGTAAAATCTCAGAAACTCAAAAAAAAGTACAGTAGTTTATAGGTAGAGGTGTGATATTTTCCCCACTGATTTTTTAATGAGAAGTGCAGAAACCTGTGTTATGTGTTTTCATTTTGTTATCTGTAACACATCTATAAAAGAAATATGATACGTGTGGACCTTTGATCCCACTCAGCAGTGCTTTTTCTGTCTTTTCCTATAACAGTGAGACACAACAGACTGAATTGCTTCTAATCTCTTTTCTTTTTCACAGAATTAACTTTTTCAGATATTTCAAACAAGTCAGAGTGTTCACGTTTTGGTGGATCCTGCTTTCCAGTCGGATGTGGCGGCCGTAAAATAGATATCGGCTATTGTGGTGTGTTCTTTATGCGTTGTTGTGCTTATCCAAGGTCTGCGTAAGCCGATGTTCCACAATGTATAAAACAGAGCTACTTGGAAAAAAATGAAGTGAGGTGTGATTGTGAATATATGTTCTGTATAGTTTCTCTAATCATCCTTGACCCTGCTAACTGAGCAAGAAACCCCTGCTAACTGAGCAAGAGGCATTCAAGTGGGTGCTCCTCTTTTATTTAGCAGGGGGAGAGTAACTGGCCCTACACACCCCAGCAATGTCTGTTCTAGTGGCTTCTACTGGTGTTCTTTTTTGCATTTTAGATTGTGAGCCCTTTTGGGACAGGGACCCATTAGCTTTTAATTAGCTATTATTATTTTTCCATTTTCTTTGTAAACCGCTTTGTGAACTTTTTAGTTGAAAAGCGGTATATAAATACTGTAGACAGAC
The DNA here is from genome assembly GCA_030015325.1 of Cryptoblepharus egeriae. NCBI lineage: Eukaryota > Metazoa > Chordata > Lepidosauria > Squamata > Scincidae > Cryptoblepharus > Cryptoblepharus egeriae. The sequence goes on from JAREYC010000001.1 coordinate 235,191,430, forward strand.
AGACAGACAGACAGACAGACTCTACGTCAGGCGAAGCTGGGAGTTGATTTCCACCTGATTTTGTTTTTGCTCCCTCTCTGCACCATGATGGCCAAGAGTACCTTCCTAGTTCTAGTTGCTGTTTGAAACCCCCCTAGTCATTTTCCAGCTTCTTTTCTGGGGAGCAGTAGTGACCCCTGTGGCAAATTTTTACCACGGTTGCCCCTCCTAAGCTGACTTTTGGAAGTTTCTTATTTCCTTTTATATTCATCATAACTGTTTGTTTAGCTCTTTTTATGATTGGTAATTACAAAGATTGTGGATATTATGATTTTGTTCATAATATTGTACATATTTTGTACATAAATATGTATTTTTGCCTAAAGTTGCCAATTAGATACAGTTCAAGCATGTACTCCTCTTTGCTTTTTCTCTTGTCTTTGAAAAAAGCCATTTCAGCCTGCATTTTACTGACCATTTGCTCATGTTGTCTTCACACCTTTGACTGCTGTCTATGCAAAGCATTTGACAAGGTCCCACATGACATTTTAATTGGGAAGTTGGAAAAATATGGGCTAGATTCTATCTGACCTTTCCTCCTGAGTCCAAGGAGGCAGTTGAAGTCCTGAATCGTTGTCTGGAGGCAGTGGGGGACTGGATGAGGGTGAACAAGCTGAGATTAAATCCTGATAAGACAGAGGTTCTCCTGGTCCAGAAGTCTTCGACTCGGGTATTGGAATATCATCCTGTTCTGGATGGGGTTGCACTCCCTCTGAAGGAGCAGGTTCACAGCTTGGGGGTTCTCCTGGATTCGCAGCTGCTCCTGGAGTCCCAGGTGGCGGCTGTGGCCAGGGGAGCCTTTGCTCAGCTTCGGCTGATTCGCCAGCTGCAACCATACCTGAGTCGTTCAGATCTGGCCACGGTAACCCATGCCCTAGTGACATCGAGACTGGATTTTTGTAATGCGCTCTACATGGGGCTGCCTCTGAAGATGGTCTGGAAACTGCAACTAGTCCAGAATGCGGCGGCCCTTGTGGTTGCTGGGGCTCATCGGTTCGACTCTGTCGGGCCACTGCTTCAGCGACTACACGGGCTGCCCATTCGTTTCCGGGCTGAATTCAAAGTGCTGGTCCTGACCTTTAAAGCCCTAAACGGCTCGGGTCCAGGGTACCTGAGGGACCGCCTTCTTCTTTACAATCCGACCCGTCACCTAAGGTCATCTGAAGGGGCCCTACTGACTGTGCCACCACTAAGAGATGTGAGAGGTGTGGCGGCCAGAGATAGGGCCTTTTCAGTGGTGGCACCCCAGCTTTGGAACACCCTCTCCTTAGAACTGAGGAGAGCTCCCTCTATACAGAGATTCAGGCAGAGCCTTAAGACCTTTTATTTTAAAAAAAGCATTTTAAATGGGGCAGAGGTTGGGGGGGCAGTTTTATTGTTTTATTTTTACTGTTTTTAACGATGTTTTTAGTCTGTTTTAATTGTTCTTAGCTTTTTAAATTTAATTGTATTTTAATTGTTTTTTAATTATGTCTTAATCTATATTTATAATTCAATTTTAATGGTATTTTATCCTGTTTGTTGTTAGCTGCCTTGGGCTTCCTCTTGTAGGAGAGGAAAGGCGGGATATTAATTGATTGATTGATTGATTGATTGATTGATTGATTAATTAATTAATTAATTATATATATATATATATATATATATATATATATATATATATATATATATATATATATATATATATATATATATATATATATACACACACACACACACACACACACACACACATCAGGCAGAAGCCTTTGGTGCTGCTCCTGCATCCTACACACTTTCCTGTGAGTAAGCCCCAGAGGCTTGATTCTGAGTAGACAGACAGCATATGCTTTTGTCCCTTTTGCATCAAAGGAGAAACTTTTGCTGCTGCTGCTGCTGCTGCAAACTTCAAACTGCCTATCTGGTTTGCATAGATCTGACACACAGAGGTTCTTTGTTAATGATGCTCAAAAAGACTCCAGTGACTCTTAGTGAAAATTAGTCATCCTTGGCCATAAAGGTTTTTCTTTTCTGTTTTGCTGAACAGTATATTACAGTATTTTATTAGCGTAATTGTGTTCTGTATTGCATTACAGTGTTTTGAATTTGATTACAGTGTTTTGTCATCATTTTTTACATACAGTTAATATTTTTATATGAATATTTTTTGGGTTCTGAAAAGGGGAGCAACCTGTTTTTGTCCTACACTTAACATTGAAGACAGATTGATCAAAATCCAGCCAATTTAGTGCCCACTGCCTGATGCACCAGTAGGGAGGGTGCACTGGGGGGAATGGTGCACATGAGTGGTGTTGCAGATGGGGGGGGGTTGTAGCACATGGGGGTGTTGTGCATGGGTGTGTGTGTTGCGCATGGAGGTGTGCATGGGGTTGTTGAGCATGGGGTGGCTGTTGCGAATGGGGAGGTTGTGCATGGAGGGGTGTTGCACAAGGGGGCGTGGAGCAATGGGGGATGGTGTAGAGGGGGTATTTTACTCCTGCAATGCGGGCATAGCTAATGATCATGTAGCCCAGTGCAAAACTCAGAATATAGACCTGGAAGTGATGTCACAAACAGAAGTGACATCATCCCCAGATATTTTTTAAAAGAAAATTGGAGAAAACCTGCCTTCTTCTTCTCAGCAGTTCACCACCCATATGCTCTACTAGTGGCATAGCTAAAGCACCTATTTGCTATATAGAGACAAAGAAGATTTTTTGTGCCTCCCCACCCCTGCATAACAACTAAATCAAATTTAATTAATTAAAAAATAAAATTGTGGCCCTTTTTGGTTAGGGAAACTGTGGTGGGGCAAAGAGGAATGGTTATTCTTTCCCTGCTAAATAGAAGAGGAGCATCACTTAGAAGAGCCTGCATACCCAGTTAGCCTGTTTTATGATATAGGTAGCTTTTATGATATACGTACTGAGAGCTGATTCACATTAACACTTTATTAGCTCCATACAGTACCAGAATTATATCTCATTATCTCTCAGAGCCGTCATTCACATGGGAAATTTTGAATTAAGAAAATCTACTTTTGTTCTGTAGGCTTTTGTGTTTTCATTTTCTGGTTAATTGGTGATAACTTTTGAGAGAATATTGATAGGCCAGTGCAGTTTGTTTCATTATATACTGCATAAAATTACCTTTTATGATATATAACATGATGGTATTATCATTCATACATACCCTGTTTTCACAATTTTAGTCACTAGTGTCAAGATCAGCTTGTAGCCCCCCCCCCAAAAAAAAGGTTTGTAGCCTGGTGCAAGTGCACCCCCTAGCTATGCCACTGCACATGGGTTTTGTGGAAAGGGGGAATGGCACATGGGGGGTATTTTATTCCTGAAAGAGGGGTACCTTTCGCTAGTTAAAGATAAAACTAAAACACATAGATGGGCAGGTCTTGCTCAGGGAGAATCAGCATGGGTTCTGTAAAGAAGGGTAAGTCTTGTCTCACAAATCTTTTAAAATTATTTGAAAAGGTCAGCAGGCATGTGGATGCAGGAGAACCTGTGGACATCATATATCTGGACTTTCAGAAAGCGTTTGATATGGTCCTCATGAAAGACTTCTGAGAAAACTCCACAGGCAGGGAATTAGAGGGCAGGTGCACTCATGGATTGGGAACAGGTTGAGGGCCAGGACACAGAGGGTGGCTGTGAAGGGGCAATTTTCAAAATGGAAAGAGGTGAAAAGTGTCCTGGGACTGGTGCTTTTCAAACTCTTCATAAGTGACCTAGAAAGAGTGTTAAGCAGTGAGGTAGCAAAGTCTGAGGATGACACCAATCTATTCTGAATGGTGAAAACTAGAAGAGACTGTGAAGAGCTCCAAAAGAATATCTCTGTACTGGCAGATGAATTTTAATGTAAGGAAATGTAAAGTTATGCACAGTAGGGCAAGGAATCCTAACATTACATATAGGTTAATGGGCTCTGAGCTATCAGTGACAGAGCAGGGGAGAGATCTAGGGGTGCTAGTGGCTAGCTTGATGAAGGTGTCAACCCAATGTGTGGCGGCAGAGAAGAAGGCAAATTCCATGCTTGGGATCATTAGGAAAGGAGTTGAAAATAAAACGGCAAAAGTTATGCTGCCATTTTACAAGTCAATGGTGTGGCCACATTTGCAGTACTTTGCCCAGTTCTGGTCGCCACACCTCAAAAAGGATGTAGAGGAAATGGAGAATGTTCACACGAGAGAGACTAAAACGATTAATGATCTGGGACACCTTCCATATGAGGAAAGGATACAGCATTTGAGGCTCTTCGGACTAGAAAAGGGATGCTTGAGGGGGACATGACTGAGATGTACAAAATTATGCAAGAGATGGTTAGAATGGATATGGAGATGCTATTTTCCCTTTCACATAACAGCAGAACTAGGAGACATGCACTAAAATTGAATGTTCGGAGGGTTAGGAGAGATGAAATGAAATATTTCTTTTCTCTGCATGTAATTGGTCTGTGGAATACCCTGCCATTGGACGTTGTGTTGGCATCTATCCTTAATGCCTTTAAGAAGGGATTGGACAAATTCCTAGATGATAGGACCATCATAAGTTACAAGCCATGAGGGGAGTGTGCATAGATGTAGATGTGGGCACTCTCAAAATGCCAGCTGCAGGGAAGGGTCCTGGTTGCAGGTGCCATATGTGCTCCCTGAGGCATCTGGTGATGCAGGAAGCTGGTCTAGATGTACCTTTGGCCTGATCCAGTGGAGACTCTTCTTATGTTTTTTTCTTGAGAGGGATGCCATGAGCCCCAGAGATCTGAGCACTGCCCCACTGGTGGCCAGATGGTGTCATGCACACACAAAGACACAAGTAAAAATACACTTCCTTTGATCAAATCCAAAGGAACAGAATGCAACATACACTGTATGAACATGCGTAGGAGTCTTCTGATAAGGCAACTCTTCAGAGAACACATTTGCATCACCCAGGCTAAGCCACACTGGGGAATATGAATAAGTTCTGTGACTGGTAAAGACATAGGGAACTATCCAGAGTAACTACGGGAGCACATAAGATACATTAGGTGCACCCATAGTTGTTGCACCACCTAGTGAAAACCTATTGGAAATTCATATTGCAATCCAGAGCAAATTGTTCTTACACCAGAGCAAGGACTCCCCATAGTTACTCTGGATTTCACCCATTGTTCTGGTGATTCTCCAACAAATGCTTGGAAACCCTCAGTGAACTGGTCCTTCCGGTTCTGTCTGACTGGTAGACAGCTCTGTAATTGTTTCCCTCATGACAGCCAAGTCCTCTCTGGACTCACTGACAGCCACTGGACAATCAATTCCCTGCTAATGGTGTCCGCTGCTGCCAGTGGTTGATGCTTGTTGGTGAGTGGCTAACAAATGAAACCTGGGACCATGGTGGACAGAGATATAGGTAGAGGTTCTGCTGTTTCCAGAACATGTCAGTCCAGAAGACTCAACAGGGATCCTCGCATGTCTGAGCCATGTTTGGTGCCCAGTGCTTGGTGATGTTCATGGGGGAGGTGATGTGCATGGGGAGGTGATGTGCATGGGGAGGTGTTGCACATTGGAGGGATGATGTGCATGGGGAGTGTTTATGCTCACGGGGGGTGTTTATGTGCATGGGGGTGTTGCGCATGGAGGTGTTGTGCATGGGGGTTGTTGCTCATGGAAGGTGTTGATGCACATGGGGAGGTGTTGCGCATGAGGAGGAGTTGTGCATGGGGAGAAGTTGCGTATGGGGGTGTTGCACATGGAGTGTGTTGCGCATGGGGGTGAGGCGCAATGGGGGGAGAGATGCACGATGGGGGGAGTGGCATATGGTGGGCATTTTACTCCCACAACGCTGGTACATTTTGCTAGTGTAAAATGAAAATTTTACTAAAAATAATGATTTTATTTATTATGTTGCCAATAAGACTAAGGGCTCAATCCAGAGTAACTATGGGGAGTCCTTGCTCCAGTGTAAGAACAATTTGCTCTGGATTGCAATATGAATTTCCCATAGGTTTTCACTAGGTGGTCCAGTAACTACAGGTACACGTAATGTCTCTTACGTGCTCCTTTAGTAACTCTGGATTGTAGAGTAAGAGAAAAAGAATCAAGGTGTGGTAAAATGAAATAGATTTTGTAACAGTAATGAAAAAGAAAGGATAAATAATAAATTATGGTGTTTACCATAAAGAGAAGACTCTTCATGACCCTGTACATTGTAGGCTATCCTATCCCCGTCAGTAATATTATCTAACCAACTCATCCTCTGCTGATCCCTTCTTCTTTTACCTTCTGTTTTCTCCCAACATCAGGGTCTTTTCTGAAGAGTCCTTCCTTCTCATCATGTGGCCAAAATATTTGAGCTTCAGTATCTGTCCGTCTGTCAACAGTCAGGGTTGATTTCCTGCAGGATGGACTGATTTGATCTCCTTGCAGTCCAACGGACCCTCAAGAATCTTCTCCATGCTTTAATTCAAAGGCATCTATTCTTTGGTGCTCAGCCTTCCGTAAGTTGCTAAACCATAGCTTTAACTAGATGGATCTTTGTCAGCAAAGACTTTGTCATCTTGACTTTTAACTGGGCTGTAAAGTGTTTTACAGAAAAAAATGAAATAACTAATGGCTTCCTGTCCTAAAAGGTCTCACAATCTAAAGAAGATGAAAAAGAATACCAACAAAAGCCACTAGAAAAGACACTGCTGGAGTGAGGAGGGCAGGTCACTCTTTTCCAGCTAAATTTAAGAAGAGCACCCACTCAAAAAGTGCCTCTAACCCCATTAGCAGGGGTTAGCAGTTCCATTACACTGATCCAAAGACAGGTGATTTCAAGTGCCATAGATCTCACGGTTTAGAAGACATTAAGGCAGTAATCCTAAACTTACTTATCTGGGAATAAGTCCTAATTGCCAGGATAAAAATGATATCCTGTGGAATTAGATTTATTTGTAATTATGTGTAAAGATATGAAGAACCAAAAGTAAAGTCAAATGAGTCAGCAAAATTGAAGTGAAACTAGGGGAAAGGTAAAGCTTGTAAAAGGGATTATCTCAGAAGAGAATAAGTTGACGTACATATGACATCAATGGTAGTAATCCTATTAGCAAATTAAAGGTGTATGAACTAATATGTAGAGATGACATTGTGTATATAAAGAAGCATGTCTCAGTACTAGTTTGTGGGTTTATGAGAGAGGAGAAAGAAAGGCTGACGGACTGTAATTTGGTAAATATATCTGGACTGAACTGACTATTCTTTATTGTATGCTGGACTTAATGTTGATGACCTGGACTGTATATGACTCTGATTAACTGCCTGATCCTATAAATACAGTTTTGCTAGATCCTAATCTATTTGGTTGTCTGTGGTATTTTACTGATACTATTGTTGGGGACTTGATCAGTGATATATATAGACCTTAGAATATCTTGTGCCTTGGGGAAAACCTAGAAAATACTGGCACTATTGAATTCAGTGAGACTTACCTCTGGGTAGACAAACTTAGAGAACAATCCATAGTAACTACAGGAAGTCCTTGCTCCGGTGCAAGTACAATTTACTCTGGACTGCAATATGAATTTCACATTGGTTTTCTCTAGGTGGTTCAGTAACTACGGGTGCATGTAATGTCTTTTACATTAGTTACTTACAATCCGTAACTTACAATCCATAGTTACTCTGGATTGTAGGGATAGTAAGTGCTGTATCTGTTTTTTTTACTTCACTGGGACACAGACTGCAATATCAATGAAATAGCTTTCCTGGAGGTAAATTCCATTGAATTCAGTTAGACTTACTTCTGTGTAGACATGCACAGGATTGTGCTATTAATGAAGTATGTGATCCAGCTCTGGTTTAGCAACTTTATTAACCCTTGGGGTACCAAATTGTCCATTGGACAATATCAGAAGTTAGTGTTGTGTTTTTTAATGTAATTTTTTATTATTATTTGACAAGAACCTATGACTTTTTTTACTGCTAATTAGACAGTTATAAATCCAAAAGCATTACCTTTTTGAATGTACAGTTTTTCTGTAAATTCAAATTATAGCATCAAAAACCAGCATGGTCCATCAGAACCATGTTGCTATTCACTGGTTTATCTCTGTCATCAACTGCAAGTCCATCACCTGCAGAGTTTTAGTTTCTGGTGGGAAACCTACCTGGAATGCAGATAAAAAAACAAAAGTAAGTTTTTCCTTACTTATTTTTGGAAAGCACTGGCTGGAGTATCTGAAGTATGTGAGGGGCCTAACATTCTTCAAACTTCTACCTCAGAAAAACCACCAAGAAAGCATTCTGCAGTATCTGCCATTACAGCAAAAACAGGAAAACAAGAACTGTGTGTTGTGTATGCAAAAAAAAAAAATGTATGCAAAGAACATCTGAAAGTGGTTTGTTTGAAGTGTGGACAGTGAAATATTTTCAACATAAAGTATATCACAGAAGTGAGTCCGCCCCTCAAATTTTTGTAAATATTTTATTATACCTTTTCATGTGACAACATTGAGGAAGTGACACTTTGCTACAATGTAATGAGTATACAGCTTGTATAACTGTAAATTTGCTGTTCCCTCAAAATAACTTCTCTAACTACCTATGCCCTACATCTACATATCAAAATTTCATATTTCTCTCAATTAATAATTGATAATAACCCTCTAGCTCCGCCCATGCTTGCTCTACATAGACATACCTTTTTGGAATTGGGATGATCCTGGGATTAACACCCACACGCAAACCAACCCCACACTCCACATCCACACATAACTCAACCCCACACTTCACACACACACACAAAACACCACACACATCCTAAACCCCTCTAGCTTTGCCCATACCTGCTCTACAGATACATATTATTTTTTTTTGAATCAGTATGATCTCTGGATTAACCCCCACACATAACCGAACCCCACGCTTCACACACACACACAACACCACCCCGCACATGTCCTATACCCCTCTAGCTGCACCTACACTTGCTCTACAAAGACATATTATACCTTTTTAGAATAAGGATGATCCCAGAATTGACCCTGACATGCAACCCAACCCCACACTCCACACACATACAGCACAAACACAACTCCACACTCCACACACACAACACATCTACACATACACAACCTATCCATCTCTTTCACACAAACACAATGTAGCCCAACCCCCATACACAACCCAACTCCACACACAAACACAACACCACTCCACACACGTCCTAAACCCCTGTAGCTCTGCCCACACTTGATCTACATAGACAAATTATACCTTTTTGGAATTGGGATGATCCCAGAACTGACCCATGCACACAACCCAAATCCACACTCCACACATACACACACAATCCCACACTCCACACACACACAACACACCTCCACACACACATGCTAACCCACTCTTTCACACATATACAATGTAACCCACTAAAAGGGACTCACAAGCTGAACGATTCTTCATTTAAGGCTGAATAATTTGTGATTTAATTCTTTGGTTTAAAGAATGGATGGTGTGGTATAAGGAATGTTTTTTGTGAATAAAAGAAGTACAACGAAATCAAACTAAAGTTAGTAACTGGCAAGCAATTTGCATCTTAACCATGGTACACTAAATGCCAAAAATGCCAAAAAGGGTACAGAATTAATTTCTTCTATATATATAAAAAAGAAAAGTCACTGACTGACTCACTGATTGACTCGCTGACTCATCACCGCCCTGCCAAAACCGCTGGGCCTAGACGCGTGAAATTTGGGGTGGGTGTTCCTTCCGTGACGGAGGGGTGCACTAAGAACTGGTTTTCCGAAATTCCAACCGTAAGGGGGTGAAAATGGGCGCAACGCATTTTCCTCCCTATACTTTGCATTGGAGAATTGATGACTCATCAACATTCCGCCCCAACTGCTGGGCCTAGAAGCATGGAATTCTGGGAGGGATCCTTCTGTCACCTGAACACCCACCAAGAACCCATGTGGAGAAATTTAACCCTAAGGGGCTGAAAAGGGGGCAACGTATTTTTGTCGTATACTTACATGGGAGACTGAATAACATCCAGCCAGTTTGGTACTTGGTGCCTGGTACAGTGGGGGGGATGTTGTTCGGAGGAAGCGGTTGCGCATGGGGGAAGATGCGCATGGGGGGAAGTTGCGCATGGGCGGAAAGTTGCGCATGGGGGAAGTTGCGCATGGGGGAAAGTAGCGTGTGGGGGGATGATGCGCATGGGGTTTTGATGTGCCGTGGGGGAATGGCGTATGGGGAAATGTTACTCCCGCAACGCAGGTACGCTTTTCACTAGTTTAATCTATGAGGCAGTGATCTCCCAACTTGCCCTCAGATGCTGAAATCCTAGATTGTCAGGTCTCTTTGTACGTAATGTACCCAGAGCCCACTATCCAACCCTGGCCCCATCTGCCATCGTACTAACTGGGCACTTGGGTGGAAGTCCAGGCATCTGCTTCCCCTCAGATCCTCTCTGGGAACTTCCTCAAAACTACTCTTCCTCATGTTTTCTCACCTTCTCTGCCTGGGATTCCCAGCGTGGTTTTCCTGGCTCATTTATCAAATCTGAGGAGATACGCTCTGCCCTCCTTCTCCATCTTCTTTCATGGCATGCACATCAAGTGGTGACACATTCTTTGTCTCCTATGTATCCATTCTTTCTCCTGAGACCTAGTGATAAGTGCACGTGTCCACCACCCACCTGCTGCATCCTACAATGAGGACAAAGCAAGAGCAACATTATTCTCCTCCAAGGTCCCTTTGGTTCAGTTCTCTTGAAAGATCCAGCAAGGACTCTGAGGAGTTTTGATGTCATATTTGGTGCAGGTTGAAACCTTCTTGCACCTTTCAAACTCCCAAGCAGACACTTGTAGAGCTGATCAAAAAGAATGGGTGCCTGGGAGTATACACCCCAACCATAATTCAGGGATAAAGTGTCACTCTCGTCTAATTAACAACTACCCAGTAAAAAACTGTTATCTAGTTTCTTTTGTTCTTTCATTCCTTCTATCTATCTATCTATCTATCTATCTATCTATCTATCTATCTATCTATCTATCTATCTATCTATCTATCTATCTATCTATCTATCTATCTATCTATCTACCTGCCTGCCTGCCTGCCTGCCTGCCTGCCTGCCTGCCTGCCTGCCTACAGTATTTATATACTGCTTTTCAACTAAAAAGTTCACACAGTGGTCTACGAAGAAAATGAAACAATAATAGCTAATTAATAGCAAATGAGTCCCTGTCCCAAAAGGGCTCGCAACCTAAAATTGTTTCATTTTTAAAAGTGAAGGAACTACATAGACCATCCTGAGTGGTGGTATAAAAGAGGGCATAAAGACATGAAAGTATTAATATTTCATTAAGTAATTGATACTGATAATAATAAATTAAATAATTTTGTCATATTTAAGTATAAAAAAATTTATGGGCCCCATGTGCCATATGACCTAGCTACACCATTGCTTACCAGAGCACTGCAGCATACTCCTTTGCATCCACAGGTACGTTTGTGCTGCATGTTCTATTTTGGGGTGGCTTTGGGATGCTGTGTAGTTCAGTTTGGCTTGGGTGCTGCAGGCAGTCAGGGCAAGAGTGGCTTGTGTACATGGGTCCCACCTGTCTAGGCTAGTGGTTTGGGGCTCTGGATCTGTAACATTGGCTTCCTTCGGCACAGCCTGGGTGTTTGAATGCTCATACACTGGATAGCATGCAAGGGTTTCTCATGCCAATGAGAGTTAAGTGGTCAGAGAGGGGAAGAAACAAGCTGCTTCCCAGGATGGTACATTCAAACCTTTATTCACCCAACTAGCGAAAAGTGTACCCGCATTGCGGGAGTAACATTTCTCCATACGCAATTCCCCTATGGTGCATAAACACCCCACGCGCATAAACACCCTATGCAGTGATGGGCTTCAAAGAAATTAACAACCGGTTCCATGCCCATCTGGCAGCCACTTTTAAATGGCTATTTTAAACTTTATATGTCCTATCTCTTGTTAACAACCGGTTCTGTAGCGTAGGTGCGAACCTGCTAGAGCCCACCACTGACCCTATGTGCAACTTCCCCCATTCACAACTTCCCCCATGTGCAACTTCCCACCATGTGCAACTTTCCCCATGCGCATCATTGCTCCATGCGAATCATCCCCCCATGTGCATCATCCCCCATTCACATCTTCTCCCATGTGCATCATCCCCAGGCACATCATTCCCCCATGCGCAACTTCCCCCATGCGCAACTTCCCCCATGCACAACTTCCCCATGCGCAACATCCCCCATGCGCATCTTTCCCCCATGCACAACTTCCTCCGTGAGCAACTTCCCCTGTGCTCAACTTCCCCCATGTGCAACATCTCCCCATGTGCAACTTCCCCCCATGTGCAACTTCCCCCCATGTGCAGCATCCTCGCCAGTGCAACCTCTTCCTCAGAACAACATTCCCTCCACTGCACCAGGCACAAAGCACCAAATTGGCTGATGTTGGTCAGTCTTCCATGTTAAGTATAGGACAGAAACACGTTGCCCCCTTTTCAGCCCCTGAAGGGTTAAATTTCTCCACATGGTTCTTGGTGGGTGTTCAGGTGATAGAAGGAACTCCCTCCCAGAATTCCATGCTTCTAGGCCCAGCGGTTTTGGCAGGGCTGTGATGAGTAAGTCAGTGAGTCAGTGAGTCAGTCAGTGACTTTTCTCTTTTATATATATAGATGAACAGAATGGAGCATCTAACATGAGTCAGAGCAAGAATGGAATTTATTGAAAGGTCCCTTCCTGAAAGTCAAGGAGAAGGTTCACCAACAGTGCCTTCTGCCAATCTGGCATCTTCAGCTGTGACCCCTTCTTCTAGTGGTGGCTGCCAGCATGGGAATGAGGCATTTCTGCTGGGTGGGTAGCAGAACGTTCTTGTTGTTCTTACCCTCACCCTCCTCTTCTGCTAGGGATGAGATGTCTGAAACCAGCTGCCTCTCAGCTCCTTTCAGCTTTCCTCCAGGGATGTTTAAAAGATGCTTGACAACCTTTTTAATATCACACGCCAGCAGTCTGGTACCATTTTGATTCAAATGAAGCCCGTCCCTCTTATACAGGCCAGGCTTATCCCCAAAAGTTCCCCAGTTTCTAACAAATCTGAGTCCTTCCTACTGACACCATTGTCTCATCCATGCATTGTGACCCCTGAACTCAGTCTACCTAGTTGGCCTGGCATGTGGAAGAGTTGGCACTTCTGAGAATTTTACCTTTTAGGTCCTGGCTTTAAGCTTCCTACCTGGTAAGCTAAATTGAGTTTCCAGGACATCAAGGTTACATTTCCCCATGTCATTGGTGCTGATATGTACAACAACAGCTACCTCCTTCCCAGCAGTATTAACTAGCTTATCCACACAAGATGTGAGATCTGCAACCTTAGTGCCAGGCAGGCACATCACCAGTGTGGTCCCACATCCACCACAATTCCCCCTCTCTATATTCCTGAGAATTTAGTCATCCGCTACAAGAAGCCCACAAATGGCATCTGATTGCATGCTGCCTTCCTTGTCAAGGGAAATAATGGCAGAGATTTGACGCTGACTCCATTGCCCTACAGCTATCACTGCCACAGGCTCTGATCCAGAGGCAAAGAGCCCTTTGGTACACTTGAGAAGACTTTTCTTATGGTACCTGTCTAAGGTTAATGTTTCCCTTTGCCTTGGGGTAGCACATCAGCATCCCCAAACCTGTGGTGGATTCAGCACAGGCACTCTGGCCTGCCTATTCCAGAACAAGTTAGGATTACACTGTGTTTTTCACCCTACAGAACAAAGCCATTCAAAGGCTGAGGAGCAGCCATTCAAAAGCTTCTAAGCTATATTCAGTGGTGGGAATTCAATGCAAAAGGGAGAAAGTTTATATTGAGTGAGATTAGCCATACGTTGGCTTTGCATCTTTTGCCAGAGATGTTACAAGAGTCTTTTCATTAATGTCTGACTTCATTTGATTTAAGCATTCCTTGCTTGCATATAACTGCATTCAAAAATCTCTTCTTTTTTAATATACTGTAAATATCTAGCAGGATTCCGACCACAATGGACTTTCATTCAGCTGGAGCTATCTTTGTCCCATGGCAGCTAACTTTGCCCCATGTGCCCCATCCATTCAGAAAACGATTACGGTCACCACTGGTACACCATGAGCCCTATGTTTGAGAATAGCCTTAGTAAAAGATAGAAATGTTTCAAGGAACTTTTCAGAAAGCCAAAAGAGAATTAAATGATCCTGAAATTATTAGCATTGACCCAGTGAAATAGAGCCATGTTGCAGCAATGCAGTAAAACGATAAAACTATAAAACATAAGATTAAAAAAACTATGATCAATAAAGCGATGAGAGGTTTTCATTTGCATCTCAGTTACTGACTGCACAGCTATCTGTTTAGTCATCAGAAACATTGTTCTTCAGGCTTGATTACATTTTGGCCTGGTGAGTTAGCTTTGTGATCTGTGATCATAGAGTGATCACAGACTTGCACAAATCTCATTGCACATGAGCAGACACCAACATTTTGCACAAATCTCATTGCAAATGGTCCAGGAGGGCAGGTAGGCTTGGGGAGGGGGGCTTCTTTTGGAGGTTGGGGGGGGGATCCAGGTAGTTAGGGAAAGGGTGGGGTGTTTCTTTTGTTTCTGGTGGGAAATGCTCCATAAGACCATCATCATCTGCAGAACTTTTGTTTCTCGTGGGAAACCTATCTGGAATGCAGGTAAAAAATACAAAAGGAAGATTTTCCTTACCTATCTTGGGAAAGCACTGGCTGGAGTATCTGAAGTATGTAAGGGGCCTGACATTCCTCAAACTTCTACCTCAGAAGAACCACCAAGAAAGAAAGCATGCTGCAGTATCTGCCATTACAGCAAAAATGGGAAAACAAGAACAGTGTGTTGTGTGTGCAAAAAAATGTATGCAAAGAACATCTGAAAATGGTTTGTTTGAAGAGTGGACAGTGAAACATTTTCAACATACAATATATCACAGAAGTGAGTCCGCCCCTCAAATTTTTGTAAATATTTTATTATATCTTTTCATGTGACAACCCTGAAGACGTGACACTTTGCTACAATGTAAAGTATTAGTATACAGCTTTTATAACTGTAAATTAGCTGTCCCCTCAAAATAACTTCTCTAACTACATATGCCCTACACCTACATATCAACATTTCATGTTTCTCTCAATTAATAATTTCTTTATCATTTGTATAATTATCTGTGAATTTTTGTGCAAAATAATATGACAAAATACTATTCACCGTTAGTGCTCAAAATATGGAGAATAAACTTTGTATTTCATGGTTCAACATTTTCCTAGCTAAAATTTTAATCAAAATTCATTATTTCACAATATTTCACAATAAAAATAATTATACTAAAACCTGATGCAACATTTATTCATTACATGTACCAACATGTACAATGGTGGCAATACATGCTATAAAAAAGGCAGGACCCCAAGGGTTAAGCTATTTTCCCGTTAATAAATGGGACTAGAAATAAATGCACAGTTCAGCATAATTTAGGCTCTTTTACATGTCTGATATCCAATGGGAGATTATTCCAAGAGCAATTTCTAATTCATTTCATGAATAACTCCCAGTCCATATTAAAATATTAAGCACTTGGGCCTTCTCATTATCTTCTCATCATCTTCTCTGTGTTGCAGCATTCTCCAGCTAAGACATTGATTGATTTATGCATTTATCCATGTATTTATTTGTAGTCAGATGATTCATTTTTGTGTCCTAAACGTAAATGTTCCAGTCCTCAACAGGTTCACAAGCTAAATAATTCTTTGTAAAGGTTGTATAATTCTTAATTCTGTGGTTTAAGAATAGGGGTGGTGGTAAAATTATTTTTGAGAATAAAAGAGGTACAATGACATCAAAATGGAAATTGGTAAGCAATTTGCATCTTGACCATGGCACTTGAAGTGTTATAAAGAAACAGCATTAATCAGTGGCGCAACTGGTTAAGACACTGTGCCTGTTAACCAGCAGGCCAAAGTTCGAGACCCGGGTTGGTCCCACAAGACAGGGTGATCTCCTGTCCTTAGCCCAGCTCTGAGACACTGCTGGATCCAGTCGTATTGGATTTCCATTGGATTAATTCAGTGGCGTGGAGAGGGGGGATTTGCTGCTTGGGTAACAGCCTATCCTCCATAACAATCTAACCCAGGTTTTCGTGCTTCGCATGCAGCGTATGCAGTGCCGAGCGCGATACCTTATTCTCTCAAGACTGACGGAGGCCTGATTTAATCAGTTTTTAAAAATAACCTTTGCCATCTCCAGCATCTCATTTTCCCATATTTTTCAATGGTAAATTGAAGCTGACAGTTGAAATGTTCACAGTTCCCTTTTCCCAGATTCCTTGATTAACATGGTATGTTGGCCACTAGTGAGGACACCAGTAGTCAAGGTATTGATATAGAGAGATTCTTCCCCTTTCCATGTTTTTCATGGAAAGATTTTCCATCTGCTTTTCAGTGGGAGTGAAGGAGCTTTCTCAGCTGCCCTTCGTGAGAACTGAAGGAGAACTTGGTCAGCCAGCATTTCAGACATCGGGGCCAGTGTTGTAACCAGACTGTGAATGTAACATCTTGAATGTAGTGTCTCTTGAAAGACAGAGACAATCTGTGTTTGTAAAAATCCCTTCGGGGATTTAGAATTCGCTTGCTTATGTAAACCGCTTTGATTAAAGACTGAGGAGCAATCCAAAATGTCCAGGAAAGCGGTATATAAATGCCTAGTTATTATTATTATTTATTATTATTTTCAGTGCAACTAATCTTTCAAAAGATTGGAAGGTTTTGTGCCAATTTGGGTTCAAAGTTACTTCTATGTTATTTGCACCATATTCATAGTACATGCACTATAGTGCATGTGCATAGTACAGTGTATATAGTGTATAGTGCAGAGTACATGCACCTTGTGTAACATCTATTAGGGTGACCATATAGAATGGAGTGCCTGTACCCTTAACCATTGCATAGAAAAGGGAATTTAGGCAAGTGTAGCTCAACATAGAAGGGTTTAAAAAGCAGCACTTGCCTAAATTCCCTCTAAATATCCTCAAAGAAGGCATTATTTGTTCACTTACCTTGAAATTGCATTGCCTTTATGCACTTATGGAGTACCTGGGAAGGATCACATGAGCCCCAAAGGTCAGAGACTTTCCCTGCCTGTGGCCATATCGTGTCACGTACACAGTCATGTACACCAGCTGAGCTCATCTGAGGATTCTCAAATTACTGAAGCATGGGGGCCCTTAGAAACATGTGAATATCTGCCCACATCACTGTGCATCAATCCCCATGCTCATTAACCCCACATGCACATCACCCCCATGCACATCAACCCCCATACAAATCAATCCCCATGCACATCACCTCCCCCATGCACAACAACCCCCAAGTACATCAACCCCACATGCACATCACCCCCACATGCGCATCAACCCCCATGTGCATCAAAACCCATAAACATCAAGCCCCATGCGCATCAACTCGCCATGCGCAACATCCCCCATGCACTTCAACCCCTCATGCACATCAACCTCCATGGACATCAACCCCACATGCACATCACCCCCACATGCGCATCAACCCCCATGTGCATCAAAACCCATAAACATCAATCCATATGCGCATCAACCCCCATACACAACATAACCCCATGTGCACGTGCATCATGTGCATCATGTGCATCAGCCTCCTATGCGCATGGGGGACTGATGTGCATGGGGGGAATGTTGCACATGGGAAAATATTGTGTACGGGGAGATGAACATGGGGAATGTTTCGCATGGATGTGGATGCACATGGTAGGTTGATGTGCATGGAGGATTGATGCACATTGGGGGGATGGCGTACAGGGGAGCTTTACTCCTGGAACGTGGGTACTCTTTTCACTAGTATATCATAATACAGTTACCCAATCTACAAGATAGTTCTCAATCTATACAGATAGTTATATTAACTAAGATTTGTATCAAAGTCAGCCACCCTCCTTGAGGTATAGGAGTTACATCTTCAGGTTGTCTATTTTTCTTTTAAGCTGCAATGTTCTGGGGTAGATGGGAATAAAGGTAATTCCAAAGCCGGTATCCTTAAATCTTCCCTCCAGCTCTGCCTATGAGCTTTTCAGAGGTTTTAATATCACTGCTGTGGGACACAAAATGGGGGCCTAGTTTGCACTTTGATCCCACCATGTGAGATGATACTTCTTTTCATAGTAGTGGAACAAAGCCTACAATCCAGAGTAACCATGGGAGCACATAAGAGACATTTACGTTGACGTGGTTATGGCACCATCTAGTGAAAATCTATGGGAAATTCATATAGCTATCCAGAGTAAATTGTTCTTACATTGGAGCAAGGACTCCCTGTAGTTATTCTGGATTGCGCCCAGTGGTGGGCAGCGGCAGGTTCGCACCTACGCTATAGAACCGGTTCTTAACAAGAGATAGTACATATAAAGTTTAAAAATAGCCATTTAAAAGTGGCTGCCAGATGGACAGAGAACCGGTTCTTAATTTCTTTGAAGCCCATCACTGATTGCGCCCATAGTATTGCTGGTTGTTTGTTTCTTTTGTTTTGCTTTACTTTGTTCCTTTCCCCTGCAGTTCTACAATCTCCTATTACAAATTGTAAGGAATGTCTGGCAAATGGAGGCTTCTGCCATATTTTGTTTTGTTTATTTACCGACACTATACAAATTGGAAATTGTAGTGTCATACAACCATGCTGTAAGTTCACTGAATCAAATATCTGATGCTAATATTAAGGATAGATTTCAAAATGACATAAATTCTTTGTTCAACATTTGACATCAATAGTGTAAAAGGAATTTCTGAAATTCATGGTGGTCTCACTCTGTATCTGTCACCTGGCATTTAGCTGTCACACTCTTCCTCAGTGCTGTATAGACAGGGTGATGAGATGTCATAATCAGAAAAGGGGATAAGATCCCCAAATTTCAGACACCCAAAGACATGTAGGAAATGATACAATAACACTGCTTTGTGGTTAATTTAAACACTATATTGTATTTTATTAAATTTGAAACTATTGCATAGCATTTATTACATACTAGCGAAAGGCGTACCCGCGTTGCGGGTGTAACTTCCCCATACAACATCCTCAACAACCCATGCGCAACCTACCCCCATGTACAACATTCCCCTGTGCGCAACTTCCCCCCGTACGCAACTTCCCCCCATGCGCAACTACTCCCCACGCGCAACTTCCCCCATGCGCAACTTCCCTCCATGCGCATCGTCCCCCCATGCGCATCGTCCCCCCATGCGCATTGTCCCCCAATGCACATCATCTCCCATGCGCAACTTCCTACATGCGCAACTTTCCTACATGCGCAACTTCCCCCATGCGCATCATCCCCATGCGCATCATCTCCCATGCGCAACTTCCCCCCATGCGCAACTTTCCTACATGCACAACTTTCCTACATGCACAACTTTCCTACATGCGCAATTTCCCCCACGCGCAACTTTCCTACATGCGCATCATCCCCCATGCGCAACTTCCCCCATGCGCAGCATCCTCTCCAGTGCAACCTCTTCCTCCTAACAACATCCCCCAGTGCACCAGGCACTGAGCACCAAACTGGCTGGATGTTGTTCAGTCTCCCATGTTAAGTTTAGGACAGAAACACGTTGCCCCCTTTTCAGCCCCTGAAGGGTTAATTTCTCCAGATGGTTCTTGGTGGGAGTTCAGGTGACAGAAGGAACTCCCAGAATTCCATGCTTCAGGCCCAGCAGTTGGGGTGGAATGTTGCTGAGTCAGCAATTCTCAATGCAAAGTATAGGGAGGAAAACGCGTTGCGCCCCTTTTCACCCCCTTCCGGTTGGAATTTCCGAAAACCGGTTCTTAGTGAACCCCTCAGTCAGGGAAGGAACACCCACCCCAATTTTCACGCTTCTAGGCCCAGCGGTTTTGGCAGGGCGGTGATGAGTCAGTGAGTCAGTGACTTTTCTCTTTTATATATATAGATAATAAAAATGAAACTCCAATCCACAACAAGCAGACACCCTCACCATACGCTGCAAACTCTGAAGCAGTTGCCTCTTTTATTTATCACATATAAGCTGCAATCCTGAAGTGCACTGGGGTCAGCCTATCACTGGGCTGGCCCAATTCAGGATATGGTACAACTACTGCAGCCCACTAATCTCAGGATAGAGCAGGCCACTCCAATAACCCCATTGTATTCACTGTAGACTGCACTGGGCCTCCTTATAAGATAGGCACCACAGCTGTATCTTGTTCAGTGTGATCTGAGGGGTAATTTATGTGAACTGGGGTCATTTATGTCATTTCCCATAGGAAAGCCCCCATCCTTGCAATTGGGTTTCTCAGGTCTGTTGCAACTACAGTGGCACCTCATGTAACAAATTTAATTCATTCCAGAAGCATGTTTGTTATGTAAAACGTTCTTTACATGAAACGGATTCTCCCATAAGAAATAATAGAAACTCAGACTATTGGATTAACTCAGACAATTGGTTCCAGAACCCAAAAAAAATTCATATACAAATATTAACTGGATGTAAAAATGTTGACAAAACACTGGAATTGAATTCAAAACATGCATTAAAAGTGCATGATCCTTTGAAGTCTACGTAGGCTGCAATCCTAAAGACACTTTCCTGGGAGTAAGAACTATTGAACACAATAGGGCTTACTTCTGAGTAGACATGGTTAGGATTGTGCTCTAGGTCTGCAATCTTAAAGACACTTTCCTGGGAGTAAGACCAATTTAACACAAAGGGGCTTACTTCTGGGTAGACATGGTTAGGAGGCAGCAATCCAAGACACTTTCAAAGTTCCCTACTTTCTCCTTCTCTCCATCCTGAGCCTCTCTTCCCCCTACTCCCTTCTGTCTAGCCCTGAGCTGCTTCCCTCTTCTCCACTGCTGTTCTCTCCCTCTGCCCAGCGGATGCCCAGCCACAGGAAGAACAGTACAGAAGTGTTGCTTTCGCTATGGACAGGTGCGCTAGGCAGCCCTGACGCTTTTTAAAAGGGCTGCTGGCAAGCGCGTCTGATCCAACCACCAATAAGTGTGTTTGTTACGTGAAGCACAGTTTGTTACGTGATGCAGAATCCTAGAGAAATTTTTGTTACGTGGAAAGTACTTTATGTGAGGTGCTTGTTACATGAGGCGCCACTGTACTTTGTTGGCTCAGACATGAAAGGGTCGCTCTTGAGTCTTCTGGACTGACATGTTCTGGAAACAGCAGAGCCTCTACCTGTATCTCATGTCCACTCTGATTCCAGCTTTCATTCATTAGCCATTCGCACACCAGGATCAACCAGTGGCAACAGTGGACACCATCAACAGGGAGCCTACTCTCCAGTGGCTGTCAGTAACTCCAGAGAGGGCCTGGCTCTCCCAAGGGAAACAACTGCAGGTCTATCTGCTAGTCACGCAGAGCCAGAAGGACAGTTCACTGAGGGTTTCCAAGCATTTGCTGGAGAAGCACCAGAATTATGCCCTTTCCAGTCAAAGAGACTGGCAGTCGGTCACATTCACCAGATGTACCCTACTCCTGTCTGGATGATGCAAACATGTTCTCTGGAAGGCTGCCATGTCAGAACACTCCTACACATGTGTTCATACAGTGTTTGTTGCATTCTGTTCCTCTGGATTTGCTCACAAGGAAGTGTGCATTTGCTTGGGTCTTTCTGTGTGCATGACATCATGTGCCGCTAGCAGCGCAACATTCTAGCCTCTGTGTCATCCTTTCCAAGTATTCCATAATGGGGTCATGATGACATGACCAGATTCCCAGAGATGCGGGGTGAACTAGGTCCTCCTTGTTCTGCACCTTTACAAACATTGCTCACTTTTTTATACATTCCTCCCAATTTGTGCTGTATTTTTAAGGATACGCGGAGTATTCCTACAGTGTAAATGGAATGCTGACGTGTACAGAGATAAGGGACAAGGGATAAGGGATACAACTATGATGAAAAGCTTCTCCAACTCAGAAGCTTCTCACACTCAAAATGATACCAAGGAAGTACACACTGGTCAGGACTACAGGAAACTCTTTAAATTACTTTTTCTTTACTCAGTTAACAGTACAATCCTAAGGATGTCTACTCAGAAGTAAGTCCCATTGAGTTCAATAGTACTTACTTAAATTAGTTTTTCTTTACTCAGTTAAGTATCTTCTTTGTCCAAGCAATTATCCTGCATAGGAGCAGGATCCATTGGTTTTCATGCCATTCTCCACTTGACTAAATTGTAAGACATTAATAGTTATGTTATGAGGGAAAAGAGGATTTGCTTGGCTTCTTCAAATATGCAAAGTCCAAAGAATGGTGGCAGCAGCATGAGTGCTGGAGCAGGGCTGTGCTGCGGTTCCTTTGCCTGACTTGCTGGGATGCACACAAGATTCCACCTCTCTCTCCCCCAGGACAGGCGCTAGAAAGCTGGACCCGGATACTTGGACGATGGGGCTCTCAACCGTAGAGCCAGTTAAAGAGCCCCATTTCTGGTGTTGTCTGGGCATTTCTGATTTTATGGCCACCCTGAACCTGGAACTTCCACATATCAGTCCAACACCCCAGTGGTGGGCTTCAGGGGGTTCTCACAGGTCCTATAGAACTCTTTGCTAATGAGCACCTGGTTCTGAGAACGGGTTACTAATGGGACATAGAACTGGTTTTCTATGGACAAAGAACCTGTTGTTAATTTAGGTTAGTAGGCCATAGAACCTGTTGTTAATTTACTTGAATCCCACCACTGACCCTAACCACTAACCACCAAATCATTCTTTGTGAAAGCCTAACAAATTTTCTCTCTTGCATAAACATTCCACAGGGTGTGCTTATCTGGATTTAAAAGAAACCATAGGTGGCTAAAATCACTTACTAAAGAGATAGGAAGCTACTACTGTTCCTTCAGCTTAGATTTCTTCCCTATGCTACTCTTCCTCCTTTTCTATGAGTAAACTATAATGATCAGTAAACTATAATGATCAGTAAACTATACCCCTGCTAACTGAGCAAGAGGCACTCTTTCAAGTGGGTGCTCCTCTTTTATTTAGCAGGGGGAGAGTAACTGGCCCTACTCACCCCAGCAATGTCTGTTCAAGTGGCTTCTGCTGGTGTTCTTTTTTGCATTTTAGATTGTGAGCCCTTTTGGGACAGGGACCCATTAGCTTTAAATTAGCTATTATTATTTTTCCATTTTCTTTGTTAAACCGCTTTGTGAACTTTTTAGTTGAAAAGCGGTATATAAATACTGTAGATAGATAGATAGATAGATAGATGATCGGGAGAATGTTCCGCTCCTATCTGGATGGCCGTCTCACAGTCAGATTCAGGGGACAGATTATTCAGTGTATGGCAAATACATGGACTTATGGTAAATCAGATGTTAATGTCCTAGAACCCATCATTCAAGGACAGAGTGGTCTGTATTGAAAAAAATTAGACACTGGGCCAGTATAAGCTCTTGATGACACTCAATGAATGCTCCTTTGTCAAGGA
Source organism: Cryptoblepharus egeriae (assembly GCA_030015325.1). Taxonomy (NCBI): domain Eukaryota; kingdom Metazoa; phylum Chordata; class Lepidosauria; order Squamata; family Scincidae; genus Cryptoblepharus; species Cryptoblepharus egeriae. The sequence continues at coordinate 235,214,967 of JAREYC010000001.1, forward strand.
GCACCACAATCACACTGAGGAGTAGATACAAGATCCCACCGAAACAATGAGACCTGGCAGACACCATGCTGGGTACAGTTCCTGTTCAGAATTGACTGCTGCTATCATTTGGTATATCATTCCCAAGATATCATTTGATATCAAATTTTGATAGCTCTAAGCCCAACCCCCATTTTATTGGGATCCCTTCTTGGACGTCAATGCTGGTGCATGAACTTTGAAAAGATTCCATAGATGAATTTCTGCCCTGATCCCACAAACAATCCCTATTTTTGGACCTATGCAACTGACTACACCTGAAGAAGTTGCAGAGGAGTTGAAACAGATGAAGACAGGTAAGGCTACAGGTGCTAATGACATTGCTGCTGAGCTCTGGAAATTGCACTGTGGGAACCCAGTCTATTAGTTAACTATTGGATTTTTTAAATAATTATTAGTTTGGTTCAAAATAAATAAAAATAAATAAAAATAAAAGACCAACAAGTAGGTATACTGGCAATCCTATCCCAACAGGATGCTGTTGCCTGCCATGTTTTTTCTCTGAATGTTGCAGTGTTGGGAACATGACTCAAATGACTCAGGCCAGAGCTGCAAAAATGTGGCTTACTGCAAAAATGTGCATATTAACTCAAGAGTCACACACATAGAAAGCCACTGAAAAACACTTTAAGTCTGGGTCTCACAGACTTAATTTAGTCTTATATTTGAATCAAGTCTGCCTATGCCTGGAGGGTGTCTGCTTACTACTTTTGCAGTGTGAAACTCTCATGAGCCTTCATTCAGACTGGAAAAGCAGCAGGGAGATCCAGCCATGAAGTGAGGAATGGTTAATGTGCCTTTTTGCAGCTGAGGGAGGTGGGTAAAAGCTCTTCAGGTAGATGGAAGAGCTTCAGAGAAGAGGCAGAAAAGGGAGTTCACAGCAATCATGCTTTTCACCAGAATAATTGGCTGCAGTGAGACTAATTCTGAGTAGGGCTGCCAAGGCTTGGGTTGTTCTGATATCCCTCCCAGCTGATGCTTGTGACCCTCTTTAGAATCAAAGAATCTTAGAGTTGGAAGGGACCTAGTAGGTCATCTAGTCCAACCCCCTGCCTGCAGCAGGAAATCCTCCTAGAGCATCCCCAACAGGTGCTTGTTGAGCCTCTGCTTGAAGATCCCCAGTGAGGGAGAATCCACCACCTCTCTTGGCAATCTGTTCCACTGCCGAACCGTCTTCACCATCAGGAATTTTTTCCAGATATCCAACCGGAATCTCCTTTCTTGCAGTTTGTACCGATTGGTTCTAGTTCTGCTTTCAGAAGCAGCTATGAACAAATGAGCCCCTTCCTCCATGTGACAGCCCTTCAGGTATCTGAAGAGGGCAATCATGTCTCCTCTCAGCCTTCTCTTCTTCAGGCTGAAGATACCAAGTTCCTTTCCTCGTAGGGCTTCCCTTCCATCCCTCTGATCATTCTTGTCACTCTCTTCTGGACTTGTTCCAGTTTGGCAGCATCCTTCTTCAAGTGAGGTGCCTAGAACGGAATACAGTACTCAAGGTAAGGTCTGACCAATGCTGAATAAAGAGGAACTAGAACTTCTCGTGACTAGGAAGCTACAGTCCTCTTAATGCAGCCTAAAATGGCTTTTCTCTCACTCTTGCCATTTGTGTCCCCACACTTTTTTCATTCCTTCCACCCCGCCTGCTCTGTTTACAGATGGTCAGGGACAACAGAAAAGTCTTTAAAGAGAGCTCCCAGTTTTTGTTTTTTTCTGCTGGGCTTTTAAAAGGCAGTGGAATGTCTCCACTCAAGTGCTTTTAACTTGTGAAGGAGTGACTTGTACTGTGATCCGGTGTTGTGACTCTTTCTCGACTTGTGTCATGAGGGGGCCAGTGATTCTTCACTCAACTTGATTCAAGCACCACCACCCAGGGCAAATTCCCTTCACTAGAATGTCCTGCTCTGACATATTTATAAATAGTGTTGCTGAAGTAAAATTCCCCCATATGCCCCACAGTGCAACATCCCTCATGTGCAACATCCCCCATGTGCATCATTCCCCCATGAGCAACAATCCCCCATGCGCAACAACCTCCCATGTGCATCAACCCCCCATGCGCAACATCCCCTCATGCACATCAACCCATCATGCACATCAAACCCCCCTCATGCACAACAACCCCCATGCACATCAACCCATCATGCACATCAAACCCCCCTCATGCACAACAACCCCCATGCGCATCAACTAGTGGTGGGTTCTAGCAGGTTCTGGATATTACAACTCTATAGAACTGGTTGTTAACGAAAGATAGGACATATAAAGTTTAAAAATAGCCATTTAAAAGTGGCTGCCAGATTTGCATAGAACTGGTGGTTAAATTTCATAGAATCATAGAATACTAGAGTTGGAAGGGACCTAGTAGGTCATCTAGTCCAAACCCCTGCCTGCAATTTCTTTGAATCAATTTCATTCAATTTCTTTGAATCACATCACTGGCATCAACCCCATGTGCAACATCCCCCCATGCGCAACATCGCTCATGAGCATCAGTCCCCCATGTGCATCAGTCCCCCATTCACATCAGTCCGTCATGTTCAACATCTCCCCATGCACATCAGTCCCCCATACGCATCAGTCCCCCATGTGCATCATCTCCTCATGTTCAACATCTCCCCATGCGCAACATCTCCCCATGCGCATGAACCCCCATGCGCAACATCTCCCATGCGTAGCATCCTCCCCAGTGCAACCTCTTCCTCTGAACAACTACTCTCCCAGTGCACCAGGCACCGAGCACCAAATTGGCTGGATGTTGGTCAAACTTCCATGTTAAGTATAGGACAAAAACACCCCTTTTCATCCCCTTAAGGGTTAAATTTCTCCGCATCAGTTCTTGGTGGGTGTTCATGTGACAGAAAGAACTCCCTCCCCGAATTTCATGCTTCCAGGTCCAGGGATTGGGGCCGAATGTTGAAGCATCACCAATTCTTCAATGCTAAGTATAGGGAGGAAAAAGTGTTGCGCCCCATTTCACCCCTTCCAGTTGGAATTTCTGAAAACCGGTTCATAGTGCACCCCTCTATCACGGAATAAACATCTACCCCAAATTTCACGCTTCTAGGCCCACCGGTTTTGGCAGCGGTTTTATATATAAAAGAGAAAAGTCACTGACTGACTCATCACAGATAAAATGCTGATCATTAGGTTATATCTGTATTTTTTATTCATTAACTGCATTCAAAAATCTCTTCTTTTTTAATATACTGTAAATATCTAGCAGGATTCCGACCACAATGGACTTTCATTCAGCTGGAGCTATCTTTGCCCCATGGCAGCTATCTTTGCCCCATGTGCCCCATCCATTCAGAAAACGATTATGGTCACCACTGGTACACCACGAGCCCTATGTTTGAGTATAGCCTTAGTAAAAGATAGAAAGTGTTTCGAGAAACTTTTCAGAAAGCCAAAAGAGAATTAAATGATCCTGAAATTATTAGCATTGACCCAATGAAATAGAGCCATGTTTCAGCAATGCAGTAAAACTATAAGACTATAAAACATAATATTAAAAAACTATGATCAATAAAGAGATTATTTTCAGTTGCATCTCAGTTACTGACTGCACAGCTATCGGTTTAGCCATCAGAAACATTGTTCTTCAGGCTTGATCACATTTTGGCATGGTGAGTAAGCCTTCTTGAGCCACCTGTCAGAGGAGCCCAACCTTACATAAGGCCAGTGACAGGGTTGGGCCTCTACCCAGTACCCCTTTTGGAAGGTTCTAGTGTACATTGGAGTCCAGCATCTGCCTACCTTAACATCATCTAGTCCGTGGTTCCCAGTTCATAGTGGCCAGGTAGGGAAGATGGGAAAGAGGTAAAAGGGTATTTTGCTGAGTGTTCCATTGCTGTTGACATGACAGGGAAAAATTGTACTCACATAAGATACTTTCTTTTGATCAATGATTGCCCAACAGTTTAATACATTCCATATAGTGAATGGATACTCTGAATGCACCTCAAAAAAGATATGCTTGTTACTAAGGAATTAGTGGACTATTAAGTTGAGTATTTCAATTCTTTATTTCAAGAACAGCAAATATTTTTTTCGTATTTCTTCTCTATTTTTAATGTTATCCGCTGGATTATTTCTACTGCAGCAGTAGAAATGTCTCAGCAGTAGGCATGTCTCTATATCTGAGGGGGTTCTCTTTTGAAATACCCATAGTCAACTGAAACTGTGGATATAGACAAAATCTGCCTCCACTCTGTTCCTCTTGTCTACGGATGTTTGTCTCAGTCCAGCAACCTCTGTTTGGCTCAGACTGAGCCTAAGAGCCAAAAACACATGACTTCTTTTTTTTTTTTTTTTTTTTTTGAAAAACCCATATATTTTAATGCCTTATAAGACACTGAGATGCCCAGGGACTTCCCTCAGCTCTGGAAGGAGTACTTATGGAGGTCCACAGAACTTCACACATACTGAGACGACACCTTTGTGATTCCGAGTTGCTTGGATAGGAACCAAATCACAATACAGCCTAAAACCACATGGCATCCACCAGTCTTGAAAGACTATGGTATCATGCTTGATGTTGCATGCGAAGTACGAAAGCCTGGGTTAGATTGTTATGGAGGATATGTTGTTACCCAAGCAGCAAATCCCCCCTCTCCACGCCACTGAATTAGTCCAATGAAAAGGCAGAGCCGATACAATTGGTTCCAGCCACATCGCAGAGCTGGGCTAAGGACAGGAACTCACCCTGTCTTGTGGGAACCCGGATCTCAAACCCTGGCCTTCTGGTTAACAGGCAGAGTGTCTTAAAATTCCAGTCAAACACCTGGCGACTGAAATAGTACATGATAATAATAAGGGAGAGTAACTGGCCCTACGCACCCCAGCAATGTCCATTCTAGTGGCTTCTGCTGGTGTTCTTTCTGCTTTTTAGATTGTGAACCTTTTTGTGACATGGTTCCAAAAGTTATTAATTAGCTATGATTTTTTTCTTTTTCTTGTAAACCACTTTGTGAACTTTATCTCTCTCTCTCTCTCTCTCTCTCTCTCTCTCTCTCTCTCTCTCTCTCTTTATATATATATATATATATAGAGAGAGAGAGAGAGAGAGAGAGAGAGAGAGAGAGAGGTCGGTCACTGACCGATTCACTGACTGACTGACTGATCAATGCTGTGCCAAAACCGCCGGGCCTAGAAGCGTGAAATTTGGGATGGATGTTCCTTCCGTGACTAAGAACCGGTTTTTGGAAATTCCAACTGGAAGGGGGTGAAATGGGGCGCAAAGCGTTTTCCTCTCTATACTTTGCATTGAAGAATTATTGACTCAGAAACATTCCACCACAACCCCCGGACCTAGAAGCATGAAATTCAGGGAAGGAGTCCCTTTCATCACATGAACACCCACCAAGAACCAATGTGGAGAGATTTAACCCTTAAGGGGCAGAAAAGGGATGCAACGTGTTTTTGTCCTATACTTAACATGGGAGACTGACCAACATCTAGCCAATTTGGTGCATGGTGCACTGGGGGGGGGATGTTGTTTTGAGGAAGAGGTTGCGCATGGGGAGATGACGTGCATGGGGGTTGATGCGCATGAGGTGGACGTTGCACATGGGGGGACATTGTACATGGGACATCTTGCGCATGGTAGATGTTGCACATGGGGGAGGAATCGCATGAGGTGTTGATAAGCATGGGGTGCTGATGTGCATGGGGGATGATGTTCATGGGGGTTGATGCGCATGGGGGAATAGTTGCACTTGAGGGGTTGATGTTCATAGGCGATTGATGCACATGAGGGCATGTTGCACATGGGGGACTGATCCACATGTGCATGGGGGTTGTTGCGCATGGAGGGTTCCTTGCCCATTGGGGGTTGTTGCGCATGGGGAGATGATGCGCATAGGGGGTTTATGTGCATGGGGCATGTTGCGCATGGGGTGTTGATGTGCATGGGGTTTGAGGCATATGGGGGATTTTGCTCATGGGGAGATGATGCGCATGGGGGGTTGATGAGCAAGGGGGGTTGAGGTGCATGGGGAATTATGTGCATAGGGGGGTGTTGCGCATGGGGGATGTTGCGCATGGGGGATGTTACATATGGGGGACGGATGTGCATGGGGGTTGATGCCCATGGGGGGACGTTGCACGTGGGGGGTTGAAAGTGTATTTGGGATTGCAGACTTGGTTCCAGGAATCTCTGTGGATACCCATCTTTGCATCATACAAAAGCAATTATTTACCATGGTAACTAATGAATCAGTTAGGAGTCATTCATGTATCAGTCAGAATTCAGGGGAGGCGAAGAACCTCTTTCCTCAAAACAACTTCATTTCAGGCAGACTATTACCTTCTTCACTTCTCTTCTGCAGTCAGTTGCAATGGAAAGTGATTATCTTGCACGAAATCCCTGCCTCCCAACTGAAACCTGAACCTTTCTGAAGCCATTCTCAGGGCCATAGTGGAAGATTATTTGCTTACCATGTTATGATGATAAGCAGGCTGTTTTTAAGCCATTGACTGCTATTTAAAGGGCATTTATCTTTTAATTTATAGCGCCAACCTCATTCGCCTTGAGACAAAATCGCTGATAAAATGCTGATCTGTATGTTTTTTATTGAAGCTGGAGTTGGTGCATATATGAAACCTATGAAATCATCATCAGTTCCCTTTCTACATAGACCATTTTCCCATTTTACTTCTTGTTTCATGTTGTTTTCTATTCAATTAGGACAATTTTCAAAGAGTTTTCTGCCATGAAGACCTTCTGTTTTCTCTCAGTCCTCCTCCTCATGGAACTGAAGCTGATTTATTCTGGTAAGCTGTGCATGAATGTTGGTAAGGGAAATACCTACAGCAGCACCTTGCTTTTTGTCTGGGAGAATCAAGACACTGCTTGTATAAAATTTATTAGAAATTGTTTAAAATTTATGAGAAATGTTTGCTTGTCTTGCAAAACACTATCAATCCAAGGTTTTACTGTATTTTGGGAATATGAGGAAGTGATTTGTAAACCCTCAGAACCCCCTCCATACATGAACAAAGCACTGCTCCAGTTGTATTGCAGGGGACCAGAGGCTGGATGGTTATTTGCCTGGGATTTGGGTTTGGAGCAGTGATTTGAAGACTCCTCTGCTAGATACCGGGAAATATTTTGGGAAAGGCCATAAGAAATGGATTCTCTTTGAATGTAAAGGCACCAAGACTGATGCTGCTTATCATAAAAAAAGATTAAGGAGCAAATTTTAAACTGACCCCTGTCAGAAAACCAGGAGGTGCTGGTTCACATCCAATGGTGGTCCTGGCCATTGTGCCATGCTATAGCAAGCCTGGAATTGTAACCCCCACCAGTCACATCAAGAGTCTGTCACGTGAAGGGCCTTTAAAACCTCATTTCCAGTTTTCTGAACAAAGCCAGAAGGGAATTTTTAGGCCTTAGAAGGCTGTTTTGGAGAGAGCCCACGTACAGTCCTCAGAAGGCCTCTGGAGAAGCAGTGAGGGTGGGTGTGCGCCATTGGTGACATAGCTGGGAAAGCACATTTATCTGTTTTCCAACCCCAGAACATAAGTTGTGATCCAGGATCACAAAGTGGTCTTATAAATTTCAGTCCTTAGGAATGAAATGTCATTCTCCCCCTGCAAGTTCTGCTTCCAATATTTTGTTTTTCTTTTAATTCCCAATACAGAACTTGGCCTTAACCCTGATGTCATCAATCCACCCTGTGCAATAGGTAAGGTTTTACAGGAACAAAGATGCAACAGAGTAGATCAACTTTTTTATTCATTAATTTCCAGCATAGGCATGCTAGTACCTGATTGTAGCTCCTTTGCCTCCTCCTCTCATCCTACACACCTTAGTCCCTCACCTCTTCCTGGGTTCTCTTCACTACCCCATGGTCTTTCCCAAGATTCTCCCAGCCACCAGTTTCTCTCTTCTCATTCCCAGCAGATCCTTGTGACTCCCTGCCCCAAAATTCAAGACTTGCCTGCAAGATTCTTCTATAGATTCTTCTAGTGCCCCATGGCAGGAAGCCTGTACTTCTTGCCAAAAAGAAAAACCTTCTTCTTGCATTATAGTTAACCTTCAGGCTCCCAATAAACCCCTCCCCACGCCTCTGTCTCTCATCATTCTAAGAGCAATAAGCCACCACCACTATTACAGAGTCCTTTCTTGGGAACTGACAGAAGCAAGAGCCTGCCCATCCCCACTTCTCGACCATGCCTGGAAGGTGTTCCCCTATGCACTCGCCTCTCTCTTTAAGCTCCTTCCACCACACCAGGCCCACTACTGAAATCAAGAGTAAACCTCCATGCCCAATTTCAGGGACTCTCTCCAGCACTCACCTCCTGGCCAAGCCACTAGAGCTCACACTTGAAAGCTCATCCTTTTTATACCCCTGTAGGCCAATACTGTGTTTCATCATACTGCCCAGCCAAAACCACTGGACCTACAGGTGATGCACATATGGGATGATGTGCATGGGGAACGCTGTGCATGGGTGCAATTCTTAATCAATAAAGGAGATATCAGGCCCTTTTATTCCCAAACCAAACCCCAAGATCTTTACTTCTCCAAAGATCCTATCCGGGTCTGATTTGCAATCACTCTGGTAAAATCACTCAGCTGTACTCAGTCTGAGTCCACCTTAAACCCCTGGCCAGACCCCTTAGCCCCCTCGGGGAAACCAACACCTCTGCCTTGGGAGAGTTGCAGGGATAATCTTTTAATCCATTAGAAGATCAGTTAAAACACTTCAATGAAAGTTTAACAATTTATTCAAATACAGACACAAAAGCATTGAGGCAAAAGTCACTAAATCAAAACCAACAAAGCTTAACTAAGCCTTTCTAATACATATATCCTAAGATGGTAGCATAGTCTTATACATCCCAACGCCCGTTGTCCTGAGTGAGAACTGCCCCGACTCCAGTCTTTGTTCTTCCAAGGTGTTCCAGGGTTCAGACTCCCAAACCATCTCCTTATATTACCTAAAGGTGTCTTCAGCTGTAAGTCATGGGATATCTCATCCTTGAACCCTAATTGTTTGATTTACTTCAGCTGGGAAACCCAGGGTGAATTTACAGGTGTCATAAATCTGATTGCTAGCCATATTGACTCCTTCCTTTCTCCTGATAAGGAGGGCATCTCCGGCTGGCCCTGAAGTTACCAAAACTCCCCCTTTGTTTCCCATGCGTTCCTCCTAGCAATATAACAATTTACAATTCCTGCTTTGATCCTTGGCTCCTTTGCCTCCCTACTTCCCCATCAGAGACTAAACAGACCACCATTTCTTCTCTCAAGATGGCCTCACTATAGTTCTTGCAAAACAAAATTCTTAACCCTAGCTTCTTACTCACAATGGGGGATGGTGCACATGAGGGGATGCTGTGCATAGGGGGTGTTGCAATGGGGCAAGGTTCATATGACAGGATGATGCGCATGGCAGGTTGATGCACATGGGAGATGTTGTGTGGGGCGTGATTCAAATGGGGGTGTTGATGTGCAGGGGAGGGCTTTGACACATGGGCTGGATGATACATGGGTTGTGTTTTACTCCTGCAATTTTGCTAGTTTTAATAAATTTTAATTTGATATACAACTGATAAACAAATAAAAAAAATAGTCCCGGCCGGGATACGGCTGGTTTAGGCGCTCTGCCAGCACATGCTCAGCCTCTCCTGAGAGACCAGCTTATACATGTTGAATCTAAAGTAAGCCTGCTACAGTCAATGGGTCTTGCTCTTATGTAAGGGGAGACAATGGAAAGAGCCTGAGAGACCTAGCCTTGCATGTTTACAGTGGGGCTCACTCCTGTGTAAGTGGGGCAATGGAAAGGAATCTGAGAGACCTAACCTTGCATGTCTACTCTAAGCTAAGCACTATTTTAATCAGTCAGGCTCACTCCTTTGTAACGGGGGCAGATTGACATCTGAGAGACATGAGAGACTAAGGGCAGTTCATCTGTTTTATTTTTCTCCCTTGCATCTCCTACACTTTCCTTGTTTCTCCAAACTAGGAAATCTCAAAATATATTTTATAAATAAGACACTTTAACCCAAGAGGAATAAGGAAGCAGTCTACTTTATTGCATTCTGCAGAATGGGCCCATTGCCATTACTATGACAATGACAAGGAGCCTAGAACATAACTTTTATGTTGTCAAACTTTTTATAACTTTTCTTGTTGTTAATCTAACCCTACTTTACAAACATTAGCATAATTGCCACTCTTCTAGGTTATATCAAGCAGGATGGGATAATGTCTCATTAATATTGCATTATTAGGTTGGTTTCGGCTCTTTAGTAATTGCACTTTGGTAATTAGATGCATCAAGCTACTGTCTGCTTATTGCTTTTGATCTGTTGTACGTGGGTCACCTCTGGCCAAGATGTTGTCCACAGCAAGGTAGGGCCTGGCTTCACATTGGCAGGTGTTTGCTAGACACCATATCTACCTTGGCGCAAGACCCAAGACTTGTAGTCTGGGAAGACGCACTGCTATCTCTGTCTGGAATGTCTACACACACTGAATGCACTCTTATTTGTATTTTTAAAAATGAAACTGCTATCTGGTTTTCTGTATTTTAAAAAACCAAACTGCTATCTTGTTTTCTGACAAGCTGCTGCATATAAGACAGAGACTTTTAACATTTTGGCCTTATACACAGCCATTGCTCTGCCAACAGCTAATCAATATAGAATTGATCCCTTTTTAAGCAGCAGTATCACCCCAAATCCCCCCTCCTGAAAACTTGTTTTGTTACCCTGCAGTGTGACTTACCATTGGACACTCCCACAGTTTCCATTATCTCACACCGACTGGTGCTAGCCTGGCACCAGTGCTCCCCTTTTGGAGAGTGCTGGAAATGAGCTTCACGGCACATTTCTGACACTTTTGGAGGTCTGTTTTGGAACTAAGGCACAACAGTTCGGGCCTTAAAGTCCCCTCTGAGAGTGCCAATAAAACGGTTCTCAGGATGGATTTGTATGGATGCATTTGAATGTATGTCATGCTATTGTTAAGTAAAAGGACTGCAAATATATAGGCAACATGTTCCCAAACTACAACAATAAAATCAGCCAACTTTCCTGGAGATAAACAAATCCGGGAGATCCTGCTAGAATGTCTTCAGGAAGATGGGAATATTGGAAATTTCAATCCTAGTAGACGTATATCTACCCTCCAGCCTTCTGTGTAAGCTTTTTAGAGGTTTTTGTGTAAGTGCTTTGGAGCACAAAATAGGGGTCTACATAACCATTTGATCTGACCCCATGTGGTTCTTTTTCATTTCAAAGGAGTGAGAAATATCTGTGCAAAATGTTGCTGGCTTTTTCAAGTCACTTTCAATGTTCTGTTTTGTTCCTTCACTCCACAGGTAAAAATATAGAAAGTCGGCAGAAATGCCACGAACACGAAGGGAGATGCTGGTATATCACGTGTCTGTATCCCTTCATGAGAAAAATTGGATTCTGTGGTCCGGAATGGTACAGTTTTTATCATCCGTGCTGTAGGTCGTGGTGCTGAACAAAATAACAAATATTAAAGATGGATTTTAAAATATTATAAAGTTTGCCTGTGTATCCGTGTTTGTTCAATATCTATTTAAAACCTTTAATATTAGGAGAAATGTGGTGGCAGGAGCCAAAAATAATCCAAAATTATGGTATTATTTATTGAATGACAAGAGGATGCAATCCTAACCACATATTCCTGAGTGTATGTACTATTGAACACAATGGGACTTATATCTGACTAGAGATGCTTAGGATTGCACTGATAATCTGCAATCCTAACCCCCCCAGTTAGATTCAGGTGATGAATCAGATGATTGTAATCCCATGACTTGGGCCTTCATAAATACCATGCCTGGAAAAGACACTATTAAGTTTGACAAGTGTCAACAAGTAACTCTGCTGTGGTTATTTTCTTGTGCACCTCCTCCTTCATTCCCAAGGTGACCGGATGCGAAACTCAAAATTCCAGAACCCTAAGGCTGAAATTCCTACCTGCTTAAAAAAATTGTAGGACACCCCAAAAATGGAGGACACATGTTCCATTCCATTGGCATCCTTCAGTCTCAAAAGACTATGGTATCATGCTAGGAGGTGGAGGTCCTAAGACAGTGTCTTTTATGACTGAACAGGCCAATTCGAGAGTGACAATCCCTTCCACACTGAGGGCAGATACAGTCAGTCCCCTGCCCAGCCCCCAGATTTCGCTGTTTCCGGATCTGCCTCTTTGTCTCAGCCTGCTGAATGAGTGACTCTTCAAACTGAAAAAGGCCATGCTGCGTCTTTTGCCTCCACGCTGAATGATCAGAGGTCAGGGTTTCCCAGTTGTTGATGTCCATTCCCATGGCCTTGAGATCCCTTTTGCAGATGTCCTTATATCGCAGCTGTGGTCTCCCTTTAGGACGCTTTCTCTGCGCTAGTTCTCCATATAGGAGGTCTTTTGGAATCCAGCCATCGGCCATTCTCACGACATGTCCAAGCCAGCGTAGACGTCGCTGTTTCAGAAGTGTGTACATGCTAGGGATTCCAGCACGTTCCAAGACTGCACCATTTGAAACTTTGTCATGCCAAGTGATGTCAAGAATACGTCGGAGACAGCGCATATGAAATGTGTTCAGCTTTCTCTCCTGCCGCGCATGAAGGGGCCAAGACTCGCTGCAGTACAAGAGTGTGCTCAGGATGCAGACTCTATAGACCTGGATCTTTGTATGTTCCGTCAGCTTCTTATTAAGCCATACTCTCTTTGTAAGTCTAGAAAACGTGGTAGTCGCTTTACCGATATGTTTATTCAGCTCGGTATCTAGAGTGTCGGAGATAGATGAGCCAAGGTACACAAAGTCATGGACAACCTCCAGAACATGTTCAGAGATAGTTATACAAGGGGGTGAATCCACATCCTGTCCCATGACTTGTGTTTTCTTCAGGCTGATTGTAAGTCCAATGTCTTGGCAGGCCTTGCTGAAACGGTCCAAAAGTTGTTGAAGGTCTTCGGCAGAGTGAGCAGTAACAGCAGCGTCATCAGCGAATAGGAAATCCCGCAAACATTTCAGCTGGACTTTGGACTTTGCTCTCAGTCTAGAGAGATTAAAGAGTTTTCCATCTGATCTGGTCTGGAGATAGATTCCATCTGTTGCATTTCCAAAAGCCTGTTTCAACATGACAGCAAAAAAGATCCCGAATAAAGTTGGTGCGAGGACGCAGCCCTGCTTCACTCCACTTCGAATGTCAAAGGAATCTGATGTGAAGCCATCAAAAACTACAGTGCTCTTCATGTCATCGTGAAAGGACCTGATGATGCTGAGGAGCTGAGGTGGGCATCCAATCTTGGGGAGGATTTTAAAAAGGCCATCCCTACTAACCAAGTCAAAAGCCTTCGTAAGATCTATGAAGGCTACAAAGATTGGCTGTCTTTGTTCCCTGCATTTCTCCTGCAACTGTCTAAGGGAAAATACCATATCACTGGTGGACCTGTTGGCTCGAAATCCACACTGTTATTCAGGATAGACTCTCTCTGCAAGCACCTGGAGCCTCTTCAGCACAATGCGTGCAAGTAGCTTCCCTACAACACTAAGAAGAGAGATGCCATGATAGTTGTTGCAGTTGCCCCTGTCACCTTTATTCTTATACAGTGTGACGATATTGCCATCTTTCATGTCCTGTGGTACTCCACCTTCCCTCCAACAGAGACAGAAGATTTCATATAGTTCAGTGGGAATGGTTCCCCTACAGCACCTCCGGATTTCAACAGTGATGTTATCTTTTCCAGGTGCCTTTCCAAAGGCAAGGGAATCCAGGGCCACATCTAGTTCATCCAAGGTTGGTTCACTGTCAAGCTCCTCCAAGACAGGCAGGCACTCAGTGTTGTTTAATGCTTCTTCAGCTACTACATTTTCTCTGGAGTATAACTCGGAGTAGTGCTGCACCCAGCGTGCCAACTGCTGTGCTCAGTCCTGGATGACCTCACCTGTAGTGGACTTCAGAGGGGCAGATTTCCTCACTGTTGGACCTAAGGCCTGCTTGATGCCATCATACATCCCCTTGATGTTGCCTGTGTCAGCTGCTACCTGGATCTGAGAGCAGAGCTGCAGCCAATAGTTGTTAGCACATCTCCTGGCAGTCTGTTGGACTTTGCTACGAGCAGCTTGCAGGATGTGTAGGTTGCTCACTAGAGGTTGCTCACTAGAACAGGCTTTATATGCAGTTAGAGCACCCCTCTTTTCCTCAAGGGCTGGCATCAGCTCCTCCGAGTTGGCTTCAAACCAATCTGCTGTCTTTCTAACCTGCTTACCAAAAACTGACAAGGCAGTAGTATAAACAGCATTCTTGAAATGTTCCCATCGTTCAGAAGCGTTTGCCTCAGCTGGGCCCGGGAGAATTTCCTCGAGTGCTTGGTCAAATTCCAACACTTTTTCCAGACTGTGGGTCTTGCTGATGTTAATTCGTGGTCTTCCTTCCTTCTTTGAATGATGCAGCCTCTTTGCTTGCAGTTTTACTCTGCTGCACACCAGGGAGTGATCTGTATTGCAATCAGCACCCTGATAGCTGCGTGTTATCTTAACGCTGGTAAGGCTGGAGCGCCTGGTGAGGATCAAGTCAAGCTGGTGCCAATGCTTTGATACATTCAAAGCATCAAAGTCTCTTTGATGTCTCCAAGAGACTCTGTGTTGGGGCTTTGTGTTAAAGAATGTATTGCTAACGCAAAAACGGTAGTAGCAGCAAAACTCCAACAGGCGTTGGCCATTTTCATTCATCTTCCCAACGCCAAAATGACCTAGACAAGTGGGCCAAGAACTATGGTCAGATCCAACTCTTGCATTAAAATCACCAAGAATAAATAATGGTTCTTTCTCAGGGACTTTCCTGATGGTGGCAGCCAATTCGTCATAGAATTTGTCTTTGAATTCTGATGAAGATGATAGTGTTGGAGCATATGCACTAATAAGAGTGATCAGTCCAGCTGATGAGTGTAGCTACAGGGACAGGATTCTTTCGCTTCCTCCAGTAGGTGGAACAATGGATCCTAGTAGGGTGTTTCTGACCGCAAATCCAACCCCATATTCCCTAGTCTTGTTTGATGGTTTTCCCTGCCAGAAGAATGGAAAGTTCTCTCCCTAATAGATCCTGAGTTTGATAGCCTTGTCTCTTGAAGGGCAACAATGTCCATCTGCAGTCTGCTCAGCTCCATGTCGATGACAGCTGTCTTGCGAACATCGTCTATTTCTTGCAAGTCATCAGAAAAGCCGGGGGTCATTGTTCGAACATTCCAAGTGCCCAACTTTAGGGCTGAGATTTTCTTGTGTTTGTTGCATGATGCAGAGTTGTTGATCTGCTTGTTGGTTTTCAACTTAGGCCCCACACACATTGTGTGGCTAGCAGAGCACAATGGCCTGGGTAGGTTGATATGGAGGATAGGCTGTTACCCAAGCAGCAAATCCCCCCTCTCCACGCCACTGAATTAGTCCAATGGAAAGGCAGAGCCAATACAATTGGATCCAGCTGTGTTGCAGGAGTTGCTAGAACATTACTTTACATGGCCACGAACTGCTTCCGGGACTCCAACTCCGGATTTTGCCTCGAGGTTGAGCTATCCCTTTTCCCTCAGCCTCATGATCAGACAGAACTAGCCAATCACCCACACTCAGAAACCTAGACAAAACCAATCAGTCTCTCTCAAGGCTAGCAAATCAAGGCCTGCCCCCTGACCCCCCCTTGGCCCCTACTCACTCACAGAGACATCAAGAAATACACAGCTCCTGCCACACTCAAACTTAGACAAAGGAATCAGTCTCTCTCAGACTGGAACACATGTAGGACATGTTAAAATAGAGCAAAAATATTTTATTGCTTTCCTGCAGTGGTGGGCCCGGTCTAGCCCAACAATCATTCCCCGGAAGTGGGTGGGACCAGGCCAGGTCAGGGGGTGGGGGTGGGGCCTGAGTCAGGGGGCGGGGCCGGGGAGAATTTAAAGGGGATTTTTTTAAAAAAAATCTAAAAATTAAAAAACATATTTTAAAAAGAAAATCTAAGTTTTTGTTAGTGCCCCCCCAGCAACCCTAACCACACTTTCCTGTGAGTAAGTCCCATTGACTGTCATGGGACTTACTTCAGAGTAGTCAGCATAGGATTGGGCTTTCAGTCTGCAATCCCAGCCACACTTTCCTGGGAGTAAGTCCCATTGACTGTCATGGGACTTACTTCAGAGTAGTCAGCATAGGATTGGGCTCCCAGGCTGCAGTCCCAGCCACACTTTCCTGGGAGTAAGTCCCATTGACTGTCATGGGACTTACTTCAGAGTAGTAAGCATAGGATTGGGCTCTCAGGCTGCAGTCCCAGCCACACTTACCTGGGACTGGCAGCCAGTCCCACTGGCCACTGGAGCAGCAGCTGGCCGGGAACTTTTTAATTTGCCGCTCCAAGCGGCAGCCAGCCCGGCGAGGAGCCCCACAAACCCCAGTGGCCGGGGAAAGGATGCTGTGGCGCTGGGGCTTGTGGGATGCTGGCTGGCTGCCACTTGGAGCAGCAAATTTAAAAGTGCCCGGCCGGCTGTCCCTGCCGCTCCAGTGGCCAAACCGGTCCGCCCAGTTATCACGGGGCTCCGCCGCTACCAGACTGGTAGCGGCGGGCAAATTGGAGCATCCAGTCCCCGGGAACTGCCCTGAAACCAGTCTGGGTCCATCTCTGCTTTCCTGTACTTAATTTCAACACTTAAAAAATTTTGTAAAATGCATGATTCAGAGCGGGACATTAAAGAAACAGTTTGTAGTAGCATAAAACAAGCCAGTGACTCCAACGTATGGGTTTCAGACCCAGACAAACACAAGCGCGCGCATGCACACACACGTAAACACAAGCACACACTCATACACACAAACAAGCATACATGCATACAAACACACATAAACACATGCACACACACATACACACACAAGCAAGGTATAAAGCAGGGAGGGTTTAGAAAGGAGGACATCTCTGCATCAGGGACATGGGATCTGGAACCACTGAGAGAAATCAGCAGTGCTCTTGAGAGTGCGCAGAGTACAAAAGCAGACTGTAGGGAGCCAAAAGGATCAGGATGTAAAGGACTGAGAAGGAGGAAGCAGAGGAAAACCAGGATCCCCAGGAAGGATTTACCTTGCAGGTCTGGAAGTGGAGCAGAGCCTGAATTGTTGGGCTGAGGCGGACAAAGCAGCTGCTCCTCCCTTGCAATTTCTGCCTAGATTGAGGCACTGAAAGGGTTAAGAGCTGGAGGTTTAAAGGGCTCTAGGAAACCTGAGCTGCTTCCATGGCTTGCAACAGTTTAAAGGGCTGTTTTAATTCCAGAGGCGCTCTAGGGTTTTCCTACTCCCCAAATAAGGTAGGAAAACTCAGACACCCTGTTCATTCCTAAAATAAATCAAAAATTAGAATCTTGAGCCTGGACCCTGGAGGCTTGTGTATGTCTTACAAGGGATTCAAAAGCCCTGGCCAAACTCCACAACTCTGCAAACTCTGATCTCCTTTTTTGACCAGGTTACAAGCTTACTGGACAGTGACAATGCTGTGGATGTCATGTATCTTGACTTCAGCAAAGCATTTGACAAGGTCCTACATGACATCTTAATTGGGAAGTTTGAAAAATATGGGCTAGACGAGGCAATCGTTGGGTGGATCTGCAAATGGCTCAATGGCCGCACTCAAAGGGTTTTAGTAAATGGTTCTGTGACAAGCTGGAGATCGGTTCCAAGTGGGGTGCCTCAGGGCTCTGTCTTGGGCCCAGTTCTCTTTAACATTTTGATCAATGACTTGGAGGAAGTATACGGGGGAGCCTGATCAATTTTGCAGATGATACCAAGCTGGGAGGAGTAGCAAACACAGCAGAAGACAGGAAAAACCTCCAAGAGGATCTGGATAAACTAAAAACTGGGCTGTAACATATAGAATGAATTTCAACAGGGAGAAGTGCAAGGTTCTGCACTTAGGCAATAAAAATCAATAACACAGGTATAAAATGGGGGATATTTGGCTTGGCAGCACAACATGTGAGCGGGATCTTGGCGTAACCATGGATCGCAAGCTGAACATGAGTCAGCAGTGGGATGTATCTGCAACGAAGGCAAATGCCATTTTAGGCTGCATTAAGAGGATTGTAGCTTCCAAGTTGCAAGAAGTTCTTGTTCCTCTTTTATACTGCATTGGTCAGACCTCACCTTGAGTACTGTGTTCAGTTCTGGGCACCTCACTTTAAGAATGATACAGCCAAACTGGAGCAAATCCAGAGGAGAGCGACAAGAATAATCAGTGGGATGGAAGGGAAGACCTATGAGGAAAGGTTGGTGGAACTTGGGATGTTCAGCCTGGAGAAGAGGAGGCTGAGGGGACACATGATTTCCCTCTTCAGATACCTGAAGGGCCGTCATATGGAAGATGGGGCTCATTTGTTCATAGCTGCTTCTGAAAGCAGAAAAAGAACCAATGGGTAAAGACTGCAAGAAAGGAGATTCCAGTTAGCTATCCGGAAAAAATTCCTGACAGTGAGGGCGGTTCGGCAGTAGAACAGATTGCCAAAGGAGGTGGTGGACTCTCCCTCACTGGGGGTCTTCAAGCTGAGGCTCTATGAGCACCTGTTGGGGATGCTCTAGGAGGATTTCCTGCTTCAGGCAGGGGGGTGGACTAGATGACCTACTAGGTCCCTTCCAACTCTATGATTCTATTATTCTATGAGAGTTAATAACTGCAAAAGAGGATAAGGTCCCCAAATCAATGGAAACAGCGCTGGATTAAGTGTGTGGCTTCTGAAGGGGACTACTCTGAAGAAGATTAAATGCCAAATTGTTATGTGTTTTCTTTTTACAGCACCAGTCCTGATACTTATTGATCACACCTGTACTCTTCAGTTAATGGGGATTAAAATTTGCATTGGCAATAGGTGCCCCAATGTTGAGTGCCCTGAGCTGAAGTGTCCGTTCAGAATTTATTGACAATTATCAGATTTACAAGTCTCCAGACCTGATGACATTCATCCAAATAAAGTGTGAAATTATTGTTCTGACTAAAGCTCTTAGTGGGTCCCTTGAAATAGCTGGTGTGTCAAAACACTGGAGGATAGTTAATCTCATGCCAATTTTTAAAAGAGGGATGACAACCCAAGTCAGTAAGCCTAACATCTGTTTGAGGTGAACAAAATCCTTTATGGAAACCATTGTTTTTCCATCATGTGGAAAGCCTAAATAAAACCCTCTCTTGTGGGGAAGACACATTTGTGTTTGCTGATATAAAAATTCATATAAAATGCTAGGAATAAAATTTCCATTCACTTTAAAGTTCCTGGTATTACAAAGGCCCACGTTCTTCCTCAGAACTGCCAGTAGATCGCAGGATTGCCTTGGCTATTTTGTGAACACAGTTTAAATGGCTCAAATAGGCTTTTTCTGCAGAATAATTCATGCAGGCACCTTCAGATGAACTTCCTGCAATTTATCTGGCTCCAGCAAGCCTGATGATTTTTTTCCAAATAAGGCAGTGTCCTCTGGATGAACCACGAGGCAGCAGATCGCAGCTATTCAGCTCCAGGGCCCTAGAATCTGGCTGAGAACATGCATGCACAAATGTGCAAAGCCAGCAACAAGGGCAACAGGGCAATTGGCCCGGGGCAACTGAGGCCCTGGGCAATGGCTGGACAGCTCCCTGCAAGGCTTTATTTTCCTGTATGCATAATGAGAGTTTTTGCCGACTTTGCACATATGTGTTTGTCACGCAGTTATGGAGTAAAAGATTTTTTTCAAAACAACTTTTGGAAGTGAACTATATTAATAGAAAGTGAGATATTCCAACATAGCAAGATTTTTTAATACTCAGTGTTATATTTCTGAAAGGATAAAACCTTGGAATGGCTCCATCAGGATCAGAGTCCTCCCCCTCAGGAAAGTTGTCAGAGAAGCAAAACAAACCACTGAGCACTGGAGGTTTATATCCTGAGTTCACAAATCTGAAGGGCATGGAAAGCCGAGGGTGGTTATGCTCTGATGATATCTCCATGACTTTTACCAGGGCATTCCATGACTCTTGCTTGGAGGTAGGCTGGGCAGACTGACTAAAGGACAGCTGGTCACCCTGTGGAGATGGGTGAGATTAGGTTGTGAATTGTGGATCCTTGCCCAGACATTACAGTCACTGAGAATGCCTAGAAGAATGATTTTCAACCGGTGTACTGTGGCACACTGGTGTGCCGTGGATAGTCCTCAAGTGTGCCATGGGAATTTGGGGGAAGGTCATTAATTAATAGGAGAACTGGGAGATTTGAATAGCCTGGTGTGCCTTGTCAATCGTGCAAACAACTGATCTATCTATCTATCTACAGTATTTATATACCGCTTTTCAACTGAAAAGTTCAGTTGATGGTTTGCCTTGACAACTTCAGTGCCGTTAGTGTGCCATGAGATGAAAAAGGTTGAAAATCACTGGCCCAGAGGAAGGAAAAGAGAAAAAAATAATAACAATTATTTGCAGATGGGCTTGTAAACACTAAGAGGACTTCTTCACACTTGCAAAATTTTACATTTGTCTCATTCTGCTTCATCTTGTTATTAAGGGCCCAAAAAGCAAGGATGTCAAGTTCATTTTTGAGGAGGGGAAATGAATAACGTTGTAAAGGTTGTTGGTAACATATATAAGACATGTGGCAAAACAGGACCATTAAATTTTTAATAATTAAATTATGTTCTTTAAAAATAAAATCTCATCTGAATCAAGCTCCTGCCAGATCTATTCAATGCCTGGCAAAATGTATGATCTTATGGTTGTAACTATGTTTCTCGGACTGGTAGAATACATGGATATGGGGGGGGGGTAGATGTTGCCAGCAGCCCAATGCAAGATGTCCCAAATAGGGAATTACTAATTAAAATGGCAATATTTTTAAAGTCATGTCGTATAAGATGGGGATAGGTTTGAGTAAAAACAATTTGTAAGAGTTCATATCACCATGGTGAGTCACTCTGTGTGTCTGTGTTTGAGTGTGTGTGTGTGTGTGTGTGTGTGTGAGAGAGAGAGAGAGAGAGAGAGAGAGAGAGAGAGAGATGGGGGGTGGGTGAGATCATGCAGAAGATTTGATAATTATGAACAGAAAATTCTCACCTATGAAACTGAAAGAAAATAAAGAATAGCATATGAGAGATTCTGAATGTGCATCGTGTACCTAACTTGTGGGATAACTATCCTGATAAGCAGAAAGTGGGCCAGAGTGGGGTATATAGAGACAATGCATCTCATGCAATGAAAAGAAAGATCTAAGCAGAAGTAATGGTGTATTCTGATCTGTTTAGTAAGTACATTTCTTTCCTTTGTTTTACTTTTTTAATTTGTCTGAAATTACGTAACTTTATTTTTCTCTTTTTCATCTTGAAAGTGACATTTTTCAAATGCATCAGTAAAACAACTTAAACTTTTGAAAGCTGAAACAAACTTGGGGAGGGAGAATAAAAATTCATTTTAGGCCTGTTTCTTTACACAATTTCCAGTTCCATGTTCCATTGCACTGATCCAAAAACCGATGACTTCAAGCGTCATAGAGTTCTATTGGAGTCATTGATATTTACTTCTGAGTAGACATACATAGATGGGCTTGCCAGGTCTTTTAAATTCACTAGGACATAGGCTGCAATTTCATGAACTGCAGAAGTAAATTCTTTCCTAGAAGTAAATTCCACTGACCAATTGACCAAATTCAATTAGACTTCTCAGTAGGTATGCACTGGATTTACTATTAATGAAGGACATGATCCAGTTCTGGTTAAACTATTTTCCCCTTAAAGGTCAAATTTAAGCATGAGCTTGCTTATAGTGGTTCTTCAGACCATTTAATCATGGCTGAATGATGAGCATTTTATTTACTAAATATTTTTCTCAAATTCGAAATTTTCAAAACAAGAAGTCTTCATCAAGAGCTTTCTGGCATTTGTATGTATTTCTATTGCAATGTTCCTTAAATATTTTTAGAAAGGTTCAATACTTAATTTAATTTAAACAACTTTTGAAAGAAATAAATGCACTTTTACATGTGTTACCCAATGGGAGAATCTTTTGATTATTCTAGGTTTCTAATTGAGTTCCTGCTGATATTCCAGTCCATTATAAATTATGAAGCTCTTGTGCCTTCTCATCATCTTCTCTGTGTTGCAGCATTCTCCACGTAAGACTTATTGATTGATTTATACATTTGTTTGTGCATTTGTTTCTGGTCAGAGTGCTTCATTTTCACCTCATAAATGTGAATGCTCCAGTTCCCAAGGGGCTCACAAGCTAAATAATTTTTTTTTAAGTTGAATAATTCGTGGTTCAATTCTGTAGTTTAAATAATGGGAAGTGGTGCAAAATGGAATAAAAGAAGGCAATAAAAGAAGTACAGTGGCATTAAATTAAATAGGCAATTGAAAAGTAATTTCCAGCTTAACCATATAATTATGGTTACATGCCATAATTTCATGGTCACAGGCAAGAATTTCATCTTGAATCTGTTTGGAAATTAAAACCAGTTTTTTTCCCACCCAGTGGGAAAGAAATTGGGATAACGTACCAGTCCAATCTAAGATGGCTCAATGCAAAATTTTTGTGGACAGAAAATAGCAGAAGAGCTTTTTTGGCCCATATTTATCCCACATGTTACATCTCTCTTGGAATTACAGTGGTACCTTGGTTTACGAGCGTAATTCATTCCGGAAGCCTGCTTGTAATTCAAAATGCTTGTACAGTGGCGCCTCACGTAACAAATTTAATTCGTTTCGTAGGCATGTTCTTTATGTGAAACATTCTTTACGTGAGGCAGATTTTTCAATAGGAAATAATGGAAACTCAGACGATTGGTTCCACAACTCCCAAAATATTCATAGAAAAATATTAACTGGATGTAAAAATGATGACAGAACACTGGGATTGAATTCAAAACATGCATTCAATGTGCATGCTCTTATGAAGTCTACTTAGGCTGCAGTCCTAAAGACACTTTCCTGGGAGTAAACCCCATTACTTCTGGGTAGACATGGTTAGGAGGCTGCAATCCAAGACACCTTCAAAGTGTCTCCCCACTTTCTCCTTCTCTCCATCCTGAGCCTCTCTCTCCCCTGCTCCCTTCTGGCTAGTCCTGAGCTGCTTCCCTCTTCTCCACTGCTCTTCTCTCCCTCTGCCCAGCGGATGCCTGGCCACAGGGGGAACAGCGTGGAAGTGTTGCTTTCACTATGGGCAGGTGCGCTAGGCAGCCCTGACACTTTTTAAACAGGCTGCCGGCCAGCGCGTCTGCCCCAACTGCCAACAAATTTTTTCTTTACATGAGGCATGTTCTTTACGTGAAGCAGAATCCTAGAGAAATTTTTGTTTGTTACATGAAACATACTTTATGTGAGGCATTCTTTACGTGAGGCGTCACTGTATATCAAAATGAATTTTCCCATAAGAAATAATGGAAACTCAGATGGTTAATTCCACAAAATATTCATATAAAATGAATATAACACTGTAATATGATATAAAATACCACAATTATGTGAATGTGATGTGCCACTGAATCTAATGCATACCCTATTTTCAGAGGCTTGAGATTTTTTAAAAAAAGGTTTACTGGTGATTGTAATGTGCTCCCTTTGAAAACGGGATGTGCATTAGGCACTGTTGCTGGTCTCCACACTCCTCCAGAAACCACCTACCTGGGGATCCAGCGAGCTTTTCCCCTTTCCCTCCGCTGTGGGAGTGTGAACACTGGACAGTGTTGGAAATACTTGTGCAGGGTGACCAAACCATAACCAAAAAAGATGACCAGTTCCCTCTAAAATATAGGACACCCAAGAAAAATATAGGATTGGACAATGTAAAAGCTAAAAACACTCATAAAAACACTCCCTTCCTCCTACTGAGAATAGGGCTTTCTTTAGAGTACACATGCATAGGCTGGTCTCTCAGGAGGTGCTGATGGAGTGCTGAAACCGGCTGTATCCTGGATGGGACTATTTTTCACTTGTTTTTCAAGACATCGCTTGTACATCAAGACAAAATATATTAGAAATGTTTCCGTGTCTTGCAAAACATTAGCAATCCAAGTTACTCTCAATCCAAGGTTTTACTGTACACTGTTAGAGAGAAAGCAATAACTGTACTGGGGCTGTCATAGGGAGGAAGGGGCTCATTTGTTCATAGCTGCTTCTGAAAGCAGAACTAGAACCAATGGGTACAAACTGCAAGAAAGGAGATTCCGGATGGATATCTGGAAAAAATTCCTGACGGTGAGGGCGGTTTGGCAGTGGAACAGATTGCCAAGGGAGGTTTTGGACTCTCCCTCACTGGGGATCTTCAAGCAGAGGCTCGACAAGCACCTGTCGGGGATGCTCCAGGGCAGCGTTTCTCAAAGTGGGGGTTGGGACCCCATTGGGGGTCGCCTAAAGACCCCTGGTGCAGGGGGCCAGGTCAGACTTGCCAGACCTCTGGCTGTGCACACTGGGGCTGATTGACAGCCTCAGGGCCCAATCCTATGCATGCCTACTCTGAAATAAATCCCATTGTGTTCAGTGTGTGCACAGAACACACATTTCATTTGTAACAACGAAAATACATCCTGCATATCGGATATTTATATTACGATTCATAACAGTAGCAAACTTACAGTTATAAAGTAGCAAAGAAAATAATTTTATGGTTGGGGGTCCCCACAACATGAGGAACTTCTAAAGGGGTCACAGCATTAGGAAGATTGAGAACCACTGCCCTTGATAATAAGTTAATAAGCAGGTAACCTGCTGTGTTGTTTTTGGTAATTTTATCTGTTGAATTAGTATTCTGTTTCTACTGTTTTTTTTTTTTAGTTCTCTATTGTTTTATGGCTTTTATTTTATTTCATTGTAAGCTGTCTTGAGTAGAGAAAGGTGGGTGTAAATAAATATATAAGGGTGGGACAAGCCTCTACCTCTGATATTCCTTTTTAGGACAACAACTTCTTTCCTTTCCTTTCTGCAGGAATCACTGCATACGTTCGCAACAAGGATGACTGTTTGGCAGTTGGAGGCTATTGCCTTCTATTCAGATGCAACTTCCCTTTTCTTGTTTATGCTGGACGTTGTACTATATTCGTTTCTTGTTGCAAAATCTGAAGTCCAACCTCTTAAAGAAGATGTACACAAAATGTACCCAATATTGTCATTAATAAAAGGTGGCATTTGTGGTTGTATCTGTGCAAGAGATACTAGGAATAATGATTGTCCTCTAGTGGCGCAAGTGGTTAAGACACTGTCCTGTTAACCAGCAGGCCAGGGTTCAAGAACTGGGTTCCCACAAGACAAGGATTTTCTGCTACAGGCAGGGGGTTGCACTAAGTGATCCACTGGGTCCCTTCCAACTCTATGATTCTATGATTCAATGTTGAGTTGTCCCACCGAGTTTTGAAGGGTGTGACATACAGAGTTTTTTTTCCGCTGGTGAGAGAAGAATCTCCTAGAATCCCCCAGGAATCTCCTAAGCAGTGGTGTAGCTAATGATCATGTAGCCTCATGTAAAGCTCAAAATGTTGCCCCAGAAGTGACATCATGCCTGGGCTTTTTAAAAAAATGGCAGGAAAACAAAAATTGTAGGAAAACCTACATCCTGCCTCACAAGCCTGCCACATATTTGCTCTGCTGCCTTCCCCCCCCCCCCCTCACACACACACATTGTGTCATGGCTAAGGCTGGGTTGGAGAAGATTTTGTACCCCAGCCCATAAACAAAATCAAATTTAACTAAAACACATAAAAATACGCCCCTTATTGTTTAGAGATATTTTGTTGGGCAAAGAGAGATAGTTATTCTCTCCCTGCTAAATATACGAACACCATTTAGAAGTGCGTCTTTACACAATTAGCATAAATAACAGTATTATGGAAATGGGAGCTGACTCATAATAACAACTTATTAGTTCCATACATGTTCTCCTTTTTAGCCTTCTGTCCTTGAAAAAAACTTGAATGTCCTCCTTTTTCTTGTGAGCAGGCAGCATGTAGCCTTGGAATTCATCAATTAAATGCAATAAATTTTATTTATTATTATATACTATATAGTATATGTAGTATATAGTAATTAGTAGTGTTTAAATTAACCACCTGAAAGGAATATATCGTATTTATGCGAATACAATGTGCACCCTTTTCAGCGTAATTGAAAGTTGACAATGGGGGTACGCACTAGATTTGAGGGCGCATTATATTCGTGTGCATACTGGCTGCCCTTGTCTGGCTGCAGGTCGTGGTGCTCAGCGCTTGGGCTGGAAGCAGCGATGCAGAGAGGGAGAAGGCAGCGGAGATGCTCATGGTCTAGGAGTGAGGATCTTGCTAGAGGGAGGTAGCCTCCTGGGTTCTCCTTTTTCCCTCCTCTGTGGAACTGTGAACTGCAGGGCATCCTGCTAGCAGCAGCAGGGAAGCTGCCAGAGGGGCTTTGGAGGCTCTCCTGTGCCTGCTCCACTCCCAAAGGCTATGGGCACATTTGGATTTCTGATGCTCCCCAGACTCATCTGAGCCTCCCTCCTCAGACCCCATTTGCACTGTTTTGCAATCCCATAGTTGCAATCTGGATCCTCAAGGGGGACAAGAGGGGTATGGTTTCAACACATCCCAAAGACCTGGTTTCAGAAGAGAAATTTCTGGCTGCAATCCTCACTGTCTTCCATCCTGGATGGGACTGAGCAGCCTATAGGTACTCAGCAGTCCCCACAGTAACTGACCTGGGCAGAGAACTTGGATTGCCTGCATAATTTAACACCCCTGCATTCCCCACCAAAAACCCCATGAGAAGTACTCTCTCCTCCATTTCTGCCTTCCTGTCCTTGTGCCATTTCCTCTTCTGCACTATCTACATTCCTCACACACACACACAAACACACACACCCCACTCACTTCTCTACCACCAGGATGGTGAGTATGATGATACCAGGCTGCAAACCTATCTACACTTTCCTGGAAGTCCCACTTCCTATAATAGGACTTGCTTCTGAGTAGACACGCCTAAGACACCCAGTTTGCAAGGAGTAAGCCCCATTGACTCCAATGTGCCTGCTTTCTGAATAGGCTGGGGTTCAAAATCAGCACTGCGATGCTCTCCTTCGCCCACCGCATCTCACCCCGCCTGGAGGAGTCCCCTCCTCCCTCCTTCAGCAGTGCTGATCAGAGCCCCCACCTTCACCACCCCTAGACTCCAGCTATGCCACCACCAGACTTCTGTGCACCAACCCACTGCTCCCACTCCAACAGAGCTCCCAAAGAGCACACTGGCATCTTTGGAAGAATCCCCAGATAGGCATTTGGCAGAAAACTGGGGAGCCAGATAGCAGAGTCTAAAGTGCCAATCTACTGAGCACTCCATTTCAAAAGGCTGTGCATTGCAATCGCCTGTAAAACAAACCACCGTCCTCTTTACTTCTGTGAGAGTCCACAAATCTAAAAGGCATATCTAATTTAGGCTGCAATCCTAAAGACACTTTCCTGGGAGTGAGACCCACTGAACACAATGGGACTTACTTTTGAGTAGACATAATTAGGATTATGCTCTTAGAATCCAATCATAAGCCCAGAATAATCATATGCCATAACTGAAAAAGAGGACAAGCCCCACCAAAATGTAGGACACCTACACACACAAAAATGTAAGTCATGACAAAATAAAAACTAAAACACTCATGTATATTACTTTCATGTTGTTAGTTTAACACTATATTACTTATTATTAAATTTTAAACCATTACATGTAATTTGTTAGTTTTAATTTATTAATTAGAAGCCTCCATGCTACCTGGTCACAAGGAAAAGGAGGATAATGAAGACTTTTTTCTCTAGGATATGAGACTAAAAATCATCCTGGAAAAAATATCCTGGAAAAGGGGGACATATGATCACCCTGCTTATGCCTGCCTACTCAGTAGTAAGTCCTATTATAATCAATGGTATTTACCCTCAGGAAGTGTTATATACATTTTGAGAGGTGGCTGGGGATAATTATAAGAGGCAGTAGCAGCTAACATCACGGAATGGCTATAGAATAACTACTGATGAATTATGAATCAACAATCAGATTATTATTTCCAAAGCATAGTCTGCTTGGATGGTGTATGGGGTTGCTCTGCTGCTGCTCATCTCCCACGACTAGCCTGGCATGGTATTTCCCCCTCCTCAGGATCCTGCACACAGGCAACCCATCACAGGCAGCCATCTGAGAACCTAATCCTGTCCCTGCCTACTAACAAGTAAAACCCATGATGGACAATGGGGCTTACTCTGAGGAAAGTGTGGATAGGATTGCAGCCTTAGGTCAGAGTGACCCGATGCTGAACTCAAAATTCCCTGTCAAGCCCCCCAAAATTCCTAACCCCCCAAGCCAAAATTCCTACCCAGGCAAAAAAATGTATAACACCCCCAAAAATGTAGGACAAACATAGGACATGTTGAAATAAAGCAAAAATACTCATATTGATTTCCTGTACTTAATTTCAACACTTTAAAAATAGAAATTTTTTTAACATGCATGATCCTGTCACAAACACGTAAGACACCCTCAAAGCAGTTTGCAGCAACACAAACCACACATGCAAGAGACTTCAACATACATGATTCTGACACATATATGTAAGACACCCTTAATGCAGTTTGCATAAACACAAACCATGCCAGTGACTTCAACATATGTGATTCAAACCTACACACACACACAAGCACTCACTCACCTTCAGGCGGCCGGAGGGGACCAGAAGTGGCATGAAGGCCAGCCGCTGAGGTTGCAGAGGCAGTGTTCCTTGGCCAGAGAGAGGGCAGAAGCAGCGCAGTGGCCACAGGAGACTGGCACCAGCTGCTGAGGCCCTGGAGGAACGACCAGGAGGCCTGGTTGGGAAGGGAGGAGAGGAGATGTGAGACACAGGGGTGCGCGGCAGCCATGGGAACAGGAGGGCTGGCCAACAAGGCTGCAGTGCAGCGCACAGTGTGTTACAGGGGCCGCGGAGGCCACTGAAGGCTGCTGGCAATGAGGCAGGTGGAGAAACTTCCTCCTGGTCCACCCCAATAGTGTCCGTGTCTGGGGGAATCTGTGCACACAAAAATATAAATGGCTTCCGGGGATTGGCCCAAATACTGGAGAGGCGGGGGGGGGGGTTCTCTACTCCGTGGAGACCCCGTTTTGCAAGAGCTGTCCGGGTAAATCCGGACAGATGGTTAGCCTGCCTTAGGTTCCTACGTGAGAAGTGAGAATGAAGAGAGCTTGACCTCAGTCCTGTGTAGTTAGCCCCATTCTAGTTTCTCACTGCAATCCTTTGCAGCCTGGTGAGTAATGTACTTTGCAGTCACTGCTGACAACAGGGGGTGGAGAGAGACAGGAGAGGATCCTACAGCAGGTGAATGCAAGTCCCACGCTGCTGAAGAGAAGTCCACCTTCCCCCTTTGTGTGTGTATGTGTGTCACAGTGGCATAGCTAGAGGCGGCAGAGCCAGTCTTGAAGGGAGCATCTTCCCTTTGGAACCATTCCAGGCAGGGGAAGTAAAAGGGATCCATTTTGTTCTCCATGCTTGGAATGGCTCCACAGAGATGCAAAACCACCCCAAAGTCCCACATGGGGAAAAGAGCCCATGCTCTCTGCCTGCCTAAAAGCGCTCCTGGGACCAGCCCAGGAGAGAGCAGGCAGAGGCTAGCTGGGGAGTCGAAGAACCAATCCTTCTGTCCAGCCATAAACCCTGTTCTCTATTTGTAGCTGAAAGTCAAAAAGGACTTTCTGAAGCAAGCATGCATGGAGTTGAGTCCAAGATACTAGCTCCTGAAAAGAGACTGGTATTTTAAACCACCAATTTCATCACATCCAAGGAGCTGGTGTTGGGAACTAATTTTAGGAGTTCCTTAGACAGTGCCTTGAAAATGGTACTGCCTGACAGGATCATGTATTGCTGAGAAACCAAGTGTCCCAGGGTACATTAAAGGCCAAGGAAACTCCTTGAAGGAATTTCAAAGTTTTAGGAAAATGCTCTGAGGGGGGACATTCTGACTATGAGTAGGATGTCATCCAGGCAGGGGTCAACAATGATCCGATTGGTAATGATAAGCCACAGTTGCCACCAGGATCTTGATGAAGTCCCTGGAGAATGACTCTGGGAATTGCTCCAACATAAAAACAATTTACTCTGGATTGCAATATGAATTTCCCAAAGGTTTTCACTAGGTTTTCCCATAGGTTTTCAGTACGTCAACATAAATGTCTCTTACATGCTCCCGCAGTTAGTCTGGATTGTAGGGTAATCCCACTACCTCCTCTCGATAGGCACCCTCATTATCATCCTGGATAAGGCCCCCCACTGTTGCATCATCCACATACTTCACAATATGGTTGGTAGCATACCTAGCAAAGCAATCATGGGTCAGGACCATGAACAACAGAGGACTTAAAACACAGCCCTGAGGGAAACCTGTATTCATATAGATGGTATTGGAAACATTGGTCTGGACCCATAATGTCACATGTACCTGGGCTTCCTGAGAAATGGGGGTTCTGCTTAGAGAAATAGGTGACTCCCCTGAAAAACAGACTTTGAGTCTAAAAAGCCAAATTCGCCTGTCCCTTGAAATATTTGAGGGAGATGCTGCAGAGTTATCTGAGGCCATTACAAAGCACTTATCTGAGGTTTCCCTTTGCGCCTACTTGGTCCATGACAAAGCGTGCAAAAGGAAAGTGGTGCCCAAGAGTTTTACATCAGAAACATGAGGTAAATTACTGAAGCTTGTAAGTGTTGGGCAGGATGGGCACTACAATTTAAAGGTACCTGCACTGCTCCCTATGAGAAGAGCTCAAACTGTGGGCAAACGTAGGCCTGCCATCGCCTACACTTCTACTAAAGCAACAGCAGCAAGACATGGAGTTTTGGGACTCATTTGAGTCACAGCAGAATGAGGCAGTTGGCACCACCATGTCTCTGGACCATCACAGCCTTTGCCACTGGTCACTGTTGGACTAACATGAGGAAAATATGAGAGAGTTAGGCAGCACCTGGCATGAAAGCACCTCCCCAAAAAATTCAAGCTCCCCACTGCCAAGGCAATGCCCATGAGGGAGATTCACTGTGTTATCCCTCTTAACCTTAGACACTCTTTCCTGCTTTCACTTCTTCCCCCGTGTGAACACCACTGACGCCCCCCACTAACTACACTGCACTCAGATGATGCAAAATGGTTCCCTCAGGCTATTGGCAAGAACCTCAAGATGGCTGGTGGGGAGAAGAGGTGCCCATGCCAGTATCCAATGCAGCATGCACTCCAGAGGCACTGTAACTGAGGCAGGTATGAGATGGAGCTGAACACCACTAAGATGTCTGGAGGCACTGTAGCTGTGGCAGGCATGGAATGGAGATGAACACCGTTAGGCTGGTTCACCTACGCACTTCCCTGGGCAATCCCCGGTTTGTCCTCGGAGCAAGCAGGGGCAGATGGTGTGTCCCTGAACACGCGGCGATTGAAGCGGGAACTCTCCAAGTCCACTCTCCAATGCAAGGGCGAAGGAGGGCTCAGGTGATCCTGTTGTAGCTGTTCCAACTCTGCCCAAGTCACATCTGAGGCTAAGGCACGCTGCAGGCATGGGTGACCAGCAAGGGTGACCCACATCAGCCCAGGGAGGTCATGCATTCTGACCAAAAGTGGCTGAGATGAAATAGGTTCCTATGGGGCTGAGGTGAACAAACCCCAATCAATTCCCTCCCTGGCTACCTGGATTAGGCTCTATATGAGAAATTTAAAGAGTGGCTGGAGCAGGATGAAATACTTGCAGAAGAGCAGGCAGGCTTCAGAGAAGGACGATCCACCATTGACCTGCCAGGTTTTCATATGCCCTGGAATTAGATTTTTGGGAATAAGTTATTAAAGGTCACATTCCAGAGCCAATGAGTTTGTTTAATTTGAATTCCACATGAAATTACACATCTAATGAAATGCAACATAATGGTATTATTCAAAAATTCCAAAAATTATGGCTGTGATATTACCCCCTTCCCCTGAACATCACTGACAAGAAAGCAACAACTTTCGGAAACAGAGTATTTCTCTCATTGAAAGGTAAAAAAATGGCATATTGAGGGCTGGGTTTACTGATTTTCCATTTTTTACTGATATATACTGGGTTTCTATGCTGAACAATTAGAAAAGCAATAACCAGGAACTTTGATCTTAATAAATAAAATTCTGCTGTGTTAAATGGAAAGTACACATTGGATGGTTGTCAGAGGAACCTGCATAGTGGCAGTTGCGCAATGTGTCCCCAAGGTGTGAGATGGCTACCAGAGCAGAATATTTCTATCTGTCTACAGTATTTATATACCACTTTTCAACTGAAAAGTTCACAAAGCGGTTTACAAGAAAATGAAAAAAATTAATAGCTAATTAATAGCCATTGGGTGACTGTCCCAAAAGGGCTCACAATCTAAACAATTTAGATTGAATAAAAACAATTTCATTACAAACAGTTCATTATAATTAGTTAAAAATAAAGAGATAGTTAAAATAGTTCACTATTACTGAATGTGGTGGCCCTCTGATCTTGGGAACTCAGTGGTTTGACCTAGTCAAGCTGCTGATTTGCAATGTGTTATGCAATGTGCAGTGCCAGGTTGGCAGTGATCAGCAAAAGGTCTTCCTGTGGCAGCACCATTGCTATGGAACTCCTCCAGAAATGTGCCTTCCCTACTAGCTTTCTGACATGGCCTCAAAACTTGTTTCTTTTGTCATGTTATCCCCCTTGTTAATAAGTTTTAGGTTACCTGTTGTTTTGTTCTTGTAATAATATCTGCTGAATTAGTATTCTGTTTCTGCTGTTTTATTTTTATTTATTTTTTAAAATTATTTTTATTCTCTTTCTTGTTTTATGGCTTTTATTTTATTTCATTGAAAGCTGCCTTGAGCAAAGAAAGGTGGGAGTGAGTGCGTGCGTGAGTTTGTGTGTGTGTGAATAAGTACTCTGTGTGTGTGTGTGTGTGTGTGTGAATAAGTACTGTGTGTGTTTGTGTGTGTGTGTGTGTGAATAAGTACTGTGTGTGTGTGTGTGTAAATAAATAAATGTGGGACAAGCCTCTTTATCTCTATTTTAGGTCACCAACTTCTTTCCTTTCTTTTCTGCAGGAGTCACTGCAGTCGTTGAAAACATGAGTGACTGTTGGCAAGATGGAGGTTTTTGCTTTACGTTTCGATGCCGCAAACCTTTTTTCATTATATTGGACGTTGTTATCGATCGTATATTTGTTGCATGATCTGAAGTCCAACCTCTTAAAGAAGACGTATACAAAATGTACCCACTGTATTGTGATTAATAAAAGGTGGTACTTGTGGTTGTATCGGCACAAGAGATACTTGGAATAAAGATGTGTTATTGATTGAGTTTTGAAGGGTGTGATGTAAAGAGTGTAAAATTCTTCTGGTGAAAGAAGAATCTCCTAGAATCTCCTAGGAATCTCCTAAGAATGCTACATTGATACTTGCCAGCTCAAGTGACCTCAGTCAAACAAGGCTGGACTTTTCCTGAGGGTGCAATCGTGAAAAGCCCTTGTGCTGAAGCAACTCCCTTGCATTGGCACAAGGCACTGAAAGGCACTTTTGCACTACCTGGAACAAATTTAGGTTGATGAATCAAGACACATCACCATATGCCTGCTAGAACCAGCTGGCAGAAAAGACTCAGCTGAGCCATCGCAAGCTCTCCTGAGGGCAGAGGAGGTATGGGGTATAGGCAGGGGACAGCAGGGAGGAGGTGGAAGCGGGTGTTCTCGGAAGGAGGGCCAGGACCTGTGGTGGGCCCGGCCCGGCCCAAGATCCGGTTCTCCGGAAGTGGCCGGGGCAAGGGGGCGGGGCCAGGGAGGTTTTTAACTTAAAAATTAAAAAAAATTAAAAAAATTACTTACTTCAGGGTAGACCTGCATAGGATGGATCTCTGAAGCTGCAGTCTTCTCCACACTTTCCTGGGACTTCTCCACACTTGAGAAGTCTCCTCCACACTTGACTACACTGGGACTTACTTCATAGTAGACCTGTTTAGGCTGGGGCTCTGAGACTGCAGTCCTCTCCACACTTGCCTGGGAGTAAGTCCCATTGACTATACTGGGACTTACTTCAGAATAGACTGCTTACGCTGGGGCTCAGAGACTGCAGTCCTCTCCACACCTGCCTGGGAGTAAGTCCCATTGACTACACTAGGACTTACTTCAGAATAGACCTGCTTAGGCTGGGGCTCTGAGACTGCAGTCCTCTCCACACCTGCCTGGGAGTAAGTCCCATTGACTACTCTGGGACTTACTTCAGAGTAGTTCTGCTTAGGCTGGGGCTCTGAGACTGCAGTCCTGTATAGAGAGGAGAGACCTGCATAGGGAGAGGCAGGGAGAGCATGATGGTGGTGCTGCCCCCCCCCCCCCCCTCTGAGCCTCCCCACCAGCAGCAGAGGAAGGGAGACCGCGGTGACGCCTCTGGCCAGCTGGGAGGAAGGGGGAGGAGGGAGGAGGAAGGGAAGCAGCAGCTGTGCTGCATACCGGTCCCTAGTGTTCTGCTCCTCCTTGGTCCTACCGGCTCCCCATTGGCTGCCAAAAGACAAGAACCTATTCATGAGAGTAGGTGCGTCCCCCCTAGTGCCCACCTGTGGCCAGGACCCAATATTGTGTTGGATTCTGTCCCTGCTTGGAGGGAAGGAAGGAATGGCACTTTGCTGCTTCTGCCTGCTCAGACTTGCGCTGCCTCTAGCGGCAGTATATTGTTTTGTACACTCTAAGGGGCTGCTGTAGCCTTAATCTGGGGAAGGGGAACTCCAAAAGGTTTGTGAAGCAAGACTTCCTTTACAGAACCCATGCTCATTCTCCCTGAGCAAGGGTTGCTCATCCATGTGTTTTACAATTTTATTCTAGTCAATTTTAGTCATAGAGCTTGAGCCCTGGTAAAATACCATGATGTGCAGCCTAATCCTATCTACTAGATTCTGCTTGTAGGATATGTGGAAGTACCAGATTCTGTGTGAAACTACCTAGATCCTTGCACCTCAAGACATTGTTGTGGTGCATGTCATTATGGCTGCAATCCTAGAGACTTTCCTGGGAGTAAAACCCATTAAAGAGAATGGGGTTTACTTTTGAGTAGACATGGTTAGGATTGTGTTCTATGTTGTAATGCTTATCAGTACCACCAGTGAGTGTAATGAATTTCCCCATGCAGTTGCTGGCAGAAACACATACTGGTAGTCATCAGCAGCAGACAACATCTGTCAGTATCAATTGAATTATTGGTGAATTATGGGCTGATTCCTTAACACACTTTCCTGAGAGTAAGTCCCATAGAACAGAATGGGACTTCCTTCTGAGGATTAGATGCTTAGGATTGCACCCATGAGGATGTTCCTGGGTAGGGAAAAGATAGGAGGGGGTGATCCAGCAGCTGTGGTGCATGCCAGAACTCATAAACCCTAGGAAAAAACTGTGATCTGATAAACCAGAACATGGCCTCCCTTGAGGCCTCTTGTTCTCTGCCAAGTTCCAAAGGACACTCTGCTACTCTCCTAGCAGGATTAATGCCTTTCTAGTATTTCTTAGCAGGAATAAAGCCACTTACATGTTCAGGTAAAACATTTCGAGCACAACATTCAAATAAAAAACATGGCAGGCAATACGGTTCTTTTGGTACATGGTTTCTTGCAGGCATACTTGTTTCTCCTTCAGATGCTCCTGTATTTTTGAGACTATGGGTGAAATCCAGAGTAACTACGGGGAGTCCTTGCTCCAGAGTAAGAACAAATTACTCTGGATTGCAATATGAATTTCCCATAGGTTTTTCACTAGGTGGTGCAGTAACTACGGATGCATGTAATGTCTCTTACGTGCTCCCGTAGTTACTCTGGATTGTGCCCTATGTAAAAATGTTTGTGGAGAAAACTCTGCAGTCAGAGAATTAGAGTGCAGTTTCTCTCATGGATTAGGAACTGGTTGAGGACCAGGAAACAGAGAGTGGGTGTCAGTGGTTAATTTTCACAATGGAGAGTGGTGAGCCCCAAGGGTCTGTCCTGGGACTGGTGCTTTTCAACCAGTTCATAAATGACTTGCAGACAAGGATAAGCAATTAGGTGGCCAAGTTTGCAGATAACACTAAATGTTTCTGAGTGATGAAGATCAGAAGAGATTGTAAAAAACTCCAGAAGGATCTTTCCCAACTGGGAAAATGGGCAACAAAATGGCTGACGCACTTCAATGCAAGTGAATCTGAATTCATGCATGTTGAAGAAAAGAATCAAAATTTTACTTGTAGGCTAATGCGTTCTGAGGTGCCTATGCAGCTCCCCAAACTCTCTGCCTCTGCAGATCCGAAGAGGGATCTTGAGGCGTGTGGCTCTTCTAATATTCCTATCAAGATTCCTCTGCAGTGGTGGGCAGTGACTGGTTCAGAACAGGTCACCCGTACTGGTTGTTAGTCGTCCCTCCCCCACTACCGATCCGGTAGCAAGGGGGGGGCAGATAACTGGGTGTACCGGTTTGGGGCAGCAGCTAAAGGGGGAAGCAGGGCACTTTTGAATTCGCTGCTCCAAGTGGCAGCCCGGCAAGGTGCCCCACAAGCCCCACCACCAGAGCATCTTTCCTCTTGCCGCTGGAGCGGCAGCCTGCTGGAGCGGCAGCCTGCTGGAGAAGCACACAGCCTCCCCAGCCCCTTTTTCTTTTCGTCAGTCAGTGGGTCTTACTCCCAGGAAAGTGTGGACAGGGCTGCAGCCTCAGGGAGCAAGGCTAGGCAGGTCTACTGAGAAGTAGGTCCCATTACAGTCAGTGGGTCTTACTCCCAGGAAACTGTCTTTAGGATTGCAGCCTCTTTTCCAGGATAGATCCTATTTTTTTAGCCTGGTGACTACAATCCTAACCATGTCCACTCAAAAGTAAGCCCTATTGTGTTCAGTGGGTCTTACTCACAGGAAACTGTCTTTAGGATTGCAACCTCTTTTCCAGGATAGATCCTCGTTTTTTAGCCTGGTGACTATAATCCTAACCATGTCTACTCAAATGTCACCTTAGCCCTCCCTGGCTCCGCCCCGACCCTCCCTGGCCCTGCACCCAGCTCTCCCCACCCGCTGAACCCAGCCCCGTCCCTGACCCCAGCCCGGCCCGCCCACTTCCAGCAATCCGGTTGTTGGGCCAGGCTGGGCCCACCACTGCTCCTCTGCTATTGTCTGCTGCTGTCTGCTGCTGTGCTGAGTATTAATATTATGATAGAAAAGTCATATTCCTCCTATGCACAATAATTGGGAATGTCGCTAATCAGGAGCTTTAACCTTGGAAAATAAAATTCTGCTAAACTGAAAGACCACATTGGAAGGTTGTTTTAAGAAACAAGAGTTGCTTCCTTGTGTGGTTAGAGTTGGCCAATATGTTCCCCTTGATGTTGTTGTGAGACATCCATCCTGATAGGAGCAGAACATTGCCCAGATCATTATAAATAGTTTACTCATAGAAGAATTCTGGAAAAGGAGGACTAGAGTATACAGAGGAAACCAAAGCAGAAGGAACAGAAGCTTCCAATCTCTACGGTGAGCGACTTGTTTTAGTCATCTGAGTGTTCTTTATAGGTTAGATCCTAAGACAGAGGTCTCCTCAAGGTAAGGCAATGTTTGTTCACTTACCTTTGAGTTGCATTCCTCTTACTTTGGAGCTGGAAAATTGGTTAGGATTGTTCCCATGGTTCTTATTTTCTTCCATAGAATTTAGTTACCTTGTTTTTGTAAGTGAAATCAATTCACACTTCAATCAAATTAAACATATAAGTCTGCAATCCTGTACACACTTACCTGGGAAGTAAGTTCCATTGAACTTACATCTGAGTAGACATGCATAGGACTGTGCTATAAGTCTCATTGATATGAGCCTATGGGACTTTTTTCTTCATTCTAGGACTATTTTCACCTGGAGAAGGCTGATATCCCAGTTTCTGTTATGGCATCTATGAAGCTCCTGTACCTTCTCATTCTCATGAGTGTATTGCTGGATTCTTCAAGTAAGGAATCTTAAAACTTGGCTGTTCAGGTCAAGCAATGTTGTGTGTTTGTGGAAGGGAGTTATTGACCCCTTCCTCTATACGGAACGTATCTTGATGAACTACTCTTTAAAATACAGATATTTCAGGGGTGTCCAACTCTTTAGCTTCCCTGGGCCGCATTGGAAGCAGATGAGTTGGTTTTGGCAGCACATACAATATGTGATGGGCCACACATAACTATAGCTGATCATCCAAAAAACCATAGAAAACATGGGCTGTGGGTGGTGCAAGTGGTTAAGGCGCTGTGCCTGTTAACCAGCAGGCCAGGGTTTGATTCACGGGTCAGCCCCACAAGACAGGGTGAGCTCCTGTCCTTAGCCCAGCTCTGCGACGCCAGCTGGATCCAATCGTATCGGCTCTGCCTTTCCATCGGACTAATTCAGTGGTGTGGAGAGGGGGGATTTGCTGCTTGGGTAACAGCCTATCCTCCATAACAATCCAACCCAGGCTTTTGTGCTTCGCATGCAGCGTATGCAGCGCTGAGCACGATACCATAGTCTATCAAGACTGACGGAGGCCTGCATAGAATAGACTGCAACCATAGCCATCTTTACTTGGGAGTAGGTCCCATTGACTTTAACAGGGTTTAGTTCTGAGTAGGCATGCTGCATAGGACGGGCTGAGTAGGCTGCA
This sequence comes from Cryptoblepharus egeriae, assembly GCA_030015325.1. Taxonomy (NCBI): domain Eukaryota; kingdom Metazoa; phylum Chordata; class Lepidosauria; order Squamata; family Scincidae; genus Cryptoblepharus; species Cryptoblepharus egeriae. The sequence continues at coordinate 235,253,644 of JAREYC010000001.1, forward strand.
TATAATTAAGCAGGAGGGCCACCTTAGTTTGCAACCTGGGCCATATGTGGCCCCCAGGCCGTGTGTTGGACAAGCCAGCAGCAGGGCTTCATTCTGGAATCTCCTGTGGATTAAAAAATCCATGAAATAAAAAAATGGAAAAATAGATTTTAATTACCTCCATCACACCTATTGGAATATCTGCAGGTCACTGGCAGAGATGGGCTGGCCCCATCCCAAGATCCAGTACGCCGGAAGTGGGAGGGGCCAGCCGGGGTCAGGGGGTGTGGGCAGGGAGAGGGGAGGGACTGGGGAGGGGCGAGGGGCGGGGCGACGTTGGCGCCTGCGCAGTGCCTGCTTAGAAGCCGGCCTGCCAGGTGCGTAGGCCCGTACCGGTAAGTGCCCACCACTGGTCACTGGAAATGATATCATCAAGCAAATTAAAACAATTAAATAATTGTAAATACTTTAAAGTTAATCAAGTAAATAACCTCAAATGCTCCTCTGCCCCTCCCCCCCAATTCAGTAAGATTCTCAACACCCAGTTCAATTTTTTTTGGAACTTCTTTGGAACAACACCCAGTTCAATCAATATAGGAACTTCTCAACACTAAGTTCCTATATTTATACAGTTTCAGTGTGCTTTGGTATTAAATAATTTTTAAACCCAGCAAGTTTTTATTATTTTTGCAAGACCATATGTCATTGGACCAAGGAGAAGTCGTCCTCCCCATGAACGGCACCCAAGAAAAATGTAGAACAAAACAAAAAAAGCTCAAAAGACTTCTGTATATTGATTCCATGTGCGTAAACACTTTATTACTGAATATTACATTTAAATTATTACAAATGATTTAATATATATACAGCACTAAACATATACAACATATAAACATATACAGCACTAAAAAAAGCAGGCCTCCATCAAAGACTATGGTATAGTGCTCAGCGCTGCATACGTTGCATGCAGAGCACGAAATCCTGTGTTGGATTGTTATGGAGGATAGGCTGTTATTGCAAGCAGCAAATCCCCCCTCTCCACGCCACTGAATTAGTCCAATGGAAAGGCAGAGCCAATACGAGAGAGAGAGAGAGAGAGAGAGAGACTGATTGATTAAATATACTGTATATATATTATATATATATAATATATATAACAAATTTAATTTATTCCAGAACCTCTTTCTCTGAGTGTGAAAGAATAGGCAGACAGGCAGTTTGCAACAGCAGAGGGGCAAGATCCTATCCTGTCTACTCAGAATCAAGCCCCATTGAATCCACTGGGGCTTACTCACAGGAAAGTTTGCAGAAGTGTTACCAAGAGAGCAGCAAAAATAGGGGAATTAGCTTGTGCTTCTCTTTGGTTACTATACAGGACCTAGGCAGGACTCAGAACAGCGTCATGCAGAGGGGATGCCCCTATTAGAAAGAGAAGCACTAAGGAAAACTTGTCACAAAGATGCAGATTTTATTGTCATAAAGCATAAACTAACATTACATACATTCAATAGCATGAGAGTGAAGTGTACCTGTTTCCTGCGTAGTGTGTACCAAGGAGAAGGACAGGCAAAGGAAGGGGAAGAGAGGGAGCTAGGAAAGAAAATGGAGGGAGGAATATCTACCTTCTTCAGGCCATGCTAGCATCCAGGAGGAAGAGAAAAGAGAGGGGTCCAAGCGAAAAGAGAGAACAATAGGATACAGGGTTTTTTATATCCTAGGTCCAGGAAGGACATGCCCATCTAGGTGTGGTCACCTAGAAAAAGGGCTAGAAAAAGGGTCACCTAGAAAAAGGGGCTGTTTACCTTACAGGAAGGGGAAGGCTGGAAGACCACCACCTGAGGACCATCACCCAATCAGGACCAAAACAGAATAGGCATGTGTAGGTGTGGTCAAGATTTGGAAAGGGAAAGAATGGGGAAGGGGCTATGTGACTGGTTTAGCCTTGGCAATGGAGGTTAGTAGAAGACCATTCTTCAGCCTGACTTCCGCATTAGCATATAAATGGCAGGATGCAGAGTAGTTAACAAAGGAGAAAGGATTACAAGAGGAGTTGTTTGTAAGCCCCAAAGGTTGTTTTTAGAAATGAGAGAGGGGGAAGGGAAATGAGAGACTTTGAGCAACACATTTATAATATTAAATTAATAAAAAGTATAACATTGTAAGAGAGCAATTCTCGCAACAGATGCAAAGGCTTCTGCCTGGATACAACAGTGGAGTTCAAGTAGAGAATGTGGTGGGAGGGGGGAAGAGGTGTCCAGGCAGGGGTCCTTGGGGGAAACGTTTCCTTTGAGGGGGACCAGAGGGGTTTCCAGGAGGTGTTTCCCTCCTACCTGATTGTGGCTGCTACAGGGGCTCACCTGGCTTGAGGCCACATGGCTTGCTGGGGACTCAGACAATGCTGCTCCCTCTGCTGGCCTGTTCACTGGTACTGCAGGCAGGAGGAGATGTTCCTCCTCAGCCACCCAGCACAGCCAAAGCAGGCAGGAGGAGAGGGAGTCCAGCCAATGGGGATTCATCTTTCAAAGCACATTTGTCTCACAAAGAAGAATCCCAGAGGAATTGCAGTTTGTTATTCAGTGTTCGTCCTATAGGGCATTTGTCTTGCAAGATACCACTCTGTGTGTGTGTCTGTGTGTGTTTGTGTGTGTTTATATAAACATTTATAAATAAATATATTTATATACACGCGTGCACACACACATATATAGAGTCCTTCAAAAAAATGTATACAATAATTAATATATATGCAAGTTTTTCTTTCTGATGTGTGTATAAATTTTTTTGAAGGACTCCATATATACCAACATACATGCATACACATGACAAAAATGAATATATAAATATATATACATGAATAAATTTATATATATATATATATTTTTTTTTCAAGTGGTTAATTTAAACACTATGGCTGCAATCCTAAAGATACATTCCTGGGTATAAGACCACTGAACATTTGTGCTTATGCTTGAGGATTGCACTGTTTATTGATTATTAAATTAAAAATTATTGAATATAATTTATTACATAAGCTGTCTGCTCAAAAGGAAATGGAGAACATGGAAGGATTTTCCAGGACATAAGGCTAAAAAAGAGGACATGTCTGGAAAAAGAGGACATCTGGTAAAAAATATTTAGAGTCAAAAGTGCCATTATCACCCCCCCCCCCAGGCATTAAACCCTACAGGGTAGAGATCCAGATCAGGCATGAGTAGAGAGAGAAGTTTGGATTTTACAAAGGCTTTACTAATAATCTTTTTAAAAAATTCCCTTTACCTGCAGAGTCAATTTCAGTCTGGGGGGAGGGGGGGTTGCCTTCTGGAGCTTTTCCAAGCTGCAGGGCCATTCTAATCAGGGACATTCTGGAGACTTGCACCCCCTGGACTGCAGTGCACCCCTGTCACCTTCCAGACCAGCCAAAGCATGTTTGGTTACTCATGAGTAAACAATGCAAAGGGAAACTTTTCACAACTACCTTTTCTGGGAGGTACAAACCACTTTAAGTCTCCAGGTGATTTTTCTTTTCTGACCACCAACATTTTTCCTTTCATTCTGTAGGAGTCATTGCCGCTATAAAAATTCTGAACAGAGTTCAGTGTGAGAAAAATGAAGGACGTTGCATTTTGTTTTATTGCCCCCCGTTGATGAATGTGCATGTGGGATATTGTAGTATTTTCTATAACTGTTGTAAAATATGAACTTCAGTTCCTTAAGATAGAGTTGCACAAAATATATTGAATATTCTTAATCATAAAAGGTGATTAATAAAATATATTCTAGTTAATAAAATGGTTTATGATTGTATGTGCACAAAAACATTTGATATAAAGATGCTGTGTCATCTTATGTGTCTTGGGAAACAGGGCAAGGCTAAAAGAAAAAACAAGCGCCTGGCTGCAGTGAATGCTCCTGAAGACTGATTTAGGCTGCAATCATAGGGCCAAATCCAGAGCAAATTCAGCCTGATCTGCCCTAATATTCTGTATCCAGAACACCGAGTTATGCTTCAGCCAGAGAAGGAGGAATCTAGGACTGCCCGTAACTGCATTGGAGCAGAGCACAATTTGCTCCACTGGACATGCTAAGTAGGCAGCCTGTAAGTACCTCATGGGCTGCAGTTACAATGAATTGACCTGCCCACACATTACTCAGAATCACCAGCACCTGCACTACATCCTCCAGAGCACATGGGGAAACCAGTTGGCAAGCTATCAGGGGCATGTGGCTGGCTGTCAGGTAGTCAGCGGATGGCTCCCTAGCATGATGGATAGGACAAGGCTGTCAGGGGTGGAAATGCGAAACAAGCTACTCCTCTGCACCCCAGAGCATTCAAGGTGGCCCAGGAAAAGCCCAGACACCAGTAGAGATAAGACTGCACAGTGAGTTGTCAATAAAACATACATGTGGGTCATCAATAAAAACATCAACAGATAAACATGAATGTCCTGTACTCTTTGGCAACATGGCAACAGCGATCCAGAGGGAACTCCAGCAATAAAGGGACAGCACAACAAACCCACGGTCCACACTCACAAGGGCCTGGAGGAGAGGGAAGACCCCATCCAGGAGTCATCAGGCCCAGGAAAGAGTCCCCCTTGCTGGCTCAGACAGGGGGAGGGTCTAATGTCCCCCAAGCAGCTGTCAGAGGAGGGGACAGTGGGCAGGAGGATGCGAGGGGATTTCCAGGGGAATCTGTGGGGAGCAAAGCCTGGAAGAGGGGACAGAAGCCTACCTGGGTCTGCCAGGGAGCAAAAGTACATCCTGGGACATCCTGGGGCTCCCACACAAAGGGAAGGGTTTCTGACCACTTGTGGGGCCCTTGCCCACCCAAAACCTCCCACCTCACAGGCCTAAAGGGTGGCATTCAGGCCCCAGGAACCTTGCTGTGGTCCACCCAGTGAACCCAGATGGCCTCCCTCTCCTATGGCAATGAAGCACCCAGGAAGATGCAGACACAAGTGGGATTCTGTTGAGATGTTTACTTGTTCATATGCTTGGGGTTGCTCCTGCTCATTCATAGTGTTACCGGGGGCGGGGCTTCCCAGACACAGAACACTCTCCAGTGAGGTTGCAGTGAGACACCAGAATCAACCATAGTCAGATTGAGCACATGGAAGGGAGGACACAGTGCCTGGACCTCTAAGCATCTGCAGAGAGACTGTAGGCAGTATGGACCCTACACTGGACACCTGCCTGAATTCCCTCATCTCTGCAATGCTCACAGGTAGTCTTACTGCTTCCATGTGGTCCCTTGTTGTGGACTCACCAATGGCAAGGCAGCTACATGCAGCCCCCTCCCCAGGAACAAAGGATCATTTCTGGATGCCACTTGGGGGTCTATGCTGGGGATGGACACCCCTGCTCCATACCCCAACACTTCCCCCGAAAGAAGAAACTATCTCACTCACAGATCATCAGGGTAGCCATGGACAGATCTCTAAAAAGGGCACCCAGTTATGACAACATTCATATACACATGGCGAAGTTGTTTCATGGCGAAGTTGTTAAAATAACAACTACAGTGGTGCCTCACATAAAGAGCTTAATTTGTTCCAGAGGCATGCTCTTTAAGTGAAACGCTCTTTAAGTGAAGCAGATTTTTCCATAGGAAATAATGGAAACTCAGACAGTTGGTTCCACAACCCCCAAAATATTCATATAAAAGTATTAACTGGATGTAAAAATGATGACAAAACACTGGAATTGCATTCAAAACATGCATTCAATGTGTATGATCCTATGAAGTCAATTTAGGGCAAAATCCAGAGCAGTTACAGGTCCACGCAGTTACGTCACCCTCTAGTGTTATCTTATGGAAAGTCACCTTAACTGCTCCAGAGGAAAGGGCTTAATTTGACTTTAGGATTGGATGCAATCCTAAAGATACTTTCCTGGGAGAAAGCCCCATTTAACACAATGGGGCTTACTTCTGAGTAGACATGGTTAGGAGGCTGCAATCAAAGACACTTTCCTTGGAGGCTTACCTGGGCTGCTGCTGGAGGTTCAAGGTGGTCGGTGGGGGCACTTGGGGGCAGTTAGGGGCAACTGCCTCTGGACCTCCAGACAACTGCCCCTAAGTTGGGAGCAGTTAGAGGCAGCAGTGCTGGCTGGCAGCCCTTTTAAAGAGCCTCCATGTGGAACATCAGGGCTGCATAGCATGTGTGCCCATAGCATGCTTGCTTGTTAAGTGAAGTGGAACTTGTTATGTGAAGCAAGATTTCTTGGAAATTTTTGCTTGTTATGTGAAATGCTTGTTAAGCAAGGCATCACTGTACGTGCGTTCATGTTGTTATTTTAATGTCGCTAATTTAACGATGTGAATGTGCGTAGTCATTACTTTAATGACATGAACACGTGTAGTAGTTAATTTAACAACATAAACGCACATAAGTCATTATTTTAATGACGTGAAGCTCATAGTCATTATTGTAACAACTTCGCTGGCGTCATCCTTAATAACTTTCAGCCGTCATTGTAACCATGCAACGCTGTTGGCACTGGGGGGAACTGATAGTATGGCTCAAACTTTAATCTTAAATGCTCAAAGTTTATTATTGAATGTGGAGATGAATGGTGGTGCTTGTGCAACACATGTAACTGGGGTGGTGGGGATTCTGTTTGTCTAACATGGCCCTGGCAGGGCTCCAGCCCCTGTTTCTCCTTCACAGTGGAATGGCAGCCTGCAAAGAGAGAAGGGGAGAGTCACAAAGCATCAGAGGCAATGGTTGCACGGTACTCTTTTGCAAGCCTCTGCAGGGCTCCTGCAGCTGCTTAGGGCCTACTTGAGAGTAGGTGTGCAAAGGCATGCCCTATAGCCTAAATCAGGAATGGAATGCACCTGCCCAGGGACACCACTAGGCCACCAGGTTGTGGGTGGAATGAGCAGCACCTGCTCAGAGGCAGCAGCTGCTGGCTAGGGATCTGGCAGGCAGAGGTGTCCCACAGATACCCCATCCCCATGGCTGGGTGCAGAAAGGTTATGCCCCCCATTGACTCATCTGGCAGATGACGAACTGTGAGGAGGGAGCAGAGGACACCATACACCTTTGAGCAAAGCACAAACCTGTGAGGGTGAATTTCCTTCTTGTTTGTTGGTGGGTCCTTGTGTACACTCCATTCCCTCACCCCATTGTACCATCCTTACCTTGCGGTGGGAAGGCAAACCTGCAGAGGGAACTCACAGCATTTTCCAACATGTGGGCAACCCCCTTCCCCAATGAAGCAAGCCCCCCTTACACAGGTGTAAGCACCACTGAGTATAATAGGGCTTACTTTAGAGTAGACATGCAAGGCTAGAGAAGTTCAAAGGAAGTTTGAGCAAGAGGTCCCCCCATGCAGCCCCCCTTACCTGATTGGAGTACTTGTGGGGAGAGACAAACAACTTGCAGACATATAACTGGTGTTGATAACATCAGCACTGCAATGTTGCCTGTTGAGGTGTTTGTGAATGCACACTGCTGCCCCCACTGACCTCCCCTTACCTGGTTGGAGTACCTGAGGAGAGAGAGAGAGAGAGAGGGAGGGAGGAACAAACAAACACAATTGCAAAGTCCACACTCTATCATTTTTCCATATCACATAAATCATCATATTCCCTCATGTGCACAGTGCAAGCCCCTTTACAGCTGTGCGTGGAGAGGGGTGTTTGTCTATGGGGAGAACGCACCCCAAGAGTAAAGTGCCCAGTGAGAAAGTAGAGTGGCATGGCCCTGTCCCCTGCACTCTGTCCTCTGAAAGGGAAGGATGGATCCAGGGGGTAGGCTTTTATGGGAAAAGGTCCAAAGGGATTGGCTGATCACAGGGGTTGGGCTTTTATGGGACAACCTGCAAGGGGACTGGCCGATCACTGGGGTGCCCGAAGTTACTCTATATCCTGAGCCAGCCAAGCAAGGGCCAGCTGGTGAACTGAAAATTTTTTTCTGACACCCCACTTTACATGTCCCTTACATGCCTGTAACATGGAGACCTATGGGTCTTCTCATTACTAAACCACCTCTTGAGGTAGTATAAGTGGGCAGGCATTTACATGTGCCCACGAGCCTCTGAAACTGCTCTGATACAGAGCAGCTATGTTGAAGGGGGCCAGCCCTAACACGCTCCCAACATGGCCCCATTACACCCTCTGAAAATGCCCTGGGGTGATGCAGTAACATTGATGGAGTGTCATGGTACTTGCGTCGACGCAATGATTCTTGCGTCAACGCAACTATACTTGCATTGACGCAAATCTAGTTGCGTCAATGCAAACCAGTTAAAACCGGTTGTTAACGAGAAACCAGTTGTTTCTCGAGAAAACCGGTTGTTAACAAGAGATAAGACATATAAAAAAGTGGCTGCCAGATGGGCATAGAACTGATTGTTAATTTCTTTGAATCCCATCACTGGCATTGACGTAATAGTTACTCTGGATTGGGCTGTCCATCTCCAGTTAGGCCAACCTAAGCCCTGGCATTGCTGACCTGGGGGTGTCACAAAAGTGCCTTAAGGAATTTATGCCCCACTCATGGGGGAGTATTAAGCTAGTGCACAGAAATGTGCTTGCCTTCCTACATCATTATGGGAACAGGAAGACCGATGAATTGCACTGGCCTAAGTTAGGATTGTGCTCATTTCCCAAGGATTTCCCTGCAGATTTGCCCTGTAACAAAGGACCAGCAGGGAAGCGAGAGTGTTAGGGTGTGAGACCCTGCTGATGTGCAGGGCTTAGCAGAGTAGTTGTGCAGAGAACGGGCAGCAGCACAGAGTAAACACGACAGCTGTTTATAGTTAAAGATAACTATATTGTTTAAACGAAAGGCAGAAGATAAGTCCAGTAACACAGTCCAAGGTCTGAGCAGTAGATCAGTCATATACATACATCAAGTTGCAGGGGTATTCCAATCTCAGTAAATCCAGTTAAACAGTCCACAAGTCAGTCCATAGATACAGTTCAGTCTTTCAGAGTATCAAAACAGCAAAATACTCCTCTTCAGTAACCCACACGTTGCAATAATCTCATACACACTTAAATTTAGTGGGACACCAATCAGTTATAGATATTACAGTCATGTGACCAGTGACTCAGCACTTCCAATTCTGCTGACTCATGCTGTAAGAGCAGTTTCAGATTGCATCAGCTAGATTGCATCAGCCTTCTTCAGTATTGCATCAGCCTGGAATCAACTTGCCTGAACAAATATGTTTTATTATTAAATTCAAATACTAACATTCTCCTCCTTTGGACAGGTAAGTTGTTCCTTTACAGTTTAAGATAATATGCATAGTTTATACAGTTTTCATATACATATTCCATACAGTTTACAATGTTCATTGTGCTTAGCAATGTTTTGTGCCTTGGTTAAATTGTCAGCAAGATTATTTTCTGTTGCACAGTATTCTAAACATATTAACCCATTTTTCACACTTTCACATTGTGGTATCTTATATCAGTGTGTCTTGATCTAGATTTCACAGCAGAAGAGTTAGCCATGGATATAGCTGACTGACTGTCTTCATATACAGTAATTGGATAATCAATATTTATTTCTGGATCTTTTAACAGTTTTTTGTACCATATTAGCTCATTACATAGGTAAGACAGACAAGAAAATTCAGATTCTGTAGACGAAACTGCCAAATGTTTCTGTCTAAGTGATTTCCATCCTATAATTGCATTAGCAAGAAATATAGCTATTCCTGAAGTAGATTGTCGGGTGGTAGGATCAGAAGCAAAACTTGCATCAGCATATGCACTCAATTTCAGTTCTCCTTTTGGTACTAGATACAAAGAATGATTTATAGTTCCTCTTAGATACCTTAACACTCTTTTAGCTGCTTGCCAGTGTTTTTGAGTTGGCTTAGAGCAGTGTCGAGCTAGCTGATTCACACTATAGCAAATATCAGGTCTTGTCCAGTTTCCAATGTAAGATAAACTTCCTATTAAAGACCTATATATGTCTGAATCAAACAGTGGACTTGGAGAATCATCATTGTGGTATTCCAGTCCCATAGGGGTTTTTGCAGGATTACATTGTTCCATATTATACTTTTGCAGAAGTTGCATTATTTTCTGAGTTTGAGATAGTTTGTATCCCTGTTTTGTTTCAGATATTTCAACTCCTAAGTACTTTTTGATTCTACCAAGATTTCTCAGTGAAAATTTCTTTTCTAGCTCCTGAATTAATTCTTTAGCTTCTGAGTCAGTTTTGGTTATTATGGCCAAATCATCTGTGAAGAAAAGAATGATCTGTTTGTTTTGTTCAGTATCTTTTCTAAATAGACATGGCTCTGCTAGGCCAGTTTTAAAACCTAGCTGTATTAAAGCATCAGTAATACAAGTTTTCCATTCATAACCAGATTGTTTTAGACCATACAGAGATTTTTTCAGTAGCCAGCAATCTTTTCCAGTATTTGCAGTTACACCTGGGGGTTTTTGCATATAAATTACATGCCTTAAAGGAGCATTCAAGTAAGCAGTTTCTATATCACAATGAGTTACAATATATTTATGTTTTGCAGCCCATAGAAGTGCAACCCTTAGCCATTCAGAGCGTAAACATGGTGAAAATGTCTCATCATAGCAAGTAGAGGTTTGTGAAAACCCTTGAGCAACAAGTCTAGCCTTGCATTTAGTTACACCATTTACTCCTTTTTTCAGTTTAAACACCCATCTGCAGCCAATAGCATGCTCACCAGGAAGCAGTACAGCATCCTCATAGACTTGTAGTTTCTTTAAAGAATCAAGCTCATTGTTAACAGCTGTTTCCCAAGCACTTTTGTCTTCTGGTGACATGGATTGCAGATCATTACAAGATCTTGGCTCTACTGATACTTGACAAATTGCACCAGGACTGTAATGGTCTGGAGCTTTTCGTTCTCTGGTGGAGCGTCTCAGTGGTACAGGCTCCTGTTGTCCAGAGTCTATTGGACTTAGCCCCTCTTTTGTTTCTTGCTCCTCCTCTCCCAAGACCCGAGAGTGAGGGGTTAAAGCAGAACTTTCAGTTTTGGTTTTTGTAGCCAATTTGTTGCTAGGCAATGAGATAGGAGATTGTACTTCAGCTTTTCTTTTCCCAGAAATGTCAAAGTCTAAGGAATAATGAGGCACAAATTTATGTTGTAGCCTTTCCCATCCACTTTGCTCTAGGAATTTTGCACTAGCACTATTCCAAATCTGAGTTGAACCAGGAGAACCAAATCGATAGGATTTATGATTTGCTTCATAACCCAAGAAATAAAGCTTTCTGGCTCTATGTCCCCCTTTTTTCCTATTTTGGGCTGGAATATGAACCCAAGCAGGACAACCAAAAGTATGCAAATAATTTAAGTTTGGTTGTTTAAAATGCCAGTGCGTAAACGGCAATTCCATTGTGGAAGAGTGTGCAAGTACATTCAGTAAATGGTTAGCGCACATAAACACTTCCCCCAAAAAATTATTAGGGAGACCACTGTCATTCAGCATTGTTCTTGCCATTGCTTGTAGAGTCTGACCCCTTCTCTCAACAAATGAGTTGTGCTGAGGCCGATATGGGGCAGAACGTTTGTGGGAGATGCCTGCCTTTGCCAAAATATTCTGCAATTTTTGATTGCAAAATTCTAGACCATTGTCAGTAATTAGGCATTTTACCTTTTTATTGGTTTTTCGCTCTGCAAATTTAATCCAGTTGGCAATCTGCTGAAAAGTTTCATCTTTTGATTTTAGCAGATAACAGAAACCATATCTGGAATAATGGTCCTCTATTTCCAGGACATATTTAGCTCCTCCCAAACTGGGTTTGAAAGGACCGAGTAGGTCAGCAAACACAATTTGGAGCACGTCAGTAGTTTTAAATTCACTGCCATATTTGGCTGGAGCAGCTTTTGTTTTCTCTTCCTTGCAAGCCTCACAGTCCAGATATTTGCTGCAAGGTTTCAGTTTTATTCCTTTTGACAATTCTACTGTCATTTTTAAGGTTTTGAAATTAGCATGACCAAGGTGTCTGTGCAGTAAATGAATACAGTTATCATGGGGTACCTTGTTGTCATATACAGACTGAGCAGTTACATGGTTCAGTACAAATAGCCCATTTTCCAGTATAGCAATAGCAGAATTACCATCCCTTCCTTGGATAAGGCATTGGTCCTCTTCAAAAGATACTCTGAATCCTTCTTTTACCAGATCACCCACAGACAGGAGATTGTATTTTAGTGTAGGCACACAAATCATGTTTAAGGATTTAGCTAGACAAGGGAGATATACAGTTCCTTCCCCAGTCACATTTACACATAGCCCATCAGCCAAAGATACTTGCTGAGTACTTACAGGCTCAAATGTACTTACAGGCTCAAAAGATTTCCTTGCGCTTGAGTACTTACAGGCTCAAAAGATTTCCTTGCGCTTTGCAATGGAGTGAGAGGCACCACAGTCTACAACCCAGACATTGGAGCCCAGACCATCTGTGCCTGTCAGAGCCAGATGAGCCCCAGTATAGGTTTCAGCAGCACAAAACTTCTTTCCTTTTTTCAATTTGCAGTGGCGTGCAATATGCCCTGCGGCACCACATTTAAAGCATTTCTTGACAGTGAAGGCTCTTGCCATTTGCCCTGTGCAGTCCTCAGTTGGCTGTTCTCTGTAACGTCGAATAGTGGAGGTCTGGTGAGAATCACGAAGCAGTGCAGAGTCTTTGCGCCATCTGGCTTCGTCTAGCAGCCTGCTGGTAATACCTGCCATCGTTATCTCAGTGCGTGGCAATACCTCCATGTTGGCGATGAAGTTGTCATAGCTTTCGTCCAGCGATGAAAGCACAATGTACGCCTGCTGGAGTTCAGTAAATGTCAGCTCCTGCTCCTGCAGCTCATAGAGGGTGTGCTTCATAAACTCAAGATGAGCAAGCATGTCCCCTCCGGGAGCAAGCCGTGTTCGAAATAGCTTGCGTGTCAGGTGTATTTGAGCACCTGCACTATCACGAACATAGTTTTTAGAATGTCCCAGCACTCTTTTGCAGACTCAAACCCTCTGATGTGGACCAATTGGTGATCTTCCAATGTTAAGCCAATGAAACACAATGCCCTCTCATTGTCATGGTGCTACTTAGATATTTTATCAGCATCGTCTTCCTCATCTAAGTTCTCCAATTTAGGTGGGTTGGATACGACTTGCCAGAGCCCCTCCTTTCTTAGGAGTAAGCGCACCTTTTGCGCCCAAGTGGCATAGTTATTCCCATTTAGACGGGTGGTAGGGAATCCACCCAGTGATAGCAAACTTGACTCCATGTTATGACCTGGACACTGGAATTTCTCCAGGAATCAAACTTCTGGAAATTGCCTTCAAATATCAATATCGCCACCAGCAAAACCAGCAAAGTTCACCTGTAGCACACTGCCAGCTCTGGGCCCGTAACCAGTGTTGGGGTGTAAGACCCTGCTGATGTGCAGGGCTTAGCAGAGTAGTTGTGCAGAGCAGAACGAGCAGCAGCACAGAGTAAACACAACAGCTGTTTATAGTTAAAGATAACTATATTGTTTAAACGAATGGCAGAAGATAAGTCCAGTAACACAGTCCAAGGTCTGAGCAGTAGATCAGTCATATACATACATCAAGTTGCAGGGTTATTCCAATCTCAGTAAATCCAGTTAAACAGTCCACAAGTCAGTCCATAGATACAGTCCAGTCTTTCAGAGTATCAAAACAGCAAAATACTCCTCCTCAGTAACCCACACATTGCAATAATCTCATACACACTTAAATTTAGTGAAACACCAGTCAGTTATAGATATTATAGTCAGGTGACCAGTGACTCAGCACTTCCAATTCTGCTGATTCATGCTTTAAGAGCAGTTTCAGATTGCATCAGCTAGATTTCATCAGCCTTCTTCAGTATTGCATCAACCTGGAATCAACTTGCCTGAACAAATATGTTTTATTATTAAATTCAAATCCTAACATTTAACATTTAATTTAACACAAAGGGGCTTACTTCTGGGTAGACATGGTTAGGAGGCAGCAATCCAAGACACTTTCAAAGCTCCCTACTTTCTCCTTCTCTCCATCCTGAGCCTCTCTCCCCCCTGCTCCCTTCTGTCTAGCCCTGAGCTGCTTCCCTCTTCTCCACTGCTGTTCTCTCCCTCTGCCCAGCGGAAGCCCAGCCACAGGAGGAACAGTACAGAAGTGTTGCTTTCGCTATTGACAGGTGCGCTAGGCAGCCCTGACGCTTTTTAAAAGGGCTGCTGGCAAGCGCGTCTGATCCAACCGCCAATAAGTGTGTTTGTTACGTGAAGCACAGTTTGTTACGTGATGCAGAATCCTAGAGAAATTTTTGTTACGTGGAAAGTACTTTATGTGAGGTGCTTGTTACATGAGGCGCCACTGTATTTTGTTGGCTCAGACGTGAAAGGGTCGCTCTTGAGTCTTCTGGACTGACATGTTCTGGAAACAGCAGAGCCTCTACCTGTATCTCATGTCCACTCTGATTCCAGCTTTCATTCATTAGCCATTCGCACACCAGCATCAACCAGTGGCAACAGTGGACACCATCAACAGGAAGCCTGTTCTCCAGTGGCTGTCAGTAACTCCAGAGAGGGCCTGGCTCTCCCAAGGGAAACAATTGCAGGTCTATCTGCTAGTCACGCAGAGCCAGAAGGACAGTTCACTGAGGGTTTCCAAGCATTTGCTGGAGAAGCACCAGAACTACGCCCTTTCCAGTCAAAGAGACTGCAGTCGGTCACATTCACCAGATGTACCCTACTCCTGTCTGGATGATGCAAACATGTTCTCTGGAAGGCTGCCATGTCAGAACACTCCTACACATGTGTTCACACAGTGTTTGTTGCATTCTGTTCCTCTGGATTTGCTCACAAGGAAGTGTGCATTTGCTTGGGTCTTTCTGTGTGCATGACATCATGTGCCGCTAGCAGCGCAACATTCTAGCCTCTGTGTCATCCTTTCCAAGTATTCCATAATGGGGTCATGATGACATGACCAGATTCCCAGAGATGCGGGGTGAACTAGGTCCTCCTTGTTCTGCACCTTTACAAACATTGCTCACTTTTTTATACATTCCTCCCAATTTGTGCTGTATTTTTAAGGATACGCGGAGTATTCCTACAGTGTAAATGGAATGCTGACGTGTACAGAGATAAGGGACAAGGGATAAGGGATACAACTATGATGAAAAGCTTCTCCAACTCAGAAGCTTCTCACACTCAAAATGATACCAAGGAAGTACACACTGGTCAGGACTACAGGAAATTCTTTAAATTACTTTTTCTTTACTCAGTTAACAGTACAATCCTAAGGATGTCTACTCAGAAGTAAGTCCCATTGAGTTCAATAGTACTTACTTAAATTAGTTTTTCTTTACTCAGTTAAGTATCTTCTTTGTCCAAGCAATTATCCTGCATAGGAGCAGGATCCATTGGTTTTCATGCCATTCTCCACTTGACTAAATTGTAAGACATTAATAGTTATGTTATGAGGGAAAAGAGGATTTGCTTGGCTTCTTCAAATATGCAAAGTCCAAAGAATGGTGGCAGCAGCATGAGTGCTGGAGCAGGGCTGTGCTGCGGTTCCTTTGCCTGACTTGCTGGGATGCACACAAGATTCCACCTCTCTCTCCCCCAGGACAGGCGCTAGAAAGCCGGACCCGGATACTTGGACGATGGGGCTCTCAACCGTAGAGCCAGTTAAAGAGCCCCATTTCTGGTGTTGTCTGGGCATTTCTGATTTTATGGCCACCCTGAACCTGGAACTTCCACATATCAGTCCAACACCCCAGTGGTGGGCTTCAGGGGGTTCTCACAGGTCCTATAGAACTCTTTGCTAATGAGCACCTGGTTCTGAGAACAGGTTACTAATGGGACATAGAACTGGTTTTCTATGGACAAAGAACCTGTTGTTAATTTAGGTTATTAGGCCATAGAACCTGTTGTTAATTTATTTGAATCCCACCACTGACCCTAACCACTAACCACCAAATCATTCTTTGTGAAAGCCTAACAAATTTTCTCTCTTGCATAAACATTCCACAGGGTGTGCTTATCTGGATTTAAAAGAAACCATAGGTGGCTAAAATCACTTACTAAAGAGATAGGAAGCTACTACTGTTCCTTCAGCTTAGATTTCTTCCCTATGCTACTCTTCCTCCTTTTCTATGAGTAAACTATAATGATCAGTAAACTATAATGATCAGTAAACTATACCCCTGCTAACTGAGCAAGAGGCACTCTTTCAAGTGGGTGCTCCTCTTTTATTTAGCAGGGGGAGAGTAACTGGCCCTACTCACCCCAGCAATGTCTGTTCAAGTGGCTTCTGCTGGTGTTCTTTTTTGCATTTTAGATTGTGAGCCCTTTTGGGACAGGGACCCATTAGCTTTAAATTAGCTATTATTATTTTTCCGTTTTCTTTGTTAAACCGCTTTGTGAACTTTTTAGTTGAAAAGCGGTATATAAATACTGTAGATAGATAGATAGATGATCGGGAGAATGTTCCGCTCCTATCTGGATGGCCGTCTCACAGTCAGATTCAGGGGACAGATTATTCAGTGCATGGCAAATACACGGACTTATGGTAAATCAGATGTTAATGTCCTAGAACCCATCATTCAAGGACAGAGTGGTCTGTATTGAAAAAAATTAGACACTGGGCCAGTATAAGCTCTTGATGGACACTCAATGAATGCTCCTTTGTCAAGGAGCACCACAATCACACTGAGGAGTAGATACAAGATCCCACCGAAACAATGAGACCTGGCAGACACCATGCTGGGTACAGTTCCTGTTCAGAATTGACTGCTGCTATCATTTGGTATATCATTCCCAAGATATCATTTGATATCAAATTTTGATAGCTCTAAGCCCAACCCCCATTTTATTGGGATCCCTTCTTGGACGTCAATGCTGGTGCATGAACTTTGAAAAGATTCCATAGATGAATTTCTGCCCTGATCCCACAAACAATCCCTATTTTTGGACCTATGCAACTGACTACACCTGAAGAAGTTGCAGAGGAGTTGAAACAGATGAAGACAGGTAAGGCTACAGGTGCTAATGACATTGCTGCTGAGCTCTGGAAATTGCACTGTGGGAACCCAGTCTATTAGTTAACTATTGGATTTTTTAAATAATTATTAGTTTGGTTCAAAATAAATAAAAATAAATAAAAATAAAAGACCAACAAGTAGGTATACTGGCAATCCTATCCCAACAGGATGCTGTTGCCTGCCATGTTTTTTCTCTGAATGTTGCAGTGTTGGGAACATGACTCAAATGACTCAGGCCAGAGCTGCAAAAATGTGGCTTACTGCAAAAATGTGCATATTAACTCAAGAGTCACACACATAGAAAGCCACTGAAAAACACTTTAAGTCTGGGTCTCACAGACTTAATTTAGTCTTATATTTGAATCAAGTCTGCCTATGCCTGGAGGGTGTCTGCTTGCTACTTTTGCAGTGTGAAACTCTCATGAGCCTTCATTCAGACTGGAAAAGCAGCAGGGAGATCCAGCCATGAAGTGAGGAATGGTTAATGTGCCTTTTTGCAGCTGAGGGAGGTGGGTAAAAGCTCTTCAGGTAGATGGAAGAGCTTCAGAGAAGAGGCAGAAAAGGGAGTTCACAGCAATCATGCTTTTCACCAGAATAATTGGCTGCAGTGAGACTAATTCTGAGCAGGGCTGCCAAGGCTTGGGTTGTTCTGATATCCCTCCCAGCTGATGCTTGTGACCCTCTTTAGAATCAAAGAATCTTAGAGTTGGAAGGGACCTAGTAGGTCATCTAGTCCAACCCCCTGCCTGCAGCAGGAAATCCTCCTAGAGCATCCCCAACAGGTGCTTGTTGAGCCTCTGCTTGAAGATCCCCAGTGAGGGAGAATCCACCACCTCTCTTGGCAATCTGTTCCACTGCCGAACCGCCTTCACCATCAGGAATTTTTTCCGGATATCCAACCGGAATCTCCTTTCTTGCAGTTTGTACCGATTGGTTCTAGTTCTGCTTTCAGAAGCAGCTATGAACAAATGAGCCCCTTCCTCCATGTGACAGCCCTTCAGGTATCTGAAGAGGGCAATCATGTCTCCTCTCAGCCTTCTCTTCTCCAGGCTGAAGATACCAAGTTCCCCCAACCTTTCCTCGTAGGGCTTCCCTTCCATCCCTCTGATCATTCTTGTCACTCTCTTCTGGACTTGTTCCAGTTTGGCAGCATCCTTCTTCAAGTGAGGTGCCTAGAACGGAATACAGTACTCAAGGTAAGGTCTGACCAATGCTGAATAAAGAGGAACTAGAACTTCTCGTGACTAGGAAGCTACAGTCCTCTTAATGCAGCCTAAAATGGCTTTTCTCTCTCTTGCCATTTGTGTCCCCACACTTTTTTCATTCCTTCCACCCCGCCTGCTCTGTTTACAGATGGTCAGGGACAACAGAAAAGTGTTTAAAGAGAGCTCCCAGTTTTTGTTTTTTTTCTGCTGGGCTTTTAAAAGGCAGTGGAATGTCTCCACTCAAGTGCTTTTAACTTGTGAAGGAGTGACTTGTACTGTGATCCGGTGTTGTGACTCTTTCTCGACTTGTGTCATGAGGGGGCCAGTGATTCTTCACTCAACTTGATTCAAGCACCACCACCCCGGGCAAATTCCCTACACTAGAATGTCCTGCTCTGACATATTTATAAATAGTGTTGCTGAAGTAAAATTCCCCCATATGCCCCACGGTGCAACATCCCTCATGTGCAACATCCCCCATGTGCATCATTCCCCCATGAGCAACAATCCCCCATGCGCAACAACCTCCCATGCGCATCAACCCCCCATGCGCAACATCCCCTCATGCACATCAACCCATCATGCACATCAAACCCCCCTCATGCACAACAACCCCCATGCGCATCAACTAGTGGTGGGTTCTAGCAGGTTCTGGATATTACAACTCTATAGAACTGGTTGTTAACGAAAGATAGGACATATAAAGTTTAAAAATAGCCATTTAAAAGTGGCTGCCAGATTTGCATAGAACTGGTGGTTAAATTTCATAGAATCATAGAATACTAGAGTTGGAAGGGACCTAGTAGGTCATCTAGTCCAAACCCCTGCCTGCAATTTCTTTGAATCAATTTCATTCAATTTCTTTGAATCACATCACTGGCATCAACCCCATGTGCAACATCCCCCCATGCGCAACATCGCTCATGAGCATCAGTCCCCCATGTGCATCAGTCCCCCATTCACATCAGTCCGTCATGTTCAACATCTCCCCATGCACATCAGTCCCCCATACGCATCAGTCCCCCATGTGCATCATCTCCTCATGTTCAACATCTCCCCATGCGCAACATCTCCCCATGCGCATGAACCCCCATGCGCAACATCTCCCATGCGTAGCATCCTCCCCAGTGCAACCTCTTCATCTGAACAACTACTCTCCCAGTGCACCAGGCACCGAGCACCAAATTGGCTGGATGTTGGTCAAACTTCCATGTTAAGTATAGGACAAAAACACCCCTTTTCATCCCCTTAAGGGTTAAATTTCTCCGCATCAGTTCTTGGTGGGTGTTCATGTGACAGAAAGAACTCCCTCCCCGAATTTCACGCTTCCAGGTCCAGGGATTGGGGCCGAATGTTGAAGCATCACCAATTCTTCAATGCTAAGTATAGGGAGGAAAAAGTGTTGCACCCCATTTCACCCCTTCCAGTTGGAATTTCTGAAAACCGGTTCATAGTGCACCCCTCTATCACGGAATAAACATCTACCCCAAATTTCACGCTTCTAGGCCCACCGGTTTTGGCAGCGGTTTTATATATAAAAGAGAAAAGTCACTGACTGACTCATCACAGATAAAATGCTGATCATTAGGTTATATCTGTATTTTTTATTCATTAACTGCATTCAAAAATCTCTTCTTTTTTAATATACTGTAAATATCTAGCAGGATTCCGACCACAATGGACTTTCATTCAGCTGGAGCTATCTTTGCCCCATGGCAGCTATCTTTGCCCCATGTGCCCCATCCATTCAGAAAACGATTATGGTCACCACTGGTACACCACGAGCCCTATGTTTGAGTATAGCCTTAGTAAAAGATAGAAAGTGTTTCGAGAAACTTTTCAGAAAGCCAAAAGAGAATTAAATGATCCTGAAATTATTAGCATTGACCCAATGAAATAGAGCCATGTTTCAGCAATGCAGTAAAACTATAAGACTATAAAACATAATATTAAAAAACTATGATCAATAATTATTTTCAGTTGCATCTCAGTTACTGACTGCACAGCTATCGGTTTAGCCATCAGAAACATTGTTCTTCAGGCTTGATCACATTTTGGCATGGTGAGTAAGCCTTCTTGAGCCACCTGTCAGAGGAGCCCAACCTTACATAAGGCCAGTGACAGGGTTGGGCCTCTACCCAGTACCCCTTTTGGAAGGTTCTAGTGTACATTGGAGTCCAGCATCTGCCTACCTTAACATCATCTAGTCCGTGGTTCCCAGTTCATAGTGGCCAGGTAGGGAAGATGGGAAAGAGGTAAAAGGGTATTTTGCTGAGTGTTCCATTGCTGTTGACATGACAGGGAAAAATTGTACTCACATAAGATACTTTCTTTTGATCAATGATTGCCCAACAGTTTAATACATTCCATATAGTGAATGGATACTCTGAATGCACCTCAAAAAAGATATGCTTGTTACTAAGGAATTAGTGGACTATTAAGTTGAGTATTTCAATTCTTTATTTCAAGAACAGCAAATATTTTTTTCGTATTTCTTCTCTATTTTTAATGTTATCCGCTGGATTATTTCTACTGCAGCAGTAGAAATGTCTCAGCAGTAGGCATGTCTCTATATCTGAGGGGGTTCTCTTTTGAAATACCCATAGTCAACTGAAACTGTGGATATAGACAAAATCTGCCTCCACTCTGTTCCTCTTGTCTACGGATGTTTGTCTCAGTCCAGCAACCTCTGTTTGGCTCAGACTGAGCCTAAGAGCCAAAAACACATGACTTCTGTTTTTTTTTTGTTTTTTTTTTGAAAAAACCCGTATATTTTAATGCCTTATAAGACACTGTGATGCCCAGGGACTTCCCTCAGCTCTGGAAGGAGTACTTATGGAGGTCCACAGAACTTCACACATACTGAGACGACACCTTTGTGATTCCGAGTTGCTTGGATAGGAACCGAATCACAATACAGCCTAAAACCACATGGCATCCACCAGTCTTGAAAGACTATGGTATCATGCTTGATGTTGCATGCGAAGTACGAAAGCCTGGGTTAGATTGTTATGGAGGATATGTTGTTACCCAAGCAGCAAATCCCCCCTCTCCACGCCACTGAATTAGTCCAATGAAAAGGCAGAGCCGATACAATTGGTTCCAGCGGCATCGCAGAGCTGGGCTAAGGACAGGAGCTCACCCTGTCTTGTGGGGACCCGGATCTCAAACCCTGGCCTTCTGGTTAACAGGCAGAGTGTCTTAAAATTCCAGTCAAACACCTGGCGATTGAAATAGTACATGAAAATAATAAGGGAGAGTAACTGGCCCTACGCACCCCAGCAATGTCCATTCTAGTGGCTTCTGCTGGTGTTCTTTCTGCTTTTTAGATTGTGAACCTTTTTGTGACATGGTTCCAAAAGTTATTAATTAGCTATGAATTTTTTCTTTTTCTTGTAAACCACTTTGTGAACTTTTCAGTTGAAAAGCAGCATATAAATACTGTAGATAGATTAATGATAAGCTGGTTAAAGAAATATTTTTTCTGTCCTAATACCCAACACTGTTGGAAATTTCTGGGGTTGTGTGAGAGGGAAAAGAGCATCACTCCACCACTCTATCGTGTATGTGTGTAGAGAGAGAGAGAGAGAGAGAGAAGTCACTGACCGATTCACTGACTGACTGACTGATCAATGCTGTGCCAAAACCGCCGGGCCTAGAAGCGTGAAATTTGGGATGGATGTTCCTTCCATGACTAAGAACCGGTTTTTGGAAATTCCAACTGGAAGGGGGTGAAATGGGGCGCAAAGCGTTTTCCTCTCTATACTTTGCATTGAAGAATTATTGACTCAGAAACATTCCACCACAACCCCCGGACCTAGAAGCATGAAATTCAGGGAAGGAGTCGCTTTCATCACATGAACACCCACCAAGAACCAATGTGGAGAGATTTAACCCTTAAGGGGCAGAAAAGGGATGCAACGTGTTTTTATCCTATACTTAACATGGGAGACAGACCAACATCTAGCCAATTTGGTGCATGGTGCACTGGGGGGGATGTTGTTTTGAGGAAGAGGTTGCGCATGGGGAGATGACGTGCATGGGGGTTGATGCGCATGAAGTGGACGTTGCGCATGGGGGGACATTGTACATGGGACATCTTGCACATGGTAGACGTTGCACATGGAGAAGGATTCGCATGAGGTGTTGATAACCATGGGGTGCTGATGTGCATGGGGGATGATGTTCATGGGGTTGATGCGCATGGGTGATGTTGCGCATGGGGAGATTATGCTTATGGGGGTTGAAGCACATGGGGGTTGATGCGCATGGGAGTTGATGCCCATGGGGGAATGATGCGCATGGGGGGATAGTTGCACTTGAGGGGTTGATGTTCATGGGCGATTGATGCACATGAGGGCATGTTGCACATGGGGGACTGATCCACATGTGCATGGGGGTTGTTGTGCATGGAGGGTTCTTGCCCATTGGGGGTTGTTGCACATGGGGAAATGATGCACATAGAGGGTTTATGTGCATGGGGCATGTTGCGCATGGGGTATTGATGTGCATGGGGTTTGAGGCACATGGGGGATTTTGCGCATGGGGAGATGATGCGCATGGGGAGATGATGTGCATGGGGGGTTGATGAGCAAGGGGGGTTGAGGTTCATGGGGAATGATGTGCATAGGGGGGTGTTGCGCTTGGGGGATGTTACGTATGCGGGACTGATGTGCATGGGGGTTGATGCCCATGGGGGGACGTTGCACGTGGGGGGTTGATGCCCATGGGGGATGTTGCGCATGGGGGTTGTTGCGCTTGGGACATGTTGCACATGGGGGGTTGATGCCCATGGGGGATGTTGCGCATGGGGGTTGTTGTGCTTGGGACATGTTGCACATGGGAGGTTGATGCACATTGAGGATTATTGTGCATGGGGGGATGATGCGCATGAGAGGTTGATGCACATGGGAGATGTTGCACATGGGGGCATGATGCGCATGGGGGACTCTTGCACATAGAGGGATGTTGTGCATGTGGGGAGGTTGCGCATGGGGGGATGTTGCACATGGGGGTTGATGTGTGTGGTGGATTGATGCACCATGGTGACATGGTGTATGGGGGAAATTTACTCCCGCAATGCGGATACACTTTTCGCTAGTTTAATTATAAAGTTTGAACCCCACCATCTGCAAGCCTTGAACTGCAATCCTAACGATGTCTACTCATTGTATTCAATGGGTCTTACTCCCAGGAAAGTGTATTTGAGATTGCAGACTTGGTTCCAGGAATCTCTGTGGATACCCATCTTTGCACTATACAAAAGCAATTATTTACCATGGTAACTAATGAATCAGTTAGGAGTCATTCATGTATCAGTCAGAATTCAGGGGAGGCGAAGAACCTCTTTCCTCAAAACAACTTCATTTCAGGCAGACTATTACCTTCTTCACTTCTCTTCTGCAGTCAGTTGCAATGGAAAGTGATTATCTTGCACGAAATCCCTGCCTCCCAACTGAAACCTGAACCTTTCTGAAGCCATTCTCAGGGCCATAGTGGAAGATTATTTGCTTACCATGTTATGATGATAAGCAGGCTGTTTTTAAGCCATTGACTGCTATTTAAAGGGCATTTATCTTTTAATTTATAGCGCCAACCTCATTCGCCTTGAGACAAAATCGCTGATAAAATGCTGATCTGTATGTTTTTTATTGAAGCTGGAGTTGGTGCATATATGAAACCTATGAAATCATCATCAGTTCCCTTTCTACATAGACCATTTTCCCATTTTACTTCTTGTTTCATGTTGTTTTCTATTCAATTAGGACAATTTTCAAAGAGTTTTCTGCCATGAAGACCTTCTGTTTTCTCTCAGTCCTCCTCCTCATGGAACTGAAGCTGATTTATTCTGGTAAGCTGTGCATGAATGTTGGTAAGGGAAATACCTACAGCAGCACCTTGCTTTTTGTCTGGGAGAATCAAGACACTGCTTGTATAAAATTTATTAGAAATTGTTTAAAATTTATGAGAAATGTTTGCTTGTCTTGCAAAACACTATCAATCCAAGGTTTTACTGTATTTTGGGAATATGAGGAAGTGATTTGTAAGCCCTAAGAACCCCCTCCATACATGAACAGAGCACTGCTCCAGTTGTATTGCAGGGGACCAGAGGCTGGATGGTTATTTGCCTGGGATTTGGGTTTGGAGCAGTGATTTGAAGACTCCTCTGCTAGATACCGGGAAATATTTTGGGAAAGGCCATAAGAAATGGATTCTCTTTGAATGTAAAGGCACCAAGACTGATGCTGCTTATCATAAAAAAAGATTAAGGAGCAAATTTTAAACTGACCCCTGTCAGAAAACCAGGAGGTGCTGGTTCACATCCAATGGTGGTCCTGGCCATTGTGCCATGCTATAGCAAGCCTGGAAGTGTAACCCCCACCAGTTACATCAAGAGTCTGTCACGTGAAGGGCCTTTAAAACCTCATTTCCAGTTTTCTGAACAAAGCCAGAAGGGAATTTTTAGGCCTTAGAAGGCTGTTTTGGAGAGAGCCCACGTACAGTCCTCAGAAGGCCTCTGGAGAAGCAGTGAGGGAGGGTGTGCGCCATTGGTGACATAGCTGGGAAAGCACATTTATCTGTTTTCCAACCCCAGAACATAAGTTGTGATCCAGGATCACAAAGTGGTCTTATAAATTTCAGTCCTTAGGAATGAAATGTCACTCTCCCCCTGCAAGTTCTGCTTCCAATATTTTGTTTTTCTTTTAATTCCCAATACAGAAATTGGCCTCTTTAACCCTGATGTCGAAAATCCAGAATGTGCAGCAGGTAAGATTTTACAGGAACAAAGATGCAACAGAGTAGATCAACTTTTTTATTCATTAATTTCCAGCATAGGCATGCTAGTACCTGATTGTAGCTCCTTTGCCTCCTCCTCTCATCCTACACACCTTAGTCCCTCACCTCTTCCTGGGTTCTCTTCACTACCCCATGGTCTTTCCCAAGATTCTCCCAGCCACCAGTTTCTCTCTTCTCATTCCCAGCAGATCCTTGTGACTCCCTGCCCCAAAATTCAAGACTTGCCTGCAAGATTCTTCTATAGATTCTTCTAGTGCCCCATGGCAGGAAGCCTGTACTTCTTGCCCAAAAGAAAAACCTTTATCTTGCATTATAGTTAACCTTCAGGCTCCCAATAAACCCCTCCCCAAGCCTCTGTCTCTCATCATTCTAAGAGCAATAAGCCACCACCACTGTTACAGAGTCCTTTCTTGGGAACTGACAGAAGCAAGAGCCTGCCCATCCCCACTTCTCGACCATGCCTGGAAGGTGTTCCCCTATGCACTCGCCTCTCTCTTTAAGCTCCTTCCACCACACCAGGCCCACTACTGAAATCAAGATTAAACCTCCATGCCCAATTTCAGGGACTCTCTCCAGCACTCACCTCCTGGCCAAGCCTCTAGAGCTCACACTTGAAAGCTCATCCTTTTTATACCCCTGTAGGCCAATACTGTGTTTCATCATACTGCCCAGCCAAAACCACTGGACCTACAAACATGAAATTTGAGGATGGTGTTCCTTTCATGACATGAACACCCACCAAGAACTGATGTTGAGAAATTTAAGTTAAGGGGTGAAAAGGGATGCAACTTGTTTCTGACATATACTTGACACTGAAGACTGACCGATCATCATCCAGCCAAATTGGTGCCCGGTGCCTGATACTTTGGGAGGAAGTGTGCTCTGGGGGAGGGGGATGGTGTGCATGGGGGGTGTTGTGCGAGGAGTGATGTGCATGGGGGTAAGGTGTGTGGGGGATGTTGCAATGGGAGGATGGTGTGCATGGGGAGATTGTGCGCATGAGAGGTGATGTACATATGGGATGATGTGCATGGGGAATGCTGCGCATGGGAGTAATTCTTAATCAATAAAGGAGATATCAGGCCCTCTTATTCCCAAACCAAACCCCAAGATCTTTACTTTTCCAAAGATCCTATCCGGATCTGATTTGCAATCACTCTGGTAAAATCACTCAGCTGTACTCAGTCTGAGTCCACCTTAAACCCCTGGCCAGACCCCTTAGCCCCCTCGGGGAAACCAACACCTCTGCCTTGGGAGAGTTGCAGGGATAATCTTTTAATCCATTAGAAGATCAGTTAAAACACTTCAATGAAAGTTTAACAATTTATTCAAATACAGGCACAAAAGCATTGAGGCAAAAGTCACTAAATCAAAACCAACAAAGCTTAACTAAGCCTTTCTAATACATATATCCTAAGATGGTAGCATAGTCTTATACATCCCAACGCCCGTTGTCCTGAGTGAGAACTGCCCCGACTCCAGTCTTTGTTCTTCCAAGGTGTTCCAGGGTTCAGACTCCCAAACCATCTCCTTATATTACCTAAAGGTGTCTTCAGCTGTAAGTCATGGGATATCTCATCCTTGAACCCTAATTGTTTGATTTACTTCAGCTGGGAAACCCAGGGTGAATTTACAGGTGTCATAAATCTGATTGCTAGCCATATTGACTCCTTCCTTTCTCCTGATAAGGAGGGCATCTCCGGCTGGCCCTGAAGTTACCAAAACTCCCCCTTTGTTTCCCATGCATTCCTCCTAGCAATATAACAATTTACAATTCCTGCTTTGATCCTTGGCTCCTTTGCCTCCCTACTTCCCCATCAGAGACTAAACAGACCACCATTTCTTCTCTCAAGATGGCCTCACTATAGTTCTTGCAAAACAAAATTCTTAACCCTAGATTCTTACTCACAATGGGGGATGGTGCACATGAGGGGATGCTGTGCATAGGGGGTGTTGCAATGGGGCAAGTTTCATATGACAGGATGATGCGCATGGCAGGTTGATGCACATGGGAGATGTTGTGTGGGGTGTGATTCAAATGGGGGTGTTGATGTGCAGGGGGGGCTTTGACACATGGGCTGGATGATACATGGGTTGTGTTTTACTCCTGCAATTTTGCTAGTTCTAATAAATTTTAATTTGATATACAACTGATAAACAAATGAAAAAAATAGTCCCGGCCGGGATACGGCTGGTTTAGGCGCTCTGCCAGCACATGCTCAGCCTCTCCTGAGAGACCAGCTTATACATGTTGAATCTAAAGTAAGCCTGCTACAGTCAATGGGTCTTGCTCTTATGTAAGGGGAAGCAATGGAAAGAGCCTGAGAGACCTAGCCTTGCATGTTTACAGTGGGGCTCACTCCTGTGTAAGTGGGGCAGTGGAAAGGAAACTGAGAGACCTAACCTTGCATGTCTACTCTAAGCCAAGCACTATTTTAATCAGTCAGGCTCACTCCTTTGTAACGGGGGCAAATTGACATCTGAGAGACATGAGAGACTAAGGGCAGTTCATCTGTTTTATTTTTCTCCCTTGCATCTCCTACACTTTCCTTGTTTCTCCAAACTAGGAAATCTCAAAATATATTTTATAAATAAGACACTTTAACCCAAGAGGAATAAGGAAGCAGTCTACTTTATTGCATTCTGCAGAATGGGCCCATTGCCATTACTATGACAATGACAAGGAGCCTAGAACATAACTTTTATGTTGTCAAACTTTTTATAACTTTTCTTGTTGTTAATCTAACCCTACTTTACAAACATTAGCATAATTGCCACTCTTCTAGGTTATATCAAGCAGGATGGGATAATGTCTCATTAATATTGCATTATTAGGTTGGTTTCGGCTCTTTAGTAATTGCACTTTGGTAATTAGATGCATCAAGCTACTGTCTGCTTATTGCTTTTGATCTGTTGTACGTGGGTCACCTCTGGCCAAGATGTTGTCCACAGCAAGGTAGGGCCTGGCTTCACATTGGCAGGTGTTTGCTAGACACCATATCTACCTTGGCGCAAGACCCAAGACTTGTAGTCTGGGAAGACGCACTGCTATCTCTGTCTGGAATGTCTACACACACTGAATGCACTCTTATTTGTATTTTTAAAAATGAAACTGCTATCTGGTTTTCTGTATTTTAAAAAACCAAACTGCTATCTTGTTTTCTGACAAGCTGCTGCATATAAGACAGAGACTTTTAACATTTTGGCCTTATACACAGCCATTGCTCTGCCAACAGCTAATCAATATAGAATTGATCCCTTTTTAAGCAGCAGTATCACCCCAAATCCCCCCTCCTGAAAACTTGTTTTGTTACCCTGCAGTGTGACTTACCATTGGACACTCCCACAGTTTCCATTATCTCACACCGACTGGTGCTAGCCTGGCACCAGTGCTCCCCTTTTGGAGAGTGCTGGAAATGAGCTTCACGGCACATTTCTGACACTTTTGGAGGTCTGTTTTGGAACTAAGGCACAACAGTTCAGGCCTTAAAGTCCCCTCTGAGAGTGCCAATAAAACGGTTCTCAGGATGGATTTGTATGGATGCATTTGAATGTATGTCATGCTATTGTTAAGTAAAAGGACTGCAAATATATAGGCAACATGTTCCCAAACTACAACAATAAAATCAGCCAACTTTCCTGGAGATAAACAAATCCGGGAGATCCTGCTAGAATGTCTTCAGGAAGATGGGAATATTGGAAATTTCAATCCTAGTAGACGTATATCTACCCTCCAGCCTTCTGTGTAAGCTTTTTAGAGGTTTTTGTGTAAGTGCTTTGGAGCACAAAATAGGGGTCTACATAACCATTTGATCTGACCCCATGTGGTTCTTTTTCATTTCAAAGGAGTGAGAAATATCTGTGCAAAATGTTGCTGGCTTTTTCAAGTCACTTTCAATGTTATGTTTTGTTCCTTTACTCCACAGGTAAAAATATAGTAAGTCGGCAGAAATGCCACGAACACGGAGGGAGCTGCTGGTATGTCGGGTGTATGTATCCCTTCGTTAGAGAAATTGGATCCTGTACTACCAGATTCTACAGTTACTTTTATCCGTGCTGTAGGTCGTGGTGCTGAACAAAATAACAAATATTAAAGATGGATTTTAAAATATTATAAAGTTTGCCTGTGTATCCGTGTTTGTTCAATATCTATTTAAAACCTTTAATATTAGGAGAAATGTGGTGGCAGGAGCCAAAAATAATCCAAAATTATGGTATTATTTATTGAATGACAAGAGGCTGCAATCCTAACCACATATTCCTGAGTGTATGTACTATTGAACACAATGGGACTTATATCTGACTAGAGATGCTTAGGATTGCACTGATCATCTGCAATCCTAACCCCCAGTTAGATTCAGGTGATGAATCAGATGATTGTAATCCCATGACTTGGACCTTCATAAATACCATGCCTGGAAAAGACACTATTAAGTTTGACAAGTGTCAACAAGTAGCTCTGCTGTGGTTATTTTCTTGTGCACCTCCTCCTTCATTCCCAAGGTGACCGGATGCAAAACCCAAAATTCCAGAACCCTAAGGCTGAAATTCCTACCTGCTTAAAAAAATTGTAGGACACCCCAAAAATGGAGGACACATGTAGGACATGTTAAAATAAAGCAAAAATACTTTATTGCTTTCCTGCAGTGGTGGGCCCGGCCTGGCCCAACAATCGGTTCCTCGGAAGTGGGTGGGGCCAGGGCGGGTCAGTGGGTGGGGGTGGGGCCTGAGTCAGGGGGTGGGGCCGGGGAGAATTTAAAGGGGAAATTTTTTTAAAAAATCTAAAAATTTAAAAACATATTTTTTAAAAAAAATCTAAGTTTTTGTTAGTGCCCCCCCAGCAACCCTAACCACACTTTCCTGCGAGTAAGTCCCATTGACTGTCATGGGACTTACTTCAGAGTAGTCAGCATAGGATTGGGCTTTCAGTCTGCAATCCCAGCTACACTTTCCTGGGAGTAAGTCCCATTGACTGTCATGGGACTTACTTCAGAGTAGTCAGCATAGGATTGGGCTCCCAGGCTGCAGTCCCAGCAACACTTTCCTGGGAGTAAGTCCCATTGACTGTCATGGGACTTACTTCAGAGTAGTCAGCATAGGATTGGGCTCCCAGGCTGCCGTCCCAGCCACACTTTCCTGGGAGTAAGTCCCATTGACTGTCATGGGACTTACTTCAGAGTAGTCAGCATAGGATTGGGCTCCCAGGCTGCAGTCCCAGCCACACTTTCCTGGGAGTAAGTCCCATTGACTGTCATGGGACTTACTTCAGAGTAGTCAGCATAGGATTGGGCTCCCAGGCTGCAGTCCCAGCAACACTTATCACAGGGCCCCGCCACTACCAGATCGGTAGCGGCGGGCAAATTGGAGCATCCAGTCCCCAGGAACTGCCCCGAACCAGTCTGGGTCCATCTCTGCTTTCCTGTACTTAATTTCAACACTTAAAAAATTTTGTAAAATGCATGATTCAGAGCGGGACATTAAAGAAACAGTTTGTAGTAGCATAAAACAAGCCAGTGACTCCAACGTATGGGGTTCAGACCCAGACAAACACAAGCGCGCACGCACACACGTAAACACAAGCACACACTCATACACACAATCAAGCATACAAACACACATAAACACATGCACACACACATACACACACAAGCAAGCTATAAAGCAGGGAGGGTTTAGAAAGGAGGACATCTCTGCATCAGGGACGTGGGACCTGGAACCACTGAGAGAAATCAGCAGTGCCCCTGAGAGTGCGCAGAGTGTTAAAGCAGACTGTAGGTAGCCAGAAGGATCAGGATGTAAAGGACTGAGAAGGAGGAAGCAGAGGAAAACCAGGATCCCCAGGAAGGATTTACCTTGCAGGTCTGGAAGTGGAGCAGAGCCTGAATTGTTGGGCTGAGGCGGACAAAGCAGCTGCTCCTCCCTTGCAATTTCTGCCTAGATTGAGGCACTGAAAGGGTTAAGAGCTGGAGGTTTAAAGGGCTC
The DNA here is from genome assembly GCA_030015325.1 of Cryptoblepharus egeriae. Classification (NCBI taxonomy): domain Eukaryota; kingdom Metazoa; phylum Chordata; class Lepidosauria; order Squamata; family Scincidae; genus Cryptoblepharus; species Cryptoblepharus egeriae. Next base: position 235,284,599 of record JAREYC010000001.1, read on the forward strand.
CAGGAAACCTGAGCTGCTTCCATGGCTTGCAACAGTTTAAAGGGCTGTTTTAATTCCAGAGGCGCTCTAGGGTTTTCCTACTCCCCAAATAAGGTAGGAAAACTCAGACACCCTGTTCATTCCTAAAATAAATCAAAAATTAGAATCTTGAGCCTGGACCCTGGAGGCTTGTGTATGTCTTACAAGGGATTCAAAAGCCCTGGCCAAACTCCACAACTCTGCAAACTCTGATCTCCTTTTTTGATCAGGTTACAAGCTTACTGGACAGTGACAATGCTGTGGATGTCATTTATCTTGAATTCATCAAAGCATTTGACAAGGTCCTACATGACATCTTAATTGGGAAGTTTGAAAAATATGGGCTAGACGAGGCAATCGTTGGGTGGATCTGCAAATGGCTCAATGGCCGCACTCAAAGGGTTTTAGTAAATGGTTCTGTGACAAGCTGGAGATCGGTTCCAAGTGGGGTGCCTCAGGGCTCTGTCTTGGGCCCAGTTCTCTTTAACATTTTGATCAATGACTTGGAGGAAGTATACGGGGGAGCCTGATCAATTTTGCAGATGATACCAAGCTGGGAGGAGTAGCAAACACAGCAGAAGACAGGAAAAACCTCCAGGAGGATCTGGATAAACAAATACTGTGCTGTAACAAATAGAATGAACTTCAACAGGGAGAAGTGCAAGGTTCTGGACTTAGGCAATAAAAATCAATAACACAGGTATAAAATGGGGGATACTTGGCTTGGCAGCAAACATGTGAGCGGGATCTTGGCGTAACCGTGGATCACAAGCTGAACGGTTGTCAGGTGTCAGCGGTGTGATGTATCTGCAACGAAGGCAAACGCCATTTTAGGCTGCATTAAGAGGACTGTAGCTTCCAAGTTGCAAGAAGTTCTTGTTCCTCTTTTATACTGCATTAGTTAGACCTCACCTTGAGTACTGTGTTCAGTTCTGGGCACCTCACTTTAAGAACAATACAGCCAAACTGGAACAAATCCAGAGGAGAGCGACAAGAATGATCAGTGGGATGGAAGGGAAGACCTACGAGGAAAGGTTGGTGGAACTTGGGATGTTCAGCCTGGAGAAGAGGAGGCTGAGGGGAGACATGATTTCCCTCTTCAGATACCTGAAGGGCCGTCATATGGAGGATGGGGCTCATTTGTTCATAGCTGCTTCTGAAAGCAGAAAAAGAACCAATGGGTAAAAACTGCAAGAAAGGAGATTCCATTTAGCTATCCGGAAAAAATTCCTGACAGTGAGGGCGGTTCGGCAGTAGAACAGATTGCCAAAGGAGGTGGTGGACTCTCCCTCACTGGGGGTCTTCAAGATGAGGCTCTATGAGCACCTGTTGGGGATGCTCTAGAAGGATTTCCTGCTGCAGGCAGGGGGGTGGACAAAATGACCTATTAGTGTCCTTTCAACACTAGGATTCTCCAATTCTATGATTCTAACACGTAACAGTTCCCTTATTGGTTTGACAGCATTGTGCATCACACTAAATTATCTATTTTGATTGGACTGGTGGAGGGGAAATTGTCAAATCACCATCCGTGAGTTATTGGAGGATGTGCAGATTAGTTACAGTTCAGTTCAGGGAAATGCTACTTTTCCCACTCAGAGCACAATTCCATAGTCTTTCAAGACTGAAGGATGCCAATGCCAGTTCAGTCCATTCTCACTGAAGATTTGGCTATGAGATACATGTCTGCCAAGTTTGTACCGAAATTACTTTTAGCTGACGAAAAAGAAACTCAGGTTTCATTTGTGTAAGATCTCCTTGATTGTTTTGAGAAAGCTGAAAACTTTTTGAAAATGGTCATAATGGGTAATGAATCGTGGGTATGACCCCAAAACCATGGATCAGTCTTTGCAGTGGAAGATCCCAAGCACTCTGAGATCGAAGAAAGCATGAATGAGTCAAGGCAATGTGACACCACTGTTGACCATTTCCTTTGATTATAAGGGGATTATTCATCATGAGTATACTCCACGTGGTCAGACAGTAAACAAGGAGCACTACTGTGACGTGTTGCGATGTTTGCAGACAAGGCCAGAATTGCATGTGTCCAGTGAGTGGCAATTGCACCATGACAACACACCTGCCCATTCAGTGCTGCTTGTGCAGTAGTTTTTGGCCAAGCACAACATCCCCCTGGTCCGACAGCCACCGTATCCCCAGATCTCGCCCCTTGCCACGTTTTCGTCTTTCCAAAAATCAAATCCCACATGAAAGGATGAAGATTTCCGGACGTCAAGGAAATCAAAGTGAATGTGACGAGGCAGCTGCTGATTATCCCAGAAAACAAGTTCCAAGAATGCTTCCATCAGTGGAAACAGCGCTGGATTAAGTGTGTGGCTTCTGAAGGGGACTACTCTGAAGAAGATTAAATGCCAAATTTTTATGTGTTTACTTTTTACAGCACCAGTCCTGATACTTATTGATCACACCTGTACTCTTCAGTTATTGGGGATTAAAATTTGCATTGGCAATAGGTGCCCCAATGTTGAGTGCCCTGAGCTGAAGTGTCCGTTCAGAATTTATTGACAATTATCAGATTTACAAGTCTCCAGACCTGATGACATTCATCCAAATAAAGTGTGAAATTATTGTTCTGACTAAAGCTCTTAGTGGGTCCCTTGAAATAGCTGGTGTGTCAAAACACTGGAGGATAGTTAATCTCATGCCAATTTTTAAAAGAGGGATGACGACCCAAGTCAGTAAGCCTAACATCTGTTTGAGGTGAACAAAATCCTTTATGGAAACCATTGTTTTTCCATCATGTGGAAAGCCTAAATAAAACCCTCTCTTGTGGGGAAGACACATTTGTGTTTGCTGATATAAAAATTCATATAAAATGCTAGGAATAAAATTTCCATTCACTTTAAAGTTCCTGGTATTACAAAGGCCCACGTTCTTCCTCAGAACTGCCAGTAGATCGCAGGATTGCCTTGGCTATTTTGTGAACACAGTTTAAATGGCTCAAATAGGCTTTTTCTGCAGAATAATTCATGCAGGCACCTTCAGATGAACTTCCTGCAATTTATCTGGCTCCAGCAAGCCTGATGATTTTTTTCCAAATAAGGCAGTGTCCTCTGGATGAACCACGAGGCAGCAGATCGCAGCTATTCAGCTCCAGGGCCCTAGAATCTGGCTGAGAACATGCATGCACAAATGTGCAAAGCCAGCAACAAGGGCAACAGGGCAATTGGCCCGGGGCAACTGAGGCCCTGGGCAATGGCTGGACAGCTCCCTGCAAGGCTTTATTTTCCTGTATGCATAATGAGAGTTTTTGCCGACTTTGCACATATGTGTTTGTCACGCAGTTATGGAGTAAAAGATTTTTTTCAAAACAACTTTTGGAAGTGAACTATATTAATAGAAAGTGAGATATTCCAACATAGCAAGATTTTTTAATACTCAGTGTTATATTTCTGAAAGGATAAAACCTTGGAATGGCTCCATCAGGATCAGAGTCCTCCCCCTCAGGAAAGTTGTCAGAGAAGCAAAACAAACCACTGAGCACTGGAGGTTTATATCCTGAGTTCACAAATCTGAAGGGCATGGAAAGCCGAGGGTGGTTATGCTCTGATGATATCTCCATGACTTTTACCAGGGCATTCCATGACTCTTGCTTGAAGGTAGGCTGGGCAGACTGACTAAAGGACAGCTGGTCACCCTGTGGAGATGGGTGAGATTAGGTTGTGAATTGTGGATCCTTGCCCAGACATTACAGTCACTGAGAATGCCTAGAAGAATGATTTTCAACCGGTGTACTGTGGCACACTGGTGTGCCGTGGATAGCCCTCACGTGTGGCATGGGAATTTGGGGGAAGGTCATTAATTAATAGGAGAACTGGGAGATTTGAATAGCCTGGTGTGCCTTGTCAATCGTGCAAACAACTGATCTATCTATCTATCTACAGTATTTATATACCGCTTTTCAACTGAAAAGTTCAGTTGATGGTTTGCTTTGACAACTTCAGTGCCGTTAGTGTGCCATGAGATGAAAAAGGTTGAAAATCACTGGCCCAGAGGAAGGAAAAGAGAAAAAAATAATAACAATTATTTGCAGATGGGCTTGTAAACACTAAGAGGACTTCTTCACACTTGCAAAATTTTACATTTGTCTCATTCTGCTTCATCTTGTTATTAAGGGCCCAAAAAGCAAGGATGTCAAGTTCATTTTTGAGGAGGGGAAATGAATAACGTTGTAAAGGTTGTTGGTAACATATATAAGACATGTGGCAAAACAGGACCATTAAATTTTTAATAATTAAATTATGTTCTTTAAAAATAAAATCTCATCTGAATCAAGCTCCTGCCAGATCTATTCAATGCCTGGCAACATGTATGATCTTATGGTTGTAACTATGTTTCTCGGACTGGTAGAATACATGGATATGGGGAGGGGGGGTAGATGTTGCCAGCAGCCCAATGCAAAATGTCCCAAATAGGGAATTACTAATTAAAATGGCAATATTTTTAAAGTCATGTCGTATAAGATGGGGATAGGTTTGAGTAAAAACAATTTGTAAGAGTTCATATCACCATGGTGAGTCACTCTGTGTGTCTGTGTTTGTGTGTGTGTGTGTGTGAGAGAGAGAGAGAGAGAGAGAGAGAGATGGGGGGTGGGTGAGATCATGCAGAAGATTTGATAATTATGAACAGAAAATTCTCACCTATGAAACTGAAAGAAAATAAAGAATAGCATATGAGAGATTCTGAATGTGCATCGTGTACCTAACTTGTGGGATAACTATCCTGATAAGCAGAAAGTGGGCCAGAGTGGGGTATATAGAGACAATGCATCTCATGCAATGAAAAGAAAGATCTAAGCAGAAGTAATGGTGTATTCTGATCTGTTTAGTAAGTACATTTCTTTCCTTTGTTTTACTTTTTTAATTTGTCTGAAATTACGTAACTTTATTTTTCTCTTTTTCATCTTGAAAGTGACATTTTTCAAATGCATCAGTAAAACAACTTAAACGTTTGAAAGCTGAAACAAACTTGGGGAGGGAGAATAAAAATTCATTTTAGGCCTGTTTCTTTACACAATTTCCAGTTCCATGTTCCATTGCACTGATCCAAAAACAGATGACTTCAAGCGTCATAGAGTTCTATTGGATTCATTGATATTTACTTCTGAGTAGACATACATAGATGGGCTTGCCAGGTCTTTTAAATTCACTAGGACATAGGCTGCAATTTCATGAACTGCAGAAGTAAATTCTTTCCTAGAAGTAAATTCCACTGACCAATTGACCAAATTCAATTAGACTTCTCAGTAGGTATGCACTGGATTTACTATTAATGAAGGACATGATCCAGTTCTGGTTAAACTATTTTCCCATTAAAGGTCAAATTTAAGCATGAGCTTGCTTATAGTGGTTCTTCAGACCATTTAATCATGGCTGAATGATGAGCATTTTATTTACTAAATATTTTTCTCAAATTCGAAATTTTCAAAACAAGAAGTCTTCATCAAGAGCTTTCTGGCATTTGTATGTATTTCTATTGCAATGTTCCTTAAATATTTTTAGAAAGGTTCAATACTTAATTTAATTTAAACAACTTTTGAAAGAAATAAATGCACTTTTACATGTCTGTTACCCAATGGGAGAATCTTTTGATTATTCTAGGTTTCTAATTGAGTTCCTGCTGATATTCCAGTCCATTATAAATTATGAAGCTCTTGTGCCTTCTCATCATCTTCTCTGTGTTGCAGCATTCTCCACGTAAGACTTATTGATTGATTTATACATTTGTTTGTGCATTTGTTTCTGGTCAGAGTGCTTCATTTTCACCTCATAAATGTGAATGCTCCAGTTCCCAAGGGGCTCACAAGCTAAATAATTTTTTTTTAAGTTGAATAATTCGTGGTTCAATTCTGTAGTTTAAATAATGGGAAGTGGTGCAAAATGGAATAAAAGAAGGCAATAAAAGAAGTACAGTGGCATTAAATTAAATAGGCAATTGAAAAGTAATTTCCAGCTTAACCATATAATTATGGTTACATGCCATAATTTCATGGTCACAGGCAAGAATTTCATCTTGAATCTGTTTGGAAATTAAAACCAGTTTTTTTCCCACCCAGTGGGAAAGAAATTGGGATAACGTACCAGTCCAATCTAAGATGGCTCAATGCAAAATTTTTGTGGACAGAAAATAGCAGAAGAGCTTTTTTGGCCCATATTTATCCCACATGTTACATCTCTCTTGGAATTACAGTGGTACCTTGGTTTACGAGCGTAATTCATTCCGGAAGCCTGCTTGTAATTCAAAATGCTTGTACAGTGGCGCCTCACGTAACAAATTTAATTCGTTCCGGAGGCATGTTCTTTATGTGAAACATTCTTTACGTGAGGCAGATTTTTCAATAGGAAATAATGGAAACTCAGACGATTGGTTCCACAACTCCCAAAATATTCATAGAAAAATATTAACTGGATGTAAAAATGATGACAGAACACTGGGATTGAATTCAAAACATGCATTCAATGTGCATGCTCTTATGAAGTCTACTTAGGCTGCAGTCCTAAAGACACTTTCCTGGGAGTAAACCCCATTACTTCTGGGTAGACATGGTTAGGAGGCTGCAATCCAAGACACCTTCAAAGTGTCTCCCCACTTTCTCCTTCTCTCCATCCTGAGCCTCTCTCTCCCCTGCTCCCTTCTGGCTAGTCCTGAGCTGCTTCCCTCTTCTCCACTGCTCTTCTCTCCCTCTGCCCAGCGGATGCCTGGCCACAGGGGGAACAGCGTGGAAGTGTTGCTTTCACTATGGGCAGGTGCGCTAGGCAGCCCTGACACTTTTTAAACAGGCTGCCGGCCAGTGCGTCTGCCCCAACTGCCAACGAATTTTTTCTTTACATGAGGCATGTTCTTTACGTGAAGCAGAATCCTAGAGAAATTTTTGTTTGTTACATGAAACATACTTTACGTGAGGCATTCTTTACGTGAGGCGTCACTGTATATCAAAATGAATTTTCCCATAAGAAATAATGGAAACTCAGATGGTTAATTCCACAAAATATTCATATAAAATGAATATAACACTGTAATATGATATAAAATACCACAATTATGTGAATGTGATGTGCCACTGAATCTAATGCATACCCTATTTTCAGAGGCTTGAGATTTTTTAAAAAAAGGTTTACTGGTGATTGTAATGTGCTCCCTTTGAAAATGGGATGTGCATTAGGCACTGTTGCTGGTCTCCACACTCCTCCAGAAACCACCTACCTGGGGATCCAGAGAGCTTTTCCCCTTTCCCTCCGCTGTGGGAGTGTGAACACTGGACAGTGTTGGAAGTACTTGTGCAGGGTGACCAAACCATAACCAAAAAAGATGACCAGTTCCCTCTAAAATATAGGACACCCAAGAAAAATATAGGATTGGACAATGTAAAAGCTAAAAACACTCATAAAAACACTCCCTTCCTCCTACTGAGAATAGGGCTTTCTTTAGAGTATACATGCATAGGCTGGTCTCTCAGGAGGTGCTGATGGAGTGCTGAAACCGGCTGTATCCTGGATGGGACTATTTTTCACTTGTTTTTCAAGACATCGCTTGTACATCAAGACAAAATATATTAGAAATGTTTCCGTGTCTTGCAAAACATTAGCAATCCAAGTTACTCTCAATCCAAGGTTTTACTGTACACTGTTAGAGAGAAAGCAATAACTGTACTGGGGCTGTCATAGGGAGGAAGGGGCTCATTTGTTCATAGCTGCTTCTGAAAGCAGAACTAGAACCAATGGGTACAAACTGCAAGAGAGGAGATTCCGGATGGATATCTGGAAAAAATTCCTGACAGTGAGGGCGGTTTGGCAGTGGAACAGATTGCCAAGGGAGGTTGTGGACTCTCCCTCACTGGGGATCTTCAAGCAGAGGCTCGACAAGCACCTGTCGGGGATGCTCCAGGGCAGCGTTTCTCAAAGTGGGGGTTGGGACCCCATTGGGGGTCGCCTAAAGACCCCTGGTGCAGGGGGCCAGGTCAGACTTGCCAGACCTCTGGCTGTGCACACTGGGGCTGATTGACAGCCTCAGGGCCCAATCCTATGCATGCCTACTCTGAAATAAATCCCATTGTGTTCAGTGTGTGCATAGAACACACATTTCATTTGTAACAACGAAAATACGTCCTGCATATCGGATATTTACATTACGATTCATAACAGTAGCAAAATTACAGTTATAAAGTAGCAAAGAAAATAATTTTATGGTTGGGGGTCCCCACAACATGAGGAACTTATAAAGGGGTCACGGTGTTAGGAAGTTTGAGAACCACTGCTCTAGGGGGATTTCCTGCTGCAGGCAGGGAGTTGGACTATATGACCTACTAGGTCCCTTCCAACTCTATGATTCTATGATTCTACTTATGAAATCAAATCCCAATGTAAAATGATTAGCAGTGCAGACCTTCTGCTGGGATCATTTCCTAAGGATCCCTGAAACCTTGTTCTATTATGGAGCAATCCGTAGCCAAAAAGCCTGTCTTCCAACTATCTTTACCCTTAAGTGCTTCCTCCATTCTCCTCACATACCCCACTGCTGCTTTTCTGACTTCTTCCTGCCTCAGAAACATGTAAGGAGAAACATGTAAGTATAATGCTGATAGAAAGGGTGCGTAATTCATAACTCCAAATTATTTCTGGAGCCCTGGAAGTTCACTTTTCCTTTGGAGAAAGGGACTTTTAGTGCTTCAAACCTGAGCCCAGAAAAAATCTCCAGCATCTCCAACAGACCAACAGGTTTATGTGGAGATCAAATGCAGGACAGCTCACCTCATCATTTTCTTAACCCTATTCCTGCTCCTTCTATGATCTGCTTAGATGATTGATGTGACATGGGGAAATCTGGCCAGCCTATCACAGGGACCTGTTGCCAGGATGTTGCTTCATGCAGCACCTGGAGCTCAAACCACTGACCTGCCACTCTTCAAATCAATAGGCACAGCGTCTTTAACCACAGAACCACAAGGGTCCCAAAATTAAGAAAAAGAAAGTCAAATAAATGTTGTGCCAGGTATACCAGCTGAAAACTATATAAAACTTAGGATATACCTTTTTGTGAAATAAGAGTCAGTCTGTATCTAAAGACCCAGTGAAGTAGTAATACCATGTCACTGTTTATAAACATAAAAATATTGGCAGTTATATTAACAAAGTGACTTTATAATCTATCAAGATTTTCTGAAAAAGAAACAGGGCTTTCATATAAAGATGCTGACTTAATATGCAGGAGATCAGAATTCATTAGAAGTCTGTAGAAAGGAGAGAACATATGCAACAATGGCAGCTCACCTCTTCAGCCCCAAAGCCAGATCAAATAGTTATGCTTGAACATGTTTTCAGGTAAAAGAGATGGTTTCCTGATGGCAACAAAGCTAGAAGCTCTATATCCTGCTTGGGACACTGCCTACTTACCTTTCCCCTTTCCTACTTACCAATCTCACATCCCTTCCCCCTCCCTACTTACCTATCCCACCTCCCTTCCCCTCACTTGCATGGTCTGTGTTGCTGCAAACCGTCTTGAGAGAGTCTTACGTGTCGGGGTCAGAATCATGTTTATGTTGCTGCAAACTGTGTGTCTGGGTCAGAATCAGGTCTGCCCTGAGCCACTCCTATGTCTTTGGGTGATGGGAACAGGTATTGTGGGATTGGGTCTGTGGAACAAGATCGTGTCTGCTTTGAGCCGCTTCACACGTGCATTGTTGGTAAAACTGCTCTTGCAAAGAGGTTTTCAATTTGTGTTGAAATTAAGTACAGGAAAGCAATATGAGTATTTTTGCTTTATTTTAATATGTCCTACATTTGCCCTGCATTTTTGGGGGGTATCCTACATTTTTTTACAGGGTAGGAATTTTGGCTTGGATGAGAGGAATTTTGGGGGAAATTTTGGGTTTGGCATCTGGTCACCTGGTTAAACAGCAGGCCTAGGTCCAAGGAGATCTATTTGAGGCCAGGCAGTCAAAAATTATTTTTATTTACCTTTTATGGGCATTCTGATCTCCTCTTCTCCCATAGCATGAAGCACATTTTGGCCGCGTTGCATGCACTGGGCCAGTGGGAAAGAGGGTTGGCATTCATTTTGTGGTTCAAGTTTACCAATGCTGCCAATTTTGACAACATAGTTATAATCTAATGGAGTATCTAATGGGTATAATCTAATGGAGTAATTTTGAAGAAGTGAACCACTGAGTGCAACACTTTCTTTTGGTTGAGCTGTTTGGATGAAGCAAAATGGAAGGAGGGCGAGCAATGGAAGTGATCCGCACATTCTGTTCCCAAAACTTCTCTCTCATGTGCTTCATGGAACAAGAGGATTTGCAGCAATTCTTCTTTAACTGTCATAGAACAGCATGAGCAGACAGGAAATCAACTAGTTTCTACATTTAATTTCCACCAGTTTAGCGTTCAATTGTTTTCATGTTCAAAAGCCCCCCAAACAAGTCCAACAATGATGCCTATTTCGATCTCCTGTTGATTTTTTTCTATTTAGCCAAGAATTTTTTTTCTTTCCTTCCTTTCTACAGGAGTCACAACATTTCATTTTTTATTGGAATTCTGTGAAAAATATAATGCATTTTGCATTCGGAATACTACATCTTGTTTCCATCATGGAGGAAAATGTAAATTGTGGGGATGTCTGCACCCCGAAACATCACTTATTGGAAAATGTGGTTCTATAAAGTATTGTTGTATGATATGAAATCAGATTATTTATTGTAGAATTTTCAAAATGAACACAACGCTCTAGACAATAAACATGGTTTTTGTGCATGCAAACTACCTTTCCTTACAAAGATGTTGTATTATTATATTGGTGGAGAGAGGGTTGGAGGATGCAAAATATGGAGGAATTTCTTCTGAGGAGGAAGAAAAACAAAGAGTATCTTGTGGCATTGCTTAGCCACAATGAGAGCACATGAGAGCACAAGTTCTGGAGAATCAGAATCCACTCCATCAGCACAATCAGGTGAAATCCTCAGTAAGTGTTGTGAATCTGGTTCAGGTTAAGTCTAGTGTTCCTAAGCTGGCCTAAGGAACTGACACTTAGCTGACACTTAGGCCAAATCCACAGAGATAGAGGCTTCTAGGCTGAAATTTATGCAAAACCCCCAGGGATATGAGGCCTCTAGGCAGATACTTAGGCCAAATTCACAGGGCTAGGCTGGCTTTAACAGTGCACATATTCTGATAGTATTTACAAAAAGATTGCAAAGATCAGTTTTAAAAGTCAATGAATAAAAATGTTCCATGTGAGTTTTTATAATATTTTTAATTAAAATTGTTCTCAATTCTCAGGTAATTAAGTGGTAGGTTATTTTCAGGATCTGGCCTCAGGTAAAATCAGACAAAATTATAATCAAATGGCTCATGCAAGAAAATCAACTCAAGAGAGAAAGGGGAAAGGTGCTGGGTCAAGGTTTAAAGGGCAACAGCCACTGCAGGTACATTTATTATTTTCCTTTTTCATTGTTGCCCAAAATGAGGACCCACTATTTAAGGCTGCTAGGGAAGCTAGAAGTTCCTGAACCCTCTCCCTCCTGTCAATGCCACTTCATCCTTGTTGTTGATTTTATTATCCTCACCCATCAGCGGAATCGCTAGTGTTTATGTTACTCCACTGATGGACTTCCATTCCCTCCTGGGAATGGTAACACCTCAGGCAGTGGGCATAGTAATGCACCATCACCCTGCCCCACACTGATTTTTTTGTTATAATTTTTGAATCATCCAATGAGTTTGTTTAATTTGAATTCCACATTAAATTACACATCTTATGAAATGCAACATAATGGCACAATTATATTATTACGATAGTATTTCTCAAAAATTCCAAAAATTATGGCTGTGATATCACCTCCTTCCCCCGAATATCACCAACAAGAAAACAATAACTTTCAGAAACAGAACTTTTTATTCATTGAAAGGTTAAAAAATGGCAAATTGTGGCCTGGGTTATACTGATTTTCCATGTTTTACTGGTTTATACTGGGTTTCTATGCTGTTATGTGTTAAATGGAAAGTACACATAGAATGGTTGTCGGAGGAACATGCATAGTGGTAGCTGTGCAATGTGTTCCCTGGTGTGAGATGGGCTTCCAGGACATTTCATTTCATTACAAACAGTTCATTATAATTAGTTAAAAATAGATAGTTATAAACAGTTCAGTCATAAAGGGACATTGAGAAATGATGGAAGAAGGACATAGGAGTAGAGTGCTCTACTTGGGACTGTCTCCAGAGACAGTTCAAGTTTTAGTATAGTGAAGAAATACATTACAATTAATAAAGAATGTGGTGTCGCTGTGTACTTGGGACTTAGTAGTTTGATCCAGTCAAGCTGCTGATTTGCTATGTCTTATGCAACATGCAATGCCAGTTATTTCCAAGTCGAATTCCAGGTGCTGCTTTGGACCTTCAAAGGCATATAAGGGTAGGGTATTTGAAGGACAATCTTCTGAAGTTCCTCAAACCCTCAGCTGATGATGGGTGGTGGGTGGGTGTGCCACTTTGGGCAGAATCTAGGCTGGCAGTGATCAGCAACGGTTCCTGTAGCTACACCATTGCTATGGAACTCCCAGATTACAAATGATGCCCTGACTACTAGCTTTCTGAGATGGCCTCAAAATCTTTCTCTTTCATTATATTATCCCCCTGATCAGCGTTTCTCAAAGTGGGGGTCGGGACCCCTTTGGGGGGTTGCCTAGAGCTTTCCTGGGGGTCGCCAAAAGGACCCTGGTGCAGGGGGGCAGGTCAGGTTTGCCAGACCTCCAGCTGTAGCTGCGCGTGCACTGGGGCTGACTGACAGCCTCAGGGCCCAATCCTATGCATGCCTACTCTGAAATAAATCCCATTATAGTCAGGGGGGCTTTACTCCCATGTAAATGTGGATAGGACTGCAGCCTCAGGGCCCAATCCTATGCATGCCTACTCTGAAATAAATCCCATTATAGTCAGGGGGGCTTTACTCCCATGTAAATGTGGATAGGACTGCAGCCTCAGGGCCCAATCCTATGCATGCCTACTCTGAAATAAATCCCATTATAGTCAGGGGGGCTTTACTCCCATGTAAATGTGGATAGGACTGCAGCCTCAGGGCCCAATCCTATGCATGCCTACTCTGAAATAAATCCCATTCTGTTCAACGTGTGCACAGAACATACATTTCATTTGTAACAATGAAAATATATCCTGCATATCGTATATTTACATTATGATTCATAACAGTAGCAAACTTACAGTTATAAAGTAGCAAAGAAAATAATTTTATGGTTGGGGGTCCCCACAACATGAGGAACTTCTAAAGGGGTCACAGCATTAGGAAGATTGAGAACAACTGCCCTTGATAATAAGTTAATAAGCAGGTAACCTGCTGTGTTGTTTTTGGTAATTTTATCTGTTTAATTAGTATTCTGTTTCTACTGTTTTTTTTTAATTCTCTATTGTTTTATGGCTTTTATTTTATTTCATTGTAAGCTGTCTTGAGTAGAGAAAGGTGGGTGTAAATAAATATATAAGGGTGGGACAAGCCTCTACCTCTGATATTCCTTTTTAGGACAACAACTTCTTTCCTTTCCTTTCTGCAGGAATCACTGCATACGTTCGCAACAAGGATGACTGTTTGGCAGTTGGAGGCTATTGCCTTCTATTCAGATGCAACTTCCCTTTTCTTGTTTATGCTGGACGTTGTACTATATTCGTTTCTTGTTGCAAAATCTGAAGTCCAACCTCTTAAAGAAGATGTACACAAAATGTACCCAATATTGTCATTAATAAAAGGTGGCATTTGTGGTTGTATCTGTGCAAGAGATACTAGGAATAATGATTGTCCTCTAGTGGCGCAAGTGGTTAAGACACTGTCCTGTTAACCAGCAGGCCAGGGTTCAAGAACTGGGTTCCCACAAGACAAGGATTTTCTGCTACAGGCAGGGGGTTGCACTAGATGATCCACTGGGTCCCTTCCAACTCTATGATTCTATGATTCAATGTTGAGTTGTCCCACCGAGTTTTGAAGGGTGTGACATACAGAGTTTTTTTTCCGCTGGTGAGAGAAGAATCTCCTAGAATCCCCCAGGAATCTCCTAAGCAGTGGTGTAGCTAATGATCATGTAGCCTCATGTAAAGCTCAAAATGTTTCCCCAGAAGTGACATCATGCCTGGGCTTTTTAAAAAAATGGCAGGAAAACAAAAATTGTAGGAAAATCTACATCCTGCCTCACAAGCCTGCCACATATTTGCTCTGCTGCCTTCCCCGCCCCCCCTCACACACGCACATTGTGTCATGGCTAAGGCTGGGTTGGAGAAGATTTTGTACCTCAGCCCATAAACAAAATCAAATTTAACTAAAACACATAAAAATACGCCCCTTATTGTTTAGAGACACTTTGTTGGGCAAAGAGGGATAGTTATTCTCTCCCTGCTAAATATACGAACACCATTTAGAAGTGCGTCTTTACACAATTAGCATAAATAACAGTATTATGGAAATGGGAGCTGACTCATAATAACAACTTATTAGTTCCATACATGTTCTCCTTTTTAGCCTTCTGTCCTTGAAAAAAACTTGAATGTTCTCCTTTTTCTTGTGAGCAGGCAGCATGTAGCCTTCTTGGAATTCATCAATTAAATGCAATAAATTTTATTTATTACTATATACTATATAGTATATATAGTATATAGTAATTAGTAGTGTTTAAATTGACTACCTGAAAGGAATATATCGTATTTATGCGAATACAATGTGCACCCTTTTCAGCATAATTGAAAGTTGACAATGGGGGTACGCACTAGATTTGAGGGCGCATTATATTCGTGTGCATACTGGCTGCCCTTGTCTGGCTGCAGGTCGTGGTGCTCAGCGCTTGGGCTGGAAGCAGCGATGCAGAGAGGGAGAAGGCAGCGGAGATGCTCATGGTCTAGGAGTGAGGATCTTGCTAGAGGGAGGAAGCCTCCTGGGTTCTCCTTTTTCCCTCCTCTGTGGAACTGTGAACTGCAGGGCATCCTGCTAGCAGCAGCAGGGAAGCTGCCAGAGGGGCTTTGGAGGCTCTCCTGTGCCTGCTCCACTCCCAAAGGCTATGGGCACATTTGGATTTCTGATGCTCCCCAGACTCATCTGAGCCTCCCTCCTCAGACCCCATTTGCACTGTTTTGCAATCCCATAGTTGCAATCTGGATCCTCAAGGGGGACAAGAGGGGTATGGTTTCAACACATCCCAAAGACCTGGTTTCAGAAGAGAAATTTCTGGCTGCAATCCTCACTGTCTTCCATCCTGGATGGGACTGAGCAGCCTATAGGTACTCAGCAGTCCCCACAGTAACTGACCTGGGCAGAGAACTTGGATTGCCTGCATAATTTAACACCCCTGCATTCCCCACCAAAAACCCCATGAGAAGTACTCTCTCCTCCATTCCTGCCTTCCTGTCCTTGTGCCATTTCCTCTTCTGCACTATCTACATTCCTCACACACACACAAACACACACACCCCACTCACTTCTCTACCACCAGGATGGTGAGTATGATGATACTGTAATAGGAATGAAGTAGGTACCAGCAGGAAAGACCCAGGAGATGATGATGCAAGCAAGAGATTTCTTTATTCAGAGCTCTGGACTCAGCCAGACAGAGTTTTCTATCTTACAAAAAGACTGAGTGCTTTGTCCAAATTGACTAGACCTTTTATAGCACAACTGTTTCTCTACATAATAAGATGATTCTGTTCATAACAAGAGGATTTATACAATCAAAGATTTTATCTTCAGTGGCTTCCTGAGCCGAGATGGGAAAAATGTGTGGCAAGACATGACATTACACATCAGTACAATGAAGAACACTTGTGGCAATCAAGCACCTGTATTCTGACATTGGTTGATCCATCTGAGTTTCCTTTCCCACAGGAAGAAGAATTAAAATTTTATTTTAATTTTATAATTTTGGGCTTCTTTATTATTGCCACAGGGTCAGGTGAAGACCAAGAAAGTTTCCTGTCTTAGCTTGGCTGGTTTTACAAGCCTTAAGTGGCTAATCACTGATAACCATCAAACTCCAGAGAAAGGAGAAGGGGCATTGTGATGTTATCATCTCCTCTCCGGGGAGCCTGTGAATGTTGATTGGAAGCATCTGTCAGGGAATGTGTGTCTGCAGCCGTTGTTTAATCTCTATAAGGTGCTTGGCTGCGTGTCTTTCACTATAGGCAGCCCACAGAATGATTTCAAAGGTATCAAATAATTTCAATAATTCTAATAATAATTCTAATAAATTCTGACAGCTGGTTTTGTCTACCATAATACCAGGCTGCAAACCTATCTACACTTTCCTGGAAGTAAGTCCCACTTCCTATAATAGGACTTGCTTCTGAGTAGACACGCCTAAGACACCCAGTTTGCAAGGAGTAAGCCCCATTGACTCCAATGTGCCTGCTTTCTGAATAGGCTGGGGTTCAAAATCAGCACTGCGATGCTCTCCTTCGCCCACCGCATCTCACCCCGCCTGGAGGAGTCCCCTCCTCCCTCCTTCAGCAGTGCTGATCAGAGCCCCCACCTTCACCACCCCTAGACTCCAGCTATGCCACCACCAGACTTCTGTGCACCAACCCACTGCTCCCACTCCAACAGAGCTCCCAAAGAGCACACTGGCATCTTTGGAAGAATCCCCAGATAGGCATTTGGCAGAAAACTGGGGAGCCAGATAGCAGAGTCTAAAGTGCCAATCTACTGAGCACTCCATTTCAAAAGGCTGTGCATTGCAATCGCCTGTAAAACAAACCACCGTCCTCTTTACTTCTGTGAGAGTCCACAAATCTAAAAGGCATATCTAATTTAGGCTGCAATCCTAAAGACACTTTCCTGGGAGTGAGACCCACTGAACACAATGGGACTTACTTTTGAGTAGACATAATTAGGATTATGCTCTTAGAATCCAATCATAAGCCCAGAATAATCATATGCCATAACTGAAAAAGAGGACAAGCCCCACCAAAATGTAGGACACCTACACACACAAAAATGTAAGTCATGACAAAATAAAAACTAAAACACTCATGTATATTACTTTCATGTTGTTAGTTTAACACTATATTACTTATTATTAAATTTTAAACCATTACATGTAATTTGTTAGTTTTAATTTATTAATTAGAAGCCTCCATGCTACCTGGTCACAAGGAAAAGGAGGATAATGAAGACTTTTTTCTCTAGGATATGAGACTAAAAAACAGGACATGTCCTGGAAAAGGGGGACATATGATCACCCTGCTTATGCCTGCCTACTCAGTAGTAAGTCCTATTATAATCAATGGTACTTACCCTCAGGAAGTGTTATATACATTTTGAGAGGTGGCTGGGGATAATTATAAGAGGCAGTAGCAGCTAACATCACGGAATGGCTATAGAATAACTACTGATGAATTATGAATCAACAATCAGATTATTATTTCCAAAGCATAGTCTGCTTGGATGGTGTATGGGGTTGCTCTGCTGCTGCTCATCTCCCACGACTAGCCTGGCATGGTATTTCCCCCTCCTCAGGATCCTGCACACAGGCAACCCATCACAGGCAGCCATCTGAGAACCTAATCCTGTCCCTGCCTACTAACAAGTAAAAACCATGATGGACAATGGGGCTTACTCTGAGGAAAGTGTGGATAGGATTGCAGCCTTAGGTCAGAGTGACCCGATGCTGAACTCAAAATTCCCTGTCAAGCCCCCCAAAATTCCTAACCCCCCCAAGCCAAAATTCCTACCCAGGCAAAAAAATGTATAACACCCCCAAAAATGTAGGACAAACATAGGACATGTTAAAATAAAGCAAAAATACTCATATTGGTTTCCTGTACTTAATTTCAACACTTTAAAAATAGAAATTTTTTTAACATGCATGATCCTGTCACAAACACGTAAGACACCCTCAAAGCAGTTTGCAGCAACACAAACCACACATGCAAGAGACTTCAACATACATGATTCTGACACATATATGTAAGACACCCTTAATGCAGTTTGCATAAACACAAACCACACATGCAAGAGACTTCAACATACATGATTCTGACACATAAATGTAAGACACCCTTAATGCAGTTTGCATAAACACAAACCATGCCAGTGACTTCAACATATGTGATTCAAACCCACACACACACACACGGACACACTCATGCATGCACACAAGCACTCACTCACCTTCAGGCGGCCGGAGGGGACCAGAAGTGGCATGAAGGCCAGCCGCTGAGGTTTCAGAGGCAGTGTGCCTTGGCCAGAGAGAGGGCAGAAGCAGCGCAGTGGCCACAGGAGACTGGCACCAGCTGCTGAGGCCCCGGAGGAACGACCAGGAGGCCTGGTTGGGAAGGGAGGAGAGGAGATGTGAGACACAGGGGTGCGCGGCAGCCATGGGAACAGGAGGGCTGTTATCCCTCTTAACCTTAGACAATCTTTCCTGCTTTCACTTCTTCCCCCGTGTGAACACCACTGACACCCCCCACTAACTACACTGCGCTCAGATGATGCAAAATGGTTCCCTCAGGCTATTGGCAAGAACCTCAAGATGGCTGGTGGGGAGAAGAGGTGACCATGCCAGTATCCAATGCAGCATGCACTCCAGAGGCACTGTAACTGAGGCAGGTATGAGATGGAGCTGAACACCACTAAGATGTCTGGAGGCACTGTAGCTGTGGCAGGCATGGAATGGAGATGAACACCGTTAGGCTGGTTCACCTACGCACTTCCCTGGGCAATCCCCGGTTTGTCCTCGGAGCAAGCAGGTGGCAGATGGTGTGTCCCTGAACACGCGGAGATTGAAGCGGGAACTCTCCAAGTCCACTCTCCAATGCAAGGGCGAAGGAGGGCTCAGGTGATCCTGTTGTAGCTGTTCCAACTCTGCCCAAGTCACATCTGAGGCTAAGGCATGCTGCAGGCATGGGTGACCAGCAAGGGTGACCCACATCAGCCCAGGGAGGTCATGCATTCTGACCAAAAGTGGCTGAGATGAAATAGGTTCCTATGGGGCTGAGGTGAACAAACCCCAATCAATTCCCTCCCTGGCTACCTGGATTAGGCTCTATATGAGAAATTTAAAGAGTGGCTGGAGCAGGATGAAATACTTGCAGAAGAGCAGGCAGGCTTCAGAGAAGGACGATCCACCATTGACCTGCCAGGTTTTCATATGCCCTGGAATTAGATTTTTGGGAATAAGTTATTAAAGGTCACATTCCAGAGCCAATGAGTTTGTTTAATTTGAATTCCACATGAAATTACACATCTAATGAAATGCAACATAATGGTATTATTCAAAAATTCCAAAAATTATGGCTGTGATATTACCCCCTTCCCCTGAACATCACTGACAAGAAAGCAACAACTTTCGGAAACAGAGTATTTCTCTCATTGAAAGGTAAAAAAATGGCATATTGAGGGCTGGGTTTACTGATTTTCCATTTTTTACTGATATATACTGGGTTTCTATGCTGAACAATTAGAAAAGCAATAACCAGGAACTTTGATCTTAATAAATAAAATTCTGCTGTGTTAAATGGAAAGTACACATTGGATGGTTGTCAGAGGAACCTGCATAGTGGCAGTTGCGCAAAGTGTCCCCAAGGTGTGAGATGGCTACCAGAGCAGAATATTTCTATCTGTCTACAGTATTTATATACCACTTTTCAACTGAAAAGTTCACAAAGCGGTTTACAAGAAAATGAAAAAAATTAATAGCTAATTAATAGCCATTGGGTGACTGTCCCAAAAGGGCTCACAATCTAAAAAATTTAGATTGAATAAAAACAATTTCATTACAAACAGTTCATTATAATTAGTTAAAAATAAAGAGATAGTTAAAATAGTTCACTATTACTGAATGTGGTGGCCCTCTGATCTTGGGAACTCAGTGGTTTGACCTAGTCAAGCTGCTGATTTGCAATGTGTTATGCAATGTGCAGTGCCAGGTTGGCAGTGATCAGCAAAAGGTCTTCCTGTGGCAGCACCATTGCTATGGAACTCCTCCAGAAATGTGCCTTCCCTACTAGCTTTCTGACATGGCCTCAAAACTTGTTTCTTTTGTCATGTTATCCCCCTTGTTAATAAGTTTTAGGTTACCTGTTGTTTTGTTCTTGTAATAATATCTGCTGAATTAGTATTCTGTTTCTGCTGTTTTATTTTTATTTATTTTTTAAAATTATTTTTATTCTCTTTCTTGTTTTATGGCTTTTATTGTATTTCATTGAAAGCTGCCTTAAGCAAAGAAAGGTGGGAGTGAGTGCGTGCGTGAGTTTGTGTGTGTGTGAATAAGTACTCTCTCTCTCTGTGTGTGTGTGTGTGAATAAGTACTGTGTGTGTTTGTGTGTGTGTGAATAAGTACTGTGTGTGTGTGTGTGTGTAAATAAATAAATGTGGGACAAGCCTCTTTATCTCTATTTTAGGTCACCAACTTCTTTCCTTTCTTTTCTGCAGGAGTCACTGCAGTCGTTGAAAACATGAGTGACTGTTGGCAAGATGGAGGTTTTTGCTTTACGTTTCGATGCCGCAAACCTTTTTTCATTATATTGGACGTTGTTATCGATCGTATATTTGTTGCATGATCTGAAGTCCAACCTCTTAAAGAAGACGTATACAAAATGTACCCACTGTATTGTGATTAATAAAAGGTGGTACTTGTGGTTGTATCGGCACAAGAGATACTTGGAATAAAGATGTGTTATTGATTGAGTTTTGAAGGGTGTGATGTAAAGAGTGTAAAATTCTTCTGGTGAAAGAAGAATCTCCTAGAATCTCCTAGGAATCTCCTAAGAATGCTACACTGATACTTGCCAGCTCAAGTGACCTCAGTCAAACAAGGCTGGACTTTTCCTGAGGGTGCAATCGTGAAAAGCCCTTGTGCTGAAGCAACTCCCTTGCATTGGCACAAGGCACTGAAAGGCACTTTTGCACTACCTGGAACAAATTTAGGTTGATGAATCAAGACACATCACCATATGCCTGCTAGAACCAGCTGGCAGAAAAGACTCAGCTGAGCCATCGCAAGCTCTCCTGAGGGCAGAGGAGGTATGGGGTATAGGCAGGGGACAGCAGGGAGGAGGTGGGAGCGGGTGTTCTCGGAAGGAGGGCCAGGACCTGTGGTGGGCCCGGCCCGGCCCAAGATCCGGTTCTCCGGAAGTGGCCGGGGCAAGGGGGCGGGGCCAGGGAGGTTTTTAACTTAAAAATTAAAAAAAATTAAAAAATTACTTACTTCAGGGTAGACCTGCATAGGATGGATCTCTGAAGCTGCAGTCTTCTCCACACTTTCCTGGGACTTCTCCACACTTGAGAAGTCTCCTCCACACTTGACTACACTGGGACTTACTTCATAGTAGACCTGTTTAGGCTGGGGCTCTGAGACTGCAGTCCTCTCCACACTTGCCTGGGAGTAAGTCCCATTGACTACACTAGGACTTACTTCAGAATAGACCTGCTTAGGCTGGGGCTCTGAGACTGCAGTCCTCTCCACACCTGCCTGGGAGTAAGTCCCATTGACTACTCTGGGACTTACTTCAGAGTAGTTCTGCTTAGGCTGGGGCTCTGAGACTGCAGTCCTGTATAGAGAGGAGAGACCTGCATAGGGAGAGGCAGGGAGAGCATGATGGTGGTGCTGCCCCCCCCCCTCTGAGCCTCCCCACCAGCAGCAGAGGAAGGGAGACCGCGGTGGCGCCTCTGGCCAGCTGGGAGGAAGGGGGAGGAGGGAGGAGGAAGGGAAGCAGCAGCTGTGCTGCATACCGGTCCCTAGTGTTCTGCTCCTCCTTGGTCCTACCGGCTCCCCATTGGCTGCCAAAAGACAAGAACCTATTCATGAGAGTAGGTGCGTCCCCCCTAGTGCCCACCTGTGGCCAGGACCCAATATTGTGTTGGATTCTGTCCCTGCTTGGAGGGAAGGAAGGAATGGCACTTTGCTGCTTCTGCCTGCTCAGACTTGCGCTGCCTCTAGCGGCAGTATATTGTTTTGTACACTCTAAGGGGCTGCTGTAGCCTTAATCTGGGGAAGGGGAACTCCAAAAGGTTTGTGAAGCAAGACTTCCTTTACAGAACCCATGCTCATTCTCCCTGAGCAAGGGTTGCTCATCCATGTGTTTTACAATTTTATTCTAGTCAATTTTAGTCATAGAGCTTGAGCCCTGGTAAAATACCATGATGTGCAGCCTAATCCTATCTACTAGATTCTGCTTGTAGGATATGTGGAAGTACCAGATTCTGTGTGAAACTACCTAGATCCTTGCACCTCAAGACATTGTTGTGGTGCATGTCATTATGGCTGCAATCCTAGAGACTTTCCTGGGAGTAAAACCCATTAAAGAGAATGGGGTTTACTTTTGAGTAGACATGGTTAGGATTGTGTTCTATGTTGTAATGCTTATCAGTGCCACCAGTGAGTGTAATGAATTTCCCCATGCAGTTGCTGGCAGAAACACATACTGGTCGTCATCAGCAGCAGACAACACCTGTCAGTATCAATTGAATTATTGGTGAATTATGGGCTGATTCCTTAACACACTTTCCTGAGAGTAAGTCCCATAGAACAGAATGGGACTTCCTTCTGAGGATTAGATGCTTAGGATTGCACCCATGAGGATGTTCCTGGGTAGGGAAAAGATAGGAGGGGATGATCCAGCAGCTGTGGTGCATGCCAGAACTCATAAACCCTAGGAAAAAACTGTGATCTGATAAACCAGAACATGGCCTCCCTTGAGGCCTCTTGTTCTCTGCCAAGTTCCAAAGGACAGTCTGCTACTCTCCTAGCAGGATTAATGCCTTTCTAGTATTTCTTAGCAGGAATAAAGCCACTTACATGTTCAGGTAAAACATTTCGAGCACAACATTCAAATAAAAAACATGGCAGACAATACGGTTCTTTTGGTACATGGTTTCTTGCAGGTATACTTGTTTCTCCTTCAGATGCTCCTGTGTTTTTGAGACTATGGGTGAAATCCAGAGTAACTACGGGGAGTCCTTGCTCCAGAGTAAGAACAAATTACTCTGGATTGCAATATGAATTTCCCATAGGTTTTTCACTAGGTGGTGCAGTAACTACGGGTGCATGTAATGTCTCTTACGTGCTCCCGTAGTTACTCTGGATTGTGCCCTATGTAAAAATGTTTGTGGAGAAAACTCTGCAGTCAGAGAATTAGAGTGCAGTTTCTCTCATGGATTAGGAACTGGTTGAGGACCAGGAAACAGAGAGTGGGTGTCAGTGGTTAATTTTCACAATGGAGAGTGGTGAGCCCCAAGGGTCTGTCCTGGGACTGGTGCTTTTCAACCAGTTCATAAATGACTTGCAGACAAGGATAAGCAATTAGGTGGCCAAGTTTGCAGATAACACTAAATGTTTCTGAGTGATGAAGATCAGAAGAGATTGTAAAAAACTCCAGAAGGATCTTTCCCAACTGGGAAAATGGGCAACAAAATGGCAGACGCACTTCAATGCAAGTGAATCTGAATTCATGCACGTTGGAGAAAAGAATCAAAATTTTACTTGTAGGCTAATGCGTTCTGAGGTGCCTATGCAGCTCCCCAAACTCTCTGCCTCTGCAGATCCGAAGAGGGATCTTGAGGCGTGTGGCTCTTCTAATATTCCTATCAAGATTCCTCTGCAGTGGTGGGCAGTGACTGGTTCAGAACAGGTCACCCGTACTGGTTGTTAGTCGTCCCTCCCCCACTACCGATCCGGTAGCAAGGGTGGGGGGAGCAGATAACTGGGCGTACCGGTTTGGGGCAGCAGCTAAAGGGGGAAGCAGGGCACTTTTGAATTCGCTGCTCCAAGTGGCAGCCCGGCAAGGTGCCCCACAAGCCCCACCACCAGAGCATCTTTCCTCTCGCCGCTGGAGCGGCAGCCTGCTGGAGGAGCACACAGCCTCCCCAGCCCCTTTTTCTTTTCGTCAGTCAGTGGGTCTTACTCCCAGGAAAGTGTGGACAGGGCTGAAGCCTCAGGGAGCAAGGCTAGGCAGGTCTACTGAGAAGTAGGTCCCATTACAGTCAGTGGGTCTTACTCCCAGGAAACTGTATTTAGAATTGCAACCTCTTTTCCAGGATAGATCCTATTTTTTTAGCCTGGTGACTACAATCCTAACCATTTCCACTCAAAAGTAAGCCCTATTGTGTTCAATGGGTCTTACACCCAGGAAACTGTCTTTAGGATTGCAAACTCTTTTCCAGGATAAATCCTCTTTTTTTAGCCTGGTGACTACAATCCTAACCATGTCTACTCAAAAGTCACCTTAGCCCTCCCTGGCCCCACCCCGACCCTCCCTGGCCCCGCACCCAGCCCTCCCCACCCGCTGAACCCAGCCCCGCCCCTGACCCCAGCCCGGCCCGCCCACTTCCAGCAATCCGGTTGTTGGGCCAGGCTGGGCCCACCACTGCTCCTCTGCTGTTGTCTGCTGCTGTTTGCTGCTGTGCTGAGTATTAATATTATGATAGAAAAGTCATATTCCTCCTATGCACAATAATTGGGAATGTCGCTAATCAGGAGCTTTAACCTTGGAAAATAAAATTCTGCTAAACTGAAAGACCACATTGGAAGGTTGTTTTAAGAAACAAGAGTTGCTTCCTTGTGTGGTTAGAGTTGGCCAATATGTTCCCCTTGATGTTGTTGTGAGACATCCATCCTGATAGGAGCAGAACATTGCCCAGATCATTATAAATAGTTTACTCATAGAAGAATTCTGGAAAAGGAGGACTAGAGTATACAGAGGAAACCAAAGCAGAAGGAACAGAAGCTTCCAATCTCTACGGTGAGCAACTTGTTTTAGTCATCTGAGTGTTCTTTATAGGTTAGATCCTAAGACAGAGGCCTCCTCAAGGTAAGGCAATGTTTGTTCACTTACCTTTGAGTTGCATTCCTCTTACTTTGGAGCTGGAAAATTGGTTAGGATTGTTCTCATGGTTCTTATTTTCTTCCATAGAATTTAGTTACCTTGTTTTTGTAAGTGAAATCAATTCACACTTCAATCAAATTAAACATATAAGTCTGCAATCCTGTACACACTTACCTGGGAGTAAGTTCCATTGAACTTACATCTGAGTAGACATGCATAGGACTGTGCTATAAGTCTCATTGATATGATCCTATGGGACTTTTTTCTTCATTCTAGGACTATTTTCACCTGGAGAAGGCTGATATCCCAGTTTCTGTTATGGCATCTATGAAGCTCCTGTACCTTCTCATTCTCATGAGTGTATTGCTGGATTCTTCAAGTAAGGAATCTTAAAACTTGGCTGTTCGGGTCAAGCAATGTTGTGTGTTTGTGGAAGGGAGTTATTGACCCCTTCCTCTATACGGAACGTATCTTGATGAACTACTCTTTAAAATACAGATATTTCAGGGGTGTCCAACTCTTTAGCTTCCCTGGGCCGCATGGGAAGCAGATGAGTTGGTTTTGGCAGCACATACAATATGTGATGGGCCACACATAACTATAGCTGATCATCCAAAAAACCATAGAAAACATGGGCTGTGGGTGGTGCAAGTGGTTAAGGCGCTGTGCCTGTTAACCAGCAGGCCAGGGTTTGATTCACGGGTCAGCCCCACAAGACAGGGTGAGCTCCTGTCCTTAGCCCAGCTCTGCGACGCCAGCTGGATCCAATCGTATCGGCTCTGCCTTTCCATTGGACTAATTCAGTGGTGTGGAGAGGGGGGATTTGCTGCTTGGGTAACAGCCTATCCTCCATAACAATCCAACCCAGGCTTTTGTGCTTCGCATGCAGCGTATGCAGCGCTGAGCACGATACCATAGTCTATCAAGACTGACGGAGGCCTGCATAGAATAGACTGCAACCATAGCCATCTTTACTTGGGAGTAGGTCCCATTGACTTTAACAGGGTTTAGTTCTGAGTAGGCATGCTGCATAGGACGGGCTGAGTAGGCATGCTGCATAGAATTAAGCAGGAGGGCCACCTTAGTTTGCAACCTGGGCCATATGTGGCCCCCAGGCCGTGTGTTGGACAAGCCAGCAGCAGGGCTTCATTCTGGAATCTCCTGTGGATTAAAAAATCCATGAAATAAAAAAATGGAAAAATAGATTTTAATTACCTCCATCACACCTATTGGAATATCTGCAGGTCACTGGAAATGACATCATCAAGCAAATTAAAACTATTAAATAATTGTAAATACTTTAAAGTTAATCAAGTAAATAACCTCAAATGCTCCTTTGCCCCTCCTCCCCAATTCAGTAAGATTCTCAACATCCAGTTCAATTTTTAAGTTCCTATATTTATACAGTTTCAGTGTGCTTTGGTATTAAATAAGTTTTAAACCCAGCAAGTTTTTATTATTTTTGCTAGACCATATGTCATTGGACCGAGGAGTAGTCGTCCTCCCCATGAACGGCACCCAAGAAAAGTGTAGAACAAAATAAAAAAGCTCAAAAGACTTGTGTATATTGATTCCATGTGCTTAAACACTATATTACTGAATATTACATTTAAATTATTACATATAATTTAATATATATACAGCACTAAACATATACAGCATATAAACATATACAGCACTAAAAAAAAGCAGGCCTCCATCAGTCTTGAAAGACTATGGTACAGTGCTCAGCGCTGCATACGCTGCATGCAAAGCACGAAATCCTGGGTTGGATTGTTATGGAGGATAGGCTGTTATTGCAAGCAGCAAATCCCCCCTCTCCACGCCACTGAATTAGTCCAATGGAAAGGCAGAGCCAATACGAGAGAGAGAGAGAGAGAGAGAGAGAGAGAGAGAGAGAGAGAGAGAGAGAGAGAGAGAGAGAGAGAGAGAGACTGATTGATTAAATATACTGTATATATATTATATATATATAATATATATAACAAATTTAATTTATTCCAGAACCTCTTTCTCTGAGTGTGAAAGAATAGGCAGATAGGCAGTTTGCAACAGCAGAGGGGCAAGATCCTATCCTGTCTACTCAGAATCAAGCCCCATTGAATCCACTGGGGCTTACTCACAGTACAGTTTGCAGAAGTGTTACCAAGAGAGCAGCAAAAATAGGGGAATTAGCTTGTGCTTCTCTTTGGTTACTATACAGGACCTAGGCAGGACTCAGAACAGCGTCATGCAGAGGGGATGCCCCTATTAGAAAGAGAAGCACTAAGGAAAACTTGTCACAAAGATGCAGATTTTATTGTCATAAAGCATAAACTAACATTACATACATTCAATAGCATGAGAGTGAAGTGTACCTGTTTCCTGCGTAGTGTGTACCAAGGAGAAGGACAGGCAAAGGAAGGGGAAGAGAGGGAGCTAGGAAAGAAAATGGAGGGAGGAATATCTACCTTCTTCAGGCCATGCTAGCATCCAGGAGGAAGAGAAAAGAGAGGGGTCCAAGCGAAAAGAGAGAACAATAGGATACAGGGTTTTTTATACCCTAGGTCCAGGAAGGACATGCCCATCTAGGTGTGGTCACCTAGAAAAAGGGCTAGAAAAAGGGTCACCTAGAAAAAGGGGCTGTTTACCTTACAGGAAGGGGAAGGCTGGAAGACCACCACCTGAGGACCATCACCCAATCAGGACCAAAACAGAATAGGCATGTGTAGGTGTGGTCAAGATTTGGAAAGGGAAAGAATGGGGAAGGGGCTATGTGACTGGTTTAGCCTTGGCAATGGAGGTTAGTAGAAGACCATTCTTCAGACTGACTTCCGCATTAGCATATAAATGGCAGGATGCAGAGTAGTTAACAAAGGAGAAAGGATTACAAGAGGAGTTGTTTGTAAGCCCCAAAGGTTGTTTTTAGAAATGAGAGAGGGGGAAGGGAAATGAGAGACTTTGAGCAACACATTTATAATATTAAATTAATAAAAAGTATAACATTGTAAGAGAGCAATTCTCGCAACAGATGCAAAGGCTTCTGCCTGGATACAACAGTGGAGTTCAAGTAGAGAATGTGGTGGGAGGGGGGAAGAGGTGTCCAGGCAGGGGTCCTTGGGGGAAACGTTTCCTTTGAGGGGGACCAGAGGGGGTTCCAGGAGGTGTTTCCCTCCTACCTGATTGTGGCTGCTACAGGGGCTCACCTGGCTTGAGGCCACATGGCTTGCTGGGGACTCAGACAATGCTGCTCCCTCTGCTGGCCTGTTCACTGGTACTGCAGGCAGGAGGAGATGTTCCTCCTCAGCCACCCAGCACAGCCAAAGCAGGCAGGAGGAGAGGGAGTCCAGCCAATGGGGATTCATCTTTCAAAGCACATTTGTCTCACAAAGAAGAATCCCAGAGGAATTGCAGTTTGTTATTCAGTGTTCGTCCTATAGGGCATTCGTCTTGCAAGATACCACTCTGTGTGTGTGTCTGTGTGTGTTTGTGTGTGTTTATATAAACATTTATAAATAAATATATTTATATACACGCGTGCACACACACATATATAGAGTCCTTCAAAAAAATGTATACAATAATTAATATATATGCAAGTTTTTCTTTCTGATGTGTGTATAAATTTTTTTGAAGGACTCCATATATACCAACATACATATCTACACATGACAAAAATAAATAAATAAATAAATAAATAAAAATATAAATATATATATATATATATATATATATATATATATATATATATATATATATATATATATATATATATATATATAAAGTGGTTAATTTAAACACTATGGCTGCAATCCTGAAGATACGTTCCTGGGAATAAGACTACTGAACACTTGTGCTTATGCTTGAGGAGACTTAGGATTGCACTGTTTATTGATTATTAAAAATTATTGAATATAATTTATTACATAAGCTGCCTGCTCAAAAGGAAATGGAGAACATGGAAGGATTTTCCAGGACACAAGGCTAAAAAAGAGGACATGTCTGGAAAAAGAGGACATCTGGTAAAAAATATTTAGAGTCAAAAGTGCCTTTATCACCCCCCCCCCCCCACCGGCATTAAACCCTAGAGGGAAGAGATCCAGATCAGGCACGAGTAGAGGGAGAGGTTTGGATTTTACAAAGGCTTTACTAATAATTTTTTTAAAAAATTCCCTTTACCTGCAGAGTCAGTTTCAGTCTGGGGGGAGGGGGGGGGTTGCCTTCTGGAGCTTTTCCAAGCTGCAAGGCCATTCTAATCAGGGACATTCTGGAGACTTGCACCCCCTGGACTGCAGTGCAGCCCTGTCACCTTCCAGACCAGCCAAAGCATGTTTGGTTACTCATGAGTAAACAATGCAAAGGGCAACTTTTTAGGAGAGAACTTCCTCCTGGGGTGATTTGTGGGGCTGTGGTTCTTGGATCAGGACCCTCCCAGTATCCTTGGCTTCCTCTCAGCATCCCCTTTCCCGCAGCCCAAAGTGCGTTGGCCTACTTGTGCAGAAGCCTACTCATGTGATATGCAAATTTGAGGGTTAAGGGACTTTTTTGCTTTTTTGGCTATAACTTTGGCTAGGAAGGTTGTATCTCAAAAGGGATTGTTGTGTTGGACTCTGCTCTCCAAGACAAATCCAACAGCATATGACTGGGGGGGGGGTATTGCACACCATCACGAAGTTGCTTTTAGGGGGGGTCCCACAACTCCCCAGTGCACATCATCCCCCTGGGAACATCACCTGGTGTTGGCCACACCCCCGTGTCCCCCTGGTGACACATCTGGCCTGAAAACCACTGCTCTGAGGTGTGCAGCTGAGCAAGTATGCATCTTCAACCAGAGTTGTGTGCAATGCATTCTCACTAAATTTGAGGTCATGATGCAGCCCAGCTACTGTAGAGGCCCTAATACTGGGAACAGTGCCTGTGATCTCACCAAGTCCCATCTTCTCCTTAGGAAGCTTCCTTAAGCTATCTTGCAGTCTAGACTCTTGAAAAGCCAGATTCAAAACAACCTTTTCTGGGAGGTACAAACCACTTTAAGTCTCCAGGTGATTTTTCTTTTGTGACCACCAACATTTTTCCTTTAATTCTGTAGGAGTAATTGCCGCTATAGAAATTCTGGACAGAGTTCAGTGTAAGAAAAATGGAGGATATTGCATTATATTGTATTGCCCCCAATGATAAATGTGCATGTGGGATATTGTAATAGGCTCCGTAAATGTTGTAAAATATGAACTTCAGTTCCTTAAGATAGATTTGCACAAAATATATTGAATATTCATAAAAGGTGATTAATAAAACATATTCTGGTTAATAAAATGGTTTATGATTGTTTGTGCATGAAAACGTTTGATATAAAGATGCTGTGTCATCTTATGTGTCTTGGGAAACAGGACAAGGCTAAAAGGAAAAACAAGCGCCTGGCTGCAGTGAATGCTCCTGAAGACTGATTTAGGCTGCAATCATAGGGCCAAATCCAGAGCAAATTCAGCCTGATCTCCCTTATATTCTGTATCCAGAACACCAAGTTATGCTTCAGCCAGAGAAGGAGGAATACAGGACTGCCCATAACTGCATTGGAGCAGAGCACAATTTGCTCCACTGGACATGCTAAGTAGGCAGCCTGTAAGTACCTCATGCACTGCAGTTACACATGAATTGACCTGCCCACACATTACTCAGAATCACCAGCACCTGCACTACTCCATCCTCCAGAGCACATGGGGAAACCAGCTGGCAAGCTATCAGGGGCATGTGGCTGGCTGTCAGGTAGTCAGCGGATGGCTCCCTAGCATGATGGATAGGACAAGGCTGTCAGGGGTGGAAATGCGAAACAAGCTACCCCTCTGCACCCCAAAGCATTCAAGGTGGCCTAAGAAAAGCCCAGACACCAGTAGAGATAAGACTGCACAGTGAGTTCTCAATAAAAACATACATGTGGGTTGTCAATAAAAACACCAACAGATAAACATGAATGTCCTGTACTCTTTGGCAACATGGCAACAGCAGTCCAGAGGGAACTCCAGCAATAAAGGGACAGCACAAGTTAGGCCTAAGTTAGGATTGTGCTCATTTCCCAAGGATTTCCCTGCAGATTTGCCCTGTAACAAAGGAACAGCAGGGAAGCGAGAGGGCCAAGGCTCCTACAGTCTTTGCCCCAAATTCATCACTCCTGCCTGTCTTTCCTTTCCAGTGATGCTTCTCTCCTCAAACGCCCTGCCTTTGCTTTTACTCCTTTTCATCCTTTAAAAACAGGGAAAGAAAAATGCCTAGTGCTAGTGGAGAAGGGGGAGAAATACTCTCAGGTCAGAAGAATTCCTGTAGCCCTGCAAGTTCACCTCTCCTTTGGAGAAAGGGTTTCTGACCACAAAGATTTCTGCTTTGATTTCTGCTTTGATTTCTGGTTTGAACCTGAACCCATCAGATTTCTCCGAGACTCCCAACAGGACTGGCAAGGGATTGTGAATAGCAAATGCTAATGATGCTCTTGATTGGCACATTTGTTTCCTTACACTTCAGTGCTTACATGAAGGGAAACTCTGACACTGAACCATAGAAAGTCGGAGTTGTAATGCATCTTGGGAATACTCTATCCCCTGCCCATTTCTTTTTCTCTGTTCTTAACTATGTTCCTATGCTGGATATGTGTACCTCCCTGTCACTTCTGACACTTCCTCCTATGTCAGGAGGGCAATGTTATGATTGAGAATGTGATATTCGCTAGGGACAAGGATCCCTTGAGTCTTCAGTAGTCTACAAGGTCATTTATTGAGCGTCATTGTCCATTTTACAAAAAAACTATAATCCTTGCAGCAGCCTTGATGTTCCTCTACTTTAAAGTAGACATGCAAGGCTAGGGATCTAGCATGTGCACTGAACATCATCTTCTCATGTACACTGAACATCATCTTCATTGCAGGTTGCTTTTTTTGCCCTTCATAATTGGGTGACACACTCTTGATTATGGCTCTTGTCCCCTGTTGTCCTCCTTCACTCCACTTCTCAGACTCTGCTCCTTTCTTGCCTGTTTCCAATACAGTATCCCCAATTCTCCTTTACTCTCATGAAACTGACTTCCTACTTTCCTGAGCTGATTGTTCTCATAGCTTGTCTTTGCTTGTCCCCACTTCACCCCTGTGATCCCCCCTCATTCTGTCTTCTTGGACTTAACACCAGCATAATAGCTGGCATGGGTCTGAAGTCAGGCGATCAGGTGGACTCCTGAGAGCGAAGTAAAGCACTTACTTCTGACTTGCTGTCTTGAGTCCTCCCCCCACCCAAAAAATAGGATACAGGGGGATTTGAACAGTCTGGTTTGCCCTGTCAATGGTTAAAAGCAATTGATGTTGTGTCTTGACAATTTCAGTGCCTTGTTAGGTGTGCTGTGAGATGAAAAAGGTTGAAAATCACTTCGTTACAGCCATTGTAGCCCCTCTTCTTATTATGCCAAGTATACTTGGCATACAAGTGGTTCAGTCTCATGCTGTTGTACATCTAACATTGGCACAATTATAGGCAGCACAGACCCCCACATAAGTGGAAATGAGATTGTGATGCAGGCTAGCAGGGCTAATGTGCATGAAAGCGGTGTTCTCTCCGAGGGAGGGGAAGGGTCCCAAATTGAGATAATCAGTCCAATAATGCCAAGGCGACATCTGAGGAATGTTAATCACTGTGTCTTTACTTACTTCCATTTTGGAGGCTCTCAGCTTAATGGTAAGTACAACAGTAGAACAATTCAACAGCTCAACAGTTCAACAATTCGCCAACATGTAAGTATTTTGGTCACCAAAATAGGTAAGTCTAAACGAACGTTACACAAGCTCCAACTCTAACATCCTCCTGCTCTCCTTTCCCCCGCCAACTGACAACTGACAACTCAGAACCTCCCTGTGAGGATCCCCATTCCCTCCTGTCCGTCCCGACCCTCTCTCAGTGACAAGGTTTCTATTAGGGAAGTAGACCTCGGTATCTGCATCACTATCAACCTATAACATCTCTGGAGATTCCAAGAAGGAGACACATGCAGGTAAGTATGAAACACAAGATTACTTTACTCCAAGATGAGGCACGTAAGCTTAATGGTTTCACAAGGCACTTCTTGGTTACAGGTAACTCAACTCAACTGGAGCTCACAGGCTCATCCAACAGGTAAGTCCAACAGGTGAGTCTAACAGATAAGTTCAACAGTTAGCACAAAGTTTTTCCTTCTTTTCAGGAAGGGGAAGAACAGTCTTCCTCTTCTGTTGCAGGTGTCTCTGCGACCGTCCCTCCAACCTCAGGACCTCGCCTTCCTCTGCAACTCCGTGCTCTGCCTCCTCTCTGTTCCAAGGCAGAACCTCCCACTGACTTTCCTGCTCACCCCCGTTGCTCAAATTTCCTGTCTGGTCCGCCCTCTCCCAATAGCCAGGCGTGCTCTGTGGGAGGACCTTCACCCCTCCCCGTGCATACCACTGAGGAGACGGACCCACTGTAATTCCTCTCTTGCGCCTGAAGTTCCCCCATCCGCTATTATGCAACTCCCACCAAGTCCTTCACAGACCACACTTCCACTGAGTCCAGGAAGAGGTCCATGTCTAGAGGGGGGTATCTGGGTTGCCGGCTCACATACAAGCTCTCCCCCATGTAGATCCCCATGGGCTCTGTGATGCGGGGGGGGGGGAGGTGATGTGGGTGGATGGAGTAGCCCCCATATTCAAGACTGCATCTTCCCCAAAATAATGCCACGGAGAGGTTGGTGGGATTTCTAAAACAACACTTTTACTCTCCTCTTCACGAGGGGTGCAATTCATGGTTACAGGTTTCAACAGGTAAGTATCAACAGTCAGTCCCAACTTTAACACAGAGGTTTTCTCACAACAGGTAAGTTCCTCCTCACCAACCCAACACTCCAAGACAGGTAAGTATCCACTGTTGCATCAAGCACTCCTCTCCTTTTCCCACCTACCGCCTTCCTGCTCTTCCCCTTTATATATCCCTCCAAGGTCCACGCCCCCTAGGGAGCTTCCAACCCTCCTGCCTCGGAGGGGGAGGTACTTTACTCCACCAAGCCAGGCCATGATCCAACCCTGGCCTTCTCAGGCTGCAGCTAGATGACAGTCCCCCCCGGCTCTCTGTAGGCATGAGCCTTCCTTCTCCTCCAATAGCTGGGCTACTACTCTCTTCCTCTCCTCCTCCATCCTCTGGTCCCGATCCAGAATCTCCTGCCAATCTTCCGGCGTCATGGTGTCCGCCACTATCGCTTCCGCTTCCTTCTCACGTCTCTCCAGTTCCCACAGTGGAATGCGAGGGGGGTGTGACGCGTGGCTGGCCCACAGTGGCACTCAGGGTCTTCCTCCTCCCTGGATATGTCCAGCCACATCATGTCATCTTCCAACTCCTCCTGGGGGGTCATCCGTCGCCCCTCACTGGCTCCACATTCTACTTTTCATAGTCCTCTCAGGTGAGGTCACCACACTCCCTCCTACTCTCTCCAGATTACCCTCCCCTGAAAGTGGCCCCTCACCCCGCCCACCCACACCTGCACCATTGTTCTAAGGGCAGGTTGTTGAACTCTTTCCAGGTGAAATCCTTCACACCATGATCATCATCACATCTGACTTCAAGAAATGCCTTCCCAGCAGGAGTTTTCAAGTCAGCCAAGCTGTAAACAGCAGCAATTCTGGCTCTGCTGAATCCAGTGGTGTAGCTCAGTGGTCAGGGAACAGGGGTAAATTACACCAAATGGGGTAAAAATAAAATTCCTGGGGGTAATGGATGGTCACACTGCCAAGACACAGCCGGGCATGCATATGAATCTCTATGGGGCACTGGGGAACAGTTTGAGCCAGCCACGGCTTTGCGCGGCTAAGTCCGAGCACTGCGGGCATCCATCTTGAAAAAAATGACTGCGCATGCGTACACAGTCTTTCCATGCCTCACTGCCTAAAGGTTCCCATGGAGAGGCTTCTTGACCTTACCAGAAAGGTTTCCTCTCTTGACCTCACCGGCACTTTCCCATTCCTAATTGGAGGCATGTGCCAGCGAGGTCAGAGTGTACCATACTCTGCCCATGGAGAAGCCCCTCCATGGGAACCTTTAGGCAGGGAGGCAGGGAAAGACAGCATGTGCATGTGCAGTCATTCTTTTCAAGATGGATGCCCACAGTGCCTGCCCGGACGGCTGAACTCAATCTCAGCTGCCCCCAACTGCAGCTTGAGCCTCCCCAGCAGCCACCCCAGCCAAAATAAGCGCCTGATTTTTTAAAAATGTTGGACAAAATGTAGGACATCCTACATTTTGTCCGACATTTTTAAAAAGTCCAGATTTTTTTGAATCAATTCAATTAAAATCAATAAAATCCGACATTTTTTAAAAGTCCAGATTTTTTTGAATCAATTCAATAAAATCAATTCAATAAAATTTTGAATTAAAATAATTAATAATATATTATTTCCTTCCTTTCAAATCAAGGGAGTAACATCAGCATATCTGAATATATTTTGGGGTAAAAGGTAAAAAAGTTCCCTGACCCCTGGTGTAGCTGGAAGGGGGCTTTAGGGGGGCTGCAAGCTTTAGGGGGGCTGCAAGCTGAGCTTGACACTAGCGGCTAAAAATGCTCTGCCCCAACCCTTGGACATAGAAGGGTGAAATTTGGGGAGGATGTTCCTTCTGTGACATCAACACCCACCAAGAAGCAATGTTGAGATATTTAACCCTTAAGGGGCTGAAAAGGGGTGCTACGTGTTTTTGTCTTACACATAACATTGAGATTGATTAACATCCAGCAGTTTGGTGCATGGTGCCTGATGCACTGGGAAGGATGGTGCACTGGGGGGATGGTGCACATGTGCTGATGGTGCACATGAAAGGATATTGTGCGTGGGCAGAGGTGGTGCATGTGGGGGTGTGGCACAGGGGGAGATGATGCACATGGGGGTTTGATGCAAATAGGGGGATTATGCACATGGGAGGTTGATGCTCATGGGGGTTGGCTATAAGACAGGCTTTATTTGGTGGAGCGTGACCACATGTCCTCTTTTTCCAGGACATGTCATCTTTTTAAGCCTTTTGACCTGGAAAAATCTACATGTCCTCCTTTTCCTCTTCCAGGTAAGAAGACCTGGGCTCCAGATGCTGTGGTAGTATATCACTGAGTGCTATGTGCATGGGAATGATATCACAGGAAAGTACTAACATTCACTCACTGCTTGTGAGGAAATAATCACTGCATATATTTTCTGGCAACTAATATTAATTTCATGTCTATTATTACTATCTCTCAGTCTCACCTACCTCACAGGGTTGTTGCAAGCACAAAAAAGGGAGAAACTACATATACCACCCCAAGTGGGGGTTTAAAAGAGTGGTATAAAATTATGAATATATTAATATTGTATTAAGATAATTAATTAATAATTAAATTATTTTGACATATGGGAGTGTAAAAAAAATTATGGGCTCCGGGTGCCAGATGACCTAGCTATTTCCCTGCTCCATTCAATGCCCCTCAAACATTGCCACGCCAATGCTGGCAATAAACTTATCTTGTAAGCATGGAGTACACAGTTTTGGAAATACAGTGGTGCCTCAAAAAACAAGTTTAATTTGTTCCGGAAGCATGCTCTTTATGTGAAGTGGATTTTCCAAGAGGAAATAATGGAAACTAAGATGATTGGTTCCAGAACCAAAAAAATATTCATATAAAAATATTAACTGGATGTTAAAATGATGACAAAACATTGTAATTGAATTCAAAACATACATTTAATGTGCACGATCCTATGAAATCTATTTAGGCTGCAATCCTAAATAGTTTCCTGAGAGTAGGATCCATTTAACACAATGGGGCTTGCTTCTGAGTAGACAAGCTTAGGAGGCTGCAATCAAACACACTTTACTGGGAGTAAGCCCCATTGAACACAATGGGACTTACTTCTGAGTAGACATGGTTAGGAGGCTGCGTGGAGGATAGGGGGCTTACCAGGGCTGCTGCTGGAGGCTAGAGGCCGGTGGGGGTACTTGGAGACAGTTAGGGGCAGCTGCCTCTGGCACCCCCAGGCAACTGCCCCCAAGACGGGGGGTGGTTAGAGGCAGCAGCCCTGGCTTGCAGCACTTTAAAAGAGGCGCCATGCAATAGCGTCAGCACGGAGCAACTTGGGGCAGTTGCCTGGGACTTGTTAAGTGAAGCTGTCTTCTTAAGTGGAGCACACTCCCAATGGGAATTTGTGCTTGTTATGTGAATCACTCTTTATGTGGGGCACTTGTTATGCAAGGTACAACTGTAGACCTCGCAGGATTCTGTGGCTGCAATCCTAAATGCACTCAAAAGTAAATTCAGTTGATCTCAGTGGAGCTTACCTCTGAGTAAACCTGCAGCAAATTGCACTGTTAATGTGATATGCATGTGAAATCATCTAGAAAAGAACTGTATTATATCACCCACCAAGCCCACTCCTGAGGTTCAAGTTGTACTGAGCTGAAAG
The DNA here is from genome assembly GCA_030015325.1 of Cryptoblepharus egeriae. Lineage (NCBI taxonomy): Eukaryota > Metazoa > Chordata > Lepidosauria > Squamata > Scincidae > Cryptoblepharus > Cryptoblepharus egeriae. The sequence continues at coordinate 235,321,878 of JAREYC010000001.1, forward strand.
CTTGCTTCCTCTGTTGAATGCACAAACAATTCTGAGATAAGTGCTTGACTGGATGATCTCTGCCTACACAATTTACCAAGAATATCACATTGCCTCTTTTGTTAAGGCATCTATAAATAAATCAAGACTTCAGATAAGACTGTGATCTGTTCCTCAGAATACTGCTGAAGTTCCAAATACCACTGTGTCCACGTGAATCCTTTTCTCGCTCATTGCTGCGTCAGTGCTCTTGATTGACCTAGGTAAAGTATATTTGCAAAAGTATAGGATTACTGTGTAAGTGATATTTAAGTGTAAGTAAGGAATATTTAAGTAGCATGTTTTATGAGAAACTGTTGTAAGTAAGGTAAGTGTAAGTAAGGAATATTTAAGTAGCATGTATTATGAGAAATTTTTATTGGCCACTACATGTGAAGCAGAATATATTGGAATGCCTTCCAGGCATTTGGAGAAAATCAAAATCTTTGCTAATTAACAGATATTTGGTATCTGATACACCATGTGTTCATTTCTTTCCTAATTCCTTTTCAAGTATATGGTGTGATCTTATTTAGATCTGGGAGTAGGGGGCTTGTGCAGAGTGTAGGGATCTGGAAGTAGGAGCTTATACATATTTTCTTTGCACTTTCAGCACTATCCTAAGTACTCAGAAGTAAGTCCCATTGTGTTCAATAGTACTTACTCCCAGGAAAGTGTTGTTAGGATTGCAGCTTTTCTCCACTAGAGCTACTCTAGGTTTTTTGACTCGGGCTTATCCTTACTCCTCAGTGTATTAGGACATCAGTGGCTAAGACTGGCAGCCTAAACCTATCCAACTTTCTAGTGTTGATCAGTTATGCCATTGGGGTGTGCACTGCATTGTGTGGTGGGTAGTTATTGGAAACTTCTTAAGGTATGGAAATATGTGCTTCTGTACCAAGGGGCTCCAGTGTGGTTACACTGGAGCTGGAGTGGGCCCCTAATTTTAGTCACTGATATTCCAATATATTCCAATTTCTATGCTTACTGGGGAGCGGAGAAATATCTGGTGCTTCACTCTTAATGGTCTTGTTGACAGTGCATGGGAACTGTTGAAAGGTTAATCCCTCATTTAATACCTTACCAGTGTTCAGATGAAACTCATCCATTCTAATTAGTTAATATATGCAAATTTCCAGTAATTTCAGCCAGTGCATAGCTAGGAAGGTGCAGGGAGTGCAGTTGTGCTGAGCAACAAGTTTATGGAGGCAGCAAGCTTTAATTTGGGTCAAACTTGACAATAGTGGCTAAAATGGTGAAAAACGGGGTAAGTATAAATGATAATACCATCATGTTATATATCATCATGGGCTCTGGGTGGCGCAAGCAGTTAAGACACTGTGCCTGTTAACCAGCAGGCCAGGGTTCGAGACCTGGGTCAGCCCCACAAGACAGGGTGAGCTCCTGTCCTTAGCCCAGCTCTGCAACACAGCTGGATCCAATCATATTGGCTCTGCCTTTCCATTGGACTAATTCAGTGGCTGGAGAGGGGGGATTTGCTGCTTGGATAACAGCCAATCCTCCATAAGAATCCAACCCAGGCTTTCATGCTTCACATGCAGCGTATGCAGCGCCAAGCACGATATCAGAGTCTTTCAAGACTGACGGAGGCATGCTTTATATATATATATATATATATATATATATATATATATATATATATATATATATATATATATCAATCATTAGAAAGGTAATTTTATGCAATGAAACAAATTTCATTGGAATGTCTGTATTCTATTAAATGTTATGGCCAAGAAACCAGAAAATAAAAAATAAAAACAGAAACAGCCAATGTGCCAGTGGGGCATGTGCTGCATCCTGCAGCTGGGGGCAGTCATGGAGTCCTCCTCAAGATAAGGCAATATTTGTACATGTTCAATGGCGCCTCACGTAACAAATTTAATTCGTTCCGGAGGCATGTTCTTTACATGAAACATTCTTTACGTGAAGCGGATTTTCCCATAGGAAATAATGGAAACTCAGATGATTGGTTCCACAACCCCCAAAATATTCATAGAAAAATATTAAATGGATGTAAAAATGATGACAGAACACTGGGATTGAATTCAAAACATGCATTCAATGTGCATGATCTTATGAAGTCTGCTTAGGCTGCAGACCTAAAGACACTTTCCTGGAAGTAAGCCCCATTTAACACAATGGGGCTTATTTCTGAGTAGACATGGTTAAAAGGCTGCAATCCAAGATACCTTCAAAGTGTCTCCCCACTTTCTCCTTCTCTTCATCCTGAGCCTTTCTCTGCCCTGCTCCCTTCTGGCTAGCCCTGAGCTGCTTCCCTCTTCTCCACTGCTCTTCTCTCCCTCTGCCCAGTGGACACTCAGCCACAGGAGAAACAGCATGGAAGTGTTGCTTTCACTATGGGCAGGCGCGCTAGGCAGCCCTGACGCTTTTTAAACAGGCTGCCAGCCAGTGCGTCTCCCCCAACTGCCAGTGAATGTGTTCTTTACGTGAAGGATATTCCTTTATGTGAAGCAGAATCCTAGAGAAATTTTTGTTATGTGAAACATACTTTATGTGAGGCATTCTTTACGTGAGGCGTCACTGTACCTTTGAGTTGCATTTCTCTTACCTTGGAGCTGGAAAATTGGTTAGGATTGTTCTCATGGTTCTCATTTTCTTCCATAGAATTTAGTTACTGTATTTCCCAGCATATAAGATGCACTTTTCTTTCTCCCCAAAGGGGGGGAAATGTCTGTGCATCTTATAGAGTGATAGGGCCAATCCTGGAGCACCTTACCCCATCATGTCATATGTTGTTGGATTCGTATTGAAGAGCAGAATCCAATGCAACAATCAGTCTTGAGATATCTCCTTCCTGTCAAACGTTATGGCCAAAAAAGTACAAATCAAAAATATAAAAACAAAAAATACATTTTTTGGCAATTTTTTAAGCGGGTAGGAATTTTGGCCTTGGGGTTCAGGAATTTTGGGTTCGGCATCTGGTCACCCTGGCACAGTTGCAATCCTAAGCAGCCTTCCCTGGCTTGGAGACTTGCTCCAAATTAGACATGCACAAGACCTAGTCCCTGTGCCTCCCTCACTCTTCCCTATTTATCTAGATCCTCTCACCTTTCCCTACCTACACCCCCCCCAAAAGAAACCCCCCCAACTTACCTGCCTTCCTGGACCATTTGCAATGAGATTTTTGCAAAATGTTGATGTCTGATCATTTGCACTGAGATTTGTGCAAAAGTCACAAATCACTGACACTAGAGATGATGAGCTTTGGGGTTTCCAGAAAATTAGAAGAGTGCTTGAAGCTTAAAGTCTTTCCTCATTTGTTAATGACAGTGATAATGGTTCTTAACACAACTGTTGACTTTACATGGTTGAAATATTATTCTGCTATATTTTATTAAATATATTAGTACACCATTTGATTCAGAATTTTTTTTTCTTGTTTTGCTTCTCTAAACTTTGGTGCGTCTCATGTTCCAGTGCGTGTAATAAGCCGGGAAATACGGTACCTTGTTTTTGTAAATGAAATCAATTCACACTTCAGTCAAATTAAGCATTTAAGTCTGCAATCCTGTACACACTTACCTGGGAGTAAGTTCCATTGAACTTACATCTGAGTAACCATGCATAGGACTGTACTGTAAGTCTCATTGATATGATCCTATGGGACTTTCTTCTTCATTCTAGGACTACTTTTCACCTGGTGAAGGCTGATATCCCAGTTTCTGTTATGGCATCTATGAAGCTCCTGTACCTTCTCATTCTAATGAGTGTATTGCTGGATTCTTCAAGTAAGGAATCTTAAAACTTAAAGCTGTGTGTTTGTGGAAGGGAGTTATTGACCCCTTCCTCTGTTTGGAACTTACCTTAATGAACTATTTAAAATACAGTTGTCCGAAATGTACATCCACTGGGCTTCATTCTGGAATCTCCTGTGGATTGAAAAATCCATGAAGTAAAAAAAATGGAAAAATAGATTTAATTTACCTCCATCACACCTATTGGAATTGGGTAGTGCCTCAATATCTGCAGGGTCCTCTAGTCCTGTGTCGTGGGGAGGGGGGGAGAGGAAATCCTCATTTTCTTCCCTTTCCTTTTGAGCAGGCAACATATAGCCTTTTGCCATTAATAAATTTAATGTACAACATAATCCTAACTATGTCGAAACAAAAGTAAGTCCAATTGTGTTCAATGGTTCTTATACCCAGGAAAGTGTGTTTTTAGGATTGCAGCCATAATAAATTACATGTAATTGTTTCAAATTTAATGATAATTAATATAGTTCTTAAGTTAACCGCATGAAAGCAATTTATATGAGTATTTTTAGCTTTTATTTTGTCGTCCATTTTTCTTGGGCATCCTACATTTCGGCTGGATTGTATTCAGTTAGGAAGCAATAGGGAGGTGGGAGAGGGCTTAGAGGGGGGAGGGTTAAAATTCCCAAAGGAATTTCCTTCCTGGGGGTAAATCTCAATGAACGCAATGGGACTTACTTCTGAGTTGTCACAGAGGGGACACTGACATCACAGTGATGTCACTTCTGGTCATGACAACACTGCCAGGTTGATGACATCACATTCACATCACATTGACAAAGGGTCCTGGACAGATTTTTAAGTTTGAAAGGAGATCCTTATCAGAATTTCCTGAAGCAGGGGAAATTTGCGTCAGAATTTCCTGAAGCCCTAGGATTTGCGTCACCTGGTGCAGGAGACCAGCACATCACCCCCGTGCAGTGGGCAGGGCAACATCCTGGATGGTGGGTGTGGTTATGTGCCATTGCTCCACCTCCGTTTGTTTTAAGGCCACACTTTTTGATAGAATAAAGATATTTCAAAGTGGTTTTGTTTCACTGCATTCTGCTGCAAATTACACATCCAACAGTTTATAACATTATTCCTAAAAAACACAATTTTTAGCCATTTTGTTCAACCCCTCAAGGGTGTCACCTTTCAAACAACTTATTGCAGTGGTTCTCAAACCATCTAGCTTGGGACCCACTTTGTAGAGGGACAACCTGTCCAAGATCCACTAAAACTGATGTGATGGCTGGAAGTGATATCATCAAGCACATTAAAACAATTAAATAATAATAAATACTTTAAAGTTAACCAAGTAACTATCTTCAAAGGCCCCTACCCCCCCCCAAAAAAAATTCAATAAGATCTTCCCTACCCCCCCCCCCCCAAATTCAATAAGATATAGTTGAGGATAAAATACATATACCACCCATGGAGATTGGTGGTATAACATACGAGATTGAGGATAACATACATATAGCACCAGTGGAGGGTGAGAAAACAATTTATATATATAAACACACACACACATTTATATATACACACACACACACACACACACACACACATAAATAAATTTATAAATATATATCATTCAAGTGGTTAATTTAAACACTATGGCTAATGCAATCCTAAAGATACTTTCCTTGGAATAAGACCACTAAACACAATGTGGCTTATGCTTGAGGAGACATAGTTAGGATTACACTGTTCATTGATTATTTAATTATTAAATTTAAAATTATTAAATATAATTGATTACATACAATTGATGAGTTACAAACACATTACATGCTGCCTGCTCACAAGAAAATGGAGGATATGAAAGGCTTTTCCAGGACACAAGGCTAAAAAAGAAGACATGTCCTGGAAAAAGAGGACATCGGGTAAAAATATTTAAAGAGTCAAAACTGCCTTAACACCCCACCCCCATAAAATGCATTAAACCCAAGAGGAAAGAGATCCAGATGAGGCTTGAGTAGAGAGGGTTAAGTTTGGACTTTACAAAAGCTTTAGTAATATATTTTTTTTAAAATTCCCTTTACCTGCATTGCCAGTTTCAGTGTTGGGTGGGGGGTTTGCATTCTGAAGTCTTTCCAAGCTGCAGGTGCCTGGGATCAGGGCCATTCTGGAGACGTGCACCCCCTGGACTGTAGTGCACCCGCTTGCACTTTCCAGACCAGCCAAAGCACATATGGTTACTCATGTGTAAACAATGCAAAGGGGAACTTTTTAGGAGAGAACTTCATCCTGGATTGATTTGTGGGGCTGTAGTTCTTGAATCAGGACCCTTCCGGTGTCCTTGGTTTCCTCTCAGCAACCCCTTTCCAGCAGACATATGGTGTGTTGGCCTACTAATGCATAAGTCTACTCATGTGATATGTGAATATGGGGGTTTGGGGGCTTTTTTGCCATATCTTTGGATAGGAAGGTGGTATCACAAAATGGAGTGTTGTGTTGGACACTGTTTCCCAAGACAAATCTAACAACATATGACTTGAGGGGGTAGTGTGCACCATCGCAAAGTTGCTTTTAGGGGGGTCCCACAGCCTCCCAGTGTGCATCACCCCCTGGGTGCATCACCCGGTGTGGGCCACACGTCAAGAACCCCCGTGGTGACACAACTGGCCTGAAAACCACTGCTCTGAGGTGTGCAGCTAAGAAACCATGCACCTCCAACCAGGGTTGTGTGCAATGCATTCTCACCAAATTTGAGGTCATGATGCAGCCGAGCCACTGTAGATGCCCTAATACAGGGAACAGTCCCTGTGATCTCACCCAGTTCTGTCTCCTCCTCAGGAAGCTTCCTTAAGTTATCTTGCAGTTAAACTCTTGAGGAGCCAGATTCAAAGCAATCCTTTCTGAGAGGTACAAACCACTTTAAATCTCCAGGTGATTTTTCTTTGCTGACCACCAACTTCTCTCCTTTCATTCAATAGGAGTCACTGCAGCAATTACAAACAAAAAAGAGTGTCTGGAAAATGGAGGATTTTGCCGTGCATTCCATTGCAACTTCCCACTAACCGAGCATGTGGGATCTTGTAATGTTTTCCAATATTGTTGTAAATTGTGAATTTCAGTTCCTTAAGATAGATTTGCACAAAATATATTGAATATTCTTATTCAGAAAAGGTGATTAATAAAATATATTCTAATTAGTAAAACTGTTTATGATTGTATGTGCAGGAAAACATTTGAAATAAAGTTGCTGTGTCTTCTTATGTGTCTTGGGAAAAAGGGCAAGGCTTAAAGCAAAATCAAGCACCTGGCTGCAGTGCACTGCTCCTGAAGACTGATTTAGAGCACAATCCTAACCGTGTCTACTCCAAAGTAAGCCCCACTGTGTTCAATGTGTCTTACTCCCAGGAAAGTGTCTTTAGGCCAAATCCAGAGCAAATTCAGCCTGTTCTGCCCTCACTATTATGTATCCAGAACACAGGGTTATGCTTCAGCCAGAAAAGCAGGAATCTAGGGCTACCCATAACTTCTCCGTAGCAGAGATCAGCACAATTTGCTCCACTGGGCATACTCAGTAGCAGCCTGTAAGTACCTCATGGGCTGTAGTTACACATGAATTGACCTGCCCACACATTATTCAGAATCGCCAGCACCTGCACTACTCCACCCTCCTGAGCACATGGGGAAACCAGCTGGCAAGCTGTGGGGGGGAGTGACTGGCTGTCAATCTGTCAGCAAGGGGGGGAGTAGCTCCCCAACATTATGGACAAGGCAAGGCTGTCCGGGGTGGAAATGGGGAACAAGCTACCCCCCTGCACTTCCAAGCATTCATGGTAGCCCAGGAAAAGCCCAGACACCAGCAGATTTAAGATTGCACAGAGAGATACATATGTGTGTGTCTTGTCAATAAAAACATCAACAGATAAACATTAATGTCCTGTACTCTTTGGCAACATAGCAACAGCAGTCCAGAGGGAACTCCAGCATTAAAGGGACAGCACAACAAACCCAGGGTCCACACTCACAAGGGCCTGGAGGAGAGGGAAGACCCCATCCAGGGGGCATCAGGCCCAGGAAAGAGCCCCCCTTGCTGGCTCAGTCAGGGGGGGGGGCTAGGGTCCCCTAAGCACCTGGAGGGGGCAGTGGGCAGGAGGAGGCAAGGGGACTTCCAGGGGCATCTGTGGGGAGCGAAGCCTGGAAGAGGGGACAGGAGCCCACCTGGGTCTGCCAGGGAGCAAAAGTACATCCTGGGACAGAGGGGACATGGGGCTTCCACACTAGGGTTTCTGACCACTTGTGGGGCATGTGCCCACCCAAACCTCCCACCTCACAGGCCTAAAGGGTGGCATCATGCCCCAGGAACCATGCTGTGGCCCACCCCGTGAACCCGGATGGCCTTCTCCTTCCATGGCAACAACACATCCAGGAAGATGCAGACACATGTGGGGTTCTGTTCACATGTTTACTTGTTCATATGCTTGAGGTTGCTACTGCTCATTCATCGGGTTACTGGTGGGGGGGCTTCCCAGATACAGAACAGTCTCCAGTGAGGACACAGTGGGACACCAGAATCAACCACAGTAATACTGAGCACATGGAAGGGAGGACACAGTGGCTAGACCTTTCAGGACTTTTCAGAGACTGAACGCAGTTTGGACCCAACATTGGACACCTGCCTGAATTCCCTCATCTCTGCAATGCTCACAGGTGGTCACACTGCTTCCATGTGGTCTCATGTTGTGGACTCTCCAATGGCAAGGCAGCTACATGAAGCCTTCTCTCCAGGAACTGAGGATAATTCCTGGATGCCATATGGGGTCTATGCTGGGGATGAACACCCCTGACCCACACCCCAACACCTCCTCCCAAAGAAGGCACTACCCCACTCACAGATCATCAGGGCAGCCTCCCTGCCACCTCTGGAGATCTAACGAGGCTTCCCAGGGCACCCAGTGATGACATAATTCATATGCACATTTTCATCGCAAAGTTGATAAAATAACAAATATGTGTTCATATCGTTCATGTCGTTATTTTAACATTGTTGTTAATTTAATGACGTGAACATCCGTAGTTGTTATTTAAACAACATGAATGCACGTAATTTTTTAACGTCTTTGTTAATTTAACAACGTGAACACGCGTAGCCATTAATTTAACGACATGAACGTGTGTAGTCGTTATTTTAATAATGTGATTGCACGTAGTCGTTATTGTAACAACATCACCAGCATCGTCATTAATAACTTTCAGCCGTCATTGTAACAATGCAAGGCTGTGGGCCCGGGGGGGGGGGGGGAGTGATAATATGGCTCAAACTTTATTCTTTAACTTTACTATTGAATGTGGAGATGAATGGTGATGCTTGTGCAACATGTGTAACTGGGGTGGTGGGAATTCTGCTTGTGTAACATGGTCCTGGCAGGGCTACAGCCCCTGTTTCTCCTTCCCAGTGGAATGGCAGCCTGCAAAGAGAGAAGGGGAGGGTCACAGAGCATCAGAGGGAATGGCTGCACTGTAGTCCTTTGCAGGATCCTGCAGGGCTCCTGCAGCTGCCTAGGGCCTACTCGGGAGTAGGTGTGAAAAGGCATGGCTGAGCCCAGATTGGGAATGAAATGCACCTGCCCAGGGACACCAGGCCACCAGGTTGTGGGTGGAATGAGCAGCACCTGCTCAGAGGCAGCAGCTGCTGGCTAGAGATCTGGCAGGCAGAGGTGTCCCACAGATACTACCCCTCCCTGTGGCTGGGTGCATAAGGTTTGTGCCCCTCAATGACTCATCTGGCAGATGAGGGACTGCGAGGAGGGAGCAGAGGACACCACACAGCTTTGAGCAAAGCACACATCTGTGAGGGTGACTGTCCTTGTTTCTTGGTGGGTCTTTGTGTGCACTCCATCCCCCACCCCATTGCCCCTCCTTACCTGGAGGACCTGCTGGGTAGGAAGGTAAACCTGCAAAAGGAACTCACAACATTTTCCAACATGTGGGCAAGCCCCTTCCCTGGTGAAGCAAGCCCTCCTTACACAGGTGTAAGCCCCAGTGAGTGTAATACAGCTTACTTTAGAGTAGACATGCAAGGCTAGAGAAGTTTGAAGGAAGTTTGAGCAAGAGGTGCTCCCCCCATGCAGCCCCCCTTACCTATGGGGTTGCAGTACCTATGGGGAGTGACAAACAACTTGCACAGACATACATCTGGTATTCCTAATATCAGCTTTGCCTGTTGAGTTGTTTGTGAATGCAAACAGTGCTGCCCCCCACTGACACTCCCTTTCCTGGTTGGAGTACCTGAGGAGAGAGAGAGAGAGAGGGAGGGAGGGAGAGGGAGGAACAAACAAACAAAATTGCAAAGTCCACACTCTATTATTTTCCCATATCACATATATCATCATATTCTCCTCATGTGCACAGTGGAAGCCCTTTTGCAGCTGTGCATGGTGATGAGTGTTTGTTTATGGAGAGAATGCACCCCAAGAGTAAAGTGCCCAGTGAGAGAGTAGAGTGGCATAGCCCTGTCCTATGCACTCTGTTCTCTGAAAGGGAAGGATAGGTCCAGGGGTTGGGCTTTTATGGGAGGGTAGCTGCAAGGGGATTGCCCATAGTTACTCTGTATCCTAAGCCTGCCAAGCAAGGGCCAGCTGGTGAGCTGAAAAATATTTTCTAACACCCCACTTTACACGTCCCTCACGTGCCTGTAACATGGAGACCTATGGGTCTTCTTGTTACTAAGCCTCTGAAACTTCTTTGGATACAGAGCAGCTACACTGAAAAGTGCCACCCCTAACACGCCCCTGTTCTACCCTCTGAAAATGCCTTGGGGTATGCAGTAACATTGATGGTCTTCGTAGTTGTGTTGACAAAACTATACTTTTATCGACGCAGATATAGATGGGTCAATGCAAGTAGCATTTGCGTCAATTCAAGGGCATTTGCGTTGACGTAATAGTTACTCTGGATTGGGCTGCTCATCTCCAGTTAGGCCGGCCTAAGCCCTGGCATAATTTCTGTGCTGACCTGGGGGTGTCACTAAAGTGCCTTAAGGAATTTATGCCCCACTCATGGGGGAGGATTAAGCTAGTGCACAGAAATGTGCTTGCCTTCCTACATCATTATGGGAACAGGAAGACCGATGAATTGCACTGGCCTAAGTTAGGATTGTGCTTATTTCCCAAGGATTTCCCTGCAGATTTGCCCTGTAACAAAGGAACAGCAGGGAAGCGAGAGGGCCAAGGCTCCTACAGTCTTTGCCCCAAATTCATCACTCCTGCCTGTCTTTCCTTTCCAGTGATGCTTCTCTCCCCAAACGCCCTGCCTTTGCTTTTACTCCTTTTCATCCTTTAAAAACAGGGAAAGAAAAATGCCTAGTGCTAGTGGAGAAGGGGGAGAAATACTCTCAGGTCAGAAGAATTCCTGTAGCCCTGCAAGTTCACCTCTCCTTTGGAGAAAGGGTTTCTGACCACAAAGATTTCTGCTTTGATTTCTGGTTTGAACCTGAACCCATCAGATTTCTCCGAGACCCCCAACAGGACTGGCAAGGGATTGTGAATAGCAAATGCTAATGATGCTCTTGATTGGCACATTTGTTTCCTTACACTTCAGTGCTTACATGAAGGGAAACTCTGACACTGAACCAAAGAAAGTCAGAGCTGTAATGCATCTTGGGAATACTCTATCCCCTACTCATTTCTTTTTCTCTGTTCTTAACTATGTTCCTATGTTCTTATGCAGGACTTGTGTACCTTCCTGTCACTTCTGACACTTCCTCCTATGATGGGAGGGCGATGTTATGATGCTGAGAATGTGATAATCGCTACCTTGAGTCTTCAATAGTCCACAAGGTTGTTTATTGAGAGTCATTGTCCATTTTACAAAAAAAACTATAATCCTTGCAGCAGCCTTGATGTTCCTCTACTTTAGAGTAGACACGCAAGGCTAGGGATCTTGCATGTGCACTGAACATCATCTTCTCATGTACACTGAACATCATCTTTATTGCAGGCTACTTTTTTTGCCCTTCATAACTGGGTGACATACTCTTGATTATGGCTCTCGTCCCCTGTTGTCCTGCTTCACTCCACTTCTCAGACTCTGCTTTTTTCTTGCCAGCCTATATCCAATACAGTATCACGAATTCTCCTATACTCTCATGTCGCTGACTTCCTACTTTTCTGACCTGTTTGTTCTTGTAGCTTGTCCCCTCATTCTGTCTTCTTGTACTTAACACCAGCAAAATAACTGGCTTGGGTCTGAAGACAGGCAATCAGGTGGCCTCCTGAGAGATAAGTAAAACACCTACTTCTGACTGGCTGTCTGAGTCCTCCCCCCATCCAAAAAAAAAAAAAAAAAAAAAGCCTACAGGGGGATTTGAACAGTCTGGTTTGCCTTGTCAATGGTTAAAAACAATTGATGGTGTGTCTTGACAATTTCAGTGCCTTGTTAGGTGTGCTGTGAGATGAAAAAGGTTGAAAATCACTGCATTACAGCCATTGTAGCCCCTCTTCTTCAGACTATTATGCCAGGTATACTTGGCATACAAGTGGTGCAGTTTCATGCTAGTGTACATCCATCATTGCCACAACTATTGCCAGCACAGCCCCCCACATAAGTGGAAATAGGATCTCAGTTGTATCATTGGGATCTGCATTTGATCCCAGAGAACACTCACTGGATTTTCCCCACATGCTCATTACATATGTTATGTACCTGCTAACATCTCCCTCTGCTATGCTACTGAATGGAACAATCTGAGCGCAGGTTCATGTGGTCAACTCTGCTGAAAATCCCACACAGGCTACTCAATTGGATCACTTCGAACTACTGAACTTTAGAATACAATATACTGTATTACCTTGGAGGAGAACCTGAGCAGCTTTGTGGGTCTAAGAAGATGATGAAACCCAAAAGGCTGATTATGAAAAGGCAACAAAAAGATGCTAAAAAACAACACAGGTGGTTCATCTGTTCCTCGCTCTTCATTGTGCTGCAGAAGGTAAAATGTTGACAGAGAATGATACAGTGTCAGAGCTGGAAGGCATCATTTAGAGGTGATTCAATCCACCCCACTCTGGGCCCACATTTCTCCATTTTGAATCATGTTCCCTTATGGGAAAGGTGTCCCTCTCGTAGTTAGATGTAAACCTTTACCGTTCAAAAGGGGCCTGAAAATCAGGAAGGCCATTTCAGTTCTACTGTGTTTTCACCTACAGTATTTTCACCATATTTTCACAAGTCCAAAGCAATCCCAAGTTTACCATATGTCATAACCAAAAAGGAAAGGTTCCTCCAAAATGTAGGATGCCCAAGAAAAATGCAGGACATGACAATATAAAAGCTGAAAACACTCATATACCTTGCTTTCATGTGGTTAATTTAAACTCTATATTACTTATTACTAAATTTAAAACTATTATATGTAATTTATTACACATATATAATTATATGTAATTTATTTATTTGTATGTAATTTATATGTAATTTAATTTTTATTTATATGTAATTAATTTAAGCCTTTTGACCTGGAAAAATCTAGACATCCTCCTTTGCCTCTTCCAGGCAAGAAGACCTGGGCTCCAGATGCTGCGGTAGTATATCTCTGAGTGCTATGTGCATTGGGAATGATATCAAAGGAGTGTACCCACATTCAAGTTTGCTATGCCAGTACTGGGAATAAAGGTATTTTGTAAGCATGGTGTACATAGTTTTGGAAATAGAGTGGTGTCTCACATAACAAGTTTAATTCGTTCTGGAAGCATGCTTGTTATGTGAAATGCTCTTTATGTGGTGGATTTTCCCATAGGAAATAATGGAAACTCAGACAATTGGTTCCACAACTCCAAAAATATTCATATAAAAATATTAACTGGATGTTAGAATGATGAAAAAATACTGGAACTGAATTCAAAACATGCATTCAATGTGCACGATCCGATGAAGTCTATTTAGGCTGCATTCCTAAAGACACTTTCCTGGGAGTAAGCCCCACTGAACATAATGGGACTTGCTTCTCAGTAGACATGCTTAGGAGGCTGCAATCCTAAAGACACTTTCCTGGGAGTAGGACCCATTTAATACAATGGGGCTTAATTCTGAGTAGACATGCTTAGGAGGCTGCAATCCTAAAGACACTTTCCTGGCAGTAAGCCCCATTGAACACAATGGGGCTTACTTTTGAGTAGACATGCTTAGGAGGCTGCATGGAGGATAAGAGGCTTACCTGGGCTGCTGCTCGAAGCTAGAGGCCGGTGGGGGTAGTTGGGGGCAGTTAGGGGCAGCTCCTCTGGCACCTCCAGACTTGGGGACAGTTAGAGGCAGCAGCGCTGGCCGGCAGCCATTTAAAACAGGCTCCACACAGAGCGTCAGTGAGGAGCAACAAGCTTAGGGCTTGTTAAGTGAAGCTGGTTTGTTAAGTGGAGCACACTCCCAATGGGAATTTGTGCTTGTTATGTGAATCACTCTTTATGTGGGGCACTTGTTATGCAAGGTACAACTGTAGACCTCGCAGGATTCTGTGGCTGCAATCCTAAATGCACTCAAAAGTAAATTCACTTGATCTCAGTGAATCTTACCTCTGAGTAAACCTGCAGCAAATTGCACTGTTAATGTGATATGCATGTGAAATCATCTAGAAAAGAACTGTATTATATCACCCACCAAGCCCACTCCTGAGGTTCAAGTTGTACTGAGTTGAAAGCTTGCTTCCTCTGTTGAATGCACAAACAATTCTGAGATAAGTGCTTGACTGGATGATCTCTGCCTACACAATTTACCAAGAATATCACATTGCCTCTTTTGTTAAGGCATCTATAAATAAATCAAGACTTCAGATAAGACTGTGATCTGTTCCTCAGAACACTGCTGAATTTCCAAATACCGCTGTAACCATGAGGATCCTTTTCTTGCTCATTGCTGCGTCAGTGCTCTTGATTGATCTAGGTAAAGTATATTTGCAAATATACTGTGTGAGTGACAGGAATATTTAAGTAGCATGTATTATGAGTAAGTACTTACTGCCAGGAAAGTGTGGTTAGGATTGCAGTTTTTTTCCACTAGAGCTACACTACGCTTTCTGACTGGGGCATATGCTTACTCCCCAGTGTACTAGGATATCAGTAGCTAAGATTGGCAGCCCAAACCTATCCAACTTTCTAGTGCTGATCAGTTATGCCATTGGGGTGTGCACTGCATTGTGTGGTGGGTAGTTATTGGGACCTTCTTAAGGTATGGAAACATATGTTTCCATACCGTGGGGCTGCAGTGTGGTTATATTGAAGCTGGAGTGGGCCCCCAATCTTAGTCACTGATGTTCCAATACACTCCAATACCTATGCATATTGGGAAAGGGAGAGATATCTGGTGCTTCACTCTTAATGGTCTTGTTGACAGTGCATGGGAACTGTTGAAAGGTAAATCCCTCATTTAATACCTTGATGAGTTCAGATGAAACTCATCCATTCTAATTAGTTAATATATGCAAATTTCGAGTCATTTCAGCCAGTGCATAGCTAGGAAGGTACAGGGAGTGCAGTTGTGCTGGGCAACAAGCTTTAGCTGGGCAACAAGCTTTAATTTGGGTGAAGCTTGACAGTGGCTAAAATAGTGAAAAATTTCTCTAGGACCTTGCTTCACATAACAAACTGTTTTTCATGTAACAAACACACTTGTTGGCAGTTGGGGCAGATGTGCTGGCCGGGAGCCCTTTTAAAAAGCATCAGGGCTGCCTAGCGCACCTGCCCCTTAGTGCAAGCAACACTTCCATGCTGTTCCTCCTGTGGCTCTGCGTCTGCTGGGCTGAGGGAGAGAACAACAGTCGAGAAGAGGGAAGCAGCTCAGGGCTAGCCAGAAGGGAGCAGGGGAGAGAAAGGCTCAGAATGAAGAGAAGGAGAAAATGGGGAGACACTTTGAAAGTTTCTTGGATTATAGAAGAAAGTGTCTTTGATTGCAGTCTGCTAACCAGTCTACCCAGAAGTAAGCCCCACTGGGTTAAATGGGGCTTACTCCCAGGAAAGTGTCCTTAGGATTGCTGCATAAGTAGACTTCATAGGATCATGCAATTGAATGCATGTTTTGAATTCAGTTCCATTGTTTTGTCATCATTTTTACATCTAGTTAATATTTTTATATGAATATTTTTGGGATTGTGGAACCAATTGTCTGAGTTTCCATTATTTCCTATGAGAAAATCTGCTTCACGCAAAGAACATTTCATGTAACAAACATGCCTCCAGAACGAATTCAAATTTGTTACATGAGGCAGCACTGTATTTCTAAATAATAAGGTTTTATTATTTACACTTCATTATCTTCACACTTTATTTTTTTAATTATTTGAGTTTGATAGTTAGGTGATGGAGCAACAAAATCTTCTTTGATCCCAGTGGATAGATGCCTTAGCTGTGCTATTAGCTGGTGGGAGGCAGCAGAGCAAAAGGGTGGCAAGTTGGTGGGGGACAGAAGGCATGCAATATGCAAACTTTCCCAATTTTCTCTTTTAAAAGCTTAGGCATGATGACACCACTCCTGGTTGTGACATTACTTCTAGGGCAACACTTTTAGCTTTGCACTAGGCTACACATTCATTATCTATGCCACTGACAGCCAGAGCTGCTTTTGTGAAAATGGACACACTGCAAGGTGGCTCACAACAAAGAATGGCTATACAGCCTGTAGGAACACAGCTTAAGAAGAGAAATGGGCACTAAATTTGAAAAACAGAAGAAAGTCTGATAATGAATGTTCTCATGATCCTCCTGATGTTGTTGTGATCCTTGTCACATTGGTTATTGGACAGAAGCTAGTGTGGCGAGTGAGAGGATTTAACACAACAGCAGGAGTCTAATGGGCAAATGTAGTGCAGCAATGCAGGCAGATGAGTAAGGGAAGAAACATACAAGCTTCTGGAGACCTCAGAAGGTGCTTGAAAGGTGGGCAAGTGGAGGTCCATTTATGTGCTTTATTTCTATGATGTGCTTGCTGGCTTTTGGGAAAATTCTGGTAATTTGAGCCCATTCATATTCACCTAAGTTCCATCTCTAATGTATTTACTAAAATTTTAAATTTATTTTTTTTCTTCTGGCCCTTGATTCCATTGCAGGTATTTGATGTGGCCCTCTGGCAAAAATGTTTAAAGACTCCTGCTCTAGTTTATGAGGTTTGAGGTTTATTGCCTCAAATATGAGGGAAGCCAATACTGAAGGCACCTCTTTTGTCTTCATTACTGACTTTGCTTCTATTGCAGGAAGCTCTGAAGACATTGCTTGTTCACAAGTTGAAACTTCTGGCCAAGGAAGGTGTAGATGCTAACAACATTTTCCTGAAAGTCATGGCTTCTCCTAAGCCAGCTAGCTAGAGATGTGGGTAGAAGTTGTTGCTCTGAAAAACTAATGTTTGGCTTTTTCTGTCAGGCCTGTGGAACCTAATTCCACAGTATCAAGTATCCTGGAGAGCCAGAAATGTGTAGTGGTTAGGGAGGTGGACTGAGATCTAGAAGATCCAAGTTCAAATCTATCCTTATCCATGAAGCTTCCTGGGTGACCTTGGGCTAGACACGACTCTCAGCCTCACCTGCCTCACAGGATTGTTGTGAGGACAAAAGGAAAACAGGAGAAGCACTTTGGGCATGTGCTTTAGCATGGGATATGCATGGTATAAATAAATAATTTTTCCTCACCATGAGTTGTCTGGGACATGCTTACCTGTCATTCACCCCAGACTCTCTCTCTCTCTCTCTCTCTCTCTCTCTCTCTCTCTCTCTCTCTCTCTCTCAGGTTGCCAAAACACATGGAAATCCAGATGATACCTGGGTCCAAATGTCATGACCTGGTCAAGGTCATGACGCAGCTGGGATCCAGGATCTGTGTGCTGCCTGCAGTTTCCTTGCTGAGCGGCCCAAGCCTGACCCCAAGCTGAGGATCCTCTGAAAATGTGCCAGTCTCACCAGTGGTGGGCTCGTCCTGGCCCAAAAACTGGATCGCCAGAAGTGGGTGGGCCAGACTGGGGTCAGGGGGCAGGGCCAGGGTCAGGGAGGGTCAAAAGTGGGGCTGGGGAGGGCACGCCACCCACCCCAGCATGCTGTGGTGCGGATGGGTGGGACAAGGGGCGAGGGGCCTCAACCCCGGCGCACTGTGCATGCGCTAAGGTTGACACATGCAGTGCGTGTCCTGAAGCTGGTCAACCAGCTGGTCGACCAGCTTCAGGACACGCACTGCGCATGCGTCAACCTTAGCGCATGCGCAGTGTTTGTCCGGAAGCTGGTCAACCAGGTGGTCGACCAGCTTCAGGACACGCACTGCGTGTGTGTCTGTTGACGCATGCGCAGTGTAGGGCTTCCCCAAACCGGTACGCCTGGTTTTCTGCTCCCCCCCCCCATAGCTACCGACTCGGTAGCAGGTGGGCCCAACGAACAACCGGTTCAGGCGATCTGGCCCAAACCAGCTACTGCAAACCACTGAGTCTCACTGGTACATGTACAAAAGGTCCTGAGGCCAGTGCTGAGTCAGAGAGGACCAGGCGGGACAAGATTTGTGCTTCCTTTTTGTGGGTTGTGAATTAAAGCAATCCTCTCTCTCTCTCTCTCTCTCTCTCTCTCTCTCTCTCTCTCACACACACACACACACACACACACACACACACACACAAGGGGTAACAGAACACTCAGATTTTCACCTCAAAAAGTATGGTGGTTGTTATTGGAACCCAAGAGGCCACATAACAGAAGAACTACCAAGAGTCACTATGGTCACTTCTAGCACATGAATCATGACTAGGACAATAGGCAACAGGAATCAGTTAAGAAACTAATAAGCAAAAGGGAGTCAGCAAAGAGAGCATTACAAAGGAGAAAAGGTTCCCAAAGCATATCCTTAAACACTATTTGGTAGATGAGAAATGTGGCTGGATGTTTAGAAAGAAATGGCTGAAATCCAAATGGATTTATTATTCATCATATGGTAAAGGTATTTAAAAACCATAAAATATATGGAAGGTATTCCCTGAGGTATTCTCATAGTGATATGTTTTAAGCCAAGAGATTGCAAGGTGTACAGTATCTGGCTACCTTTTTGGAAGTATTAGCCCAGAGGATGCCTGAGTGTTGGCTTCCAGCATTCTTCAAGGAGGTATCTTCTTAGTCCTCCAATCCAAATGGAAAAAATATCAGCTTCTTTCCTCTTCCTTTTCTCTGCTAATGCACACTCTTATTCTTGACAGGATTCAGTTATGTGACAAATCCTACAATGTGCAAAAATAAGGATGGTTACTGCACCATACGTTCATGTATAGAAAATTTCCGCCCCATTGGAGAATGTGCTCCTGGACAATTTTGCTGTAAAAGGTACTGGACAGCTCACCATATTTATTTCTAAGATTCATGTACTGCCTTTCCTCTTAACAACTAAAAGTGCAATCCTATGCAGGCTTGGGTTGTTGGCAGGAGGAGTTTACAGCAGCTGAAGAGATTCCTGATGTCCTGAAATGGCTGTCAATGGAGCACAGAGCACTCTTTGGTGGCCAGTCTGGGAGTGTGGCTACAAGAGACAGCAGTGCCTTTCTGTGGCCATCAATTAAGTCAATGGTGGGGATAAAGATCTTAGGAGGTGGAATGAGGTACTGGAAGTGTAAGTGGTAGGAGACAGAATGACCTTTGGATGGGAAGGAAATGAGAGGGGGTATATCAACAGCAATGGATCCAATAGGAATCCATCCCATCAAAAGGAATCTATCCCATCGAAAGCAATCTATCCCTTTCTTTGAAAAACTCTCCTCCCCTTTTCTCAGACATATGCCTCTCAGACATATGCCAAAAGACATATGCCAAAAGAGGTGACATATGTCCAAGGAGGCCTGCATTTGACACTGTTTGCTCTCAGATCAGCCCCCCCCCCCCCATTTCTGAAAGCAGTGCTCACCTTTTTGCCATGGCTGCTTGGGTATTGCAGGCTAGATCAGGACCTCAGTGGCTTCACTGGGCTCTTTAGTAGTGAATGTTTTTGTAAATTTCTTTCACCAATAATTGATAATATTTTATATGACAGGTTAAAGATGATATCAGAAAATCTGAGATTAAATGTTTTTAAAGTTCCTGAACAAAATCAACATATTTCAAACCTGTTGCATCTTTTATCTCTTGTGGAATACTGTACGTCTGAAATACTGTACATTTGAAAAAGAGGGCACAATCCTAACCAGTTTAGGCCAGCACAATTCACCAATCTTGCTGTTCCTGTGATGGGGTGAGGTGGCTGACACATGTCTGTGCTGGCCTAGCCCCCCAGGAGTGGCACAGAAGTGCCTTATGGCATTTTTGCAACACACCCATGCTAGCACAGGATTTGGGCTGGGAGTTATGCCAAAGTAACCAGGTTAGGATTAGGCTGTGAGATTAGACTGATTAAACTCATTTGAGACTGATTGCTTCTTCCCAATTGCAGAGATTAAGCCTGAACAAAGTACATCCCATGCAACAAGTGCCCAATGGTGAATTCTTTTCGTCTTTAGGAGGGGAAGATAAACCCTAAATGATGAAACTTCTCCCATCTGCTACTTATTGTGTGGAAGTATTGATGTCCAGTGCTTATACTGCCATATCAGCTGACCTCAAAAACATGTGTCCAATAATGTGTGGACAACTTCCAGAGGGCTAGGAATGACTGTTAAAAAGCGACAGTCACTTCAGATATTTTGGACAGCAGTTCATTTCATTAGATAGTAGTATGAACTCCATGGAAGCTTATGCTGAATTACATAGATGAGTCTAATGTTGTGTTGGGGCAGGGAGTAAATTTGGGGAGGAATCAAGAAGCAAGTAACAGCACAAAAGATTGAGGGCACTATATCCAATTTTAGGTCTGCACAACTCACCTGCTCCCTGTTGCAGTGGTGGTGTGTGGAGCCTGGTACATGTCTCTGCATGGCCCTAATCCCCTCAGAAGTGGTACAGAAGTACCTTACAGCACTTTTGCAACATTTCCAGATCAGCACAGGACTTGTGCTGGGACATGTACTGGCCTAATTGGGATTTAGGATTGCAGCCTCAGGGATGCTACTCTTCGGAGTAGAGAGGCTGTCTTTATGCTAACTTTACATATATGTACTACTATGGTAGTTTGATGTTTGAGAAGGCAACATATTTTATGTTTATCAAGTATGAGTTTGTATCTCTTTTTCTTTTTTCCCCAGCAAATTACCCAAACCAATCCTTGGATAGAAAATGGAGTTGTGAAAGAATATTCCTCAATGTTCCCTTTTGCTCAGTATTACCTTTTGCAGGTTTAGGCTTGCTCTGCTGTGATTGGACTCCTAGAGTACTCAGTATCCATTCTCACCATTTAAAGGAATGAAGATGTTCTGAATAAACATGCAATATTGTTCTGAATGCCATGGTTTGTATATTTGTGGAACTGAGTATTGAAATCAACCAGTTATACTGAAAAGACTGCTTTCATTTATAGTCTTAGGCCTCCGTCAGGCGAAGCTGTGTGACTCTCCCGGCTGGGCGAAGTGTGCAAAAAATGCCACTGTTAGAAAACTGTCATAAGCACCTAATTTACTCAATTGTAACACTCCTAAAGTGTTAGGTGACATTCAGTAGAATGTACAAAGAACAATAATCGAAATCTGATTCAAAAATCCTCATTTATTCCAAAAGTCATTCATTCCAAAAATAAGCTTAGGAGGGGCGAAGGTGATAAAAATTTGCCAGGGGGGTCACTACTGCTCCCCAGAAAAGAAGCGGGAAAAATGACTAGGAGGGTTTCAAACAGCACCTAGAACTAAGAAGGTACTAGGAGGGGCAGGCCTCTTGGCCATCATGGTGCAGAGGGGGAGGAAAAACAAAATCACATGGAATTCAAATCCCAGCTATGCCTCACGGAGGCATAATAACTGTAATAAATGTAATAACTGAAGCCAGGGTGACCATATGTCCTCCAAGACATGTCCTCCATATGTCCTCCAGGACATGTCCTCTTTTTTACCCATGTGTCCAGGGAAAAAATTTTCATTCTCCTTCTGACCAGGCAGCATGTAGCCTTCTATTATGTGTAACTGTTTTAAATATAATAATGATAGTGTTTTAATTAACAAATGAAACCAATGTATATGAGTGGTTTTGGCTTTTGTTTTGTCATGTCCTGCATTCTTCTTGCATTTTGGGAGGCCTTGTTCTCTTTTGCGATTATGACATCTGATTACCGTGACTGAAGTGGTTATAAAAGCAATCTTATAAAATCAATCATCTCATGGGGGACATGAAAGAGAAGACACTGATTCAACCAGTCACCTGAATACATGCAGAGGGGAGGAGGAGGAGGAGGAGGATTTTCCCCACACTATTTGTTCAGAAGAGGAAAACACTTTCAGTCTGAAAGAACCA
Organism: Cryptoblepharus egeriae; assembly: GCA_030015325.1. Lineage (NCBI taxonomy): Eukaryota > Metazoa > Chordata > Lepidosauria > Squamata > Scincidae > Cryptoblepharus > Cryptoblepharus egeriae. The sequence goes on from JAREYC010000001.1 coordinate 235,344,000, forward strand.
TCATGTGTACACAATAGACTCCTGTCAAGGAGCCCTGAGTAGACAGGGCCTTCAGTCCCAAAGAGGATTGACATCTTTTGTTCAACGTACATGGAAGGGGATTGCGGATGCAGTCCCTCTCTCTGTATATTTTCAGATAAGTAGATGGACAGTGTCATGAACAATGTCAGCTATCTGAATCTATTTATATGTATTGAAAAGATTTCTATCCAACCTTTCCTCTTTCCTAAGGTGGCTTTCAACTGTAAATAAAACATATAATTAAAACATTCAATATTTAAAAAGCAGAGAATAAAATTAAAAGATTAAAACCTTTTGGAAGAGGGCAAAAACTCAGCCTAACACACACCACATATCTAAGGATGCTTCAGTGCTCACAGTAATGTCTTGAACATCTTAAGTATTGATCATAATGTTCAAAAACAGGAAAGAAAATGTAGACTCTTAAACTTCAAAAAAGATTCTTTTTAAAAAAAGAATCCTTATTTCCAATTCAGTTAACTGTGACAATATTGTTAGGTTTATGTATAATGCATTTCCTCATCTGACTGGCACATCATGCCTTTTTGAGGGTCAGTGCACCAATCTTTTGTGGGGTCACACACAATAAATCTAGGACTCCAATGGAATAGCTTACAAGTGAGGTTTTTATAAAGCCCAATAAACTGGAGAACATTTTGCCTTTGCAGTTAAACAGAACATTAAGTTCTGCTCTGCCTTGGTTAACTTTCCAATTATTCAACTTAAAATCTCCTCCACCAACTATGCAGTTCGGCAACTTTTTCATTGCTTTCCTTTCATGAATGTTCCTGTCTTTTTCATCTAAGTTATTCAGAATCACACAATATTTAGTTTCTTAATATACATTTATTAAATCTGGCAATTTATACAGCTGTGTATGCATGAATCAAAAATATTTTTATAAGAAGTTACATTACTTGCATGTTCATCCTTGTGCATCAGCAGCCAACATTTACCTTAAAAATGAGAAGAGCTGTCCTGGACCAGACTAAAAGTCCATGTAAACCAATATTTTCAGTACAATCCTAAGCATGTCTACTCAGAAATAAATCCCATTGTCTTCAATAGTACTTAATCCCAGGAAAATGTGGTTAGGACTGCAGCCTTTGTCTCCCAACCCGATGCCCAGCAGATCCATAACCCAGTGGTTCTCGAGCATTTCAGTCCAGGATCCCCTTTTAAGAATGAAAATCTGTCCTGGATTCTGACAGGAGTGATATCATCAATCTGGAAATGATGTCATGGCAGAAATGACATCAAAGTGTTGCCAGAGCTCCACTATGTCTACTTGGATATAAGCCCCACTGTGTTCAATGAAACATACTCCCAGGAAAGTACGGATTGAAGCCAGTGTGCCCTATTCTGAAAGGACAGTGCCCAGTGCCAGATTCCACGATGGCAGCACTCCCCCTGAAATAAAGTTGTGATCTCCCAGTGGGATCCGACTTCCACCAGTGCCAGAATCTGAGCCCGCATTCATAGCATCATCCCCCATCCCTTCATCCATCCTTCCATCCAATGCTTCACTGGCAGTCCCAAGGTATCCAAAAAAGAAGTACCCGTATTTGGTAGGGCACAGTAAGATATAGGAACTTGGACTAGATCGGCTTTTAGCCTCATCCATCAGGGCTCTTCTTATGTTCTTATGTCAGAGAACTGAATATCTATTTTTCCTGATCCTTTGCTGTTATGTAACCATCTATAAATCAAACATTTGGAAATGAGAATAGAAGTGAATGGAGATCATACAGAAATCCTGTTCTCACATCTCATGATTGCCAAATTGGCTCAGGAATCTTATGTGTTTAATATTCTTTTTTAATTCGAAAAGATGTTATAGTAGATTGACAGTCCTCTAATTTCCTGCATTCCCAGGCACTGGAGGCAAAAAATGAAATCTGATTCCCCTCCAAGCTGGTGATGTGCCAGCTCATACTCTACCAACTCTAGCCCAGGGTTGGGCAAGCCTGAGACTGAGGGCCATTTAGAATCCTTAAGAAACCCTAATTTGACCTACAAGGAGCCCCAGTCTCCAGTAAGCCTCTGGACAATGAAAGACTTTGGTCCCTGCAATGGCCTGCTGGTTGCAACATCCATAATTATCCCAATACATGAGTCCATCCATCCATCTATCTATCCATCTACAGTATTTATATACCACTTTTCAACTAAGAAGTTCACAAAGTGGTTTACAAAGAAAATAAAAAAATTAATGGCTAATGCGTTCGTTTCCCTAAATGGCCCACAATCTAACAATATGCACAAGAACACCAGCAGATGCCACTATCACAGATATTGCTGGGGTGAAGAGGGCCAGTTACTCTTCCCCTGCTAAATAAAAGAGGAACACCCAATTGAAAGAGTGTTTTTTTCTGGTTTTCCCTGGGCATAATTTGAAGACTCTGGCCATTGCATAAGTACATAAGAAAAGTCCCTCTGGATCAGGCCAAAAGCCAGCTTCCTGTATCTCTCAGTGGCTCACCAAATGTTTCAGGGAACAAAACAACAAAAGCTCTGTTTCCTGGTTCCGGCATCTGGAATCCAAAATAAGGAGGTTACACATAAGCATCATGGATTTTTATGCAAACTAAAAGGTAGTTTGGAGGCAGATCAGGAGCAAGAGCAGCATCAGACTCTAACTCTGGATGGGATGGCAGCTATGGATGCCAAAAGGGGAAGATCCTATGCTGTCTACTCAGAGTCAAGTCCCACTTTATCCAATGGGGTTTACTCACAGGACAGTGTGGAGGATGCTCCTCTCCTACATGTCTCAGGGGCAAAGTATGGCTTCATCCTTGGGATGGGTGAAGGGAGACACACAGACGGGCATCTCCAGAGATAGGCAGGAAGACCAATGTTGTACAGGAGTGATCCCTCCAGTCCTGTCTCTGGAGCGATGCTCCTGTCTGTGCCTCTGCTCCACAAGGATGAATCAGCCAACCAAGGCTTGGGGAATGAGGCAGCCAGGGAAGGGTGACCAGATGCCAAACCCAAAGTTCCTGAACCCCAAGTCCAAAATTCCTACTCCCAGGCCAAAATTCCTACCCACTTAAAAATTCTAGGACACCTCAAAAAAGTAAGACACATGTAGGACATGTTAAAATAATCATATTGCTTTCCTGTGATTAATTTTAACACTTTTAAAATTGAGAACCTCGTAAAATGCATGATTCAGACACAGACATTTAAGAGACAGTTTGTAGTAGCACAACACAAGCCATTAAGAAACAGTTTGTAGTAGCATAACACAAGCCAGTGACTCAAAGTTATGTGGTTCAAACCCAGACAAACATACAAGCACAACAAGCAAACAAGCACATATACAAACATACAAGCACACACTCATACAGACACACTCATACAGACACACTCATACAGACATACAAGCACACACTCAGACACACACACATTTGAGGCCAGTATGCATGCTCATTTGTGGCCAATATGCATGAGAGGTATGGAAATTATTATTTTTCTTCAAATGTGCTCATTTGAGGCCAGTATGCATGAGAGGGCCAGCGGGAATGCCAGGAATCCTGGACAGGCAGGTCTTTCCCCCCTTTCCCCCCTAAGCCTGTCTTTTCCGGAGGAGTCCAGGCATTTCCGGTCATTTGGACACCCTGAGCCAGGCAAACTGTCCCCCAACCCAAGGCAGAAGAGCAGTCAGTTGCAGAGAAGGGAGCACTCATTGGAGAGATCTCAGGAGAGGTGCTGCATCATCATTGGGATGAGGGGGCAAGAAACATAGGCGAAACGCTCTGCTCCAGAAGCAGGAGCAATGCTGCACTCTTTTCTTTAGCAGGCAGGGCAGATAGATGGCAACTACAATGCGCCATCAATTGTAGTGCACACCCATATTTTGCACTGAAAATGTTCATTTTCATCTGGGCTGAAAACGGTGTGTACTAGAATTGCAGAATTAAGGTACATAAACCTGAGAAATCACTGACTCACTCACTTATATACCGATTCATCATCAATACCCAGCCAAAACTGCTGGGCCTAGAAACATGAATTTTGGGGAGGGTGTTCATTCCATGATGAAGGCACCCACTAAAATCCGGTTTTCAGAAATTCCCACCAGAAGGGCGTGAAAAGGAGCGCAACGCATTTTCCTCCCTGTACTTTCCATTGAAGAATCCCTGACTGAGGGAAACTGTGTCACAACCCCTGGAAGAAGAAGCATGAAATTCAGGGAGCATATTCCTTCCATGAGGGGAACATCCACCAAGAACTGATTTCTAAAAATTTAACCCCTTTAAGTCTGAAAATGGTGTAAACCTTCCTCTCCGCTCCTGATTCTGGGGCTACCCCAGAGGTCCAGTTCCTCTTGACCCCCATGCCCAACCCTGGAGTCTTCACATTGGCTCTTTCCCCATAGTCCTTAATAGGCTGTTCAGCTATCCATTTTTTTCTCTCGCCTTACTGCCTGGATTGGCCTTTCCTTCCTCAGCCTTAGGGCACCAACCCCTAAAGGCTACATCCACAACATTATCCAGTGTTTTAGCTCACTGAAACAGAGCTGGTTTTCTACAATCACCAGTAAAAGGCAACAGAGCTGATGGTATGGAATCAAACAATTGCTCAATTTGAAACAGTTCTTTCATGTGTGCCAAAGTAGTGACTTGAGCCACCTCCATCCACGTTTCAAACTTTTTATAAAGCGGATTTGCATAGCTCATAAAGGATTCAGCAGCACCCTGTTGGGTAGCTCTAAACTTTAGTTGTGTTCCTTCCTCACAAATCCCAGTCCTAATTTGCAATGAAGTTTTTAAGGTTTTATAATAATGACGTTTAGTTTTTGGTAGTTGGAGAAATGCATCTTGCAAAATTCCTTCAGGGCTTAATAGCCGCAACAGCTGGTAATACTCAAATCTCTGGAATTCCCCAATCAGCACAAACCAATTCAAAAGTACACAAGTATTCCTATATATTCCCATACGTCACTCTGGGTATCAAACATGGGAAAATAATCTTGTAAGGACTCATCCGCTCCACAAAAAGATTGCAATAATTCCATTCCTTTTGCTTCTTTCAGCTCCACATTTTGGTCTGGCCTTTGCAGCTGTAATTCATACTGTGGAACCCTTTGTTCCCTCTGGTTCACAGCTTTCTCAGTAGGCTATTGCTCTATTCCCTCAATTACGTCCTCCTGTAGGATGCCAAAACTTGGCAATTTCCAATCCTCTTTGCCTTGCAGTGTAGCCCATGGTGTCAGCAATCACATCCTGACTAACCCCCAAATCCAGAGTAACTATGGGAGCTCATAAGAGACTTTACATGCACCCGTAGTCACTGCACCACCTAGTGAAAACCTATGGGAAATTCATATTGGAATCCAGAGGAAGTTACTCTGGATTTTGTCCTAAATGGCCTCCACTAACAGTCCCTGGCTTCATCAACTTGTATCTGAGATGTACTGTGTCAGATAATCATTTAAATAATCACAGCCAACAATGTTTACTCCCCATGGGCCATCCCACCGCTGCCACCATATAAAATTAAGAGGGGGGTCTCAACCCCTCCTCCACATCTCTGGCTAATCACAGGCTTACTCGTACCTCAGAGTGTCCTGCTTTTCAGCATCCAGTCTGCGTACATTGAGACTTAAAAGGAAAGTCTGCTTCAGAAGCCAGTTCCCACTATAAAATATAACAATCTCTGGAATAAACATTGACACCCAAAGGCTTCAGTTTAAGGGTTTAATTAAACCATAAGCATGCATCAAAGATCATAACAACATGAATCAACAACAACAAAATCATAACAACAAAATCATAACAACAGTACATCTCAGAGACAGCAAAACAAGAAAAACTATCTTCTAAGGACTACACAGCCTTAACTACACATTGAGAGTTGGTTCAGGCATAACTCATGACTCCATAAATTCTGGTAACATGGTCCAAAGTTCTAAACAGCTTAGTTGGAGATTCTTTCCAGCCCCCTTTGTCTCCTTCTTCTTTTTGTTTTCCAGCCTTCTTCCTCTTGTTTACCAGCCTCTCTCTGTGTAACTTGGGAGTTTACTGTGTAACCTGTTTTAACTTCCCCAAGCCCCCATCTATTCCCAGCTGCACTCAACCTCATGATTGCCCATTAACTCACGCAGCTGGAATCCAGAGAAGGTGTTCTTGCATGCCAGTTTTGAAGGAATCTGTCCAGATTCCTGATATGTTACTCCTTTTTCTGCCTCTCTCCAGTGGCTTTCCTCAATTTTCCCTCTAACCTTGTCTCATTCTGGCCTGTTATTCAACACTGTCACTGTCTAACTTCAAGAGGGCTAGGAATGACTGTTTAAAAGTGACCATCACTTCAGATTTTTTGGACAGCAGTTCATTTCATTAGACAGTAGTATGAACTCCATGGAAGCTTATGCTGAAATACATAGATGAGTCTAATGTTGTGTTGGGGGAGAGTAAATTGGGGGTAATCAAGAGGCAAGTAACAGCACAAAAGATTGAGGGTGCAACCCTAACCAATTTAAGTCTGCACAACTCACCTGTTGCAGTGGTGGTGTGTGGAGGTGTGGTGGAGCTGAAGGAGGCGGAGACAGCATGTGGGCCCAGGAAGTGAGGCCTAGGGTGTTGGAGTCTACCAAGGAGGACAGAGTGTACTGGTCGGATTCTTATTGGGACTTGTTATGTTTATACTGCGCGGAGCGAACAGGGGTCTACCCTGGACTCCCCATAACCGACCGACCCAATCCCAGGACTTCCTGCTCGTTGGGAGCCCTGCGGTGGATCAGGGGAGGACCCCAGGGGCGGGGAGGTGGCAGATGTATATAAAGGCTGGCGGGAAGGGGAAGTGGCAGTTGCTGGAGAGGAGAAAGGACGGAGGACGAGCCAGCGTGGGCGCTGTCCAGCAGATGAGGAATGCCGCCCCTGGACCTGTAAATGGAAAAGAGAGAAGTTAGCTCCCTGTTCACGTTGATGGTTGGACTTACCTGTTCTTGTTGCAGTATAGCAAGTATAAACTTACCTGGAGCCGGAGAGGGAAAGGGAAGGAGGGATCACCTGTGGAGAGAAAGAGACTGAGTTATTGAGGAAGGGGAGACTTTGACCCAAAAGACGGTGATTCAATCGGCCTGAGGACTTGGGGAAACGGACTCTATTGTGTAAAAGAAGAGAGAGTGAACCTTCCCTCTGCCCATCTTGTAACCAAGCCCGTGCATCCTGTTTTCCCCTTTTGTGTGACTGATAAATGATTTACCCTCCATTCCTTATATAAAAGGAACTTGTGTTACTTACCTGTCTGGACTCGGTGACCAGCCGGGGGGGGGGTGGGGGGGAAGCTTGTTCAGAATGGAAGATGAGAGGGTTACTGAGTCTGAGATCGAGGTATCCTCGGCAGGAGACAGTGAGGGTCAGGACAGGAGGCCAGTTCATGTCTCTGCATGGGCCTAATCCCCTCAGAAGTGGCACAGACGTACCTTAAAGCACTTTTGCAACACTCCCAGACCAGTACAGGACTTGTACTGGGACTTCTACCGGCCTAACTGGGGTTTAGGATGGCTGCCTCAGGGATGCTACTCTTCAGAGTAGAGAGGCTATCGTTATGCTAACATTACATATATGTACTTTTATGGAAGTTTAATCATGCTCTGCTGTGATTGGACTCCTAAAGTACTCATTCTCACCAATGAAGATGTTCTGAATAAACATGCAATATTGTTCTGAATGCCATAGTGTGTAAATATGTGAAACAGAGCATTCAAATCAGTTATACTGAAAAGACTGCTTTCTTTTACAATCTTAGGGCGCAATCCAGAGTAACTACGGGGAGTCCTTGCTCCGGTGTAAGAACAATTTGCTCTGGATTGCAATATGAATTTCCCATAGGTTTTCACTAGATGGTGCAGTAACTATGGGTACACATAATGTTGCTTATGTGTTCCCGTAGTTACTCTGGATTGTAGGGTGAGAAACAATGTAATAACTGAAGCCAGGGTGACCATATGTCCTTTTTTCCAAGACATGTCCTCCTTTTTACCCATGTGTCCATGAAAAAAAATGCCATTGCCTTCATGAACAGGTAACACGTAGGCTTCTAATTCGTAAATTATGAGTCCAATCCTAACTATAGGCACAATCCAGAGTAACTATGGGGAGTCCTTGCTCTGGTGTAAGAACAATTTGCTCTGGATTGCAATATGAATTTCCCATAGGTTTTCACTAGGCAGTGCAATAACTACAGGTACATGTAATGTCTCTTATGTGCTCCCGTAGTTACTCTGGATTGTAGGGTATGTCTACTCAAAAGTCTTACTCCCAGGAAAGTGTCTTTAGGATTGCAGCTTTATTGTAATAGTTTTAAATTTAATAATGATAGTGTTTTAATTAACAAATGAAACCAATGTATATGAGTGGTTTTAGCTTTTGTTTTGTCATGTCCTGCATTCTTCTTGCATTTTGGGAGGCCTTGTCCTCTTTTGCGATTATGACATCTGATCACCCTGACTGAAGTGGTTATAAAAGCAATCTTATAAAATCAATCATCTCATGGGGGACATGAAAGAGAAGACACTGATTCAACCAGTCACCTGAATACATGCAGAGGGGAGGAGGAGGAGGAGGATTTTCCCCACACTATTTGTTCAGAAGAGGAAAACACTTTCAGTCTGAAAGAACCATCATGTGTACACAATAGACTCCTGTCAAGGAGCCCTGAGTAGACAGGGCCTTCAGTCCCAAAGAGGATTGACATCTTTTGTTCAACGTATATGGAAGGGGATTGCGGATGCAGTCCCTCTCTCTGTATATTTTCAGATAAGTAGATGGACAGTGTTATGAACAATGTCAGCTATCTGAATCTATTTATATGTATTGAAAAGATTTCTATCCAACCTTTCCTCTTTCCTAAGGTGGCTTTCAACTGTAAATAAAACATATAATTAAAACATTCAATATTTAAAAAGCAGAGAATAAAATTAAAAGATTAAAACCTTTTGGAAGAGGGCAAAAACTCAGCCTAACACACACCACATATCTAAGGATGCTTCAGTGCTCACAGTAATGTCTTGAACATCTTAAGTATTGATCATAATGTTCAAAAACAGGAAAGAAAATATAGACTCTTAAACTTCAAAAAAGATTCTTTTTAAAAAAAGAATCCATATTTCCAATTCAGTAAACTGTGACAATATTGTTAGGTTTATGTATAATGCATTTCCTCATCTGACTGGCACATCATGCCTTTTTGAGGGTCAGTGCACCAATCTTTTGTGGGGTCACACACAATAAATCTAGGACTCCAATGGAATAGCTTACAAGTGAGGTTTTTATAAAGCCCAATAAACTGGAGAACATTTTACCTTTGCAGTGACGGAGAACCTTAAGTTCTGCTCTGCCTTGGTTTCCTTTCTAATTATTCAACTTAAAATCTCCAACTATGCAGTCTGGCATCTTTTTCATTGCCTTCCTTTCTTGGATGCTCCTGTCTTCTCCTGGTAAGTTATTCGAAATCACACAATATTTAGTTTCTTAATATACATTTATTAAATCTGTTCAATTCATATGTGAATTAGGGTGGTCCTCAAAGTAATGTTTTATTTTTTTAATGTTGATGTTGATTTTTTAAAATATATTTTTAATATGTTATTTTTTTAATATGTTTAATATGTACCCCCCTATATTGAACTACATGAGGAATAAACCTTATGTGCAAAATTTCACTTTATTTTAATAATATTTTACAGGTGCCACATTAAAACTGAAAAAGAGGAACTACTGTGTATATAAAAATATGTAATCTGTACATTCTTGCACAACCACATAAGCCAATACAATAATATAGCGACAGATTTAGCTTCCTGATAGTCTTCCCTATCCTCCCATTCCTGTGGATCAACTTCTAAGAACTCTTTTGGCAAGTGAGAGGTGAATGGGTAACATACTCTGCCACTGTTTGCTGAAGGGCCTTGGTTTCAAACTGTTGTGGACTTTTTATTTTGATTCACTTTAGAGGTCTTTTTGTTCCTTCCTTCTGGAAGGATCTCAGCATCTCTCTTTTCACTGGTAAGCTTGTTTCAGCATCGAAAAAGAGAGTGAAACCAAAGTTTCACTAAGGTACCATTGATGACAAGAGAAAGCCTTTACTGCTGCCTCTTTGTCTTCATATTCCACTAACTTCCACTAATTAGTCAAAGGTCATTTCTTTGCCAATTGTTTGTCTATATCACTCATGTATCCTCATCTACAGGTTTTTACTACCATACATACATCACTTCCAGCATGTTAGCCCCTCTGAGTATAATAGGGCTTAATTTAGAGTAGACATGCAAGGCTAGAGAAGTTCAAAGGAACTTTGAGCAAGAGGCGCTCCCCCCCAATGCAGCCCCCCCTCACCTGGTTGCAGTACCTATGGGGAGAGAGAAACAACTTGCACAGACATACAACTGGTATTGCTAACATCATTGCAACATTGTCTGTTGAGGTGTTTGTGAATGCAAACAGTGCTCCCCCCACCCACTGACCCCACAGGTACTGGTTGGAGTACCTGTGGAGAGAGAGAGAAACCAACAAAATATTGCAAAGTCCACATTCTATCATTATTTCATATGACATATATCATCATATACCCCACACTGGCACAGTGTAAGCCCCTTTGCAGCAGTGCATGGTGAGGTGTGTTTGTTTGTGGGGAGAACTCACCCCAAGAGCAAAGTGCCTGTTGAGAGAGCAGAGTGGCATAGTCCTGTGCCATGTACTCTGTTCTCTGAAAGGAAAGGTTGGGTCCAGGGGTTGGGCTTTTATGGGAGGGTAGCTGCGAGGGATGGCCAGTCACTGGGTGCCCTAGTTTCTCTGTATCCTGAGCCAGCCAAGCAAGGGCTAGGAGGCGTGGTTCAAAATTTTTTCAAAGTCCCCACTTTACATGGTTCTTACGTGCCTTTAACATAGAGACCTATGGGTTTCCTTGTTACTAAACCACCTCTGGAGGTGGTATAGCAGGCCACTGTCACTCTTGAGAGACTATGGTATTGTGCTTGGCACTGCATACACTGCATGCAAAACATGAAAGCCTGGGTTAGATTGTTATGGAGGATAGGCTGTTACCCAAGCAGCAAATCCCCCCTCTCCACGCCACTGAATTAGTCCAATGGAAAGGCAGGGCCGATACGATTGGATCCAGCTGGCGTCGCAGAGCTGGGCTAAGGACAGGAGCTCACCCTGTCTTGTGGGGCCGACCCAGGTCTCGAATCCTGGCCTGCTGGTTAACAGGCACAGTGACTTAACCACTTGCGCCACCCACAGCCCATAATTGTATAATTGGGAAGGCATTTATGTGTGCCCACAAGCCACTGAAAGTGCTCTGGATATAGAGCAGCTATGTTCAAGGGGGCAGCATCTCCAACACACCCCCACACACCTCTAACACGCCCCTGTTACATTCTCTGTTAATTGCCTTGGGCAACCCAGTTATGTGGATGGAATAGTTACTTTGGATTTGGCTGTATGTTACCTGAAGCTGCCCATAAGCCTTTTCCAAAGTAACTAGGGTGTAGCATCTTGCAGTTGCTCCATCGTAGTGATAGATAGGGCAACCCAAGGGCTCTTGCGTGCAAGGAATAGTTGCTCTGGATTGGTTTGTATGTCTACTTGGATATAAGTCCCTTTGTGTTCAATGAAATACTCCTAGGGAAGTATGGATTGAAACCAGAGCAGTGATGGGCTTTAGGGAGTATTTCATTACACAATGAAATATTCCCAGGGAAGTATGGATTGAAACCAGAGCACTTGGTAACTGATTCAGGCAGTTCAAACCAGTTTACACATTTCATGCAGAATGATATTAAACTTTAATAAAATTAGATTTCATAAAATTACCAATACTGCATGTGAAATATTTGGATATTGAGACAGATGATGCAGCAACATGAATAAAAATAAATAAAAACTATTTTCTCTTTCTAGGTTATGCTATCCAGGTATCAGCATCAAATGCAGCAGAATGCTATGAATTGACGGGATATTGCTCAACTGAAGTGCCGTGTGATTCTCCCTACCCCCATATAGGAACATGTGGTGGAGGCACCTTATGTTGTTTACCGTAAGACTGATTTATTCATGTATACAGCAAACAGAGCATGCATTCAGATTTTCATATCACTGTTTTTAGAATTCTAATTTGGGGGGATGTTTCTAAAGGCTCCTGAATATGTTTTATACAAAAATAATAACATGCACAGCTTTTCCCACTCTATTAAATATTTCTTAAGCAGCTCAGGGCACAATCCTAAGAAATTTAGGCCGGCCTAACTCAAATGGCATATCTTTCCATGGGGGTGTGGGCCTATGCACTGGCCTAACCTCCTAACAAGTGGGGCAGAAGTGACTTGCAGCACTTTTATGACACCCCCCAGTTCGGGCAAGGATGTATACTTATGCTGGACTTATGTCAGCCTAACTGGAGCTTAGGATTGAAGCCTAAATGTCTTTTGGGGCACAGTCATAACAAACTTTCCAGTATTGGCATAGCTGTGCCAGAGGGGCATGTGCTGCATCCTGCAGTTGCAGGACAGTCATAGAGGCCTTCTCAAGGTAAGGCAATGCTTGTTCTCTTGCCTTGGAGTTGCATTGCCCTTACCTTGGCCCTGAAAATTAGGTTTGCACCTTTAATCAATTAGATGTTCCCAATAAATGAGCAGCAGATCGGTTTATACTGCCAAGCTATTTTGACTGTAGCAACATAGGTAGCAGCAGCATTCTCCTTTCCCATGGAAACAAATGGTCCCTGATATAATATGAGCAAATTATCTTAAAAATTATTCACAGACACACACATACACACACGCACGCGTGCAAACACACACACACACACGAATGTATGCTCTTTCTTTAATCAATATACAATATGTCCAAATGTTGACTGATTGATGCCCTGTGACTGATAACATGGCGCAAGAGTGAAGACAAACACAGCAGAGTAGTTTAATATTAACTGTATTTCCAAATCAGAGTAATTCAAGGCAGTCTGGGTCATACATGTAAAATCAAGTCCAACAGTCTAAAACACCTCAGAGCTTATCAGTATCTCAGAGCTTCACAGCTCACCTCTGCTCTGACTGACATCTGAGCTCCAAATGACAAACAATTCTAACTGCCAACTCTGACAGTTCTAACTGCCAAACTTAACTGCCAACTCTAACTGACAGTTCTAATTCTGACAGTTCTAATCAGTTTACAACTTACCTAGAGCCAGTGGTTAGATCCAGAAATCTAACACAATACATTGTAATATGGTCATTTTTCAGAGACCAGTCCTAGGTATGTCTACTTAGAGGTACGTCCCATTATAGTCAATGGGTTTACTCTCAGGCAAAACTGCCCAATCCTATTTAATACATGCATTGCTGATACCGCTGTACCACTAAGAATGTGTAGCTTCCAGGAGATGGAAGTCCCAGAGGTGTTCTCCAAGTAAAGAAGCATTTGTTCCCTTGCTGTGGAGGTAAGCTTCAACTGCCCAAATGGGTCTATTTAGACATGCATAAAGCTATTTTGTTGCAGAAGTTTAAGTGGACCTAGAAAGGAACATCAAGACCAGGAAGATGTATAGATATCAGTGGCACCACCAACTGACACTACTCCCTCATCATTCAGGTCTCCATCCTGTTTGTCTATCCACATAGGCTGGAACATTTGGATAGAGTGAGATAAGAGATTTCTGCAAGCAGCCTCAAGTAATGCCTGAACCAGGAGCTTTACAGCCCCCAAAGTTCTTGGTTCAACACAGTGGCATAGCTAGGTCATCTGGCACCCAGGGCCCATAAACTTTTTTACACCCCCTACAATAAAATTATTATCAGCATCAATTGCTTAATAAAATATTAATACTTCTACACCATTCCTGGGGAGTTAGGCCAGTGCAAAGACATGCACTGTCCTCTGCACACCACCACGGGAACAGAGAGCAGGTGAGTTATGCTGGCCTAAATTGGTCAGGAATGTGCCGAGTCACATTCTCACAGAATTTCTTTTCTGGGCACCTCAGTTTAAAAAAGATGCAGCCAAACTGGAGCAAGTCCAGAGAACAACGACAAGAATGATCAGTGGGATGGAAGGGAAGCCCTATGAGGAAAGGTTGGGGGAACTTGGTTTGTTCAGCCTGGAGAAGACTGAGAGGAAACATGATTGCAGTCTTCAGATACCTGAAGGGCTATCATAGGGAGAAAGGGGCTCATTTGTTCATAGCTGCTACTGAAAGCAGAACTAGAACCAATGGGTACAAACAGCAAGAAAAGAGATTGCAGCTGGATATGAAAAAATTCCTGACAGTGAGGGCGGTTCGGCAGTGGAACAGATTGCCAAGGGAGGTGGTGGACTCTCCCTCACTAGGGGTCTTCAAGCAGAGGATTGACAAGTACCTGTTGGAGATGCTGTAGGAGGATTTCCTGCTACAGGCAGAGGGTTGGACTAGATGACCTACTGGGTCCCTTCCAACTCTAAGATTCTATGATTCTATGACCTCTCAAGTGCCCATTCGACTTTGTAGACATTCATTTGCCCTCTTTTGTCCTTTCTAGGCAAAGTAGCCAAGCATTGCATCAGGGTCTGGTTGGAAGACCAATTTTACATCATTGTCACATCCCCAGACCCCCCCCCCCAACCTCCTAGGAGCACTAGATGGTGCATTCAGGCAGTTCTGCTTTGTGGATGGGATCTCTCATTTCCTTTGCAGCTCCATGGCATGCAATGCTATGGTGCAATGATGTTTGCATCTTTGCAAGGTGACTTTCAGCAATGGACATTTAGCTCCAAAGCCTTAACTCACCCATAAGACTGGGGGTGCAATCCTAAGTAATTTAGGCTGGCACAACTCACTTATCTCCCTGTTTCCATGATGACGTGGAGAGTCTGGCACATGTCCATGCACTGACCTAAACCTGCTGCCAGGAGTGGCACAGAAGTGCTTTATGCCACTTTTGCAACATCCCCAGAACAGCATGGGATTTCTGATGGCCTAACCAGGAGTTAGGATGGCAGCATGGATAGGGTGACCATATAGAATGGAGGATAGAGTGCCTCTACCTTTAACCATTGCATAAAAAGAGGGAATTGAGGCAGGTGGTGCTTTTTAAACCCTTCTATGATGAGCTAAACCTGCCTCAATTCTGGCTTCTATGCAATTCTGTCCTCCATTCTATATGGTCACCCTGAGCCTGGGTCACTAATGACCACCACCACTTTCTGTTGTTGTGTAAATCACAACCAAACACTACACATGTACTCTCAGAACAGAAGTCCCACTATATTGAATGGAACATGGGCACAAGACTGCAACTAAAATTAAAACATATTAATGAAATACTAGTGAAAGCATACCCACGTTGCGGGTGTAAAATTCCCCATATGACATCCCTCCCACTGTGTATCAACTGCCCATGCAAATCAACCTCCATGCACATCCACCCCATGTGCAACATCCCCCATGTTCAACCACCCCATGTGCATCATCCCCCCATGCACATCATCATCCCATACACGTCAGCCCCCATGCGCATCAACCCCCCATATGCAACACCCCCAAGCACATCAACCCCCATGTGCTTCAACCATCCGTGCGCATCATCCCCCATGCACATCAGTCCCCCTATGCACATCACCCCTATATGCATCAACCTCCATGCGCATCATTCCCCCATGCGCATCATTTCCCCATGTGCATCAGCCCCCCATGCACATCATCCCCCGTGCGCATCGTTCCCATGTGTATCATCCCCATACGCATCATCCCCCCATGTGCAACAACCCCCATGCACATCAACACTCCATGCACATCAACTCTCCAAACAAATCAACCCCCATGCGCAACATCCCCCCATGTGCATCATCCCTCCATGCGCATCAATCCCCCCTGTGCATCATCTCCCCATGTGCATCATCCCCCAGCGCATAATTCTCCCATACGCATCAAACCCCCATGTGCATCAACCCCCATGCTCAACATCTCCCATGTGCATTAACCCCCATGTGCATCAACCCCCCAGTGTGCATCAGTGCCCCATGCGCATCATTCCTTTATGCCATCATTTTTTAAATGAGCAAATTCCTCCTTCATTACACAAGATCTTGATTGTATGCACAACATCCCCCATGCGCATCATATCCCTATGTGCATCATCTTCCCATGCGCAACACCCCCATGCACAACACCTCCAAACACAACACCCCATGGCCCTCCGTGCACAGCATGCCCTCCATGCACAGCATCCTCCTGAGTGCAACCCCTCCCTCCGAACAATAATTCCCCAGTGCACCAGGCACCGAGAACCAAATTGGCTGGATGTTGGTCAGTCTTCCATGTTAAGTATAGGACAAAAACATGTTGCACCCCTTTTCAGACCCTTAAAGGTTACATTTCTCCACATCGGTTCTTATTGGGTATTCACACTGTCCCTTAATTCCATGCTTCTATGTCCAGGAGCTGGGGCAGAGAATCCCTCAGTCACCGATTCTTCAATGCAAAGTATAGGGAGGAAAACATGTTGTGCCCCTTTTTATCCCCTTCAGGTTGGAATTTCCAAAACAGGTTCTTAGTGCACCCCCTCTGTCAGAAAAATCACCCCACCCCAAATTTCACACTTCTAGGCCCGGTGGTTACGGCAGGGTGTTGATGAGTCAGTGAGTGAGTGAGTGAGTGAGTCAGTGACTTTTCTCTTTTATATGTATAGATTACTCTCTTTGATATCTCAGTAAATAAAAATATTATAACCTATATCTCTATTGCCCTTTTGCAGATTTGGTGGTTAAATGTGGTTATGTTGAAGAACAGCTTCATCCTTCAGAAGCAATTGTTTTCTGATGTCATTTTCCACTGTCATTGATCCACTGTCATTTGGCCTGCAGAAAACATCAACATACAATCAAGATCCTGTGTAATGAAGGAGGAATTTTCTCATTTAAAAAAAATCACATTTTCAATAAATTCATCCTACAATGAAAGTATTGCAAGTGTTGCAAGTATCAGAAATGGTCTGGATATCTTTCTTGGAATCTCCCATGTGTATGAGATGATACTGTGCATGGAGGGGTTCATGCGCATGGGATGTTGTGCATGAGAGCATGTTGCACATGGGGGCTTGATGCACATGGGGGATGATGAGAATGAGGGATGTTGCGCATGTGGGATGTTGATGCGCATTGGGGAGTTGATGAGCATGGGGGATGTTGTGCATGGGAGATTGATGCACATGGGGGGGTTGATGCACATGGGGGTGTTGCACATGGGAGGGTGTTGCACAATGGGGGTATGGCGTATAGAGGGTATTGTACACGGGTACATTTTGCTAGTCTATATATATATATAAAACTGAAAAATACACAGTCTGATTCACTGAGTCACTAAAAGAGATTAACACTCATCAACAGAATTCAGCTTCATGTGTTCACATATTATCAGTGCTTTTTTCTATAAATAAATGAGGGGATACTTACCATGAAGATGCTATAAAGGTGAGCTGACAACATCATATGAGCACAGGATACTTAGGCCACATTTGCTTAACCTTTCTCTCTCCATCACAGTGGAGCCTCTAAAACAGTGTTTCTCAAACTGGGGGTCGAGACCCCTTTGGGGGTCGCCTACCCTTTCATGGGGGTTGCCTAAAGACCTCTGGTGTAGGGGGCCTTGCAAGGTATTTTGCATCTTTTTATTTGTAATTAGAAATAAATATTTCACAATATATAATTAAATATTATTTTGTGATTAATAACTATGCTTTAATTATGTTCAATTTGTAACAATGAAAATGCATCCTGCATATCAGATATTTACATTATGATTCATAACAGCAGCAAAATTACAGTTATGAAGTAGCAACAAAAATAATTTTATGGCTGGGGTCCCCACAACATGAGGAACTTTAATAGGTCACAGCATTAGGAAGATTGAGAACCACTGCTCTAAAAGAAGCTCAAATATGTAATCTCCGCTATTGTTCTGGCTCTCACTCTTGCGTCATTTTCCTGCATCCCTCCATATGGCTGGGGGTACTCACAGAATGAACTGAAGAACAACAGCATCAACAATTTGGGCCAGTTCTCATTGCAGAGAACCTCAGAAGTACAGACTTAGCAATAGAAATTTATGTGAGTGGCAACCAGGAGCAATTTGCATCCATTGGGCTAAGGCACATGAACTTTATATGTAACAGGAACATTAAAAACAATGACAACTGTATTGAAACCGGTGAAACTTCAATATATCACCTTAGGTGAATGTCCCGAGGAGTATACTTCCTCTTCCTGGCACACTGTTTCTTCTCAAATCAAATCAAAATCTTTATTGCGGTCGCTGACCAATACATCCCTCATGCGCAACGTCCCTCATACTCATAATCTGTGTCTTCTGAAATCAAAATCTTTATTGCGGTCGCTGACCAGTACATCCCTCATGCGCAACGTCCCTCATACTCATAATCTGTGTCTTCTGAAATCAAAATCTTTATTGCGGTCGCTGACCAGTACATCCCTCATGCGCAACGTCCCTCATACTCATAATCTGTGTCTTCTGAAATCAAAATCTTTATTGCGGTCGCTGACCAGTACATCCCTCATGCGCAACGTCCCTCATACTCATAATCTGTGTCTTCTGAAATCAAAATCTTTATTGCGGTCGCTGACCAGTACATCCCTCATGCGCAACGTCCCTCATACTCATAATCTAAATCTTCTGAAATCAAATCAAAATCTTTATTGTAGTCGCTGACCAGTACATTCCCCATGCGCAACGTCCCTCATGCCCATAATCCAGTACACACTGTGTTTTCTTGAAGATTTAGACAGCAAATATTTCTGCCAACATGTGTTATACTTCAAGCTCCCTAAGGTTGAATTCTTCTGTATGCCTTAGAACTCTATAAATAGGTCAGCAACCAGTCTTTTACATGAAACTGATACTTCTTAGCACTGTGTTAGGTCTTTACCAACATTTTCCCACCTCAGATCATAGTCAAGCTTCCACCATGCAAATCTTTATCCTTTTCATTGCTATATTTCCCTGTGTGCTCCTGGCTTCAGGTAAGAAGACATTGCATTAGAAGCATAAATGTAAGAACTATAGAATAGTTTTGTTGAAAGGATTTTCAAGTCATCTAAATTAGGATAGCAATATGCCACCCTCTCAACTTTGACAAAGAAAGGGGCACCTCCTCCACATGAGGTGAGGCACGTTGAGTGTTAACATGTGTAGAGTGAGCCCCACACAGCAGGTAGCTCAGCTTGTTCCCTTTGCTCTGTTTGATCTCAGCACATCATTAATCCATACATTGTGCCACCTTGGTGCCACCGTGAACTGGACAGGAACTGTTTGCTTTCCACCTGATTAGCTATTAGTTGTAAGGTTGTTTTTTTTTCCAACCCCAGACTATTCTAAGTTTGTGATATTGTCAGTCAGGATGGGTTCACAGCTGGCAAGTATTGTACGGGACAGGGAGTGGGAATTGTGACTTTGTGTGCATCTGAAATAAGCAAGGCCTAGAAGAGAACCCAGAATTGCTCTCAGGATGCTATCCAGCTCCTGGATCCAAGGATGGTCACTTGATAGTTGATGGTCACTTGATGGTCACTTGACAGGAACATGATAGTTCCTTGGGATTGTCTGCAGTCATAACAGAGGTTGGAAAATCTTTGACTTGGAGAGGTGATGAAATTCAGCTTCTTTGACACTTTGGAATTTGGTATAAGATGCTGGACTGTTTTCATGGCCTCATGGTTTCAGTTTTGTGGCTGAAGGTCCTTGCAACGTTACTCTTTGCCTGGCAGTTCCTATTTGAAACTCCTGCAGTTTTAACATTTATTCTGCCATGTTAGCTGTTCTTCTACATGTACACTATCCATTCTATAACCAGTTTTTGTTCTGATTACAGTTCTTTCCATTTAGCCATTAACATAAAGTTCATACGTACACTGTCAGCTTGACTAGGTTAAGGCCCAGAGCCTTTATTATGCCACTCTTTCCCATTGTTTAATTTCTACACCAGTGATTCCTAAACTTATGGAGAGATTGACAGTGCAAACCTATCCCCTGGTCAGCACAAGTCCCATGCTAGACTGGGGTGTCACAAAAGTGCACCACTCCTGGAGTTGTTAGGCCAGTGCAGAGACATGCACTGGCCTCCCCATGCCACTGTGGGAACTGGGAGATGGGTAAATTGTGCTGGTGTAAACTGGTTAGGATTGCACCCTTACTTTCTCCAAAATTCCTTGCAGGGGAGGAGCTAGGACAGTGACATGATCCTTAGGATCACGCAATTTTCCACTTTCCCAGGTATCCTGCCAGTATTCTGCCACTGTGGGAACTGGGAGATGGGTGAATTGTGCTGGCATAAACTGGTGAGGATTACACCCTTACTTTCTCCAAAATTCCTTGCAGGGGAGGAGCTAGGACAGTGACATGATCCTTAGGATCACGCAATTTTCCACTTTCCCAGGTATCCTGCCAGTATTCTGCCACTGTGGGAACTGGGAGATGGGTGAATTGTGCTGGCATAAACTGGTGAGGATTACACCCTTACTTTCTCCAAAATTCCTTGCAGGGGAGGAGCTAGGACAGTGACATGATCCTTAGGATCACGCAATTTTCCACTTTCCCAGGTATCCTGCCAGTATTCTGCCACTGTGGGAACTGGGAGATGGGTGAATTGTGCTGGCATAAACTGGTGAGGATTACACCCTTACTTTCTCCAAAATTCCTTGCAGGGGAGGAGCTAGGACAGTGACATGATCCTTAGGATCATGCAATTTTCCACTTTCCCAGGTATCCTGCCAGTATTCTGCCACTGTGGGAACTGGGAGATGGGTGAATTGTGCTGGCATAAACTGGTTAGGATTACATCCTTACTTTCTCCAAAATTCCTTGCAGGGGAGGAGCTAGGACAGTGACATAATCCTTAGGATCACGCAATTTTCCACTTTTCCCGGAATCCTGCCAGGCTGTGCCGAGTCTGGGAAGCTCTAGAGAGGTCTGCAGATTGCTTTGCAGAGCTTCCCATGAGTGGAAAAAGGGAAGGTTTATTGAATCATGCCAGAAACATTCTCTTTTTTTCTAGCTGTGGGGAACTCTGCCAAGCAATCTGTAGACCTCCTCAATACTCTCCATACCCTGGCACTGTTGTACGTGTTAAAAACCTTCAGACAACTTGAGTTATCAGATACAGGATGTATATTCAACACGTGCTGGGCAAACCCCTTGGACTCATGTCCTACAGCGAGGAGCCGGCCAAGATGGCTGACAGCTTTAATCTTTTATAGTGGCAAGCAGCTTACAGAAAGCAAAAAAGCATTGATTCTTTACAGATAAGCATGCTTGGTTTTCTGGCAAGCATGCTCAGTAAGGTTTGGGTATTTCTAGAGTGATCTCACCTCTTCAGGTCACTCTGCACCAGATTGGGTAGTATCTTATCCTTAGTAACTATGAGCTGTGTTTTAGGCCTGGGAGCAAAGCTTTTTGCAGTTAACTTACAGCCCAATCCAGAGCAACTAATCTGTCCACATAAGAGCCCTTAGGTTGCCCTATCTAACACTAGGTTGGAGCAACTGCAAGATGCTCCAGCCCAGATACTCTGAAGGAGGCTTAGGGCAGAGCAAGGCGAGATAGGGTGCCCTAAGAGAGGTGGACCTGCTCTGCCCTAACTGGGGCAGCCTAAGCAGCTTAGGAGAGGCAAGTTGAGGGCATGTTTAGCATTGCCTAGGGCAGAGCAGTCACTCTGTATCCAAAGCCTGTTTCCAAGGCAGAAATGCCCTCTTCCAGCCCTCAGAGTTATACCACCTCAGGAGCAGGTATAGTAATGAGTAGACCCATAGGGGTCCATGATAAGGCCCGAGTAAGAATGGCAGTGCTGACCAAAAATCTGAGTTCTTGGCCAGCCTAGCTGCAACCCCTGCCTCTCAACCTCAGGATATGGAACAAACTACGGCTGCCCACAAACCTCAGGATACAGCAGGCCACTCCAAGAAGCCCCTTGTATTCACTGTAGAATGTACTGGCATCTCATCAGGGACTCCTTATAAGGCAGGCACCCAGTGGCGTCACCAGACTGGTGCGGCTGGTGGGCTGCATTGGGGATGCGCTCCGTATGGGATGATGTGCCGGAGGAGTTTGACTGTCCTTTGGCAGGCCCCGGGCGTCAGCACACCCATTCAGGCCTGCTCCAAGGCGGAGAATCAGCCAGAAGCTGCCATTTGTCTGAGGAGCTGGCCTGAACGGCCATCTGAGATGCACTGCGCAGAAACACACTGAGCATGCCGAACAGCTTCAGAGGAGACTTCCTTAGAGCAGAGAAAGTCCGTGCCTCTGCACAGCCATTCGGCCTCACTCAGGAGGCAGAGCGGCAGCCAAATGGCTTCAGAAAGAGTACTGCACAGGCACCAACTCTGACGCCTGCACAGTCTCCCCCGAAGCCAAAAGGCTTCAGAAAAGTACTGCGCAGGTGTCAGCGATGGTGCCTGCGCAGTACTCTTTCTGAAGCCAGTTGGCTTCAGAAACAACTGCGCAGGCGCCAACTTTGGTGACTGCGCAGTCCAGGTTGGGGAGGGGGCGCATCCCAGGGATGATGCACAGACTTCCGCACCAGGTGATGTGCAGAGTCATGTCACCACTGTAGGCACCACAGCTGTTCCTTGTTCACTGTGATCTGAGGGGTGTCTCCTCAGGAGCAAGTCTTCCCCCTGTGTCAATTACTTAGCATGCTCTGGAGCAGTTAGGGCAGCCCAGGCTTCCTGATTCTCTGGATTCAGCATAACTTTCTGCTCTGGATACAGAATAGTTAGGAGAGTGCAGTTAGGTCAGAGCAGGGTGAATTTGCTCTGGATTGTAGCCTTACAGAGTGGCCATTGTTCACTTACCAAGTTTGGCACCAGTTCACGGCAATGAAGAAGACCTGACTGTCTCTGTTTAGCTGACATGGTCCAAGCTATTAGCAACATTATGCTGACAGACAAAATTATGCTATTATGCTGCATTATGCTTTCAATCAGAGGATTAGGCCCAAGATCTACAAACTATATTATTGAATAGCAATATCAAGCTTTGCTTGAATATTGCTCCTTCTATAGCCTCCTCCAGCACAGACTGTAAGGACCCTTGGGGAGTCAGAAAATCACCCCCATTCTCCCACAGGGGTGCAATCTTGATGATCACACTCATGCTTCCTCCCCATTCCCTGCATGTTAAAGGGAGTGGGGGAAATTTACACAAACAGGTGGAGTAGCACTGATCTCCCAGCCTCCAAAAGTCCCTTGGCAAGCCTAATGCAACCCTATATTAATGAAGGTGAAGTACGTGTGTGTCACAACTACCCCGTTTAATATATGGATTTGTTTCAATTGTAATGGTCAGGTATGTTATGAACAGAATTCCCTCTTCACATGAGCTTATATAGGACAAGTGAAATGTACCCGTGTTGCAGGAGTAAAATATCCTCTGTACACCATATCCCCATTGAGCAACACCCTCCCATGCGCAACAACCTCCATGCGCCTCAAATCCCCCAGGCACAATATCCCCTTATGCACAACATCCTGCTGTTTGCATCACCCTCCATGGTCAACACCCCCATGCGCAACATCCCCTTTGCACATCAACCCCCAATGTACATCAACATGCCATGTGCAACATTCCCCATGAGCATCAACCCCCAATGCACATCAACCTGCCATGTGCAACATCCCCCATGCGCAACATCCCTCATGCTCATAATCCCCCATGAGCATGAACCCCCCCATGCACAATATCCTCTCATGCGCACCTTCCCCACTTGCGCATCATCCTCCATGTTCACTGCCACCCCCAGTGCACCTTCCTTCTGAGTGCATCAGGCACCAGGCACCAAATTGCTGGACGTTGGGTGGCGCAAGTGGTTAAGGCGCTGTGCCTGTTAACCAGCAGGCCAGTGTTTGAGACCCGAGTCAGCCCCACAAGACAGAGTGAGCTCCTGTCCTTAGCCCAGCTCTGCGACGCCAGCTGGATCCAATCGTATTGGCTCTGCCTTTCCATTGGACTAATTCAGTGGCGTGGAGAGGGGGGATTTGCTGCTTGGGTAACAGCCTATCCTCCATAACAATCCAACCCAGGCTTTTGTGCTTCGCATGCAGCGTATGCAGCGTAGAGCACGATACCATAGTCTCTCAAGACTGACGGAGGCCTGCTTTTTTTAAAATCAATCTTTACTGTTACGTAAAGGACAAAATCACGTTGCACCCCTTTTCAGCCCCGTAAGGGTTAAATTTATCAACATCAGTTCTTGGTGGGTGTTGATGTCACAGAAAGAGCACCCCACTCCCAAATTTCACACTTCTAGGTCCAGGGATTGGGGCAGAACGTCCTACTGTCTTGGATTCTTCAATGGAAAGTATATGGAGGAAAACGTGTTGCGCTTTTCACCCCCTTCTAGTTGGAATTCCCCAAAACCGGTTCTTAATGGGTGCCTCTGTTAAGGAAGTAACACCCTTCCCACATTTCACGCTTCTAGGCCCAGTGGTTTTGGCTGGCCATTGATGAGTGAGTGAGTGAGAGTAACTTTTCATTTTATATAAGGGCTGTGGGTGGCGCAAGTGGTTAAGACACTGTGCCTGTTAACCAGCAGGCCAGGGTTCGAGACCCGGGTTGGCCCCACAAAACAGGGTGAGCTCCTGTCCTTAGCCCAGCTCTGCGATGCCAGCTGGATCCAATCGTATCGGCTCTGCCTTTCCATTGGACTAATTCAGTGGCGTGGAGAGGGGGGATTTGCTGCTTGGGTATCAGCCAATCCTCCATAACAATCTAACCCAGGCTTTTGTGCTTTGCATGCAGCCTATGCAGCGCCGAGCACGATACCATAGTCTTTCAAGACTGACAGAGGCCTGCTTTATATATAGCTGGCACAGGTCCAAGATGGCCCATAGTTGCTTCTGGTCTTATGCTAGGACAAAGGAACAAATATTCCCTTATACAAAGAGATCAGCAGCAGCAAAAATTCCCCTGCAAGATGCAGCAGGGTAAATGCCACTGTCACTGGATTGCTGTCTGTGAATTTAGCTGAGATTGGGCACTTGGTCACTTCCACAAACCTTTCTCGCTTGTCCAATTTTTAGTAGGTACTAACTGTAATATGTAGTGACTGTACAAATGTTAAGTGTTAATGATTGTCAGAAGGTGTCAGAAACTTTCTAATCCATTTTACCCCCGAAGAAAGGGAGAAATTATGTCCAAGGACTAAACGAAGCAATGACTCCCCACTTCTCTTTCCAGTTATTCCTCACAACTTGGAAGTACATGGTGAAAGCGAGTGCAAGGAACACAGAGGTACTTGTAAATATTTCCCATGCAACTGGCATGAACCACAGATTGGAATGTGTGAAGAAGACTTCTATTGCTGTCAGCCAGTAAGATTTATCTCTTTTCCAAACCCAATACACTGTGCCTGTTAACCAGCAGGCCAGGGTTCGAGACCCAGATCGGCCCCACAAGACAGGGTGAGCTCCTGTTCATAGCCCAGCTCTGCGACGCCAGCTGGATCCAATCGTATTGGCTCTGCCTTTCCATTGGACTAATTCACTGGCGCGGAGGGGGGGATTTGCTGCTTGGGTAACAGCCTATCCTCCATAACAATCCAACCCAGGCTTTCGTGCTTTGCATGCAGCATATGCAGCGCTGAGCACGATACCATAGTCTTTCAAGACTGATGGAGGCCTGCACCCAAATTTAAAATGTGTGTTTAAAATGTTCCTGGATCAATTTTCAGATTTATGAGTTTAATGTTCTACCTTTTAAGCCTGTTATAAACACACGTGTGCTTATGCACACGTGTGTTTGTGCACACACACCACATTTTTAATCCTTGTAGTCAATTAGCTGCTCCTAGAAGAGAGACTGAGGGTGCCCTCCTAGCCACTCAACTCACCCATTTCCTTGTTCCCGCAGTGGTGAGAGGAAGTGCACTGGCCTATCCCTGTAGGAGAAGTGTAGAAGTTCATTACAGCGGTTTTGCAACACCCTAAGGGCAGCATGGGATTTGTGCTGGCCTAACCAGGTGTTACGATTGCACTGTGATTTTTTCTAAAATTAAATAATTACAGTATTTTTTGTTAAATAACGCTATTGATAAGCAGAGAAAAAAAGTTAGAGCTCCAACATGCCACCCAGATCAAGTCAAATGCATATTAAAAGTCAACCCAAGGAATTTCAGCCAATGCACAGCTCTCCATTGCTCATTCACACTCTCTGTTTCTGCAAGCAGAGGAAATCAGTTTCATGCACAGAGAGATTCATTTGTAAAACCTTAACTCAGAGACAGCTCAGTTGTAAGGCTGACTAAAATTGAATGCTGGGTTGGGGAAAATGGAAAGCAGTCGTCTGAGAGCACAGTCCTGAATGTTCATTTAGCTGGCAGAAGTTCCTTGCAGTGGCTGAGAGGCCTCTGGGGGAATAATTAGGATGAGGGAACACTGGTTCATTAGCTGAACTTGGCTGACTTACATCTCGGTAAGCTGGTTGAAAGACAGTGGTGGGCTTCAGGGGGTTCTCACAGGTTTTATAGAACACTTTGCTAATGAGCGCCTGGTTCTGAGAACCGGTTACTAATGGGACATAGAACCTGTTGTTAATTTAGGCTATTAGGACATAGAACCTGTTGTTAATTTAGGATATTAGTACATTGAACATGTTCTTAATTTATTTGAATCCCACCACTTGTCAGGGGGTGTGTAAGCAGGAAGCGGGCAGAAAGAGGGTGGCGGATGGGAAAGAGGAGAAAAGGAGGTGGAGTGAAGATCCAATACTTATGATTGATATTTATGTCAGATCCGCAGGGAAGAGGATGAGCCCCTCCTTCCCAGTAGTAGCACAGTAGCAGTCTCTACACTTGTGCTGGACACAGCACGGGCACACTAGCATGCCTGTTCTGGCGTAAATTAGGACTGTGCTGTGGTTCATTTAAGTTAGATTCCTAAAGTCAGGAAATTATACATTTGCAACTTTGTCTAAGGAAGGTCCAGGAATTTCTACTACTGTCAAAACAAAAACAAAAAACCCAAACCCAACCACTTTATTTGGGTACGTGTGAGGGGGAGGGGGGAAGAGAAAGATTGATAATAATTTTCAAAACATTTTTTCATCTATTTTGAGCCCAGTCCTATGCCTGCTACTCAGAAGTAATTCCACTTAAAATCAATGGAGCTTACTTCCCAGGAAAGTAGATAGTATATCAGTCTTTGAGCACAATCCTAACCATGTCTACTTAAAAGTAAGCCCCATGGTGTTCAAGGGGTCTTGCTCCCAGGAAAGGGTCTTTAGGATTGCAACCATTATCTCTTATTATAGGAATGAGAATTTCTATATAAAATATAAAGGAGCATTTTGAACTATCATCAAACTGTGGCTCATTAGCCACATGACTCTTTGATATACAATGCACCGCTCTCTGAACTATATTGGCTGAGCACTTTTTTGCATCATAACTTAAAAGGTAAAAAAATAAAGCTTGAGAATGTCTTATTTCATGAAGATAATAAGAATTTTAAGTTAATTAGGTAGCAGTCCCAACCCGACAGTTAGGCTCGCATAGGTCCCAGCACAAGTTTTGTGCTGGCCTGGGGGTTTCACAAAAGTGCTATAAGGCACTTCTGTGCCACTCAGAGGGGAGGTTACACCACTGTGCTGGCGTGCACTTGCCATCCTACATCACATCTTCCCTTCACTGGGAAGACCAGTGAGTTGAGCCTAAATGTAACATAATAAGAAATTAGATATTTTCAAGCCTTAAAATCATTTATGGGTATAAATCAATTTAAAAGATAAGTAAAAAAAAAAAGCTCATGGTAAGAAAAATATATTAAAATTTAAATTCTGCATAAATATTGTGGCTCTCAAACATCTGAAGTTTATCATATAAACTTGGCTCTTTTGTTAAGCAAATTTGATCACCATGATCTAAAATATTTTTAATGTGTGCCCTTGTGTATTGCATAATTTTATTTTTTTTTATAAAAACCTCTGGGCAAATCACAAAAAATACTTATCTTTTTACAGAGATAAGGAGGAGTAAAGTGATGGACTTGGGAAAAAACTTCATACTTCAGTAACGATTATTATCTCAAGGATAAGACTGCTCCATTTTTTTTGTTCCATGTGACAGAAATCACACCATATTGATTAGGGAATCAGTTATTCTGCTTTCATGCAATGCATAATATTTTGAATAAATTCATGATTTGCTGAAAATATATGTGTCTGTGTTTACATTGGAGAAAATGGTTACTGCAAAGGATACATTAATGTTCTTTAACACTTGCAGAGTTCAAGGAATCTTAGAGTACTCCATGGTTGTTCTCTAGATTTCTATCAAATATGGTGCTTGAATCATGGTGCTTTAAGGTCCATTCTGTGGCAGGTCCAGATGGAAGATTAACTGACTTTTGGACCAATCCTTTGCTTCATTTAGAGCAGTGATTTTCAACCTTTTTCATCTCATGGCACACTTAACAAGGCACTGAAACTGTCAAGGCACACCATCAGTTATTTTTACCATTGACAAGGCACACCAGTCGGTTCAAATCCCCCAATTTTCCTATTAATGAATGTCAAGCTCCAAATTCCCATGGCACACCTGAGGAATATCCGTGGCACGCCCGTGAAAATCACTGATTTAGAGCTCCAGATGACATGATTGCAACAATGCCACTATAAATGGTATTGCTGCTGAGCACTAGGGCAGTGGAACAAATGGTGGCTCCCTACACAGACCAATGGCTAATCCAGGCCACATTTGAGGATAGATAGGATTGGCAGGTCCTGGGATAGAGGTAGCTTCTGACAGCAGCAATTTCTCTAGAATCCTATCCCCAGTTAGGCTGACTGACCTGCACCTTCCTCTCCTTGGACATATACCATCTCCATATCTGACATAGGTCTGAGGAGACCTGTACACCACCACCACATCTACTAACATTTAAATAAAAGCTACCTATTTTTGTTGGCCTTCTAATTCTCTTATGGCATATCAACTTCTGAAGAAACTGTGAAATGGATTGTGTGCTGAAATCCATTGGCATAGCTAAAGGGGTGCAGGCGTTAGCAGTTGCACCAGGTAACATGCTTTAGGGAGGCAACAAGCTGACCTTGACACTAGGGACCAAAACTGTGAAAACCTAGGTATGTATGAATAATACCAACATATTATATATCATTGGAAAGGTAATGGCAATGAAATAAACTGCATTGAAATATTTATATTCTATCAAACGATATGGACAATAACAAAATGCAGAAAATGAAAACACCTGCTTTGTGTAACAAAAAGTGGATTTCCTGCACTCAAAACTGATGAATGAGAATGATTGTATTAAAAGCCAATGAGATGTAACTGTGATATCATATGGAATCATAGATAATAAGGTGTAAGTATGAATTTCTTATTTCTTTAAAAAGTCTTGGCATAATGTCACTTCCAACTGTCACCACTTCTGGGGCAACATTTTGAGTTTTACATTGGTCTACACAATCATTAGCAATGCCACTGCTGAAATTGCCTCTCACAGCAGACTCCTAACTTCCGATGGATCTAGCAGGCTATCCTAGTGCAAGTATTGGGTCTGCTGATGTGCTGTAGTCAGGAAGGAGAGACTCATTCCCTTCCCTAGAAGCAGTCCCCTACAGCAGTTGCAATGGGCCACTCTGCTGGGATTTAGGACTAGGTTTAGGGATTTGGCTTGGATGACAGGAATTTTGGGGAAGTTGGGGGGAATTTTGAGTTCAGCATCTGGTCACCCTTGGTAAAGAGAGTTATTTGTACACTCTCCATCGTATTGGATATGCCTTCGATCTGCACCAGCTTTTTGGTTGGCACAAGTCTAACAGAGTATGGGAGAGAGAAGAGGTCATTTTGGGATCCAGTGCAGTCAGTCTCTCCCAGATCCATATCCTCCTTGCTTTGTTCCACCTCTGACAACCCTTTTCCCTGCCCAGAAACTCCTCCTGTTCCTTCAACCCATTTTGTTGGCTTATTAAATCTGGGGAGTGCTGCAGGGTCAGGCTGTGAAGTTGTAGCACTGCTGCCTTTTTCAGCAGTGGTCACAAAAGGGCTGCTGATGGAGTATTATGTGAGCCATTGGTGGCAATTTTAGGACAGAGGAAGAGTCTTCTACTGTTTTGCAGTCTTCACTTGCAACAGCCTAACAGCCCAATCCAGAGCAACTAATCTGTCCACATAAGAGCCCTTAGGTTGCCCTATC
Organism: Cryptoblepharus egeriae; assembly: GCA_030015325.1. Taxonomy (NCBI): domain Eukaryota; kingdom Metazoa; phylum Chordata; class Lepidosauria; order Squamata; family Scincidae; genus Cryptoblepharus; species Cryptoblepharus egeriae. The sequence continues at coordinate 235,374,224 of JAREYC010000001.1, forward strand.
TAACACTAGGTTGGAGCAACTGCAAGATGCTCCAGCCCAGTTACTCTGAAGGAGGCTTAGGGCAGAGCAAGGCAAGATAGGGTGCCCTAAGAGAGGTGGACCTGCTCTGCCCTAACTGGGGCAGCCTAAGCAGCTCAGGAGAGGCAAGTTGAGGGCATGTTTAGCATTGCCTAGGGCAGAGCAGTTACTCTGTATCCAAAGCCTGTTTCCAAGGCAGAAATGCCCTCTTCCAGCCCTCAGAGTTATACCACCTCAGGAGCAGGTATAGTAATGAGTAGACCCATAGGGGTCCATGATAAGGCCCGAGTAAGAATGGCAGTGCTGACCAAAAATCTGAGTTCTTGGCCAGCCTAGCTGCAACCCCTTCCTCTCAACCTCAGGATATGGAACAAACTACGGCTGCCCACAAACCTCAGGATACAGCAGGCCACTCCAAGAAGCCCCTTGTATTCACTGTAGAATTTACGGCATCTCATCAGGGACTCCTTATAAGGCAGGCACCCAGTGGCGTCACCAGACTGGTGCGGCTGGTGTGGGCTGCATTGGGGATGCGCTCCGTATGGGGTGATGTGCCGGAGGAGTTTGACTGTCCTTTGGCAGGCCCCGGGCATCAGCACACCCATTCAGGCCTGCTCCAAGGCGGAGAATCAGCCAGAAGCTGGCACTTGTCTGAGGAGCTGGCCTGAACGGCCATCTGAGATGCACTGCGCAGAAACACACTGAGCATGCCGAACAGCTTCAGAGGCGACTTCCTTAGAGCAGAGAAAGTCCGCGCCTCTGCACAGCCATTCGGCCTCACTCAGGAGGCGGAGCGGCAGCCGAATGGCTTCAGAAAGAGTACTGCACAGGCACCAACTCTGACGCCTGCACAGTCTCCCCCGAAGCCAAAAGGCTTCAGAAAAGTACTGCGCAGGTGTCAGAGATGGTGCCTGCGCAGTACTCTTTCTGAAGCCAGTTGGCTTCAGAAACAACTGCGCAGGCGCCAACTTTGGTGACTGCGCAGTCCAGGTGGAGGGGGGGGGGGCACATCCCAGGGATGACGCACAGACTTCCGCACCAGGTGATGTGCAGAGTCATGTCACCACTGTAGGCACCACAGCTGTTCCTTGTTCAGTGTGATCTGAGGGGTGTCTCCTCAGGAGCAATTCTTCCCCTTGTGTCAATTACTTAGCATGCTCTGGAGCAGTTAGGGCAGCCCAGGCTTCCTGACTCTCTGGATTCAGCATAACTTTCTGCTCTGGATACAGAATAGTTAGGAGAGTGCAGGTAGGTCAGAGCAGGCTGAATTTGCTCTGGATTGCAGCCATCGTAACACATTTCTAATAACACATAGCCAAAATACATAACAAATTGCACAAAAACAAACAAAAGCAGATATGGGCCATGAATATCTGCTGTACAGTGGCGCCTCATGTAACAAATTTAATTCGTTCTGGAGGCAAGTTCTTTACTGTACATCAAATACATCACTGTATTTGAATGATGGGGATTTACTGAAAGGAAATTTACTGAAAGGGATTTAGTCAAAAGGACACCTCATGTAACAAATGCCTTATGTAATGTATGTTCCACGTAACAAACAAAAATTTCTCAAGGATTCTGCTTCACGAAACAGGTGTTGCTTCACGTAACTAACACACTCGTTGGCAGTTTGGGCAGATGTGCTGGCTGGCTGCCCTTTTAAAAAGCGTCAGGGCTGTCTAGCACGCCTTCCCATAGCGAAAGCAACAGTTCCGCACTGTTCCTCCTGTGGCCGGGTGTCCGCTGGGCAGAGGGAGAGAACAGCAGTGGAGAAGAGAGAAGCAGCTCAGGGCTAGCCAGAAGGGAGCAGGGATCAGGATTAAGAGAAGGAAAAAGTGGGGAGACACTTGGAAAGTGTCTTGGATTGCAGAAGAAAGTGTCTTTGATTGCAGCCTCCTAACCATGTCTACCCAGAAGTAAGCCTCATTGTGTTAAATGGAGCTTACTCCCAGGAAAGTGTCTTTAGGATTGAAGCCTAAGTAGACTTCATAGGATCATGCACATTGAATGCATTTTTGAATTCAATTCCAGTGTTTTGTCATCATTTTTACATACAGTTAATATTTTTATATGAATATTTTTTGGGTTGTAGAACCAATCATATGAGTTTCCATTATTTCCTATGGGAAAATCTGCTTCACCTAAAGAACGTTTCATGTAACAAACATGCCTCTGGAACGAATTAAATTTGTTATGTGAGGCGCCACTGTAATAGAATTAAATAAATATCTTTCATCCTTCAGAATTCAATGAATAAAGTCAGGGCTTAAGTTGCATTATGTGGCTGATATTCTACCTATTCTGGTCTTGAAACCACACATTTAAAAGTTTTTCCATAATACTAATGGGGACAAATTTAACCATGTTTAATTTCCCTGAAATTTGATGTACTTAGCAGCTTCTTGTAGCCCTGCTAGCCACGCAGCTTTCCCTATAATTAGAGATGGGCACAAAACTAAGGAAAGGGCAAAGGAACTTACACAGTCCCCGTTGAAGTCTATTGAAAACGTCTCAATTGAAAACAATGGAGCGCTGGATGAGCAACATTGCCATCTTGTGGTCAGTCACAAAATTACATCTTTTTAAAAATGACACATCAATGAGTCTCTCCTGACAAAAAACAGATTTCTGGTTATATTTTAAGACAGTCAAAAGAGTGAATCGCAAAAATATGGACTGGCAGAAAGTGTGGAAATGTGTATTTCAGTGGAGGATTCCAAAGACAGGTGATGTGGCAGATCCATTTTCTGCTGGAAAAATTTTAGGGTCCCAGGTTCACATTTGATAGTAGTGTTTACTAATCTGGATATCTTATTTATGCTTATGCCAGCTGTAAAAAGAAATGAAATTGTTAGAACTGCATTAGAAAAAAACAGAATTGATTGGATTGGTAGGACCAATCCTATGTCTTTTCAGTCTGCAATACTGGTTCTTGATTAAGGAATTGTGTTAGGAGAGTAATAGAGTCAGTGAAGCATCCTCCTCCTTAATCCAAGCCCAGTATCATTTTAAGACTTCCAATTGTCCTGCCTTGATGCAGGGTTGGGGACAAGGTCACCTGAACAAGTTAGTGCCAGTACCACAGAGAGATGAGGATGCTCCACTTTTCGCTGATCTCTTTCCTCATTGACTCCTTAGTTCAGGGTCTCCAAACCCTTACCAAGGGAGCAAATCCAGCCCTCTGGAGGATTGTATCTTGTCTCTGAGTTTCTCTCAGGGCTGGCATTGTGTTTAATGGGTCTTACTCCAGGAAAGTGTCATCAGTCTGTCCTACACCTCATGTTCAGTCTTCCCCCAGACTCTTACCCTCAAGAGGGTCCAAGCACCAGGTTTCAGTGTACAGTGCAAAACAGATGCAAGAATATATTTGCATCATTGACAAGGCACTCTTTACATGCATACAGCACTTTGTTTTTCTACAAATAAAAGAACTGTGCAGTGGTAGGAACAAGGCAACAGCACATGACACACTTTTGAAGATTGTTGGAATTCAAAGAGACAATAGCAGACATTTTCAATTCTCTCAGTATTATCTGAGGAAATAGTACGTACTCTCGACAGCAAGCCATACGTTTGCTACATCTTCCAATCTTTGTAGAATAGTCACAGCATCGCCAAACAAAACAAAGGCCTTGAGATGCCAAACACTGCAAGGGATTTTCTATGCCACAGAATGCTGCAATGAGAAGAAAGTCAATATTTGCAATTGCCTTCAGCTTCTATGGACTCTCAAGCAGGTGTTGACAATCATCTACCCTCACCAAAAATGATCATGCCAGAAAGAGGCTTTGAATAAAACTGGGTCACTTTGTTAACTTTTTAACATTACACAAAAAACAACAGGGCATTGCAATTTCTAACTGCTATAGCTACCCAGTACCTCACCCAGATGTTAATGGGCGTCTGACTCCTGGCGCAGCTTGCCAATTTTCATCAACCCATTAGGGTCATGGCAGATCATCCGCCTATGTAGCCTGCCAGTAACCTGAGCATGGCTTTGCCTAATACAGAGCAGGGGCTAGCCAACCTGTTTCCTGGAGCCGGTCAATCATCATGGAACGATCCTGACTCACCCAAGCCCTTGCTAACCTCAGACTGAACACCAAGGCCTATGTGCTACATACCCATCCTGAACACCTGCCAAGTGACCAAGCCTAACATTAACCCCATTGACCCTCAACAGTTCAAGGTATGCAATAATAATCATCACCTAAAGGCCAATTATGGTGAGTGCAAAAAATTCCTACCTACAAATGATGAGCTACTGTTGATAGGGTGGGCTGAGATGTTGTTTGGAAATGTACTGAGCTGGTCAGGAACAAATGGACCTGATTAGCCCAGCCAGGCATGCTCCCATAGCCCAAAGTAGCCAATCTGCTGTGCAGCCTATGTCTGGCTGCATGAGGCTGGGGTGAGGCAAACTCGTCTACACATGCTTGCTGCAAAGACATCATTCTGGCAAGAGATTTCCCTCAGTGGCATAGCTAGGTCATCTGGCACCCAGGGCCCATAAACTTTTTACACTGCCACACAAAAATTTATTTATTTAATTATCAGTATCAATTACTTAATAAAATATTATTTTTTATATTTTATACCACCATTTGGGATGGTGTATGAGGTTCCTCCCCTTTTTTGTCCTTATAAAGCAGGCCTCTGTCAGTCTTGAAAGACTATGGTATCGTGCATGCGAAGCACAAAAGCCTGGGTTGGATTGTTATGGAGGATTGGCTGTTACCCAAGCAGCAGATCCCCCCTCTCCACGCCACTGAATAAGTCCAATGGAAAGGCAGAGCCAATACAATTGGATCCAGCTGGCGTTGCAGAGCTGGGCTAAGGACAGGAGCTCACCCTGACTTGTGGGGCCGACCCGGGTCTCGAACCCTGGCCTGCTGGTTAACAGGCACAGCATCTTAGCCGCTTGCGCCACCCACAGCCCTTATAACAACCATATAAAATAGATGAGGTTGAGAGACAGTAATGTTAGACATGAAATGAATAATAATAATGGCCAGAAAATATATGCTGGCTCCATTTCAATTTATGTATGGTCAATGCAATTAAAGGGCCATCTTCTGGGGTGATTTTGGGATCTGCATTCATTGAATCAGGACCATTCTGGTGTCCTTGGATTCCTCTCAGCTTGTCCTTTCTGATGGACTATGGCACATTCACCTACTTGCGAATAAAGCCGCAATGTGGGGCACTTTCATTTTCCCATTGAGTTCAATACATATTTTTTTGTTTTAGTTTTTTGGCAATAACTTTGAATAGGAAGATATCCTATTTAGATAGGGCTGTGGGTGACGCAAGCAGTTAAGACGCTGTGCCTGTTAACCAGCAGGCCAGGGTTCAAGACCCAGGTTGGCCGCACAAGACAAGGTGAGCTCCTGTCCTTAGCCCAGCTCTGCAACGCCAGCTGGATCCAATCGTATTGGCTCTGCCTTTCTATTGGATTAAGTCAGTGGCGTGGAGAGGGGTGATTTGCTGCTTGGGTAACAGCTTATCCTCCATAACAATCCAACCCAGGCTTTCGTGCTTCGCATGCAGCATATGCAGCGCTGAGCACGATACCAGAGTCTTTCAAGACTGACGGAGGCCTGCTTTAGATAGGAAGAAATTCTACCAGGGTGAATATTATTTTCAGTGATGGGCTTCAAATAAATTAACAACCGGTTCTCTGCCCATCTGGCAGCCACTTTTAAATGGCTATTTTTAAACTTTATATGTCCTGTCTCTCATCAACAACCGGTTCTATAGAGTAGGTGCGAACCTGCTGGAGCCCATCACTGATTATTTTCAGTTTTTTGGCAATAACTTTAGATAGGAAGGAGATATTAAAAAATGGATTTTTGCATTGTATTCTGCTCTTCAATACAAATCCATCAGTATATAATATGATGGGGTTTTTCATTCCTTCATGTTGTTATGTTGTTGGTCACCCCTAGAGTGTCACCCCCCCATGGGTGGTACACAGGGTGGAGAGTCCCCTCCACCTCCTCTAGCTATGTCACTGATTCCCCTTCACTATCACCCTGCAGCTGACACAAGTGAGTGAAGATAGCAGTGCTGATTTTGGGAATGGCTCTTAATGGAATAGGGCTTCACTGACCTTTTGCATACACCATACTGGCTGATGATCATAATCGCCAATTGTGTCCCCTCCAAACACATTTACCCATAATCTCCCACTAGCTTTAGGTTTATGATACTATCTTACCTGGAGCAGTCAGGAATATCAGTGAAAGAACAGAACAGACGAGGAAAAAATTTCTCATAGTTATTGGTATAAGAATTCTACCAGGGTGATTAGCTCAGTTGTTAGGATGGCTTTTACTTCCTGCATCCAAATATTTATAGAGCTCTGTGAAATATTTATCCATGGAATAGTGGGTATTTTTTGAGCCTGATCAAATCTACAGAATTACCTGATGAGTTCTGTTTAAAGCAGAACTTCTGTATTCTGAATGGATGGCATTACTTTGGAGTCACTAAATTGCTTGAGCAATTATACAGGAAGATATCTTGTGGACATCGTCTAAAGGACTATTCGTTCTTCAAACAGAATTTTCAAAGGAACACCCAGAAATTGCAGGTGGATAATATATTTGGGTCACTCGGTACGTTCAGAGATACAAATGTGGAGGAATAAAATATTTATAGTATAAAGGAGGCTGAATCATCAGTGCTGACTCCAGATTGCACAGTCCCTTAGAAACTTTGCTTTGAGGAATTTTGCAGAGAGTTCCAGAACAACTTGATGCTTTCTGCTCACCCACATTCTTGGCTGCCCATCTAATAGCGCAAGCAAGGGACTGGGTTGTGGCAACAGGCAGGCAGGAGTTGTAATTCCTTGTTCTCTTCCTTCCACTCATAAACACCTGGGATGACCACTTTCTGCCTCAGAAGCAGGCTGGGCTTGCCTATGAATGTGCTCAATCAGGATTGATTGGATGTCTGCGTGAAGGACAGACACCCAATTAATCCTGGAGAAAATCATGGATACTGTGCATCATCATTCAGTCTGTGAAACGTTGACCCTTTTCATACAAAACACTCATTGTGGATGGTTTGAGAATCAGTGGACCATTATTACATTTTGGTACCATTCTGAACAGTATGATTTGCAGATGATTTGGTGTATGTGTGTGTGCATGTGTATTTGAGTGAGGTTCCTCCTCTGAAAAAAATTGCTATATGTACATCTGTTTGAAAATTATGCTATTTATTTTACTCAGAAGAAAGTCCCTTCAGACTCATGTGCTCATGTGCAGACTCATGTGCAACTCATCCTATCTCAGGACCTGTGGCATTCAGGGAGGCTAGCAGAACTCCTTGCACCGGCCTCCCCTCCTCTACAGGGACTGTCCCCAATCCTGTCCCATCATATATTTGCAAAACATCTGGATCAGCACAAGGGACTAGCACCAGATCATCCTGTCCTCAGGATTAGACTGTTAGGCTACAGTTGGATCTTACTGGAACCAAACACTGGAACTAACCATATTTAATCTGGCAGCCATAAAGCATTTGTAATGCTTTAAATTAATAAATGGTGTTTTAAATAAATGGTGTTGGTACAAAAAGCTTCAATTTTCCTATGGGATGAAATCCCATCAGCAGCAGCTGACAAGATGAATGAAGCTGCAATCCTAAAGACACCTCCCTGAGAATAAGACCTACTGAACACAATGGGGGTTACTTTTGAGTAGACATGGTTAGGATTGCACTGTGAGATGGTGTTGGCAGCAACAATAGCAATAGATTAGCTGGACTGTGTCACTTCAGAAAGCTGCAGCCCAATCTAGAAGCTCAAGTAGATCTCTGAATATCCAGCAGCCATTTTGGTGGCCTTTGTCCAAGGAGAGAAAACAAGATCCCCCATACACACCTGGCTCAGGCTGCTCCCCTCAGATCCCCACCCTGTGAGTTCTCTGGCCATGAAAGCCTGTTCCAAATTTCCTCAGAAGTGCTCTTCTTTAAAGACAGTGCTCTTAAATCAAGTCAAAATTTCTGAAAAAAATTGCTCTTAATACAAAACACACTTAATTCAAGTCACTCTTAAATCAAGGTACCACTGTATATCTTATCCCTCATCAAATTTATCCTTTGTGACTTTTAAGGGACCCTGACAAAATTGATATTATTTCTCTTATCAAAGGTACAGCCTCCTTCCCACATACCAGAATGCTACTTGATCCAACTATCCACCTCTGCATTCTAAATACAGGTGGATGCAAACTGCCCAAAGGAACTAACTGTACTGATCTTGTCAACACGTTGTGTCTGACATCTATCTACATTGTACATCTTTGGAGATTATGTTGAAAGATGAAACTGTTCCTTTCCCCCTCAAATGCAATCTTCCACATATCAGCACCTCACATGTCAGCTCTCCCTCCCACATGTGCACAAAAGGTGTGCCATCTCCTTCTGACCATGCATGCTGTTCAAGAAGAAACACAGTAACCAACTACCTTTCATATTAAATGAGGCTTGGCAAATAAGTACAGCTACGTGAATATAACGAAGAATCTTATAAACGTGTGGCTCCAGGGAATAAAGCCCATTTAATTTGCCACACCAGTTTTATTCCCAGCACAATGACTATAAGAAACCAGTGGCTTCCTTTTTCTGTTCTTTTGTGGTCACTCCTGATTGATCCAGGTAAGCTACGTAATGATGAAGACATGGGATAATATGGCTGAAAGCTATACCATAGTTTTACTTGGTGAACCTGAGTTCTTCATCCTGAGAAAGGATGAAACATTTCTCTCTACCCATTTTCTCCAAAGAATATTTAATTCTGCAAATCTCTATCTAGTCCACACCAGTTGTCCTAGGATATGCTTTGTCAGCACTGGCTGATTCATCAGCTTTGACCTATGTAGGGATTGCCAATCTGGCCAGGATTACTCAAGCAGTTTTCCTTTCCAGACTAAAGTGTCCCTCACTTGCCATGGATATGGTCTAAATAGCCCTCATAATTACGATGCACAAAGTGTCCATGTGTATTGGATGAGTACCCTTCAAATGCTACAGCCAACATTGTGCAAATACTTGTGGGGAACCTAATATCCTGGAAATGTTGTTGTAGGAACAACTTTACCTGCCAGCATTGTTTCCTGGCACAGAAGAGCCATGTAAAGAATAAAATGGTAGCAATTGAGGCAAGATCCAAAGTAAACTCCAAAAATAGGTTCTAAGTGGAACACAGAAATTGCAGCTGTCATTTCATTATTTTCTGATAACAGGAAGAAGCTCTTTCCCCTTGTATTGCTTTCCGTAGGTCTCTGCGCACTTCATACCTCGTACAGCTGTGCTTTTCAGGGAGGATTTTGCATGGATGACCTTGCCTGTCGGAAGCCTTTGGTGGCACTTGGACGTTGTACCTACGAAAGGACGTGTTGTAAAGTGTGAGGCAAATTTCTCTAATGCATTCTTAACTGCTTACTTGAAAGTATTTGTGGCTCCTCTTTTCAGGCTAGATATGACAAACTATAACCACACAGAATTCCTTTAGGGTAAATTCCTATGAGCCTTCCTTTCGAAGGGGGACCTACCCATGCCTCCCTGTAACTGTGCAGGCATTGTGTGATACTGAGGGCTTGGAACCTGCTCTTTTGGATGCTGTTTTTTTCTGCCACTTCATTGGGAAGTAAGTCAGAAGACAGATCAGCAGCAAAGATGGACAAGTAGATAGAAAGATGTTATTTTACCTTTCACGTAACTTTACCAGAACTGGGGGGCATCTGCTAAAATATTCAATTGAATGTTGAACTGGGGGGCATCTGCTAAAATATTTCTTTAGCCAGTGTGTACTCAGGGTGATCATATGTCTACCTTTTCCAGGACATGTCCTGGATTTTAGCCTTGTGTCCTGGAGAAAATCTCCCTTGTCCTCCATTTCCTTATGAACAGGCAGCATGTGGACTTATTGTAATGTAACTATTACATATAATAGTTTTAAACTTACTAATAAGTAAAATAGTGTTTATGGTCACCCTGTGTATACTTGGTCTGTGGAACTCCCTTACACTGGATGTGGTGTTGGCATGTAGCCTCAATGCCTTTAAGAAGTGATTGGACAAATTCCTAGAGAAAAGGACCCTCACAGGTTACAAGCCATGAGGGCAGCCTCAAAATGCCAGATGCAGGGGAGGCTCCTGGATGCAGGTGTCATATGTGCTCCCTGAGGTGGCCCACTGTGTAATCCAGGAAGCTGGTCAATATGGGCCTTTGGCTTGATCCAGTGGAGGCTCTCATGTTCTTATGGATAGTGTCTGTGGAAGGCTTATGCTTATACAGTATAAATGCCATGAAAATAAGGAAGGTCATTGGCCACTGCCAGTGTGATCATATGCTCAAAACCAGAAAAGAGGACAAGACACCCAAAAAAGATGTTCAAGGAAAATGTAGGACATGATAAAATACATACAATATATTGATTTCATACATTTAATTTAAACACTGTAATTAAATTACGTACATTAAATTAAATTACATTTAAATTAAATTAAATTAAATGACAGAAGAAAAAAACATGTAAATTTTGTTCCTATTATCAACATATGAAAGAGCCAAATTATCACATTGAGCACCCAATTACAACAAGAGCCTAATAAATTGCTTCTAGATGCTATTTTAAGCCTGTAGGCTTTATGTTTGAAACCCCTCTAATCCCTTTCTATTGCCCTGCTCTAACCCTGTGGACTGGGCAATAGAAAGGGATTAGAGGGGTTTCAAACTGATGCCAGAAGATCAGAGATTCTGATCAGAGATCAGAAGATCAGAGATCTAAGGAGTCCAAAGCAAGGCCGTAAGAGGGCAGTATGGGTGTTGGCCCCCTCTAAGCCTGCCCTTCCTAGCATTTTTCACAGACCCTATCCTTCCAACAGATGTCCTCAATTTTGGTTTATGTTCCCTTAGTGTTCACCCCTCCTTACAGGCAGTCTGGTCCAATTAGGTCAGGTCAAGACCAAGGGCCATCAATAATCCCCTTTTGCATTACAAGGGGGAAAACTAAGCTTGCTGGCTGCTCTTTCCAAGGAGGGACAGGGAAAATCATGCCCAGCCTACTGCAGGACCAGTGATGGTCTTCTGGCATCAGTTGGTATGAGTTAGAGAATATTCTATTCCAGATCATGCAAATAAATTATTACAAAGCTATTGATGTTGGAGCTGGGGTGCGGAGAAATGTTCCTCTTTGGATTAATCCTGGATGGGTTTCTGCTTTCAGATATATTTTTTAATTTAATGTTTACTTGGAGATGCAGGGGAATCCTTATCTTTTGAGGAACTGCATGGAATCATCTGGGGCCTTTTCTTGGCTTTTAGAATTGATAAATGCAGGACTTCTATGTTGGGGAAGCAATAGAGAGGAATTCTTACATACAGGGGACCACATGGGACATGGGGTCTTTTCTTGGCTTTTGTACTTTTGTAGGGATGCAGGCCTATGTGTTGTGTTGGTGTGCAAAATGAAAAGATAAGTTGCATGTTATTTCTATGTAACAAATACATATTATATACAGAGATGCATTTATTCTATGCAAATTATTGTTACCTTATTTCCCGGCTTATTACACGCACTGGACCATGAGATGCACCAAAGTTTAGAGGAGCAAAACAAGAAAAAAAATATTCTGAACCAAATGGTGTACTAATATATTTAATAAAATATTGCAGAATAATATTTCAACCATGTAAAGTCAACAGTGGTATTAAGAACCATTATCACTGTCATTAACAAATGAGGAAAGACTTTAAGCTTCAAGCACTCTTCTAATTTTTGGAAACCCCAAAAACTCATCATCTCTAGTGTCAGTGATTTGTGACTTTTGCACAAATCCCATTGCAAATGATCAGACACCAATATTTTGCACAAATCTCATTGCAAATGGTCCAGGAAGGCAGTAAGTTTTTGGGGGGGTTCTTTTGGAGGTGGGGATCCAGGTAGTTAGGGAAAGGTGAGGGGATCTAGATAGGGAAGAGTGAGGGATACACAGGCATAGAGCAGCAGGGACCAGGTCTTGTGCATATCTACTTTGGAGCAAGTCTCCAAGCCAGGGAAGGCTGCTTAGGATTGCAACTGTGCCAGGGTGACCAGATGCCAAACCCAAAATTCCTGAACCCCAAGGCCAAAATTCCTACCCCCAGGGCAAAATTCCTACCCCCCCCCCAGAGCAAAATTCATACCCACTTAAAAAAATTGCCAAAAATGTATTTTTTGTTTTTATATTTTTGATCTTTACTTTTCTGGCCATAACGTTTGATAGGAAGTAGATATCTCAAAACTGATTTTTGCATTGGATTCTGCTCTTCAATATGAATCCAATGACATATGACATGATGGAGTAGTGTGCTCCAGGATTGGCCCTATCACTCTATAAGATGCATAGACATTCCCCCCTTGGGGAGAAAAATGTGCATCTTATAAGCCGGGAAATATGGTATATTGTAAAGATATAAACCAGTATGATATTTGGCATAACTGCATCTAGTTATCTCTATTGTGAAACTGTGAATACAACAGAAGCTCTTCACCGAGGAAGAATTAACAATCCTTTAAAAATTGAGTAATCAGTTTGTAGATAAAAAGCCAGCAACCCCACGGTCTGCCAGGTTACCTGTGTTAGGGTCCAAAAATCCAGGACATGCTACATGTGTCCATCTAGGTGGTACAATTCCTGAAATCAAGTGTTGACAAATTTAAGAGAGGAACAAACATATTGTTTGAGACCTAATCTGGCAAAATAAATGCTAATGTGAGAATTGGAGGGTGGAAGTATGTATCTTCAACTTTTGACTTTTTCCTGCTCTCCTCTTTTTTCTAAGGCCAATTCCTGATGAAAAAGGAATAATCTTTGCAACTCTCCGTCCACGCTGAAATATCTCGGTAGACCTCCAAAGGCTTCAGCAGAAATGTATCAGTTATACATGCAGGCTTTATATCAATGTTTATAAGAAGCCACATTGCTGAAATACACATGTGCTTACTGACTTCTACTGGTGTATATTGCTAATTAATGAATTGGGTTATAACATAATACAAGGTGACCTAATTTCCGGTTTATGACATACCCTGCGAAATGGTGATTACAGCTTTTATGTCACCTCAGAGAATATCAGTACCTGCATACCACAGCTGTAGGGCTGTGTTACATCTCTTTCTGCCACAGACTATATTTGAACATTCTTGGAAGAAGTGATCAAAAGAACCCAGCATGGATATACCAAGAATAAATCTTGCTAGATAAATCTGATCTCCTTTTTTCATCATGTTATGAGCCTACTAGACTGTGGCAATACTGTGGATGTCATTTATCTTGACTTCAGCAAAGCATTTGACAAGGTCCCACATGACATCTTAATTGGGAAGTTGGAAAAATATGGGCTAGATGAGGCAATCGTTAGGTGGACCCGCAACTGGCTCGACAGCCGCACTCAAAGGGTTTTAGTAAATTATTCTGTGTCAACCTGGAGTCGGTTTTGAGTGGGGTGCCCCAAGGCTCTGTCTTGGGCCCGGTCCTCTTTAACATTTTCATTAATGACTTGGAGGAAGAGATATGGGGGAGCCTGATCAAATTTGCGGATGACACCCAGCTGGGAGGAGTAGCAAACACAACAGAAGACAGGAGAAACCTCCAGGAGGATCTGGATAAACTAGAATACTGGGCTGTAGCAAATAGAACAGGGGTCAGGGAACCTTTTTACCTTTTACCCCAAAATATATCTAGATACCCCGGTTACCCCCTTGATTTGAAAGGAAGGAAATGGTCACCCAAAAGTCTGGATTTTCAATTGAAAATCTGGTCTTTAAAAAAATGTAGGACAAAATGTAGGATGTAAAGTGGCTTACTTACCTTGACTGTGCAGGGTGTTTGGGGACACTGGGGGCAGTTTCAGGCTGCTGTGGCTCAGTGCGGCTATGTCCAGCCAGCCACAGCAACCATTTCAGCAATCATTAAAAAACATTATTGTGCACATGCGCACGCACTCTTCCCCTTCCGAAAGCTCCAACGGAAAGCGCTAGCACTTCTCCATGGCAGAAGTGATAGCGCTCTCTGTTGGAGCTTTCAGAAGAGAAAGAGTGTGCACACCAGCGTGATAGTCCATTACCCCCAGGAATTTCATTTTTATCCCATTTGGGATAATTTATCCCTGATCCCAGACCACTCATGTAGATACAGGAGCTCTGGATTATTTTTATAAATTGCTCCAATCCCTTAATCAGAGGTGGCATATATTGAGGGTTCATCCCCATGAAAAATCATCTCTTGTGCCTGGCCGCTGACTGGTCTGCTGCTGCAAACATACATCACTGTGCTGGAAGTGCTTGACTGGGTGATTTCAGGGAAAAGATAGTGCATCTATCTTTTCTAACCCGTTTCCTAACCCCAGGAAGCTGAGAGCAGCAAGTTCTTATGGGTGCCACCAGTTGAGCCTCGAGAGAAAGGAAGACAAAACCCCATGTCTGAAGTGTGCTGCAGCACACCTTGTGCTAATGTTAAAACTCAGATACTTTGCCCCAGAAGCCTGTGAATGTGTAGTCCCGCTTTGTGCCATGGCTAGACTGGTGAGATGAAGGACAATTCATTAATAACTGCCATAAAGCTGGAAGTACCTCTACCTACTGCAGAGTGGGCTCTGGGTTTGAGGAGGGACCAGGCAACGGTTTATGTTAATGCCTGGACCCTGGAAACAAAACAGGCCCCCAACTGTGACAGGTAGTTCTTATTTCTGTGCTGGCACAACCCATTTTAATTCTTCCACAAAGCATCATTCGAGACATTGTGCCAATGAGCTGGGGAAAGGAATAAATAACCTAAAGGCAGTACAAGCTCTCTTGGGAGCTCCCTAGGCTGAGAGGCTTTGGTGTTTCCCCCCAAAATGTTGTATGCTGATTCTGTCCCTGCTGCAATATGCCCTTATGAGGTAGGCATGTTTACAATGCTACGTCCTGCTTAATATCACACCATGTCATTTTGTGAAAATCCTCATGCCCACAATATGCAGTCCTAACAATACAGGCAACCAAATGGGTCTTTTGTATTAGATGAGTTCCACTTAAATGCTACTTCTTGTGTTACTTGCTCTCTTCCATAGGGATCTGTAAGATAGTGACCAACTTTGGTTGTAGATGGGATGGAGGTTATTGTACGAAACCTAATAGTTGTCGTCACCCTTATAGCGTCATTGCGGAATGCCATAAACAAGGCTCTAACACAGCTTGCTGCAGAAGGTGAGTCCCACATCCCCTTCCAAGTTGCAGAGCTGAAGATTACTGTTGTTACCTAGTTCAACTTCAGAAGGTGCCAGATGATGCTGACATGCGGTTGTCTTCAATTGAATTCCTCTGAACAAGAGGAGAGATCCTTTCACTTGCAGCTGACACACAATTCTCTATTAGATAGATAGAGAGATAGAAAGATAGATAGATAGATAGATAGATTTATTGGCCAAGTATGATCTCCATACCCGGAATTTGGCTTCGGCAACGGCTGCGTACATACAAACACCAACTCATAAATAACAAACAATACATACAGAACATACAATCAGATAAGAAAACTGCTTCAGTATTCTCCAATAACCCCTCAGCATAGTTGTTGGTTCAGCAATTTAATGGCACAAGGAAAAAAACTATCCTTGTGCCTAGATGTCTTAGCGTACAGAGTCCTATATCGGCGTCCAGAGGGAAGAAGCTCAAACAAGATGTGTCCAGGGTGAAGCGGGTCCGCAGCAATACTCATGGCTCTCTTCCTGACCCAAGCGATATATATATCCTCCATAGAGGGCAGGCTGACTCCAATTATTTTCTCTGCTATACCTATAGTTCTTTGTAGTTTTTTCTTGTCCAGTTGATTGCTGACAGTGATAGAATTGCAGAGAACAGATTCAATAATTCCCCTGTAAAACAGGATCATCAGCTCTTGAGGCAGATTGAATTTTCTCAACTGACACAAGAAGAACAACCTCTGATGAGCCTTTTTAATAATGCTGCTGATGTTAGTTTACCATTTCAGGTCTTGGGAGATTACAGAGCCCAAGAACTTGAAAGACTCCACCACTGAAACCACATTACCACAGATGGAAGGTGAAAGTAGCATAAGGGGGTGCTTCCTGAAATCTACCCTCATTTCCACAGTTTTTTGTGGATTAAGCTCCAGGTGGTTCCTGCTGCACCACAGAACCAGTTGTTCAACTTCCCGTCTGTATGCAGATTCATCACCATCACGGATAAGACCAATGACCGTTGTATCATCTGCAAACTTCAAAATTTTAACAGAGGGGTCCATTGAGGTGCAGTCGTTTGTATAAAGGGAGAAAAGCAGCGGGGAGAGCACACACCCTTGAGGAGCTCCTGTACTGATTGTTCGAGTACTAGATGTAATTGTGCATGTTATTGTGCATGTCCAATGTGAGATCTGTTTTGGTGGATTTTTTCTAGCCTCTGCTTGCCTCCTAATTAGGGTTGCCATATGTCCCAGGGCTGTGGGTGGCACAAGTGGCTAAGACACTGTGCCTGTTAACCGGCAGGCCAGGGTTCGAGACCCGGGTTGGCCCCACAAGACAGGGTGAGCTCCTGTCCTTAGCCCAGCTCTGCGACGCCAGCTGTATCCAATCGTATTGGCTCTGCCTTTCCATTGGACTAATTCAGTGGCATGGAGGGGGGGATTTGCTGCTTGGGTAACAGCATGTCCTCCTTAACAATCCAGCCCAGGCTTTCGTGCTTCGCATGCAGCGTATGCAACGCCGAGCACGATACCATAGTCTTTCAAGACTGACGGAGGCCTGCTTTTTTAATGTCCCAGAAAACCAGGACAATCCCAGTTGGGGGGGATTGAGTTCACATACTGCCAAATTAGACAGGGGACCCTGTCCCAGTTTTGTGGAAGAGAATGATGGCCTATGTCTAATTAATTGTAAGAATAGGGCAGGAGGCCAGCTTGAAGGTCAGAGACAAATGGAGACCTTGTGCTGAGAAGCAAAATGCTGAAAAGCAGGGGGAGCCACCAAGAACTTGCCTGTGTATAATGTCAGTCCTGGAGACTCCTTTTGATCCTGTACTAATCGGCTCAATCATGAATACTATATGCACAATTCATCCAAAGTGCCCCTGTACACATCTTGCTCAAACTCATTATTAACTTGTACAGTATCTATATTGGCCATCTATTAGCAGTAATACACTCTGCAGTCCAATTTGCTGTGAATAAACACGCTGCTTCTTTTACATTCTGTCTCAGAAAGCATTCTGCAACACTGGAAATCCTGCATCATCCTGCTTGTGCAGGAATTATCCAGGAAATCAGTTTGATTACAGAACAACCACCAAAGGGTAGTTAATGCTTATTTGAGGGTGACAGGTCTAAATTCAGTAGCTGGTCTATCCAGAAACTGCTTTACAGCCAAATCCAGAGTAACTACATGCGCACGTAAGAGAAATTATGTGCACCCATAGTTACTGCACCACCTAATGAAAACCTATGGAAAATTCATACTGCAATCCAGAGTAAATTGTTCTTACACCGGAGCAAGGACTTACAATCAGGATCGACCGTGGCAGAGGTAGGGGGTGTGG
The DNA here is from genome assembly GCA_030015325.1 of Cryptoblepharus egeriae. Classification (NCBI taxonomy): domain Eukaryota; kingdom Metazoa; phylum Chordata; class Lepidosauria; order Squamata; family Scincidae; genus Cryptoblepharus; species Cryptoblepharus egeriae. The sequence goes on from JAREYC010000001.1 coordinate 235,391,832, forward strand.
CCAAAAATCCGACCTCAGTCCCCGGCAGGGCGAGGCCTCATGGTCAACCCCCGTGCCAGCAAGTTGCCCACTTTCAATCTCCAGCAGGATGGGAGCAGACAGCCAGGCAACGGTCGAATCCGACCCGCTCCCCCCGATTGGGGGGAGGGGTAATGGGGCAGAACCCGATTAAATGGGATATGGCCCAAATTAGTACACACCAACCCTGGTACCTAGGTTTTCGCCTGGGGGCCCATACAGATCTGTCAGCTCTCTACCCGTAGCCATGTGGCAGGCGTTGGGGGTCTTAAAATTAACCCCAGCTCAAGTTCAATTTCAAGTTCAAGGTCTGCCACTTATTATTGGATTATTAATTGGTTAATTGATTATTGAGGAATTTCAATAATCATTCAATAAAGTGACCCATCTCCTCCAGTTTGTTGTCTGTATGTTTAATGGACCATGCGTAGACCAATGAGTCCAGGACTTATGCATTAAGAATGGAATCCATTCAACTCTATAACAGCCAGTGTATTGGAATCCAAGTAGTATTACTGAATCTCATTTTATTGCTTACATATATATAAAACTGAAAAGTCACTGGACTGGCCACTAAGAACCAGTTTTCGGAAAGTCCAACTGGAAGGGGGTGAAAAGGGGCGCAAAATGTTTTTCCTTTCTATACATTGAAGAGTCCCTTACTGAGGGACGCTCAGCCCTAACTCCTGAACCTAGAAGCATGAAATTAGGGGAGGGTGTTCTTTCTGTGACATCAATACCCACCAAGAACTGATGTTGAGAAATTTAACCCTTAATAGGCTGAAAAAAGAGATGCAACATATTTTTGTCCTATACTTAACATTGAAGTCTGACTGATCAACATCCAGCCAATTTCGTGTCCAGTGCCTGATGCACTGGGAGGGATGTTGTGCATGGGAGATGTTGAGCATGAGGGATGATGTGCATGGTGGATGTTGTACATGGGCGGAGGTGGTGCATGGGGAATATTGTGCATGGGGAACTATGCTTATGGGGGGACATTGTGCATGAGGGGATCTTGCACATGGGGGTTGATGCATATAGGGGTTGATGTGCATCGGGAATGATGTGCACGGGGGACTATGTATATGAGGGGATGTTACACATAGGCAAATGTTGCATATGGGGGTTGATGCGCCTGGGAGATGTTGCACATCGGGGGATGTTACACATGGGATGTTAATGTGCATGGGGAACAATGTGCATGGGCGTGATGTTGCATATTGTGGGTTGATGTGCTTGGGGGACAATGTGCATGGGCGAACGATGTGCATCGGGGAACAATGTGCATGGGGAGGATGTGCATGGGATTTGATGCACATGGGGGATGTTGTGCATGGGGGGATATTGCACATGGGGGTTTGATTCACACAGGGGTTTCATGCACATGGGGGATGTGCATGGGAGGATGATGCGGAGGGGTGTGATGTGCATGGGAAGGATGATGCACATGGGGACATTTTACTCCCGTAACGTGGGTACATTTCAATAGTATGTATATGTTCCAATGGTGTACTATGTTCCATTGGTGTTACATATACAGGTCTATGAATGTTAAGAGATTATCTACATGCATAGCTCAGGGGGCATGCATGTGTGAGGATGGGTGCAGTCCTAATCTAGGCCAGCACAATTCATCTGTCTTCCTATTCCTGTGGTGATGTAGGGAGGCAGGCACATGTTTGCACACTGGCCTAACTCTCCTCCATGAGTGGCTCAGAAGTGTCTTACAGCACGTTTCTGTCACCCCCAGGTCAGCACAGGACTTGGGGAGGGGGATTGGCCAAGAGGTGGGGTCTTGGATCTGATTGGCCAAGAGATGGGGAAGGAGGTTCTGGAATGTAAAGACAAGAGACCTGTGCCTGCCAGGGAACCCCTGGTGTTGCGGATGAGTGGCAAGGGGCTTGCAACTGCTTTAAAAAAATTTAAAGGGCCAGCTGAAGCTGCCCAAATACCGGAGCCCCGAGGGGCTCTCTCCCGCCCCAGAGAGAGGGGCGTTTTTCAGGAGGCCTCCAGGGAATACTGAGGGTCTGGCAACTCTGATATTGACATGTGAAGGGCACATGGCCTTTGCAATCTGTCTCTGTTAGGCAAAGAGGTCAGAGATAAGAGAAAGTTTTTTTCCAAAAAGCAACGTGTAGGTGTGCATAGATAGATGGAGATGTGGGCAACCTCAAAATACCAGATGCAGGGCTGCTGTGTGATATAGGAAGCTGGACTTGATGGGCCTTTGGCCAGATCCAGTGGTTATGCATACCACAGTGCCCTGACATTCTGGGGCAGTGACATCAGAACATCACCTCCTATTAAGGAGGGGGCGCTGTCAATTTTGCTTGCCTCATTTCTTCTTTTGTGGAGGGTCCCCTTAAAAGCTGCAGAAAACCCACAGCTTCAAGAGGGTGGGAGCTGCCCAGAGTGCTGTGAATGGTGCTGCCCTGTAAGCCTCCAGTGCCCTCCTGTCGTACCCAGGGTATTTTCCCTGTCTTGCCACACGCAAGATACACATTTGTTTATTACCGCTGTCCACAATGAGGATAAACTCTTTCCACTACCCACAGCATTTCCTGCTTCTTCTCTTCTAACCTTCCCATGAGTGCTGGGTCTTTCAATAATGGCCTCGTTCAAATTCCTGGTGGGGTTCACATGTCTACATACCCCAATCCCTTTGTACAGAAAACAGGAAGTACCTTCCTTTCTTGTGTTCATATGAAGGGAATGTTTTATACATCAGCTTCCATGTGCACTTTCAGTATTACAGGACCTTTGGAGCTTTACCAGCTCAGCAAGAACATAGCTGGAGAGAGTTAAGATGAAGGGCTTGCTCTTTGCACAGTACAGGAGAGACCAAGTGCACGTCTGCCTTCACTTCAAGTGTGTATTCTTGGCACAGAACTCAGCAGTTGTCCAACCCCTTCAAATTTGATGGTTGTCCATGGAATTATCCTGCACTATGGGTGACTACCTGATATGAAATACCACAATAGTACCTGTAATGGATCACTATCTATAGCCTGGAATCCAAAGAGCTCCTCATGTGACATAGGCAGTTTGACAACAACAGCCTCAAATCTCTTTGTTACTGTAGAACTTTTGTGTTTTTTAATATATTTGAAGAGCATCTATCATTTTTAATGCTGTACCTCAGTGGTTCTCAAAGTGGGGTTTGGGACCCCTAGGGGGTTGTGACTTCATTTCAGGGGAGGTCACAAAAAGCTGGGTGCTGCTAACTTGGCACTTGGCACCACCATCTTGGAATGGGGCACTCAGGCTGCTTCCTAGGAATGTCTCATTGAACACAGTGGGACTTTCTTCCAAGTAGACATGGAGCAGCTCTGGCACCACATTGATGCCACTTCCTCTTTGATATCACTTCCAGCCATGACATCACTTATGGGGTGTCCCAGACAATTTGTCATTCTCAGAAGGGGGTTCTGGGCTGAAATGCCCAAGAATCACTGCTGTACCTTATTCTAATAATGAAGTACTTGTCTGACATATTTTCCTCTTTAGCTCAGTTTCCCAAAGCTCATGGAGTTTATAACATTTTAAGAAAAAGGAACATGCAGTGCTGAGGTTAAAACAAATGTGTGAGAGGGAAAGTTCCATGTGTTGCATATGGTAGTCAACCAAATTCAGCAGGATAGTCAATTGCATACTTAACTCTCTTCTGCTGAAACCAGTGAGACAATGCCCAGATTTAAATTAAAATTCAAAAAAAACACAAGCTTAACCCAAAGGTGGAATAACGATGTTTCTCTGCATGTTCATGAAATAAAATGACAAAAACAGGAACAAATCAATGAAACTTATTTACTTCACAGAGAAGCAAATCTAACACAACCTTTTCTTTTCTTTTGTTTTCTTCCCTTGCTTGGCATGTTTCCACATTCTACACTCCTAAGTGAATGGATCGGTGTTTCTAGCCAGATGGTGTGATTCAACTACTTCAGAAGTTGCAGGTGACTTCCACCTTCTCAGACATCTTATTGTCCTGGGCGAGGCCTACAGAAAGAAACAACATATAAATTAAAACAACATATAAATTAAAACCGCATACACTAGAAACCAGGAAGTTGTGCAAAGTATTTGAAGAGCACTATCATAACCTCTTTCAGTATCCTCTTTGGTCTTAAATATAGAGTAAATATATTTCAACCTCTAAATCAGTAGTTTTTAAAGGGGGATTAGGATCCCCTTGGGGGTCGCGACTACATTTTAGGAGGGTTGGGCATCACCATCTTGGAATCTGGCATTGGGTGCTGCCATCTTGGAATAGGGCACTCAGGCTGCTTTCCTGGGCATAAGTCTCATTGAACACAATGGGACTTACTTCTTAGTAGATATGGAGGATGTCATGTCACTTATGGATTAAATATGGATACCCCGTATCTGAATAGATATGGAGGAAGTGATGTGATCACATGCTTCTGTGAGGTCCTGAATGGATTGTTCATTTTCAAAAGGGGATCCTGGCTGAAGTGCTCAAGAATTACTGCGCTAAATATACCAGTTATTAGTCCATCTTCATTGTTCTCCAGCCAATCTTCAGCTGCAATCCTAAAGACACTTTCCTGGGAGTAAGACCCATTGGACACAATGGGGCTTACTTTTGAATAGACATTGTTAGGATTGTGCTCTTCATGTTCTCTGCCTATCCTTATTCCTTTTCTCTTCATCTGTTCCAGTTTGTCTATATCTTCCCTAAAGTCTACACTGCTGCAGGTGATGTCTGAACAAGGTGGAGTAAAGTGGAACCACTACTTCTCATGACTTGGAAACATTACATGACTTGGAAACACTACTTCTCATGACTTGGAGTCAATCTATGACCTGTGAAAGGCAGGATACAAATTTTTAAAATAAATAAATAAATAAATATCCTGGTCCATCTCCTTGTTTCCTCCTGCTTTCCCTATAATTCACCCTTGTTGTTAAGGGATCCTTTTTACAAGTTCTTCTGAACCTTCTTTAAAAGCTATAAAGTACCTTGACAAAGGAAGGGACAGCATGGGCCAGGTTGTGCATGCACCATGAACACACATGCCATTCAATGTATGGGGCTGTTGGACTGGGCAAGTACATAGAAACAGTTGCCTTGCTTTAATGAAGAGACTTCCTGTTCATCCTAAATCTACTCTGAGTTTCAAATTATTACTGTCCTTAGTGGAAAATCATCTTGAGAGTTTTGCTGCTTACCATTTACAGCAGACCAGAGCGCCATTTTGGCAAGTCCCAACCGTTTGAGCGTTGGGGCCCCTGCATGACCCAAAGCTGCAGCTACCACCTCCCTGGGAGCAAGCAAGTGTATCCGGAAAAGCTTGGGTGCTTCCTGCACAAAACACAAACAAAGAATCCACCTTGAAGATTGGCTCAATGAGCACCTGTTGAGGATGCTCTAGGGGGAATTCCTGCTGCAGGCAGGGGGTTGGACTAGATGACCTACTAGGTCCCTTCCAACTCTATGATTCTATGATTCTATGATTCTATAATAAAAATAGTTTGATGGGAAGGAAAAGGGTGTAGGGAGGGAGGTAAAGAGACCATGCTTGTGCTTAAGTTTGTTACTTAATGGAAATTTGAATTGCAATCAATGGATTTGCAGACCTGTGGAAGAAGAAGGATACAGAGGACAAAGAAGGATCAGTTACTGCCCGTTGGAATTAAATAGTGAGGTTGGTCAAGATTAACAGTTAAGAAGATGATTTGAATGTCTTTAGTTCAAATTTATCTCATTTCCCAGTTTCAGTGCCAAACTATAATGTTTCTAATTCTATAAGATGGCCAGGAGTCTCTCTCTCTCTCTCTCTTTGTGTGTGTGTGTGTGTGTGTGTGTGTGTGCGCGCGCGTATCATTTGGCACCCAGGTTCCCTAAATTTTTGGCACCCCCATATGATGTTGGTTTGCCCTCCCTTCCTCTGTCCCTCCCAGCTATTGGTGTCCCAGTTTCCCATCTCTCAAATGCTTCTCTGCTTCCTTCTCAACCCCTTCGCAAAGACTGGTCTGACCCTGTGCTACTTCTTCCTCTCCCAGTTGGAGCTACCTGGCTGATTGCTTGGCTCCTTTGCCCTCCATCTCTCAGTTGTATGGGGGGGCAGGTGCTTCCCTATCTCTTGCCTGTTCACCTTCCTTCCAACTCACCCACCCAAAGGCTGCTTCCATGCCCCCCATCACATTCCCCAAGACCCTGCCAGCCGTGGGGTGGGGGGTGCACCCAGCCAAAGGGTGCAGGCTCACAGGACAAGGCTCTAGATCAGGGGTTTCCAGATGTTTCAACCAGGGGTCTCCAGATGTTTCAGCCAGAGGGCCGCATCAAATACCTGGGGTGGTGTCGAGGGCCAGAAAATAAATAAAAAATTAAGTAAATACGTTAGAGGTGAAACTTAGATGAAAGAATAAATTAGATAATGAATTGGCTATATTTTCCAGAATTCTTCCAAGCACCACTACACATACTCAAATGGACCCCCTTTCCCAACCTTGTAATGCCCAGGATGACCAGATGCCAAACCCAAAATTCCTGAACCCCAAGGCCAAAATTCCTACCCCCCCCCAAACCAAAATTCCTACCCACTTAAAAAAAATTGCCAAAAATGTATTTTTTTGTTTTTATATTTTTTGTTTTCTGGTTTTTTGGCCATAACCTTTGATAGGAAGGAGATATTTCAAAACCAATTTTTGAATTGGATTCTGCTCTTCAATATGAATCCAATGACATATGACATGATGGTGTACTGCGCACCATCGCAAAGTTCAAAAATGAAGCCAAAATGTAGGACACCCAGACAGGAGGCTAAAACTCAAGACAAATCTGGGTTTTTTGGGTCATATGGTCACCCTAGAATGCCTTCAGATGGAATAAAACATTACTTCTGGATTTTGGGAAAACCATGGTCTCCAGACCATGCTGTGTTCGGTCAAATGAACCAGAAGCTTGCAGGCATCCAGGGACTCGCTGCAGGACAGATAGAAGTTTGCTGAGGCCTCGGCATCTGGCCTTGGCCTGGTGTTTGGAAACCCCTGCTCTAGACTGTGCACTACAGGGAGGCTGCCTGGGTCCTCCTGCCCACCCATCTATGGCTTGGCTATACTCCATGAAGAGCTAGTGGCTTCTTCTCTGCCACCCTCTGCTAGCTCCAGGATGTGTCACAGGACCCAGGCAGCCTCCCAGTGGTGTGTGCTGTAGCTCCAATCCTTGTTCAAGTGTGGGGAAGGACAGGAAAAACTCCTATGGGGAGTCATAGGACCCAGGCAGCCTCCCAGTGGTGTGTGCTGTAGCTCCAATCCTTGTTCAAGGGTGGGGAAGGACAGAAAAAAGCCATGATGCCACCACGTCAGGGGTTGCAGCTGAACAGGCAGGCATGCAGTAGGACCTGGGGCAGCTGAAACTGGACCCTCCATGACAGGAGCACCCATCCACTCTGCGGCACACCTGAAGCTGCAGCATGAGGCTTCTACTCCATCTCTCTATGTTTGGCATAGAGCATGTGCCTAGGCAAGCAGTTGCTGGACATATAGCAGCAAACAGAGAGCAGAGAAGAAGCTCACCAACTCACTGCAGTCCCAAAGCCATACAGTTTCTTCTCTGCCCTTTCTTATTCCAGAACTGGAACATGCACAGCAGGGAGGCTGACTGACTAGGTCAGATTGTGTCAAACCATCAGACTATGACTGACTGACAGGGTCTTGGAAGATGCAGGGGGGATGGAGTAGAAGCATGCTAAGGCTTTGGGAGTGTGGTGAGCAAGCAGATTGACATGCAGGAGGTGGGGAACTGGCTTGGCTCTGTGCCAGCCGCAGACGCTGCGTAGCTCCCTGAAGCTGCATGTACCACATCCACCATTTTGGGGGGATATGGAGGCTGGAGGATAGCTTTATCAGCCATCTTGTGATACGTGAGATTGGTGGGTCCTACCCATGTGACACTGATGTTATTGATAATAGCAGGCCTTTTTCTGGGGGTACTCACCGGTACTCAGTACCGGCACCTTTTTCAGCCTGCCCATCCCAGCAGCTAATACTTAGCCATATGGGGATGACTAGCTATGCCACTGTGATGAGTATCAGCACCTTTTTTCCAGAAACAAAGCACTGATAAATTCTATGCCTAGGGAGCACAAGATGAGTATGCCCCTCCATGTGTTCATTTTTAAAAGTGAAAACACAGCTGATCCAGCTGAACAGGTCTTCTGGGAAGTCTCTGCTCATGTGCTATCATAGAACAAGGCTTGATTGACATGTATGAGAGACAGTCTTCATACAAGTCCATAGAGCAAGAGAATTCTGCATGCAGGCAATCACAGGAAAGAGACTTGGTGGGATTTCTTGGGGAGGCAGTTCAGTCCTTGGTATAATTGGGACTGAATTTACAGGTGTCTAAAACACTTTCTGTGTGTTGTTATTGTGTATTAATACTCTAAGGAAATATTTTTAGACACATCTTGCAACTGAGGATGAGAGGCTGCAGCTTCTCTAGGAATTTCTAGAGAACATAAGAAAGAGGCACATCTCGGATAGGAGAAATACTGGGGTGCAATCCTAACCAAAGTTAGGCCAAATTACTCCTCTAACTTCCTGTTCCTGTGGTGGCATGGGGAGGATGGTACATGTCTGTTCACTGGTCTAAACCCCAATCAGGAGTGCCACAAAATTGTGACATCCCAGGCCAGCACAAGACTTGTGTGGAGACTTATGCTGGTCTAACCAGGGGTCTTCTGGGATGTTTCTGCTCATGTGCTGTCATTAAGGAAGGCTTGATTGACATGTACAAGAGACAGAGCATTCTCTGAGATAATTCTCTGAATTCTCTGTCTAAAGAGGTGAGAATGGCCCCTCTCTCTGTGCATTGTGCAAGTTCAAGATTTTTGATTGTGAGCTAGTATCTTTGTTAGCTGCATTTTTAGAAAAAGGTGGAATAGAAATGGAAAATAACCTAATAAATTTTGGGCAGGGATGCCAGGGCTACTAACATATTATATCAAATGAGAGGTGCCTGTACACATTTACATGATTTGTGTGAGTTCTTGTAATGCCTCCTTGTAATTTCTGCCAAACATTGCACACAGTGGTGAGATTCAAATAAATTAACAACAGTATCTATGTCCTAATAACCTAAATTATCAACAGGTTCTATGTCCCATTAGTAACAAATTCTCAGAACCAGGTGCTCATTAGCAAAGGGTTCTATAGAACCGGTGAGAACCCCTGAAGCCCACCACTGATTGCACATATATAACAGGGATCATGTGTACATTTAATAACTTTGAAGAAATGCATTAAATGATCTGAGAGACTGGGCCCACCAGAGTGGGCCCACCAGGATTGTGTGTAGTTAACTATGTGCACTGAACACACTGTACGCATAGTCTGTACATGCAGCCTATGTGTATAGAATTGCAAATTGTAAGTAGCCCTCAACTCTACTTCCCTGGACTGAACTCAAGACAAACTTTGGCAGACTTTGAAGGGGACTTAAAAGAACAACAAAGAAACATACATACATACATACATACATACATACATACATACATACATACATACATACATACATACATACATACATACATACAAACAAACAATTTGATCAGGTAAACACCTTTTGGATGATTTTAGTATGTTTGCTTACCTGGAGCAGCCTGGTACAAGACCAAAAACATGGCAAAGAGAAGGAAGAGAATCCTCATGGCTGAAGTTTGGTATAGGAGACCTTGTTGGAGCTGGAAGTCTGACAGGTCAAGTAGACTTAAGCAGTGAAAAGCAAAGGTATTTATGAGGTTGGTGGTGAATATAGGTGGCAAAGGTGGTCGTAATGGTACACTGAGTTAACCCAAGTGTATCCCCTTTTCTGCATGCCACAGATTCATGCGTCAGGAAAACCTATTGCAAAATTCCTCTTTTGGCTATGTACAGTGGCCAAAGTATCACAGTTATATAACTTGTTTCCAGAGGCTTGTGGGTTGCTCCCATGAAATGGCTTAGGATTGGTGGGGAGAGGAGGTGGATTAAGAACATCAGAATTGGCTTGACTGGTTCAAAGCATGGTTTGCAAATTCTTCCATTCTCTTTCCAACAAAGTCCATGAGCAGGAACCTTTTCTAATACAGACTCTGCTCTGAGACCTACCAAGATATACAGTATCCACTTAGTGGTAGCTACACATTTTCACAGTCTCACACAGTAGTGTAGCTTTGGGGGGAAGCAGATGTACATGGCTAAAGGCTGGAGTAGTGATTTTCAACCAGTATGCCGTGGTGTGCTGTATTTAGTCCTCAGGTGTGCCGTGGAAATTTGGGGAGGGACATTAACAGGAAAATTGGGGGATTTGAGCAGCATAGTGCCTTGTCAATGGTGAAAACAACTGATGGGTGTGTCTTTTCAATTTCAATGCCTTGTTAGAGTGCCATGAGATGAAAAAGGTTGAAAATCACTGGGCTAGAGGGCAACTGTCTAGCCCATCGTCAGGGTAGCATGCAACATACATTTGGCTGGTGGCCCTACCTGCAGCTGAATGGAAGGCGCTTGTGCCACAGCGTCATATTACACTGTTGCCTTCTCCAGCAGCAAATGTCTAATCTCTACCCAGTCCCCACATTCTTGCTGCCTCCCATTCTCTTCCTGCTTCCATCTTCTCCCACTGTGCTTACGCACACCCTCCCCAGAGAACTTTGAGAAGCACTGCTCTAGGCAGCCATGTTTGTAGCCCACTCCCCCAGCTGGCTTTGCAGCTATATTTCCTGGCAACTGCCCCGTGTTGCACTGAGCCATCAGTGAGCAGCACAGCTTCTGTCTGTCTGTCTGTCTGTCTGTCTGTCTGTCTTTTTTAAAGTTAGTTGTACTCTTTCTTTTCATTACTATGGGTGTGCAAAATGTGTAACTATTTTTACTGTAACAGCTAGTTTATTGATTTTCAATGAATCAGTTTTTGAAACTCTTTTCGAAGATGTAGTGCTGTAAATTCAAAGAGAAGAATTAAAAGAAGTGAATACTTTTCACAGTGGATATGTGAGTGGAGGTGAATGTTGTTCTGTGTTGGCCAAATGTTCAAAGGGGAGAAATTAGCTCCCCTTTCTTCCCTTGAGAAATTTCAAACTTGATCTTTGAATCACTTGATTCTGATTCAATTTTCCTTTTTCAGAGGCAATTTCAGAAATTTCTCAAAAAATTCATCTCTTTAGTTTCATTTTAATCCTTTCTGGGCACAATCCTGACCAATTTTCAACAGCATAACTCATCCTGCGGCATAGGGAGACTGGGACATGCGTGTGCACTGGCCTAATCTCCCCTGAAGTGGAGCCGAAGCAGCACTTTTGTGACACCCCAGGCCAGTACAGGACATGTGTGGGGACTTTTGCTGGCCTAACCTGGGATTAGGATTGCTCCAACCTTCTGATAAGTGTGTTGCCATTTCATGAAATGATCCCTATCAATATCCCATACAATACAAATGACAAATCTGTGGCATATATGATTTTTAATAATATTATATTCCCAGAAGAAGGTAATCAGCACAACTCACAAGAAGTTAAAAATTGATAATAAACCAATCGAATTAAATAATTTTATATTATATTGAAGCCTTGTTTTAAACAATCAGCAAAGAGCCCCATCAACAATTTACTTGCCAGTAGTGAGCATTTTGTAACATTTTTTAGTGAGGCAAATAATGAACTGCTGGACTTTGCAACTTGCTGCTTACCACATCCCTTAATTCTGATTGAAAACATGTGGAAAGTTGCCTTATACAAGACCAGACCCTTAGACTTCCTTGGGTACTCTTATCAACACTGACAGGCAGTGATTTTCCAGGGCTTTCACAGCCTTGTTCGGAAATGCTGTCAGGGCCTGAACCATGAGCCTTTACATGCAAAGCAGCTGCTACACCTCTCACTAGAACTGATGTTCCAGTTTTTCAGAAGAGAAGTGCAAATTCACAAGCCCAAACTCTGATGATGTAGTTTTAGCCAACTCGCATTCTCTCACAGCCAACTTAGAACACTTAGGCTGCAATCCTGAAGTGCGCTTAGGCTAGCCTATGTAGCACTTATGCCAGCCTAATCCCAGATAATCCAGCCTAGCTGCACCAGAGAAGACTTGGGCTGATGTAAGTTCACTTAGGCTGGCCCAAGGCAGATGGACCTGCAACCATCATAGGAATGTCAGCGTAGGCACTTACTTCAGCAGGGGTTTGTGGAGGGCATGTTGAGCATGGCCTAGAACAGTGTAGTTAGGCCAGATCCTAACTACAGTGTAGTTAATCCAAAGCCTGTTTCCAGGGCAGACATGGCCCATCACAGCTCCTCTAACTTAGGCCACCTCAGGAGCAGGAATAAATTTGAGTAGACCCATAGAGGTCCATGATAAGCATTAGTAGAAATGGAGGCCAAATCAAAAGTTCTAAATCTTAGGCCCATCCTAAGCACCATTTCTGCCTCTTAACTTCAGGATATGGCATAACTCCCACAGCTCAGCGAGTATGCTGCCCTTGTGCTGTTGTCTCTCCAGCAGCAGGTAGCAACCCACTCCAGTGTCTTGCCACTCAACCCCATTAATGTTAGTAACGCTGGAAGGTGAGCCCTTCAGGTCAGAAGGTGTCCAATATGCCACCAGAGAAGAAAAGAAGGCAACTACAAGTAGCTCCAGAAAGAGTGAAGGAGCTGAGTCAAAGCTAGGATGTGACTGGAAGTGAAAAGGAAGTCCAATGCTGTAAAAAGCAACTCTGCATAGGAATCTGAAATGTCAGATTCATGAATCAAGGCAAGTTGGTCAAGCAGAACTGAACATTAACATCTTGGGAATCAGTGAGCTAAAATGGACAAGAACGGGTGACATTAACTCAGATGACCATAGTGTTTACTACTGTGGACAAGAATCCCAGAGAAGAAATGGAGTAGCCCTTATCTTCTTCTATATATATAAAAGAGAAAAGTCACGGACTGATTATCTCACTCACACATCAATGGCCAGCCAAAACCACCGGGCCTAGAAGCGTGAAATTTGACTGAGGGGTGCACTAAGAACTGGTTTTCGGAAATTCCAACTGGCAGGGGGTGAAAAGGGGCACAATCAGTGGTGGGCTCCAGCAGGTTCGCACCTACTCTATAGAACCGGTTGTTAACGAGAGATAGGACATAGAAAGTTTAAAAATAGCCATTTAAAAGTGGCTGCCAGATGGGCACAGAACCTGTTGTTAATTTCTTTGAATCCAATCACTGGGCACAATGTGATTTCCTCCCTATACTTTGCATTGAAGAATCGGTGACTGATGGATGCTCTGCCCCAACCCCCAGACCTAGAAGCATGAAATTTGGGGAGGGTCTTCCTTCTGTGACACCAACACCCACCAATGACCGATGTTGAGAAATTTAGCGCTTAAGGGGCTGAAAAGGGGTTAGGGTTACGTTCCAGTGTTGTGGCTCCAGAGTGTAATTCCATTTTGCAAATTACTTTTTTGTGGGAGAGGTATGTGTAGATGTGTACATGAGGGGTATGTGTAGATGTGGACAACCTCAAAATACCATATGCAGGGGAGGGCACTGGGATTCAGGTGTCACATGTACTCCCTGAGGCATCTGGTGGGCTGCTGTATGATAAAGTTAACTGAACTAGATGGGCCTTTGGCCTGATCAGTGGAGACTCTGCTTATTTTCTCTGAAGCCTCCAGCTCTGAATGACAAAAGGGCCTGCCCTTTGGCACTCAGGACTGGAGGATTCAGAGATGCAATGTGCATATGCAAAAGTCACATGTGCATGTCATGCATTAGACATCTCCAGCCTGGTATTCATCTAGAGGAGGAATATCTCTGATATTCAGCCACTTGTTATCAGTGGGGACTGCGTGGAGCAGGTGGCCTGCTTTAAGTTTCTGGGTGTTGCCATAAAGGAGGACCTGACCTAGAGTGCTCATATTGCAGCACTGGTTAAGAGGGCCCGGCAGAGATTATATTTCCTGAGACTTCTCAGAAAACAACAACTAAATGAAAACTGCTGGAGACCTTCTACCGCTGCTCTATAGAGAGCATCTTAACCTACTGCATCTGTGTTCGGTTCGCAGATTGCACAGTGGTAGACAGGAAAGCGCTCCAGAGGGTCATCACTAGTGCCCGGAAGATCACTGGCCATCCTTTTCACCCCCTGAAAGATCTCCCAGTGACTCAAGAAAGCCCATAACATCCATAAAGATTTATCTCATCCTGGACATTCATTTTTCAAACTATTACCATCTGGCAGACGGTACAGGACAATGGAAACAAGGACATACAGATTGAAAAACAGCTTTTCCCCCAGAGCCGTAGCTATATTAAACACTACTGTGCAGTGCAATATTAATATCAGGGGTTATCAGGTGTGATTGGGTAATTTAATATCAGTTGAAATTGCAGAGAGGCCAGGAAGGATGTTTTAATGTTCAATGACTTCAGTGTTTGCTAAGTACAAGTGGATTGCACCTAATTTCATTGTGTAATGTACAAGTGCACAAAACAATGACAATAAAGGATTATTCTATTCTATTCTAGTGATGGGCAAGCTGTGGGCCACTTTGCGCATCTCATTGTATAACAACAAAGACAGTGTCTAGCAAAGTGACAGCCAGTAAGGTTGTCTATATGACTAGTGCAATGTCCAGCACTAGTCATGGCCAAAATAAGTTAAGGGGGCTGCATCGACCTATATTCTTAGAGTGCAATCCTAACCACTTTCACCTGTGCTTCTCAGTTGCCACAGTGCTTTTTCTTCTTGTCAGCTTTTTTTAGGGGAGGGGAATGAAGGGAGCATTTTTGCGTAATTCAAGTGATTTATGGTCTCAGACCTAGTCAGGCATCAGCAAAGTTTATTACAAAACTGGAGCAGAGGAGCCAACTTGGCAACATCTCAAGATATGAGGTAATCAGACATAGCAGAGTCTGAGTCACCATCAGTATTGCTACAAACTGACTTCCTGTTTCATGTAATTGGGGTCCAACTCTCAGTTGGGAAACTTGTGAGTAATGTGGCTACTATGTGTATTCAGTGGGACCAAAGGAAGGCAGTTGACCTTTCCTGGGTCAGGAAAGGGAGACTGGATTTCTTTGTCCAAGAAACTGACATTCATCAGTTTGTGTTAATGATCAGCAGATTCCCATATTTGACAATGCTGCAATTCTCTGAAAATTCAATAAATACTGACTGTCCATAGCCATTTGTCAAAGCACCTTGGCCTGCATTTCCACCACCCAGCAAAACCAGGACTGCACCAAGCATCAGCCATGCGAATCCTCTTTCTTCTCTTCGTCGTCCTTTTAGTCCTCTTTCAAACCGTTCCAGGTAAGAGACTGAAGAGAGTAACTGGAAAAGATCAGGTGGAATCAGGGCACTGAGATAAGTGGAGTTACTATCGCAACCTAATTAAATCCATTTTGACTCAGTAGTTGCGGTAGCTGGGACATTTGACCATCAAAGTGGATTTCAGGTTTCCTGTCTAAGGGTGAAATCCAGAGTAACTACGGGGAGTCCTTGCTCCAGAGTAAGAACAAGTTATTCTGGATTGCAATATGAATTTCCCATAGGTTTTCACTAGGTGGTGCAGTAACTACGGGTGCACGTAATGTCTTTTATGTGCTCCCGTAGTTACTCTGGATTGTGCCGTAAGTGAAATTTCCAGAAAAGCCAAAAATGTTTGTATCCGTGAGTTTCCTTAAGGGATTCTACACAACTTACTTATTTTCTGTTTGTTTTATTACCATTTTCCACTGTATTATTATTATTATTACCATTGTTTTAATACCACTATTACCATTATTTTTATTATCATTATTACCCTTGTTTTATTACCATTGCTCACCCCAGCAATATCTTTTATAGTGACCTGCTGGTGTTTGCAACTTTTTAGAGAGTGAGCCCCTTTAGGACAGAGAGCCATTAGTAGTTTCATTTTCTCTACAAACCACTTTCTGAACTTTTTGTTGAAAAGTGGTATATAAATACTGTTGATTGATTTATTGACATTGATTTATTGAAATTGATTGATTTATTGAAAAATATGCATAATTTACAATTTGAAAATACATATTAAAGATTTTGGCCGCAGCCTGCACTCAGGTGAAGCCCTGATGTATGTGCTTCCATTTTTCAAACACTGAGAAATGGAATCTAAGTAGCATGACATTTTCTTGAGGAGATTCTAGTTTTTTGCATTGTCAAATGAATTTCTGTTGTTTGTTTTCTGACTCGCACCACAACAGACTGAAGAAGGTTTTCTTTTTCCCCTTTTGATAGGAAACTCTTACCCCTCACGTGATACTTTAGAATGCAAGACTGGTAGGGGCTTCTGTAAGTATCAGTCATGCCCAGGGGAATCTCAGCCTACCGGAGGAACATGCGAGGATGGATTTCTGATCTGCTGTAAATGGTAATGGAAACAGTCACTGTATTTTATCACTTGAATGTGGGAGAATGTGCCAGTATGCAAAATGCAGACAGCCTCTTTACTGCATTTGATAGACCTGAATGTATTCAACTTCATGCAGCTTGTAAACCAACAACAAAAATCCAGAAATTTAAAACCTGCAAACAGTTCTGCCTACCATACCATTAAATACATGCTCTGAGAAACAGGGAGTCTGAGATCATAGATTAAAGAGGCAAAGCATATTTTCCAGATGCCAGGGATTTTCAAGGAATTTTTGAACATACCATACATGATTTTGTCTAAACATTCCAACCTTGGAACATAACCCTTGCATAGAACGTGGCTGATTGTATATAGGGGAAGAGGTGTCTTTGATGAGTTCAGTGTCCTCAGTAAGAACAAAGGTATCTAGTGAAACTCCACTGTGTAGCTGCCTCTATACTATTTCACACACCCAAGCATGAGAATTGTAGCTGTCCCTATTAGCACTTTTAGTTTGATGTGAGAATGGAGGGAGAAAGGTTTAGGAGCTAGCTTCTGCAGAGTGAAAAAGAAAAAAAAATAGGAACTGGTTCTGATATGCTGATCTTTTTGTTATGCAGGCCCTGGACCGACTACAGGAGAGGCAGGCACTGAACTGATGATAGACAAAGCAAGATTTCTGGGAAATGCTACCTGACATCAGCCTCGGAATCCAGACTGGAGAACTGTTCATTCGTTTGGACTGTGAAAGATTGTAAGAGGTGGAGAAAACCCAGAAATCCCTCACTCTTTTGTTTCATGGGAAAAAAGATTATGCAGTTTCTTCTTGCAATGAATGACATCTCTACACAAATGCTAGAAATGAAACAAGATTAAAACCTATTAAAATCTATGGGTTTGTGTTTAAGTAGGTGGGTAGGAATTTTCCGCAGAAATTATCTGTTTCTATTGAATTTTATTTTTTAAAAATCTACGTTTAGATGATTAAACTCAATTATCTTTTTTATTTATTATAAAAATACAAATATTTACAGAATATATACAAATATATACAGAAATATGCAAATGTAAAATGACACCTCATTAAGCATTCCATTACTTGAAAATAAAAGGTTTTGAAGTCTGCACTCTCTGTTGTGCCTTATTCATTTGCCCACAATCTCTTCATTTCCCTTGCGCTCTTATCTACAAGCCTAAAATTCAGTCTCCAATGGTACCATTGTGTAAGGTGGAAGTGGGGATGCCACTGCAAACTGTAGGTGTTCAGTGTCCACTATTCAGGCATCTGCACAGGGGTTTAGAGTGAGAGACACAGTCACATACCTATTCCATATTCTGTGTTCCTTGGAATACAGCGGTACCTTGCTTAACAAGCGCCTTGCTTAGCAAGTGTTTCATATAACAAGCAAAAATTTCCAAGAAATCTTGTTCCACATAACACGTTCCACTTCACTTAACAAGCAAGTGTGCTATGGGCATGTGTGCTATGCAGCCCTGATGCTCCGCATGGAGGCTGTTTAAAAGGGCTGCCGGCCAGCGCTGATACCTCTAACTGCCCCCAGCTTGGAGGCAATTGTCTGGAGGTGACAGAGGCAGCTGCCCCTAACTGCCCCCAAGTGCCCCAAGTACATAAATACATAGGCTTCCAGCTTTAGAATTTAATCCAGTGCCTGTCTACTCAGAAGTCCCATTATAATCAATGGGGTTTACTCTCCAACCTTAGGCTGCCATCCTACCCTCTAGTTAGGCTGGCATAAGTTCTGGCATATGTCCTGTGCTGAGTGGGGGCAGGGGCTCAAAAGTGCCATAAGGCACTTCTGCTCCATTCCTGGCCAGGGTTAGGCCAGTGCACAGGGGTACACCAACCTCCCTACACCACCACTGCAAGATAACTCACTGCCAGGTGAGTTATGTAGGTCTAAATTTGTTAGCTTTATGCCAAGCTCAGGCTGCACATTTCTCTCCTCCTCAACTCCAGTCCCTTCCATAGAAACAACTTATTCTCATCATCCTAATATTAATTGAAACCTTCCTTCTCATGTCCACACTTTCCAAAGGTCTGGAATTGCTTCACATTCTCTTTCCAATGTTTCACATTGGACTCTCTCTTCCCCACCCCCCCCCATGAACCCCACCTTCTTTGACACTGATGAGAACTTGACCACCCCATTTCAAAACACTTTTTTATGTTCAGAAGTTTTTTACATTTAGAGTGGGGTGGCCAAATTTTTATCAGAAGTGTCAGATAAACAAGAACTTCCTCCTCCTCTGTCTCCTCAAGGAAACTCCGCAAAGATCCATTCAAATTCAGGAAAAAACAATCTCACCCGGCTGTGAATTTTTTTGCCTTGTATTTATGTCATGTTAATACCTGTTGAGGCTGTGGGTGGCGCAAGCGGTTAAGACAGTGTGCCTGTTAACCAGCAGGCCAGGGTTCGAGACCCAGGTCGGTCCCACAAGACAGGGTGAGCTCCTGTCCTTAGCCCAGCTCTGTGACGCCAGCTGGATCCAATCGTATTGGCTCTGCCTTTCCATTGGACTAATTCAGTGGCGTGGAGAGGGGGGATTTGCTGCTTGGGTAACAGCCTATCCTCCATAACAATCCAACCCAGGTTTTCGTGCTTCACATACGGCGTACGCAGCGCAGAGCACGATACCATAGTCTTTCAAGACTGAAGGAGGCCTGCTTTAATACCTGTCATGTTAATACATGATTTACATGTTAATTAAATTAATTTATTACTTAAATAATTTAAATGTACTTATTTTAATAATTCAATGTGATTTAAAAAAAAAACAAACTGGTGACAATCCCTGCTGTAGATGAATATGAATACTATATATTTTTTCCTAAATTGTAATTTCATGCCTTTAAATCCTTTAATATTAAATTTGCATCTATGAAGCCAGTTTCATATGATCTGAACATGGTATTCACTCTTAAAAGAATAATATGTTTGACCTTTGCAGTTTGACCTTTGCATATTATAACCAGCTTGCAGAGTACAGAACATTTCTTCCTCTTGACTGCTCAATGGTGAAGAACATGCATAAGAACATTTAATCTGGATCTGATCAAAGGTCCATCTACTCCAGTGTACTCTTTTCCTCAGTGACCATCAGGGCATGAAGGGTGACACTTTTCCAACACTACACACAGTGAGGCTGACCAGACATGTGGCATTAGCCAGACGTCACTGGAAATTGGGTTATTTCTCAAGACATCCGGTGAAAAACCCAATTGTCCGTGATACGGAGGGGTGGGAGGGTGCTTGGTGCTGCAAGGCTTGGTGGTGGTGTGGTGGGCAGCTGCATGGTCAGACCCTGGAGACTTGTCCTCTTTTTTTGGATCTAGCATCTGGTCACCCTATACTCAGTAGTATTTCTGAACCTGGACATTTACTTGGTTGATTGTGATTAACAGCCACTTGCAAATGTATAGTATAGATCCTCAAGGAAAATACAATCCATCAGTCAGGCTTCTCCACTGTCTCCTCAGCATTGCTGTTCCATCAAAGAGCAAGCCAATATGTTCACATCTGTGATGGAAATTTTTTGTGCTTTTTTGTTCCTGGTATAGGTATCAAGACTGGGCACACAGGACTCTGTGTGTGTGAGTGCGCGCGCACGCACTCACACGTGCATATACTCATAACATGCTTACACTCTGTTTGACGCCCACAGCTGAACCCCCTATTCCTACCTTATCCCTTCTAGCTCTCTCTTGTCCCCTCCAGCTGATTTCACTCCAGTTTCCCTGTCCCTCAGCTCACCACCCACTGAAGCAGGAAGTGGCAGTTGTGGGTAGGAGCTACTTCTACTCTTTCCCTTTCAAGATGCAATTTGGTTTCTAGATGCAATTTCCCAAGAGTCATATCTGACTGCTAGGAAAATCTCCCTGGGCACTATTGGACTCATAGCAGCCCAAGAGTCAACACCGACTTTTCTTATCTATGTGTGAATTAATTTCAGAAAAAAATAAGTGAGACACTGCAGATTTTTAACCCTCGGACGCTCGAAGCTGCAATAAGTATTGCATGAGATTTTCTTTTTTCTCCCTCTCTGCCCCATGATGACCAAGAGGCCTGCCCCTCCTAGAAGCTTCCTATTTCTAGGTGCTGTTTGAGACCCCCTAGTCATTTTTCCAGCTTCTTGTGTGGGGAGCCCCTGGACAAAAATTACAACTTCAACCCTCCTGGGAAGTTTCTTATTTCCTTTTATATTCATCCTAACTGTTCATATATATTCATTTATATTCATCATAACTGTTCGTTTAGCTCTTTTTATGAATGGAAATTACAAAGATTGTGGATATTTTGTTCATAATATTGTACATATGAACACATGCAGCTTTGTCCATTTTGGATAATGATGTCCATTTTGGATAATGAAATCTCCCTAGAGCATCTCCGACAGATGCTCGTCGAGCCTCTGCTTGAAGATCCCCAGTGAGGGAGAGTCCACCACCTCCCTTGGCAATCTGTTCCACTGCCGAACCGCCCTCACTGTCAGGAATTTTTTCCGGATATCCAACCGGAATCTCCTCTCTTGCAGTTTGTACCCATTGATTCTAGTCCTGCTTTCAGAAGCAGCCATGAACAAATGAGCCCCTTCCTCCCTATGACAGCCCTTCAGGTATCTGAAGAGGGCAATCATGTCTCCTCTCAGCCTCCTCTTCTCCAGGCTGAACATCCCAAGTTCCCCCAACCTTTCCTCATAGGGCTTCCCTTCCATCCCACTGATCGTTCTTGTCGCTCTCCTCTGGACTTGCTCCAGTTTGGCTGCATCTTTCTTCAAGCGAGGTGCCCAGAACTGAACACAGTACTCAAGGTGAGGTCTCACCACTGCGGAATAAAGAGGAACTTTATTCTTGTGTGTATATGTGTGTATGGGGAGAGATATGGCAGATGGAAGAGATCCCACTGGCTCTCATGTGTGTGGAACAGGGAATTTCTTATCAGGGCAATGGAGACTAAAGCATTAGTGCCAGAGATTCCATACTCCCTCCTTTGGTCCTGCTTTTAATCTTAACTCGGAGACATCAGTGAATGGCTTCATCAATCAACAACCTCACTGGAAATGGAGAAACGGAAAAACAACTGCACTGTTGCAAACATGATTCAAATGAAACAGAATACAATTTCCCCTTGTAATTTTAGAGCCAGCTGTCCTTTCAAAAAACAAATGTAACATGCACATGTGAGAAGGGAATCGATTGTGCGCAGGGATCCTGTACTAATGTAATTTGGGAGTGAAAGGATGACTGAGGCAAAAGCAGAGGTTCAGCAAAGTTTACTGAAAAGCACACAGGAACCAAATCAGAGGCGTTGAACTAGGACCTGCTAACTGACCACACACTCTTAAATCATTCTTGGGAATTCTTGTCACACATGCACACAGCAATAGTGCCCTAAGGAAAGCTACTGGGAAGAGGACTTCCTTAGAGGGGTAGTTGGGCAAAGAGTGGAAAATGTGGAGTGAGTGAGAAGGGACACAGGTGTATCAGTCGAGCATTAAAGTGGCTAATATGATAAAGGATAAAAAAATGGTGCCCACTGGTGTTGCCAGTGCCCACTGTGTGCCGCTGCTCACTGTGCCCAGTGGTTCCCAGCCATGAGCAGTGCTCAAAAATATTACTTACATTTTACTCCCATAGCAACAGGTAAATTCAGCTAGTCTATCTATATAAAAGTCTTAACCATTTCTGCTAGTGTGTGTTAGAGTAATGTTGTGTGTGTGTGTGCAGCTCTGGCATCAAGCGTAGTGCCTTTTCTTGCTGCAAGGCTGGGGAGAGTTCATAGTAGGCAGTGATCTGCAGTGGAGGAACTTGAAGGAATGGTAGGTAGGAGAGGAGGGAGGCTTGAAGAGGTTTGAGGGGCTTGTGGGGAAGGATAGACATAATTAAAGCAAGAAACTTCTGAAAAATTGCCAAAGGCTATCTTGGAATTCATAAAGTCTATGTAATAAATTATATGTAATAGTTTTAAATTTATAGTGTTTTAATTAAGCACATGAAAGCAATAAACATGACTGTTTTTAGTTTTTATATTGTAATGTCCTACATTTGGGTGTCCTTTGGGGAGGCCTTATCCTCCTTTTTTGTTATGGTCACCCTGATCATAACAAAAAGAAAAAAGAAAAAGAAAAAAAGAGGACAGGTCCCTCCAAAATGCCAGACATCCAAGAAAAATGTAGGACCTGACAATATAAAAGCTAAAAATAGTCATATATATGTGCTCTGGCACCTAGGGTCGCTGGCCCCCCTGCCCACACTACAGGACCTGACAAGCTGTATCCTGACAAGCTGAACCCTGCCCCCTGTGTCCTGCAGTATGGTAGCCGTGAAGCTTATGGTTTTGGTGGGTCTGTTTGCTGCACATTGAGAGTCCAGGCTGGCTATGGGGTGGCCGCCTGGGTCCTCCTGTGCGCTCACTCTCTTGCTTGCTGCACTCCAAAGCCATAGCATGTGGCTTCTGTTCCACACCTCTTGGCTCCCTCCAGGACCTGGGCAGCCTCCGTAGTGTGCACTCCAATCCTACAGCAGCAAAGGGCAGAGAAGAAGCTGAGTGTCTTCAGAACTACAGCAAGTGAGTGGGCTTCTTCACTAAGAGATATGTGGGAGCTTAGTGGTTACACTCTGTCACCACTTGAATGATGGCTGGGCGTCTCATTCTGAGCTGTTAGAGAGGCCTTTGCATCTCACTGTTCAGGCTTGAGCCCCTACATTCCCCTCTTCCTCCCAGGCTTATAAATCTACTGCCTTGAACCCAGATGTTACATCTGTGTCTCAGGTCCAGATGCACCATGTAAAAGGCCATCCTGTATCTCTCCCACAGGACATGGATGTAGGGCTGCATCAGGATGGTGGGCGTCTGGCAGCCTACAGCAGTTTCCATGACCCAGCAACATTTAGGACATGCAAACAAAGATCTCTTATCAACTTCCTTTTATTTCGGGAAAGAAGCAGCAGATCTCCTCATGTTTATATTCATATATAGGATCCATTTGAACATCAATAAGATCAGTCAAATGGAATTCAGATGAGCTTCACAGGCGAGAGTCCGTCCAGCTTGTATAACCTTTTTTCTAATGAATCAGATAAGCGTGTGGAGAGAGATAAAATGCCACAGGTTAAATACATTTTATTTTGGTTATTATAACTATACACTTACTCCAATTTAGCTATACAAGCAGACTAGCAGGGCACCACTTCAAGTGGATTACAAAAGTCTAATACAGGCATGTCCAACAAAAGGCTCGAGGGCCGCATTTGGCTTAGAAAACCCATAGATGTGGCCCTCGGGGCCCTGTGTTGGACATGCCTGGTCTAATACGTAAGTCAATGTGACATGCATATCCACTGTTGGGTCTGCATGATACAAGCACACTTTGGTATCACTAACAGGGTGAAGTGGGGGATGTACCAGCTGACATGCACCAGGGAAGGATGAGACCACTACTAGTTAATTTTCTTTAAATCTTTGTATAGTTTGAATCTTGTCATTCCTGAGCATTCCTGATACCCACACAGATCATTTTAAATCAGTTTTTGAAAAGTGTTTTTGAAACCTTTATGAATCTGTTTTAAAATAGACTTTTTACCATTGTAGTGCAACAGTTAACTCACAACAGTTAACAACAGACAGTTAACAACACTCCAGGGCTTAATACAGCTTTGTTTCAGCTTGGAGGCAGACCCCTCCCTTTCCCCTGGAGCAGTAAATAATAATTTTGACCTTGCATCTTTCGTGTGCAATTTGCCTCTACCTAAAGAGACATTTTGGAATTTAAATTTTGCATTTACATTGAGGTAAAATGCAGATTAAAAATTCTCTGATAATTAGTTTATATCATCATGTTATGTATCAGTCAGTGCACAATTTCATTCAGAATGCAATTTAAAAACACATTGAAATATCTATTCTATGAAAAGTTATACACAAAAGTCCAGAAAGGCTGGATGGTCTCATGTCACTATGCCGGTTGCCTGGGTTGTTGTCACACCAACTGTATGAGAGGCGGTCCATAATAGGGATGACATGCTGGTCTCTCATACCAATAGGGTGATGCAAAGCCTATTGAAGCTACTGCAGATATAGTCACAGCTGATGTACCAGCTGAAGGGACATTTCCATATCTTTCACAGTGGAGAATCCTATGCTTGTCCATCAGAATTATGTAAGTCCCACTGTAAGTTTGCACAGATCCTCTCTTGAATTCTGGGTCGAGTTCTAAACTAGTGTACGCAAACCCTGGCCTTTAGGGACACCCAATTCAGCCCACAATGAACCCCCCAGTTTCCAATGAACTCTGACTGCTCAGAGACTATTAGAACCCATACTGCCTCTGGACATTAATTTAACCCTTCCCCACTCCCCCAGAAATTGCCTCTGAATAACTTAGGTCTCTAAGTGCTCCTGGCTTGATCTGGCTTAGGCTGCAATCCAGAGCAAATTCAGCCTGCTCTGACCTAACTGCACTCTCCTAACTATTCTGTATCCAGAGCAGAAAGTTATGCTGAATCCAGAGAGTCAGGAAGCCTGGGCTGCCCTAACTGCTCCAGAGCATGGTAAGTAATTTACACAAGGGGAAGACTTGCTCCTGAGGAGACACCCCTCAGATCACACTGAACAAGGAACAGCTGTGGTGCCTACAGTGGTGACATGACTCTGCACATCACCTGGTGCGGAAGTCTGTGCGTCATCCCTGGGATGCGCCCCCTCCACCTGGACTGCACAGTCACCAAAGTTGGCACCTGCGCAGTTGTTTCTGAAGCCAACTGGCTTCAGAAAGAGTACTGCACAGGCACCATCTCTGACACCTGCGCAGTACTTTTCTGAAGCCTTTTGGCTTCGGGGGAGACTGTGCAGGCGTCAGAGTTGGTGCCTGTGCAGTACTCTTTCTGAAGCCATTCGGCTGCCGCTCTGCCTCCTGAGTGAGGCCGAATGGCTGTGCAGAGGCACGGACTTTCTCTGCTCTAAGGAAGTCTCCTCTGAAGCTGTTCGGCATGCTCAGTGTGTTTCTGCGCAGTGCATCTCAGATGGCCATTCAGGTCAGCTCCTCAGACAAGTGTCAGCTTCTGGCTGATTCTCCGCCTTGGAGCAGGCCTGAATGGGTGTGCTGACGCCTGGGGGCCTGCCAAAGGACAGTCAAACTCCTCCGGCACATCACCCCATACGGAGCGCATCCCCAATGCAGCCCACACCAGCCGCACCAGTCTGGTGACGCCACTGGGTGCCTGCCTTATAAGGAGTCCCTGATGAGATGCCAGTACATTCTCCAGTGAATACAAGGGGCTTCTTGGAGTGGCCTGCTGTATCCTGAGGTTTGTGGGCAGCCGTAGTTTGTTCCATATCCTGAGGTTGAGAGGAAGGGGTTGCAGCTAGGCTGGCCAAGAACTCAGATTTTTGGTCAGCACTGCCATTCTTACTCGGGCCTTATCATGGACCCCTATGGGTCTACTCATTACTATACCTGCTCCTGAGGTGGTATAACTCTGAGGGCTGGAAGAGGGCATTTCTGCCTTGGAAACAGGCTATGGATACAGAGTAACTGCTCTGCCCTAGGCAATGCTCAACTTGCCCTCAACTTGCCTCTCCTGAGCTGCTTAGGCTGCCCCAGTTAGGGCAGAGCAGGTCCACCTCTCTTAGGGCACCCTATCTTGCCTTGCTCTGCCCTAAGCCTCCTTCAGAGTAACTGGGCTGGAGCATCTTGCAGTTGCTCCAACCTAGTGTTAGATAGGGCAACCTAAGGGCTCTTATGTGGACAGATTAGTTGATCTGGATTGGGCTGTAAATCTGTATATTATCACTGTGCAAATAGTACATGGCAAACTGTTCATAGTTTTCACGTGGTTCAACATGTCTCTGTATTATAGACATGGTTCTACATCATCTCAGTATTATTACGGATTGGACAAATTCCTGGACGAAAGGATCATCACAAGCTACAAGCCATGAGGAGTGTATGTAGAGGTTAAATAAAAAATAATAATTTTTTTAAATTAAAATTTAAAAAAATTCTTTAAATTAAAAAAAAATTTCTGATGTGTTGTCTCCAGTTTTTCTAAGTCCCTCACAACCACCTTCTCAAAAATCTGACTCTGAGGGTCCATTAATTTAGGAATGAAATGTGATTTGGGTCTGAATTTATTCCTTAGAGTTTCAGTATTGCCAAATGAAGAAGCAGGACATGTACTTATTGAATAAATTGGCCAGGGAGGAAGATTTAATCTTTAAAGAAGTTGACAGGGTGGAGCTTTGGTAGTCAGGGATAAACATGACTACATTCAAGAAATCAACAGACAAATACAAGGAAGGGAAAGGACTCTAAAGGAAAGGACTCTAAAATGAATACAACAAGATTGGTAGACCTTTGTTGCCACAAGGATATACTGATGCATTTTGCATAAGGACTTTAAAGGGACACAACAATAGTGGTAGGCCTTGGTTGCCACATTAGCAAGACTTAATTTACAATTTGTATTTAGGTTGTTATTATTATTGTTCTATGATTGGAAAAGCCACACGTGTTCTAAAGCAAACACTCAGTTTCCATAGGTCATTGACCAAACCAACATATTCTTCAGGAGAGTTTAATCCCAAACCTAATATAAACGCAATACAATAAAACTTTGGATTGAGAGTAATTTGGATTGAAAGCATTTTGCAGGACAAGCAAACATTTTTAATAAATTTTAACTTATATACAAGTGATGTCTTGATATACAAGTGATGTCTTGATAAATGAGTGAAAAGTCCCGGTAGGGATGTAGCCAGTTTTGGCACTCCACTTCCCCGAGAAACCAGCCTATGTATGTCTACTCTGAATTAAGCCTATTACAGTCAATGGGGATCACTCCCATGTAAGAGGGGCAATGGAAAGCAGCTTGAGAGACCTAGCCTTGCATGTCTACTCTAAAGTAAGCCCTATTATAATGCATGGGGCTCATTCTTATGTAAGGGTGAAGACTGCAGCCTGAGAGACTGAGAGTGACATCCTAATCATGACTATTCAGAAGTAAGTCTCATTGTTGCTGAGATGTTCTGAGATGTTACATTTTGAAATACAGAGTCTCTAATGATACCTAGCAATAGGTATAAAATATTTCAGATAAGAGGCTTCAGTATTTGAAGTATGTTTGAACTAGACATGTAGGAGATGTTTGCAGATATAAGCACGTACAAGCATGTACAAATAAATTAACAACAGGTTCTATGTACATAGAACAACAGGTTCTATATCCCATTAGTAACTGGGATGTCCCATTAGTAAAGTATCCCATTAGTTCTCAGAAACAGGCGCTCATTAGCAAAGGGTTCTATAGAACCTGTGAGAACCCCCTGAAGCACACCACTGTGTGCAGGAGGTATACATGGGTCTCCTCAGTTCTGCTCCTGCTCAATAGGAATACACATAGGATCCATAGTGGTGTTACCCAGAACAGTGGCTTAGCTAGAGGGGGCAGAGAAGTCAACATCCTTTTGGAGCCATTCCAGGTTGGGGGGGGGGAGCAAAACTGAGCCATATGTTCCGTTTTGCTCCCCCCCACCTGGAATGGCTTCAAAATGGTGAGACTCCCTCCAAATTTGATTACTCTACTCCCCTCTAGCTATGCCACTGACCCAGAGCAAGGGAACAAATATTCCTTTTCTTTGAAAAGACTGCAGCAGCTGCCCTGCTGCTGATTTTGGCACTATGATTCCTTGGCCACCAAGCAAGCCTCCTTCAGTCTTGGGAGACTATAGTATCGTGCTCTGCGCGGCATACGCAGCATGTAAAGCACGAAAGTCTGGGTTAGATTGTTATGGAGGATAGGCTGTTGCCCAAGCAGTAGATCCCCCCTCTCTATGCCACTGAATTAGTCCAATGGAAAGGCAGAGCCAATACGATTGGATTCAGATGGCGTTGCAGAGCTGGGCTACGGACAGGAGCTCACCGTGTCTTATGGGGCCGACCCGGGTCTCGAACCCTGGCACAGTGTCTTAGCCACTTGCGCCACCCACAGCCCTTGGCCACCAAGGAGCTTAAAATTATGCTCTAAATCAACAAATTATGTTACTTAGGTCAAGCTGTCTTTCATGCAACCTGTTTTCCTCAACTGATCTAGGAAGGTTTGACAGTCTTCAGAAAGAGATTTCTCCAGGAGAGAGTTTGGAAACTACTCCTCCAGGCTGGACTTGGGAAAGTTACATTCTTTAATTTGAAATAGTGGCATGTGTGTCATATTCTCTATTCTTATTATTTTGGAAATGTATTGGTTGTATTCTACATACTCTCTATTCTTATTGTTTTGGAAATGTATCGGTTGTATTCTGCTTTCGGTTGTATTCTGCTTTCATTTGCAAATGATCATTATATTATTTACAATCAGAAACTATGTTCTCACCTTGCAGCAAAAACTAAACCAAGAACAGTGTCTCACAGCACGCTCCCCTCTCTCACAATACCTGTAGCGGCATCTGCCTTTTATCTTCTGACACATCCCGCGGTCAGATAGGTGAAAAGGAGCAAATGCTAAATGAAATTGAAATAATGTAGGTCAGTATAAAGAGTCTTCAGCAGAAACCTCAATTTTCAGTTGCTTTTAGACTGGGAAATCCAACACAGTGTTTATCACTTGCATGCACCATCCTGGAATTGGTTTGCATGGCATGCAGAATGTCCCATATTGAGTATCCACTTAAAAGAATCTGGTGGCAAAGGACAGGAAAGAACTTTATATCTCCAGCCCATTGCTTTGGAGTCTTCAAGCACGAGAGCCTTGAATGTTAGAACACAAGGCAGTGGAGTCAGGCTTCCGAACAGTGGCATAGCTAGCAGAGTGCAGGGGGTGCAGTTGCACTGGGCAACAAGCTTTAGGGGGCAACAAGCTGAGCTTAACACTAGTGGCTAACATTGTGAAAAATGGGGTATGTATGAAAGATAATACCATCATGTTACATATCGTTGGATAAGTAATTAAATACAGAATGCAATTAAACAAACTGCATTTAAATATATATAGCCTATCAAACATTATGGCCAATTAACCAGATAATGAGAACAGAAAGCGTATAGGACAAAAAGTGGATTTTCTTTATTCAACTTTCCCATGATAATGATTACTCTGAGAGCCAAGATGTAATTCTGTTACAGGTGGTTAAGACACTGTGCCTGTTAACCATTAGGCCAGGGTTCAAGACCTGGAACCCCACAAGACAGGTTTAGCTCCTGTCCTTAGCCCAGCTCTGTGATCGTATTGGCTCTGCCGTTCCATTGGACTATTTCAGTGGCATAGAGAGGGTAACAGCCTATCTTCCATATCAATCTACCCAGGCCTTCATGCTTTGGAGAGGACACTCAGAGCACGACACCATAGTCTTTCAACACTGATGGATGCCAATCTATATATATAAAAGAAAAAAGTCACTCGCTGACTCACTCACTGACTCATCACCGCCCTGCCAAAACCGCTGGGCCTAGAAGCATGAAATTTGGGGTGGGTGTTCCTTCCGTGATGGAGGGGTGCACTAAGAACTGGTTTTTGGAAATTCCAACCGGAAGAGGGTGAAAAGGGGCGCAATGCGTTTTCCTCCCTATACTTTGCATTGGAGAATTGATGATTCATCAACATTCCGCCCCAACTGCTGGGCCTGAAGCATGGAATTCTGGGAGTTCCTTCTGTCACCTGAACACCCACCAAGAACCATCTGGAGAAATTTAACCCTTCAGGGGCTGAAAAGGGGGCAACTTGTTTCTCTCCTATACTTAACACGGGAGACTGACCAACATCTAGCCAATTTGGTGCTCTGTGCCTGGTGCACTGGGGGGATGTTGTTCAGAGGAAGAGGTTGCACTGGTGAGGATGCTGCGCATGGGGGGAAGTTGCGCATGGGGAAGGTTGCGTATGGGGGGCTGATACGCATGGGGGGCTGATGCGCATGGGGGGTTTGATGCGCATGGGGTTGATGTGCCTGGGTGAAGTTGCGCATGGGGGAAAGTTGCGCATAGGGGAAGTTGCGCATGGGGGGAGTTGTGCATGGGGGAGGATTGATGACTCATCAACATCAACAGCATGGGGGAAGTTGCGCATGGGGAAAAGTTGCACATGGGGGTTGATGCGCCTGTGTGAAGTTGCACATGGGAAAAATTGCGCATGGGGAAGTTGCGCATGGGGAAAAGTTGTGTATGGGAAAAATTTGCACATGGGGAAGTTGCGCATGGGGGAAGTTGTATATGGGGGGATTATGCGCATGGGGGAAGTGGCACATGGGGGAAGTGTCGCATGGGGTTGATGCACGTGGGGGGAAGTGGAGCATGGGTGAAGTGGCACAAGGGGGGAAGTGGTGCATGGGTTGTTTATGCGCATGGGGTGTTTATGCGCATGGGGTGTTTATGCGCCGTGGGGGGATGGCGTATGGGGAAATGTTACTTCTGCAACGTGGGTACGCTTTTTGCTAGTGGAATAATAAGGTGTTAGTAGGAAACAACTTTTATTTCCATATTAGCAGAAGCGTACCAGCATTGTGGGAGTAAAATTCACCATACAACATCCCCCCACTGTGCATCAAACCTTCATGGGCAACAGCACCCATGCACAATAACTCCCCATGCACATGAACCCCCCATGCGCATGAACCCCTCATGTGCATGAACCCCCATGCACAACATCTCCTCATGAGCATCTACCCCCTATGTGCATCAATCCCCATGTGCAACAGCCACTGATGGGCATGAATCCCCATGTGCACCCATTCCCCCATGCAATATCTCCTCATGAGCATCTACCCCCTATGCGCATCAATCCCCATGCACAACACCTCCATTTGCATGAACCCCTATGCATATCCATCCCTATGTGCATCATCCCCCCTGCGCAACATCCCCCATGTGCATCCACCCCCATGCACATCCACCCCATGCATAACATCCCCTCATATGCAACATCCCCCATGAGCATCAACCCCCATATGCATCAAACCCCATACACATCAACCCTCTATGCACAACCCCATGTGCATCCATCCCCATGCACATAAATCCCCCATGCACATGAATCCCTCATTCGCATGAAATCCCCATGTGCATCAACCCCCCATGCGCATCCACCTTCCATGTGCAAGACCCTTCCATGCGCAACATCCCTCCATATGCAACCACTCCATGCGCAACATCCCCCATGCGCAACAGCTTCCCATGCGCAGCATCTCCGCATGCACAACAGCCCCCATGCGCAGCATCTACTCCAGTGCAACCCCTCCCTCCAAACAACATCCCCCCCAGTGCACCAGGCACTGAGCACCAAATTGGCTGGATGTTAGTTAGTCTTCCATGTTAAGTATAGGACAAAAACACTTTGCACCCCTTTTCAGCCTTTTAAGGGTTAAATTTTTCCACATTGGTTCTTGGTGGGTGTTCATGTGACAGAAGGAACACTGTCCCCAAATTTCATGCTTCTAGATATGTGGGTTGGAGCAGAGCATCCCTCATTCACCAATTCTTCAATGCAAAGTATAGGGAGGAAAACGCACTGCATCCCATTTTACACACTTCCGGTTGGAATTTCTGAAAACAGGTTCTTTGTGACTCCCTCCATCATGGAACGAACATGCTCCCCACATTTCATGC
Organism: Cryptoblepharus egeriae; assembly: GCA_030015325.1. Lineage (NCBI taxonomy): Eukaryota > Metazoa > Chordata > Lepidosauria > Squamata > Scincidae > Cryptoblepharus > Cryptoblepharus egeriae. The sequence goes on from JAREYC010000001.1 coordinate 235,423,822, forward strand.
TTCTTTGCCCAGCAGTTTTGGCTGGGCATCGATGAGTGAGTAAGCGAGTGAGTCAATGAGTGAGTCAGTCATTCAGTGACTATTCATTTTTATATATATAGACTAGTGAAAAGCATACCTGCGTTGCAGGATTAAAATTCCCCCATCCGCCATCCCCCCCATGGTGCATCAATCCCCATGCACAACATCCCCCCAAGCACAACACCCCCATGTGCAACAACCCCCCATGCGCATCACTCCTCCCATGCGCATCAAACCTCCATGTGCATCAAACCCCCACGTGCAGCAACTCCCATATGCAACATCTCCCTCAACCACCGTGCGAAACATCCCCCCGTGCACAACATTCCCATGAGTATCATCCTCCCATATGCATCATCCCCCATGCGCATCAGTCCCCCATGTTCATTGCCTATGCGCAACATCCCACCATACGCATCACCCCATGTGCATCAACCTCCGATGCGCATGAACCCCGATGCGCATCAAACCCGCAGGCGCATCATCCCCCATGCACAACATCTTCCCGTGTGCATCATCCCCTGATGCACATCACTGCCCCATGCGCATCACCTCCCCATGCCCAACGGCCCCCATGCGCAACATCTCCCCATGCGCATCATCCTCTCCTGAGCATCATCACCCCATGCACATCACCTTCCCATGCTCATCACCTCCCCATGCTCAGTAGCCCCCATTTGCATCATCCCCTCATGCACACCACCTTCCCATGCTCATCAACCCCCATGTGCATCACCTGCCCATGTTCAATGCCCCCATGTGCAATGGCCCCCAAGCACAACAGCCCACCATGTGCAATGGCCCCCCATGCGCAGCATCCTTCCCTGTGTGACTCCTCCCTCCAAACAACATTCCCCCCAGTGCACCAGACACCAAGCACCAAATTGGCTGGATGTTGGTCAGTCTTCCATGTTAAGTATAGGACAAAAACACATTGCACCCCTTTTCAGCCCCTTAAGGGTTACATGTTTCCACATCAGTTCTTCGTGGGTGTTCATGTGACAGAAGGAACAGCCTCCACAAATTCCATGCTTCTAGTTCTGGGGTTTGGGGCAGAGCATCCTTCAGTCACTGATTCTTCAATGCAAAGTATAGGGAGGAAAATGCATTGCCCCCTAATTCACCCCCTTCCGGTTGGAATTTTCAAGAACTGGTTCTTAGTGCTCCCCTCTGTCATGGAAGGAACACCCAGCCCCAAATTTCATGCTTCTAGGCCTGGCGGTTTTGGCCTGGGCATTGATGAGTGAGTCAGTCAGTAATTCACTCAGTCAGTCAGTGACTTTTCTCTTTTATATACAGTGGTGCCTCACGTAACAAATTTAATTAATTCCAGAGGTATGTTTGTTACATGAAATGTTCTTCAGGTGAAGTGGATTTTCCCATAGGAAATAATGGAAACTCACATGGTTCCACAACCCAAAAAATATTCATATAAAAATATTAACTGGATGTAAAAATGATGACAAAACACTGGAATTGAATTCAAAACATGCATTCAATGTGCATGATCCTTTGAAGTCTACTTAGGCTGCAATCCTAAAGACACTTTTCTGGGAGTAAGCCCTATTTAACACAGTGGGGCTTACTTCTGCGTAGACATGGTTAGGAGGCTGCAATCCAAGACACTTTCCAAGTGTCTCCACTTTCTTCTTCTCTTTACCCTGAGCCTCTCTCTCCCCTGCTCCTTTCTGGCTAACCCTGAGCTGCTTCCCTCTTCTCCACCGCTGTTCTCTCCCTCTGCCCTTTGGACACCCAGCCAGAGGAGGAACAGCGTGGAAGTGTTGCTTTCACTATGGGCAGGTGCGCTAGGCAGCCCCTGACGCTTTTGAAAAGGGCTGCCAGCCAGCACGTCTTCCTCAACTGCCAACAAGTGTGTTTGTTATGTGAAGCAGAATCCTAGAGGAATTTTTGTTTGTTACATGAAACATACTTTACATGAGGTGTTTGTTATGTGAAGGCGCCACTGTATATAGATACCTATATTATTATACCGTTACCCATGCTAATATAGGCACTTCTAAGTGATGCTCCTCTTATAGTTAGCAGCAAAAGAATAACCATTCCTCTTTGCCCTATCATAGTTTCCCTAGCACAGTTAGGGACACAATTTTCATGTTTTTACTTAACTGTGTTTGATTTTGTTGTTGTGAGGGGGTAACAAAACCTTCTACAACTCCAGATAGCAAACAGGTGCTTTAGCTTTGCCACTAGCAGAGCAAATAAGTGGTGAAGTGCTGAGGAGGAGGAGACAGGTTTTTCCTCCGATTTTCTTTTAGAAAATATCTGGGGATCATATCCTGAGTGATGATATAGAATGGAGGACAGAGTGCCTATACCTTTAGCTATTGCATAGAAGAGGGAATTTATGCAGGTTTAACTCAACGTTTTTCCTCTCCTGGACACCTTCTACTTCACCCCTAAGTTCCTCAGGCTGATGAGAGAGGAAGAAGAGGAGGAGGAAGCGAGTTGATGGTTGCAGGAGCTTTAGTCCACTTCCTAATTGGCAAAGGTGGTCGCTGCTGCTCACACACTTTTCTCTGTCCCACCTGGAAAAGCAACGATGGAGGCAAATCTTGCATCTAGCTTGTCTTTCTACCAGTCCACATTTTGACAAAGCACAGCTGGGTCATGGAAACTGGGTTAGGCACACAGGAAACAATGCTTCGCAAGCCTCCCATGTTCCAGCCTTCTCTCCTCCATCCCCTCATAACATAGAGAGGCAGGGTCTGGATTGTAGTTGTGTCTGGGATTTGTGAGTTAAAATGTGCTTAGAATTATTGCTGCAGTAATTGAGCATTTAAGGCAACCCCCTTAATTGTTACTCTGTCTCCAGTCATGAGGTTTGAATAGTCTGATGCCTGGCCCACATCTCACACTGATCTGTGTCCACCAATCTTTTGAATAACCTGCACATACCATGTCTGTAATATGCATGTGATTAAGTGCCGGGCAGGATGGTGTAGTGGTTTGTGAGTTGGATGATGACCTGGAAGACTGAGATTTAAAACTCTGATCAGCCATGAGTTAGTTTCCTGGATGACCTTGGGCTAGTCATGATTTTTCAGCTCCATCTATAGCACAGGGCTATAGTGAGAAAAAGGGAGAGGAGAAAGTGTGTACACCACCTGAGCTCCTTGGAGAAGGTACACAAATGTGAAAAAGGTAAAGGTATGTCCTGTTACTATTGTGTAGACATGGTTAGGATTGTGCTCTACATTGATTAGGATTGTGTCCACAGTAGTGTGTGTATCTGAAATGAAAACACTCAAGAATATGCACTGCCCCTTACCTGGATCCAGATTGAGCACCATGTAAAGGAGAACAAAGAGAAGATAGTAGATCTTCATTGAGATGGAAAGCAGATATTTGCCTGAGTACTGCTAATTCCAAGATATGAGGCTTGAGAAAATGGGCAGTGATGCTGAGCCTTTTATAGTATGTTGAGGACTGAAATACATGGAGCCACTGAAGTCAAGGAAAAGTTTTTTTATGTCTCTATGTTTCAGTAACCCTCCACAAGGAAGTTCCTATAAAAGCCTATTAGCCATGGTAACCAAATGGAAAGAACATGAATAGAGGCAATTTTGGAAAAAAAAATGCATGTGCATAATCAGAGGCATCACACCAACAACTAAACAACAAAAAGCACAATAACCAAATAACTCTGTCTTTGCATAGCAGTCATCAGCCTCAGACAGCACTGGAGCAGGATGATGCCTCAGTGTACCCTGGGATAGGAGTTGGAACCCAGAACCACGCAGACACACATTATTTATGAGCGTTATTAAAGACATCAGGAATTGTCTTTGCCATATGTCTCTGAAAACTGGGACTTTCTGGTTTTTCAGGGATTGCATTCACTTACTGGCAATTTTGACAGGGGGTCCTGGCCTGGTTTTGTGGAAGAGAATTATGATAACCCTACTACTGCATCAGAAAATGGACACTGAGAATTAGTGGCATAGCTAGGTCATTTTATACCCAAGCTCGCAAATTCTTTGACACCTTCCTACATCAGAATTATTTATTTTCAGTATTAATTAATTCATCTCTATATATAAAACTTCCCGCTCACTCCACTTTCATCTTTCTTCAGGTTATTCCTAGTCCCTCCCATTCCTTTCTTATCATGGTGTGTTGATGCGCATGGTTTGTTGATGTGCATGGTGTATTGATGCGCATGGGGGGGGTTCTTGCACATGGGGAGATGATGCGCATGGGGAGATGATGCACATGGGGGACTGATGCGCATGGGGGATGAACATGGGAAATGTTGCACATGGGGGTTTGTTGCACATGGGGGATTTGTGCATGGGGATGATGAGCATGGGGGTTCATGTGCATTGGGGGGATGATGCGCATGGGGTGGATGAACATGGAAAATGTTGCACATGGGGGTGGATGCGCATGGGGGTTGAAGCGCATGGGGGACTGATGTACAGTGGGGAGGATGGTGTATGGGGGAATTTTACTCCTGCGACGCTTTTCATGGACCAACCAATGGACCGACCAACTTCCTGTCAATTTGGTGCTTGGTGCCTGGTGTACTGGGGGGGATGTTATTTGGAGGGAAGGGTTGCACTGGGCAGGATGCACATGGGGGATTGATGCGCATGGGGTTGATGCACATGAGGGCTGTTGTATATGAGGGATGTTGTGCATGGGGGTGGATATACATGGGGGAATGATGCGCATGGAGGTTGATGTGCATGGGGGATGTTGCTCTCCCCTGCTCACTTCTGGCTAGCCCTGAGCTGCTTCCCTCTTCTGCACTGCTGTTTTCTTCCTCTGCCCAGCGGATGCCCGGCCATTGGAGGAACAGCGCGGAAGTGTTGCTTTCACTATGGGCAGGTGGGCTAGGGCATTCACTATGGGCAATGTGGTTAATTTAAACAGTATCAGTGCAATCCTATTCATGACTACAGAGAAGTAAGTTCCATTGAGTTCAATGGGGCTTACTCTCAGGAAAGTGCTCTTAAGATTTCAGCCTTTGTTACTTATTAGTAACTCTTAAAACTATTACATAAGGGCTCCAATCCTATACACTAGGTGTCCAGACTTTCAACTTGAGTGTTCCTGGATCTTTAACAATTGTAAAGAGGAGGGAATTCCAGCAGGTGCATCTTCTCTTCCCACATATCACAAGCTGCACCTGCTGAAATTCCCTCCTGTATGCAGTTGTTAAAGGTCTAGGATCTCTAAAATTAAAAGTTTGAAGACCTCTACTCTAGGACTTCATCTAATCTCTTTTTAAAGGCATGGAGGCCAGATGTCAGTTGAAATGGCACATTCAGTTTTAGTGGATATTCCCTGGCTTTGGTGTTATGTGAAAGGGAAAATAGCATCTCCCTATCCACTATCTCCATTCCTTGCATAATTTTTGTATAATTAATCATATTAACCACCAAAAATATTTCTCTTCATGAAATTGGGTTGAATTACAGGTCTTTGATTCCCAATACCTCCCCTTTCATTTTGTACACCAGCATAGATAGTTGGCATAATTGCCCACCCTCCCGAAAAATGTTTTGGCCTCTACTTCTACAATCTGGATTCTGTTGAATTCCTCCCCCTTCTTCTTAGGCTTCCATCTCTACTCTCCAGAACCCTATAGGTTGCATCCACATTGCGGCCTCAAGTGCACAATGTAAAAGACCACCCTGCATATCTCCCTCACAGCAGCGGAGGCAGAGCTGCATCAAGAGAGGCGGGCTGCTGGATGGCTGCAGAGGTCTGATACTGAAGGACATTTCAGGACCCAGCAGCATTGATTGATTGATTGATTGATTGATTGATTGATTGATTGATTGATTGATTGATTGATTGATTGATTGAAGAAAACACAAGTCATGGGTCAGGGTGTGTATCCACCTCCCTGTATCACAATCTCTGAACATGAACTGGAGGTTGTCCACAACTTTCTGTACCTTGGCTCAACTATCTCTGATACTCTCTCCTTAGACTCTGAGCTGAATAAACGGATTGGTAAAGCGGCTACTACATTCTCCAGGCTTACAAAGAGAGTATGGCTTAATAAGAAGCTGACGGAACATACAAAGATCCAGGTCTATAGAGCTTGAGTCCTGAGCACACTCTTGTACTGCAGTGAGTCTTGGACCCTTTATGCATGGCAGGAGAGGAAGCTGAACACCTTCCATATGCGCTGTCTCCGACATATTCTTGGAATCACCTGGCATGACAAAGTCTCAAATGACACAGTATTGGAACGTGTTGGAATCTCTAGCATGTTCACACTTCTGAAACAGCGGCGTCTATGCTGGCTTGGGCATGTCGTGAGAATGGCTGATGGTCGGATTCCAAAAGATCTCTTATATGGAGAATTAGTGCAGAGAAAGCGCCCAAGAAGGAGACCACAGCTGCGATACAAGGACATCTGCAAGAGGGATCTAAAGGCCTTGGGAATGGACATCAACAGCTGGGAAACCTTGACCTCTGACCGTTCAGCGTGGAGGCAAAAGACCCAGCACGGTCTTCTCCAACTGGAAGAGACATTGTTCGACAGGCTGAAGCAAAGACACAGACCCGAAAGCAGCGAAAACTGGAGCCTGGGCAGGGGACAGAATTTATTTGTCCTCAGTGTGGAAGGGATTGCCACTCTCAAATTGGCCTCTTTAGTCACACTAGATGTTGTTTCAGGACCTCCAATCAGAGCACGATACCATAGTCTTTCGAGACTGAAGGATGCTAATACATATACATACAATACATATTTCTTTCTTTCTTTCTTTCTTTCTTTCTTTCTTTCTTTCTTTCTTTCTTTCTTTCTTTCTTTCTTTCTTATTTATATACTGCTTTTCAACTACAAAGTTCACAAAGCTGTTTACAAAGAAAATGAAAAACAATAGCTAATTAATAGCTAATGGGTCCCTGTCCCATAAGGGCTCAAAATCTAAAATGCAAAAAGAACACCAGCAGAAGCCACTAGAACAGCCATTGCTGGGGTGTGTAGGGCCAGTTACTCTCCCCCTGCTAAATAAAAGAGGAATGCCTCTTTTCCTGTTAGCAGCGATCAGCATTTAGTAGATACAAACAGAGAACTCCTATGTACATTTGCATATCAAATATTTTTATTTAGGGCAAGAGGCGGCAGTTCTTCCCATGTTTAAATTCAAAGGTAGGATCCATCTCATCAGCAAAAAGGTAGAAATGGAATTACCCCCCACGCCGAGAATAAAGAGCCGGAGACAGATGCTGGATTTGATGGCCACTTTATTAAAATATAACATATTTAAAACCCAACAAAAGGGGCTGCTAACTTGTCGTGCTGGTAGCTAAAAAATAAGGGATGGTGAAAGCCTGGCTCAGGTGTCACCCTCGCAAGGGTACCCATCAACACCAACCCGAAGGTCGAGACAGCTGGGCGCTTGGTCAATCAAAGCAGCTGAACACTCGGTACACCCGAATTAATGCCCGGCCGAACTAAGCCTAACTTCCCAGGTACAGGGCTAGCCATCCCGACCTACGTCTGGTCTGGTACCAATAGGCAAGGGAAGCGTAGCACTGACCCTGCTGTCTCAGGCAGTCACCGAAGGCCTATCCTGCCTACTCCAGCACGACACCTGCCATAAAGTGACCTATTTAAACCTCCCTCACCACTATTACAGTTTAGGGTAGGCAAAAAAGAGTCCTGGCAAGAGCCAATCAGCAGGGACCCCAAAAATTCCTACCCGGCCCAAAATGCGACCAGCAAAGCTTAAACTGCACAAGGGAGGGAGGGTGGGGACGACTCTCCGGCGAAGACTGGAGGGACGCTGCCGGCAGCACGCATACAGCGTCCCTCCAGCGCCGCCCCCTGGCCATAGCAGCCAATAGGCTGCGAGCATCTCCTCCGGCCAGACCATCCCGGCCAGGGGAGGCAAAAGGGCCAGCCCATTAACGGGCTGGCCCCATTCTAACGAGTTGCTCAGGTGAGACACTGTTGTTGTTTCTTACTTTCCATATCTAGATAATCTCTATGGAATGAGAAAAGAATGTTGAGAAAGACAAAATGCCACAAGTTAAAAAATAGTTTTAGGGCGCAATCCAGAGTAACTACGGGGAGTCCTTGCTCCGGTGTAAGAACAATTTATTTTGGGTTGCAATATGAATTTTCTATAGGTTTTCACTAGGTGGTGCCGAAACTATGTCAATATAAATGTCTCTTATGTGCTCTTTAGTTACTCTGGATTGTAGGGCCATTTTAGTTATGAAATCTATGCATTTGTTCCAATTCAGATATATACATAGACTAACAGGACACCACTTTAAGAACATTCCAATAGTCTGATCTTGAAGTCAATGTGACATGGATCCAAATACTCAGTGATGTCATTTGCAGAGTGAAGTGGTGGGGGCTGTGAGGATACACACTGGGGAGACTACTGGTCAATTAAAAAAAAAACACTTTGTATAGGTTGAGTCTCTGCATCGGCAAGCATTCTGTTTCTGGAATACCCTCAAGTGCTGATAATAACATTAGAAAAATTAAAAAATTATTTGGATAAACAAAATTTGCTTCTGCTCAGTCGCAGTACATAGTGGAACCACAGCAGTATTAACCAGACAGAGTAAGGGAGCAAATGCTCATTTACTCTAAAGAAACTCCAGCAGCTGCCCATTGGAGACAGTGGAAGCCATTTTGGTACTGTTATTCCTCAGGCATGAAGGAGCTTAATATTCTCAAAACCTTTCTCTAAGAGAATTTGGAAACTGTTCCTCCAGGCTGGACTTGGGGAAGTTGGATTCTCTGATTTGAAATGGCAAAACGTCATGTTTTAAACATTTTCTCCTATTATTTTGGAAATATATGCCTGGTAGCAATCTGTTTTCTTTTGCACGTGATCATTATATTATTCACAATCAGAATTGACATTCTCACCTTGCAGCAACGGTGACTCCAATCACATAGTCCTATACGTCTCTCGTTTATTGAACAATAGGGACGGCATTCTCCTTTGTTTATCATACAGTGCAAGCGGTCAGGTACATACACCGTGTAAACCACTGCAAACATTAAATGAAATTGAAGCACAGCTGGTCAATGCAGAGTCTTCAGCACAAACCTCTTATATTCAGTTGCTTTCACACTGGCAAGTCCAACACTGTGTTTATTATTTATTTATTAGATTTATTAGATTCAAATCCTGCCTTTCTTCCCTAACGAAAGGGAGCTCAATGCGGCTAACAGCAATTAAAAGAACAATAAAACACCATTAAAATTAGATAATATAGATTAAAACACAATTAAAATACAGTTAAAATACAATTAGATTGTATAAAATCATTTAAAACATCCCCACATTATATATATATATATATATATATATATATATATATATATATATATATATATATATATATATATATATATATATATAAACTGACTGACTCACTCACTCACTCATCAACGCCCTGCCAAAACTGCCGGGCCTAGAAGCGTGAAATTTGGGGTGGGTGTTCCTTCTGTGACCGAAGGGTGCACTAAGAACCGGTTTTTGGAAATTCCAACCGGAAGGGCGTGAAAAGGGGTGCAACGCATTTTCCGCCCTATACTTTGCATTGAAGAATTGATGAATCATCATTCTGCCCTAGACCTAGAAGCGTGAAATTCGGGAGGTGTTCCTTCTGTCACCTGAACACCCACCAAGAACCAATGTGGAGAAATTTAACCCTTAAGAGGCTGAAAGGGGTGCAACGTGTTTTGTCCTATACTTAACATGGAAGACTGACCAGCCTCCAGCCAATTGGTGCTCAGTGCCTTGTGCACTGGGGAATGTTGTTTGGTGGAAGAGGTTGCACTAGGGAGGTTGCTGCGCATGGGGGTTGATGTGCATGGGGGAATGATGCACATGGGGGAATGATGCACAAGGGGTTTCATGCGCATGGGAGATGTTGCGCATGGGGATTGATGCGCATGCGGGGAATGATGCACATGGAGTTTGATGCACATGCGGGGAATGATGCGCAAGGGGATGATGCACATGGGGATGATGCGCATGGTGGACCTTTGCGCATGCCAGGAATGATGCTAATGGGGGTTTGATGTGCATGCAGGGGATGATGCGCATGGGGGAATGATGCGCATGGGGGAATGATGCGCATGGGGAGATGTTGCGACTGGGGGTTGATGAGCATGGGGTGATGATGCGCATGGGGTGGATGAAATTGGGGGATGTTGCACATGGGGTTGATGCACATGGGGGATTGATGTGCATGGGGGATTGATGAGCAGTGGGGGATGGCGTACAGGGAAATTTGATTCCTGCAACGCAGGTATGCTTTTTGCTAGTTTACAATAAAACCAACTAAAACAGAATTAAAAACCACACTAAGAGTGTGCAGAAGGGTGGCCAGGTTCAAGACTAGTCAATGAAAAAAACTCAGAAGGATGTTATAAATAAGAATGTTTTTAGGCCACTCCGAAAAGTTTCTAGGGAGGGAGCCATCTTTAAATCAAAAGGGAAGGAATTCCAGATGTTCTTTCAAACCTCAGAGTCTAAGTCCCCAAGGTTGTGATCAGGCCACTGAGAGAGGAAGCCTGAAGTTCAGTGGAAATGGTGTTACCTACAGCAAAGATTGCCACTGTCATTGGCCTCCTTATTTGCTACTTCAGTCTTGAGGAAGAGGAGGGGAGACAGTAGTAGCTTTTCCTCTCCTCAACACCCCCTACTTCACCCCTAAGAGAGGAGGAAGAGAGGTGATGGTTGAGGGGCTTGAATCCACTTCCAGATAAGGGAAGGTGGTTGCTGCTGCTTACATACTTTCCTCTACCCCACCTGGGATACTAACAATGGAGGCAAGTCCTGCATCTAGCTTCACTTTTGACCTCTCCACATTTTGACATATAGCGGGCTCTCCAAACCCCATGCCTGGGACCAAATGCAGCCTTTGGCTAGCATCTATCCAGCCTTTGGGCAAGCCCTGTAATCCTCCAGAGGCGAGGGGTGCTCTGCTCTCCACACCTTGGAAGGGTATTTTGAGGGCTGGGGAAGCTGTACACACCTCTTCTCTGTGTGTACGAAAAAGCATATGAACTGGTTTGAATTCATTCATAAGTTCCATCACTGTAAATTTATTCAAATTTGAAATGTAAATCAGTTCTTTTTTCTTTTGGCCCCTGACACAGTACTATAAAGAAAATGTGGCAATCCCACCAAAAACTTTAGAAACCGCTAACATTACAGTGACAGCTGGCTCATGGAAACTGAGTCAGACAGAATTGAGGCAATGCTTCTAAGCCTCCCCTTCTAAGCCTGCTTGGTGCCATTCCTCACAGCACAGAGAAGCAGGGGAAGGATGGTGGTGGTGTCTAGGGGTTGAGAGTGGAAATGGCCATGGTGGTGGCCAGTCAGCTTAGAAGGATTCCTGCAACCAACCTGAGGAAACCCACTTCATGATTAGACTGATACTAGCTTTGAGGTTTGAGAAGTGGACTTTATCCAGTTTTGACTTTCTCTCAAAAGGGTGCAGTTTAAGTTACTGGTCTGCTATATGTGTCAAAAGCAGTGATCCTAAGCACCATTTCTGCCTCTTAACTTCAGGATATGGCATAACTCCCACAGCTCAGCGAGTATGCTGCCCTTGTGCTGTTGTCTCTCCAGCAGCAGGTAGCAACCTACTCCAGTGTCTTGCCGCTCAACCCCATTAATGTTAGTAACGCGGGAAGTAACGCTGCCCCTCAGGTCAGAAGGTGTCCAATATGCCACCAGAGAAGAAAAGAAGGCAACTACAAGTAGCTCCAGAAAGAGTGAAGGAGCTGAGTCAAAGCTAGGATGTGACTGGAAGTGAAAAGGAAGTCCAATGCTGTAAAAAGCAACTCTGCATAGGAATCTGAAATGTCAGATTCATGAATCAAGGCAAGTTGGTCAAGCAGAACTGAACATTAACATCTTGGGAATCAGTGAGCTAAAATGGACAAGAACGGGTGACATTAACTCAGATGACCATAGTGTTTACTACTGTGGACAAGAATCCCAGAGAAGAAATGGAGTAGCCCTTATCTTCTTCTATATATATAAAAGAGAAAAGTCACGGACTGATTATCTCACTCACACATCAATGGCCAGCCAAAACCACCGGGCCTAGAAGCGTGAAATTTGACTGAGGGGTGCACTAAGAACTGGTTTTCGGAAATTCCAACTGGCAGGGGGTGAAAAGGGGCACAATCAGTGGTGGGCTCCAGCAGGTTCGCACCTACTCTATAGAACCGGTTGTTAACGAGAGATAGGACATAGAAAGTTTAAAAATAGCCATTTAAAAGTGGCTGCCAGATGGGCACAGAACCTGTTGTTAATTTCTTTGAATCCAATCACTGGGCACAATGTGATTTCCTCCCTATACTTTGCATTGAAGAATCGGTGACTGATGGATGCTCTGCCCCAACCCCCAGACCTAGAAGCATGAAATTTGGGGAGGGTCTTCCTTCTGTGACACCAACACCCACCAATGACCGATGTTGAGAAATTTAGCGCTTAAGGGGCTGAAAAGGGGTTAGGGTTACGTTCCAGTGTTGTGGCTCCAGAGTGTAATTCCATTTTGCAAATTACTTTTTTGTGGGAGAGGTATGTGTAGATGTGTACATGAGGGGTATGTGTAGATGTGGACAACCTCAAAATACCATATGCAGGGGAGGGCACTGGGATTCAGGTGTCACATGTACTCCCTGAGGCATCTGGTGGGCTGCTGTATGATAAAGTTAACTGAACTAGATGGGCCTTTGGCCTGATCAGTGGAGACTCTGCTTATTTTCTCTGAAGCCTCCAGCTCTGAATGACAAAAGGGCCTGCCCTTTGGCACTCAGGACTGGAGGATTCAGAGATGCAATGTGCATATGCAAAAGTCACATGTGCATGTCATGCATTAGACATCTCCAGCCTGGTATTCATCTAGAGGAGGAATATCTCTGATATTCAGCCACTTGTTATCAGTGGGGACTGCGTGGAGCAGGTGGCCTGCTTTAAGTTTCTGGGTGTTGCCATAAAGGAGGACCTGACCTAGAGTGCTCATATTGCAGCACTGGTTAAGAGGGCCCGGCAGAGATTATATTTCCTGAGACTTCTCAGAAAACAACAACTAAATGAAAACTGCTGGAGACCTTCTACTGCTGCTCTATAGAGAGCATCTTAACCTACTGCATCTGTGTTCGGTTCGCAGATTGCACAGTGGTAGACAGGAAAGCGCTCCAGAGGGTCATCACTAGTGCCCGGAAGATCACTGGCCATCCTTTTCACCCCCTGAAAGAGCTCCCAGTGACTCAAGAAAGCCCATAACATCCATAAAGATTTATCTCATCCTGGACATTCATTTTTCAAACTATTACCATCTGGCAGACGGTACAGGACAGTGGAAACAAGGACATACAGATTGAAAAACAGCTTTTCCCCCAGAGCCGTAGCTATATTAAACACTACTGTGCAGTGCAATATTAATATCAGGGGTTATCAGGTGTGATTGGGTAATTTAATATCAGTTGAAATTGCAGAGAGGCCAGGAAGGATGTTTTAATGTTCAATGACTTCAGTGTTTGCTAAGTACAAGTGGATTGCACCTAATTTCATTGTGTAATGTACAAGTGCACAAAACAATGACAATAAAGGATTATTCTATTCTAGTGATGGGCAAGCTGTGGGCCACTTTGCGCATCTCATTGTATAACAACAAAGACAATGTCTAGCAAAGTGACAGCCAGTAAGGTTGTCTATATGACTAGTGCAATGTCCAGCACTAGTCATGGCCAAAATAAGTTAAGGGGGCTGCATCGACCTATATTCTTAGAGTGCAATCCTAACCACTTTCACCTGTGCTTCTCAGTTGCCACAGTGCTTTTTCTTCTTGTCAGCTTTTTTTAGGGGAGGGGAATGAAGGGAGCATTTTTGCGTAATTCAAGTGATTTATGGTCTCAGACCTAGTCAGGCATCAGCAAAGTTTATTACAAAACTGGAGCAGAGGAGCCAACTTGGCAACATCTCAAGATATGAGGTAATCAGACATAGCAGAGTCTGAGTCACCATCAGTATTGCTACAAACTGACTTCCTGTTTCATGTAATTGGGGTCCAACTCTCAGTTGGGAAACTTGTGAGTAATGTGGCTACTATGTGTATTCAGTGGGACCAAAGGAAGGCAGTTGACCTTTCCTGGGTCAGGAAAGGGAGACTGGATTTCTTTGTCCAAGAAACTGACATTCATCAGTTTGTGTTAATGATCAGCAGATTCCCATATTTGACAATGCTGCAATTCTCTGAAAATTCAATAAATACTGACTGTCCATAGCCATTTGTCAAAGCACCTTGGCCTGCATTTCCACCACCCAGCAAAACCAGGACTGCACCAAGCATCAGCCATGCGAATCCTCTTTCTTCTCTTCGTCGTCCTTTTAGTCCTCTTTCAAACCGTTCCAGGTAAGAGACTGAAGAGAGTAACTGGAAAAGATCAGGTGGAATCAGGGCACTGAGATAAGTGGAGTTACTATCGCAACCTAATTAAATCCATTTTGACTCAGTAGTTGCGGTAGCTGGGACATTTGACCATCAAAGTGGATTTCAGGTTTCCTGTCTAAGGGTGAAATCCAGAGTAACTACGGGGAGTCCTTGCTCCAGAGTAAGAACAAGTTATTCTGGATTGCAATATGAATTTCCCATAGGTTTTCACTAGGTGGTGCAGTAACTACGGGTGCACGTAATGTCTTTTATGTGCTCCCGTAGTTACTCTGGATTGTGCCGTAAGTGAAATTTCCAGAAAAGCCAAAAATGTTTCTATCCGTGAGTTTCCTTAAGGGATTCTACACAACTTACTTATTTTCTGTTTGTTTTATTACCATTTTCCACTGTATTATTATTATTATTACCATTGTTTTAATACCACTATTACCATTATTTTTATTATCATTATTACCCTTGTTTTATTACCATTGCTCACCCCAGCAATATCTTTTATAGTGACCTGCTGGTGTTTGCAACTTTTTAGAGAGTGAGCCCCTTTAGGACAGAGAGCCATTAGTAGTTTCATTTTCTCTACAAACCACTTTCTGAACTTTTTGTTGAAAAGTGGTATATAAATACTGTTGATTGATTTATTGACATTGATTTATTGAAATTGATTGATTTATTGAAAAATATGCATAATTTACAATTTGAAAATACATATTAAAGATTTTGGCCGCAGCCTGCACTCAGGTGAAGCCCTGATGTATGTGCTTCCATTTTTCAAACACTGAGAAATGGAATCTAAGTAGCATGACATTTTCTTGAGGAGATTCTAGTTTTTTGCATTGTCAAATGAATTTCTGTTGTTTGTTTTCTGACTCGCACCACAACAGACTGAAGAAGGTTTTCTTTTTCCCCTTTTGATAGGAAACTCTTACCCCTCACGTGATACTTTAGAATGCAAGACTGGTAGGGGCTTCTGTAAGTATCAGTCATGCCCAGGGGAATCTCAGCCTACCGGAGGAACATGCGAGGATGGATTTCTGATCTGCTGTAAATGGTAATGGAAACAGTCACTGTATTTTATCACTTGAATGTGGGAGAATGTGCCAATATGCAAAATGCAGACAGCCTCTTTACTGCATTTGATAGACCTGAATGTATTCAACTTCATGCAGCTTGTAAACCAACAACAAAAATCCAGAAATTTAAAACCTGCAAACAGTTCTGCCTACCATACCATTAAATACATGCTCTGAGAAACAGGGAGTCTGAGATCATAGATTAAAGAGGCAAAGCATATTTTCCAGATGCCAGGGATTTTCAAGGAATTTTTGAACATACCATACATGATTTTGTAAAAACATTCCAACCTTGGAACATAACCCTTGCATAGAACGTGGCTGATTGTGTATAGGGGAAGAGGTGTCTTTGATGAGTTCAGTGTCCTCAGTAAGAACAAAGGTATCTAGTGAAACTCCACTGTGTAGCTGCCTCTATACTATTTCACACACCCAAGCATGAGAATTGTACCTGTCCCTATTAACACTTTTAGTTTGATGTGAGAATGGAGGGAGAAAGGTTTAGGAGCTAGCTTCTGCAGAGTGAAAAAGAAAAAAAAATAGGAACTGGTTCTGATATGCTGATCTTTTTGTTATGCAGGCCCTGGACCGACTACAGGAGAGGCAGGCACTGAACTGATGATAGACAAAGCAAGATTTCTGGGAAATGCTACCTGACATCAGCCTCGGAATCCAGACTGGAGAACTGTTCATTCGTTTGGACTGTGAAAGATTGTAAGAGGTGGAGAAAACCCAGAACTCCCTCACTCTTTTGTTTCATGGGAAAATTGTTTCAGATTATGCAATTTCTTCTTGCAATGAATGACATCTCTACACAAATGCTAGAAATGAAACAAGATTAAAACCTATTAAAATCTATGGGTTTGTGTTTAAGTAGGTGGGTAGGAATTTTCCGCAGAAATTATCTGTTTCTATTGAATTTTATTTTTTAAAAATCTACGTTTAGATGATTAAACTCAATTATCTTTTTTATTTATTATAAAAATACAAATATTTACAGAATATATACAAATATATACAGAAATATGCAAATGTAAAATGACACCTCATTAAGCATTCCATTACTTGAAAATAAAAGGTTTTGAAGTCTGCACTCTCTGTTGTGCCTTATTCATTTGCCCACAATCTCTTCATTTCCCTTGCGCTCCTATCTACAAGCCTAAAATTCAGTCTCCAATGGTACCATTGTGTAAGGTGGAAGTGGGGATGCCACTGCAAACTATAGGTGTTCAGTGTCCACTATTCAGGCATCTGCACAGGGGTTTAGAGTGAGAGACACAGTCACATACCTATTCCATATTCTGTGTTCCTTGGAATACAGCGGTACCTTGCTTAACAAGCGCCTTGCTTAGCAAGTGTTTCATATAACAAGCAAAAATTTCCAAGAAATCTTGTTCCACATAACACGTTCCACTTCACTTAACAAGCAAGCGTGCTATGGGCATGTGTGCTATGCAGCCCTGATGCTCCGCATGGAGGCTGTTTAAAAGGGCTGCCGGCCAGCGCTGATACCTCTAACTGCCCCCAGCTTGGAGGCAATTGTCTGGAGGTGACAGAGGCAGCTGCCCCTAACTGCCCCCAAGTGCCCCAAGTACATAAATACATAGGCTTCCAGCTTTAGAATTTAATCCAGTGCCTGTCTACTCAGAAGTCCCATTATAATCAATGGGGTTTACTCTCCAATCTTAGGCTGCCATCCTACCCTCTAGTTAGGCTGGCATAAGTTCTGGCATATGTCCTGTGCTGAGTGGGGGCAGGGGCTCAAAAGTGCCATAAGGCACTTCTGCTCCATTCCTGGCCAGGGTTAGGCCAGTGCACAGGGGTACACCAACCTCCCTACACCACCACTGCAAGATAACTCACTGCCAGGTGAGTTATGTAGGTCTAAATTTGTTAGCTTTATGCCAAGCTCAGGCTGCACATTTCTCTCCTCCTCAACTCCAGTCCCTTCCATAGAAACAACTTATTCTCATCATCCTAATATTAATTGAAACCTTCCTTCTCATGTCCACACTTTCCAAAGGTCTGGAATTGCTTCACATTCTCTTTCCAATGCTTCACATTGGACTCTCTCTTCCCCAACCCCCCCCCCATGAACCCCACCTTCTTTGACACTGATGAGAACTTGACCACCCCATTTCAAAACACTTTTTTATGTTCAGAAGTTTTTTACATTTAGAGTGGGGTGGCCAAATTTTTATCAGAAGTGTCAGATAAACAAGAACTTCCTCCTCCTCTGTCTCCTCAAGGAAACTCCGCAAATATTCATTCTAATTCAGGAAAAAACAATCTCACCCGGCTGTGAATTTTTTTGCCTTGTATTTATGTCATGTTAATACCTGTTGAGGCTGTGGGTGGCGCAAGCGGTTAAGAAAGTGTGCCTGTTAACCAGCAGGCCAGGGTTCGAGACCCAGGTCGGTCCCACAAGACAGGGTGAGCTCCTGTCCTTAGCCCAGCTCTGCGACGCCAGCTGGATCCAATCGTATTGGCTCTGCCTTTCCATTGGACTAATTCAGTGGTGTGGAGAGGGGGGATTTGCTGCTTGGGTAACAGCCTATCCTCCATAACAATCCAACCCAGGTTTTCGTGCTTCACATACGGCGTACACAGCGCAGAGCACGATACCATAGTCTTTCAAGACTGAAGGAGGCCTGCTTTAATACCTGTCATGTTAATACATGATTTACATGTTAATTAAATTAATTTATTACTTAAATAATTTAAATGTACTTATTTTAATAATTCAATGTGATTTAAAAAAAAAAACAAACTGGTGACAATCCCTGCTGTAGATGAATATGAATACTATATATTTTTTCCTAAATTGTAATTTCATGCCTTTAAATCCTTTAATATTAAATTTGCATCTATGAAGCCAGTTTCATATGATCTGAACATGGTATTCACTCTTAAAAGAATAATGTGTTTGACCTTTGCAGTTTGACCTTTGCATATTATAACCAGCTTGCAGAGTACAGAACATTTCTTCCTCTTGACTGCTCAATGGTGAAGAACATGCATAAGAACATTTAATCTGGATCTGATCAAAGGTCCATCTACTCCAGTGTACTCTTTTCCTCAGTGACCATCAGGGCATGAAGGGTGACACTTTTCCAACACTACACACAGTGAGGCTGACCAGACATGTGGCATTAGCCAGACGTCACTGGAAATTGGGTTATTTCTCAAGACATCCGGTGAAAAACCCAATTGTCTGTGATACGGAGGGGTGGGAGGGTGCTTGGTGCTGCAAGGCTTGGTGGTGGTGTGGTGGGCAGCTGCATGGTCAGACCCTGGAGACTTGTCCTCTTTTTTTGGATCTAGCATCTGGTCACCCTATACTCAGTAGTATTTCTGAACCTGGACATTTACTTGGTTGATTGTGATTAATAGCCACTTGCAGATGTATAGTATAGATCCTCAAGGAAAATACAATCCATCAGTCAGGCTTCTCCACTGTCTCCTCAGCATTGCTGTTCCATCAAAGAGCAAGCCAATATGTTCACATCTGTGATGGAAATTTTTTGTGCTTTTTTGTTCCTGGTATAGGTATCAAGACTGGGCACACAGGACTCTGTGTGTGTGAGTGCGCGCGCACGCACTCACACGTGCATATACTCATAACATGCTTACACTCCGTTTGCCGCCCACAGCTGAACCCCCTATTCCTACCTTATCCCTTCTAGCTCTCTCTTGTCCCCTCCAGCTGATTTCACTCCAGTTTCCCTGTCCCTCAGCTCACCACCCACTGAAGCAGGAAGTGGCAGTTGTGGGTAGGAGCTACTTCTACTCTTTCCCTTTCAAGATGCAATTTGGTTTCTAGATGCAGTTTCCCAAGAGTCATATCTGACTGCTAGGAAAATCTCCCTGGGCACTATTGGACTCATAGCAGCCCAAGAGTCAACACCGACTTTTCTTATCTATGTGTGAATTAATTTCAGAAAAAAATAAGTGAGACACTGCAGATTTTTAACCCTCGGACGCTCGAAGCTGCAATAATTATTACATGAGATTTTCTTTTTTCTCCCTCTCTGCCCCATGATGACCAAGAGGCCTGCCCCTCCTAGAAGCTTCCTATTTCTAGGTGCTGTTTGAGACCCCCTAGTCATTTTTCCAGCTTCTTGTGTGGGGAGCCCCTGGACAAAAATTACAACTTCAACCCTCCTGGGAAGTTTCTTATTTCCTTTTATATTCATCCTAACTGTTCATATATATTCATTTATATTCATCATAACTGTTCGTTTAGCTCTTTTTATGAATGGAAATTACAAAGATTGTGGATATTTTGTTCATAATATTGTACATATTAACACATGCAGGTTTGTCCATTTTGGATAATGATGTCCATTTTGGATAATGAAATCTCCCTAGAGCATCTCCGACAGATGCTCGTCGAGCCTCTGCTTGAAGATCCCCAGTGAGGGAGAGTCCACCACCTCCCTTGGCAATCTGTTCCACTGCCAAACCGCCCTCACTGTCAGGAATTTTTTCCGGATATCCAACCGGAATCTCCTTTCTTGCAGTTTGTACCCATTGATTCTAGTCCTGCTTTCAGAAGCAGCCATGAACAAATGAGCCCCTTCCTCCCTATGACAGCCCTTCAGGTATCTGAAGAGGGCAATCATGTCTCCTCTCAGCCTCCTCTTCTCCAGGCTGAACATCCCAAGTTCCCCCAACCTTTCCTCATAGGGCTTCCCTTCCATCCCACTGATCGTTCTTGTCGCTCTCCTCTGGACTTGCTCCAGTTTGGCTGCATCTTTCTTCAAGCGAGGTGCCCAGAACTGAACACAGTACTCAAGGTGAGGTCTCACCACTGCGGAATAAAGAGGAACTTTATTCTTGTGTGTATATGTGTGTATGGGGAGAGATATGGCAGATGGAAGAGATCCCACTGGCTCTCATGTGTGTGGAACAGGGAATTTCTTATCAGGGCAATGGAGACTAAAGCATTAGTGCCATAGATTCCATACTCCCTCCTTTGGTCCTGCTTTTAATCTTAACTCAGAGACATCAGTGAATGGCTTCATCAATCAACAACCTCACTGGAAATGGAGAAACGGAAAAACAACTGCACTGTTGCAAACATGATTCAAATGAAACAGAATACAATTTCCCCTTGTAATTTTAGAGCCAGCTGTCCTTTCAAAAAACAAATGTAACATGCACATGTGAGAAGGGAATCGATTGTGCGCAGGGATCCTGTACTAATGTAATTTGGGAGTGAAAGGATGACTGAGGCAAAAGCAGAGGTTCAGCAAAGTTTACTGAAAAGCACACAGGAACCAAATCAGAGGCGTTGAACTAGGACCTGCTAACTGACCACACACTCTTAAATCATTCTTGGGAATTCTTGTCACACATGCACACAGCAATAGTGCCCTAAGGAAAGCTACTGGGAAGAGGACTTCCTTAGAGGGGTAGTTGGGCAAAGAGTGGAAAATGTGGAGTGAGTGAGAAGGGACACAGGTGTATCAGTCGAGCATTAAAGTGGCTAATATGATAAAGGATAAAAAAATGGTGCCCACTGGTGTTGCCAGTGCCCACTGTGTGCCGCTGCTCACTGTGCCCAGTGGTTCCCAGCCATGAGCAGTGCTCAAAAATATTACTTACATTTTACTCCCATAGCAACAGGTAAATTCAGCTAGTCTATCTATATAAAAGTCTTAACCATTTCTGCTAGTGTGTGTTAGAGTAATGTTGTGTGTGTGTGTGCAGCTCTGGCATCAAGCATAGTGCCTTTTCTTGCTGCAAGGCTGGGGAGAGTTCATAGTAGGCAGTGATCTGCAGTGGAGGAACTTGAAGGAATGGTAGGTAGGAGAGGAGGGAGGCTTGAAGAGGTTTGAGGGGCTTGTGGGGAAGGATAGACATAATTAAAGCAAGAAACTTCTGAAAAATTGCCAAAGGCTATCTTGGAATTCATAAAGTCTATGTAATAAATTATATGTAATAGTTTTAAATTTATAGTGTTTTAATTAAGCACATGAAAGCAATAAACATGACTGTTTTTAGTTTTTATATTGTAATGTCCTACATTTGGGTGTCCTTTGGGGAGGCCTTATCCTCCTTTTTTGTTATGGTCACCCTGATCATAACAAAAAAAAAAGAAAAAGAAAAAAAGAGGACAGGTCCCTCCAAAATGCCAGACATCCAAGAAAAATGTAGGACCTGACAATATAAAAGCTAAAAATAGTCGTATATATGTGCTCTGGCACCTAGGGTCGCTGGCCCCCCTGCCCACACTACAGGACCTGACAAGCTGTATCCTGACAAGCTGAACCCTGCCCCCTGTGTCCTGCAGTATGGTAGCCGTGAAGCTTATGGTTTTGGTGGGTCTGTTTGCTGCACATTGAGAGTCCAGGCTGGCTATGGGGTGGCCGCCTGGGTCCTCCTGTGCGCTCACTCTCTTGCTTGCTGCACTCCAAAGCCATAGCATGTGGCTTCTGTTCCACACCTCTTGGCTCCCTCCAGGACCTGGGCAGCCTCCGTAGTGTGCACTCCAATCCTACAGCAGCAAAGGGCAGAGAAGAAGCTGAGTGTCTTCAGAACTACAGCAAGTGAGTGGGCTTCTTCACTAAGAGATATGTGGGAGCTTAGTGGTTACACTCTGTCACCACTTGAATGATGGCTGGGCGTCTCATTCTGAGCTGTTAGAGAGGCCTTGCATCTCACTGTTCAGGCTTGAGCCCCTACATTCCCCTCTTCCTCCCAGGCTTATAAATCTACTGCCTTGAACCCAGATGTTACATCTGTGTCTCAGGTCCAGATGCACCATGTAAAAGGCCATCCTGTATCTCTCCCACAGGACATGGATGTAGGGCTGCATCAGGATGGTGGGCTTCTGGCAGCCTACAGCAGTTTCCATGACCCAGCAACATTTAGGACATGCAAACAAAGATCTCTTATCAACTTCCTTTTATTTCGGGAAAGAAGCAGCAGATCTCCTCATGTTTATATTCATATATAGGATCCATTTGAACATCAATAAGATCAGTCGAATGGAATTCAAATGAGCTTCACAGGCAAGATGCTGTTCGTCATTTTTCATATCTTTTCTAATGAATCACATAAGCGTGTGGAGAGAGATAAAATGCCACAGGTTAAATACATTTTATTTTGGTTACTATAACTATACACTTACTCCAATTTAGCTATACAAGCAGACTAGCAGGGCACCACTTCAAGTGGATTACAAAAGACTAAAACAGTCATGTCCAACAAGAGGCTCGAGGGCCGTATTTGGCTTAGAAAACCCATAGATGTGGCCATTGGGGCCCTGTGTTGGACATGCCTGGTCTAATATGTAAGTCAATGTGACATGCATATCCACTGTTGGGTCTGCATGATACAAGCACACTTTGGTATCACTAACAGGGTAAAGTGGGGGATGTACCAGCTGACATGCACCAGGGAAGGATGAGACCACTACTAGTTAATTTTCTTTAAATCTTTGTATAGTTTGAATCTTGTCATTCCTGAGCATTCCTGATACCCACACAGATCATTTTAAATCAGTTTTTGAAAAGTGTTTTTGAAACCTTTTTGAATCTATTTTAAAATAGACTTTTTACCATTGTAGTGCAACAGTTAACTCACAACAGTTAACAACAGACAGTTAACAACACTCCGGGGCTTAATACAGCTTTGTTTCAGCTTGGAGGCAGACCCCTCCCTTTCCCCTGGAGCAGTAAATAATAATTTTGACTTTGCATCTTTTGTGTGCAATTTGCCTCTGCCTAAAGAGACATTTTTGTAATTTAAACTTTGCATTTACATTGAGGTAAAATGCAGATTAAAAATTCTCTAATTAGTTTATATCATCATGTTATGTATCAGTCAGTGCACAATTTCATTCAGAATGCAATTTAAAAACACATTGAAATATCTATTCTATGAAAAGTTATACACAAAAGTCCAGAAAGGCTGGATGGTCTCATGTCACTATGCCGTTTGCCTGGGTTGTTGTCACACCAACTGTATGAGAGGAGGTCCATAATAGGGATGACATGCTGGTCTCTCATACCAATAGGGTGATGCAAAGCCTATTGAAGCTACTGCAGATATAGTCACAGCTGATGTACCAGCTGAAGGGACATTTCCATATCTTTCACAGTGGAGAATCCTATGCTTGTCCATCAGAATTATGTAAGTCCCACTGTAAGTTTGCACAGATCCTCTCTTGAATTCTGGGTCGAGTTCTAAACTAGTGTACGCAAACCCTGGCCTTTAGGGACACCCAATTCAGCCCACAATGAACCCCCCAGTTTCCAATGAACTCTGACTGCTCAGCGACTATTAGAACCCATACTGCCTCTGGACATTAATTTAACCCTTCCCCACTCCCCCAGAAATTGCCTCTGAATAACTTAGGTCTCTAAGTGCTCCTGGCTTGATCTGGCTTAATCTGTATATTATCACTGTGCAAATAGTACATGGCAAACTGTTCATATTTTCACGTGGTTCAACATGTCTCTGTATTATAGACATGGTTCTACATCGTCTCAGTATTGGACAAATTCCTGGACAAATTGAATTGGACAAATTCAGTATCCGACAAATTCGGATTGGATAAGTTCCTGGACGAAAGGATCATCACAAGCTACAAGCCATGAGGAGTGTATGAAGAGGTTAAATTAAAAAATAATAATTTTTTTAAATTAAAATTTAAAAAAATTCTTTAAATTAAAAAAAATTCTGATGTGTGGTCTCCAATTTTTCTAAGTCCCTCACAACCACCTTCTCAAAAATCTGACTCTGAGGGTCCATTAAATTCGGAATGAAATGTCATTTGGGTCGGAATTTATTCCTTGGAGTTTCAGTATTGCCAAATGAAGAAGCAGGACATGTACTTATTGCATAAACTGGCCAGGGAGGAAGATTTAATCTTTAAAGAAGCTGACAAGGGTGGAGCTTTGGTAGTCAGGGATAAACATGACTACATTCAAGAAATCAACAGACAAATACAAGGAAGGGAAAGGACTCTAAAGGAAAGGACTCTAAAATGAATACAACAAGATTGGTAGACCTTTGTTGCCCCAAGGATATACTGATGCATTTTGCATAAGGACTTTTGCACAACAAGTGTGGTAGGCCTTGATTGCCACATATAAGACTTAATTTACAATTTGTATTTATGTTGTTATTATTATTGTACTACGATTATTCTGTACTCAGATTGGAAAAGCCAACAGCAGGATTGTTTTTTTTATATGAACAACCCCCCCAGATTGTTGATATTGCATAGTTGGGATGGCTTATATAGAAACTTTTGGATATTCTGCAGGAGATAAGGATCGTATATTGAGTAACTTACCCAGTCTTACTTTAGACCATATTGATATCGTGGGGTGTGACTGGATCAACTTTACAAATTTGAAACGCAAAAGAATCCGAATTATGTTACATGCATCTTCCTTAAATGAATATTGTCAAAAATCCTATACTCATGGTTCAGGATTCATAAAGGTCCCACTTTATTTACAAACAATGATGAGTTTAAGAAAAAAATTGATGGCCATACTTAACAAATGTAGTCTAGATGTTATGCTTTTAATTATTGAGGAATCTTCTAGGGAATTGGCAACCCTTGATAATGAAATCAGAGATTTAGAAATTAAACTTAAAGTACAATGCCTTCTTTGGAGGCCTTTTCTCAAAAATTATAGGACCTGAACAATGATTTAACCTCCTTTGAAGAAAAGATTAGAGATACTAAATTAAAGAAACTACACAGGGATGAAAAGGATTACATCACCAACCAGTTTTATAAATGGTTGAACCCCCTTAGACTGCGGACACATCATAAAGAAGGGAAAAGGGTTTCATGGGCTGACTCTAGGAGGGAGTGTGACACTTCTGAAGTGGATGATTCAGGTGACACATCTGGAGATGAATCATTTACTTATAGACTGAGGGGACCAGTGATGGGATTCAAAGGAATTAACAACTGGTTCTATGCCCATCTGATAGCCACGTTTAAATGGCTATTTTTAAACTTTATATGTCCTCTCTCTCGTTAACAACCGATTCTATAGAGTAGGTGCGAACCTGCTGGAGCCCACCACTGGAGGAGATGTAATATTAGACAAAGAGACCATTCATTTAACACTTCACAATCTTTTTTACCACCACGTTCCAGGACGAACTGGAGAAAAACATCGTTGTAAACTTATCCTTGTGTCAGTTTTCAAGGGAGGGGATGAGGATACTTCAATTGGGATTAGGATTTGTCCCTACACCTAAATACAACCCATTCCAGACCAGAATTGACCTATATAGATTATTTCGATTATTGAAACTTAAAAAAAATATTTGGCAATACTGAAACTCTAAGGAATAAATTCAGACCCAAATCACACTTCATCTATATATATAAAAGAGAAAAGTCACTCACTGACTGACTCACTCACTGACTCACTCACTGACTCATCACCGTCCTGCCAAAACCGTTGGGCCTAGAAGCGTGAAAATTGGGGTGGGTGTTCCTTCTGTGACAGAGGGGTGCACTAAGAACCGGTTTTTGGAAATTCCAACCAGAATGGGGTGACAAGGGGCGCAACGTGTTTTCCTCCCTATACTATGCATTGGAGAATTGATGACTCCTCAACATTCCGCCCCAACTGCTGGGCCTGAAGCATGGAATTCTGGGAGTTCCTTCTGTCACCTGAACTCCCACCAAGAACCGATGTGGAGAAATTTAACCCTTCAGGGGCTGAAAAGGGGGCAACGTGTTTCTGTCCTATACTTAACATGGGAGACTGAACAACATCCAGCCAGTTTGGTGCTCAGTGCCTGGTGCACTGGGGGGATGTTGTTAGGAGGAAGAGGTTGCACTGGAAAGGATGCTGCACATGGGGGAAGTTGCGCATGGGGGGATGATGCGCATGTAGGAAAGTTGCGCATGGGGGAAGTTGCGCATGGGGGAAGTTGCGCATGGGGGAAGTTGCGCATGGGGGAAGTTGCGCATGTAGGGTAGTTGCGTATGGGGAAAGTTGCGCTTGGGGAAGTTGTGCATGTAGGAAAGTTGCGCATGGGGGGATGATGCACATGGGGATGATGCGCATGGGGGAAGTTGCGCATGGGTGGAAGTTGCGCATGGGTGGAAATTGCGCATGGGGGGAAGTTGTGCATGGGGAAAAGTTGTGCATGGGGGGTTGATGCGCATGGGCGTTGATGCGCATGAGGGAAAGTTGCACGCGGGGGAAAGTTGCGCATGGGGAAATTTGCGCATCGGCGGATGATGCGCATGTGGGAAGTTGCGCATGTGGGGATGATGCGCATGGGGGAAGTTGCGCATTGGTGGAAGTTGCACATTTGTGGAACTTGCACATGGGAGATGATATGCATGGGGGAAAGTTGAGCATCGGGGAAAGTAGCACATGGGGATGATGCACATGAGGGAAAGTTGCGCATGGGGATTGATACGCAGGGGAAAGTTGCACATGGGGGGAAGTTGCGCATGTGGGAAAGTTGCACCTGTGGGAAAGTTGCGCATGGGGGAAAGTTGCACATGGGGAAAGTTGCGCATGGGGAAAAGTTGCACATGGGGAAAAGTTGTGCATCGGCGGATGATGCGCATGGGGGAAAGTTGCGCATGAGGGGATGTTGCACATGGGGGATGATGCCCATGGAGGGATGATGCGCATGGGGGGATGATGCGCAAGGGGTGTCTCTGTGCCATGAGGGGATGGCATAGGGGAAAATGTTACACCTGCAACGCTAGTTCCTAATATAATGGAGAACACACATCAGAAATTTTTTTTTAATTTAAAGAAGCAGGACATGTACTTATTGAATAAATTGGCCAGGGAGGAAGATTTAATCTTTAAAGAAGCTGACAAGGGTGGAGCTTTGATAGTCCTGGATAAACATGACTACATTCAAGAAATCAACAGACAAATACAAGGAAGGGAAAGGACTCTAAAGGAAAGGACTCTAAAGGAAAGGACTCTAAGATGAATACAATAAGATTGGTAGACCTTTGTTGCCCCAAGGATATACTGATGCATTTTGCATAAGGACTTTAAAGGGACACAACAATAGTGGTAGGCCTTGGTTGCCACATTAGCAAGACAGGCAGCCCAATCCAGAGCAACTGTCCCTTGCACATAAGAGGCCTTAGGGTGCCCTATCTATCACTAGGGTGGAGCAACTGCAAGATGCTCCAGCCCAGTTACTCTGGAAGAGGCTTAGGGCAGAGCAAGGCAACATAAGGTGCCCTAAGAGAGGTGGACCTGCTCTGCCCTAACCGGGGCAGCCTAAGCAGCTCAGGAGAGGCCTGTTGAGGGCATGTTTAGCATTGCCTAGGGCAGAGCAGTTACTCTGTATCCAAAGCCTGTTTCAAGGCAGAAATGCCCTCTTCCAGTTCCTCAGAGATATGCCACCTCAGGAGCAGGTATAGTAATGAGTAGACCCATAGGGGTCCATAGAATCATAGAATCATAGAGTTGGAAGGGACCTAGTAGGTCATCTAGTCCAACCCCCTGCCTGCAATTGGAAATCCCCCTAGAACATCCCCGACAGGCGCTCGTCGAGCCTCTGCTTGAAGATCCCCAGTGAGGGAGAGTCCACCACCTCCCTTGGAAATCTGTTCCACTGCCGAACCGCCCTCACTGTCAGGAATTTTTTCCGGATATCCAACTGGAATCTCCTCTCTTGCAGTTTGTACCCATTGGTTCTAGTTCTGCTTTCAGAAGCAGCCATGAACAAATGAGCCCCTTCCTCCATATGACAGCCCTTCAGATATCTGAAGAGGGCAATCATGTCTCCTCTCAGCCTCCTCTTCTCCAGGCTGAACATCCCAAGTTCCCCCAACCTTTCCTCGTAGGGCTTCCCTTCCATCCCACTGATCATTCTTGTTGCTCTCCTCTGGACTTGCTCCAGTTTGGCTTCATCTTTCTTAAAGTGAGGGGCCCAGAACTGAACACAGGACTCAAGGTGAGGTCTGACCAATGCTGAGTAAAGAGGAACAATAACTTCTCGCGACTTGGAAGCTACAGACCTCTTAATGCAACCTAAAATGGCATTTGCCTTCTTTGCAGACACATCACACTGCTGACTCATGTTCAGCTTGTTATCCACGGCGACTCCAAGATCTCGCTCACATGTTGTGCTGCCAAGCCAAGTATCCCCCATTTTATACCTGTATTTTTGGTTTTTATTGCCCAAGTGCAGAACTTTGCACTTCACCCTGTTGAAATTCATTCTATTTGTTACAGCCCAGGATTCTAGTTTATCCAGATCCTCCTGGAGGTTTCTCCTGTCTTCTGTTGTGTTTGCTACTCCTCCCAGCTTGGTGTCATCCGCAAATTTGATCAGGCTCCCCTATATCCCTTCCTCTAAGTCATTAATGAAAATGTTAAAGAGAACCGGTCCCAAGACAGAGCCTTGGGGTACCCCACTTGAAACCGACCTCCAAGTTGACACAGAACCATTTACTAAAACCCTTTGAGTGCGGCCATCGAGCCAGTTGCAGATCCACCTAACGATTTCCCCCTCGAGCCCATATTTTTCCAACTTCCCAATTAAGATGTCATGTGGGACCTTGTCAAATGCTTTGCTGAAGTCAAGATAAATGACATCCACAGCATTGCCACTGTCCAGTAAGCTTGTAACCCGATCAAAAAAGGAGATCAGATTTGTCTGGCAAGATTTATTCTTGGTAAATCCATGCTGGGTTCTTTTGATCACCGAGTACTTGTCTAGATGAGCACAAATTGTGTGTTTTATGATTTGTTCTAATATCTTCCCCGGGATTGAAGTCAAACTGACTGGTCTATAATTTCCCGGGTCTTCTTTTTTCCCCTCTTAAAGATTGGGACTACATTTGCCCTCTTCCATTCCAGTGGCACTTCTCCACTCCTCAAGGATTTCTCAAAGATGATCGACAGAGGCTCTGCAAGGACATCTGTGAGTTCCTTAAGAACTCGAAGATGCAGCTCATCTGGTCCAAATGACTTGAATTCATTTAGGCCAGTTAAGTGGTTTCGAACCAGTTCTCTGTCAATCTGCTGTTCTACACCATGCACGTTTTCATTACCTCTTTGGGAATGCAAGAACATCCCCGCATCAGCCAATGATCCCGCACCCCCATTTGCAAATCCCTCCTTCCGAGAATAGACGGACGCAAAGTAAGAGTTGAGCAGCTCTGCCTTCCCCTGGTTTCCACACACCTGCTGTCCATCTTTGTCCAGGAGCAGCCCCACCCCCTCGTCTCTCCTCCTGTTCCTTTGGGCATATCTAAAGAAGCTCTTTTTGTTATCCTTGACTCCCCTGGCCAGCCTCAGCTCATACTGAGCTTTAGCATTCCTGACCCCCTCCCTACAAGACTGGGCTATCTGCCTGTACTCCTCCCTGGTGATCTTTCCAGTCTTCCACTCCCTATACTTCTCTTTCTTTAACTTCAGCTGATCCCCAAGTTGCGTGTGGAGCCAACCTGGTTTTTTCAGGTTTTTTCCCCCCTTTCTTTTTCATGGGAATTGTTTCTGACTGTGCTTTTAGAAGCTGCCTCTTAAGGAGCTCCCACCCATCTTGGGCCCCTTTCCCCGTTAGATCATCAACCCATGGGATCCCACCTATGACTCCTCTAAGCCTGTTGAAATCAGCTCTCCTGAAATCCAATGTATACGTTTCACTCTGCACTCTTTTTATTTCCCACATTATTCCCACACATGATAAGGCCTGAGTAAGAATGGTAGTGTTAACCAAAAATCTGAGTTCTTGGCCAGCCTAGATGCAATCCCTGCCTCTCAACCTCAGGATATGGCACAACTATGGCAGCCCACTAACCTCAGGATACAGCAGGACACTCCAAGCATCCATCTTGCACTAGAAGAACTGCAGCTGTAACTGGTTGTCAGGAACTGTTGGGCTTCCTTATAATGTAGGCTCCACAGCTGTTCCTTCTTCAGTGTGATATGAGGGGGGTCTACTCAGGAGCAAGCCCTCCCCAGCTGTCTCTGTCTCAGCATGCTGTGGAGCAGTTAGGGCAGCCCAGGCTTCCTGACTCTCTGGATGCAGCATAACTTTCTGCTCTGGATACAGAATAGTTAGGAGAGAGCAGTTAGGGCAGAGCAGGTTAAACTTGCTCTGGATTGCACCCTTAATTTACAATTTGTATTTAGGTTGTTATTATTATTGTTCTATGATTGGAAAAGCCACACGTGTTCTAAAGCAAACACTCAGTTTCCATAGGTCATTGACCAAACCAACATATTCTTCAGGAGAGTTTAATCCCAAACCTAATATAAACGCAATACAATAAAACTTTGGATTGAGAGTAATTTGGATTGAAAGCATTTTGCAGGACAAGCAAACATTTTTAATAAATTTTAACTTATATACAAGTGATGTCTTGATATACAAGTGATGTCTTGATAAATGAGTGAAAAGTCCCGGTAGGGATGTAGCCAGTTTTGGCACTCCACTTCCCCGAGAAACCAGCCTATGTATGTCTACTCTGAATTAAGCCTATTACAGTCAATGGGGATCACTCCCATGTAAGAGGGGCAATGGAAAGCAGCTTGAGAGACCTAGCCTTGCATGTCTATTCTAAAGTAAGCCCTATTATAATGCATGGGGCTCATTCTTATGTAAGGGTGAAGACTGCAGCCTGAGAGACTGAGAGTGACATCCTAATCATGACTATTCAGAAGTAAGTCTCATTGTTGCTGAGACGTTCTGAGATGTTACATTTTGAAATACAGAGTCTCTAATGATACCTAGCAATAGGTATAAAATATTTCAGATAAGAGGCTTCAGTATTTGAAGTATGTTTGAACTAGACATGTAGGAGATGTTTGCAGATATAAGCACGTACAAGCATGTACAAATAAATTAACAACAGGTTCTATGTACATAGAACAACAGGTTCTATATCCCATTAGTAACTGGGATGTCCCATTAGTAAAGTATCCCATTAGTTCTCAGAAACAGGCGCTCATTAGCAAAGGGTTCTATAGAACCTGTGAGAACCCCCTGAAGCACACCACTGTGTGCAGGAGGTATACATGGGTCTCCTCAGTTCTGCTCCTGCTCAATAGGAATACACATAGGATCCATAGTGGTGTTACCCAGGCTTAGCTAGAGGGGGCAGAGAAGTCAACATCCTTTTGGAGCCATTCCAGGTTGGGGGGGGGGGGGAGCAAAACTGAGCCATATGTTCCATTTTGCTCCCCCCCACCTGGAATGGCTTCAAAATGGTGAGACTCCCTCCAAATTTGATTACTCTACTCCCCTCTAGCTATGCCACTGACCCAGAGCAAGGGAACAAATATTCCTTTTCTTTGAAAAGACTGCAGCAGCTGCCTTGCTGCTGATTTTGGCACTATGATTCCTTGGCCACCAAGCAAGCCTCCTTCAGTCTTGGGAGACTATAGTATCGTGCTCTGCGTGGCATACGCAGCATGTAAAGCACGAAAGCCTGGGTTAGATTGTTATGGAGGATAGGCTGTTGCCCAAGCAGCAGATCCCCCCTCTCTATGCCACTGAATTAGTCCAATGGAAAGGCAGAGCCAATACGATTGGATTCAGATGGCGTCGCAGAGCTGGGCTACGGACAGGAGCTCACCCTGTCTTATGGGGCCGACCCGGGTCTCGAACCCTGGCGCAGTGTCTTAGCCACTTGCGCCTCCCACAGCCCTTGGCCACCAAGGAGCTTAAAATTATGCTCTAAATCAACAAGTTATGTTACTTAGGTCAAGCTGTCTTTCATGCAACCTGTTTTCCTCAACTGATCTAGGAAGGTTTGATAGTCTTCAGAAAGAGATTTCTCCAGGAGAGAGTTTGGAAACTACTCCTCCAGGCTGGACTTGGGAAATTACATTCTTTAATTTGAAATAGTGGCATGTGTGTCATATTCTCTATTATTATTTTGGAAATGTATTGGATGTATTCTACATAGTCTCTATTCTTATTGTTTTGGAAATGTATCGGTTGTATTCTGCTTTCGGTTGTATTCTGCTTTCATTTGCAAATGATCATTATATTATTTACAATCAGAAACTATGTTCTCACCTTGCAGCAAAAACTAAACCAAGAACAGTGTCTCACAGCACGCTCCCCTCTCTCACAATACCTGTAGCGGCATCTGCCTTTTATCTTCTGACACTTCTGGGGGTCAGGTAGGTGAGAAGAAAGAAATGCTAAATGAAATTGAAATAATGTAGGTCAGTATAAAGATTCTTCAGCAGAAACTTCAATTTTCAGTTGCTTTTAGACTGGGAAAATCCAACACAGTGTTTATCACTTGCATGCACCATCCTGGAATTGGTTTGTCAATATATGTCTAAGCTAGTCATCCCAGTATTGGTTGTCAGTGCAACAAACAGCAGACATTCATGTAGAAAAATATATATTTCATTCCAGTGCAAAACATAATCCATTAAGAGTTGTCAGATAAACGTTCCATGGTCCAAAGCAACAAAGAAATCCAATAAACAGTACTAATCATATCAGAGTAGCACAGCGATAATCTTCATACAGTAGCAACAACAGTACAGCAGTAATTCATCATATGGATGCGATGAGTCAGACCAAAGGCCTTTTCCAGTAGAATATCCAATCCATGGGTATCAGCATCTACACATGCACAGGAGACTCATCAGTAAGAATACTGCCAGGTCAAAAACCCCATGAGATGAACAGCACAGAACAAATATTTATATAAAACATTAACCAATCCAAATTAACCATTGCTTATATGAGCCACACCCAACAATAAATTGAACTCAGCTGTTAGTACTTATTATCTATAATTCAACCAGCACAGCTTACAAGCTGACATGGTTTGCATGGCATGCAGAATGTCCCATATTGAGTATCCACTTAAAAGAATCTGGTGGCAAAGGACAGGAAAGAACTTTATATCTCCAGCCCATTGCTTTGGAGTCTTCAAGCACGAGAGCCTTGAATGTTAGAACACAAGGCAGTGGAGTCAGGCTTCCGAACAGTGGCATAGCTAGCAGAGTGCAGGGGGTGCAGTTGCACTGGGCAACAAGCTTTAGGGGGCAACAAGCTGAGCTTAACACTAGCGGCTAACATTGTGAAAAATGGGGTATGTATGAAAGATGATACCATCATGTTATATATCGTTGGATAAGTAATTAAATACAGAATGCAATTAAACAAACTGCATTTAAATATATATAGTCTATAAAACATTATGGCCAATTAACCAGACATTGAGAACAGAAAGCGTATAGGACAAAAAGTGGATTTTCTTTACTCAACTTTCCCATGATAATGATTACTCTGAGAGCCAAGATGTAATTCTGTTACAGGTGGTTAAGACACTGTGCCTGTTAACCATTAGGCCAGGGTTCAAGACCTGGAACCCCACAAGACAGGTTTAGCTCCTGTCCTTAGCCCAGCTCTGTGATCGTATTGGCTCTGCCGTTCCATTGGACTATTTCAGTGGCATAGAGAGGGTAACAGCCTATCTTCCATATCAATCTACCCAGGCCTTCATGCTTTGGAGAGGACACTCAGAGCACGACACCATAGTCTTTCAACACTGATGGATGCCGATCTATATATATAAAAGAAAAAAGTCACTCACTGACTGACTCACTGACTGACTCACTGACTCATCACCGCCCTGCCAAAACCGCTATGCCTAGAAGCATGAAATTTGGGGTGGGTATTCCTTCCATGATGGAGGGGTGCACTAAGAACCGGTTTTTGGAAATTCCAACCGGAAGAGGGTGAAAAGGGGCGCAATGTGTTTTCCTCCCTATACTTTGCATTGGAGAATTGATGACTCATCAACATTCCGCCCCAACTGCTGGGCCTGAAGCATGGAATTCTGGGAGGGATCCTTCTGTCACCTGAACACCCACCAGGAACACATGTGGAGAAATTTAAACCTTCAGGGGCTGAAAAGGGGGCAACGTGTTTTTGTCCTATACTTAATATGGGAGACTGACCAACATCCAGCCAATTTGGTGCTCTGTGCCTGGTGCACTGGGGGGATGTTGTTCAGAGGAAGAGGCTGCACTGGTGAGGATGCTGCGCATGGGGGGAAGTTGCACATGGGGGAAGTTGCGCATGGGGAAGGTTGCATATGGGGGGCTGATACACATGGGGGGCTGATACGCATGGGGGGCTGATGCGCATGGGGGGACTGATGCGCATGGGGTTGATGTGCATGTGGGGATGATGCGCATGGGGTTGATGCACTTGGGTGAAGTTGTGCATGGGGGAAAGTTTGCATGGGGGAAAGTTATGAATGGGGAAAGTTTGCACATGGGGAAGTTGCGCATGGGGGAAGTTGTGCATGGGGGGATGATGCACATGGGGAAGTGGCGCATGGGGTAAGTGTCGCATGGGGGTTGATGCACGTGGGGGGAAGTGGAGCATGGGTGAAGTGGCGCATGGGTTGTTTATGCGCATGGCGTGTTTATGCACCATGGGGGGATGGCGTATGGGGAAATGTTACTCCCGCAACGCGGGTACGCTTTTTACTAGTGGAATAATAAGGTGTTAGTAGGAAACAACTTTTATTTCCATATTAGCAAAAGCGTACCAGCATTGTGGGAGTAAAATTCACCATACAACATCCCCCCACTGTGCATCAAACCTTCATGGGCAACAGCACCCATGCACAATAACACCCCATGCACATGAACCCCCCATGCGCATGAACCCCTCATGTGCATGAACCCCCATGCGCAACATCTCCTCATGAGCATCTACCCCCTATGTGCATCAATCCCCATGTGCAGCAGCCACTGATGGGCATGAATCCCCATGTGCACCCATTCCCCCATGCAATATCTCCTCATGAGCATCTAACCCCTATGCGCATCAATCCCCATGCACAACACCTCCATTTGCATGAACCCCTATGCATATCCATCCCTATGTGCATAATCCCCCCCTGCGCAACATCCCCCATGTGTATCCACCCCATGTACATCCACCCCATGCATAACATCCCTTCATATGCAACATCCCCCATGAGCATCAACCCCCATATGCATCAACCCCCATACACATCAACCCTCTATGTGCATCAACCCTCTATGCACAACCCCATGTGCATCCATCCCCATGCACATGAATCCCTCATTCGCATGAAACCCCCATGTGCATCAACCCCCCGTGCGCATCCACCTTCCATGTGCAAGACCCCTCCATGCGCAACATCCCTCCATATGCATCCACTCCATGCGCAACATCCCCCATGCACAACAGCCCCCATGCGCAGCATCTTCTCCAGTGCAACCCCTCCCTCCAAACAACATCCCCCCCGCGCACCAGGCACTGAGCACCAAATTGGATGGATGTTGGTCAGTCTTCCATGTTAAGTATAGGACAAAAACACATTGCACCCCTTTTCAGCCCCTTAAGGGTTACATGTTTCCACATCAGTTCTTCGTGGGTGTTCATGTGACAGAAGGAACAGCCTCCACAAATTCCATGCTTCTAGTTCTGGGGTTTGGGGCAGAGCATCCTTCAGTCACTGATTCTTCAATGCAAAGTATAGGGAGGAAAATGCATTGCCCCCTAATTCACCCCCTTCCGGTTGGAATTTTCAAGAACTGGTTCTTAGTGCTCCCCTCTGTCATGGAAGGAACACCCAGCCCCAAATTTCATGCTTCTAGGCCTGGCGGTTTTGGCCTGGGCATTGATGAGTGAGTCAGTCAGTAAGTCACTCAGTCAGTCAGTGACTTTTCTCTTTTATATACAGTGGTGCCTCACGTAACAAATTTAATTAATTCCAGAGGTATGTTTGTTACATGAAATGTTCTTCAGGTGAAGTGGATTTTCCCATAGGAAATAATGGAAACTCACATGGTTCCACAACCCAAAAAATATTCATATAAAAATATTAACTGGATGTAAAAATGATGACAAAACACTGGAATTGAATTCAAAACATGCATTCAATGTGCATGATCCTTTGAAGTCTACTTAGGCTGCAATCCTAAAGACACTTTTCTGGGAGTAAGCCCCATTTAACACAATGGGGCTTACTTCTGCGTAGACATGGTTAGGAGGCTGCAATCCAAGACACTTTCCAAGTGTCTCCACTTTCTTCTTCTCTTTACCCTGAGCCTCTCTCTCCCCTGCTCCCTTCTGGCTAACCCTGAGCTGCTTCCCTCTTCTCCACCGCTGTTCTCTCCCTCTGCCCTTTGGACACCCAGCCAGAGGAGGAACAGCGTGGAAGTGTTGCTTTCACTATGGGCAGGTGCGCTAGGCAGCCCCTGACGCTTTTGAAAAGGGCTGCCAGCCAGCACGTCTTCCTCAACTGCCAACAAGTGTGTTTGTTATGTGAAGCAGAATCCTAGAGGAATTTTTGTTTGTTACATGAAACATACTTTACATGAGGTGTTTGTTATGTGAAGGCGCCACTGTATATAGATACCTATATTATCATACCATTACCCATGCTAATATAGGCACTTCTAAGTGATGCTCCTCTTATAGTTAGCAGCAAAAGAATAACCATTCCTCTTTGCCCTATCATAGTTTCCCTAGCACAGTTAGGGACACAATTTTCATGTTTTTACTTAACTGTGTTTGATTTTGTTGTTGTGAGGGGGTAACAAAACCTTCTACAACTCCAGATAGCAAACAGGTGCTTTAGCTTTGCCACTAGCAGAGCAAATAAGTGGTGAAGTGCTGAGGAGGAGGAGACAGGTTTTTCCTCCGATTTTCTTTTAGAAAATATCTGGGGATCATATCCTGAGTGATGATATAGAATGGAGGACAGAGTGCCTATACCTTTAGCTATTGCATAGAAGAGGGAATTTATGCAGGTTTAACTCAACGTTTTTCCTCTCCTGGACACCTTCTACTTCACCCCTAAGTTCCTCAGGCTGATGAGAGAGGAAGAAGAGGAGGAGGAAGCGAGTTGATGGTTGCAGGAGCTTTAGTCCACTTCCTAATTGGCAAAGGTGGTCGCTGCTGCTCACACACTTTTCTCTGTCCCACCTGGAAAAGCAACAATGGAGGCAAATCTTGCATCTAGCTTGTCTTTCTACCAGTCCACATTTTGACAAAGCACAGCTGGGTCATGGAAACTGGGTTAGGCACACAGGAAACAATGCTTCGCAAGCCTCCCATGTTCCAGCCTTCTCTCCTCCATCCCCTCATAACATAGAGAGGCAGGGTCTGGATTGTAGTTGTGTATGGGATTTGTGAGTTAAAATGTGCTTAGAATTACTGCTGCAGTAATTGAGCATTTAAGGCAACCCCCTTAATTGTTACTCTGTCTCCAGTCATGAGGTTTGAATAGTCTGATGCCTGGCCCACATCTCACACTGATCTGTGTCCACCAATCTTTTGAATAACCTGCACATACCATGTCTGTAATATGAATGTGATTAAGTGCCGGGCAGGATGGTGTAGTGGTTTGTGAGTTGGATGATGACCTGGAAGACTGAGATTTAAAACTCTGATCAGCCATGAGTTAGTTTCCTGGATGACCTTGGGCTAGTCATGATTTTTCAGCTCCATCTATAGCACAGGGCTATAGTGAGAAAAAGGGAGAGGAGAAAGTGTGTACACCACCTGAGCTCCTTGGAGAAGGTACACAAATGTGAAAAAGGTAAAGGTATGTCCTGTTACTATTGTGTAGACATGGTTAGGATTGTGCTCTACATTGATTAGGATTGTGTCCACAGTAGTGTGTGTATCTGAAATGAAAACACTCAAGAATATGCACTGCCCCTTACCTGGATCCAGATTGAGCACCATGTAAAGGAGAACAAAGAGAAGATAGTAGATCTTCATTGAGATGGAAAGCAGATATTTGCCTGAGTACTGCTAATTCCAAGATATGAGGCTTGAGAAAATGGGCAGTGATGCTGAGCCTTTTATAGTATGTTGAGGACTGAAATACATGGAGCCACTGAAGTCAAGGAAAAGTTTTTTTATGTCTCTATGTTTCAGTAACCCTCCACAAGGAAGTTCCTATAAAAGCCTATTAGCCATGGTAACCAAATGGAAAGAACATGAATAGAGGCAATTTTGGAAAAAAAATGCATGTGCATAATCAGAGGCATCACACCAACAACTAAACAACAAAAAGCACAATAACCAAATAACTCTGTCTTTGCATAGCAGTCATCAGCCTCAGACAGCACTGGAGCAGGATGATGCCTCAGTGTACCCTGGGATAGGAGTTGGAACCCAGAACCACGCAGACACACCTTATTTATGAGCGTTATTAAAGACATCAGGAATTGTCTTTGCCATATGTCTCTGAAAACTGGGACTTTCTGGTTTTTCAGGGATTGCATTCACATACTGGCAATTTTGACAGGGGGTCCTGGCCTGGTTTTGTGGAAGAGAATTATGATAACCCTACTACTGCATCAGAAAATGGACACTGAGAATTAGTGGCATAGCTAGGTCATTTTATACCCAAGCATGGAAATTCTTTGACACCTTCCTACAACAGAATTATTTATTTTCAGTATTAATTAATTCATCTCTATATATAAAACTTCCCGCTCACCCCACTTTCATCTTTCTTCAGGTTATTCCTAGTCCCTCTCATTCCTTTCTTATCATGGTGTATTGATGTGCATGGGGGGGTTCTTGCACATGGGGAGATGATGCACATGGGGGACTGATGCGCATGGGGGATGAACATGGGAAATGTTTGCCGGTGTAGTCTCATCCCCTGACTGGCTCCACCCTTCTTCCTCAGGTAAAAGGCTCCTGGGCATTTTGAGGGAGAGAGGTGCTGGGCCTTGCTGGCTGAAGATCTGCCTGGGAGAGAAACAGCTGCGCTTCACCCCTGGACTGGCCCAGTGGACCAGCTTGAGAACCTCTGCTATAGCACTTTATGCCTCCCTACTGAGGAAAATCAACAGAAACCTGCCCCTAGCTGCTTGGCTCCACCTGTTGCTCTGTAGCAATGTGTTTACCATCTGGAGGGAGCTCAAGGGAGGGAAAGTTGGCTGGGAGTGCTGCCACCATTAGTAGAGTGACGGGTCATGGAAGATATGGTGGGAGGGGTCGTGCAGGCCATAATAGGAGAAGGAGGGTCAGTCGTAGACAGACTGTCCCTCTTTCTGGCCCTCCCCTCAACCCTCTGACCTTAGGCAGCCTGAGCAGCAGCCCCCTGAGTCTGAACCTGCTGCTTCTCAATGCCAGGTCAGTAAACAATAAGACCTGCCTGGTCCAGGATTTGATCCTGGACCAGAAAGCTGACCTGGCCTGCATTACGGAGACCTGGCTGGATGAGGCCGGAGGTGTGGGCCTCTCCCAGATCTCTCCGCCAGGTTTCCGGGTGCTACAGCAGCCAAGACTTCAGGGGCGGGGAGGTGGGGTTGCGATAGTCTATCGTGATTCTATCCCTCTCACCAGGTCCCCTGCCCAGCAGTTCACAGGGTTTGAGTGCCTCCGTGTTGTGTTGGAGGGGCGAGACAGAATAGGGATTCTGTTGGTGTACCGCCCGCCGTGCTACCCAACAGTCTCCCTGCCTGAGCTGACCGGGGTGATCTCGAGCGTGGCGTTGGAGTGCCCTCACCTACTAGTGTGGGGGACTTCAATGTCCATGCTGAGGCACCCCAAACATCTGCAGCTCAGCATTTCATGGCCTCCATGGCAACCATGGCTCTGTCTCAAAGAATATCTGCCCCTACTCATGATGCGGGACACACGCTGGACCTTGTGTTCACTGCTGGGCAGGTTGATGGTGATCTGGATGTGAAGGACATCTCCATCACCCCATTGCCATGGACAGATCACTACCTGGTGGGATTTAGGCTTATCGCAGCCGGTAGCCTCTGCACAGGCGGGGGACCACATTCCATGGTCCGCCCCCGAAAACTGATGGATCCAAATGGTTTCCTGAGGGCTCTGGGGGATTTTCCTGCTGCCAGAGCTGGGGACTCACCCGGCTCCTTGGTCAATCTCTGGAATACGGAGATGACCAGGGCCC
This sequence comes from Cryptoblepharus egeriae, assembly GCA_030015325.1. Classification (NCBI taxonomy): domain Eukaryota; kingdom Metazoa; phylum Chordata; class Lepidosauria; order Squamata; family Scincidae; genus Cryptoblepharus; species Cryptoblepharus egeriae. The sequence continues at coordinate 235,464,241 of JAREYC010000001.1, forward strand.
TGGATGAGATCGCTCCTGAGCGACCTCGGCCCTGCCGTAGATCAAACGCAGCTCCTTGGTTTTCTGGGGAGCTGCAGGCTTTGAAACAGCAAGGTCGAGGTTTAGAGTGACGGTGGCAAAAAACTCGTGTCGTTTCTGATCGGGCAGAGGCCAGGGCTCACTGGCGAGCCTACTCTGTGGCAGTGGTGGTGGCAAAAAAGATGTATTTCGCTATCACAATCCCATCTGCAGAGAACCGCCCAGCAGAGCTCTTCCGTGTGGTCCAGGGCCTACTCCGTCTGGCCCCCCGTACTGATGTGGTACAGTACGCGGAGGCTCACTGTGGCGAGTTCGCCCAACATTTCGCAGACAAGGTTGATCAGATCTGGCATGACTTGGACGCCACTTTAACAACATTCAACGATGTCCGTGGGGCACCTGTCTTGTCCATCTTTTCGGATTCTTTTCAGCTTGTAGAACCTGAGGATGTGGACAGGATTCTCTGTAGTGTGAGACCATCTGCTTGCCCGCTGGACCCTTGCCCAGCCTGGCTAATCAGACTGGCCCGGGATGGACTGGCCGAATGGACAGGGAGTGTGGTGAACGCCTCTCTGAGGGAGGGGGTGTTGCCACCTGCATTAAAGCAGGCGGTGGTTCGCCCCCTCCTTAAGAAACCCTCCCTGGACCCGGTTTGGGACAGAGACTGCCTTGGTCGCCTTGGTGGATGACCTACGCCAGGGAATGGACAGGGGAGTGCATCCCTGTTGGTCCTGTTGGACCTCTCGGCGGCCTTCGACACCATCGACCATGATGTCCTTCTGGGTCGGTTGACCGGGTTGGGGATTGGAGGCAGTGTTTTGCAATGGTACCGCTCCTTCCTGGCAGACCGGTCCCAGAAGGTGGTGCTGGAGGGATGCTTGCTCGGCACCCTGGCCTCTTCGGTGCGGGGTGCCGCAAGGTTCCATTCTATCCCCCATGCTTTTTAACATCTACATGAAGCCGCTGGGAGAGGTCATCCGGAGGTTTGGAGTGAGGTGTCATCAGTACGCCGATGACACCCAGCTCTATCTCTCCTTTCCTCCTGAGTCCAAGGAGGCAGTTGAAGTCCTGAATCGTTGTCTGGAGTCAGTGGGGGACTGGATGAAGGTGAACAAGCTGAGATTAAATCCTGATAAGACAGAGGTTCTCCTGGTCCGGAAGTCCTCGACTCGGGTATTGGAATATCATCCTGTTCTGGAAGGGGTTGCACTCCCTCTGAAGGAGCAGGTTCGCAGCTTGGGGGTTTTCCTCAGTGACCATCAGGGCATGAAGGGTGACACTTTTCCAACACTACACACAGTGAGGCTGACCAGACATGTGGCATTAGCCAGACGTCACTGGAAATTGGGTTATTTCTCAAGGCATCCGGTGAAAAACCCAATTGTCTGTGATACGGAGGGGTGGGAGGGTGCTTGGTGCTGCAAGGCTTGGTGGTGGTGTGGTGGGCAGCTGCATGGTCAGACTCTGGAGACTTGTCCTCTTTTTTTGGATCTAGCATCTGGTCACCCTATACTCAGTAGTATTTCTGAACCTGGACATTTACTTGGTTGATTGTGATTAATAGCCACTTGCAAATGTATAGTATAGATCCTCAAGGAAAATACAATCCATCAGTCAGGCTTCTCCACTGTCTCCTCAGCATTGCTGTTCCATCAAAGAGCAAGCCAATATGTTCACATCTGTGATGGAAATTTTTTGTGCTTTTTTGTTCCTGGTATAGGTATCAAGACTGGGCACACAGGACTCTGTGTGTGTGAGTGCGCGCGCACGCACTCACACGTGCATATACTCATAACATGCTTACACTCCGTTTGACGCCCACAGCTGAACCCCCTATTCCTACCTTATCCCTTCTAGCTCTCTCTTGTCCCCTCCAGCTGATTTCACTCCAGTTTCCCTGTCCCTCAGCTCACCACCCACTGAAGCAGGAAGCGGCAGTTGTGGGTAGGAGCTACTTCTACTCTTTCCCTTTCAAGATGCAATTTGGTTTCTAGATGCAGTTTCCCAAGAGTCATATCTGACTGCTAGGAAAATCTCCCTGGGCACTATTGGACTCATAGCAGCCCAAGAGTCAACACCGACTTTTCTTATCTATTTGTGAATTAATTTCAGAAAAAAATAAGTGAGACACTGCAGATTTTTAACCCTCGGACGCTCGAAGCTGCAATAATTATTACATGAGATTTTCTTTTTTCTCCCTCTCTGCCCCATGATGACGAAGAGGCCTGCCCCTCCTAGAAGCTTCCTATTTCTAGGTGCTGTTTGAGACCCCCTAGTCATTTTTCCAGCTTCTTGTGTGGGGAGCCCCTGGACAAAAATTACAACTTCAACCCTCCTGGGAAGTTTCTTATTTCCTTTTATATTCATCCTAATTGTTCATATATATTCATTTATATTCATCATAACTGTTCGTTTAGCTCTTTTTATGAATGGAAATTACAAATTACAAAGATTGTGGATATTTTGTTCATAATATTGTACATATGAACACATGCAGGTTTGTCCAACAAGGGCCGCATCTATGGGTTTTCTAAGCCAAATACGGCCCTCAAGCCTCTTGTTGGACAAGCCTTTCAGTCACAGAACTGAACTGCTGAACTTCCCAACAGCGACTCAGAGTGACTCTGCTGTGCCTATATTTCCAGTTCAGCTCATAATTAATGTTCATATGTCTTTCTTTTTCCTGAAAACATAAGGTAAAGTGGAGGCAGGTATTAATTTTCAGTGATTTTGGTTTTACTTGCTGTATGATTAATAAATGAGGATTTTTTTGAATCAGATTTCGAATATTGTCTCTTTGTACATCCTAATGAATGTCCCTTAACACTTTAAGAGTGTTACAATTGTGTTAATTAGGTGCTCATGACAGTTTTCTAACAGTGTTCTAAAAAGCGCACTTTGAGCCTACTGGGAGTAACAGAGCTTCGAGTGACGGAGGGTTAAAGTTGACCACCGTGCTCTCTGTCACTGTAGAGGCAAGGAACCCACTTTACGCTTCACATCATTATCCAAAATTGTTTCAGAACATGGTTGTAGTTGTATTTCACTTTGATGACTCCAGCACATTAACAGATCACAGTCTCCAAAGACAAAACAAACAAACTCCATGGCAGGCATATGGAGTTCATAGGCAACACCTGCTTTTGCCTTCTCCCTTGTGCACCTTCCTGATTCAGGTAAGCAGTTCCTTCAGCTGTCAGGTCTCAGCGAGGGACAGCTTAAGATCTTCTGGTGCATGAGGCTTGATGCCAAATGCTGCCCCTCTTATTTTGTGATGTACATGCTTCTTTTTCTCCCATTTTCCACACTTCTGCTCTGTCTCCTTTTTTCCAGTTCAGGGAGTGGAACAATGTAGACAAGCAAGCAGACGAAAGTTGGCACACCCACTGACAAGCTGTTTGAGGTAACAACTTAGGTTGGCCTCATGGATGAGCATGCTCTGGTCCTATGGCAAAGTTCTTGTGGTGGTTTGTACAACTTTTATGTGTGTGTGATATTGGTTTTGGAATTAAAGAAACCCACAATAAAGTCTAATATGAATTCCAATGAGTTTAATGAACTGGCAGGATGACAAATACAAAAGCTTTTTTTTTTTGAGGGGAGACAGGATTGCCCTGTTCAGATACCTGAAGGGCTGTCATATGGAGGAAGGGGCTCATTTGTTCTTAGCTGAATCTGAAGGCAGAACTTGAACCAATGTGTATAAACTGCAGATTCCAGTTGGATATCAGGAAAAAAATTCCTTACACATACCTGTAAGCACAGGACCAGATTTAGGTTTTTTGCCCTAAGTTTTGAAGGTAAAGGGGCCCTTTATATCCATAGAATCAAAGAATTCTTTGATTTAATTAATCTTAATTCCATAGAATCAAAGAATCCTAGAGTTGGAAGGGAACTAGTAGGTCATCTAGTCCAACCCCCTGCCTGTAGCAGGAAATCACCTAGAGCATCTCTGGCAGGTGTTCGTCAAACCTCTGCTTGAAGACCCCCAGTAAGGGAGAGTCCACCACCTCTCCTGGCAATCTGTTCCACTGCCGAACTGCCCTCACTGTCAGGAATTTTTTTCCGGATATCCAACCGGAATCTCCTCTCTTGCAGTTTGTACCCATTGATTCTAGTCCTGCTTTCAGAAGCAGCCATGAACAAATGAGCCCCTTCCTCCCTATGACAGCCCTTCAGGTATCTGAAGAGGGCAATCATGTCTCCTCTCAGCCTCCTCTTCTCCAGGCTGAACATCCCAAGTTCCCCCAACCTTTCCTCATAGGGCTTCCCTTCCATCCCACTGATCGTTCTTGTCGCTCTCCTCTGGACTTGCTCCAGTTTGGCTGCATCTTTCTTCAAGCGAGGTGCCCAGAACTGAACACAGTACTCAAGGTGAGGTCTCACCAATGCGGAATAAAGAGGAACTTTATTCTTGTGTGTATATGTGTGTATGGGGAGAGATATGGCAGATGGAAGAGATCCCACTGGCTCTCATGTGTGTGGAACAGGGAATTTCTTATCAGGGCAATGGAGACTAAAGCATTAGTGCCATAGATTCCATACTCCCTCCTTTGGTCCTGCTTTTAATCTTAACTCGGAGACATCAGTGAATGGCTTCATCAGTCAACAACCTCACTGGAAATGGAGAAACGGAAAAACAACTGCACTGTTGCAAACATGATTCAAATGAAACAGAATACAATTTCCCCTTGTAATTTTAGAGCCAGCTGTCCTTTCAAAAAACAAATGTAACATGCACATGTGAGAAGGGAATCGATTGTGCGCAGGGATCCTGTACTAATGTAATTTGGGAGTGAAAGGATGACTGAGGCAAAAGCAGAGGTTCAGCAAAGTTTACTGAAAAGCACACAGGAACCAAATCAGAGGGGTTGAACTAGGACCTGCTAACTGACCACACACTCTTAAATCATTCTTGGGAATTCTTGTCACACATGCACACAGCAATAGTGCCCTAAGGAAAGCTACTGGGAAGAGGACTTCCTTAGAGGGGTAGTTGGGCAAAGAGTGGAAAATGTGGAGTGAGTGAGAAGGGACACAGGTGTATCAGTCGAGCATTAAAGTGGCTAATATGATAAAGGATAAAAAAATGGTGCCCACTGGTGTTGCCAGTGCCCACTGTGTGCCGCTGCTCACTGTGCCCAGTGGTTCCCAGCCATGAGCAGTGCTCAAAAATATTACTTACATTTTACTCCCATAGCAACAGGTAAATTCAGCTAGTCTATCTATATAAAAGTCTTAACCATTTCTGCTAGTGTGTGTTAGAGTAATGTTGTGTGTGTGTGTGCAGCTCTGGCATCAAGCATAGTGCCTTTTCTTGCTGCAAGGCTGGGGAGAGTTCATAGTAGGCAGTGATCTGCAGTGGAGGAACTTGAAGGAATGGTAGGTAGGAGAGGAGGGAGGCTTGAAGAGGTTTGAGGGGCTTGTGGGGAAGGATAGACATAATTAAAGCAAGAAACTTCTGAAAAATTGCCAAAGGCTATCTTGGAATTCATAAAGTCTATGTAATAAATTATATGTAATAGTTTTAAATTTATAGTGTTTTAATTAAGCACATGAAAGCAATAAACATGACTGTTTTTAGTTTTTATATTGTAATGTCCTACATTTGGGTGTCCTTTGGGGAGGCCTTATCCTCCTTTTTTGTTATGGTCACCCTGATCATAACAAAAAGAAAAAAGAAAAAGAAAAAAAGAGGACAGGTCCCTCCAAAATGCCAGACATCCAAGAAAAATGTAGGACCTGACAATATAAAAGCTAAAAATAGTCATATATATGTGCTCTGGCACCTAGGGTCGCTGGCCCCCCTGCCCACACTACAGGACCTGACAAGCTGTATCCTGACAAGCTGAACCCTGCCCCCTGTGTCCTGCAGTATGGTAGCCGTGAAGCTTATGGTTTTGGTGGGTCTGTTTGCTGCACATTGAGAGTCCAGGCTGGCTATGGGGTGGCCGCCTGGGTCCTCCTGTGCGCTCACTCTCTTGCTTGCTGCACTCCAAAGCCATAGCATGTGGCTTCTGTTCCACACCTCTTGGCTCCCTCCAGGACCTGGGCAGCCTCCGTAGTGTGCACTCCAATCCTACAGCAACAAAGGGCAGAGAAGAAGCTGAGTGTCTTCAGAACTACAGCAAGTGAGTGGGCTTCTTCACTAAGAGATATGTGGGAGCTTAGTGGTTACACTCTGTCACCACTTGAATGATGGCTGGGCGTCTCATTCTGAGCTGTTAGAGAGGCCTTGCATCTCACTGTTCAGGCTTGAGCCCCTACATTCCCCTCTTCCTCCCAGGCTTATAAATCTACTGCCTTGAACCCAGATGTTACATCTGTGTCTCAGGTCCAGATGCACCATGTAAAAGGCCATCCTGTATCTCTCCCACAGGACATGGATGTAGGGCTGCATCAGGATGGTGGGCGTCTGGCAGCCTACAGCAGTTTCCATGACCCAGCAACATTTAGGACATGCAAACAAAGATCTCTTATCAACTTCCTTTTATTTCGGGAAAGAAGCAGCAGATCTCCTCATGTTTATATTCATATATAGGATCCATTTGAACATCAATAAGATCAGTCGAATGGAATTCAAATGAGCTTCACAGGCAAGATTCTTTTTTCCGTCCAGGTTGTATAATCTTTTTTCTAATGAATCACATAAGCGTGTGGAGAGGGATAAAATGCCACAGGTTAAATACATTTTATTTTGGTTACTGCAACTATACTCTTGCAGGACAATCCAGAGCAACTAAACTGTCCACATAAGAGCCCTTAGGTTGCCCTATGTAACACTAGGTTGGAGCAACTGCAAGATGCTCCAGCCCAGATACTCTGAAGGAGGCTTAGGGCAGAGCAAGGCAAGATAGGGTGCCCTAAGAGAGGTGGACCTGCTCTGCCCTAACTGGGGCAGCCTAAGCAGCTCAGGAGAGGCAAGTTGAAGGCATGTTTAGCATTGCCTAGGGCAGAGCAGTTACTCTGTATCCAGAGCCTGTTTCCAAGGCAGAAATGCCCTCTTAAAGCCCTCAGAGTTATACCACCTCAGGAGCAGGTATAGTAATGAGTAGACCCATAGGGGTCCATGATAAGGCCCGAGTAAGAATGGCAGTGTTGACCAAAAATCTGAGTTCTTGGCCATCCTAGCTGCAACCCCTGCCTCTCAATCTCAGGATATGGAACAAACTACGGCTGCCCACAAACCTCAGGATACAGCAGGCCACTCCAAGAAGCCCCTTGTATTCATTGTAGAATGTACTGGCATCTCATCAGGGACTCCTTATAAGGCAGGCACCCAGTGGCGTCACCAGACTGGTGCGGCTGGTGTGGGATGCATTGGGTGATGCGCTCCGTATGGGGTGATGTGCCGGAGGAGTTTGACTGTCCTTTGGCAGGCCCCGGGCGTCAGCACACCCATTCAGGCCTGCTCCAAGGCGGAGCAGCAGCCAGAAGCTGCCACTTGTCTGAGGAGCTGGCCTGAACGGCCATCTGAGGTGCACTGCGCAGAAACACACTGAGCATGCCGAACAGCTTCAGAGGAGACTTCCTTAGAGCAGAGAAAGTCCGCACCTCTGCACAGCCATTTGGCCTCACTCAGGAGGCGGAGTGGCAGCCGAATGGCTTCGGAGGGAGTGCTGCGCAGGCACCAACTCTGACGCCTGCGCAGTGTCCCCCGAAGCCAAAAGGCTTCGGAGAAGTACTGGGCGGCTGTCGGAGATGGTGCCTGCGCGGTGCTCTTTCTGAAGCAAGTTGGCTTCAGAAACAACTGCGCAGGCGCCAACTTTGGTGACTGCGCTGTCCAGGTGGGGGGGCGCGCATCCCAGGGATGACGCACAGACTTCTGCACCAGGTGATGTGCACAGTCATGTCACCACTGTAGGCACCACAGCTGTTCCTTGTTCAGTGTGATCTGAGGGGTGTCTCCTCAGGAGCAAGTCTTCCCCTTGTGTCAATTACTTAGCATGCTCTGGAGCAGTTAGGGCAGCCCAGGCTTCCTGACTCTCTGGATTCAGCACAACTTTCTGCTCTGGATACAGAATAGTTAGGAGAGTGCAGTTGGGGCAGAGCAGGCTGAATTTGCTCTGGATTGTGTCCTTACTCTAATTTACCTATACAAGCAGAATAGCAGGGCACCACTTCAAGTGGATTACAAAAGTCTAATATGTAAGTCAGTGTGACATGCATATCCACTGTTAGGTCTGCATGATACAAGCACACTTTGGTATCACTAACAGGGTGAAGTGGGGGATGTACCAGCTGACATGCACCAGGGAAGGATGAGACCACTACTAGTTAATTTTCTTTAAATCTTTGTATAGTTTGAATCTTGTCATTCCTGAGCATTCCTGATACCCACGCAGATCATTTTAAATCAGTTTTTGAAAACTGTTTTTGAAACCTTTATGAATCTATTTTAAAATAGACTTTTTACCATAGTAGTGCAACAGACAGTTAACTCACAACAGTAAACAACAGACAGTTAACAACACTCCAGGGCTTAATACAGCTTTGTTTCAGCTTGGAGGCAGACCCCTCCCTTTCCCCTGGAGCAGTAAATAATAATTTTGACTTTGCATCTTTCGTGTGCAATTTGCCTCTGCCTAAAGAGACTTTTTTGTAATTTAAATTTTGCATTTACATTGAGGTAAAATGCAGATTAAAAATTCTCTGATAATTAGTTTATATCATCATGTTATGTATCAGTCAGTGCACAATTTCATTCAGAATGCAATTTAAAAACACATTGAAATATCTATTCTATGAAAAGTTATACACAAAAATCCAGAAAGGCTGGATGGTCTCATGTCACTATGCCGGTTGCCTGGGTTGTTGTCACACCAACTGTATGAGAGGAGGTCCATAATAGGGATGACATGCTGGTCTCTCATACCAATAGGGTGATGCAAAGCCTATTGAAGCTACTGCAGATATAGTCACAGCTGATGTACCAGCTGAAGGGACATTTCCATATCTTTCACAGTGGAGAATCCTATGCTTGTCCATCAGAATTATGTAAGTCCCACTGTAAGTTTGCACAGATCCTCTCTTGAATTCTGGGTCGAGTTCTAAACTAGTGTACGCAAACCCTGGCCTTTAGGGACACCCAATTCAGCCCACAATGAACCCCCCAGTTTCCAATGAACTCTGACTGCTCAGCGACTATTAGAACCCATACTGCCTCTGGACATTAATTTAACCCTTCCCCACTCCCCCAGAAATTGCCTCTGAATAACTTAGGTCTCTAAGTGCTCCTGGCTTGATCTGGCTTAATCTGTATATTATCACTGTGCAAATAGTACATGGCAAACTGTTCATATTTTCACGTGGTTCAACATGTCTCTGTATTATAGACATGATTCTACATTGTCTCAGTATTATTACGGATTGGACAAGTTCCTGGACGAAAGGATCATCACAAGCTACAAGCCATGAGGAGTGTATGTAGAGGTTAAATAAAAAAAATTAATTTTTTTAAATTAAAATTTTAAAAAAATTCTTTAAATTAAAAAGAAATTTCTGATGTGTGGTCTCCAATTTTTCTAAGTCCCTCACAACCACCTTCTCAAAAATCTGACTCTGAGGGTCCATTGAATTCGGAATGAAATGTCATTTGGGTCGGAATTTATTCCTTGGAGTTTCAGTATTGCCAAATGAAGAAGCAGGACATGTACTTATTGCATAAACTGGCCAGGGAGGAAGATTTAATCTTTAAAGAAGCTGACAAGGGTGGAGCTTTGGTAGTCAGGGATAAACATGACTACATTCAAGAAATCAACAGACAAATACAAGGAAGGGAAAGGACTCTAAAGGAAAGGACTCTAAAATGAATACAACAAGATTGGTAGACCTTTGTTGCCACAAGGATATACTGATGCATTTTGCATAAGGACTTTTGCACAACAAGTGTGGTAGGCCTTGATTGCCACATATAAGACTTAATTTACAATTTGTATGTATGTTGTTATTATTATTGCACTACGATTATTCTGTACTCAGACTGGAAAAGCCAACAGCAGGATTGTTTTTTTTATATGAACATCTCCCCCAGATTGTTGATATTGCATAGTTGGGATGGCTTATATAGAAACTTTTGGATATTCTGCAGGAGATAAGGATCGTATATTGAGTAACTTACCCAGTCTTACTTTAGACCATATTGATATCGTGGGGTGTGACTGGATCAACTTTACAAATTTGAAACGCAAAAGAATCCGAATTATGTTACATGCATCTTCCTTAAATGAATATTGTCAAAAATCCTATACTCATGGTTCAGGATTCATAAAGGTCCCACTTTATTTACAAACAATGATGAGTTTAAGAAAAAAATTGATGGCCATACTTAACAAATGTAGTCTAGATGTTATGCTTTTAATTATTGAGGAATCTTCTAGGGAATTGGCAACCCTTGATAATGAAATCAGAGATTTAGAAATTAAACTTAAAGTACAATGCCTTCTTTGGAGGCCTTTTCTCAAAAATTATAGGACCTGAACAATGATTTAACCTCCTTTGAAGAAAAGATTAGAGATACTAAATTAAAGAAACTACACAGGGATGAAAAGGATTACATCACCAACCAGTTTTATAAATGGTTGAACCCCCTTAGACTGCGGACACATCATAAAGAAGGGAAAAGGGTTTCATGGGCTGACTCTAGGAGGGAGTGTGACACTTCTGAAGTGGATGATTCAGGTGACACATCTGGAGATGAATCATTTACTTATAGACTGAGGGGACCAGTGATGGGATTCAAAGGAATTAACAACTGGTTCTATGCCCATCTGATAGCCACGTTTAAATGGCTATTTTTAAACTTTATATGTCCTCTCTCTCGTTAACAACCGATTCTATAGAGTAGGTGCGAACCTGCTGGAGCCCACCACTGGAGGAGATGTAATATTAGACAAAGAGACCATTCATTTAACACTTCACAATCTTTTTTACCACCACGTTCCAGGACGAACTGGAGAAAAACATCGTTGTAAACTTATCCTTGTGTCAGTTTTCAAGGGAGGGGATGAGGATACTTCAATTGGGATTAGGATTTGTCCCTACACCTAAATACAACCCATTCGAGACCTGAATTGACCAATATAGATTATTTTGATTATTGAAATATTTGGCAATACTGAAACTCTAAGGAATAAATTCAGACCCAAATCACACTTCATCTATATATATAAAAGAGAAAAGTCACTCACTGACTCACTCACTCACTGACTCATCACTGCCCTACCAAAACCGCTAGGCCTAGAAGCGTAAAAATTGGGGTGGGTGTTCCTTCTGTGACGGAGGGGTGTACTAAGAACCGGTTTTTGGAAATTCCAACCGGAAGGGGGTGAAAAGGGGCACAACGCGTTTTCCTCCCTATACTATGCATTGGAGAATAGATGACTCCTCAACATTCTGCCCCAACTGCTGGGCCTGAAGCATGGAATTCTGGGAGGGATCCTTCTGTCACCTGAACACCCACCAAGAACCCATGTGGAGAAATTTAACCCTTCATGGGCTGAAAAGGGGGCAACGTGTTTCTGTCCTATACTTAACATGGGAGACTGACCAACATCCAGCCAATTTGGTGCTCAGTGCCTGGTGCACTGGGGGGATGTTGTTAGGAGGAAGAGGTTGCACTGGAAAGGATACTGCACATGGGGGAAGTTGCGCATGGGGGGATGATGCGCATGTAGGAAAGTTGCACATGGTGGAAGTTGGGCATGTAGGAAAGTTGCGCATGGGGGAAGTTGCGCAAGGGGGATGATGCGCATGGGGGAAGTTGCGCATGGGGAAGATGCGCATGGGGGATAATGCGCATGGGGAAAGTTGCGCATGGGGGATAATGCGCATGTAGGAAAGTTGCGTATGGGGAAGTTGCGCATGGGGGAAGTTGCGCATGTAGGAAAGTTGCGCATGGGGGATGATGCGCATAGGGGGATGATGCGCATGGAGGATGATGCGCATGGGGGAAGTTGCACATGGGGGAAGTTGCACATGGGGAGAAGTTGCGCATGGGGGATGATGCGCATGTAGGGAAGTTGCGTAGGGGGGAAGTTGCGCATGGGGGAAATTGCGCATGGGGGAAGTTGCGCATGTGGGAAAGTTGTGCATGGGGGAAGTTGCGCATGGGGGGATGATGCGCATGGGGGGATGATGTGCATGGGGAGATGATGCGCATGGGGGAAGTTGCACATGGGTGAAGTTGCGCATGAGGGAAAGTTGTGCATGGGGGCTGATTCGCATGGGGGTTGATGCGCATGAGGGAAAGTTGCACGTGGGAGAAAGTTGCGCATGGGGGAAGTTGCGCTTGTGGGGATGATGCACATGGGGAAGTTGCGCATTGGTGGAAGTTGCACATGGGTGGAAGTTGCACATGGAGGGATGATGTGCATGGGGGAAAGTTGAGCATCGGGAAAAGTTGCACATGGGGATGATGCACATGAGGGAAATTTGCGCATGGGGGAAAGTTTCACATGGGGGTTGATGCGCAGGGGGAAAGTTGCACATGGGGGAAGTTGTGCATGTGGGAAAGTTGCACATGGGGGAAGTTGAACATGGGAAAGTTGCTCATGGGAGGATGATGTGCATGGGGAAAGTTGTGTTTGAGGGGATGATGCGCATGGGGGAAGTTGCGCATGGGGGAAAGTTGCATATGGGGAAAAGTTGTGCATGGGAGTTGATGCGTGTGGGGGAAAGTTGCACATGGGGAAAGTTGCGCATGGGGAAAAGTTGCACATGGGGAAAAGTTGCTCATAGGGTAAAGTTGTGCATCGGCGGATGATGCGCATGGGGGAAATTTGCGCATGAGGGGATTTTGCACATGGGGGGATAATGCACATGGAGGGATGATGCACAGGGAGGGATGATGCGCATGGGGGAATGATGCGCATGGCGTGTCTCTGTGCCATGAGGGGATGGTATAAGGGAAAATGTTACACCCGCAACGCGGGTACGCTTTTCGCTAGTCCCTAATATAATGGACCCTTAGAGTCAGACTTTTGAGAAGGTGGTTGTGAGGGACTTAGAAAAATTGGAGACGCAGGACATGTACTTAATTTAAAGAAGCAGGACATGTACTTATTGAATAAATTGGCCAGGGAGGAAGATTTAATCTTTAAAGAAGCTGGCAAGGGTGGAGCTTTGGTAGTCAGGGATAAACATGACTACATTCAAGAAATCAACAGACAAATACAAGGAAGGGAAAGGACTCTAAAGGAAAGGACTCTAAAATGAATACAACAAGATTGGTAGACCTTTGTTGCCCCAAGGATATACTGATGCATTTTGCTTAAGGACTTTAAAGGGACACAACAATAGTGGCAGGCCTTGGTTGCCACATTAGCAAGACTTAATTTACAATTTGTATTTAGGTTGTTATTATTATTGTTCTATGATTGGAAAAGCCACACGTGTTCTAAAGCAAACACTCAGTTTCCATAGGTCATTGACCAAACCAACATATTCTTCAGGAGAGTTTAATCCCAAACCTAATATAAATGCAATAAATAAAACCTTGGATTGAGAGTAATTTGGATTGAAAGCATTTTGCAGGACAAGCAAACATTTTTAATAAATTTTAACTTATATACAAGTGATGTCTTGATATACAAGTGATGTCTTGATAAACGAGTGAAAAGTCCCAGTGGGGATGCAGCCAGTTTTGGCACTCCACTTCCCTGAGAAACCAGCTTATGTATGTCTACTCTGAATTAAGCCTATTACAGTCAGTGGGGATCACTCCCATGTAAGAGGGGCAATGGAAAGCAGCTTGAGAGACCTAGCCTTGCATGTCTACTCTAAAGTAAGCCCTATTATAATGCATGGGGCTCATTCTTATGTAAGGGTGAAGACTGCAGCCTGAGAGACTGAGAGTGACATCCTAATCATGACTATTCAGAAGTAAGTCTCATTGTTGCTGAGATGTTCTGAGATGTTACATTTTGAAATACAGAGTCTCTAATGATACCTAGCAATAGGTATAAAATATTTCAGATAAGAGGCTTCAGTATTTGAAGTATGTTTGAACTAGACATGTAGGAGATGTTTGCAGATATAAGCACGTACAAGCATGTACAAATAAATTATCAACAGGTTCTATGTACATAGAACAACAGGTTCTATATCCCATTAGTAACTGGGATATCCCATTAGTAAAGTATCCCATTAGTTCTCAGAAACAGGCGCTCATTAGCAAAGGGTTCTATAGAACCTGTGAGAACCCCCTGAAGCACACCACTGTGTGCAGGAGGTATACATGGGTCTCCTCAGTTCTGCTCCTGCTCAATAGGAATACACATAGGATCCATAGTGGTGTTACCCAGAGCAGTGGCTTAGCTAGAGGGGGCAGAGAAGTCAACATCCTTTTGGAGCCATTCCAGGTTGGGGGGGGGGGGGAGCAAAACTGAGCCATATGTTCCGTTTTGCTCCCCCCACCTGGAATGGCTTCAAAATGGTGAGACTCCCTCCAAATTTGATTACTCTACTCCCCTCTAGCTATGCCACTGACCCAGAGCAAGGGAACAAATATTCCTTTTCTTTGAAAAGACTGCAGCAGCTGCCTTGCTGCTGATTTTGGCACTATGATTCCTTGGCCACCAAGCAAGCCTCCTTCAGTCTTGAGAGACTATGGTATCGTGCTCGGTGCTGCATACGCAGCATGTGAAGCATGAAAGCCTGGGTTAGATTGTTATGGAGGATAGGCTGTTGCCCAAGCAGCAGATCCCCCCTCTCTACGCCACTGAATTAGTCCAATGGAAAGGCAGAGCCAATACAATTGGATTCAGCTGGCGTCGCAGAGGTGGGCTAAGGACAGGAGCTCACCCTGTCTTATGGGGCCGATCCGGGTCTCGAACCCTGGCTTGCTGGTTGACAGGCACAGTGTCTTAGCCACTTGCGCCACCCACAGCCCTTGGCCACCAAGGAGCTTAAAATTATGCTCTAAATCAGTGGTTCTCAATCTTCCTAACACCGTGACCCCTTTATAAGTTCCTCATGTTGTGGGGACCCCAAACCATTAAATTATTTTTGTTGCTATTTTATAACTGTAATTTTGCTACTTTTATGAATCGTAATGTAAATATCCGATATGCATGGATCTGTTTGGATGTATTTTCATTGTTACAAATGAAATGTGTGTTCTATGCACACATTGAACACAATGGGATTTATTTCAGTGTAGGCGTGCATATATTGGGCCCTGAGGCTGCAATCCTATCCACATTTACATGGGAGTACAGGTCCCCCGACTATAATAGGATTTATTTCAGAGTAGGCATGCATAGGATTGGGCTCTGAGGCAGCAATCTTGTGCACTTTCCTTGGAGGCAGTCCCACTGAACTAGATATGCATAGTTCAGTAGATAGTTCTACTCATAGTTCTGAGTAGATATGCATAGGGTTGGGCTCTAGTGCTGCAGTGCTATGCACACTTTCCTGGGTGTAAACCCCACTGAACTCAATGGGAATTACTTCTGAGTAGTTATGCACACTTTCCTGGGAGTAAGCCCCATTCACTATCATGGGAATTATTTCTGAGTAGATATGCATAGGGTTGGGCTGCACACTTTCCTGGGAGCAAACCCCACTGAACTCAATGGGAATTACTTCTAAGTAGCTAGGCACACTTTCCTGGGAGTAAGCCCCATTCACTATCATGGGACTGACTTCTGAGTAGATATGCATAGGGTTGGGCTCTAAGGCTGCAAGCCATGCTCTCACTCAGTCACACTCACACACACGCATGCAAAAGCACAATCACCTCATCTGGAGAGTGTGGGGTGGCTGGAGGGGGAAGGGGAGGGGGCGGGAGGCAAGGCTGCTCTGCCGGAGGGGAGAGCCAGCAAGCCTCCATGTGTTCTCCCCCCATGTTCCTGTGGCCATGCTGCAGGTGCCTGGGTATCCCTCAGAGCATAAACTAGAGAGGCTGGAGCTCCCCCTGGTGGCCGGAGGCTGAACAGCTCCAACCTCTCTAATTAAGCCCAGAAGTGCTCAGCAGCATGCAGAAGCTGCCAGGTCCAGCCAGGTCCCCACTGAAAGTACTCTGTGACCCCAAAATGGGTCGCGACCCCAAGTTTGAGAAACCGTGCTCTAAATCAACGAGTTATGTTGCTTAGGTCAAGCTGTCTTTCATGCAACCTGTTTTCCTCAACTGATCTAGGAAGGTTTGACAGTCTTCAGAAAGAGATTTCTCCAGGAGAGAGTTTGGAAACTACTCCTCCAGGCTGGACTTGGGAAAGTTACATTCTTTAATTTGAAATAGTGGCATGTGTGTCATATTCTCTATTCTTATTATTTTGGAAATGTATTGGTTGTATTCTACATACTCTCTATTCTTATTGTTTTGGAAATGTATCGGTTGTATTCTGCTTTCGGTTGTATTCTGCTTTCATTTGCAAATGATCATTATATTATTTACAATCAGAAACTATGTTCTCACCTCGCAGCAATAAACATAATAAGAACAGAGTGCCACAGCACGCTCGCCTCTGTTACAAAAGAAGATGCGGCATGTGCCTATATGCTTCCGACACTTCTGGGGGTCAGGTAGGTGAGAAGAAACAAATGCTAAATGAAATTGAAATAATGTAGGTCAGTTTAAAGAGTCTTCAGCAGAAACCTCAATTTTCAGTTGCTTTTAGACTGGGAAATCCAACACAGTGTTTATCACTTGCATGCACCATCCTGGAATTGGTTTGCATGGCATGCAGAATGTCCCATATTGAGTATCCACTTAAAAGAATCTGGTGGCAAAGGACAGGAAAGAACTTTATATCTCCAGCCCATTGCTTTGGAGTCTTCAAGCACGAGAGCCTTGAATGTTAGAACACAAGGCAGTGGAGTCAGGCTTCCGAACAGTGGCATAGCTAGCAGAGTGCAGGGGGTGCAGTTGCACTGGGCAACAAGCTTTAGGGGGCAACAAGCTGAGCTTAACACTAGTGGCTAACATTGTGAAAAATGGGGTATGTATGAAAGATAATACCATCATGTTACATATCGTTGGATAAGTAATTAAATACAGAATGCAATTAAACAAACTGCATTTAAATATATATAGTCTATCAAACATTATGGCCAATTAACCAGATAATGAGAACAGAAAGCGTATAGGACAAAAAGTGGATTTTCTTTACTCAACTTTCCCATGATAATGATTACTCTGAGAGCCAAGATGTAATTCTGTTACAGGTGGTTAAGACACTGTGCCTGTTAACCATTAGGCCAGGGTTCAAGACCTGGAACCCCACAAGACAGGTTTAGCTCCTGTCCTTAGCCCAGCTCTGTGATCGTATTGGCTCTGCCGTTCCATTGGACTATTTCAGTGGCATAGAGAGGGTAACAGCCTATCTTCCATATCAATCTACCCAGGCCTTCATGCTTTGGAGAGGACACTCAGAGCACGACACCATAGTCTTTCAACACTGATGGATGCCGATCTATATATATAAAAGAAAAAAGTCACTCGCTGACTCACTCACTGACTGACTCACTGACTCATCACCGCCCTGCCAAAACCGCTGGGCCTAGAAGCGTGAAATTTGGAGTGGGTATTTCTTCCGAGATGGAGGGGTGCACTAAGAATCGGTTTTTGGAAATTCCAACCGGAAGGTGGTGAAAAGGGGCGCAACGCGTTTTCCTCCCTATGCTTTGCATTGAGAATTGCTGACTCAGCAACATTCCGCCCCAACTGCTGGGCCTGAAGCATGGAATTCTGGGAGGGATCCTTCTGTCACCTGAACACCCACCAAGAACCCATGTGGAGAATTTAACCCTTCAGGGGCTGAAAAGGGGGCAACGTGTTTTTGTCCCATACTTAACATGGGAGACTGACCAACATCCAGCCAATTTGGTGCTCTGTGCCTGGTGCACTGGGGGGAAGTTGTTCAGAGGAAGAGGTTGCACTGGTGAGGATGCTGCGCATGGGGGGAAGTTGCACATGGGGGAAGTTGCGCATGGGGAAGGTTGCGTATGGGGGGCTGATACGCATGGGGGGCTGTTGCGCATGGGGGACTGATGCGCATGGGGGTTGATGTGCATGTGGGGATGATGCGCATGGGGTTGATGCGCCTGGGTGAAGTTGTGCATGGGGGAAAGTTGTGCATGGGGGAAAGTTGCGCATGGGGAAAAGTTGAGCATGGGGGAAGTTGCGCATGGGGGGAGTTGCGCATGGGGGAGGATTGATGACTCATCAACATCAACAGCATGGGGGAAGTTGTGCATGGGGAAAAGTTGCACATGGGGGTTGATGCGCCTGTGTGAAGTTACACATTGGGAAAATTGTGTATGGGGGAAGTTGAGCATGGGGGAAGTTGTGCATGGGGGGATTATGCGCATGGGGAAGTGGCGCATGGGGTAAGTGTCGCATGGAGGTTGATGCACGTGGGGATAAGTGGAGCATGGGTGAAGTGGCAGAAGGGGGGAAGTGGTGCATGGGTTGTTTATGCGCATGGGGTGTTTATGCGCCGTGGGGGGATGGCATATGGGGAAATGTTAGTCCCGCAACGTGGGTACCAGTGATGGGCTTCAAAGAAATTAAGAACTGGTTCTCTGTCCATCTGGCAGCCACTTTTAAATGGCTATTTTTAAACTTTATATGTACTATCTCTTGTTAAGAACCGGTTCTATAGAGTAGGTGCGAACCTGCTGGTGCCCAACACTGGTGTGTACGCTTTTTGCTAGTGGAATAATAAGGTATTAGTAGGAAACAACTTTTATTTCCATATTAGCAAAAGCGTACCCGCATTGTGGGAGTAAAATTCACCATACAACATCCCCCCACTAAGCATCAAACCCCCATGGGCAACAGCACCCATGCACAATAGCACCCCATGCACATGAACCCGTCATGTGCATGAACCCCCATGCGCAACATCTCCTCATGAGCATCTACCCTCTATACGCATCAATCCCCATGCACAACACACCCATTTGAATGAACCCCTATGCATATCCATCCCTATGTGCATCATCCCCCCTGCGCAACATCCCCCATGTGCATCCATCCCCATGCACATGAATCCCCATGCACATGAATCAACCCCCCATGCGCATCCACCTTCCGTGTGGAAGACCCCTCCATGCGCAACATCCCTCCATATGCATCCACTCCATGCGCAACATCCCCCATGCGAAACAGCTTCCCATGCGCATCATGCTTACACAACCCAAAAAATATTCATATAAAAATATTAACTGGATGTAAAAATGATGACAAAACACTGGAATTGAATTCAAAACATGCATTCAATGTGCATGATCCTTTGAAGTCTACTTAGGCTGCAATCCTAAAGACACTTTTCTGGGAGTAAGCCCCATTTAACACAATGGGGCTTACTTCTGCGTAGACATGGTTAGGAGGCTGCAATCCAAGACACTTTCCAAGTGTCTCCACTTTCTTCTTCTCTTTACCCTGAGCCTCTCTCTCCCCTGCTCCCTTCTGGCTAACCCTGAGCTGCTTCCCTCTTCTCCACCGCTGTTCTCTCCCTCTGCCCTTTGGACACCCAGCCAGAGGAGGAACAGCGTGGAAGTGTTGCTTTCACTAGGGGCAGGTGCGCTAGGCAGCCCCTGACGCTTTTGAAAAGGGCTGCCAGCCAGCACGTCTTCCTCAACTGCCAACAAGTGTGTTTGTTATGTGAAGCAGAATCCTAGAGGAATTTTTGTTTGTTACATGAAACATATTTTACATGAGGTGTTTGTTATGTGAAGGCGCCACTGTATATAGATACCTATATTATCATACCGTTACCCATGCTAATATAGGCACTTCTAAGTGGTGCTAAGTGGTGCTCCTCTTATAGTTAGCAGCAAAAGAATAACCATTCCTCTTTGCCCTATCATAGTTTCCCTAGCACAGTTAGGGACACAATTTTCATGTTTTTACTTAACTGTGTTTGATTTTGTTGTTGTGAGGGGGTAACAAAACCTTCTACAACTCCAGATAGCAAACAGGTGCTTTAGCTTTGCCACTAGCAGAGCAAATAAGTGGTGAAGTGCTGAGGAGGAGGAGACAGGTTTTTCCTCCGATTTTCTTTTAGAAAATATATGGGGATCATATCCTGAGTGATGATATAGAATGGAGGACAGAGTGCCTATACCTTTAGCTATTGCATAGAAGAGGGAATTTATGCAGGTTTAACTCAACGTTTTTCCTCTCCTGGACACCTTCTACTTCACCCCTAAGTTCCTCAGGCTGATGAGAGAGGAAGAAGAGGAGGAGGAAGCGAGTTGATGGTTGCAGGAGCTTTAGTCCACTTCCTAATTGGCAAAGGTGGTCGCTGCTGCTCACACACTTTTCTCTGTCCCACCTGGAAAAGCAACAATGGAGGCAAATCTTGCATCTAGCTTGTCTTTCTACCAGTCCACATTTTGACAAAGCACAGCTGGGTCATGGAAACTGCGTTAGGCACACAGGAAACAATGCTTCGCAAGCCTCCCATGTTCCAGCCTTCTCTCCTCCATCCCCTCATAACATAGAGAGGCAGGGTCTGGATTGTAGTTGTGTCTGGGATTTGTGAGTTAAAATGTGCTTAGAATTACTGCTGCAGTAACTGAGCATTTACCCTTAATTGTTACTCTGTCTCCAGTCATGAGGTTTGAATAGTCTGATGCCTGGCCCACATCTCACACTGATCTGTGTCCACCAATCTTTTGAATAACCTGCACATACCATGTCTGTAATATGAATGTGATTAAGTGCCGGGCAGGATGGTGTAGTGGTTTTTGAGTTGGATGATGACCTGGAAGACTGAGATTTAAAACTCTGATCAGCCATGAATTAGTATCCTGGATGACCTTGGGCTAGTCATGATTTTTCAGCTCCATCTATTGCACAGGGCTATCGTGAGAAAAAGGGAGAGGAGAAAGTGTGTACACCACCTGAGCTCCTTGGAGAAGGTACACAAATGTGAAAGGTACACAAATGTGAAAAAGGTAAAGAAAAATAATGTTCTGGTCAATAATCTGGGAATTAGTGGCATTTTGGAATTCCTGAGATATACTTCTGAGCTAATATATACAGCAAGTGTGTACAAAATCCAGCCGGGGGGGGGGGCAGATGTGGCCCTTGGCTAGCCTCAGGGTGGCCCTTGGCAAGGCTCTTCTATCTGGCCCTTGGGCAAGCCTTGTAATCCACTCTAATAAATTCTTATATGTAAATTTATGTATTTTTTTCAAATTTGAAATGTAAATTAGTTTTCTGGCCCCTTACACAGTGTCAGAGTGATGATCTGGCCCTCCTGCTAAAAAGTTTGTGCATCCCTGATATACAGGATCAGACTGGAAAACATGTGACACTTCTCTCTCTAACTTTCTGGTCTGCTTTCTACAAATCTTCTATTTGGCATCACCTGAACAGACAAAAGAAAGACTGAAGGATGATGAATCCAACTCATGAAATTGTTCAATTAAGGCTGCATAGCCCTCAGTTAGGTCTGCACAAGTCAAAGTCCCATGCTGGCCCAGGCATTTCACAAAAGTGCCATAAGTCACTTCTGCTCCACTCCTGGGGGTGTCAGCCCACTGCACAAACATGCACCGCATCCAGCACCACATTGAGAATGGGGACTCAGGTGGTTATGCTGTCCTAAGGCTGCAATCACTTTCCTGGGAGTACGTCCTGTTACTATTGTGTAGACATGGTTAGGATTGTGCTCTACATTGATTAGGATTGTGTCCACAGTAGTGTGTGTATCTGAAATGAAAACACTCAAGAATATGCACTGCCCCTTACCTGGATCCAGATTGAGCACCATGTAAAGGAGAACAAAGAGAAGATAGTAGATCTTCATTGAGATGGAAAGCAGATATTTGCCTGAGTACTGCTAATTCCAAGATATGAGGCTTGAGAAAATGGGCAGTGATGCTGAGCCTTTTATAGTATGTTGAGGACTGAAATACATGGAGCCACTGAAGTCAAGGAAAAGTTTTTTTATGTCTCTATGTTTCAGTAACCCTCCACAAGGAAGTTCCTATAAAAGCCTATTAGCCATGGTAACCAAATGGAAAGAACATGAATAGAGGCAATTTTGGAAAAAAAATGCATGTGCATAATCAGAGGCATCACACCAACAACTAAACAACAAAAAGCACAATAACCAAATAACTCTGTCTTTGCATAGCAGTCATCAGCCTCAGACAGCACTGGAGCAGGATGATGCCTCAGTGTACCCTGGGATAGGAGCTGGAACCCAGAACCACGCAGACACACATTATTTATGAGCGTTATTAAAGACATCAGGAATTGTCTTTGCCATATGTCTCTGAAAACTGGGACTTTCTGGTTTTTCAGGGATTGCATTCACATACTGGCAATTTTGACAGGGGGTCCTGGCCTGGTTTTGTGGAAGAGAATTATGATAACCCTACTACTGCATCAGAAAATGGACACTGAGAATTAGTGGCATAGCTAGGTCATTTTATACCCAAGCTCGCAAATTCTTTGACACCTTCCTACAACAGAATTATGTATTTTCAGTATTAATTAATTCATCTCTATATATAAAACTTCCCGCTCACCCCACTTTCATCTTTCTTCAGGTTATTCCTAGTCCCTCTCATTCCTTTCTTATCATGGTGTATTGATGTGCATGGGGGGGTTCTTGCACATGGGGAGATGATGCACATGGGGGACTGATGCGCATGGGGGATGAACATGGGAAATGTTTGCCGGTGTAGTCTCATCCCCTGACTGGCTCCACCCTTCTTCCTCAGGTAAAAGGCTCCTGGGCATTTTGAGGGAGAGAGGTGCTGGGCCTTGCTGGCTGAAGATCTGCCTGGGAGAGAAACAGCTGCGCTTCACCCCTGGACTGGCCCAGTGGACCAGCTTGAGAACCTCTGCTATAGCACTTTATGCCTCCCTACTGAGGAAAATCAACAGAAACCTGCCCCTAGCTGCTTGGCTCCACCTGTTGCTCTGTAGCAATGTGTTTACCATCTGGAGGGAGCTCAAGGGAGGGAAAGTCGGCTGGGAGTGCTGCCACCATTAGTAGAGTGACGGGTCATGGAAGATATGGTGGGAGGGGTCGTGCAGGCCATAATAGGAGAAGGAGGGTCAGTCGTAGACAGACTGTCCCTCTTTCTGGCCCTCCCCTCAACCCTCTGACCTTAGGCAGCCTGAGCAGCAGCCCCCTGAGTCTGAACCTGCTGCTTCTCAATGCCAGGTCAGTAAACAATAAGACCTGCCTGGTCCAAGATTTGATCCTGGACCAGAAAGCTGACCTGGCCTGCATTACGGAGACCTGGCTGGATGAGGCCGGAGGTGTGGGCCTCTCCCAGATCTCTCCGCCAGGTTTCCGGGTGCTACAGCAGCCAAGACTTCAGGGGCGGGGAGGTGGGGTTGCGATAGTCTATCGTGATTCTATCCCTCTCACCAGGTCCCCTGCCCAGCAGTTCACAGGGTTTGAGTGCCTCCGTGTTGTGTTGGAGGGGCGAGACAGAATAGGGATTCTGTTGGTGTACCGCCCGCCGTGCTACCCAACAGTCTCCCTGCCTGAGCTGACCGGGGTGATCTCGAGCGTGGCGTTGGAGTGCCCTCACCTACTAGTGTGGGGGACTTCAATGTCCATGCTGAGGCACCCCAAACATCTGCAGCTCAGCATTTCATGGCCTCCATGGCAACCATGGCTCTGTCTCAAAGAATATCTGCCCCTACTCATGATGCGGGACACACGCTGGACCTTGTGTTCACTGCTGGGCAGGTTGATGGTGATCTGGATGTGAAGGACATCTCCATCACCCCATTGCCATGGACAGATCACTACCTGGTGGGATTTAGGCTTATCGCAGCCGGTAGCCTCTGCACAGGCGGGGGACCACATTCCATGGTCCGCCCCCGAAAACTGATGGATCCAAATGGTTTCCTGAGGGCTCTGGGGGATTTTCCTGCTGCCAGAGCTGGGGACTCACCCGGCTCCTTGGTCAATCTCTGGAATACGGAGATGACCAGGGCCCTGGATGAGATCGCTCCTGAGCGACCTCGGCCCTGCCGTAGATCAAACGCAGCTCCTTGGTTTTCTGGGGAGCTGCAGGCTTTGAAACAGCAAGGTCGAGGTTTAGAGTGACGGTGGCAAAAAACTCGTGTCGTTTCTGATCGGGCAGAGGCCAGGGCTCACTGGCGAGCCTACTCTGTGGCGGTGGTGGTGGCAAAAAAGATGTATTTCGCTATCACAATCCCATCTGCAGAGAACCGCCCAGCAGAGCTCTTCCGTGTGGTCCAGGGCCTACTCCGTCTGGCCCCCCGTACTGATGTGGTACAGTACGCGGAGGCTCACTGTGGCGAGTTCGCCCAACATTTCGCAGACAAGGTTGATCAGATCCGGCATGACTTGGACGCCACTTTAACAACATTCAACGATGTCCGTGGGGCACCTGTCTTGTCCATCTCTTGGGATTCTTTTCAGCTTGTAGAACCTGAGGATGTGGACAGGATTCTCTGTAGTGTGAGACCATCTGCTTGCCCACTGGACCCTTGCCCAGCCTGGCTAATCAGACTGGCCCAGGATGGACTGGCCGAATGGACAGGGAGTGTGGTGAACGCCTCTGTGAGGGAGGGGGTGTTGCCTTCTGCATTAAAGCAGGCAGTGGTTCGCCCCCTCCTAAAGAAACCCTCCCTGGACCCTAAAAACCTAAACAACTATCGGCCAGTCTCAAACATCCCATTTCTGGGCAAAGCGGTCGAGGGTGTGGTGGCGTCCCAGCTTCAGAGGGTCCTGGATAAAGCTGATTATCTGGATCCCTTCCAATCTGGTTTCAGGCCGGGGTTTGGGACAGAGACTGCCTTGGTCGCCTTGGTGGATGACCTACGCCGGGGAATGGACAGTGGGAGTGCATCCCTGTTGGTCCTGCTGGACCTCTCGGCGGCCTTCGACACCATCGACCATGGTGTCCTTCTGGGTCGGTTGGCCGGGTTGGGGATCGGAGGCACTGTTTTGCAATGGTACCGCTCCTTCCTGGATGACCGGTCCCAGAAGGTGGTGCTGGGGGGATGCTTGCTCGGCACCCTGGCCTCTTCGGTGCGGGGTGCCGCAATGTTCCATTCTATCCCCCATGCTTTTTAACATCTACATGAAGCCGCTGGGAGAGGTCATCTGGAGGTTTGGAGTGAGGTGTCATCAGTACGCTGATGACACCCAGCTCTATCTCTCCTTTCCTCCTCAGTATAAGGAGGCAGTTGAAGTCCTGAATCGTTGTCTGGAGGCAGTGGGGGACTGGATGGTGAACAAGCTGAGATTAAATCCTGATAAGACAGAGGTTCTCCTGGTCCGGAAGTCCTCGACTCAGGTATTGGAATATCATCCTGTTCTGGAAGGGGTTGCACTCCTTCTGAAGGAGCAGGTTCTCAGCTTGGGGGTTCTTCTGGATTCGCAGCTGCTCCTGGAGTCCCAGGTGGCGTCTGTGGCCAGGAGAGCCTTTGCTCAGCTTCGGCTGTTCCGCCAGCTGCAACCATACCTGAGTCGTTCAGATCTGGCCACGGTAACCCATGCCCTAGTGACATCGAGACTAGATTATTGTAACGTGCTCTACGTGGGGCTGCCTCTGAAGATGGTCCGGAAGCTGCAATTAGTCCAGAATGCGGCGGACCGTGTGGTTGCTGGGGCTCGTCGGTTCGACTCTGTCGGGCCACTGCTTCAGCGACTACACTGGCTGCCCATTCGTTTCAAGGCTGAATTCAAAGTGCTGGTCCTGACCTTTAAAGCCCTAAACGGCTCGGGTCCTGGGTACCTGAGGGACTGCCTTCTTCTGTACAATCCGACCCATCACCTAAGGTCATCTGAGGGGGCCCTACTGACTGTGCCGCCACTAAAAGATGTGAGAGGTGTGGCGGCCAGAGATAGGGCCTTCTCGGTGGTGGCACCCTGGCTTTGGAACTCCCTCCCCATAGAACTTAGGAAAGCTCCCTCAATACAGAGCTTCAGGCGGAGCCTTAAAACCTTCTATTTTAAAAAAGCGTTTTAAACAGGACAGAGGGTGGGGGGCAGTGTGTTAGTGTTTTATTTTAATTTTTTAACAAATGTTTTAGCTTGTTTTTAATTGTTCCTGCCTTTATTATTCTAATTGTATTTTAATTGTATTTTAATGATGTTTTAATTTGTATTTATTAGCAATTTTAATGATGTTTTATTTTTCAATGTTAGCCGCCTTGGGCTCCCCCTTATGGAGGAGGAAAGGCGGGATATAAATTGAGTTAATAAATAAATAAATAAAATTTAATCTGGATCTGATCAAAGGTCCATCTACTCCAGTGTACTCTTTTCCTCAGTGACCATCAGGGCATGAAGGGTGACACTTTCCCAACACTACACACAGTGAGGCTGACCAGATATGTGGCATTAGCCAGACGTCACTGGAAATTGGGTAATTTCACAAGACATCCGGTGAAAAACCCAATTGTCTGTGATACGGAGGGGTGGGAGGGTGCTTGGTGCTGCAAGGCTTGGTGGTGGTGTGGTGGGCAGCTGCATGGTCAGACCCTGGAGACTTGTCCTCTTTTTTTGGATCTAGCATCTGGTCACCCTATACTCAGTAGTATTTCTGAACCTGGACATTTACTTGGTTGATTGTGATTAATAGCCACTTGCAAATGTATAGTATAGATCCTCAAGGAAAATACAATCCATCAGTCAGGCTTCTCCACTGTCTCCTCAGCATTGCTGTTCCATCAAAGAGCAAGCCAATATGTTCACATCTGTGATGGAAATTTTTTGTGCTTTTTTGTTCCTGGTATAGGTATCAAGACTGGGCACACAGGACTCTGTGTGTGTGAGTGCGCGCGCACGCACTCAGACGTGCATATACTCATAACATGCTTACACTCCGTTTGACGTCCACAGCTGAACCCCCTATTCCTACCTTATCCCTTCTAGCTCTCTCTTGTCCCCTCCAGCTGATTTCACTCCAGTTTCCCTGTCCCTCAGCTCACCACCCACTGAAGCAGGAAGCGGCAGTTGTGGGTAGGAGCTACTTCTACTCTTTCCCTTTCAAGATGCAATTTGGTTTCTAGATGCAATTTCCCAAGAGTCATATCTGACTGCTAGGAAAATCTCCCTGGGCACTATTGGACTCATAGCAGCCCAAGAGTAAACACCGACTTTTCTTATCTATGTGTGAATTAATTTCAGAAAAAAATAAGTGAGACACTGCAGATTTTTAACCCTCGGACGCTCGAAGCTGCAATAATTATTACATGAGATTTTCTTTTTTCTCCCTCTCTGCCCCATGATGACCAAGAGGCCTGCCCCTCCTAGAAGCTTCCTATTTCTAGGTGCTGTTTGAGACCCCCTAGTCATTTTTCCAGCTTCTTGTGTGGGGAGCCCCTGGACAAAAATTACAACTTCAACCCTCCTGGGAAGTTTCTTATTTCCTTTTATATTCATCCTAACTGTTCATATATATTCATTTATATTCATCATAACTGTTCGTTTAGCTCTTTTTATGAATGGAAATTACAAAGATTGTGGATATTTTGTTCATAATATTGTACATATTAACACATGCAGGTTTGTCCATTTTGGATAATGATGTCCATTTTGGATAATGAAATCTCCCTAGAGCATCTCCGACAGATGCTCATCGAGCCTCTGCTTGAAGATCCCCAGTGAGGGAGAGTCCACCACCTCCTTTGGCAATCTGTTCCACTGCCGAACCGCCCTCACTGTCAGGAATTTTTTCCGGATATCCAACCGGAATCTCCTTTCTTGCAGTTTGTACCCATTGATTCTAGTCCTGCTTTCAGAAGCAGCCATGAACAAATGAGCCCCTTCCTCCCTATGACAGCCCTTCAGGTATCTGAAGAGGGCAATCATGTCTCCTCTCAGCCTCCTCTTCTCCAGGCTGAACATCCCAAGTTCCCCCAACCTTTCCTCATAGGGCTTCCCTTCCATCCCACTGATCGTTCTTGTCGCTCTCCTCTGGACTTGCTCCAGTTTGGCTGCATCTTTCTTCAAGCGAGGTGCCCAGAACTGAACACAGTACTCAAGGTGAGGTCTCACCACTGCGGAATAAAGAGGAACTTTATTCTTGTGTGTATATGTGTGTATGGGGAGAGATATGGCAGATGGAAGAGATCCCACTGGCTCTCATGTGTGTGGAACAGGGAATTTCTTATCAGGGCAATGGAGACTAAAGCATTAGTGCCAGAGATTCCATACTCCCTCCTTTGGTCCTGCTTTTAATCTTAACTCGGAGACATCAGTGAATGGCTTCATCAATCAACAACCTCACTGGAAATGGAGAAACGGAAAAACAACTGCACTGTTGCAAACATGATTCAAATGAAACAGAATACAATTTCCCCTTGTAATTTTAGAGCCAGCTGTCCTTTCAAAAAACAAATGTAACATGCACATGTGAGAAGGGAATCGATTGTGCGCAGGGATCCTGTACTAATGTAATTTGGGAGTGAAAGGATGACTGAGGCAAAAGCAGAGGTTCAGCAAAGTTTACTGAAAAGCACACAGGAACCAAATCAGAGGGGTTGAACTAGGACCTGCCAACTGACCACACACTCTTAAATCATTCTTGGGAATTCTTGTCACACATGCACACAGCAATAGTGCCCTAAGGAAAGCTACTGGGAAGAGGACTTCCTTAGAGGGGTAGTTGGGCAAAGAGTGGAAAATGTGGAGTGAGTGAGAAGGGACACAAGTGTATCAGTCGAGCATTAAAGTGGCTAATATGATAAAGGATAAAAAAATGGTGCCCACTGGTGTTGCCAGTGCCCACTGTGTGCCGCTGCTCCCTGTGCCTAGTGGTGCCCAGCCATGAGCAGTGCTCAAAAATATTACTTAAATTTTACTCCCATAGCATCAGGTAAATTCAGCTAGTCTATCTATATAAAAGTCTTAACCATTTCTGCTAGTGTGTGTTAGAGTAATATTGTGTGTGTGTGTGCAGCTCTGGCATCAAGCATTAAGCAGTGCCTTTTCTTGCTGCAAGGCTGGGGAGAGTTCATAGTAGGCAGTGATCTGCAGTGGAGGAACTTGAAGGAATGGTAGGTAGGAGAGGAGGGAGGCTTGAAGAGGTTTGAGGGGCTTGTGGGGAAGGATAGACATAATTAAAGCAAGAAACTTCTGAAAAATTGCCAAAGGCTATCTTGGAATTCATAAAGTCTATGTAATAAATTATATGTAATAGTTTTAAATTTATAGTGTTTTAATTAAGCACATGAAAGCAATAAACATGACTGTTTTTAGTTTTTATATTGTAATGTCCTACATTTGGGTGTCCTTTGGGGAGGCCTTATCCTCCTTTTTTGTTATGGTCACCCTGATCATAACAAAAAAAAAAAGAAAAAGAAAAAAAGAGGACAGGTCCCTCCAAAATGCCAGACATCCAAGAAAAATGTAGGACCTGACAATATAAAAGCTAAAAATAGTCGTATATATGTGCTCTGGCACCTAGGGTCGCTGGCCCCCCTGCCCACACTACAGGACCTGACAAGCTGTATCCTGACAAGCTGAACCCTGCCCCCTGTGTCCTGCAGTATGGTAGCCGTGAAGCTTATGGTTTTGGTGGGTCTGTTTGCTGCACATTGAGAGTCCAGGCTGGCTATGGGGTGGCCGCCTGGGTCCTCCTGTGCGCTCACTCTCTTGCTTGCTGCACTCCAAAGCCATAGCATGTGGCTTCTGTTCCACACCTCTTGGCTCCCTCCAGGACCTGGGCAGCCTCCGTAGTGTGCACTCCAATCCTACAGCAGCAAAGGGCAGAGAAGAAGCTGAGTGTCTTCAGAACTACAGCAAGTGAGTGGGCTTCTTCACTAAGAGATATGTGGGAGCTTAGTGGTTACACTCTGTCACCACTTGAATGATGGCTGGGCGTCTCATTCTGAGCTGTTAGAGAGGCCTTGCATCTCACTGTTCAGGCTTGAGCCCCTACATTCCCCTCTTCCTCCCAGGCTTATAAATCTACTGCCTTGAACCCAGATGTTACATCTGTGTCTCAGGTCCAGATGCACCATGTAAAAGGCCATCCTGTATCTCTCCCACAGGACATGGATGTAGGGCTGCATCAGGATGGTGGGCGTCTGGCAGCCTACAGCAGTTTCCATGACCCAGCAACATTTAGGACATGCAAACAAAGATCTCTTATCAACTTCCTTTTATTTCGGGAAAGAAGCAGCAGATCTCCTCATGTTTATAGTTCATATATGGGATCCATATGAACATCAATAAGATCAGTCGAATGGAATTCAAATGAGCTTCACAGGCAAGATGCTGTTCGTCATTTTTCATATCTTTTCTAATGAATCACATAAGCGTGTGGAGAGAGATAAAATGCCACAGGTTAAATACATTTTATTTTGGTTACTATAACTATACACTTACTCCAATTTAGCTATACAAGCAGACTAGCAGGGCACCACTTCAAGTGGATTACAAAAGTCTAAAACAGGCATGTCCAACAAGAGGCTCGAGGGCTGTATTTGGCTTATAAAACCCATAGATGTGGCCATCGGGGCCCTGTGTTGGACATGCCTGGTCTAATATGTAAGTCAATGTGACATGCATATTCACTGTTAGGTCTGCATGATACAAGCACACTTTGGTATCACTAACAGGGTGAAGTGGGGGATGTACCAGCTGACATGCACCAGGGAAGGATGAGACCACTACTAGTTAATTTTCTTTAAATCTTTGTATAGTTTGAATCTTGTCATTCCTGAGCATTCCTGATACCCACACAGATCATTTTAAATCAGTTTTTGAAAAGTGTTTTTGAAACCTTTATGAATCTATTTTAAAATAGACTTTTTACCATTGTAGTGCAACAGTTAACTCACAACAGTTAACAACAGACAGTTAACAACACTCCAGGGCTTAATACAGCTTTGTTTCAGCTTGGAGGCAGACCCCTCCCTTTCCCCTGGAGCAGTAAATAATAATTTTGACTTTGCATCTTTCGTGTGCAATTTGCCTCTGCCTAAAGAGACATTTTTGTAATTTAAACTTTGCATTTACATTGAGGTAAAATGCAGATTAAAAATTCTCTGATAATTAGTTTATATCATCATGTTATGTATCAGTCAGTGCACAATTTCATTCAGAATGCAATTTAAAAACACATTGAAATATCTATTCTATGAAAAGTTATACACAAAAGTCCAGAAAGGCTGGATGGTCTCATGTCACTATGCCGTTTGCCTGGGTTGTTGTCACACCAACTGTATGAGAGGAGGTCCATAATAGGGATGACATGCTGGTCTCTCATACCAATAGGGTGATGCAAAGCCTATTGAAGCTACTGCAGATATAGTCACAGCTGATGTACCAGCTGAAGGGACATTTCCATATCTTTCACAGTGGAGAATCCTATGCTTGTCCATCAGAATTATGTAAGTCCCACTGTAAGTTTGCACAGATCCTCTCTTGAATTCTGGGTCGAGTTCTAAACTAGTGTACGCAAACCCTGGCCTTTAGGGACACCCAATTCAGCCCACAATGAACCCCCCAGTTTCCAATGAACTCTGACTGCTCAGCGACTATTAGAACCCATACTGCCTCTGGACATTAATTTAACCCTTCCCCACTCCCCCAGAAATTGCCTCTGAATAACTTAGGTCTCTAAGTGCTCCTGGCTTGATCTGGCTTAATCTGTATATTATCACTGTGCAAATAGTACATGGCAAACTGTTCATATTTTCACGTGGTTCAACATGTCTCTGTATTATAGACATGGTTCTACATCGTCTCAGTATTGGACAAATTCCTGGACAAATTGAATTGGACAAATTCAGTATCCGACAAATTCGGATTGGATAAGTTCCTGGACGAAAGGATCATCACAAGCTACAAGCCATGAGGAGTGTATGAAGAGGTTAAATTAAAAAATAATAATTTTTTTAAATTAAAATTTAAAAAAATTCTTTAAATTAAAAAAAATTCTGATGTGTGGTCTCCAATTTTTCTAAGTCCCTCACAACCACCTTCTCAAAAATCTGACTCTGAGGGTCCATTAAATTCGGAATGAAATGTCATTTGGGTCGGAATTTATTCCTTGGAGTTTCAGTATTGCCAAATGAAGAAGCAGGACATGTACTTATTGCATAAACTGGCCAGGGAGGAAGATTTAATCTTTAAAGAAGCTGACAAGGGTGGAGCTTTGGTAGTCAGGGATAAACATGACTACATTCAAGAAATCAACAGACAAATACAAGGAAGGGAAAGGACTCTAAAGGAAAGGACTCTAAAATGAATACAACAAGATTGGTAGACCTTTGTTGCCCCAAGGATATACTGATGCATTTTGCATAAGGACTTTTGCACAACAAGTGTGGTAGGCCTTGATTGCCACATATAAGACTTAATTTACAATTTGTATTTATGTTGTTATTATTATTGTACTACGATTATTCTGTACTCAGATTGGAAAAGCCAACAGCAGGATTGTTTTTTTTATATGAACAACCCCCCCAGATTGTTGATATTGCATAGTTGGGATGGCTTATATAGAAACTTTTGGATATTCTGCAGGAGATAAGGATCGTATATTGAGTAACTTACCCAGTCTTACTTTAGACCATATTGATATCGTGGGGTGTGACTGGATCAACTTTACAAATTTGAAACGCAAAAGAATCCGAATTATGTTACATGCATCTTCCTTAAATGAATATTGTCAAAAATCCTATATTCATGGTTCAGGATTCATAAAGGTCCCACTTTATTTACAAACAATGATGAGTTTAAGAAAAAAATTGATGGCCATACTTAACAAATGTAGTCTAGATGTTATGCTTTTAATTATTGAGGAATCTTCTAGGGAATTGGCAACCCTTGATAATGAAATCAGAGATTTAGAAATTAAACTTAAAGTACAATGCCTTCTTTGGAGGCCTTTTCTCAAAAATTATAGGACCTGAACAATGATTTAACCTCCTTTGAAGAAAAGATTAGAGATACTAAATTAAAGAAACTACACAGGGATGAAAAGGATTACATCACCAACCAGTTTTATAAATGGTTGAACCCCCTTAGACTGCGGACACATCATAAAGAAGGGAAAAGGGTTTCATGGGCTGACTCTAGGAGGGAGTGTGACACTTCTGAAGTGGATGATTCAGGTGACACATCTGGAGATGAATCATTTACTTATAGACTGAGGGGACCAGTGATGGGATTCAAAGGAATTAACAACTGGTTCTATGCCCATCTGATAGCCACGTTTAAATGGCTATTTTTAAACTTTATATGTCCTCTCTCTCGTTAACAACCGATTCTATAGAGTAGGTGCGAACCTGCTGGAGCCCACCACTGGAGGAGATGTAATATTAGACAAAGAGACCATTCATTTAATACTTCACAATCTTTTTTACCACCACGTTCCAGGACGAACTGGAGAAAAACATCGTTGTAAACTTATCCTTGTGTCAGTTTTCAAGGGAGGGGATGAGGATACTTCAATTGGGATTAGGATTTGTCCCTACACCTAAATACAACCCATTCCAGACCAGAATTGACCTATATAGATTATTTCGATTATTGAAACTTAAAAAAAATATTTGGCAATACTGAAACTCTAAGGAATAAATTCAGACCCAAATCACACTTCATCTATATATATAAAAGAGAAAAGTCACTCACTGACTGACTCACTCACTGACTCATCACCGTCCTGCCAAAACCGTTGGGCCTAGAAGCGTGAAAATTGGGGTGGGTGTTCCTTCTGTGACAGAGGGGTGCACTAAGAACCGGTTTTTGGAAATTCCAACCAGAATGGGGTGACAAGGGGCGCAACGTGTTTTCCTCCCTATACTATGCATTGGAGAATTGATGACTCCTCAACATTCCGCCCCAACTGCTGGGCCTGAAGCATGGAATTCTGGGAGGGATCCTTCTGTCAGCTGAACACCCACCAAGAACCCATGTGGAGAAATTTAACCCTTCAGGGGCTGAAAAGGGGGCAACGTGTTTCTGTCCTATACTTAACATGGGAGACTGAACAACATCCAGCCAGTTTGGTGCTCAGTGCCTGGTGCACTGGGGGGATGTTGTTAGGAGGAAGAGGTTGCACTGGAAAGGATGCTGCACATGGGGGAAGTTGCGCATGGGGGATGATGCGCATGTAGGGTAGTTGCGTATGGGGAAAGTTGCGCTTGGGGAAGTTGTGCATGTAGGAAAGTTGCGCATGGGGGGATGATGCACATGGGGGATGATGCGCATGGGGGAAGTTGCGCATGGGTGGAAATTGCGCATGGGGGGAAGTTGTGCATGGGGAAAAGTTGTGCATGGGGGGTTGATGCGCATGGGCGTTGATGCGCATGAGGGAAAGTTGCACGCGGGGGAAAGTTGCGCATGGGGAAATTTGCGCATCGGCGGATGATGCGCATGTGGGAAGTTGCGCATGTGGGGATGATGCGCATGGGGGAAGTTGCGCATTGGTGGAAGTTGCACATTTGTGGAACTTGCACATTGGGGATGATGTGCATGGGGGAAAGTTGAGCATCGGGGAAAGTAGCACATGGGGATGATGGACATGAGGGAAAGTTGCGCATGGGGGTTGATACGCAGGGGGAAAGTTGCACATGGGGGGAAGTTGCGCATGTGGGAAAGTTGCACCTGTGGGAAAGTTGCGCATGGGGGAAAGTTGCACATGGGGAAAGTTGCGCATGGGGAAAAGTTGCACATGGGGAAAAGTTGTGCATCGGCGGATGATGCGCATGGGGGAAAGTTGCGCATGAGGGGATGTTGCACATGGGGGATGATGCGCATGGAGGGATGATGCGCATGGGGGATGATGCGCAAGGGGTGTCTCTGTGCCATGAGGGGATGGCATAGGGGAAAATGTTACACCTGCAACGCTAGTTCCTAATATAATGGAGAACACACATCAGAAATTTTTTTTTAATTTAAAGAAGCAGGACAAGTACTTATTGAATAAATTGGCCAGGGAGGAAGATTTAATCTTTAAAGAAGCTGACAAGGGTGGAGCTTTGATAGTCCTGGATAAACATGACTACATTCAAGAAATCAACAGACAAATACAAGGAAGGGAAAGGACTCTAAAGGAAAGGACTCTAAAGGAAAGGACTCTAAGATGAATACAATAAGATTGGTAGACCTTTGTTGCCCCAAGGATATACTGATGCATTTTGCATAAGGACTTTAAAGGGACACAACAATAGTGGTAGGCCTTGGTTGCCACATTAGCAAGACAGGCAGCCCAATCCAGAGCAACTGTCCCTTGCACATAAGAGGCCTTAGGGTGCCCTATCTATCACTAGGGTGGAGCAACTGCAAGATGCTCCAGCCCAGTTACTCTGGAAGAGGCTTAGGGCAGAGCAAGGCAACATAGGGTGCCCTAAGAGAGGTGGACCTGCTCTGCCCTAACCGGGGCAGCCTAAGCAGCTCAGGAGAGGCCTGTTGAGGGCATGTTTAGCATTGCCTAGGGCAGAGCAGTTACTCTGTATCCAAAGCCTGTTTCAAGGCAGAAATGCCCTCTTCCAGTTCCTCAGAGATATACCACCTCAGGAGCAGGTATAGTAATGAGTAGACCCATAGGGGTCCATAGAATCATAGAATCATAGAGTTGGAAGGGACCTAGTAGGTCATCTAGTCCAACCCCCTGCCTGCAGCAGGAAATCCCCCTAGAGCATCTCCGACAGATGCTCGTCGAGCCTCTGCTTGAAGATCCCCAGTGAGGGAGAGTCCACCACCTCCCTTGGAAATCTGTTCCACTGCCGAACCACCCTCACTGTCAGGAATTTTTTCCGGATATCCAACTGGAATCTCCTCTCTTGCAGTTTGTACCCATTGGTTCTAGTTCTGCTTTCAGAAGCAGCTATGAACAAATGAGCCCCTTCCTCCATATGACAGCCCTTCAGGTATCTGAAGAGGGCAATCATGTCTCCTCTCAGCCTCCTCTTCTCCAGGCTGAACATCCCAAGTTCCCCTAACCTTTCCTCGTAGGGCTTCCCTTCCATCCCACTGATCATTCTTGTTGCTCTCCTCTGGACTTGCTCCAGTTTGGCTGCATCTTTCTTAAAGTGAGGGGCCCAGAACTGAACACAGGACTCAAGGTGAGGTCTGACCAATGCTGAGTAAAGAGGAACAATAACTTCTCGCGACTTGGAAGCTACAGACCTCTTAATGCAACCTAAAATGGCATTTGCCTTCTTTGCAGACACATCACACTGCTGACTCATGTTCAGCTTGTTATCCACGGCGACTCCAAGATCTCGCTCACATGTTGTGCTGCCAAGCCAAGTATCCCCCATTTTATACCTGTATTTTTGGTTTTTATTGCCCAAGTGCACAACTTTGCACTTCACCCTGTTGAAATTCATTCTATTTGTTACAGCCCAGGATTCTAGTTTATCCAGATCCTCCTGGAGGTTTCTCCTGTCTTCTGTTGTGTTTGCTACTCCTCCCAGCTTGGTGTCATCCGCAAATTTGATCAGGCTCCCCTGTATCCCTTCCTCTAAGTCATTAATGAAAATGTTAAAGAGAACCGGTCCCAAGACAGAGCCTTGGGGTACCCCACTTGAAACCGACCTCCAAGTTGACACAGAACCATTTACTAAAACCCTTTGAGTGCGGCCATCGAGCCAGTTGCAGATCCACCTAACGATTTCCCCCTCTAGCCCATATTTTTCCAACTTCCCAATTAAGAGGTCATGTGGGACCTTGTCAAATGCTTTGCTGAAGTCAAGATAAATGACATCCACAGCATTGCCACTGTCCAGTAAGCTTGTAACCCGATCAAAAAAGGAGATCAGATTGGTCTGGCAAGATTTATTCTTGGTAAATCCATGCTGGGTTGTTTTGATCACCGAGTACTTGTCTAGATGAGCACAAATTGTGTGTTTTATGATTTGTTCTAATATCTTCCCCGGGATTGAAGTCAAACTGACTGGTCTATAATTTCCCGGGTCTTCTTTTTTCCCCTCTTAAAGATTGGGACTACATTTGCCCTCTTCCATTCCAGTGGCACTTCTCCACTCCTCAAGGATTTCTCAAAGATGATCGACAGAGGCTCTGCAAGGACATCTGTGAGTTCCTTAAGAACTCGAAGATGCAGCTCATCTGGTCCAAATGACTTGAATTCATTTAGGCCAGTTAAGTGGTTTCGAACCAGTTCTCTGTCAATCTTAATCTGCTGTTCTACACCATGCACGTTTTCATTACCTCTTTGGGAATGCAAGAACATCCCCGCATCAGCCAATGATCCCGCACCCCCATTTGCAAATCCCTCCTTCCGAGAATAGACGGACGCAAAGTAAGAGTTGAGCAGCTCTGCCTTCCCCTGGTTTCCACACACCTGCTGTCCATCTTTGTCCAGGAGCAGCCCCACCCCCTCGTCTCTCCTCCTGTTCCTTTGGGCATATCTAAAGAAGCTCTTTTTGTTATCCTTGACTCCCCTGGCCAGCCTCAGCTCATACTGAGCTTTAGCATTCCTGACCCCCTCCCTACAAGACTGGGCTATCTGCCTGTACTCCTCCCTGGTGATCTTTCCAGTCTTCCACTCCCTATACTTCTCTTTCTTTAACTTCAGCTGATCCCCAAGTTGCGTGTGGAGCCAACCTGGTTTTTTCAGGTTTTTTTCCCCCTTTCTTTTTCATGGGAATTGTTTCTGACTGTGCTTTTAGAAGCTGCCTCTTAAGGAGCTCCCACCCATCTTGGGCCCCTTTCCCCATTAGATCATCAACCCATGGGATCCCACCTATGACTGCTCTAAGCCTGTTGAAATCAGCTCTCCTGAAATCCAATGTATACGTTTCACTCTGCACTCTTTTTATTTCCCACATTATTCCCACACATGATAAGGCCTGAGTAAGAATGGTAGTGTTAACCAAAAATCTGAGTTCTTGGCCAGCCTAGATGCAATCCCTGCCTCTCAACCTCAGGATATGGCACAACTATGGCAGCCCACTAACCTCAGGATACAGCAGGACACTCCAAGCATCCATCTTGCACTAGAAGAACTGCAGCTGTAACTGGTTGTCAGGAACTGTTGGGCTTCCTTATAATGTAGGCTCCACAGCTGTTCCTTCTTCAGTGTGATATGAGGGGGGTCTACTCAGGAGCAAGCCCTCCCCAGCTGTCTCTGTCTCAGCATGCTGTGGAGCAGTTAGGGCAGCCCAGGCTTCCTGACTCTCTGGATGCAGCATAACTTTCTGCTCTGGATACAGAATAGTTAGGAGAGAGCAGTTAGGGCAGAGCAGGTTAAACTTGCTCTGGATTGCACCCTTAATTTACAATTTGTATTTAGGTTGTTATTATTATTTTTCTATGATTGGAAAAGCCACACGTGTTCTAAAGCAAACACTCAGTTTCCATAGGTCATTGACCAAACCAACATATTCTTCAGGAGAGTTTAATCCCAAACCTAATATAAATGCAATAAATAAAACCTTGGATTGAGTGTAATTTGGATTGAAAGCATTTTGCAGGACAAGCAAACATTTTTAATAAATTTTAACTTATATACAAGTGATGTCTTGATATACAAGTGATGTCTTGATAAACGAGTGAAAAGTCCCGGTGGGGATGCAGCCAGTTTTGGCACTCCACTTCCCTGAGAAACCAGCTTATGTATGTCTACTCTGAATTAAGCCTATTACAGTCAGTGGGGATCACTCCCATGTAAGAGGGGCAATGGAAAGCAGCTTGAGAGACCTAGCCTTGCATGTCTACTCTAAAGTAAGCCCTATTATAATGCATGGGGCTCATTCTTATGTAAGGGTGAAGACTGCAGCCTGAGAGACTGAGAGTGACATCCTAATCATGACTATTCAGAAGTAAGTCTCATTGTTGCTGAGATGTTCTGAGATGTTACATTTTGAAATACAGAGTCTCTAATGATACCTAGCAATAGGTATAAAATATTTCAGATAAGAGGCTTCAGTATTTGAAGTATGTTTGAACTAGACATGTAGGAGATGTTTGCAGATATAAGCACGTACAAGCATGTACAAATAAATTAACAACAGGTTCTATGTACATAGAACAACAGGTTCTATATCCCATTAGTAACTGGGATGTCCCATTAGTAAAATATCCCATTAGTTCTCAGAAACAGGCGCTCATTAGCAAAGGGTTCTATAGAACCTGTGAGAACCCCCTGAAGCACACCACTGTGTGCAGGAGGTATACATGGGTCTCCTCAGTTCTGCTCCTGCTCAATAGGAATACACACAGGATCCATAGTGGTGTTACCCAGAGCAGTGGCGTAGCTAGAGGGGGCAGAGAAGTCAACATCCTTTTGGAGCCATTCCAGGTTGAGGGGGGGGGAAGCAAAACTGAGCCATATGTTCTGTTTTTCTCCCCCCCTCACCTGGAATGGCTTCAAAATGGTGAGACTCCCTCCAAATTTGATTACTCTACTCCCCTCTAGCTATGCCACTGACCCAGAGCAAGGGAACAAATATTCCTTTTTTTAAAAAAAAGACTGCAGCAGCTGCCTTGCTGCTGATTTTGGCACTATGATTCCTTGGCCACCAAGCAAGCCTCCTTCAGTCTTGAGAGACTATGGTATCGTGCTCGGTGCTGCATACGCAGCATGTGAAGCATGAAAGCCTGGGTTAGATTGTTATGGAGGATAGGCTGTTACCCAAGCAGCAGATCCCCCCTCTCTACGCCACTGAATTAGTCCAATGGAAAGACAGAGCCAATACGATTGGATTCAGATGGCGTCGCAGAGCTGGGCTAAGGACAGGAACTCACCCTGTCTTATGGGGCCAACCCGGGTCTCGAACCCTGGCCTGCTGGTTAACAGGCACAGTGTCTTAGCCACTTGCGCCTCCCACAGCCCTTGGCCACCAAGGAGCTTAAAATTATGCTCTAAATCAACAAGTTATGTTACTTAGGTCAAGCTGTCTTTCATGCAACCTGTTTTTGTCAACTGATCTAGGAAGGTTTGATAGTCTTCAGAAAGAGATTTCTCCAGGAGAGAGTTTGGAAACTACTCCTCCAGGCTGGACTTGGGAAAGTTACATTCTTTAATTTGAAATAGTGGCATGTGTGTCATATTCTCTATTCTTATTATTTTGGAAATGTATTGGTTGTATTCTACATACTCTCTATTCTTATTGTTTTGGAAATGTATCGGTTGTATTCTGCTTTCGGTTGTATTCTGCTTTCATTTGCAAATGATCATTATATTATTTACAATCAGAAACTATGTTCTCACCTTGCAGCAAAAACTAAACCAAGAACAGTGTCTCACAGCACGCTCCCCTCTCTCACAATACCTGTAGCGGCATCTGCCTTTTATCTTCTGACACTTCTGGGGGTCAGGTAGGTGAGAATAAAGAAATGCTAAATGAAATTGAAATAATGTAGGTCAGTATAAAGATTCTTCAGCAGAAACTTCAATTTTCAGTTGCTTTTAGACTGGGAAATCCAACACAGTGTTTATCACTTGCATGCACCATCCTGGAATTGGTTTGCATGGCATGCAGAATGTCCCATATTGAGTATCCACTTAAAAGAATCTGGTGGCAAAGGACAGGAAAGAACTTTATATCTCCAGCCCATTGCTTTGGAGTCTTCAAGCACGAGAGCCTTGAATGTTAGAACACAAGGCAGTGGAGTCAGGCTTCCGAACAGTGGCATAGCTAGCAGAGTGCAGGGGGTGCAGTTGCACTGGGCAACAAGCTTTAGGGGGCAACAAGCTGAGCTTAACACTAGCGGCTAACATTGTGAAAAATGGGGTATGTATGAAAGATGATACCATCATCTTATATATCGTTGGATAAGTAATTAAATACAGAATGCAATTAAACAAACTGCATTTAAATATATATAGTCTATAAAACATTATGGCCAATTAACCAGACATTGAGAACAGAAAGCGTATAGGACAAAAAGTGGATTTTCTTTACTCAACTTTCCCATGATAATGATTACTCTGAGAGCCAAGATGTAATTCTGTTACAGGTGGTTAAGACACTGTGCCTGTTAACCATTAGGCCAGGGTTCAAGACCTGGAACCCCACAAGACAGGTTTAGCTCCTGTCCTTAGCCCAGCTCTGTGATCGTATTGGCTCTGCCGTTCCATTGGACTATTTCAGTGGCATAGAGAGGGTAACAGCCTATCTTCCATATCAATCTACCCAGGCCTTCATGCTTTGGAGAGGACACTCAGAGCACGACACCATAGTCTTTCAACACTGATGGATGCCAATCTATATATATAAAAGAAAAAAGTCACTCACTGACTGACTCACTGACTGACTCACTGACTCATCACCGCCCTGCCAAAACCGCTATGCCTAGAAGCGTGAAATTTGGGGTGGGTATTCCTTCCATGATGGAGGGGTGCACTAAGAACCGGTTTTTGGAAATTCCAACCGGAAGAGGGTGAAAAGGGGCGCAATGTGTTTTCCTCCCTATACTTTGCATTGGAGAATTGATGACTCATCAACATTCCGCCCCAACTGCTGGGCCTGAAGCATGGAATTCTGGGAGGGATCCTTCTGTCACCTGAACACCCACCAGGAACACATGTGGAGAAATTTAAACCTTCAGGGGCTGAAAAGGGGGCAACGTGTTTTTGTCCCATACTTAACATGGGAGACTGACCAACATCCAGCCAATTTGGTGCTCTGTGCCTGGTGCACTGGGGGGATGTTGTTCAGAGGAAGAGGCTGCACTGGTGAGGATGCTGCGCATGGGGGGAAGTTGCACATGGGGGAAGTTGCGCATGGGGAAGGTTGCATATGGGGGGCTGATACACATGGGGGGACTGATGCGCATGGGGTTGATGTGCATGTGGGGATGATGCGCATGGGGTTGATGCGCTTGGGTGAAGTTGTGCATGGGGGAAAGTTGTGCATTGGGGAAAGTTACGCATGGGGAAAGTTTGCACATGGGGAAGTTGCGCATGGGGGAAGTTGTGCATGGGGGGATGATGCACATGGGGGAAGTGGCGCATGGGGTAAGTGTCGCATGGGGGTTGATGCACGTGGGGGGAAGTGGAGCATGGGTGAAGTGGCGCATGGGTTGTTTATGCGCATGGCGTGTTTATGCACCATGGGGGGATGGCGTATGGGGAAATGTTACTCCCGCAACGCGGGTACGCTTTTTGCTAGTGGAATAATAAGGTGTTAGTAGGAAACAACTTTTATTTCCATATTAGCAAAAGCGTACCAGCATTG
Source organism: Cryptoblepharus egeriae (assembly GCA_030015325.1). Lineage (NCBI taxonomy): Eukaryota > Metazoa > Chordata > Lepidosauria > Squamata > Scincidae > Cryptoblepharus > Cryptoblepharus egeriae. Next base: position 235,506,326 of record JAREYC010000001.1, read on the forward strand.
TGGGAGTAAAATTCACCATACAACATCCCCCCACTGTGCATCAAACCTTCATGGGCAACAGCACCCATGCACAATAACTCCCCATGCACATGAACCCCCCATGCGCATGAACCCCTCATGTGCATGAACCCCCATGCGCAACATCTCCTCATGAGCATCTACCCCCTATGTGCATCAATCCCCATGTGCAACAGCCACTGATGGGCATGAATCCCCATGTGCACCCATTCCCCCATGCAATATCTCCTCATGAGCATCTACCCCCTATGCGCATCAATCCCCATGCACAACACCTCCATTTGCATGAACCCCTATGCATATCCATCCCTATGTGCATCATCCCCCCTGCGCAACATCCCCCATGTGTATCCACCCCATGTACATCCACCCCATGCATAACATCCCTTCATATGCAACATCCCCCATGAGCATCAACCCCCATATGCATCAACCCCCATACACATCAACCCTCTATGTGCATCAACCCTCTATGCACAACCCCATGTGCATCCATCCCCATGCACATGAATCCCTCATTCGCATGAAACCCCCATGTGCATCAACCCCCCGTGCGCATCCACCTTCCATGTGCAAGACCCCTCCATGCGCAACATCCCTCCATATGCATCCACTCCATGCGCAACATCCCCCATGCACAACAGCCCCCATGCGCAGCATCTTCTCCAGTGCAACCCCTCCCTCCAAACAACATCCCCCCCCCCCGCGCACCAGGCACTGAGCACCAAATTGGATGGATGTTGGTCAGTCTTCCATGTTAAGTATAGGACAAAAACACATTGCACCCCTTTTCAGCCCCGTAAGGGTTACATGTTTCGACATCAGTTCTTCGTGGGTGTTCATGTGACAGAAGGAACAGCCTCCACAAATTCCATGCTTCTAGTTCTGGGGTTTGGGGCAGAGCATCCTTCAGTCACTGATTCTTCAATGCAAAGTATAGGGAGGAAAATGCATTGCCCCCTAATTCACCCCCTTCCGGTTGGAATTTTCAAGAACTGGTTCTTAGTGCTCCCCTCTGTCATGGAAGGAACACCCAGCCCCAAATTTCATGCTTCTAGGCCTGGCGGTTCTGGCCTGGGCATTGATGAGTGTGTCAGTCAGTAAGTCACTCAGTCAGTCAGTGACTTTTCTCTTTTATATACAGTGGTGCCTCACGTAACAAATTTAATTAATTCCAGAGGTATGTTTGTTACATGAAATGTTCTTCAGGTGAAGTGGATTTTCCCATAGGAAATAATGGAAACTCACATGGTTCCACAACCCAAAAAATATTCATATAAAAATATTAACTGGATGTAAAAATGATGACAAAACACTGGAATTGAATTCAAAACATGCATTCAGTGTGCATGATCCTTTGAAGTCTACTTAGGCTGCAATCCTAAAGACACTTTTCTGGGAGTAAGCCCTATTTAACACAATGGGGCTTACTTCTGCGTAGACATGGTTAGGAGGCTGCAATCCAAGACACTTTCCAAGTGTCTCCACTTTCTTCTTCTCTTTACCCTGAGCCTCTCTCTCCCCTGCTCCCTTCTGGCTAACCCTGAGCTGCTTCCCTCTTCTCCACCGCTGTTCTCTCCCTCTGCCCTTTGGACACCCAGCCAGAGGAGGAACAGCGTGGAAGTGTTGCTTTCACTATGGGCAGGTGCGCTAGGCAGCCCCTGACGCTTTTGAAAAGGGCTGCCAGCCAGCACGTCTTCCTCAACTGCCAACAAGTGTGTTTGTTATGTGAAGCAGAATCCTAGAGGAATTTTTGTTTGTTACATGAAACATATTTTACATGAGGTGTTTGTTATGTGAAGGCGCCACTGTATATAGATACCTATATTATCATACCGTTACCCATGCTAATATAGGCACTTCTAAGTGGTGCTAAGTGGTGCTCCTCTTATAGTTAGCAGCAAAAGAATAACCATTCCTCTTTGCCCTATCATAGTTTCCCTAGCACAGTTAGGGACACAATTTTCATGTTTTTACTTAACTGTGTTTGATTTTGTTGTTGTGAGGGGGTAACAAAACCTTCTACAACTCCAGATAGCAAACAGGTGCTTTAGCTTTGCCACTAGCAGAGCAAATAAGTGGTGAAGTGCTGAGGAGGAGGAGACAGGTTTTTCCTCCGATTTTCTTTTAGAAAATATATGGGGATCATATCCTGAGTGATGATATAGAATGGAGGACAGAGTGCCTATACCTTTAGCTATTGCATAGAAGAGGGAATTTATGCAGGTTTAACTCAACGTTTTTCCTCTCCTGGACACCTTCTACTTCACCCCTAAGTTCCTCAGGCTGATGAGAGAGGAAGAAGAGGAGGAGGAAGCGAGTTGATGGTTGCAGGAGCTTTAGTCCACTTCCTAATTGGCAAAGGTGGTCGCTGCTGCTCACACACTTTTCTCTGTCCCACCTGGAAAAGCAACAATGGAGGCAAATCTTGCATCTAGCTTGTCTTTCTACCAGTCCACATTTTGACAAAGCACAGCTGGGTCATGGAAACTGCGTTAGGCACACAGGAAACAATGCTTCGCAAGCCTCCCATGTTCCAGCCTTCTCTCCTCCATCCCCTCATAACATAGAGAGGCAGGGTCTGGATTGTAGTTGTGTCTGGGATTTGTGAGTTAAAATGTGCTTAGAATTACTGCTGCAGTAACTGAGCATTTACCCTTAATTGTTACTCTGTCTCCAGTCATGAGGTTTGAATAGTCTGATGCCTGGCCCACATCTCACACTGATCTGTGTCCACCAATCTTTTGAATAACCTGCACATACCATGTCTGTAATATGCATGTGATTAAGTGCCGGGCAGGATGGTGTAGTGGTTTGTGAGTTGGATGATGACCTGGAAGACTGAGATTTAAAACTCTGATCAGCCATGAGTTAGTTTCCTGGATGACCTTGGGCTAGTCATGATTTTTCAGCTCCATCTATAGCACAGGGCTATAGTGAGAAAAAGGGAGAGGAGAAAGTGTGTACACCACCTGAGCTCCTTGGAGAAGGTACACAAATGTGAAAAAGGTAAAGGTATGTCCTGTTACTATTGTGTAGACATGGTTAGGATTGTGCTCTACATTGATTAGGATTGTGTCCACAGTAGTGTGTGTATCTGAAATGAAAACACTCAAGAATATGCACTGCCCCTTACCTGGATCCAGATTGAGCACCATGTAAAGGAGAACAAAGAGAAGATAGTAGATCTTCATTGAGATGGAAAGCAGATATTTGCCTGAGTACTGCTAATTCCAAGATATGAGGCTTGAGAAAATGGGCAGTGATGCTGAGCCTTTTATAGTATGTTGAGGACTGAAATACATGGAGCCACTGAAGTCAAGGAAAAGTTTTTTTATGTCTCTATGTTTCAGTAACCCTCCACAAGGAAGTTCCTATAAAAGCCTATTAGCCATGGTAACCAAATGGAAAGAACATGAATAGAGGCAATTTTGGAAAAAAAATGCATGTGCATAATCAGAGGCATCACACCAACAACTAAACAACAAAAAGCACAATAACCAAATAACTCTGTCTTTGCATAGCAGTCATCAGCCTCAGACAGCACTGGAGCAGGATGATGCCTCAGTGTACCCTGGGATAGGAGTTGGAACCCAGAACCACGCAGACACACATTATTTATGAGCGTTATTAAAGACATCAGGAATTGTCTTTGCCATATGTCTCTGAAAACTGGGACTTTCTGGTTTTTCAGGGATTGCATTCACATACTGGCAATTTTGACAGGGGGTCCTGGCCTGGTTTTGTGGAAGAGAATTATGATAACCCTACTACTGCATCATAAAATGGACACTGAGAATTAGTGGCATAGCTAGGTCATTTTATACCCAAGCTCGGAAATTCTTTGACACCTTCCTACAACAGAATTATGTATTTTCAGTATTAATTAATTCATCTCTATATATAAAACTTCCCGCTCACTCCACTTTCATCTTTCTTCAGGTTATTCCTAGTCCCTCTCATTCCTTTCTTATCATGGTGTATTGATGTGCATGGGGGGGTTCTTGCACATGGGGAGATGATGCACATGGGGGACTGATGCACATGGGGGATGAACATGGGAAATGTTGCACATGGGGGTTTGTTGCACATGGGGGATTTGTGCATGGGGGATGATGAGCATGGGGGTTGATGTGCATTGGGGGATGATGCACATGGGGTGGATGAACATGGAAAATGTTGCACATGGGGGTGGATGCGCATGGGGGTTGAAGCAAATGGGGGACTGATGCACAGTGGGGAGGATGGCGTATGGGGGAATTTTACTCCTGCAACGCTTTTCGCTAACCTTCTTATATATATAAAAATGAAAAGTCACTCACTCACTCAATCACTCATCAATGCCCAGCCAAAAACGCTGGGCATAGGAGTGTGAAATTTGGGGTGGGTGTTCCTTCCATGACCGAGGGGTGCATTCAGAACCGGTTTTCGGAAATTCCAACCGGAAGGTGGTGAAAATGGGCGCAACACACTTTCTTCTCTATACTTTGCAATGAAGAATTGGTGACTGAGGAGTGCTCTGCTCCAACCCCTGAACCTAGAAGCATGAAATTTGGGGTGTTCTTTTTGTGACACCAACACCCACCAAGAACTGATGTCAAGAAATTTAATCCTTAAGGGGCTGAAAAGGTGTGCAACGTGTTTTAGTTCTATACCTAACATGGAAGACCGACCAACTTCCTGTCAATTTGGTGCTTGGTGCCTGGTGTACTGGGGGGGGGTGTTGTTTGGAGGGAAGGGTTGCACTGGGCAGGATGCACATGGGGGATTGATGCGCATGGGGGGTTGATGCACATGAGGGCTGTTGTATATGAGGGATGTTGTGCATGGGGGTGGATATACATGGGGGATGTTGCCCATGTGGGTTGGATATACATGGGGGAATGATGTGCATGGAGGTTGATGTGCATGGGGGATGTTGCTCTCCCCTGCTCACTTCTGGCTAGCCCTGAGCTGCTTCCCTCTTCTGCACTGCTGTTTTCTTCCTCTGCCCAGCGGATGCCCGGCCATAGGAGGAACAGCGCGGAAGTGTTGCTTTCACTATGGGCAATGTGGTTAATTTAAACAGTATCAGTGCAATCCTATTCATGACTACAGAGAAGTAAGTTCCATTGAGTTCAATGGGGCTTACTCTCAGGAAAGTGCTCTTAAGATTTCAGCCTTTGTTACTTATTAGTAACTCTTAAAACTATTACATAAGGGCTCCAATCCTATACACTAGGTGTCCAGACTTTCAACTTGAGTGTTCCTGGATCTTTAACAATTGTAAAGAGGAGGGAATTCCAGCAGGTGCATCTTCTCTTCCCACATATCACAAGCTGCACCTGCTGAAATTCCCTCCTGTATGCAGTTGTTAAAGGTCTAGGATCTCTAAAATTAAAAGTTTGAAGACCTCTACTCTAGGACTTCATCTAATCTCTTTTTAAAGGCATGGAGGCCAGATGTCAGTTGAAATGGCACATTCAGTTTTAGTGGATATTCCCTGGCTTTGGTGTTATGTGAAAGGGAAAATAGCATCTCCCTATCCACTATCTCCATTCCTTGCATATTTTTTGTAGAATTAATCATATTAACCACCCAAAATATTTCTCTTCATGAAATTGGGTTGAATTACAGGTCTTTGATTCCCAATACCTCCCCTTTCATTTTGTACACCAGCATAGATAGTTGGCATAATTGCCCACCCTCCCGAAAAATGTTTTGGCCTCTACTTCTACAATCCTGGATTCTACTGAATTCCTCCCCCTTCTTCTTAGGCTTCCATCTCTACTCTCCAGAACCCTATAGGTTGCATCCACATTGCGGCCTCAAGTGCACAATGTAAAAGACCACCCTGCATATCTCCCTCACAGCAGCGGAGGCAGAGCTGCATCAAGAGAGGTGCGCTGCTGGATGGCTGCAGAGGTCTGATACTGAAGGACATTCCAGGACCCAGCAGCATTTCTTTCTTTCTTTCTTTCTTTCTTTCTTTCTTTCTTTCTTTCTTTCTTTCTTTCTTATTTATATACTGCTTTTCAACTACAAAGTTCACAAAGCTGTTTACAAAGAAAATGAAAAAACAATAGCTAATTAATAGCTAATGGGTCCCTGTCCCATAAGGGCTCAAAATCTAAAATGCAAAAAGAACACCAGCAGAAGCCACTAGAACAGCCATTGCTGGGGTGTGTAGGGCCAGTTACTCTCCCCCTGCTAAATAAAAGAGGAATGCCTCTTTTCCTGTTAGCAGCGATCAGCATTTAGTAGATACAAACAGAGAACTCCTACGTACATTTGCATATCAAATATTTTTATTTAGGGCAAGAGGCAGCAGTTCTTCCCATGTTTAAATTCAAAGGTAGGATCCATCTCATCAGCAAAAAGGTAGAAATGGAATTCTAACGAGTTGCTCAGGTGAGACACTGTTGTTGTTTCTTACTTTCCATATCTATATAATCTCTATGGAATGAGAAAAGAATGTTGAGAAAAACAAAATGCCACAAGTTAAAAAATAGTTTTAGGGCGCAATCCAGAGTAACTACGGGGAGTCCTTGCTCCGGTGTAAGAACAATTTACTCTGGGTTGCAATATGAATTTTCCATAGGTGGTGCCGTAACTATGTCAATATAAATGTCTCGTATGTGCTCTTGTAGTTACTCTGGATTGTAGGGCCATTTTAGCTATGAAATCTATGCATTTGTTCCAATTCAGATATATATATAGACTAACAGGACACCACTTTAAGAACATTCCAATAGTCTGATCTTGAAGTCAATGTGACATGGATCCAAATACTCAGTGATGTCATTTGCAGAGTGAAGTGGTGGGGGCTGTGAGGATACACACTGGGGAGACTACTGGTCAATTAAAAAAAAAACACTTTGTATAGGTTGAGTCTCTGCATCGGCAAGCATTCTGTTTCTGGAACACCCTCAAGTGCTGATAATAACATTAGAAAAATTAAAAAATTATTTGGATAAACAAAATTTGCTTCTGCTCAGTCGCAGTACATAGTGGAACCACAGCAGTATTAACCAGACAGAGTAAGGGAGCAAATGCTCATTTACTCTAAAGAAACTCCAGCAGCTGCCCATTGGAGACAGTGGAAGCCATTTTGGTACTGTTATTCCTCAGGCATGAAGGAGCTTAATATTCTCAAAACCTTTCTCTAAGAGAATTTGGAAACTGTTCCTCCAGGCTGGACTTGGGGAAGTTGGATTCTCTGATTTGAAATGGCAAAACATCATGTTTTAAACATTTTCTCCTATTATTTTGGAAATATATGCCTGGTAGCAATCTGTTTTCTTTTGCACATGATCATTATATTATTCACAATCAGAATTGACATTCTCACCTTGCAGCAACGGTGACTCCAATTACATAGTCCTATACGTCTCTCGTTTATTGAACAATAGGGACGGCATTCTCCTTTGTTTATAATACAGTGCAAGCGGTCAGGTACATACACCGTGTAAACCACTGCAAACATTAAATGAAATTGAAGCACAGCTGGTCAACGCAGAGTCTTCAGCACAAACCTCTTATATTCAGTTGCTTTCACACTGGCAAGTCCAACACTGTGTTTATTATTTATTTATTAGATTTATTAGATTCAAATCCTGCCTTTCTTCCCTAACGAAAAGGAGCTCAATGCGGCTAACAGCAATTAAAAGAACAATAAAACACCATTAAAATTAGATAATATAGATTAAAACACAATTAAAATACAGTTAAAATACAATTAGATTGTATAAAATCATTTAAAACATCCCCACATTATATATATATATATATATATATATATATATATATATATATATATATATATATATATATATATATATATATATAACTGACTGACTCACTCACTCACTCATCAACGCCCTGCCAAAACTGCCGGGCCTAGAAGCGTGAAATTTGGGGTGGGTGTTCCTTCTGTGACCGAAGGGTGCACTAAGAACCGGTTTTTGGAAATTCCAACCGGAAGGGCGTGAAAAGGGGTGCAACGCATTTTCCGCCCTATACTTTGCATTGAAGAATTGATGAATCATCATTCTGCCCTAGACCTAGAAGCGTGAAATTCGGGAGGTGTTCCTTCTGTCACCTGAACACCCACCAAGAACCAATGTGGAGAAATTTAACCCTTAAGAGGCTGAAAGGGGTGCAACGTGTTTTGTCCTATACTTAACATGGAAGACTGACCAGCCTCCAGCCAATTGGTGCTCAGTGCCTTGTGCACTGGGGAATGTTGTTTGGTGGAAGAGGTTGCACTAGGGAGGTTGCTGCGCATGGGGGTTGATGTGCATGGGGGAATGATGCACATGGGGGAATGATGCACAAGGGGTTTCATGCGCATGGGAGATGTTGCGCATGGGGATTGATGCGCATGCGGGGAATGATGCACATGGAGTTTGATGCACATGCGGGGAATGATGCGCAAGGGGATGATGCACATGGGGATGATGTGCATGGTGGACCTTTGCGCATGCCAGGAATGATGCTAATGGGGGTTTGATGTGCATGCAGGGGATGATGCGCATGGGGGAATGATGCGCATGGGGAGATGTTGCGACTGGGGGTTGATGAGCATGGGGTGATGATGCGCATGGGGTGGATGAAATTGGGGGATGTTGCACATGGGGTTGATGCACATGGGGGATTGATGTGCATGGGGGATTGATGAGCAGTGGGGGATGGCGTACAGGGAAATTTGATTCCTACAACGCAGGTATGCTTTTTGCTAGTTTACAATAAAACCAACTAAAACAGAATTAAAAACCACACTAAGAGTGTGCAGAAGGGTGGCCAGGTTCAAGACTAGTCAATGAAAAAAACTCAGAAGGATGTTATAAATAAGAATGTTTTTAGGCCACTCCGAAAAGTTTCTAGGGAGGGAGCCATCTTTAAATCAAAAGGGAAGGAATTCCAGATGTTCTTTCAAACCTCAGAGTCTAAGTCCGCAAGGTTGTGATCAGGCCACTGAGAGAGGAAGCCTGAAGTTCAGTGGAAATGGTGTTACCTACAGCAAAGATTGCCACTGTCATTGGCCTCCTTATTTGCTACTTCAGTCTTGAGGAAGAGGAGGGGAGACAGTAGTAGCATTTCCTCTCCTCAACACCCCCTACTTCACCCCTAAGAGAGGAGGAAGAGAGGTGATGGTTGAGGGGCTTGAATCCACTTCCAGATAAGGGAAGGTGGTTGCTGCTGCTCACATACTTTCCTCTACCCCACCTGGGATACTAACAATGGAGGCAAGTCCTGCATTTAGCTTCACTTTTGACCTCTCCACATTTTGACATATAGCGGGCTCTCCAAACCCCATGCCTGGGACCAAATGCAGCCTTTGGCTAGCATCTATCCAGCCTTTGGGCAAGCCCTGTAATCCTCCAGAGGCGAGGGGTGCTCTGCTCTCCACACCTTGGAAGGGTATTTTGAGGGCTGGGGAAGCTGTACACACCTCTTCTCTGTGTGTATGAAAAAGCATATGAACTGGTTTGAATTCATTCATAAGTTCCATCACTGTAAATTTATTCAAATTTGAAATGTAAATCAATTCTTTTTTCTTTTGGCCCCTGACACAGTACTATAAAGAAAATGTGGCAATCCCACCAAAAACTTTAGAAACTGCTAACATTACAGTGACAGCTGGCTCATGGAAACTGAGTCAGACAGAATTGAGGCAATGCTTCTAAGCCTCCCCTTCTAAGCCTGCTTGGTGCCATTCCTCACAGCACAGAGAAGCAGGGGAAGGATGGTGGTGGTGTCTAGGGGTTGAGAGTGGAAATGGCCATGGTGGTGGCCAGTCAGCTTAGAAGGATTCCTGCAACCAACCTGAGGAAACCCACTTCATGATTAGACTGATACTAGCTTTGAGGTTTGAGAAAACTGGACTTTATCCAGTTTTGACTTTCTCTCAAAAGGGTGCAGTTTAAGTTACTGGTCTGCTATATGTGTCAAAAGCAGTGATTTTTGCAGTGTGCCACAAGTGGTCCACAGATGTGCCATGGGGGTTGTGCAAATTTATTTATTAATTAAATAAACATAATTTATTAATAGGATTATTTAGGAATTTAGTTCCGCAGCAGCAACATGGTATGCTTTGTCAATTGTCCAAAGTTTCTTAGTATGCTTTGACAATTTTAGAACATGGTGGTTGTTCCAGGAGATGAAAGAGACTGAAAATCACAGGTCCAAGGACTAATGTGTACTTTTGTCTGAATCATGTTAGTGAACCTGATGCAAGCCCCCCTCCCTCAATTGATCTTTACATCCAACAATGGCATAATCCATACTCCCTTGCCAGATAAGAGCTTGTAGCACAACCATTGTAATTGGTTGTGCTACATGGTTTGGGGCAATTGGGGACCAGGTAAAGTTTGAGAAGAAAACTTTTAGTTACCTCCCTTTAAGTTGCTGCTTGGTTCCAATGAGTACAGATTTTTTTGTTTAAGTTAAAAACACATAAATACTCAAAACATAAAAACTCTCTTTTGGAGTCTGATATTTTTCACAAAGTAAAATAATTTTCTACTTAGGAAATTTTCACAATTTTAGATTCCTTAGAACTGCAGCCCCTCCTAACTGTTGGTTACCACAGACTGCCAATTGAACTCATAAAATTGCTCACTGCAGTTCTATGTAGATCTGAAATTAAAATACTCAAAGATATGCACAGCCCCTTACCTGGATTCAGGAGGAGAACAAAATAAAGGACAGAAAAGATAAGATAGTAGATCTTCATTGCAACGGAATGAGAAAAGTGGAATTTGTCTGTGAATTCTAATAGATGAGGTGTGAGAAAATGGCTAATGATGCTCATCCTTTTATATTTTGCTGCGGACAGAAATTTAGGAAACCACTGAAGCTTAGTAAATGTGTTTTTTCCCTTTGTCCAAAGTATTCAATAGCTCTTGATGAGGAAGTTTTTATCAAAGCCTATTAGCCATGGCAGCCAAATGGTAACAACATGAACAGAAGCAATTGTGAAAGAACAAAAAACACATTTGAAGACTAAGACTTTGAAGACCTTTGAAGTTGTTGAAGACTAATTGGGGAGGGGTGCTGCTTGTGTCTCTGTTGGCTGGTCTAAGATACATTTTCTTGGTAATGCATCTCATAGTTAGCTTTGGGAAAGCATCTTCCTCTGTTAACCAGCCAGTGTGTATGCTCTGTAACTGCTTTGAGCCACTTAAATGTGCATTGGTGGTGAAAACAGGTCTTGCAAACAGGTTTTCAGTTTAAAACGAAGTACTATAATGTTGAAATTAAGTAAAGGAAAGCAATATATGAGTGTTTTAGCTTATTTTAACATGTCCTACATTTTGTCCTACATTTTTGGGTCTCCTACAATTTTTAACTGGGTAGGAATTTTGGCTTGGGGGAGTAGAAATTTTGGCTTGGGGACAGAAATTTTGGTTTTGGGATTCAGGAATTTTGTGTTTGGCATCTGGTCACCCTAATGCTCCCCCATACCGGGGTCATTTTCTGTGTCTCTTAAACTTTCTTTTTCAGTTGTGATTCCTCTTTAACTGGTAACTGTTAAATTATATTAATCTTATGGGCCACTGTGAGATGCAGAAAGCTGGACGAGATGGGCTTTGGCCTGAGCCAGTGGAGGCTCTTTTTATGTTCTTATTATTTTCTTTAAAATATCATCATAATAGATAAACAACATAAAACTATGCAAGTTCACCTGGAAGTATGTGAGTATGAATATAGCCAACCAGCGCAAGGTCATGTATGTTATGCATTCTAAAGAGCACCAACTGGGAATAATGTCATCCCCAGGTATTTTTAAAAGAAAATTGCGGAAAAACCTGCCTCCTCCTCCGCAGTTCACCACTCATTTGCTCTGCTAGTGCTAAAGCATCTATTTGCTATCTGGAGTCAAAGAAGATTTGTTGCCCAACCCCTCCAAAACAGCAAAATCAAATTTAATTAAGTAAAAAAATGAAAATTGTGTCCCTTACTGGTTAGGGAAACTCCCTTACTGGTTAGGGAAACAGAGGAATGGTCATTCTTTCCCTGCTAAATATAAGAGAAGCAGCACATAGAAGTTTCTATGTAACTGGATTATGATATATGTACTGTATATGAAATATGTACTGAGAGTTGATTCGTATTAACACATTAGCTCCATAAAGTATCAGAATTACATTTCATTGAGTTTCAGAGCAATCAGTATCATAGGAAAATTTGAGTTAAGAAAATCCACTTTTTTGTTCCATAGTCTTTTGCATTTTCATTTACTGGTTGACTGGCCATATTGATAGAATATAGATATTACAATGCAGTTTGTTTCATTACATTCTGCATTAATTACCTTTCCAAGGATATACAACATGATGGTATTATCATTCATACATACCCTATTTTTCACACTTTTAGCCACTAGTGTCAAGTTCAGCTTATTGCCCCCCCAAAGTTTGTTGCCTGATGTAACTTCATCCCCTGCATTCCCCCTCTCTATGCTACTCGAGGGCAGGAAGCTCTTCTTTGCCATAAAACTCCCATTATCTTTTCAGAAGCTGACTCCAGGTGAGTCTCCTGCAGTCTTAGTGAACTGATCTGGGCCTAGTCAAGGTTTGGACAAAAGATTATCTAGACGTCATCTGTGCACAACACTTAAGAAGGAGAAGTGGATAGCAATTAGTCTGGAACTTGCTTCAGTAAGATAATAGCTATAGATAATTCTTGCTATTCACAAAATGAATAGCTGCAGCATAATGAACATCAGCCATGCTGAATCAGACCAAGGGCCTATCTAGCTCAGCATTCTGTATCTGGATGCTTCTGGGAACACCAGTACCTGCAATACTCTTGTCTCAGTCCTGCAAATGATATTCAGAAATAATCTACCTGTACAATTCAGAGGTTGCACAGAGTTGTCATGGTTTGTAAAATGTAATGGTTGTTTTGTTCATAAATCTGTATAGTCTACTTGCATCCATGCATATTCAGTTCTTCTTGTTCTCATGTGGCATGATCATGAGCACTGTATTTTTGACTCACTGCTTTCAGAACACCATTTCACACTCCATTAACACATTCAAATATTTCAGAATTGCCTTACAGTTTTTGGACATTCAACCTCATTATTTGCTTCCTGATTCACAATTTGTGGAACACTCAGTATTGTTCTTAATGTTCTTATGTTATGTTGTGCTTATTGTTAGGAACATGGTGCAAGTGAGTGGTTCGTTAGGCCTCAGCAGTGAACTTTGAGTAAACAAATTCTCTTTCCTCTAACAAAGAGTAATCACACATAGACTTCACACTGCAGCTCTATTTCTTCAACATCTATCCAAGTTGAGTCCAAATATCAAACGAGGAATCTCAAGTTGAATAGGTGGCAACTGTTTACACAGTCAAGAACATCACAGCTATTCCCTTAATGGAGAAAATTGCACATCGAATCTCTGTCCATCTTCAGAGCATCTGGTTATGAAGACATTCTCCACGAGCAATCCTAATGCCATCTTCTTAGGGCAGACTTTGAAGCAGTCCAGAAGTTGCTAGGGTATCCTTTTCCATCAGGGGAGGAGGCAGAGCAGATGAGTAATGCTTACTTAAGGAAAAGAAGCAGTGGTGGGCTCCAGCAGGTTTGCACCTACTCTATAGAACTGGTTGTTAACGAGAGATAGGACATATAAAGTTTAAAAATAGCCACTTAAAAGTGGCTGCCAGATGGGCAGAGAACCAGTTGTTAATTTCTTTGAATCCCATCACTGAAAAGAAGCACTAAAATTGCTTATTTGGGGAGATGGGGAAAGAGAGAGAAAGCATGTGTGCATGTACATACATGCAAGCATACACAAACACACATGCAGGAGTTTGCAGCACAGGGCTTTATACAAGGACCTCAGGAACATGGCAGTAAAAATAGAGGTAGATTGAGAAAGTCCTTCAAGAATATCCATGTAAGCAAAATCTTTCACCCTCTCTATAAGTGATGTTAAGTGGGATGTTGCAGATTCAGACTAATTAATTAACCATTTATTTTCTCAGTTTCACCCCAATGCTCTGATTCCAATTCTTTATTTCCTGTTCTGCTTGAAATTGGTTTCCAATTCTCAGTAGAATTATTCATTATTTTTAATGCCACAGGCCAGGGTTCGAGACCCAGGTCCCCACAAGATGAGGATTTCCTGTTACAGGCAGGGGGTTGGACTAGATGGTCCACTTCCAACACTATGATTCTATGAAATAATGTTTTTTTAATGTTTTTAAGGTTTTTATGTATATTTTAAATCGATTTTATGTACATTTGTTTATCTTTTTAAAAAATTGTATGTATTTTATTGTATTTTTAAATGTTGTAAGCCATCTTGAATTCCCTTAGGGAAGAAAGGTATAAATCAATGAAATACATAAATAAATATTCCAACATTCTGTGTAACATCTGGCCTGTGTTTACAAATTTTAATGGCCTAGGTATTTTGTGTTCAGGGGAATACCACTGCCCAAAATCATAATACAGTGGTGCCTCACATAAAGAGCTTAATTCGTTCTGGAGGCATGCTCTTTAAGCGAAATGCTCTTTAAGTGAAGCTGTTTTTCTCGTAGGAAATAATGGAAACTCAGATGATTGGTTCCACAACCCAAAAAATATTCATATAAAAATATTAAGTTTATGTTAAAATGATGACAAAACACTGGAACTGAATTCAAAACATGCATTCAATGTGCATGATCCTATGAAGTCTACCTAGGCTGCAATCCTAAAGACACTTTCCTGGGAGTAAGCCCCATTTAACACAATGGGGCTTACTTATGAGTAGACATGGTTAGGAGGCTGCAATCAAAGACACTTTCCTGGGTGGCTTACCCAGGCTGCTGCTGGAGGTTCAAGGTGGCCAGTGGGGGCACTTGGGGGCAGTTAGGGGCAGCTGCCTCAGGCATCTCCAGTTAACTGCCCCAAGTTGGGGGCAGTCAGAGGCAGCAGCGATGGCTGGCAGCCCTTTTAAAGAGACTCCGCACAGAGTGTCAGGGCTGTCAGTGTAAGAGTGTGCATGGCACATGTGCCCATAGTGTGCTTGCTTCTTAAGTGAAGTGGAACTTGTTATGTGAAGCAAGATTTCTTGGAAATTTTTGCTTGTTATGTGAAATGCTTGTTATGTGAGGCACTTGTTATGCGAGGTACCACTGTACATGGGTTTTGTTTAGGAACCTTGGGGACCCAATTGGTCCATTGGACCGATTCAGAAGTTAGTTTTGTATTTTTAATGGAATTTATTATTTTTTTTTACAAGAACCTATGACTTTTTTACTGCTAATTAGACAGTTATAATCCAAAAGCATGAATGTTTTGAATTTACAGTTTTTCTGTAAATTCAAATTATAACATTGAATACTGGCATGGTCCATTAGACCGATATTGCTCATCACTGGTTTATCTCTGTCATGACCTGCAAGACCATCACATCACCTACAGAGCTACTGTCTCTGTTGGGAAATGCAGAAGAAGACCATTATCCAAAGATCTTTTGGCAATAAATCACCTACAGTCTGGAATTCACATGATTGCTATTCCTGATATATATGCTTTGAAAACTTCAAGGCACAGGACTAATGCTCTTCTGCTTTGACGACTGGACTGCGCAACTGGACAACTTTGTCAACAGTAAGACACAGAATTACAGCTGCTTGTTCTGCTGTTTGTAGCCTCATGGTGCAATCCTAACCACACTGTTCTGAGAGTAAACACCATTGAACTCAGTGGGACTTAGTGATGCTTGTTCTGCTGCGTGTAGCCTTATGGTGCAATGCTAACCACACTGCTCTGTATGTCAACTGTAAATCATAAATCATAAATCTTCTGTTTCAGCTTTGTCCACTGCATGTAATGGCTCGTAAATGTCTCACTGATGAAGAAGCACTCAAACTTATGTTGTACTCTGATTTTGAAGAAGAACATGCCTCAGATTATGAACCATAAGATGGCCAATGTTCATATTTTACAACATGCTGGATGTTAGTGCTCTGAACGCATATGTTATATGGATGATGCTTAGTGGTGAGATTTAAATAAATTAATAACAGGTTCTATGTCCTAATAAGCTAAATTAACAACAGGTTCTATGTCCCATTAGTAACCAGTTCTCAGAACCAAGTGCTCATTAGCAAAGCGTTCTATAGAACATGTGAGAACCCCCTGAAGCCCACCACTGATGCTACAACCAGACTGGAATGCAGGTAAAAGGTACAAAAGGAAGAGTTTCCTTACAGATCTTGGGAAAGCACTGGCTGGAGTCTCTCAAGTATCTAAGGAGCCTAAAGTTCCTCAAACATCTACCTCTGAAGAAGAACCACCAAGAAAGAAAGAAAGCTGAATGATCTGCCATGCAGTTCATTCAAAAAGAGGAAAACAAGAACAGTGTTATGTGTGTGCAAAAAAGTATGTAAAGAATATAAGAAAGTGGTGTGTTTGAAGTGTGGAAAGTGAAACATTTTCAACATACCCTACAATCCAGAGTAACTACGGGAACATGTAAGAGACATTACGTGTACTTGTAGTTACTGCACCACCTAGTGAAAACCTATGGAAAATTCATGTTGCAATCCAGAGCAAATTGTTCTTACACCGGAGCAAGGACTCCCCATAGTTGCTCTGAATTGCGCCCATAGAGTATATCACAGAAGTGAGTACACCCCTCACCCTTTTTCATGTGACAACCCTGAAGAAGTGACACTTTGCTACAATGTAAAGTACTGAGTATACAGCTTGTATAACTGTAAATTTGCTGTCCCCTCAAAATAACTTCTCTAACTACCTATGCCCTACAAGTACATATCAAAATTTCATGTTTCTCTGAATTGACAATTTCTTTATCATTTTTATAGTTATCTGTGAATTTATGTGCAAAATAATATGACGAAATACTCTTCACAATTGGTGCTCAAAATATGGAGAATAAACTTTATCATGAAATGAATAAGCATTTCTTTGTATTTCATGGTTATTCAATACTTTGATACCTAAAATTTTAATCAAAATTCATTATTTCACAATATTTCACAATAAAAATAATTATACTACAACTTGATGCAACATTTATTCATTATATGTACCAAACTATAGTACATGGTCCATTGGACCATGGTGGGATTATGTGATACAAAAAATGGCGGGACTCCAAGGGTTAATCCAATGTACAAACTCTTAACATTTGAACAACTCCACTTGCTGCAGTGACATAACCAGCCACTTCAGTATGCATGAGAAAGTTTAAAATTGTGCATTCCTAGCATCACATATGACATCACACGATGTCAATTCTGGGTGTGCTGTTGTTCCAAGTCAAATCACAGAATCTCCCATGAAAACAGGGATATTCCTGGTTTAAAGGCTCTGGTAGTATTTTGAGTCCCTAAGAGGCCACAGTTTCAGTGACAAGAGGCTATTTGCAGTTAGGGTTAATCTCTTCCAGAAGAGGTAGGTTGCCCACAGTAAGGCCAGTGATGTCCACGACAGGCATAACAAGGGCAGTCTGATGGGCATCTTCCCCAGGTACTATGCCAAGGAGATGCAATATTTTTCTTCCATCCATGGAGGAGGAAGTACAGGTGGCAGCCACATCACTATCCATTACTTCTCCTACTGGAGCCCACTCCTGGATTCTACTGGGTCCCTACTAATTCTCTTGGAAAACCTAAAAGTAATGTCACTTTACAATGTTATCACAGACATGGAATCCAAGGCTGTAAGATATACCATCTAGTTGAAAAAATACAGCTTATGCACAGCTCTGCTGGTGGTTTATTCTGGTCACTATCTTGATATTCATATAGGTTTCAGATATGTCATGTATCCCTGTTTCAGAGTCTGGTTGTGGCAGCCTAGAACGGCTACATAACAGGCCTGAAGAAAGTTAGACTAGAAAGCAGCCATAAAATTCACTGTTCCTTGCTGTTCCACTCTGTTACAGTTCATAGATATTCAAGTCTTGTTGATTATAGTTGGAACTGCAAGATGTACCCAGCTGAGGGCTAATAGATATGAAAGTTCAGTAAGAATATAGAGTTTAAAAACAATGAGTTCTGGAACATGCTTCAACATTGTTCTCTCAGCAACATTTGATGCATGTCACTGAACACTACAAGAAGTCTTTGATTTGCATTTTGTATCAACTATGAACAGGATCTGTACCCAACACAGTGTCTACCAGTACTCACTGTTTAAATAGGCTCTGATATCTACCCCTCAGTGTGACTGTGGTGCAACTCAACAAACTATTCATTATATTGTGTCCAACTGTAAATCAAGAACTTATACCAGCTTAGTGTCATAAATAAATAAATAAATAAATAAATAAATAAATAAATAAATAAAGAAAGAAAGAAAGAAAGAAAGAAAGAAAGAAAGAAAGAAAGCAACATGGCAATGGCTGAGGAAAGGAACATTAAAGAAACAGTAGCCCTGATACTAGCAGCCCAAGAACAAGCACAGTGAACAAATGAGATAAAGGCCGAAATAGACAAGAGCCAGAAAGACAGCAAGTGCTGGCTATGCAAGGAGGCTGAAGAAACAGTGGAACACATCATCTGTGGCTGCAGAAAGATTGTCCAAATGGACCATCTGGAAAGACACAACAAAGTGGCTGCCATGATACATTGGAATCTGTGCCAAAAGTACAACCCAGTCACACCCAAGAACTGGTGGGTCCACAAACCAGAAAAAGATAGTCCAGAATGAATAGGCCAAAATCCTGTGGGACATCTGTATTCAAACTACTGCCACTTGGAACATAAGTCCATGGACATCACTGTGGTTAAGGAAAAACAAGTCTGGATAATTGATATTGCAATACCCAGAGATCATCGGCTTCAAGTGAAAGAACTTGAGAAAATCACATGGTATAAGGACCTATTGATAGAAATTCAGATAATCTGGGTAAAGAAAGCCACTGGCATTCCAATAATAGGTGTTCTTGGAGCGATTCCATTAAGTCTCCAGAAACATCTACACCTAATGGGCCTCCAAAAGATCACAACTGCCCAGTTACAAAAAGCAGCACTCCTGGGAACTTCACACATATTGAGACGATAACTTTGTGATTCCTAGTTCCTTGGATAGGAACTGAAACAAAATAGAGCCAATTCCAGTCAAACACCTGGCAACTGTGAAATAGTACATCATCATCATCATCATCATCATCATCATCATCATCATCATCAATGAAGGCAGCCAGTGTTATCAGTGGCAGTTCAATTTTCAGAACCACGGAAAGTAAGGAAATCTGAGAATGTTCAAGTCAGCAGATTTCAAAACCCCCTTTGTACAGGACAAATTGAGGTTTCCCACTTTCTATCGATATTCTTTCATGCTTAGCTGAACTAAAGTTTGAACCAAAGATTACAGAAAGATCACTGGGCATCTAATTACAATCCAGAGTAACTATGGGAGCACGCAAGAGACATTACGTGCACCTGTAGATACTGCACCACCTAGTGAAAACCTATGGGAAATTCATATTGCAATCCAGAGCAAATTGTTCTTGCACTGGAGCAAAGACTCCCTGTAGTTACTCTGGATTGCGCCCTAAGCGAGCAAAAGATTGTTTTCTCCTGACAAGGCCCCCAGGGCAAATTGCCCCTAATCAGAATGCAGCAGGATACAAAATATTTTTGTACACTTCTTTTGAAACACAAATAAAGTTGATGGCCCAAGCCTAGAGAAATGGCCTTGCAACCAAGATATGGGCCCAAGGTGGCACCTGGGGGTCTGCAAACAATGAGAGCCTTGTTTCTGGATCTTAAGGGGGGAGGGAGTAACTGAATCCTTTAAGTGATGGATATATTGTCATAAAGGATGGGCAAATCAAGTGTCAAGATGTCATGGGTTGTAGCTGTGCTCAGCCCCAAACTGCTGAAAACTGCTGTAAAACCCTTGAATCTTCTAGAAGATGCTTTGATGTTTGGGGTATAAAACTGATAAGCCCTATTGTTCTGGGCTCCCAATTCCTTGTGACCTGTCACCTGTCACATGAGGTCATGATGTCATGTGGCATCATGATGTCATCATATACATAGGTTCTTCAAAGACAGCCAGAATAAGGACAGACAAGAGAAACAATTTCTTTACCCAGCGTGCAGTTGGTCTGTGGAACTTCCTGCCACAGGTTGTGGTGATGACATCTATCCATCCAGTTTAGTGTCTATCACTTGCATGCACCAAGCTGGTGGGAGCACGTTTTGCATGGAGAAGGTCCCAGGCAGAGTCTCCATTTCAAAGGTACTGATGCCCCTAAATACTCAAATAAGAACAATAAAAGAGGTACACAACTAGACAACAGTTCGACCGAGTAAGGGTGAACTGGGTGAAGCCCACATCTGATACAAGAGGCTTGCCAGGTCAGTGGGCTGCTGTAGTTGTGCCATATCCTGAAGTTGAGAGGCAGGGTTTGCAGATAGGCTGGCCAAGAACTCAGATTTTTGGTCAACACTGCCATTCTTACTCTGGCTTATCATGGACCCCTATGGGTCTACTCATTACTATACCTGCTCCTGAGGTGGTATAACTCTGAGGAGCTGTAAGAGGGCATTTCTGCTCTGGAAACAGGCTCTGAATACAGAGTAACTGCTCTGCCCTAGGCAATGCTAAACATGCCCTCAATATGCCTCTCTTGAACTGCCTACAGGTCTACCTGTCCTAGGGCAGCCTATGTTGCCTTAGGCTGCCCCAAGCCTTTTCCAGAATAACTAGGGTGTTCCATCTTGCAGTTGGATCAGCCCAGTGATAGATACGGTAACCCAGGTGCACTTCTGGATTGTGCCCTTAGAGTGGAAGTCTCTGGTGCTGCTGCTGCTTCCTCTCCTCCACTACATGTCGATTAGTGACATTGGAGGCAGGTGTTGCACTCCTCTCTTAGCCATTCAACATTTTGAAGCAGAGTGACATAGCAGTGATATATCATGGAAGCTGAGTGAGGTGAGCAATGAGTGAGGTGAGCAATGCTTCCCCAATCTCTCTTGTGCCATCCTGCTCTGCTAAACTCGCTCAAAGTGCAGAGAGGCAGGGTGGGGGTGTAGGTGCTGCCCTGGGACAAATGAGATGAAGTGGCTGTGAAGGTAGCCAGTGTGCATAGGATTCTTCCTGTACCCTCTAACTACTCGAGGCAACTTCCTCACCTTGCTTCAGGGTTGGAGGCTAGTTGTGACAGATACCAATAAGAGGCTCAGGTTGGGTGCTTTCTCAAGCACAGAAAAGCAGAATTTGGGGTTTTACCCATTGAGCCAAGCCTCCCAACTTGGTTAGTAACATCATGGTCTGGACACATTGCCAGGCAGCAGGTGTTTGGTTCCAACACGTAACACCAGACATCACCTTAAGTACCACAGGTGGTACTCAAAACACTGTTTCAGGACATTGATTTTAAAGTTAACATAAAAACAGTAAGAAAGCAAAAACAACACAAAATAATGAGCTATTGTTGCAGGGGAGCAAGGCACAAAATTGTCTATGGAGCAATAAGGCACTATTGCCAAACATCCACCCATCAACCAAATGCTTGATGAAACAGGTTATGTTTTGAGCCCTTGTTAGAAAGCCATGTGCAAGTGAGCAAGCGAGCGAGCGAGAGAGAGAGTAGTTCTTAATTCCCCCTGGAAGGGAATTGCTCAATTGTAGCACTACCACACAGAAGGCTTGCCCGTGAGAGGCCGTTCCTCTAACTTGGGACATCAGTGGAACTTGACATCGGTGGAACTTCAGATGACTTATGAGGGTATGCTGGAATATGTTGTGATAGTCTTTCAGACAGCCTTAAAGATCAATACCAACATCTGAAATTGTAAATGGAAACTAATAGCTATCCAGTGTAATTGCTGAAGCAGTGGTTCAACAGAGTCAAACCGTATGGGCGCTATGACCACCCAGGTAGTCATTTTCTGCAATAATTGCTGTTTCTGAACCATCCTTGAGGGTAGCTCCATGTACAAAGTATTGCAGTAGTCAAGACTTGGTCACTAAGAGATAGACCATTGTGCCCAGGTCTGATCACATCATATATAGTCACAACTGGTGCACCAGTCAAAGCTGAATAAACGCACTCCTAGCCACTGTTACCAAAAGAGCCAGTTTTTGTTTATTGGGGAATTATTACACTGCCCTATTGGAACATTGGGAACTTAAGACTGGATGCAGACCACCATTCTGCAGTCATTCCATTTACTTAAAGAAAAAACTAATATTCCAATTAATGATTACAGCTTTATTAAAAGGGATACATAATATTCACAAAAATTAATGTACTATTGCAATGACCTAACCAGCTGACTTACAGTGGTGAGTGCAGTGTTGTGCAAGTGTCTTTGGTGCATCCAAAGAAATCAGAAGGGATTTGTAGGGAAGGTTTTCAGGGATCTCTGCTTTAGCTACTAATTAAAGATGGGGAGAAAGAAGAAAATAATGGTGGATGCATATAAGAGAAGTGTTTAAAGTGCACATTTCATCTGAATGTTTTGGTCTATAGAAAGCATTTTTGTGAGCGGAATGTTTAGACACTCAGGTGAGCAAACCTATGATGGGATACTTAAGGAGTGATCATTTGCTAGTTAAACTCCCTTAGTATAGATTTGGAATGTTGCTTATGTGTAAGAAATTTTTTTTTAAATGTCTTTCTTTTTTAGAGAGAGATTTTATTTTATTTATTTCAGATACAGGGAAAGGAATATTTGGTGTACAACAGTGGGGAAAGGTATAAAAGGGTACACACATAAGGTTCTTCAGGCACAACATCTCTTTTACATTTCCATGATTCTATTTTACACACATCTAATTCAATTTCTATCATTTTTTCATCATTTATAATATTTAAGGTTCATAATCTCTTATCTAAAATGACAACATATTCTCTAAAATATACTAATTACGAGGTACAATTTTAACCATACATAGAAAGACATCTAAGCTTTTTTGATTTTTTTATCTTCTCCATCTTTCAGTTTTTCTGTCAGAACATCCATCTCCACAATTTCATAAATTTTATCTATTACCATCTCTGTGTTTGGAATCATTTCTTTTTTCTTGTTTTGTGCAAAGACGAGTCTAGCCGCGATACAAATATGAATCAGTACATGTCCACAATCTTTACTTATGTTATTTGGAATGATATTCAGTTAAGAATATTTCTGGCTCAAAAGATAAAGGACATTTTAAAATCTTCATTATCATTTTATGTATCATTTTCCAAAACACCTTAACCTTTGGACAAGTCAACCAAAGATGATAAAACGTACCTATGGCATCATAGGATTTCCAACACTTATTCAAGATACTAGAATCAATTTTAGCTAACATCTCTGGTATTATTTATAATACCATCTTTGATATTATAAGATGTAAAACATCTTTATAATATTTTCTTTAAACACAACAGTGTTTGTCATCCTAATATTTTTCCAGATTTGCTCCCAATCCTCTAAATCAGTGGTTCTCAAACTTCCTAATGCTATGACCCCTTAATACAGTTCCTCATGTTGTGGGGACCTCCAACCATAAAATTATTTTCGCTGCTACTTCATAACTGTAATTTTGCTACTGTTATGAATATCTGATATGCAGGATGTATTTTCATTGTTACAAATTGAACATAATAAAGCATAGTGATTAATCATAAAAACAATACGTAATGATAGATAGATAGATAGATAGATAGATAGATAGATAGATAGATAGATAGATAGATAGATAGATGTGGCATAGCTAAGAGGGGGTGACTGGGAAAGAAAGAAAGAAAGAAAGAAAGAAAGAAAGAAAGAAAGAAAGAAAGAAAGAAAGAAAGAAAGAAATAAATAAATGCTGCTGGTCCTGGAATGTCCTTCAGTATCAGACCTCTGCAGCCATCCAGCAGCCCACCTCTCTTGATGCAGCTCTGCCTCCGCTGCTGTGAGGGAGATATGCAGGGTGGTCTTTTACATTGTGCACTTGAGGCCGCAATGTGGATGCAACCTATAGGGTTCTGGAGAGTAGAGATGGAAGCCTAAGAAGAAGGGGGAGGAATTCAGTAGAATCCAGGATTGTAGAAGTAGAGGCCAAAACATTTTTCGGGAGGGTGGGCAATTATGCCAACTATCTATGCTGGTGTACAAAATGAAAGGGGAGGTACTGGGAATCAAAGACCTGTAATTCAACCCAATTTCATGAAGAGAAATATTTTGGGTGGTTAATATGATTAATTCTACAAAAAATATGCAAGGAATGGAGATAGTGGATAGGGAGATGCTATTTTCCCTTTCACATAACACCAAAGCCAGGGAATATCCACTAAAACTGAATGTGCCATTTCAACTGACATCTGGCCTCCATGCCTTTAAAAAGCGATTAGATGAAGTCCTAGAGTAGAGGTCTTCAAACTTTTAATTTTAGAGATCCTAGACCTTTAACAACTGCATACAGGAGGGAATTTCAGCAGGTGCAGCTTGTGATATGTGGGATGAGAAGATGCACCTGCTGGAATTCCCTCCTCTTTACAATTGTTAAAGATCCAGGAACACTCAAGTTGAAAGTCTGGACACCTAGTGTATAGGATTGGAGCCCTTATGTAATAGTTTTAAGAGTTACTAATAAGTAACAAAGGCTGAAATCTTAAGAGCACTTTCCTGAGAGTAAGCCCCATTGAACTCAATGGAACTTACTTCTCTGTAGTCATGAATAGGATTGCACTGATACTGTTTAAATTAACCACATTAAAGCAACATACAGTGGTGCCTCACATAACAAACACCTCAGGTAAAATATGTTTCACATAACAAACAAACATTTCTCTAGGATTCTGCTTCACGTAACAAACTGTCCTTCACATAACAAACACTCTCGTTGGCAGTTGGGGCAGACGCGCTGGCCAACAGTCCTTTTCAAAAGCATCAGGGCTGCCTAGCGCACCTGCCCACAGTGAAAGCAACACTTCCGCGCTGTTCCTCCAATGGCCGGGCATCCGCTGGGCAGAGGAAGAAAACAGCAGTGCAGAAGAGGGAAGCAGCTCAGGGCTAGCCAGAAGTGAGCAGGGGAGAGCAACATCCCCCATGCACATCAACCTCCATGCGCATCATTCCCCCATGTATATCCACCCCCATGCGCAACATCCCTCATATACAACAGCCCTCATGTGCATCAACCTCCCATGCGCAACATCCCCCATGTGTATCAACCCCCCATGCGCATCAATCCCCCATGTGCATCCTGCCCAGTGCAACCCTTCCCACCAAACAACACCCCCCCCAGTACACCAGGCACCAAGCACCAAATTGACAGGAAGTTGGTCGGTCTTCCATGTTAGGTATAGAACTAAAACATGTTGTACACCTTTTCAGCCCCTTAAGTGTTAAATTTCTTGACATCAGTTCTTGGTGGGTGTTGGTGTCACAAAAAGAACACCCCAAATTTCATGCTTCTAGGTTCAGGGGTTGGAGCAGAGCACTCCTCAGTCACCAATTCTTCATTGCAAAGTATAGGGAAGAAAGTGTGTTGCGCCCATTTTCACCACCTTCCGGTTGGAATTTCCGAAAACCGGTTCTGAATGCACCCCTCGGTCATGGAAGGAACACCCACCCCAAATTTCACACTCCTATGCCCAGCGTTTTTGGCTGGGCATTGATGAGTGATTGAGTGAGTGAGTGACTTTTCATTTTTATATATATAAGAAGGTTAGTGAAAAGCGTTGCAGGAGTAAAATTCCCCCATACACCACACCCAACTGTGCATCAATTCCCCATGCGCTTCAACCCCCATGCGCATCCACCCCATGTGCAACATTTTCCATGTTCATCCACCCCATGCGCATCATCCCCCAATGCACATCAACCCCCATGCTCATCAACCCCCATGCACAAATCCCCCATGTGCAACAAACCCCCATGTGCAACATTTCCCATGTTCATCCCCCATGCGCATCAGTCCCCCATGTGCATCATCTCCCCATGTCCATGAACCCCCCCATGTGCATCAATACACCATGCGCATCAACACACCACGATAAGAAAGGAATGAGAGGGACTAGGAATAACCTGAAGATATATACTGAAATATACTGAAAATAAATAATTCTGTTATAGGAAGGTGTCAAAGAATTTCCAAGCTTGGGTATAAAATGACCTAGCTATGCCACTAATTCTCAGTGTCCATTTTCTGATGCAGTAGTAGGGTTATCATAATTCTCTTCCACAAAACCAGGCCAGGACCCCCTGTCAAAATTGCCAGTAAGTGAATGCAATCCCTGAAAAACCAGAAAGTCCCAGTTTTCAGAGACATATGGCAAAGACAATTCCTGATGTCTTTAATAACGCTCATAAATAATGTGTGTCTGCGTGGTTCTGGGTTCCAACTCCTATCCCAGGGTACAGTGAGGCATCATCCTGCTCCAGTGCTGTCTGAGGCTGATGACTGCTATGCAAAGACAGAGTTATTTGGTTATTGTGCTTTTTGTTGTTTAGTTGTTGGTGTGATGCCTCTGATTATGCACATGCATTTTTTTTTCCAAAATTGCCTCTATTCATGTTCTTTCCATTTGGTTACCATGGCTAATAGGCTTTTATAGGAACTTCCTTGTGGAGGGTTACTGAAACATAGAGACAAAAAAACTTTTCCTTGACTTCAGTGGCTCCATGTATTTCAGTCCTCAACATACTATAAAAGGCTCAGCATCACTGCCCATTTTCTCAAGCCTCATATCTTGGAATTAGCAGTACTCAGGCAAATATCTGCTTTCCATCTCAATGAAGATCTACTATCTTCTCTTTGTTCTCCTTTACATGGTGCTCAATCTGGATCCAGGTAAGGGGCAGTGCATATTCTTGAGTGTTTTCATTTCAGATACACACAATCCTAATCAATTTAGAGCACAATCCTAACCATGTCTACACAATAGTAACAGGACATACTCCCAGGAAAGTGATTGCAGCCTTAGGTCAGCATAACCACCTGAGTCCCCATTCTCAATGTGGTGCTGGATGCGGTGCATGTTTGTGCAGTGGGCTGACACCCCCAGGAGTGGAGCAGAAGTGACTTATGGCACTTTTGTGAAATATCTGGGCCAGCATGGGACTTGTGTTAGGACTTGTGCAGACCTAACAGAGGGCTATGCAGCCTTAATCAGAGGTGGCTCACTTGGGGTCTGGTTGGGCATATATTGAGGGTTCACCCCCATGAAAAATCATCTTTTGTGCCTGGCCACTGACTGGTCTGCTGCTGCAAACATACATCACTGTGCTGGAAGTGCTTGACTGGGTGATTTCAGAGAAAAGATAGTGCCCCAGTTTCTTCACCCCAGGAAGCAGAGAGCAGCAAGTTCTTATGGGTGCCACCAGTGGAGCCTTGAGAGAAAGGAGGACATAACGCCATGTGAGTCCTGAGGCGTGCAGCTGGAGCACCCATGTGCTAATGTTAAAACTCAGATACTTTGCCCCAGAAGCCTGTGAATGTGAAGTCCCGCTTTGTGCCATGTCTAGAGTGGTGAGATGAAGGACAATTCGTTAATAACTGTCCTAAAGCTGGAAGTGCCTCTACCTACTGCAGAGTGGGCTCTGGGTTTGAGGAGGGACCAGGCAACGGATTATGTAAGTGCCTGGACCCTGGAAACAAAACAGGCACCCAACTGTGATAGGTAGTTCTTATTTCTGTGCTGGCACAACCCATTTTAATTCTCCCACAAAGCATCATTCGAGACATTGTGCCAATGAGCTGGGGAGAGAAATAAATAACCTAAAGGCAGTACAAGCTCTCTTGGGAGCTCCCTAGGCTGAGAGGCTTTGGTGTCCCCCCCCCCCAATGTTGTATGCTGATTCTGTCCCTGCTGCAATATGCCCTTGTGAGGTAGGCATGTTTACAATGCTACGTCCTGCTTCACATCACACCATGTCATTTTGTGAAAATCTTCATGCCCACAATAGGCAGTCCCAACAATACAGGCAACCAAATGGGTCTTTTGTATTAGATGAGTTCCACTTAAATGCTACTTCTTGTGTTACTTGCTCTCTTCCATAGGGATCTGTAAGAAAGTGACCAAGTATGGTTGTATATGGAAACAAGGTTATTGTATGAAACCTAATAGTTGCCGTCACCCTTATAGCATCATTGCGGATTGCTATAATCAAGGCCCTAACACAGCTTGCTGCAGAAGGTGAGTCCCACATCCCCTTCCAAGTTGCAGAGCTGAAGATTACTGTTGTTACCTAGTTCAACTTCAGAAGGTGCCAGACGATGCTGACATATGGTTGTCTTCAACTGAATTCCTCTGAAGAAGAGGAGAGATCCTTTCACTTGAAGCTGACACACAATTCTCTATTATTGTGCATGTCCAATGTGAGATCTGTTTTGGTGGATTTTTTCTAGCCTCTGTTTGCCACCTAATTAGGGTTGCCATATGTCCCAGGGCTGTGGGTGGCGCAAGTGACGTAAGACACTGTGCCTGTTAACCGGCAGGCCAGGGTTCGAGACCTGGGTTGGCCCCACAAGACAGGGTGAGCTCCTGTCCTTAGCCCAGCTTTGCGACGCCAGCTGGATCCAATCATATTGGCTCTGCCTTTCCATTGGACTAATTCAGTGGCATGGAGGGGGCGGATTTGCTGCTTGGGTAACAGCATGTCCTCCTTAACAATCCAACCCAGGCTTTTGTGCTTCGCATGCAGCGTATGCAACGCCGAGCACAATACCATAGTCTTCCAAGACTGACGGAGGCCTGCTTTTTTATGTCCCAGAAAACCAGGACAATCCCAGTTGGGGGGGATTGAGTTCACATACTGCCAAATTAGACAGGGGACCCTGTCCCAGTTTTGTGGAAGAGAATGATGGCCTATGTCTAATTAATTGTAAGAATAGGGCAGGAGGCCAGCTTGAAGGTCAGAGACAAATGGAGACCTGGTGCTGAGAAGCAAAATGCTGAAAAGCAGGGGGAGCCACCAAGAACTTGCCTGTGTGTAATGTCAGTCCTGGAGACTCCTTTTGATCCTGTACTAATCGGCTCAATCATGAATACTATATGCACAATTCATCCAAAGTGCCCCTGTACACATCTTGCTCAAACTCATTATTAACTTGTACAGTATCTATATTGGCCATCTATTAGCAGTAATACACTTTGCAGTCCAATTTGCTGTGAATAAACACGCTGCTTCTTTTACATTCTGTCTCAGAAAGCATTCTGCAACACTGGAAATCCTGCATCATCCTGCTTGTGCAGGAATTATCCAGGAAATCAGTTTGATTACAGAACAACCACCAAATGGTAGTTAATGCTTATTTGAGGGTGACAGGTCTAAATTCAGTAGCTGGTCTATCCAGAAACTGCTTTACAGCCAAATCCAGAGTAACTACATGAATCATAGAATCATAGTTATTGCACCACCTAAAGAAAACCTATGGAAAATTCATATTGTAATCCACAGTAAATTGTTCTTACACCGCAGCAAGGACTCCCCAGAGCAAGGAATCTTACTCTGGATTTCACCCTTACCCAAATTAGGGGGTAGCTGAGCCAGACCGCAATATGTGTTAAAATAAAGAAGATTCATTGATACAAAGAGCAGGGGAGAGATTTATATGGCCGCCATAACAGGTAAAAACATATATATGGGGGATGAACTCAGCAAAGCAAAGCTTCCAACATGCCTTTAGCTAACCAGGAATTATTGATAGCAATGGATAAACTCCATTTAAATAACTTGCCCTTTTCTGTTTCTCCAGTCTTTTCTCCATTTAGACAGGCATTCCAGCAACTAAACAGAACTTCCATCAGCAATTATTTTAACCAGTGTGTTCATGCCTGCTGATGGTCTAAAATGGAACTACAACATAAGAAACTGATCACAGAAGCAGAAACATATCCATGTGTGGAATAAACTGCATTGCTGAAACACATATGTGACTACTAGTATCTGTTGAGGTGTGTAAAGATAATTTCATTGCTATCTGATGAACCTGTTGTTGCTCTCATGGGCCATGATTCACCCATGCATAATGTTTGCTGCTTACATACATTGGAATGTGATGGCTCCCTGGGTTTTAACAACAGTACTTGGAAGGTCATGTTAGAAAAAAGTAGGCAGGATCTGGCATCTTTGAAGAGGTTTATTTAAAACTAGCTAAAAGCATACCTGCGTTGCGGGAGTAACATTTCCCCATACACCATCCCCCCAGGGCGCAACTTCAAGCATGCGCATCATCCCCAATGCGCATTATCCCCCCATGTGCAACTTCCCCCCATATGCAACTTCCTCCATGCGCATCACCCCCATGCGCATCACTGCCCATGCGCGACTTTCCCCCATGCGCAACTTTCCCCCATGTGCAACTTCTCCCCATGCACAACTTCCCCTCATGTGCAACTTCCTCGCCAGTGCAATCTCTTCCCCCTAACAACATCCCCCAGTGCACCAGGCACTGAGCACCAAACTGGCTGGATGTTGTTCAGTCTTCTATGTTAAGTATAGGACAAAAACACGTTGACCCCTTTTCAGCCCCTGAAGAGTTAAATTTCTCCATATGGTTCTTGGTGGGTGTTCAGGTGACAGAAGGATCCCTCCCAGAATTCCATGCTTCAGGCCCAGCAGTTGGGGCAGAATGTTGATGAGTCAGCATTTCTCCAATGCAAAGTATAGGGAGGAAAACGCGTTGCGCCCCTTTTCACCCCCTTCCGGTTGGAATTTCCAAAAACCGGTTCTTAGTGCACCCCTCTGTCATGGAAGGAACACCCACCCCAAATTTCACGCTTCTAGGCCCAGCAGTTTTGGCAGGGCGGTGATGAGTGAGTGAGTCAGTCAGTGAATGAGTGAGTCAGTGAGTGAGTGACTTTTCTCTTATATATATATAACAATTTGTTCTAGAAATGTGCTTTGTTCCTTGTGTCTGACTCAGACTGATTCAATTTGCATGGAACCAAATGACTCTGGAAATTATTTGGGTAAATGTTCTCCTTTGAAATCCTTTTCTCAGCCTCCCAAAACACTTCCAGATATCTTTATGGAAGCCATAACAATTAATCCAGTTTCAAACTATATTAGATCTGCAAGGTTTGTGGACCAATTTAATATCTGCATAGGTATGTATGTTCTAACTCATGAGTTATGGCATCTATCCCTGAGAATGAGTCCAGGACTTATGCATTAAGAATGGAATCCATTCAACTCTATAATAGCCAGTGTATTGGAATCCTTCTTCTTAGTGTTTTAGGGAAGCTACTTGCCCGCGTTGTACTGGAGAGGCTTCAGGTGCTTGCAGAGAGAATCTATCCTGAATCACAGTGTGGATTTCGAGCCAACAGGTCCACCACTGATATGGTATTTTCCCTTAGACAGTTGCAGGAGAAATGCAGGGAACAAAGACAGCCACTCTTTATAGCCTTCATAGATCTTACAAAGGCTTTTGATTTGGTTAGTAGGGACGGTCTTTTTAAAATCCTTCCCAAGATTGGATGCCCACATAAGCTCCTCAACATCATCACAACAGATTCCCTCTGTTGTGTTTCCAAAAGCATGCTTCAGCATGACTGCAAAAAAGATCCCAAATAAAGTTGGTGCGAGGACGCAGCCCTGCTTCACTCCACTTCGGATGTGAAAGGAGACTGATGTTAAGCCATCAAAAACTACAGTGCCCTTCATGTCCTCGTGAAAGGACCTGATGATGTTGAGGTGTCCCCCATGGCTCCTCAGTGGGAGAGTCCATCCAGGGAGGAGCAAGGGGGAGCCCTATATAAGCTGTGTTTGGGCGGGAAAAAGGGGACTGGGACAGAGGTGCTGAGAGGAGGAAGAGGCTTCAGTGCCCTGCCTCTTAGACACAGGCCTCTACTGCACCATGTGGTGAGGGGAAAAGCTGGCCTAGCCTCTCACAGAGTCCCAGCATCTGGTGAAGTTCTGGGTTCTTCCCTTTTGTACTTACTGGTGTGATGTTCATACAAGCCAAGACCTGTAAAAGAAAGTAAAGGCAACTTACCTGTTAAAGAACTGCTGCCTCCAGAGTCTCATTACTCCAACCGAAGGTATGTCTGAGCCACAGACCCCAGAGAGACCTCCCTGTGGAACCCCCTCCCCACTCCCAAGAAATTGCCGAAAGCTTGACATAGTCAACCAAATTCAGCAGGATAGTCAATTGCATGCTTAACTCTCCTCTGCTGAAACCAGTGAGACAATGCCCAGATTTAAATTAAAATTCAAAAAAACACAAGCTTAACCCAAAGGTGGAATAATGACGTTTCTCTGCATGTTCATGAAATAAAATGACCAAAACAAGAACAAATCAATGAAACTTATTTACTTCACAGAGAAGCAAATCTAACATGATCAGTGATACAAATTTTCTTTTGCTTTCTCCCCTTGCTTGGCATGTTTCCACATTCTACACTCCTAAGTGAATGGATCTGCGTTTCTAGTCAGACGGTGTGATTCAACAGCTTCAGAAGTTGCAGGTGACATCCACCTTCTCAGACATCTTATGGTCACTGGTGAAGCCAAGGCCTACAGAAAGAAACAACATATAAATTAAAACCACACACACTAGAAACACTGGTGGGCACTTACTGGTTCGGGCCTACTCACCCAAACCTGATCTTCGATCTTCACCTGTTTCTCTGCTTCCTTCTCAACCCCTTCCCAAAGACTGGTCTGACCCTGTGCTACTTCTTCCTCTCCCAGTTGGAGCTACCTGGCTGATTGCTTGGCTCCTTTGCCCTCCATCTCTCAGTTGTATGGGGGGCAGGTGCTTCCCTATCTCTTGCCTGTTCACCTTCCTTCCAAATCACCCACCCAAAGGCTGCTTCCATGCCCCCCATCACATTCCCCAAGACCCTGCCAGCCCTGGGTGGTGCACCCAGCCAAAGGGTGCGGGTTCACAGGACCAGGCTCTAGATCAGGGGTCTCCAGATGTTTCAGCCAGAGGGCCGCATCAAATACCTGGGGAGGTGTCAAGGGCCATAAAATAAATAAAAAATTAAGTAAATACATTAGAGGTGAAACTTAGATGAATGAATAAATTAGATAATGAATTGGCTATATTTTCCAGAATTCCTCCAAGCACCACTACACATACTCAAATGGACCCCCTTTCCCAACCTTGTAATGCTCAGGGTGATCAGATGCCAAACCCAAAATTCCTGAACCCCAAGGCCAAAATTCCTACACCCCAAACCAAAATTCCTACCCACTTTTTAAAAAATTGCCAAAAATGTACTTTTTTGTTTATATATTTTGTTTTCTGGTTTTTTGGCCATAACCTTTGATAGGAAGGAGATATTTCAAAACCAATTTTTGCATTGGATTCTGCTCTTCAATACAAATCCAACAACATATGACATGATGGTGTACTGTGCACCATTCCAAAGTTCAAAAATGAAGCCAAAATGTAGGACTATGAAGCCAAAATGTAGGACACCCGGACACGAGGCTAAAAATCCAGACAAATCTGGGTTTTTCTGGTCATATGGTCACCCTAGAATGCCTTCAGATGGAATAAAAAATTACTTCTGGATTTTGGGAAAACCATGGTCTCCAGACCATGCTGTGTTCGGTCAAATGAACCAGAAGCTTGCAGGCATCCAGGGACTCACTGCAGGACAGATAGAAGTTTGCTGAGGCCTCGGCATCTTGCCCTTGGCCTGGTGTTTGGACTATGCACTACAGGGAGGCTACCTGGGTCCGCCTGCCCACCCACTATGGCTCGGCTATACTCCTTGAAGAGCTAGTGGCTTTTTCTCTGCTACCCTCTGCTCGCTCCAAGATGTGGTTGGAGAGTCACAGAACCCAGGCAGCCTCCCAGTGGTGTGTGCTGTAGCTCCAATCCTTGTTCAAGGGTGGGGAAGGACAGAAAAAAGCCATGATGCCACCACTTCAGGGGATGCAGCTGAACAGGCAGGCATGCAGTAGGACGTGGGGCAGCTGAAACTGGACCTTCCATGACAGGAGCACCCATCCACTCTGCTGCACACCTGAAGTTGCAGCATGAGGCTTCTGCTCCATCTCTCTATGCTTGGCATAGAGCATGTGCCTAAGCAAGCAGTCGCTGGACATTTAACAGTGAACAGAGAGCAGAGAAGAAGCTCACCAACTCACTGCAGTCCCAAAGCCATACAGTTTCTTCTCTGCCCTTTCTTACTCCAGAGCTGGAACAGTCAGATTGTGTCAGACCGTCAGACTGTGACTGACTGACAGGGTCTTGGAAGAAGCAGGGGGGATGGAGTAGAAGCATGTTAAGGCTTTGGGAGTGTAGTGAGCAAGCATATTGACATGCAGGAGGTGGGGAACTGGCTTGGCTCTGTGCCAGCCACAGAGGCTGCGTAGCTCCCTGAAGCCGCATGTACCACATCCACCATTTTGGGGGGATATGGAGGCTGGAGGATAGCTTTATCAGCCATCTTGTGATATAGAATCATAGAATATTAGAGTTGGAAGGGACCTAGTAGGTCATCTAGTCCAACCCCCTGCCTGCAGCAGGAAATCCCCCTAGAGCATCCCCGATAGGTGCTCGTCGAGCCTCTTCTTAAAGATCCCTAGTGAGGGAGAGTCCACCACCTCCCTTGGCAATCTGTTCCACTGCCGAACCGCCAGAACCGTCAGGAATTTTTTCCGGATATCCAACCGGAATCTCCTCTCTTGCAGTTTGTACCCATTGGTTCTAGTTCTGCTTTCAGAAGCAGCTATGAACAAATGAGCCCCTTCCTCCCTATGACAGCCCTTCAGGTATCTGAAGAGGGCAATCATGTCTCCTCTCAGCCTCCTCTTCTCCAAGCTGAACATCCCAAGTTCCCCCAAACTTTCCTCATAGGGCTTCCCTTCCATCCCACTGATCATTCTTGTTGGTGGCTCCTACCCATGTGACACTGATGTTGTTAATAATAGCAGGCCTTTTTCTGGGGGTACTCACCGGTACTCAGTACCGGCACCTTTTTCAACCTGCCCATCCAAGCAGCTAATACTTAGCCATATGGGGATGACTAGCTATGCCACTGTGATGAGTATCAGCACCTTTTTTCCAGAAACAAAGCACTGATAAATTCTATGCCTAGGGAGCACAAGATGAGTATGCCCCTCCATGTGTTCATTTTTAAAAGTGAAAACACAGCTGATCCAGCTGAACAGGTCTTCTGGGAAGTCTCTGCTCATGTGCTGGGAAGTCTCTCCTCAAGAACAAGGCTTGATTGACATGTATGAGAGACAGTCTTCATACAAGTCCATAGAGCAAGAGAATTCTGCACACCAAACTTCACAGGAAAGAGACTTGGGCTGCAATCCTAACCACACTTTCCTAGGAATAAGTACTATTAAACACAATGGGACTTACTTCTGAGTAGACATGCTTAGGATTGCACTGTTGGTGGGATTTCTGGGGAAGGCAATTTAGTCCTTGGTATAATTGGGATTGAATTTACAGGTGTCTAAAACACTTTATGTGTATTGTTATTGTGCATTAACACTCTAAGGAAATATTATTAGACAAATCTTGCAACTGTGGGTGAGGGGCTGCAGCTTCTCTAGGAATTTCTAGAGAACACAAGAAAGAGGCACATCTAGGACAGGAGAAATACTGAGGGTGCAAACCTAACCAAAGGTAGGCCAAGTTACTCCTCAAACTCCCTGTTCCTGTGGTGGCATGGGGAGGCATGGTGCAGGATGACCATATGACCAGAAAAACCCGGATTTGTCCGGATTTTTAGCCTCCTGTCCGGGTGTCCTACATTTTGGCTTCATTGTCCTACATTTTGGCTTCATTTTGAAACTTTGCGATAGTGCACAGTACCCCATTGTACCATATGTCATTGGATTCGTATTGATGAGCAGAATCCAATGCAAAACTCAGTTTGAAGATATCTCCTCCCTATCAAAAGTTATGGTCAAAAAACCAAAAAACATAAAGAAAAAATACATTTTTTGGCAATTTTTTAAAGCAGGTAGAAATTTTGGCTTGGAATTAGGAATTTTGGCCCTGGGATTCAGGAATAATCTGGTCACCCTGGGCATGGTGGCATGGGGAGGATGGAACAGTGATGGGCCCAGCCTGGCCCAACAACCGGTTCCCTGGAAGTGGGTGGGGCCAGGCCGGGTCAGTGTGTGGGGCCGGGGTCAGGGGCTGGGGCCGGGGAAAAATTAAATTAAAAAAAATTAAAAAAATTAAAATTGGCTGTCATGGGACTTCCCTCTGAGTAGTCAGATTGGGCTATCAGGCTACAGTGCCAGCCAGACTGTCCTGGGAGTAAGTCCCATTGACTGTCATGGGACTTACTTCAGAGTAGTCAGGTTGGGCTCTCAGGCTGCAGTGCCAGCCAGACTGTCCTGGGAGTAAGTCCCATTGACTATCATGGGACTTACTTCTGAGTAGTCATGCATAGGAATGGACTCTCAGGCTGCAGCTGGGCTGGCCGCTGGAGCGCACTTAAACAGGGCACCCCGGCCAGCACTTTTAAATTTGCCGCTCCTAGTGGCAGCCTGCCGAGGCGCCCCAGAAGCCCCAGCAGTCAGGGAAAGGATGCTCCAGCGCTGGGGCTTGTGGGGTGCCTCGAAGGGCTGCCGCTAGGAGCAGCAAATTTAAAAGTGCCGAAAAGGGTGCCCTGTTTAAGTGCGCTCCAGCGGCCAGCCCACCTGCAGCCTCCAGCGCTGAACTGCGCTCCAGCACGAACTGGTCCGCCCGGTTATCGCGCCCCCTGCTGCTACCAGATCACCAGCAGCGAGGGAATAAGAACATCCGGGTCCTAGGAACCGGACAGAACTGGTCTGGGCCCACCACTGATGGTACAGTGGCCTAAACCCCAGTCAGGAGTGCCACAAAATTGTGACACCCCAGGCCAGCACAGAACTTGTGTGGAGACTTATGCTGGTCTAACCAGGGGTCTTCTGGGATGTCTTTGCTTATGTGCTGTCATTGTGGAAGGCTTGATTGACATGTACAAGAGACAGAGCATTCTCTGAGATAATTCTCTGAACTCTCTGTCTAAAGAGGTGAGAATGGCCCCTCTCTCTGTGCATCTAAATAAGTTCAAGCATTTTGATTGTGAGCTAATATCTTCTTTGTTAGCTGCATTTTTAGTAAAAGGTGGAATAGAAATGGAAAATAAATTAATAAATTTTGGGCAGGGGTGCCAGGGCTATTAACATATTATGTCAAATGAGAGGTGCCTGTACACATTTACATGATTTGTGTGAGTTCTTGTAATGCCTCCTTTTAAATAATTTCTGCCAAACATTGCACACAGTGGTGGGATTCAAATAAATTAACAACAGGATATATGTTCTGATAACCTAAATTATCCACAGGTTCTATGTACATAGAACAACAGGTTCTCAGAACCAGGCGCTCATTAGCAGAGGGTTCTATAGAACCTGTGAGAACCCCCTGAAGCCCACCACTGATTTGCACATATATAACAGGGATCATGTGTACATTTGATGGCTGTGAAGAAATGCATTAAATGAACTGAGAGTCTGAGCCCACCAGATATGGTGGGATTGTGTGTAGTAAAGTATATACACTGAACACACAGTACGCATAATCTGTACAT
The DNA here is from genome assembly GCA_030015325.1 of Cryptoblepharus egeriae. Lineage (NCBI taxonomy): Eukaryota > Metazoa > Chordata > Lepidosauria > Squamata > Scincidae > Cryptoblepharus > Cryptoblepharus egeriae. The sequence goes on from JAREYC010000001.1 coordinate 235,543,792, forward strand.
GCAGCCAGATCTATGTGTATACAACTGCAAATTGTAAATAGCCCTCAACTCTGCTTCCCTGGACTGAACTCAAGACAAACTTTGGCAGACTTTGAAGGGGACTTAAAAGAACAACAAAGAAACATACATCATACATACATACATACATACATACATACATACAAACAAACAAACAAACAAACAAACAAACAAACAAACAAACAATTTGATCAGGTAAACACCCTTTGGATGATTTTAGTATGTTTGCTTACCTGGAGCAGCCTGGTACAAGACCAAAAACATGGCAAAGAGAAGGAAGAGAATCCTCATGGCTGAAGTTTGGTATAGGAGACCTTGTTGGAGCTGGAAGTCTGACAGGTCAAGTAGACTTAAGCAGTGAAAAGCAAAGGTATTTATGAGGTTGGTGGTGAATATAGGTGGCAAAGGTGGTCGTAATGGTACACTGAGTTAACCCCTTTTCTGCATGCCACAGATTAATGAGCGCCTGGTTCTGAGAACCTGTTGTTCTATGTACATAGAACCTGTGGATAATTTAGGTTATCAGGACATATATCCTATTGCAAAATTCCTCTTTTGACTAAGTACAGTGGCCAAAGTATCACAGTTAAATAACTTGATTCCAGAGGCTTGTGGGTTGCTCCCATGAAAGGGCTTAGGATTGGTGGGGAAAGGAGATGGATTAAGAACATCAGAATTGGCTTGACTGGTTCAAAGCATGGTTTGCAAATTCTTCCATTCTCTTTCCAACAAAGTCCATGAGCAGGAACCTTTTCTAATACAGACTTTGCTCTCTGAGACCTACCAAGATATACAGTATCCACTTAGTGGTAGCTACACATTTTCACAGTCTCACATAGTAGTGTAGCTTTGGGTGAACCCCAAAAACTTACCATCTCTAGTGTCAGTGATTTGTGACTTTTGCACAAATCTCATTGCAAATGGTCCAGGAAGGCAGGTAAGCTGGAGGGGTTCTTTTGGGGGTGGGAGGATCCAAGTAGGTAGGGAAAGGTGAGGGGATCTAGATAGATAGGGAAGCGTGAGGGAGGCACAGGCATGGAGCAACAGGAACCAGGTCTTGTGCATGTCTACTTTGGAGCAAGTCTCCAAGCCAGGGAAGGTTGCTTAGGACTGCATCTGTGCCAGGGTGACCAGATGCCAAACCCAAAATTCCTGAACCCCAAGGCCAAAATTCCTACCCCCCCCCCCCCCCAAAGCCAAAATTCCTATTCACTTAAAAAAATTGCCAAAAATATATTTTTTTGTTTTATATTTTTTATTTTTACTTTTTTGGCCATTAATTTTGATAGGAAGGAGATATCTCAAAACTGATTTTTGCATTGGATTCTGCTCTTCAATACAAATCCAACGACATATGACATGATGGGGTAAGGTGCTCCAGGATTGGCCCTATCACTCTATAAGACGCACACAACATTTCCCCCCCTTTGGGGAGAAAAAAGTGCATTTTATAAGCCTGGAAATACAGTAATCCCATTTTCTTATTTGGATGTGCTTTAGAATATTCCTATACATTAATCATGGTTCTCATATTCTGTTTCAAAAGTCTTTTTGGCAGAAAACCTATTTGGTCTTCATGGATAATCTGAGTCAAAACTTTCTTCAATCTTGTGGTAAGAATAATCATAAATAATTTATAATTTACATTTAATAAAGAAATAGCTCAATAATTTTTAATCTCCTTATCGTCAGTATCTTGTTTATGTAATTGTGTTATAATTGCTTCCTTCCATGAATTTGGGATTTCACCTGAGTTCCAAATTTCATCTAGTAGCATCTTCAGAGGAATTTTCAATGATTCCTCTAACATCTATATATATAAAAGAGAAAAGTCACTGACTGACTGACTGACTGACTCACTCACTCACTCACTCACTCATCACCACCCTGCCAAAACTGCTGGGCCTAGAAGCATGAAATTCGGGCAGGGTGTTCCTTCCATGATGGAGGGGTGCACTAAGAATCGGTTTTCAGAAATTCCAACCGGAAGAGGGTGAAAAGGGGCGCAACACGTTTTCCTCCCTATACTTTGCATTGAGAATTGCTGACTCATCAACATTCTGCCCCAACTGCTGGGCCTGAAGCATGGAATTCTGGGAGTTCCTTCTGTCTCCTGAACACCCACCAAGAACCATCTGGAGAAATTTAACCGTTCAGGGGCTGAAAAGGGGGCAACGTGTTTCTGTCCTATACTTAACATGGGAGACTGAACAACATCCAGCCAGTTTGGTGCTCAGTGCCTGGTGAACTGGGGGATTTTTTCAGAGGAAGAGGTTGTACTGGCGAGGATGCTGCGCATGGGGGAAGTTGCGCATGGGGGGAAGAGGCGCATGGGGGAAAGTTGCGCATGGGGGAAGTTGCACATGGGGGAAGTTGAGCATCGATGGATGATGCGCATGGGGAAAGTTGCGCATGAGGGGATGATGCGCATGGGTGGAAGTTGCGCATGGGGGGATGATGTGCATGGGGAAAGTTGCGCATGCGGGAAGTTGTGCATCGGCGGATGATGCGCATCGGCGGATGATGCGCATGGGAAAAGTTGCGCATGAGGGGATGATGCGCATGGGGAAATTTGCGCATGGGAGAAAAGTTGCGCACGGGGGAAGTTGCGCATCAGCCGATGATGCGCATCGGCGGATGATGCGCATGGGTGGAAGTTGCGCATGGGTGGAAGTTGCACATGGGGGGATGATGCGCATGCGGGATGATGCGCATGGGGTGATAATGTGCATGGGGAAGTTGCACATGGGGGAAGTTGCACATAGGCGGATGATGCGCATGGGGGAAAGTTGCGCATGGGAAAAAGTTGCGCAGGGGGGAAGTTGCACATGGGGAAAGTTGCGCAGGGGGAAGTTGCACATGGGGAAAGTTGCGCATGGGGGAAGTTGCACAGGGGGGAAGTTGCGCATGGGGGGAAGTTGAGCATCGATGGATGATGTGCATGGGGAAAGTTGTGCATGAGGGGATGATGCGCATGGGGGAAGTTGCGCATGGGGGAAAGTTGCGCATGGGGGAAAGTTGCTCATGGGGAAAAGTTGCGCATGGGGGAAGTTGCACATGGGGTAAAGTTTCGCATGGGGTAAAGTTGTGCATTGGCGGATGATGCGCATGGGGAAAAGTTGCTCATGGGGAAAAGTTACACATGGATGGAAGTTGTGCATGGGGGTTGATGTGCATAGGGAAAGTTGCGCATGGGGAAAAGTTGTGCATGGGGGAAAGTTGCGCATCGGTGGATGATGCACATGGGGGAAAGTTGTGCATGGGGGAAGTGGCACATGGGTTGTTTCTGTGCCATGAGGGGATGGCATAGGGGAAAATGTTACACCCGCAATGCGGGTATGCTTTTCGCTAGTCTATATATAAAAGAAAAAAGTCACTCACTGACTGACTGACTCACTGACTGACTCATCACCGCACTGCGAAAACCGCTGGGCCTATAAGCATGAAATTTGGGGTGGGTGTTCCTTCCATGACAGAGGGGTGCACTAAGAACCGGTTTTTGGAAATTCCAACCGGAAGGGGGTGAAAAGGGGTGCAATGCGTTTTCCTCCCTATACTTTGCATTGGAGAATTGCTGACTCATCAACATTCCGCCCCAACTGCTGGGCCTAGAAGCACCCACCAAAACCCATGTGAAGAAATTTAACCCTTAAGGGGCTGAAAAGGGGTCAACGTGTTTTTGTCCTATACTTAACATGGGAGACTGAATAACATCCAGCCAATTGGGTGCTCAGTGCCTGGTGCACTGGGGGATGTTGTTCAGCGGAAGAGGTTGCACTGAGGAGGATGCTGCGCATGGGGGACTGATGCGCATTGGGAAAAATTGCGCATGGGGGATGATGCGCATGGAGATGCTGCGCATGGGGGGAAAGTTCCGCATGGGGTAAAGTTGCGCATGCGGGAAGTTGTGCATGGGAGGAAGTTGCGCATGGGGGAAGTTGCGCATGGCGAAAAGTTGCGCACGGGGGATGTTACGCATGGGTGGATGTTGCGTATGGGGGAAGTTGCGTATGGGGGATGATGTGCATGGGGGAAAGTTCTGCATGGGGGAAAGTTGCACATGGGGGATGATGTGCATGGGGGAAAGTTGCTCATGGTGGAAGTTGCTCATGGGAGATGTTGCGCATGGGGGGATGAAGCTCAAGGGGGAAGGTGCTCATGTGGGAAAGTTGCGCATGGGGAAAGTTGTGCATGGGGGAAGTTGCGCATGGGGGAAGTTGTGCATGGGGGAAAGTTGCGCATGGGGAAAAGTTGCGCATGGGGGGAAGCTGTGCATGGGGGAAGTTGCGCATGGGGTGTTGATGCGCCATGGGGGATGGCGTATGGGAAATGTTACTCCCGCAACGCGGGTACACTTTTCGCTAGTTTTATAATATTTTGCTCCCAGCCCATCGGGACCTGATGATTTTCTTTCTTTTGTTTTTCAATTGCGTCATTCAATTCTTGAATTCAAGAATTAATTTCTCTTTCATATATGAATGGATAAGTTGGTTATGAATGAAGGGATTAGGATGTAGGTATCAGCTCAGAATACATACTAACAGATGGGTGATGGCTGGCATCCTGAAAAGGGAAAATACAGGTATAACTTGATACATGTTTTGTTACAAAATACAGAAGTTACTGGAATTGTATTCAGGAAAGCAATCAAAAACTGTAGATACAATGGAAAATATTTAATAAGAATGCTAAATTGTGCTATACTCGTGACTCAGAGTAAGATTGTAATTTACCTCAGGGATGTCCAAGCCCTGATCCTGGGGCTGAATACAACCCTTGGTAACCCTCAATGTGGCCATCGGCAAGACCCCTCCATCCAGCCCACAGGCAAGCCTTGTACTGTCTCTAATACACTCTTATACATATATTTATATAAATTTGTTCAAATTTGAAATCTAAATAATTTTTTCTAGCCCCCAACACAGTGTCAGAAAGATGATGTGGCCCTCCTGCCAAAAAGTTTGGACTCCCCTGAATTACCTTCCAGGACGTGTAACTGTGGGATGGGGATGTGTTCAAACAACTAAGAGTTCAAGGCCTTACCAAAGTGGCTACCAGGTCTGTATGTCAGAGTTCATCTTGGGCCCAGAGATTCTGGGATAACTTCTCATCTTGTATGAGGTCATATGCAGTATTATATTTCTTGAGATCATAGTATCATAACCAGAAATGCAAATCTCATAACACCACCACTACTGCCACCAAGTTCTCCAGAGACAGCTGTGAGTCTAGGAGTTCTCCCAGATCCATGAGTACTCAAAACCAAGTTCTTTTGAATTCCTGTTATGAATATATTAAATAGTGCTAAGCTAAAGACACTCCTGCATTAATTCAAACCCCTCCTGAGGGGTTGGATAAGTGTAGGGCAGCCTGCAAAAACTGTTGATTTTTCTAAGCTTGCCTGAGTACTCCTATGAGGGACATTTCATCTGCCATTCTTGCCTGGGGCACAGTGCTTAATGGCACAGATCCGCTGTTATTGTCCCTCTCCCAAGATTACTATGCTAGGCAAGCTGTGTGCTTGCATAACCTGCAGTTTCTTGATTGTCCCACAAGGGTGAGGCAAGCAAAACTCTTCATTACCATGTTGTTGTTTAGTAGTATGTGACTTCCTTTGGTTTCCTATGTCTATGGCTTAGCAGCGGCTTTCGATAGCTGCAGCTAGAAGACACAGGGCACAATCCAGAAATGCACTTGGGTTACACTATCTATCACTGGGCTGACCCAACTGCAAGATGCTCCACCCTAGTTACTCTGGAAAAGGCTCGGGGTAGCCTAAGGCAACATGGGGTAAAATCCAGTCCTTGCTCTGGAGTAAGAACAAGTTACTCTGGATTGCAATATGAATTTGCAGTCCACTAGGTGTTTTCAGTAGGTGATCCAGTAACTACGGGTGCACATATTGTCTCTTACGTGCTCCCGTAGTTACTCTGGATTGTGCCCATAGGCTGTCCCAAGACCGCTGGACCTTGGCTGCCCTCGCTGGGCAGCTCCTCAGAGTTATACCACCTCAGGAGCAGGTATAGTAATGAGTAGTCCCATGGGGTACATGATAAGCCGGAGTAAGAATGGCAGTGTTGACAAAAAAATCTGAGTTCTTGGCCAGCCTATCTGCAACTCCTGCCTCTCAACCTCAGGATATGGAACAAGTATGGCAGCCCTCTAACCTGGGGATAGAGCATGCAGGCCACTCCAAGCATCCACCCTCCACTAGAGGTACTGCTGTATTGCATTCTCATGCTGCAACTGTTACTGGTTGTCAGGAACTGCTGGGCTTCCTTATAAGGCAGACACCACAGCTGTTCCTTGTTCAGTGTGATATGAGGGGGGTCTCCTCAGGAGCAAGCCCTCCCCAGGTATCACTTACTCGATGTCTACTTAGCACTCTCTGGAGCAGTTAGGGCTGCCCATTGCATTGGCATCCTTCAGTCTCAAAAGACTATGGTATCGTGCTCTGATTGGAGCTCCTAAACAGCATCTGGTGTGGCTAAAAAGGCCAGATTCAGCATAACTCTCTGCTCTGGATACAGAATAGTTGGGGCAGCCCAGCTAGGGCTCTCTTCACTGCCTTTACTTGGGATTGTGCCCACAGGTGTTCGCTTCCTGTGTCTCATTTCGCTTACTGTGTCTGCGGCTACAAGACGCAGGTGTTAACTTGCCATATGCCTGTGCTGCTAGGAAGTTTTTCTTGTGGTTTGCTCTTGACCCATTTCCTATAGCAGCAACTATTACTTCTTTATTAGCAACTCAACTTTTGCTCTCTAGCCTAGAGTGGCGTAGAGTCAGAATACTGGTATATTGATTGCTGATTTGCCTTAATGTGTTAGTAATGACTTTATACCCTTTTGGCCATTTCCTACAGTCATTCAGTCGTGTCCAACTCTTTGTGACCCCATAGACTGTAGTACGCCAGGCCATGCTATCCTCCACTAGCTTCCCACAATTCACTTTTCAGTAGCTGGTCTTCAGGTGAGCCAAAATCTGGTCATATTGTTAATTTGAGCCTAGTCAATGCTTGGATAGAAGATTCTCTAAGAAAACCTCTATACATAAAACTTGAGTTCCCTGGAAGAAAGAGGGGGGAGAGAATCTGATCCACAGTTCCTTTCAGATAAGTACAATGCAGAATAAGGACATCAGATCTGCTAGATCAGGCTAAAAGCCAGTCTAGCCCAACTTCTTATATCTTCCCTACAATCCAGAGTAACTACGGGAGCACATAAGAGACATTACGTGCACCCATAGTTATGGCACCACCTAGTGAAAACCTATGGGAAATTCATATTGCAATCCAGAGTAAATTGTTCTTACACCGGAGCAAGGACAACTCATAGTTATTCTGGAGTGTGCCCCTTGTCAGATAATTCTGGGGGCACTGGTACCCATGTCCCCTTTTCTCTGTCCTGCAACTGACATTCAGAGACAGTTCATCTCTGAAATTTAGAAGTTGCACAGAGTTGTCATGGTTTGTATAATGTGATAGCATTTCCTCCATAAATCTGTTCAATCCACATTTAAAGGCATCATTGCATCCACTCACATGTCAGTTCTTCTTATTCTCAGATGGACTTCCCCATATTGGCAATTTTTGTCATTTTAAATATTGCAGCAATCTGCCTACCCTTTATTGATTTTTGTACATTTACACTTTGTTAAATTAGGGATATCCCTCTTCATTGGGCTAGTTTTGCTAGGTAAAACTAAGTACAACAATATTCACATCACAGTTTTGGTTTGGTTAGAATCTCACAGGTACAGCTTGAATCATAACCAGTGGTGGGCCCGGCCTGGCCCCAAAACCGGTTCCCGGAAGTGGGCGGGGCCAGGCCGGGTCAGGGGGCAGGGGCTGGGTCAGGGGGCGGGGACTGGGTCAGGGACGGGGCCAGGGCAGGCACACCACCCACCCCAGCGTGCTGTGGGTGCGGGTGGGCGGAGCGGGTGGGCGGGGCGGGGCGAGTGCTGGGCCCCAACCCCTGCGCACTACGCATGCGCCAACCCCGGCGCACGTGCAGTGCATCTCCTCTAGGAGACGCACTGCGCGTGTGCTGAGGTCAGTGCACTGACCTGGAGGAGACGCACTGCACATGCGCCGAGGTCGGCACATGCGCAGTGCGTCTTCTCTAGGTGGAGGAGGCGCACTAGGTGGAGGAGGCGCACTAGGTGGAGGAGGCAATCCGGCAGCACAGGGCCAGCCAGAAAACCCGGCATGCTGATCCGGCACGCACTGCACGTGCGCCGACCTCAGCGCTTGCACAGTCCGTCTTCTCCAGCTGGACCTTACCGAGGTCGGCGCGCACACAGTGCGTGCCAAACTGGCACACTGGGTTTTCTGGTCGGCCCCGTGCTGCCGGATTGGTAGTGGTAGGCCCAAGGGAACATCCGGTTTGGGCGATCCAGCCTGAACCAGCTTGGTCCCACCTCTGATCATAACTATATGTCCTTTTCTGCAATGCCAGTGAGCGAGACCACAATTGTACAACCATGCTTGTTCGAGACACCTTTATCCATAGAACCAATTCTTTTAGGACTCTTACCCCCTTTTACAGCTCCTCCTTGCTACTTCTGTTGTGCAACTCACACCACCTCATGCACTCCTCAAAATGGAATTCAGTTACTGTAATTTAGGAGGATTTTGTAGGAGCTGCTCTGGCCAGTCACATTTATCTTCTAGTTTAGTACACAATTTACGTGTTATTTCCCCAACACTCTATTTACTCCCTTATTATTAAAAACCAATATTTCCACACTTTAAGTCCTCCTATTTGTATGAGAAGGGACCAGGATACTATTCTTCCCATGGTGGGTTGGTGGCCTAGATCTGGACTTTATAGGCTGGGCAAATCTGTTGTTCTGCTTTTAACCCTAGGACGCTCAAAGCTGCAATAATTATTACATGAGATTTTGTTTTTTCTCCCTTTCTGCCCCATGATGACCAAGAGGCCTGCCCCTCCTAGTACCTTCCTATTTCTAGGTGCTGTTTGAGACCCCCCTAGTCATTTTTCCAGCTTCTTGTGTGGGGTTAGATTATTTTATTTATTAACCATAAAGAATTTTCTGAACTGTCCATTCTTTGGGCTCTTAGATATGGGGCCCTTCACTCTTGTGTTGTGGATCAACCCTCTTTCTGTTGTTAAGGTTTTGGTAGTCAGCAAAACCTAGAGCGGATCATTACACTGGGGCTGAGGCTTTTTCTTTTTCACGAGGACTCAATCTTCAGGTTGGACTGGGTGGATCGCAACTCCAAGGGTGGGGTCTGGGCTAGCAAGCAGACCCTTTTTCCTGAGTGAAGATTGATGACTGGACAGATCAAGTATATACTTTCTGATCACCTTACCTCATTTATGTTTGGCCAATACCTGTACAAGGTATTGCAGTTAATAAAGGTTAATTCTTAATATTAGTTCTTTAGATTTGAAGCTTTTAACCAGGCAGTGATTAGCGCTACTGAAAATATTGTCCTATTTGTATTTTTATTTTCTTCTTCAGAACTGGAATTCTTTTTTCTTTTTCTTATTACTACAGGTGGAGTGCATCGGGATTTCATGTAACTTTGATTTGTCAATTACTTTCCCTTCCTGAGAAATTCCAGGACTGGGAGTTATCTGAGCCTGGAACTATTCAGGCCCCCTACGTCCTTCCTGATAAAACAAAAATCTTTCAGGTATTGTATTTCATACAATACAGAATGCCCCCCTTTCCCACTTCTAGAGAAAATGTGATTCCCAGTTGCCTGAGGGAAACCAGAGGTGACATTTTCAGCCATATTAGGCATTTTGATGCTTGTGAAAGACCCTACCCTCCAGTGGCCCTCTTCTTCTGGGAAGGTGGCCCATGAAGCAGCTTTTCCTTTTGTGAGATTTTCCTTTTTTAAATTTTTCAGTGCTAAAACGTGTTGAAGGCTTGTTGCTCACGGCACATGATTCAGTCACAACTTTGTGTCCTAACCTCACAGCAGTCTGGTTTTATGTTGTGTTAACAATCCTTCAGAAGACAAGAAGGAAATAGGGGAGATAGTACAAAATTAATGTGTCCTAATGTTTTTATTTTAAATCTGGTGCAGCATATTGTTGTGAGTTTTACTGTTTGGTCAATATATGCGTCTGATTTCACCATATTTTTTGGCAATGACATCATCCCTTGGGTGAGAAAGTAGTGGAGAGGCTAGAAGAAGAAGAGGTGGAGGGCTCTGATAATGAGATTGGGGGATCGGAGATGTGGGGAAAGGGGGCAGAATAGTGAAAGGGAGAGGCAGAACCGGGAGCAGGGAGGATAAAAATGGAGAGAGCTAGAGAGAAAGACTGGAGGCATGGCAATAGAGAAGGAGGGAAGGAAGGAGATGCAGGGAACATCTTTGAGGGGAAGTGGAAGAGAGCAGGTGGGAGAAGAAAGTAAGGATGGAGAGCCAACAGGTAGAGCAGAAGAGGAAGAAGAAGGTGGAGAGACATTGGAGCAATGATTTGCAACCTTTTTCATTTCATGGCACACTTACCAGTTGTTTTTACAGCAAGGCACACCATGCTGTTCAAATCCCCAAGATATCGTAATAATAAATGAACCTTTCCCAAATTCCTGCATAACACCTGAGGACTATCCGCAGAACACCAGTGTGCACACTAGTTGAAAAATTACTGCATTGAATGGACACCAAGACTGGTGGTGGCCTGTGAAGAAAATAATACTGAATGATAGAATGAGCAGCAGAGGTGGAGAACAGTGGGGCAAAGTTATGAAGGAGAGGTGCTCCAGAGCTGCTAAGAAGATGCACCAAGCCAAAGTGAACAGAGGAGTGAAGAGATTGGGAGAGAAGGGAGAAGCAGGAAAACAGAAGCAGGAAGACAGAGGAAGCAGTGACTTGGGTAATGAGAGGCTTTCTGTCGTATAGGCTGAAAAGAAAGCGTAGGCTGCTCTCAGTTATGTTGAGGAAACAGGTCGGAGGCCTCCTACACTGCTGAGAATCCTTGTGACAGCAAGAGGGACACTGCACCAAACCCAAAATGCTGGACCAAATGGTGTTGATGAAAAGAGGCTTTGCATCATTCTGTGTGTCTCCCAGGTGACTTACTGCAGCGGTTCTCAAACTTGAAGGGAGATTTACTCTCTAAGTAAGTGTTTGCAGGGAAAGACAATGATGCAATCCCCAAGATTTCAATGCTAAGAAAGGAGGAAGAGAAATGCATTTGCTTACATTCATTTGCAGAGCATCCAAGGTAGGAAAGAAAGCCGTGCACAGCCCTTTGCAGAGCTTGGAATCTGGGAACAGAGGATTAGAATCTTCAGCCAGTGATGGAATGGGTGATATTAAAGCACTTCCTCTTTGCTCTGTTCTAACATTCGAAGTCTTGTCTGAAGACCCTAATCTTTTTTTTCAAAGATTCCTAGCTGTGGAGAAGGCTGTGCATCTGCATCTTCTTTGTAGGCATTGTAAGCAAAAGCACCCTTCTGCCTCCTTAGGAACGCGATCTGTCGCTGCCCTCTCCCCTTCCCTCACTATTGAGTATCACTGCCTTACAAAAAAATTCATGACAGTGAGAGCAGTTCGTCAGTGGAAGAGATTGCCAAGGGAGGTGGTGGACTCTCCCTCCCTGGGGATCTTCACGCAGAAGCTCGATGATCACCTGTTGGAGATGCTCTAGAGGATTTCCTGCTACAGGCAGGGGGTTGGACTAGATGACCTACTGGGTCCCTTCCAATTCTATGATTCACACACATGTCCAATCACATGCCCATTGGATGCATAGATGCCACTGTGGGAGGAAGCTTCCTCACTGTGGACACTGCAACAGCCCTGGAGGAGGGGAGACCTTCTGGGTGCAATCCTATCCTAGGCTGGCACAACTCATGGATCTTCCCATTCTTATGGTGATGTAGGAAGGCAAGTGCTTGTCTGTGCAGTGGTCTAACCCTCCCCCAGGAGTGGTGCAAAAGTATCTTACTGCAGCTTTTCAATCCAGCCACCTCTACTGCCCCATCCTCTCTAAATCAGTTGGCCTGGCCTGGGTCACTGCTTCTGGTTCCCACAGACTCTGTGCTACCCAATGATATCATCTCCAAGTGTCCCAGAACCAAAAGAAGGTTGGAACAGATCCATTGGGGTATGCAGTTATGGGAAGCAGGCAAGGGTCTGCCTTGTCTGACATGGACCTCAAACATCCCACCATACACACACACACCTCAACCCCCCCCCCCCATGCACACATACCATGCACACACATACCATGCACACATGCCACTTCTCTGAATGCCGTACGAGGCCTATAGACCACATGCTGCCTCTCTAGCTCCCCAAAGACCATGTGAGACTTCCAGACAGCCTTAGAAAGATATTTCCAGTTTTTCTTTAAAAAGTATCTATTTAAGGTCTTCTGGAGTTCTTAGAAGTGCTTCTGAGGGACAGAACACTTATGGAACTTTAGAAACAGACTGGAGGTGCTGTGTCTGGATGTGACTTTGAAGAGCTTTCTCTTCCAGAAATGACATCACTTCTGTGTCATTGGGCCCTGTGATGTCATTTTCTTCATAGGCACATCACAACCTGAATGGTTTTGTGGGATGAATGAAATAAGACTTCTTCACAGATCTCATTTGAATGATCAGTGCTACGTCATGTGTCTCTATCTCCAAGAGATAGCAAATGAAGAGAAGCAAATGAAATAGAATATCTTTTACATCATCAGTACTGTGTCACATGTGCAAAAACTCGTTCTCCACTGAGACCACCTCAGTGCAACCACTTTGCAATCCAGCCTATGTAGTGTGAAAAATTCATTCTGGGATTGAATGAGAGGGCTGAGAATTGTGTCCTCTGTACAATCTTTAGGATATTTTTTCTAAATCAAAGTTGCTGAGTCAACAGTTTGTTTTGCATTGGTGGAGCCATTCAGTGAAAGAGTGGAAAAGGGGGGCAGCAGGGAACAGGGTGGCCTCCTACACTGTTGTGATATTGTGGCAAGCTGTTTAAATAAACCTGCTGAGCAAAGCCTGTATTGTTAATCAATAATAGAACCTGTGGATCTATGGCTGAAAAACACAAAGCAGCTTGAATTCTGTTTCTGTCAGTAAAATGTTGCTGTAGACAGCCTTGAAGCTAAATTTAGGCTGTACATTTGAAGCCAGGCAGATAAGGTGCATGTCCTATTCCGTGTTTGTGAACTGGTGCCAATCCTGATAAGTGTGAACTGGTGCCAATCCTGATAAGTGAATAGCCGTTTCAGTGGAGTTGGTCAGAAAGAGTTTTGCTCCTAAGCCAAAAGCAAGCTCATTATTATTAAATATGATGTGTTTAGTTCACGCCTAACCATGATTATTGATGAGACACTATCCAATCTTGTTTTGTGTAACCTAAAGAGGTGGAATCAAGTTACGAAAGGTCATGTACACATGCCCAAAACTGTGGCAATTTTTGACCAATAATATAATGCAGAACGTTTTTGACTAATGATGAAGTAGTTAATGCAACTTATTGTATCCCTAAAGGTATGTAAAGTTATCCCAGGGATTGTTCAACATGCCCATATTTGAAAGATCTTCCCTTGGGTAACCCAACACATGCATAGACAATAAAAGCCTCTTTGATCTTCATTGCTCCATGTCCAAGAATTATTGACCTTGCAATAATACCTCCACTCAGTTGGAAGCTGGAACTAAAATGGAGAGAAAGGGCGTTGATGAGGGACTGAGGGCCTGGTACAGGAGCCTGAGAAGAACTGCAAGGAAGGGATTAGGGCATACAAGGATCTGCATGCCCTCCCTGTTCCCAAGAAGAGATGGGTGCTGGTTGCTTACACTTTTGCTTTTATTGGATAGCTGTGCCTTTAGGCATCACAGCTCATCATGTGCCTCCTATTTCTCTCATGCTTCTTAGGATTCAGATGTTGCATCCCAGCCAAGGTACAATCTGAGCAAGTCTGAGCCTCTCATTCAGCATGGTGTGGGCAAGGCTGGAGTCACAGAAAGGGGCTGCATTAAGGGTACTGAACTGCTGGTAATCTGAAGTTATTTGCTACTGATAGGCATTCCCAGTCCTAGCCTTAGTCCCAGCAGTCTTTAGCAGATGCAAAGAAAGATATCCTCTGTATATTTGTGTATCAACTTACTTTTATTTAGGGGAAATAGCAGCAGTTCTGTCTGTGCTTAAATTTCAAATGTATGATCCATCCCAATATCAGAGCTGTGGAGCAAATGAAAACCAAATGAACTGCTCAAGTCATGGGACGCTGCTGTTGTTTGTCTCTTACTGATCCATTTCTATGATTCCATGATTCTATGATTTACGTCTCCTCTGTGAGGTGAGAAAAGAGTATTGAGAAAGACACAATGCCATTAAGTCAATTACTAAGACCATTCCATTTAACTTCAATTAAGCTATGAAAGCATCCTAGTAACTTTGCAAGCAAACCGGCAACCAACTATTCAGAAAAGAAGCATCAGTGCAGGAGGAGGTCAATCCAAGCCCAACTCTTTCCCCCAAACAGTCAACTGAAGTGATCTATAGTGAGTTTTACACTGTGATCCATGCAACATGATTGAAGCTTCTTGTACATAGGAGCTGGGAGCTATTATGGAGGATGTCCATGGGACATATTATTATCCCAAATATTATCCCTGTCCACTCTCTGAAGCCAAGGTGACCATGCCAAACCCAAAATTCCTGAACCCCAAGGCCAAAATTCCTACCCCCAAGCCAAAATTCCTACCTGCTTTAAAAAAAATTGCCAAAAATGGGTTTTTTTGTTTTTATATTTTTTTGTTTTTTGGCCATAATTTTTGATAGGAAGGAGATATCTCAAAACCGATTTTTGCATTGGGTTCTGCTCTTCAATATGAATCCAACGACATATGACAAGATAGTGTACTGAGCACTATTGCAAAGTTCAAAAATGAAACCAAAATGTCGGACATTGAAGCCAAAATGTAGGACACCCAGACAGGAGGCTAAAAATCTGGATGAATCTGAGTTTTTCCAGTCATATGGTCATCCTATCTGAAGCACACAGCAGTGCCACAGAAGCATGTGCTGAATGCTATGGTGAAGGAGGTTGATGGTGAAGGGGTTTGCAATACCTTCCCTCTGAATAGGTCTTTGTTTCTCCTACCCTAGATATATCGCTGGCATATTATAGATCTAAGGGCTCGGTGGGCCAGAAAAAAGGGGAATAAGATCCAATGTCCTTTTCTTCCTCCAGATTGATCTTCCTCTCCTGATATTCTGATAGTCCAGAGGACAGCAACAAGAATGATCACTGGGATGGAAAGGAAGCCCTATGAGGAACGGATGCTGGAACTTACTATGTTCAGCCTGGAGAAAAGAAGGCTGAGAGGAGACATGATCGCACTCTTCAGATATCTGAAGGGCTGTCATATGGAGAAAGGGGCTCATTTGTTCTTGGCTGCCTCTGAAAGAAGAACTAGAATCAATGGGTACAAACTGCAAGAAAGGAGATTCTGGTTGGATATCAGGAAAAAAATTCCTGACAGTGAGCAGTGTGGCAGTGCTGCATCCAGCAGTTGTGTGGCAGTCATGGAAACCTGACAAGGTAAGACAATGTGCGTTCCCTTATCTCAGAGTTGTAATGTCCTTAACCCAGAGGACATTGGTTAGGATTGCACCTGAAGGACCAGGTCCCTTCTGATTCCCAAATAGAGCTATCACATGCAGTGCAGTCTGAGCAGATCATGAAACCACATGGAAGTGGAAGTGGTTTATTAGCAACCTTTCTTTTATTCTGAAATTCACTATTATATACATTTGACTCCTGAGCAAATTTGTACACAAGAACTAACCAGATCAGGACTGTTTAGTTTCTGTACGAATGTTATCTCAGCATTTAGAGTAAGAAGCATTTAGAGTAGACCCAGCATGACTTTATTCCTTTAAGATACCTTTTGACATCAGTCAGCAAAGGTTCCAAGGAACCTTTTCATATATACCACAAACTCTCTTTTGAATTGCACTGGATACTGTGCCATTGTTTAAAGAAAACAGTTGCATAAGTAACTGACAAAGCTTATTGAACCAAATTATTCCTTATGAAACAATGCAAAACCTGCAATAAATCCCATAATCTGCTCTCTTCAAATCTGGAAGATAACTCCATTCACACACGCATTCTGGGCTATGGAAACAGTTTCTTTATGCTATTGACCTAGTCACGTGGGCCTCCTGCTTCCACTGATGAGTTTTAATCTAGAAACTAGAACAAAATCCAATGCCTTCTTGAGCCAGAACAACCGAAATCATGTCTGCTGCATTTCAGATGTGGGAAATGGTCTAAAGCAGGTGTCTCCAAATCCCAGACTTAGGGCCACATGCGGCAAGTCTCCATCTGGCCCGTGGCAAGCCCTGTAGTCATCCAGAGATGATGGGAGCTCTGCTTGCCGCACTTCAGGAGGATATTTTGAGGGCTGTGGAGACTGCACACACCTCCTTTCTCTGTGCATGAAAGTGCTTATGAGCTGGTTTGAAGATCACCCTTTCTCTGAGTGTTAGAAAGTGTTTATGTTCATGCATTCATTTACAAGTTCCACCACTAATATATTAATTTATGTAAATTTATTCAAATTTGAAATGCCCAGCCTCTAACACAGTATCAGAAAGATGATGTGGCCCTCCTGCCAAATCTAAGGCAGTTGTTCTAAAGTGGGGTCAGGCCTGCTTTTGGGGGGCAGTTGCAAATTCATCTCAGGGGATTGCAAAAAGCTGGGTGCCGCCACCTTGGAATCTGACACTAATTGCTGCCCTCTTGAAATGGAGTACTCAGGCTGCAATGCATACTTTCATGGGAGTAAGTCTCATGGAACGCAATGGGACTTCTGACTAGACATGGAGGAGGCCTGGCATCTTCGTGTTTGATGTCAGTACTGGCCAAGACATCACTTCCAAGTTGATATCACTTCTAGGGGGTCCTGGATAGATTGTCATTGGACTGAAATACTCAAGAAACACTATTCTAGATTGTAGTGGTTTATGGTGCTATGTGTTTTAAATAATGAAGTTTATAAATATCGTCTTCTAAAATTGTCTGTTGTGAATTTGCAAATGTATGCATGGTCTTAATTTGATTTTGTTTACATATGAACATTAGATGATTTGCAATGAAAATCTTAAAACTCACTTTGCAGCAAATCACCGTCCTTTGACACTGTCCGATGAGATCATGTTTGGGAGGACAGATTATTGAGTAGCATTTCCCTTGCCTTTCATAACATTTAGGGAATCCCAGTGTAAAAGAAAATCCTGCAAATACACAAAGGAAATAGAAGCAGAACTGGGCAATACAAAAAGACTTCAGCATAACCTACCATTTCCAGTTCCTTCCAAGTTGGCAAGTGTAGCCAAGTTTATCACTTGCATGCCCAAGCTGGTGGATGGCATGCTTTGCATGGAAAAGTTCTCATTTTGTATCGCCACTTTAAAAGTTGTGGTAGCAGGGGACAGAAAAGAACTCTGTCTTTCTGAGACCCACGACACTTGCTGCCACTTAGAATAGAAGTCACTGGACTTGGGGGCAGCAGCATCTTCTGTTCCTCGGTCAAGATAATCTTCTCAGGCACTTGACAGCAAATTTGCTATCTACAGTCTGGTAGAACATGAGAGAGTGGAGTCAGGCTAGCAAGCATTCTTTCAAACTTTGGAAGCACTGGGAGTAAAGGCCTTTTATTGGAATCCATCAGATACACTTCTGAGCAAATACGTTTACCTTATTCAGAAAGGTTAATATAGGACGTGTCTTTGTCACAGTGTCTCAGCCAATATGATATTTATGGCAACATTTCAGCTTTATATGGTAGGAGAAATATTGCAGAATTGTGAGTCCAACTCAAGATATTGCTCAAAACAATTTTGTGTTCATCTGAAACGAAAGCACTCACATATATGCACAGCCCTTACCTGGATCCAGATGAAGCACCAAATAAAGAAGAATGATGAGGACACAGTGGGTCTTCATCACAATTTGAAAATCAACTATAGATTAGCCTGGGAATTGCTAATTTCAAAAGACAAGGCTTATGAAACGAGGCAGTGATTCTGAACCTTTTATAATATGCTGAAAATGAAATACATGGAGTCACTGAAACTTAAAAAATGTTTATCCTTCCTTGTCTTTAGGGTTTGATAGTCTTTACTGAGGAAGTTCCTAATAAAGTCTATTAGCCATGGAAGCCAAATGGAAGCAACATGAACTCAAGCAACTGTAAAAGGAAAAAAGGGTATATAGGTGTCCCAAGTTATTGGGTTCTGGTCCAGAAACTTTTGTGGATAAAAATTCCATGTTTAAAGATAACAATGGAAAGTATAGGTTTAAAGTCCCACTTCCAGGTTTGCTCTTCTATTGCACCTAATGGAATAAGGTAGTGCCTTAATATCTGCAGGAGTTTGATTCTGGTCATGAAAAATGGAATGACAGCTTGCATGTCTACTACAACAATAGAAAAGCAGTCTTTTAAATTGTGATTTGCAGTGGCCATTCACGTTGAGTCAAATCCATGTATAAAAAAATCTTTGTATAACAATGTTGGACCTGTATACCTTTGCAAACAAGTTGTTGGACACACGTGCCTTACAACTTTTGAATGGACCACTGTTGCAAAGACTACTGGGCATTGTAGGCACACTTGTGTATGAGCATTTATTTTGACCATGCCTTACAGTGGTCCATCCTTCTGAATGGACCACTGTGGCAAAGACTACTGGGAATTGTAAGAACACTTGTGTATGAGCATTTATTTTGACTGTAGTGCAGAATCAGATGAGGACCCTGGAGTGCTCCCTTGATAATGTTGCCTGGCCTGCATTTTTTTGCCCCTGCTGCCTAGCCTAAGAGACAACTTTCATGGTAATGCTTCTCATGTATAGCAGTGAGAGAGCAACTTCCCCTATTCACCCACCAGGAATAGTTGTTTGCTTGCATCTCTTTAATGTTCATTTTCCATTGTGAGATCTCTGGGACACAGAAACAATTAAATTATATTTTACTATGTAAACTGCTTTATAAATGATAAAAGGATACAGAAAGATCATATCAGAATGTAATAGTCATAGTTCAGCAGAGTCATATGCATGCTTACCTAAAAGTAAAATCTGATTGTGTTCACTGGGGCAAAGTGTGCTACTGATTACTGTTTATTGCAATCCCATGCATGCATATGAATCAATAGCAAGTCAAAAGCAAGTTCCATTGAATTTATATTTGAACACTAGTGAAAACTTACCTGCGTTGAGTGAGTAAAATTCCCCCATGTGCCATCCCCCCACTGCACAACAACTCCATGTGCATCATCCCCCATGCGCAACATCCCCATGCGCAACATCATGCACAACATCCCCATGTGCCTCTCCCATGCACAACATCCCCCATGCACATCAACCCCCTTTGTGCATCCCCCATGAGCAACATCCTCTAATGCACATCAACCCCCTATGCACATCAATCACCATGCACAACATTCCCTGTGTGCATAAACCCCATGTGCAACATCCCCCATGTGCATAAACTGCCATGTGCAAGAGCCCCATATGTATAAACCTCATCATCATCAAGCCTTTAATGGCATCAGGTAAAAAACAAGCATATACACATAATGAATATAAAACAAAATATTAAAATGTACGATCTTTAAAAGTTAAGTACTATCAACTTTTAGCGAAAACCTCCAGCAAGAATTCAGTTACTAGATCAGTTATTGCTCTAGAGCTGTCCTTGAGGAGAAAGCCTACAAGATTTTGAGGGTGACCGGTAAAACTAAATAAAATTGGCTCCAGGACATGAGCTTGAGTCATATTGAGGGTGGGGCAGAAACAAAGAATATTGGCGACCGAGTCAGGCTCTGCGCTGCAAAGTCTGCAGATTCTCTGCACAAGAGAACTGTGCATATGTCCCATTAAGAACAGCAGAGGGAAAAATATTGAAGTGGGCAAGCATGAATGCCTGCCTCTTGGGGGGTTAACTAATTGGTGAAAATAATTGGACCCGTAACCAGGGGAGGGGGATATTCCAAAATAACAAGGGGAGCACACCAGGTTAAGATTAGAAATAAGCAGTTGGGATTCGCCTCCCATAGTCTCTCCTTCAGAGATGAGAACACCTGGTTAAAATTACAATTAGAGAAGAAATCCAAGGAGAGGCCGAAAGCAGAAAGTTTGGTTTCACAGAGTGAGGACCAGGAAAAATTATAAGGATCTTTCAAAAGCTCAACAAGTAAAGAATAAGGGCCATTATTAAAGTAAGGCATAGCCAGAATTTGAAAGTCAGAGTCCAGGCCACAGTTTAGGGCAGATGAATGCCAAGCTCAAGGAGCAAGATCGACAATTTAATTGTGTTAGGGAGCCCTTGGATATGCCTGGTCCATCTCCCCATGAATGGCCTCTATCCAAATTGTAGCCCCACAGAGAAGTTGATTAACTATTTTTGCCTGGAAAATTGATTCCCTGTGCTATAATGGAAGCTAGCAGTCACACTGAGAAGATGCAGTGTAGAAGACACTGCTTGTTTCCTGTGGAAGGACCACTTAAGCTGGTAATGGAAAGTAATTCCCAGATACTTAACCTTAGGGCACAATCCAGAGCAAGTTCAGCCTGCTCTGCCCTAACTGCTCTCTCCTAACTATTCTGTATCCAGAGCAGAAAGTTATGCTGCATCCAGAGAGTCAGGAAGCCTGTGCTGCCCTAACTGCTCCAGAGCATGCTAAGTAATTGAAACATGGGGAGGACTTGCTCTTGAGGAGACACCCCTCAGATCACACTGAACAAGGAACAGCTGTGGTGCCTACCGTGGTTACACAACTCTGCGCATCAGCTGGTGCGGAAGTTGGTGTGTCACCCCTGGGATGCGCGCACCCCCTACCTGGACTGCGCAGTTACCAAAGTCGGTGCCTGCACAGTTGTTTCTGAAGCCAACTGGCTTCAAAAAGAGTACTGCACAGGCACCATCACTGACACTTGCACAGTACTTTTCTGAAGCCTTTGGTGTCAGAGGAGACTGTGCAGGCGTCAGAGTTGGTGCCTGTGCAGTACTCTTTCTGAAGCCATTTGGCTGCCGCTCCACCTCCTGAGGCCAAATGGCCGTGCAGAGGAGCGGACTTCCTCCACTCTAAGGAAGTCTTCTCTGAAGCTGTTCGGTACACTCAGTGTATTTCTGCGCAGTGCACCTCAGCTGGCCGTTCGGGCCAGTTCCGAGGACGAGTGGCAGCTTCTGGGCCCTGCCAAAGGACTGTCAAACTCTTCCGGCGCATCACCCCATATGGAGCGCATCACCCAATGCAGCTCACACCAGCCACACCAGTCTGGTGATTTCACTGGGTGCCTGCCTTATAAGGAGTCCCTGGTGAGATGTCAGTACATTCTACAGTGAATACAAGGGCTTCTTGGAGTGGCCTGCTGTATCCTGAGGTTTGTGGGCAGCCGTAGTTTGTTCCATATCCTGAGGTTGAGAGGAAGGGGTTGCAGCTAGGCTGGCCAAGAACTCAGATTTTTGGTCAACACTGCCATTCTTACTCGGGCCTTATCATGGATCCTTATGGGTCGACTCATTACTATACCTGCTCCTGAGGTGGTATAACTCTGAGGGCTGGAAGAGGGCAATTCTGCCTTGGAAAAAGGCTCTGGATACAGAGTAACTGCTCTGCCCTAAGCAATGCTAACATGCCCTCAACATGCCTCTCCTGAACTGCTTAGGGCAGAGCAGCTCCACCTCTCTTAGGGCACCCTATGTTGCCTTGCTCTGCCCTAAGCCTCTTCCAGAGTAACTGGCGTGCAGCATCTTGCAGTTGCTCAAACCTAGTGTTAGATAGGGCAACCCAAGGGCTCTTATGTGGACAGATTAGTTGCTTTGGATTGTGCTGTTAGACACCCTTAGATAAAAGGATTTTACTTGCTCAATAAAATGGTTATTAATTTTCCAGGACAGGGGTTTCCAGGACTTATAGAAGACCAAAATTTCTCCTCATTGATTGAGAGATCAATGTGCAACATTCCCCCATGCGCAACATTCCCCCATGTGCATCAACCCTTGCATGTGCATCAAAGCAACATCCCCCATGTTCATCCACCCCATGTGCATCATCCCCCCTATGTACATCATCCACCCTATGCGCATCAACCCTCATGCGCATCAACCCCCCATGCGCAACAACCTCCCATGTGCAACATCCCAAATTTCATGCTTCTAGGTCCAGGGGTTGGGGCAGAGCATCCCTCAGTCACCGATTCTTCAATGCAAAGTATAGGAAGGAAAATGTGTTGCACCCCATTTCACCCTTTTCCAGTTGGAATTTCTGAAAACCTGTTCTTAGTGACTCCCTCAGTCAGGGAAGGAACAACAACCTCAAATTTCATGCTTCTAGGCCCAGCATGTGGCAGGGCACTGATGAGTGAGTGAGTGACTTTTCAATTGTATATATAAAGAAGATATATATTCATTTTATGCTGATCAGTGGTGTAGCTAATGATCACACAGCCCAGTGCAAAGTTCAGTATATTGCCCTGGGAAAAATGAAGTGATGTTATCCCAGGATTTCTTTCTTAATTAAAATTTAAAATTTTCTCCTGCAACAAAAAAAGCAGGCCTTCGTCAGTCTTGGAAGACTATGGTATCATGCTTGGCGCTGCATATGCTGCATGCAAAGCACAAAAGCCTGGGTTAGATTGTTTTTTGTTCCACTAATACGCAGTGTTATGACCAAAGTTCCTGCTCAGAACCTTGTAATAATTCCAAGCATCAAACAGATGGGGCAACCATCTATGATAGCAGGATTTTAAAATAATAATTATTAGGATATTTTTCAGTGTTGAATTGCTCTCAGTAGCTGTTCAGCAGCTGCTGATTCTACTTTGGAACTTTTAACCTCTTTGACCTTCCCAAAAGCACCAAAAGAAAATGATCACATTATAGGCAAACAATCCTTGAGCTGGAGAGTGGGTTATTTATCTCAAAAGGCATAAGATCAATCTGCCCTGCCAGGAAACACGTGGCTTTTGCAATGATTTGTCTATGATATTTGCACTCGAGCTTCCGGTTCCCTGTTGCCATAACTGACTTCCCTGACTCTGCACCACAAAAGCCTCCCTCTATATATATGCAGGTCTTCAAAAGCATGTTCCTCATCCTATCTATTCCAGTGGCACTGAGATCTCAGCCAAGAAGACCCTTCCCCTGCTCTGCATTCTTGCAAGCTTGTATTTTGTGCACGTGCATTCCTGCACTGTGCTCTTGTGTTCTTGTTGATCTTTCCAACATCTGCAGAAGAAAGTGGCACATTATAGGCTATCAGTCCTTGAGCTGGAGAGAGGGACAAGTGGACAAGTGTAAGATCACTGCGTCCTGCCAGGAATCACATGCTTTGTGCACAGAGTGATCCAAGAGGTTTGCGCGCAAGAACCTGCTTCTTTTTTGCCATTGCTGGTGGGCACTGCTGGACCCTGGTGGGTAGTACTGGGTACCCTCACCAGACACCAACGAACAGCACAAGACAGCAGGCACCACCATGTACCAAGCACCACTGGGCACTGGGCAACTCTATTATATGGTACCAGGTACAGGGCATCCCTGCTGGTATAGGACACAAGACACTGGGCACCAGGCACCACTGGGCATTCCTACTGGCCACTAGGCACTGGGTGTCCCTACTGTCCTCTGGGCACAAGGCACCACTAGGCACCAGGTGGCAGAGGGCCCCCTTCTTGGTGGAAAGCAGCCACAGCAAAGTGAGCAACTGCCCTGATTCATCTTATTGTACATTTGGAGGCTGGTAACCAAATCTGTTCTAGCAACACAGTAACCCATAGTTTGATCTAATATAATTTAAAAAACAAAGACTCCTTATCTGTCATTATGGGAAGAATAATGTCCTTTGGACAAGGAGCAAGTGGAAATACCTGTTCTTGGCAATTTGCAACAAGAGCATTGAAATAGTTTAATATTGATATCCACAGTCTACCCATTGATTAAGTTATCAATCTACTCATTGAAAGTCATGTAAAATACCACTGAGATTCAGGCAAAATTGATTTTAATATTTGAAATGATCTTAGAAAAGGAAGAGGATGTCATCAGGACTGAACATGAATGAATCTTGGGAAGAAGGAGATTCTTTGCTCTCGTCATAGGCTGTTGGTCATGAGAATCCAGTAGACCACATCCCTATGCAACAGCTACACAGCAAAATGTACCAGTTGTACACATTCCAAGTTGATCCTCAAAGGAATAGCAAAAGCTTTTCCGGCATGTGCCTCCATTAGCACGGCAGCTAATGATACTTTTCTGGACCAGAGACCCTGCAAAAATAAGACAGAGACCATCACAGCTCCAGGAAGTTTCTCTTTATAACAATCTTATTCTTATTCCAATCCTGATACTCAGACCCCTGGTTATTCAAGCACAGAGTTCTGCACAGGTAGCAATGCTTGTCTAGGGAAGGATTACAATTATGTACACATTTCAGACTTCTGGCATTGGTGCCCATTTGTGGCAGAAAAAAACATTAAATTTGTGTAAGCACCACATTTCATAATTATGACACAGGGAGGGGTAGTTGAGGGAGTGGTGTTAAAGTGTCCAAGAGGCTGGGTTCATGTGTGGGTTTTCAACATAGCAGATTTCAACAGTCATCAACTTGCAGCAGAACTGCTCTGATGACAGCTGCTGCACCATTGCCAGTGGAAAAGGTCCAAAAAGGTAAGCTCAACTTGCCCCCAGTTCAAACACACACACAGAGAGAGAGAGAGAGAGACAGACAGACAGACAGACAGACAACCCAGAATCCGTCTCTGAGCCATGTGTGTAGAAGTTAGCAATCCTGGCTCAGTCATACAAGTGGTTCAGGCTATGAGTTTAGGCTTCACAGATGAAGCCCAAAAACTGCTTCTATTTGCCACAAATTCATATCTGCCTAACCCAGTGGCATAGCTAAAGATCATGTAGGCCAGTACAAAACTCAAAATGTTGCTCTGGAAGTGATGTCATCCCAGGGTTTGTTTGTTTTTTTAAATAATAATAATTTTTCCCCTGCAACAACAAAATCAAATTTAATTAAGTTAAAAAAGGAAGAAAATTATGTCCCTTATTGGTTAGGAAAACTGTGCTGGGGAAATTCTTTTTTATTCTTATTCTTTCCCTGCTAAATAGAAGAGGAGCACCACTTAGAAGTGCCTGTATATATGGAAATGAGAGCTGATTCATTCAAACCCCTTATTTGTTCCATACAGTATCAGAACTGCATCTCATTGGCTCTCGGAGCAATCAGTATCATGGGAATATTCGAATTAAGAACTCCACCTTTTGTTCCATAGCCTTTTTCATATATGGTTAATAGCTAATATCTTCTGATAGTATATAGATATGCCAGTGCAGCTAGTTTCATTGCATTCTGCATTGAATTACCTCTCCAAAAAAATATAACATGAAGACATTCTCATTTATATATAGCCCATTTTTTCACAATTTTAGCTACTAGTGTCAAGCTCAGCTTGTAACCCCCCTAAAGGTTGTAGCTTAGTGCACCTGCACCCCCTGCACCCACCTAGCTACGCCAGTGGCCTTACCATTAATTCCATTTTTGTGTGTTTTGGAATTCATTGTTTGACTGGGTTTCACTTGAATGCCTGGGTTTGGAGAACTACTGAATTAATAAGAGTTTGAGGAGAAGTAGAGCATTGGTTCATTAAGCGAGTTTGGTTCTTGAAAGTGTGAATGTGTAGGAAAATGTGTGATATGTGGCATAGGGGCTGGCCACATGACCCACAGTGACCCACAGGCGAGGTTGCTGAGATTGCCACCCAACACTGACATCAGCTCTGAGTTGGAAAGGCTTGCAAAACCAAGCTGTTTTGGAAAAGCAAAATGGGGAGAAGAGGGGAGGCAGGGTGACCAGTTGCCAAAACCAAAATTCCTGAACCCCAAGGCCAAAATTCCTAATCCCAGGCCAAAATTCCTACCCGCTGGAAAAAATTGCCAAAAATGTATTTTTTTTTTGTTTTTCAGTTTTTTGACCATAACTTTTGATAGAAAGGAGATATCTCAAAACTTATTTTTGCACTGGATTCTGCTCTTCAATACGAATCCAGTGACATGACATGATGGAGTACTGTTCACTATCACGAAGTTTCGAAATGAAGCAAAAATGTAGGACAATGATGCCAAAATGTAAGACAACTGGACAGAAGGCTAAAAATCCAGACAAATCCGGGTTTTTCCGGTCATCTGGTCACCCTGATTGGGGAGGGGACATTGAGAGAAGCATGAGAGGTGCTGGTAGCTGTACAGAAGATAGGTAGAGCAGACTGGATGAGGAAGATAATCAGAAGAAACTCACAAACAGTAGAGCAAACTGAGATGGGGTGGAAAAAGTGAGGCAAAGAGGGTGAATCTGAAAAGAAATTTACCTCAGGAGTTGCTCAGTCATCCCCTTATGAGCTCACTTTACCCTTTTCCATTAATGCTTCAATCCAATTCACTAGTGTATTTCAATCCAGTACAGTAAAGCTTCAAGTACCGTAGTGCTTCAATCCAGTACACTAGTGGTTTCAACTGGCAACTCCCTTGACTTACTGGCCCATTTGCTGTAGTTCCCCATTAGGACTACAGTCCTTTGGGGATCCTGTCAGGTAGTGTTTCTCAATAACTTGTGCAGGTATGACCAGATGTACTTGAGTTGGTATCCACTGGTACTCATGGGACCCCAGATTGTTGCCACCCAGCAATGAGAATGTGATACAACAAACATCCATGGGAGGCTTGGCTTGGTGGACAGAGGTGCAAAGCATGCTTTTCTTGCTTGAAAAAAGCCTTCTGTTCACCTTCAGCCATTTGGTGTTGTCACATCCCAACCCAGAAATAAATGGTGATGATGTACAAGGGTAGCCCCCCAAAAGGTAACCAAAGATATATGTGAAGACAAGTAGAACCCAGTTGTACAATAGGAAATAGCTGTGTACAAAAGCTAAAAGCTTATGATAGTATTTTGGTTATCTTTTTGGGGAGTCACCTATATTATCAGTTACTTCCATTTGTACTTTAAGTGGACCATGTGAAGTAGAACAGTGTAGGACAAACATTGAGAAACACTGCTCTAGTATAAAGGGCAATGGTTTTTTTTTTTTGTGAGCTCTTAGGCAGCACAATCCTGACTTGCGCTGGAACCTTGATTAAGCAGGCTGGCTTAGTGCTGCTGCTGTGCGGGAAGGGAAGGCTTTTCATCTTCCCCTGGGTAAGAAAAGCACAGCATAGGCCTATTCAGATTTTGGCCACCTCTGGAGGTGGCCTAAATTGGATCAGATGGAAACAGCCAGATGCTGCTCCCATGTGCCTAGGGATGGAGACTTGGAGCCAGCATACCTTCTGGTCCCTGGGATTGTCCTGGTTTTCCATGACATATGGCAATCTTATTGAAACAGGAGAAGCAGAGAGGGGGAAGAACCCACAGATGGGGAGCTCAGACCATCAGAAGGCCTTGGATAAGGGATCCCTTTGGCCACATAATAAGAAAAGAAAAAAACAATATAATAAGAAAAGGAGTACCGATCTAAGGCTACTGACCTTCTGCCTCTGGGGCATCACCTTCATCCAAAACATCAGGAACTGCCTCAGGATTTGGCTTGGCCTGAACATGGAAAACCAAAAATGCAAGCGCACAGAGCAGGACAAGGGTCTTCATGGCTGCAAGCTGGCAGGCTGTCTGAGATCTCAGTGCCACTGGAAGAGACAGGAGACAGGATGGGTACAGGCTCTGCAACACCTGCATATATAGGGGGAGACTTTCGTGGCACAGAGCCAAGGAAGTCCACAATGGCAATAGGGAAGCAGATGCTAGAATTCAAACTTCCTGCATCAATCCTTGCAAATACCCAAGCAATTCCCGGCAGGACAGACTGATCTTACGCCTATTGAGATAAATGTCCCCATTTCCCAGCTGGGTGACTGTTTGCCTAAAATATGGCCTCTTCCTTCTAGAGCTCAGGAAAGTCAAAGGAGGAAACAATATCAAAGGAGAATGAGCTGCTATTGAGGGCAATTCATCACTGGATGTTTGCCAAGTAACAATTACAGTGGCGCAAGCTGTTAAGACGCTGTGCCTGTTAACCAGCAGGCCAGGACTCAAGACCTGGGTCGGCCCCACAAGACAAGGTGAGCTCCTGTCCTTAGCCCAGCTCTGCGACGCCAGCTCTTTCTCCCTGTTTCTTGGTCTCCACAATTCCACTATGGCCACTCCCCTTCACCCCGTTTGCTCCTACCTCACTTTCACTTTTTGCTGCTCACTACTTTGTCCCTCTCCTCCCTTTTTCATGTGTCATACTCATTCCTTTTTCTCACCTGCTGCAGATCTCCTTGCTTGTGTCTTACCTTTCCTTTTTGTCCCCAGGACTGAATCTTTTCAGGTCAGCCATTTCTGTCAGCTGTATTCCCTTCCAAGTGGTTGGCTTGACCCCCTCCCTGCTTTTGTCTCCCATAAACTTTAAGATGTCCTCGATACCTTCTCCAGGTGCCCTAGAGTCCAGGTGATGGCCAAGACAGCCCCATGTGTCTCTCCAGGATGAAACAGGCCTCTTCCAAAGAGTACTATGCAATATCAGTACTATGTCATGTGCCCACCTAGTTCCATGTACCATCAACACTGTTTCACACATGGAGGACATCATTGTCCCTTGTATAAATGCAGTCCATCTCAGTTCAATTACTTTGTTATCTATTTATATAAAAGAGAAAAGTCACTCACTGACTGACTCACTGACTGACTGACTGACTCACTCACTCACTCACTCACTCATCATCGCCGTGCCAAAACCGGTGGGCCTATAAGCATGAAATTTGGGGTGGGTGTTCCTTTCGTGACTGAGGGGTGCACTAAGAACCGGTTTTCGGAAATTCCAACCGGAAGGGGGTGAAAAGGGGCGCAACGCATTTTCCTCCCTATTCTTTGCATTGAGAATTGCTGACTCATCAACATTCCGCCCCAACTGCTGGGCCTGAAGCATGGAATTCTGGGAGTTCCTTCTGTCACCTGAACACCCACCAAGACCCATCTGGAGAAATTTAACCCTTCAGGGGCTGAAAAGGGGGCAACGTGTTTCTGTCCTAAACTTAACATGGGAGACTGAACAACATCCAGCCAGTTTGGTGCTCAGACCCTGGTGCACTGGGGGATGTTGTTCAGAGGAAGAGGTTGTGTTGGCGAGGATGCTGCGCATGAGGGGAAATTGCGCATGGGGGAAGTTGTGCATGGGGGAAAGTTGTGCATGGGAGGAACTTGCGCATGGGAGGAACTTGCGCATGGGGGAAAGTTGTGCATGAGGAAGTTGCGCATGGGAGGAAGTTGCGCATGGGAGGAAGTTGCGCATGGGGGGAAGTTGCGCATGGGGGGAAGTTGCGCACGGGGGGAAGTTGCGCACATGGAAAGTTGCGCATGGGGAAGTTGCGCATGGGGGAAGTTGCGCATGGGGAAGTTGCGCATGGGGGAAGTTGCGCATGGGGGGAAGTTGCACATGGGGGAAAGTTGCGCATGGGAGGAAAGTTGTGCATGGGAGGAAGTTGCGCATGGGGGGAAGTTGTGCATGGGAGGAAGTTGTGCATGGGGGAAGTTGCGCGTGGGGGGATGATGGGGATGATGCGCATGGGGCAAAGTTGCGCACATGGAAAGTTGCGCACATGGAAAGTTGCGCATGGGGAAGTTGCGCATGGGGAAGTTGCGCATGGGGAAGTTGCGCATGGGGGGAAGTTGCACATGGGAGGAAAGTTGCACATGGGAGGAAAGTTGCGCACGGGGGAAAGTTGCGCATGGGAGGAAAGTTGCGCATGGGAGGAAAGTTGCACATGGGAGGAAGTTGCGCATGGGGGGAAGTTGTGCATGGGGGGAAGTTGCGTGTGGGGGGATGATGGGGATGATGCGCATGGGGCAAAGTTGCGCACGGGGCAAAGTTGCGCATGGGGGAAAGTTGCGCATGGGGAAGTTGCGCATGGGGGGATGATGCGCATGGGGGAAGTTGTGCACGGGGGGAAGTTGCGCACGGGGGAAGTTGCGCACGGGGGGAAGTTGCGCATGGGGTTTGATGCATATGGGGGAAGTTGTGCATGGGGGGTTGATGCGCATGGGGGAAGTTGTGCATGCTGGGTTGATGCGCATGGGTGAAGTTGCGCGTCGGGGGTTGATGTGTATGGGGGAAGTTGCGCATGGGGGGTTGTTACGCCTGGGGGAAAGTTATCCATGGGGGGTTGATACATATGGAGGGATGGCATACGGGGGAATTTTACTCCCGCAACGCGGGTACGCCTTTCACTAGTTTGGAATAAACCAGCCCATAGAAAATGAAAGGTGAATTACAGGATTGAGTGAGTGAGCTGGGAATTGTACCCACTATCATATCTTCAAGATATTGGTAAGTTTTCACCATATCAATATTGCATACTCCATATCAACATTTTTTTTGTCTTTGTGGAGAGTGGAAAGAAGGGTAGTGGAAAGGGAAATAAGGATGTGATCTACCTATATATCCACCCAGTTGTTAGCCAGGACAAAAAAATGAGAAAAATGGGCAAATGGGGGAAAGGGTCAGATGAAGGGTCAAAAGAAGATCTACAGGGAGAGATGACGGCATCACCTGGGCATTCTTCTGCAGGCAGGAGACTGGACCATGGTCACACAACTGCATGCCATCTCTGGTTGCTCCCAGGGAGAGGTGGAAGTTTGATGCTTGCACTCCATCATTCTCACAGATGGGGCCTTCATCTCCTCTCATCTCAACTGGGGCCTTCATCTCATAGCTTGGCCTTTGCACCCCCCTCCTCCTCGCATGCTTCTGGCTCTCCTCCCTATGACCCAGATGTTGCACTCCATCACCAACTAAAAGGCCACCCTGAATTTTTCCTTGATGTGTTGGGGACAGGACTGCTGCAGCGTTCTGCTACCGCTCCCAGTAGCCTTTAGCAGATGCAAACAAAAATCTCCTACAGTATGTATATTGCACATCAACTTTTATTTAGGGAAAAAGGCAGCAATTCTCCCCATGTTTTAAAGTTCAAATGCTTGACCATCTAAACATCAAAGAAGTGGAACAAATGAAATTCAAATGAACTGATAAGATAGAACACTGTGGTTATTTGCCAGTCCAGCGTGGGCCTTTCCAGCTTTCTGGGGGCTGTGGAGTGAAATGAGAGTATTGAGAAAGATAAAATGCTCTAAGTCAAGTAACTAATTTTGTTTTCACTACTAAAAGCATTCTACTCGCTCCAATTCAGCTATACAAGCATCATAGTGGGACACAGATCAGCTCAATCCAGTAACCAGTGACTCAAGGAAGCAACAGAACTACATGAGGTTTCCTTATCTTATGTAGACTCACTGATGGCCTTGCTTCTTACATCTATACCAGCTACAACAGTCTAAGGCAGATGTTCCCAAAGTCCTACTTGGATGTTAGGACCTTTGTGAGTAGTTTAAGCAGTGGGAGCAGGAGGTTGGTCCCAAACATGCCATGCTTACTGTGGTGCTGCGGGACCCTTGGAGGGTTGTGGAGGTTGCTACAAGCCTCCAGTACCTCTCCTCCAGGAGGATAAAGTCCATACACGTAACATGACCCAAATACATGGCAGGTGCTGCTTTTTAAATCATGCCTTGATCCACTAGAAAGAGCAGGCCAAGAGAAACGGCAGTCTCACCAGAATTTTCCTTATCCAATGAACACAGGACCCAAAAACACTTGAGAAAGAAGCTGCTCCCTCCAATGTGATAAATGCATTGAACCCTATGGAAAATGAAACTGAGGTACATGTTCTAGTTACATGTTCTGTGTAAGAAAGGTGTAAGAAACGTTTACTGGATCCTTGGTGTGTTTTTTCCTGCTCTTTAAAACTAGTTTGTTTCCATAGTAATTCAGTGTTATGTTCAACTCTGATGGTTCAGGTTGTTATTGTCTCAGTGTTTCAATTTGGCAATGTCTTAATTTAGTTTTTGTTTCACAGATCTATGCACATTTTAAATGGTATCTGTAAGTATAATTCAAGCAGCTGACTATGTAGTTGCACTCTTCAGGATTGTGCATGTGCGTGAAAGACAGATGTTTTATCCTTGTGGCAATTTCTTGGCTGTCTCCACTTTCAAGCTAAAGGCAAGCCACTTCTTTGTCTTTGCTGAAGATAGGTGAGCTAAGGAGGTTTCATCTACTTAGCCAGGCTGTCTGCTTAGGGTGCAATCCTGAGGAGCCCTTGGGCTAGAACCAGGGTTTTTTTCCAGGGCTACACAGTACCAGAACCTTTTTGCACCTGCCTCCCTCAGCAGCTAATTAATAATTAGTTATATGGGGATGACCTGTGGTGAGTACCAGCACTTTTCCCACCCAGAAAAATAGCACTGGCCAGAACACATTCTTTGCACTGGCTCTCAAGTATTGTGAAAGTGCCATAAGGCACTCTCGTGCCATTGTCAGTGGAGATCTGCTGGTCACAGATGTGCCACCGTAGGAAAGGGAATGGGTAAGATGTGGTGGCCAATCTCAGTCAATGTAGGAGGGACCTGGTAGGGCATGGAGGAGTCAAAAAAGAGGTATTTTGGGGTGGGGGATAGCCAACAGATATGCCAGATCCCAACCCTGTTCCCAGGCATCCTACAGTAGTTCAGGCTGCTAGGAGTTGTGAAATCAGTGGTGCATATTTGAGTGGATCCATTGGGATTGCTGTAGTTAGTGGTGGGCTTCAGGGGATTCTCACAGGTTCTATAGAACCCTTTGCTAATGAGCAGCTGGTTCTGAGAACCGGTTACTAATGGGACATAGAACTTGTTGTTCTATGGCTATAGAACCTATTGTTACTTTAGGTTATTAGGGCATAGAACCTGTTGTTAATTTATTTGAATCCAACCACTGGCTGTCGTGTTACCCTGAATGAGGGGTAACTTTCCTCTTGCCCCAAGGTATTGCAGCAGCAGCCCCAAATCTTTGTGTTGGATACAGCAGTCTTTGTGTTGGATACATATTTGTGTTGGATACAGTTGGATACAGGTCATATGCCAGTATGACCATTCCAGCACAAGAGAGGATTGGACTGTCAGATCTGCCAGACCTTAGACAAGCTGGAAGGGGTTGCTATTTATGTGATGACATGATGATGTCATCTTGTCACTGGTGTGACACTATCACACACCAGGTGACTTCTGTCACACACCAGGTGACTTCTATCACACACCAGGTGACAAATGAGTGGATGAATCTGCTGCCTTCATAGAAGCCAGTCCTCAACAATTGACCTCATTGAAAAACTACTGATTTGATTGAGAAGAGAGCAGATTTCTTCAGAGCAGTTTGGAAACTGCTGCTCTTGTTTGCACGCAGCTAGAAGCTGGATTCTGAGTTGAAATGGAGAGTGTATCAAAGCTCATCTATCATCTACCAAAATTATCTATTTTTATCCATTTGGAAATGTATGCCTGCTTATAATCCAATTTCATTTGCATATCCCCATCATATATTTTGCAACTTGAACCTATATTCTCACCTCACAGCATCTCCTTAATGAACCACACAATCCAACCACTTTATGGTCGAGAGGACACGCTAAAAAGCATCTAAATCCAAAAAGGTAACATTGTTCCAGGCTTATTAGAAACACAGGAGCAGATCCTGTAAACAAAAAAAGGAAATTGGAGCAGAACTGGGCAAAACAAAGAGACTTCAGCATAAATCACCATTTTCCATTTCTTTCAAGCTGGCAAGTCCACCACAGTATACGTCACATACACCAAACTGGTAGATGGCATGTTTTTCATGGAGAAGGACCCAGGTAGAGTCTCCACATAAGATAATCTTGAGGCAGTTAATAGGAAAATGATCTCTCTGGGTCACAGGAGAACAGCTGCAATTTGGAGCATCTTCTCTTCATCTGTCAAGATAATTGTCTCTAGAGCACTTTCCATCAAAGTGCATTGTGATTTTTCAAGCACAGAAGCCTTGGAGACTGTCAAAACATGCGGCAGGGGAGCCAGGCTCCCCAGCAATCTTTCAGAGGCCACTGTCCCTGTGGGTGACAATCATATACTAAGAACTTATACTGCATATACTTATATATTACATATACTAAGAACATCTGCTCTAGCATTATGCCACTCAGCTGGAAAATATGCCATCTTTGTTTGGTACAGATCAGAACATGAATAAAGCAGATGTGGCCTTAAATGGAACAGCAAGATCAGTCAGTGGCTGCTTAAAACTTAGCAGCAGGCCTCCATCAGTCTTGAAAGACTATGGTATCGTGCTTGGCGCTGCATACACTGCATGCAAAACACAAATGCCTGGGTTAGATTATTATGGAGGATAGGCTGTTATGCAAGCCGCAAATCCCCCCTCTCCACGCCACTGAATTAGTCCAATGGAAAGGCAGAGTCAATACAATTGGGTCCAGCTGTGTCGCAGAGCGGGGCTAAGGACAGGAGCTCACCCTGTCTTGTGGGGCTGACCCGGGTCTCGAACCCTGGCCTGCTGGTTTATGCCAGCCAGGATTTATGTGGATATATTAGAAGGCTGTCAGTGTCTGGCAAGATAGTGCAGGATTCGGAGGAGAAAGTGGGAACTGGTGTCTACCTTTAGGTAAGCAACAGACTGTAATAAATTAAATATAATAGTTTTAAATTTAATAATATTAAGTAGACACTGTGCCTATGCGGGAGACTGACAGAGGCCTGCTTATTTTCCCATGTCCTACATTTTCCTTGGGCATTGTACTTTTTTTTGAGGGGGTGGTGCTTGTGGTGCTTTTTTTGTGGTGCTTGTCCTCTTTTGCAATTGTGACATCAGGTCATCCCATAGCATAGCTAATGACTATGTAGCCCAGTGCAAAACTCAGAATGTTGTCCCAGAAGTGATGTCACAGCCAGAAGCGACATCATGCCCAGACATTTAAAAAAAGAAAGTTGGGGAACACCCTTCTCCTCCCCAGAAGCTCACCATCCATTTACTCTCCTACCTATCCCCAGCTAGTGATATAGCTAAGCAATCTACTGCCTGGGGTCAAAGTAGATTTTGTTGCCCTCCAAAAAAACATAATAAAATTTAAGTAAGTAATTCTGCAATCCTAAAGACACTTTCCTGGTTTTAAGATCCACTGAACATAATGGGGCTTACTTTTGGGTAGACATGGCTAGGATTGTGCTCCAAATATATAAAAAGTGTGCCCCTTATGGGTCAGAGACACTGTGCTGAGACAAAGATGGATGGTTATTCTTCCCTTGATAAATACAAGAGGAACAGAACTTAGAAGTGCCTCTTTACCCAGTTTTCAGGGTAACTGTATTAAAATATATGGAAACAGAAGCTGACTCATGTTAACACCTTATTAGTTCCATACTGTATCATAATTACATCTCATTGGCTCTCAGAGCAATTCATCTCTTGGGTCAGTTCTGAATTTAAAAAATCCACTTTTTGTTCCATAGGCAGTTGTGTTTTCATTTTCTCATTAATTGGCTGTAACTTTTAGCTATCCTAATGCAGTTTGTTCCATTGCGTCCCTCATTAAATTACCTTTCCAATATATATAACATAATGGAATTGTTCTTCATGTATACCCCGTTTTTCACAATTTTTGCCATTAGTGACAATCTCATCTTGTTGCCCCCTTGCTTGCCTCCTAGTTTGCTACCCAGTGCCACTGCTACCTTTTGCACCCCCTTAGCTATACCACTGCTACAGCACTTCTACTCAGCATTAAAGAAGCAGGAGAAAGATGGAAGGATGGCGTCTACCTCATGAAATTGCTTGGTACCTTTATGGATCTTAAATTATAACACTAAAGTATATGCATAGCCACTTACCTGGAATCAGATGGAGCACCATATAAAGGATAACAAAAAAAAAGTAGTAGATCTTCATCGTGATTGAAAGGCAACAGTGGCTATTTGCTTGAGAATTACTAATTCCAGGAGACAAGGCTTGAGAAAATGGGCAGCGATGCTGAGTCTTTTATACCATGCTGGGGACTGAAATACTTGGAGCCACTGAAGCCTAGGAAATTTTTTTCCTTCTCTTAAGGCTTCAGCAGCCTTCCACAAGGAAGTTCCTATCAAAGCCTATTAGTCTCAGCAACCAACTAGAAGCAACATGAACAGAAACAATTGTTAAAGATAAAAATAAATTTAATACCTCCTGATTCAAGATGTCGGAGACAAATGCAGGGGGTGGGGTGAGGAAGGTCTGCTTCTCAGTGTCTTGCAGCTTGTGGTGAACCACTGCTTCAAACAGTGGTGGGCAATGTGGACCTTCTTATCTGTGAGTATTCACTTCCACTTTTGTGCATAATCTGACTGGGTACCTACAGAGCTCCGTTGTGCAACTTGCATAATTTGCATCTTGTGCCTGGCTAAAGAGAACCGGCTGCAATCATAAACACACTTTCCTGGGAGTAAGAACTACTGAACACAATTGGGGCTTACTTCTGAGTAGACATGGTTAGGATTGTGCTTACCTTCCTTGTACTGCTTCTCATAGGTAGCAATGGGAGAGCAACTTCCCCTGCTCACCAACCAACCCCGCAACATGCAGTCATTTGCTCATGTTTCTAAAATGTTCATTATCAGTTGTTATCCTCTTGGGCTAGGAACCAATTTAATATTTTAAAGGTATATCATAAGCATAGATTAACAGCACAACATGCTGCAAATTCACCCAGAAGTAAGTCCCCTTGTGTTCAATTGACCTTACACCTAGGAATGTGATCTACTCCAAGGCCTATGTCTCCTGAAACAAAATTACATCTCACATTCTAAGAAAACTTAAGAAATCACTATCATTTTCTTATTCCTCCATCCTGCAATATTCCAACAAAAAGGATTTTTAAAAGGGGAAATGAGTTGGGAGTTATTCAGCCAGTCATCATTCTTGTTTGGTTCTCAGTATCTGAAGCAGAATAAGACACATGACTGCTTATGGCTGGATTTACCCTGGAGGCTGAATCAGGGGTGTCCAAACTCCGGTGTGGGACCAGATGCGGCCTGTGGAGAGCCTCAATGTGGCCCATGGCAAGATCTTCCATTTGGTCCTCAGGCAAGCCTTGTAATCCTCTGGATTTGTTTCTGATACACTCTTATATGTAAATTTATTCAAATTTAAAATGTAAATTTTTTTTCTGGCCCCAACATAGTGTCAGAGCAATGATGTGGTCCTCCTGCCAAAACTTTTGGACACCCCTGGCTTAGATTAATATACCTCAATCATATCCTTTCTGGATCTCATTGGTGGGCCATTGCTTGTACTGGAAGAACCAAAGAATGTGTTTTTTCAGCCAAATTATTCTTAAAAAGCTCTTCATCAGTGATATGAGCGGAAAATTCAGATGGAACTGTCACTGCAACTGAGACAATGCCATGGGAAGATTTTGTTAAAAACGGGTCAGACTGAGAAGCCTGCCCTTGAATGTGCTGGGCCAATTCTGCAGTCTGGAATGTGGTAATCAAACACTGCATAACAGGCCTAAAATAAATTAGACCACAGTGCAATCATAAAGTTTGCAAAACATCCTTGCTGTTCCTCTCCTTGTTACAGTTTGCAGACCACATTTGCTTGTTGCTTATAATTAGATAAGTGCATGGATAGATATAGATGTGTGCAACCTCAAAATGTCAGATGCAGGGGAGGGCACCTGGATGCAGGTGTCTTGTGTACTCCCTGAGGCATCTGGTGGGCTGCTGTGTGGTACAGGAAGTTGGAATAAAAAAATTCCTGAGGGTGAGGGTGGTTCGGCATGGAACAGATTGCCAAGGGAGGTGGTGGACTCTCCCTCACTGGGGATCTTCAAGAAGAGGCTCGAGGAGCACCTGTTGGGGATGCTCTATGAGGATTTCCTGCTGCAGGCAGGGGGTTGGACTAGATGACCTACTAGGTCCCTTCCAACTCTAGGATTCTATGATTCTATGAATAGACAGGCCTTTGACCTGATCCAATGGAGGCTCTTATGTTCAACCCAACCAAAAACAAAGAGATATGAAACATCCTGTCAGATCAGTAGGAATCTCTAGAGTATAAAAACTGAGCATTCTGGAGACTGCTTCAGTATCATTCCATCAGCAATGTTTGATGCGTTGATGGACTGTGGTACAGTGAACCCTTTGCACTGTGGCATGACATCTGTAGGCTTCCACCCCAGGGTAGGCACCCACTGGGATGGGGCTGCTGTTCTCAAGAGGTGATGTAATTGAGTTTGACCCCTCCATGAGAGGCTGGAAAAGGTTTTTCCCCTCTCCCCAACCCTCAGGGCCGAGGTTTTTCAAGAACTACTTTATCCCATGATGAGATCCAGTAGCCCTCAGGATATGGCTTTGGGCCGAGCCCCAGAGCAGCCTGTTGAAGGAGCAGCCTCCTGAAGAGCAGCCTCCTGGATCTAGGGCTGATTCTTTTCAGAGTGAGGGGCTGAATATTCTTCCTAGCTTACTTTCTGAGCAAAACAGAGGGGGACCTGTTTTGGACAAATACCTAGAGGAAAGGGACATCATGGGTTACAAGTCATAAGAGGTGTGTTGAGAAGAGGTAAACCTCAAAATGCCAGATGCAGTGGGGACAGCTGGATGCAGGTGTTATATGTGCTCCCTGAAGCATCTGGTGGGCTGCTGTGTGAAACAAGAGGCAGGACTGAATGGGCCTGTAGCCTGATCCAATGGAGGCTCTTCTTATGACCTCTTCCCCAGTTGCCCAACCCTTTCTTGGTAAAAGTGATTTCAATCATACTGAACTGGGTACTTTCTATCATGGGACACGGACTCCAAATAAATCCATCAGAATGGACTTATAGCTTAAAGGGATAGCTGGAAGGGGGTGCAAAATGAAAAAAGAAAGCAATCCCTTTCTGCAGGGAGGGACATAGTCATAATCATTGACTTGAGTAGCAGTGTGCAAGGTGAACAGCTCATTTATCACACCACCCAAACTGCATCCTCTGTTGGTTTTTTCAACTAGCCTATCACAGCTCAACATCCCATGGTGACTGTCTTGATAATCTGTTAATTTCATTTTTCATTTTAATTTATGCAATGCAACAGATGTCAGAGAGTTCAGTGCCTTATGCTTTTAAAGGAATATACTGTACAGTACATCATTCTGGGGTGGGGGGAGTTTCTGCAGATGCATCAAAAGAGTTGCATTCTGATACATCAATTACCGGTATTTATTTTATTTTATTTATTTATTTAATTTTTTCCACCTTTCTTCCTTGGATAAGGAGTCCTGTGCTGGCCTGGTGGTTTTGCAAAAGTCTCATAAGGCATTTCTGTGCCACTCCTTGAGGGCTTAAGCCAGTGCACGCTGGCCTCCACATGCCACTGTGAGAATGGAGAGGCGGGTGAGTTGCACTCGCCTAAATTGGTTAGGATTGTGCCCTCAGTCTTTTATACCATGCTAGAACCTGAAAAACATGAATCCAAAATGAAAGCTTTCACATATAAGAACAAACCCTTATCTGAAACCAGATAAGGTTTCTCTTGTCCGTCCTAACCCTCCCAACATTCAATTTTAGTGGATGTCCCCTAATTCTGGTGTTATGTGAAAGGGAAAAGAGCATCTCTCCTATCCATCCCTTACATAATTTTGTATGTCTCAATCAAGTCTCCCTTCAAGCGCCTCTTCTCTAGACTGAAGACCCCCAACGCTGTAGTTGAACTGCACACAGTACTCCAAATGTGGCTTCACCATCAATTTGTACAATGGCATCATAATTTTTGCCGTTTTATTCTCAATCCCTTTCTTCATGACCCCAAACATGGAATTTGCCTTCACTGCTGCTACACACTGGGGCGACACTTTCATTGAGCTATTGACCAGCACCCCTAGATTTATTTCCTGCTCTGTCACAGATAGCTCAGAACCCATTAACATATATGTAAAGTTAAGAGTCTTTGCCCCAATGTGCATAACTTTACACTTACTTACATTAAAACGCATCTGCCATTTCGTTGTCACTTCAGAGAGATCCCTCTGGAGCTTTTCACAGTCTTTTTTTGTCTTCACCACTAAGAATAGTTTGGTGTCATAGTTTGGACCAGGCAGGATGCTTGACCTGCACTGCATGCAGTGTTTCGTTATGGCTGCTGTCGCTCTACTGTGCTCCAAGCCACTTGTGGACCATAGTTGGACTCTAGCATATTGTCATGTCTCAGGCCCACTTCCCACTCCCTGCCCACCCAACCCTCAATACCACCCTCCACCCACCCTACCCTTTCTTGTCTCTTCCCCACACTCCACCCTCTCAGACCTCCATGTCAGGCAGGAGAAAGGAAGGGCTTTTCAAGTTTCTCACTGCTGCCAGACATTGGGGTGGGCATGAACATTGGACAGAGTTGAAAGGGAACCTTGAAGCACATGTACTGCCTGGCCGCAGCCCCATTTCTCTGCACAGAATTGCAGCGTGATTTTTATAGGGTGACTGACTTGACTGAAGTCCTATTGAGCTGCAAAGGGGTGTCACAGTGACTCAGAAAGTGGCTCTCATTTTCGACTCCTGTTTATGATTCTAGCCTTGAGTCAACCCTTCTGGATTTTCTCATCACTGATTTTCTTCATATATGCTATATCAATAGTTTGTTTTGTGTTTTTGGCGCTCTCCCATGGATAGAATGTCAGTGGGGGGAGGGGAGCGAGGGCTCTTATCTGCGCAATATCTCCACCCACTTTGTAGCCAGGACTAAAATGGAACGAAAGAGGCCAATAGGGACTGGAGGTCAGATGCAGGGACTTAAGAAAAGCTGCAGTGATGGGTGGAGGGCATTACCTGGGGCCTCCAATGTGAGCAGGCGGCAAGACTGAGAACATAGGGCCTGCATGTCCTCTCTGGCTGCACCCACGGAGGAGTGAGACTTTGCTGCTTGCACTCTGTCACTCTCCTACACCTCACCCCCTGCCTGTGCCCCCTTCTCCCCTCCTCTTCCCATGCTTCTGGCTCTACTCCCTAAGACCTGGATGTTTCATCCCTTCACCACCCAAGTCTCTCCCTCAGGGTGAAGGGGGAGGCCTGCACCACAGGTGGTGGGCAGCTGGAAGGCTGCATCTGTCTGCTGACAGTTCTGCTCCCATCAGTTTTTAACAGACGCAAACAATTATCTCCTACGCACATTTCATATCAACTTACATTTATTTAAGGAAAGAGGAAGACATTCTTCCCATGTTGAAAGTTCAAATGGTTGATCCATCTTGACATCAAGGAAGTGGAGGAAATGGAATTCAAATCAACTGCTCAGGTGGACACTTGTTTGCCTTTTGCCATTCTATTTACCATGGTGTGTAGGACTGAAATAAGAGTATTAAGAAAGTTACACATCATAATCCTAACCCTTGGGCTGGCATATGTCCTGGCACAAGTCTGGTGCTGGCCTGGGGGTGTCTCAAAAGTGCTGTAAAGCTCTTCTGTGCCACTCCCAGGGTGGGGATGGGCGGTTGGTTAGGCCAGTGTACTGACATGCATTGGCCTCCCTACACTACTGCAGGAACTGGGTGAGTTGTACTAGCATAAATGGTTAGGTTTGTACTCACAGTACCATAAGTCAAGAATCTAATTTTGTTTCCATTACTAAAACCATTGTACTTGCTCCAAGTCAGCTATACAAGCATCGTAGTGGGGCACAGACCAGCTCAAATCAGGAACCAGCTACCAGTGTGAAAGATTGGTGACAGTTTGAAAAGAAGCAGAAGTGCAGAAGGAGGTCAACCCAAGCTCAACTCCTCCTCCCCAAAAGCCCAGTCCACATGAACCATGCTGCTGAATCATTGGTGACAGGGCTTTTTTCTGGAGGTGTTCACCAGTACTAAGTACAGGCACCTTTTCCACCTGCCCCCAACAGCTAATTAATAATTAATAAGTTATATGGGGATGACCTAGGTACATCACTGTGGTGGATACCAGCACCTTTTTCCTAGAAAAAAGCACTAGTTGGTAAGATCCACAGGACTAAAATGGGGAATCAAATACATATTCTGTGTTGTACACTGTGAACCATATTGCATGAAAGAAGCCCATGCACATAAAACCTGATGTCTACTACAGTTTGGAAGATGACATTGGGATTTACGGGAACTACTGACCAAACCTGTCCCTACTAGTTGAAAGGATCCAGTCATGGAGACATGAATGCTGACATGCTATGCTAACACTGAATGCTATGGTAGGGCCTGCAAAAGGTATGGTTCCCTTACATTTATATAGACTCACCTATGGCTTTTGTGTCTTGTTAAGACATACAGCAGTTAAAACAGTTTAAGGAGGGTCAGTGGGGCAGCTGAAGCATCCATGTGGTTGGAGGCTGTAGGCTGGAAGCAGCGCTTCCAGTTAAGGCACAAGCCAGTGAGGGCAGAGCATGGGCAGAGCATCTGGGCAGAGCATCCGTTCCTGGGACCTGACCTGGCCGTCCATGCCTCTGGAGAGAGTTAGAGTGGAAACGTGGCCAGGGCCAGTGGAAAGGTGGAAACTCTGCCCATGCCTGGCTTGCGCCTTAACAGGAATCACTGCATCTGAAATAGAGCTGCATACACCTGCACAGCCTACAGCCTCTCACCGCGCAGCTGCCTGGCTGGCTGAATCTAAGCTTTGCCATGCCTGCCAGCCCCTAACGTCCCTAGAGCGCCCTCCCAACAACAGCCTCTCCAGGTAAGCCCAATCCTCTCCATGTCTACTCAGAAGTAAGGCCATAAGTCAATGGAGTTTACTCCTAAGTCAGAGGATCAGTTTTAGCTTTGATTTAAACATGTCGTACATTTTGTCCTACAATTTTTTAATGACTACGCCAGAGAAAAATCCTGTTAGACTCTTCCCTTCCTCTCCGCCTCCTGAACCCTCCCTCTACTCACTTCTGCCTCCCTCTCCTGCTCTGTCTATCAGTGATCTCTATTAGTGCATCTATCAGTGACCTCTGAGTGTTGGCAATTGGGCCACATTATTCCTCATGCAAATTTAACCCAAAATGAAAGACAATCTTTTTAATGTGCTCCCATCAATGTACCCTGAATACAGCACCTCCAAAATTCTGGACTATAAATACAATTTATGTATACATTTGGTAAAGCTTGCCTTTTGTTAGGTTTAATCTTGAAATTGGAACATGATTAACCAGAACATCTGAAAATGAAGCTCACTTTTTTTTTTTTTTTTGGCAGGCCTCCGTCAGTCTTGAAAGACTATGGTTTCGTGCTCAGTGCTGCATACGCTGCATGCGAAGCATGAAAGCCTGGGTTGGATTGTTATGGAGGATAGGCTGTTACCCAAGCAGCAAATCCCCCCTCTCCACGCCACTGAATTAGTCCAGTGGAAAGGCAGAGCCAATACGATTGGATCCAGCTGCGTCGCAGAGCTGGGCTAAGGACAGGAGCACGCCCTATCTTGCGGGGCCGACCCGGATCTCGAACCCTGGCCTGCTGGTTAACAGGCACAACATCTTAACCGCCTGCGCCACCCACAGCCTATATTACATCTTCTGTATTAATATATAATATTAATATATGATATATAATATAATACATCTTCTATATTAATAAAAGGCTAATTCTGTCTGTCCATCAGGTTCCCCCTC
This sequence comes from Cryptoblepharus egeriae, assembly GCA_030015325.1. Classification (NCBI taxonomy): domain Eukaryota; kingdom Metazoa; phylum Chordata; class Lepidosauria; order Squamata; family Scincidae; genus Cryptoblepharus; species Cryptoblepharus egeriae. The sequence continues at coordinate 235,587,319 of JAREYC010000001.1, forward strand.
TAGCTCCACCCACAAATTCTCTACATAGACATATTATACCTCTTTGGAATTGGGATGATCCTGGGATTAAACCCCACACACAACACAACCCCACACTCCACATCCACACACAACACAATTCCACACACGTGCTCTAGCTCCACCCACACTTGCTCTACATAGAAGTATTATAACATCCAGCATTGGAGTTTGTGGCCAAATGAGGAAGGAATAGTTAAAAATTCAAATTTGAAAAATAACTAACAAAACCTACAGTGAGGTTTTCAAGTTCCATGAACTGAATTGAGGAGTTCGAAGTTATTTCTTCAAAATTGCTGTTTTCTAAGCTGGACTAGAGGTCCCTTTAGTTTTGGGCCAAATTCCAAAAATGCCCTCTGCAGGAACAGTCTTTAAAGTGCTGCACAGAGTGCGGCTTTTAAGCTAGTTTCAGTTAATTGTGGGCAAAGGGACTCATTTAACTTCAGGGACTCACTTAACTTCTGTGGGGCTCTGGACAAGTCTTCTGGATATCATTCATTCTTCCCATCAGATTCCAAAGAGGTATATAATTCTTTTTGTGGTTCATGAAAAGAAACACTAGGACATTATGAAACACCAAGTTGCATTATACTTGGCAAGCTGTCTTTCATGGAGAGACATTTTTAGGGAAGTAAGGAGGGGTGCAGTGCACACCAGCGGACACCAGTTTTGAGGGTGCACCATGTCCACTGCACCCTGAAGGCAACAATAACATGATGAAGTGGAGCAAGGGAGATAACCCTTGGAAAGGCTGTTTTTGGTGGCATTTCTGCCTCCAAACTGAAAGGAAGCTGCTTCTTTGTCTTTGCTGAAGACAGGCAAGCCAAGTGGGTCTGGAAATGGGAAAGAACTGCCAGTGATGGGAAGTAGGCCTCTGTCAGTCTTGAAAGACTATGGTATTGTGCTCGGCGCTGCATATGCTGCATGCGAAGCACAAAAGCCTGGGTTAGATTGTTATGGAGGATAGGCTGTTACCCAAGCAGCAAATCCCCCCCTCTCCACGCCACAGAGAGTCGCAGAGCTGGGCTAAGGACAGGAGCTCACCCTGTCTTGTGGGGCCAACCCGAGTCTCGAACCCTGGCCTGCTGGTTAACAGGCACAGTGTCTTAGCCACTTGCGCTACCCACATACTCATGCCACTGGCAATTACATCAATTTCTTACCAGGTGACACCTGAGTGAACGAAATGCCTGCTTTCTCCAAACCGCATCCTCAACAATTGACTTTAACCATTGACTTCAAGAAATTCTTGATAGATTTCAGAAAGAGCAGATTTCTTCAAAACAGAGTTTATAAACTGCTTCTCTACTAATTTATTTATTAGATTTGTACTCTGCCTTTCTTCCCACAGGGCACCCAAGGCATCTTAGGTTGCATTTGATTAAGAGAGATTGGATTATCTGATTTGAAATGGTGGTGTGTGCATCAACATTCATGGATACAGTACCTATTAAAACTGTCTATTGGTGTGAGTTTAAAAATGTATGAGTGGTATTAAAAGAATATCAGTTGCATATGCCCATTATATTATTTGCAACCAGAACCTTTATTCTTACCCCGCAGCACAGTGATATTCTAGAACATAGTCCAACAACTTCATAACCAACAGGACATTTCTTATAATGACAATCCGAACCCGTTTGTTCGCATGGGAGGGCACCCATTATAAAAATAGCAGATCCTGTAAACACATAAAGGAAATTTGAGCAAAGCTGGGCAATACAAAGAGACTTTGATATAATGCTGATCATGAGCTGCCAAATGACCCACTTGTGCCTGGGTCTGAGGGCTCTTAAGGGGCTCCAGACTGAGCACACTTCCTCTTTGCACGTGGACGTGCAAAATTACTGACACTTCTGCTGCACCTAGATCCTAAGGTGTCAGCTGATGCTTTGTTGTTAAGTTTGGTTGGTAAGATCAGGGCTTAAATGGGCTCTGCCTCAATGAAAAGGCTGCTGCTTTGTGCCTTTCAGCTTAACATCTGCTCCTGCTGCCATCTGGGGGAGGCTGTGCATCTCTCATAGGCTTACTCCTCATTTTAGCAGGTAGATGGGACAGAAGGCATAAGCATGGCCTTTAGTTTGCCACTTGGGGAAAGCAAAGGCAGAGCTGAACACATTTCAGGTTTTTGGGTCCAGTGGCAGGGGGCCTTGATGGGTGGGCCCTAGTAAGGACTGCAGGGGCTGACCCAATAGTTCAGTGGCACGCGGTGGCCCTGAATGCTCTGGCTGCCCTGGCCCCTTGTGGGTTGCCAAGAGAAGCTGCACTATCTGAATAGGGGCAAGGCTTTGAGACAGATGCATGCCTGGCCTGGGGCCAGAAGCATTTCTGATGCTTCTTATTGATCCAGCCTCTACATTGCACGTGCTTTATTGCCATGTGAGGTGCAGGTCTCAGTGTCTCCTCTTTCCTGAAACTGTTGTTAATAAAGTGGCCAATTCTCCCATATCTGTTGTCTCAAGTGTTCATTGGATGCTGCACATGATTCTTCTTCTCCTCCTCTTCCTCCTTCCAATCAATATGCTTCTGTAGGTGCCTCTGGCACATTTCGTTCATCTATCACAATGCGCTTCCACACTTGGTAATGGATGGTGATGCTTTTTAGACCCCTCAATGGTCAGTCACTGGTTCTTTAGGTCTTGCTCCACCAGTTTGAGCCACATCTTCTTCAGTGCTACTTGTTGAATTCTCTCGTGTGTAGGTCGCTCTCGCCAGAGGAGCTTATGTGGCAGCCAATTGGTGTTCATTCTGCAGAAGTGGCCAAATCATCTCAGTCTGCGTTTTTGGAGTAGTTCTTCCACTGAGGGTTGATGGTTGCACCTTTCCTGTATTGTCTCGTTATGGTGGCGATCATATTATTGCCATATGTCTCAAAAAACAGGGAAATAACTCTGTCTCTCTGTGTCTCAGGAAAAACGTTGACACTTGGAGTGGAGAACGCTGGGCTTAGTTGACACAGCAAGTTCTGTCTGGAATTTTTATAATCCCATCCCATTATAATCAATGAGGCTTACTTCCAGGAAAATGTGGACAGAACTGCAGCCCCACAGACATAAGTGCTCAGAAACAGGAAAAAATGTGCCCTTGAAGCACACACATTTTGCAGAACCCTGAGAAGGAGGAGGAGAGCTCAGCAGCTTTTAAAGCCATTTGCACAAGGCACATTGGGCCAGCAAGGACACCAGCAATTCTCCGGGGGGGGGGAAAGGCTAATGGAGACTGGGGGATTCTTGGGGGGTGGGTTTGAGCTCGCTGGGGGCTGCATCTGGCTGCTGGGCTGGGCTTTGGAGACCCCTGCACTAGAGGCAGAATAAAGGGGTTAGAAATGGCTATGTCACTCCTGCCCACCTCCACCTCATTTACTAAACTCCTCAGGTTGGAGAGTGATGGTGACAGCAAGAATAGTCCACTTCATGATCAGAGAAGATGATTGCTGCTGCTGATGTTCTCTTCTTCACCCCATCCAGACCAGCAACATTGGAAACACATTCCACGTCCATTTTCTCATTCAGCCACTCTACATTTTGACTTGGAGTAACAAAGCAGGGCTGGAGCATGGAAGCTGGGCAAGGCAGATATGAGGCAATGCTGTCCCAACCTCACTTGCTCCATCCTCCTCTGCTGTACTCCCTTTGAGCAGCAGGGTGAGGGTAGTGGGTGCCCTGGGACAAGTACGTTGAAGTGGCCATGAAAGGGCCTGCGGGCATAGGATAATTTCTGCACTCCTGGACCACTCAGAGCAACCCCTCAGTCATGGCTGGACTGACTCCAGTTTTCACCTATAGCAACATTAAACAAATTAAACAACATTGGCAGTTCTTTAATATCTATCCCCTACCAGTCCAAAGAGGGGCACTGCCACTGTAGACAGTACTGCATGTAGTAGGTTGGATGGGGCTCAAGCAGTCCAGAAGATATTCTCCTTGTCTCCCATAAGCTGCCTGGTCCCCAAAGTGTATCCTCAGACTTATGCCAACACTTTTGCTGGCATACTTCTGACGAGCCTCTGGTGGAAGTTTTAGGGCTAGCATCTGCCATGCACTACTACTGCTGAGAACCACTTTCTCCCATCTGCTCCCCACCCCAGTCTGCCTCTACCACCGATTTACTCCCTCAACCTTATATGCTAGATGTGTAATATAAACGTAATATAAACGTAATGTAGAGTTGGAGTTTAGTGGTTGAAGAATAGACCTGGTAGATGCAGGTACAAATCCCCACACAGCAGTGACATTGAACAAGTTAGTATCTTTTAACCTCCTCTACTGTACAGGGTTGTTATAAAGTGAAGAGAGAGGAATTATGTATACAACCCAGAGCCTATGTTGTTCTTATGGTGATGATGTCTGAGATGGTGTCTGACTGAGATTTTTAAGAGATTTATAGAAATTTAAAAAAATTTAAAATCTTTTTAATAGATTTATAGAAAAAAATTTGGTCAGATTTATAGAAGAAACGTCTATCAAAGGTGATGTTACAAGAAGTGATGCCTTCAGGTTTTTGAGCTAAGCAGCAACACAAGTAGCCCATTGCAACAGGATGCAGGTTTCTTGTTGTTTTGTGTGCTCTGAGGCACATGAAGCTGGACTATATTGGCCTTTAGCCTGATCCAGCAGGGCTCTTCTTATGTTCTTATCTTTTCTGTTCTATAAAAATGTGAAAAATAAAAAATATATAAGAAAAATAATGTTGAGGTCACTCTTATAAGAATAAGGATCCACTTCAGTTCTTAGTGAATCTGAAATGAAAGCTCTCATGTACATGCACAGCCCTTACCTGGATCCAGATGGAGCACCAAATAAAGGAGAATGAAAAGGACATAGAGAATCTTCATTGTAATGGAAAGACAACAGTGAATTTGCCACTGGAAATATATATGGATTTGCTTGGGAATTGATAATTCCAAGAGAGAAGGTTTAAGAAAAGGGCAGTGATTCTGAGCCTTTTATACCTTTCTGGAGACTAAAATACATGGAGCCACTGAAGCTTAGGAAATGTTGTTTCCTTCTCTAAAGACCTCAGTAGCCATCCATGAAGCAGTTCCTATTAAAAGCCTGTTAGTCATGGCTGTCAAATGGTAACAATATGAACAGAAACAAATGTGAAAGGAAAAATATAGACCTGTGTGTACCATATGTTTTTGTCCTGTTATCATTTGCTTGTG